>CM060923.1:454650970-457150970 GCA_030737875.1 Allium sativum | reverse complement strand
ATTATTCCAACGACCTCTGCCCCCTTCCTCTAGTTGGACCTTTCCCTCTTTGGTAAATATTCTCAGGTTTGTTTCCTGATTGATTCTTTAGTTTGAAGCCAGTAGCAAGATTGACACTATAAGAAGTTTCTTGAATCTTTTTACTACGTATTTTTGCCTCATGTGATAATAAATTTGTGAATTTTATTTATTTGGGGCATAATCTTTTAAGATGTTATAACAACCACAACTACCTCATATTTATCAGTTAAACCATTTAGTAGATACTATACTTGATCAAAATTTTGTACCTTGTTTCCACTAGCATTAAGTAAGTCACATAATTTCTTGACCTTTGAAATGTATTCCCTCATACTTTGGTTTTCCATTCGAATGTTTTGAAGTTGTCTTTAAAAATGAAGAACTTTTGTTGAAGATTGGTTTCTAAATTTCTATTCAATAGTGGCCTAGATATCATTAGAGGAATTGTAACATATAACTAATGGTAAAAGATTTGCACTAATAGAGGAAAGAAGCCAAGAACTTATAAGTCTAGCTTGTCTATGGTACTGGATATAAGCTTCATTAGCAATAGTTCTGTTATTCTCATCAGTAAAAAAATTGGCTAATATAGTTGTGGTTGATAAAAGTAATCCTTCAACACCATAACCTTGAACTTCAGTTTCTACTTTTAGTTTCCATAGAAAATAGTTATCATCTTCAAGATGTATTATAATCAATTGGCTTTGAGGACTAATAATAATTTTGACTAACTGTTGTACAGATGTTGTTTTTGGATATGATGGAGTCAATACCAGTGGTTGGATTTGATGGGTTAATGCCAGAAGCTGATTCAGACACTCTTGATTGATCACCCATGATAGATAATAAAAGATGATAAACTGATGCAAAAAAGACAAACTCACTATATTGCAGATGCCAAAATCCATCAGAAGACTTAAGAATGCAAGAACCATGTATAAGTAGCCAAAAAAGATTGATGAAGAGGTAGATTTGATTTGATACACTATCTGAATGATTTTCTGGCGAGGCTTAGACTGGTTTTGATGTTTTCTTGATCTTCTAGAACCTATTTCTGGTGACTGCAAATACAGTATACAAAAAATACGGTATGGATGATCAACAGCAACCCAATTCGAATGAATTTCAGGCATGACACTGATTATACAGATGGTAGTTACTCTCAGATGACGAGTTACACAAACTCAAATGAGAGACTACCAAGGTAGTGAGATTTTTTCGATGGGTAAACCTCCACACACATAGTGTTGGATCTTTTCAAGCAGTTAGTCAATAATATCAGAGCTCCGATACCAAATTGAAATTGATACAGATTTGTAATGTAGAAATTTGATGGAGGAGAAATATGTTTATTATTGCATAGAACTGAACATGATGAAAATAATGTACATGATAGGCGATATATAGCCATGTAAAAAGAGTAATCCAAATTGGGCTTCAGCAATAATAAAAAGAGAATGGGTCCTGGCCCAAATGTTGCTGATATGTATAAAAAAGAATTATCCATACACAAACGAAAGTGCTCCTCTGTCCAATCAGCCTCGACCTTGGCCCTAGGCCTACTAGGCGGCCGCCTAGGGCCTCGGGCCTGGAGGAGGCTAGAAGGGGGCCTCAGATTGGAAATTTTTATATGTCTAAATTTTGATTAGATATTGTAAGTCAAAATGAATGTTCTTGAGTGGAAAGGGAAGCCAGCTCCTATGTTGAGATTATTGGTTCAATTAACAGTGAATTCATTTTCAGCTCATACTAATTTTCTCCCTTCCACCTTGGGCCTCTGCAGCTCACATTGTTTTCCCCTTTCCAATTTGGCCTTGGGCCTCCAATTGTTCAGGGTCGACCCTATGTCCAATGTATTATATCTTATTAGAAGTAAAAAAAATCTACAATATTTGGAAAATCTTCTGCAATAATAACTAGTGAAAATGGTGGAAATCCACCAAACAGAAGTTAACAACTGGTCTGAAGCCTGTGCTCAATAGGAAGTTCTAATTACGATATAACTTAATATAATGATTCACAATTTGAACCAAAAGATGTAAACCAACCAAATGGCCCTTACTGATAGATTGGATGTGCTTCTCAATCTACAACCAAAGATGGTAACGAAGGAATAAGAGAAATCTAAAGATTGAAAAGCATGAGAATTTTTCAGTTTTTGGTAGAAACAGGAGGATTACAACCCGTAGGCAAAGGAGATGAGTAGTTAGAATGTTAGGAGTCATACACAGAGTCGAATTTAGAGGCAGATTGTGACAATCACGGGATTCAAACCTCCGACCTCCTTAAAAGCAACACCACATACTAACTACTATACTAAAAGATATTTTCGTTAACTTTTCGAAAGGGGTGCTAAACACCACCTCCTTAAAGGGCCTGACGCCCTCACTGCTGATCATCACTCATCACCGAGACGTTGTGCATGTGAACCGCATCAGTATTACACCGATCGACATCCGCTGCATTACACATAGAATTGTAGTTGGGTATAGGCTCTAATACTAAATGTGACAACTGCAGGATTCGGACCCACGACCTCTTGAAAAAGCAACACTGCGCACTAACCAGTGTGCTAAAAGATCTTTGTGTTAAATTTTTGAAAAGGTGTTACATGGATGGTGTCCAAGATTTTGAGATGGATTTAAATTTGTGAACTAGGAATATTAGAGTAGACACTAGAATTAATGGAGCAAATACTAAAGTTAGAGCTCAAGCACCAATCTCGTGACCAATTTTGAGCAATGATATCATGTGGTAGTAGTCCCCTTGAAGGATGGAGGACCAGATCTTAAGTTAGCAGGACAAGACCGTTTTCAAAGTCAAACTCTCTAAGTAATCCCTGAGAGTCGACTTACAGAGTACTGTGCCAATGAGGAGTATGTCACATACATGATTGAGAAGCTAGTGGAAGAAAGCAGAGAAAGAAAGGAATGTGACCGGTGTACTGCACTAAGGTGTATTACATTCATAAAAGAACTTATAAAGGAAGTGACATTAAGAAATTTAAAGTGCCAATCATGCCAGTCTAGGGCGATACTACATACCCAAAGGTGCATTTGTATACATGGTTGTGGATGCTTTTGGATATTCCTAAAACGAAATAACATCGATGTAGTTCACAACTCATGCTTAGCTTCATATCAAAGTTTGATGAGATAGTGAAGAAAATTCTAGGATAGTTTAGGCTCTAACCTGTGCGCCCAAAAGATATTATGTCCTGGATTATCACAAGGACTACAGGGTCATTGAAAGACTTCATGGATCGCTTTAATACAGCTGCGATTAAAATGAGTAACCCAAAAAAACATTTTCCATGGCCTTAGTCCAAGCTGTCCACCTGGAAAATGATGGCTTAAGACGAAACAGCCTACTACCTTGGAGAAGTTCCATTAGGAAAGGCCAACAAATTCTTGAAGTTTGAAGAAGAAATTTTGGACTAGAGTAACATTATTTTGATCAATCAAAAGAAATGATTTAGGGCAATATTAATGTAAAGCAAGAAGTGAATGGTTCTATGAGTTCAGGAAATGAATGGAGGCTCCATTGGTGTACCTCACCCAATGCAGAGGAGCTAGAGACAAGAGCACATGCAAACTCATTGGAACACGCATAAAAGAAGAACTGCTCTGCTATAGAAGAAGGAATTCAGTAAAGCGGAAAAGAACATTCACTAATGTCATCGTGTTTAAGAATAACAACACGGCAGTCGAATCCGAAAATATGCCAAGGATCGTGTGATATGGCTAGCATGTAATGCGTGTGATACATATGTAAATGTATAGATGTGCATACTAAAAAAATGATAAGGTTTAAAAATGGTTATGCCAGAGTTTTTACACTGGTTTTGACCTTCTGTCCTACATCCGGTCCCAAAGCTTCCTTTGGTTGTTTCACTATTGCATATCTTTGATAAACTTATATTCTATGTAACATTGTTATTCATTATTTGTACAATTCTTCTAATAATCTTACTTAAGGGTAATTTATGAGAGTTCATAGACTTTTAGGAGGTAAAACCACCAAAATATGGATTTTGTTAATGTATAATTGAGAGTATTTGAGTGCTTAAAGTGCAATAGTATGTAACGGCGTAATAAGAATAGAACTAGATTCAGCAATCTCAATCATGAAATGAATCATATATATATATATATATATAACTCAATAATTTTTTAAAAGGATTAAAGCTATAAAGTGAGTATCTTAGGTCAGGATTTGCAATAGTTGAGGATGAGATGTTATTAGTGAAGAGAAACAATTATGTCACTTTAAAGGAACAATTATTACGTAAGACAAACAATTGTGTCGCATCATCATGGCATTGCATACATTACTTGGAAGGAGTGTTTCACTTCCTTAATGGTTTTTCTGCCTTCCACTATCGAAGGACTAATTACATGCTTGCATTGCTTCCCTTTACTCCATAAAGAAGGCATCGCACGTCAATTTATAAAGTGTGTTGCTTTGTGCTTCCTAGGATTTGCTTTGACCGATAATATGGAAAATAATAATAAATAGGATCACATTTAATTGTATTGTCCCTATTCATTCCATAGTATATGTCACATGAATAGTTGTATCACTTCATGTGGATAAGAAAGTCATATCACCTTCATGAGTCATATGTTTGTGTAGTCTTTCCTCATGACCGTAGCATCGTTTCAATCCATGTTCATATGAAAGGGAGAGTTCTACCTCAATAAGATAAATAATATGTTATGCTATGTAACTACAGTTCCGGTAGATCTAAAAGTAATCCACTTTTCTTAAAGATTAGGTCTGCGTTGACCGTTGTTGCATTGCAGAGCTGTATCACCACCAACCAATTATAGAGTGCATCACATCAATTGTGTAACAAAGGCATATAGCTTTCGTTCATCCTGAAGGAAAAGCACTTTCTTCTTTCTTCAGTGATCACTTCATCATCGAAGGAAGATGATTAACAGTATGTTGAAGCCGCTACAACATGATCAAAACGTCCAAAGCAGGAATCGACACAATTTAAGATGAGGATACCCGAGGAAAAACAAGATCATGCCTACACCTATAAATAGATGCAAATGGACACGTTTAAAAGCCCAGAAATTCGTTTCTCCTCATCCATAATTTAAGTTTCTTGTTACTCTAAATTAAAAAGGGACAAATTGTTAAGTTCAATTTGTGGTTTGTACTTGGACCATTGTACTTGCATAACGTATTGATGGCAATAAAAACACTTGAACTGCTTTTGCATAGTCATAGCATTTTTGGTATTTATTGTTAGTTGGACCGGCATAGCGTTATATCATATAACATAATTGACTATATTCAAGCATGTCAACCCGAGCCTTCGAAAAAGGATTCGACTTGGACTCCAGACTTGACTGTTAGGACACAAAACAAGTTTCTGGTTTTGAACTCCTGACTTGTGCTTTGAGTTGTGCATAAGACCTCGATTATTTGCTTCACTCAACTTTCTTAATGTGGTAACAAAGAAACTACCTAATATTTTTAACACTAGAATGATGGCTTGAACCTCAGACCCTATTTAAACACCTTTTCTTGCGTAACTAATATTTGGAGAACTCCACCTTCCATGTACACACCTTAGTTCAAATTCATTCCAATTTCCCAAGGACTACCACTACAAAAAAGAGGGTTGTTTTCCAACCCAGAATTACCTACGCCATCCCTATGCCACGTAGGCATGTGGCGTAGGAAAATTGTAAAAATATGTGGATGGTATTGGGACGGCGTAGGAGATTCCCTACCCATGTAAACGGGCTTTGTAATTACAGTCCACATGAGGCAAACACACCCGTTATTTTCTCTTAAACAACCGCTGTCCTCCTTTTTTCCCATACCATCGTTTTTCCACATTCCATCGTTTCAGATTTAAAAAAACCAAGATCTAACCGCACCACGCCTCCCTGCCCTTGCCTTCAACCATGTCACCGCGCCGCCACTGCCTTCAACCGCGCCATGCGCCGCCACTGCCTCCTCTACTCGCGCCGCCCTGTCTCCTATACTAGCGCCGCTGCCCTGAAGTGCCTCAAATCAAATAAGAGCCAAGTATTATGAATTTAATTAGTAGATAGATGGCCTAATGTATCAATTAGTCGTGACTGAGGGGATTTCAAGAACTTGGGTTCCTTCAGTTTAGTCTTCATAGCCTAATGTATGGATTACATCTGTGGTTTGTTCAGGCATATGGAATTGTGGTCTGATTATTGATATATGCAATGGCATTCACAAAAAAGTCATGAGATATTTATTCAACCATATCCCTGGGTTCATATACAAACAAGTTTGGATCGCTTTAAGTTCAAAGCTCTCCACTGTGATTTTCCAGAACATACCCAATTAATGTTTTAAATTATTAGTTTGCAGATTTCGCCCTTCCCCTTCTTCTAAACAAGGAGTGTTTAATGCGAAGGTTATGTTGAAAATCCTGTATTCCCCCAAGTTACCGTGGATGTCCATTTATTTTGAAATTTGCAAAACATATTTGGTATTTCGAAATTAATAAACGAATAAATAGAAACCAAAACATCAATAATTTGAAAATAATGTAAGACGCATTACGGAATATCGAAGAACATAATGCCAATAGATTATTGCACATTCCTTCATAAAGCTAGCCTTTAACTGGTATGAATCATACAATACTTTTATTAAGAGGTAGAACTCATAGAAGACCCTAGAGGCTAGACAATACAAGCATGCGAACTGAATGGAAAAGTCTAAGGGAACTATCAGCTTATGTCCTTTTTCTGGAAAAAAAAATAGACTCACATTCCTCCATGCATTTAAATGCAATATTGCATATCTAAGGAAGGTGTAGTGATATGCATATAAGGTTTGTTGGTCTTTGAGTTGCTGCATGAAGCTGCATGTTTGAAGGCAGTTGTTGCATGTTTAGAGAAAACGGACTGAACTACTAACGTGGATTTTTTTTCATGTGAATTACAAGAGTGAATAATGACAGGGAGACAGAGAAAACTTGTAGCCTGGGGCCTTGCTGCCAAAAATTGAAGTTTCCTTGCTTGTATTTAATTTATTGAAAATGAATTTAATTTATTTTGGCTATTCTTTTAAATTTTTCTAAATGTGCTTGTATTTTAATGTTCACTTAGGCATTTTGATTTTCCTTATATGCTTCCCAACTTGGATATGGTTGCTATTACTGATTTTTCTGCTTGAGCAATGGGAAACTACGGTTTAGTTACATATAGAGACACAACATTGCTCTATGACGAAGCACATTGAACTGCCTCTAGAAAGCAATCAGTAGGTTCTTTCCATGAGTTCTTTATAATATCCATCTTTTATTGATTGTAGAAAATATTTTTAATTGAATTTAGTTTGACAAAGATTTTGCTGTTAGGTGGTTATTACTGTTACACACGAACTTGTACATTAGTGGTTTGGGAATCTTGTGACAATGGAATCGCAGATATGATGAGCTAATATAAAAAGCTGCAGAAATGAGTGTCAGATGATAGAGAGAAGCTTGTGAAGGAAGTAAAAGAGCTAGGGGGTAAAAATCAAAAATTGAGTGCCACGATTAACAGACTACAAGGGGATTTGGATTCCATGCAGGAACAGATGAGTTCTGTGCAAGAGTTTATACGAGGGTTGAGGGGGGAGCAAGAATCGCATATATGATGTACTTTATGAGTTATTCTTATTTTTGTAGTGGGTTTGATGTTCTATTTGTGTAAGGTATATTACTCGATGTTTGAAGTAGATGAAACTACTATGTTTGAGTTATATAACAAATTTATTTTAAATACATTTGTAGCAATTTTATGGTAATTTGACCATGATATTCATTTTACATCAATGTTTTTATTGATATATATTGTTATGATTTTGCATATATTCGATTTTATTATGATTTGTGGTAGATGAAGATAAATATAAAATAACCATATTGAATTTTAGGGTACGAAGGTGTAGGGAATGTGTATGGAATGGGTAAGGACATGTATGAAACTTGGCGTAGAGAACACGTAGGAATACCGCGTAGGGATGGCGTACGGAACTTCGCATAGGGACAACGTAGGGAACTTGGCGTAGGGACAGCGTACGGAATTTGACATAGGAACGGCTTAGGGAACTTGGCATAGGGACGGCGTAGGGAACTTGGCGTAGGGATGACGTAGGCATGTACGCTAGGGATGGCATAGGGAAATATTTGCGATGAGCTATTTTCCAACTTCCTTTTTGGCGTAGGGATAGCGTAGGGAAATTCAATTCCCTACGCCGTCCCTACGCCAAATTGGCGTAGGAAATTCAGAAATCTTTTGTAGTGTACTATTAGGTTAGAACAAGGGTTAAATGAATCAAAGATGTTTGAATCGGCTTTGCAAAAGTGAATTGCAAAAGATATTCAAGAGTATAAGGAGCATGTCCTAAGGTTGAAGGCATTAGTCTTCTGGGGCATAAGACACAGCTGATGAAATCCTGTAACCCTAATAGTGGAATATCAACCAATTACAAATAGGGCCAACTTAAACCTTTGTGCTTGAAAGGCAATGTGATGAAGATGATTATTTTCTAAAGGTAGAAAAGGATGTTCAATAAAAAAGAAAAGTAATTATCTTTGAAGGGAATATTGGAAGAATCTTCAAAAGCTTGCTCTAGAACGAAATAACACAACAAGAAAACACTGAATTAGCGTCAAATTTTTACAAGTGGAATTTTCTATCGCTAATTTGCGACGGATTTCCATGTGATTTGCAAGGGATAGTTTTTTGTATTTTTAAACTTTTTTATTTATTACCGTCGTATTCTGTCATCCGTCACTAATCCATCGCAAGTTGCGTCAAATTACCAACAGAAAATTTCTGCTGCTATTTTCCGCTACAAATACAAATAGATTACCGACAAATATTAATAGAAACTATTTTGCAGCAGAATTCCAACAGATTTGCAAGAGATGTTTATATTATTTTTCTAAGATATACTTTAGTGTTAATTTTTTAATAATTATTAAAATTTTCAATAATTAATTTGTTCTATTAATGATTTACAAATAGTAACAAACAATAATTTACATTCTATATTAAATCACTTATAATAATTTCTTATTTAGAATTAGAAAAATAATCTTTGCTCATAACCGATGTAATTACTAAATTCTTAATTAAGTTATTTGTTTTCATCACAAATTTCAGTCAGTATATTTCACGCTAAATCTTAAAATTTTAAATTGTTCTTTTATATTTATTATCCTAAATAATGAAAATATCAATTTATTATAATAATTTTTAATAATTAATAATAAAATTTAATACTTAGAAATTATATCTAGCACTCAATAATTAATTTTAAATAATTATATTTAATAGTTACAATTGTTTATTTAAGAGCTAACCATACAATGAATTTTTAGAAATTAATTTAATACTAAATGTAAGACAGCAGATTTGCAAGAGATGTTTATATTATTTTTCTAAGATATACTTTAGTGTTATTTTTTAATAATTATTAACATGTTCAATAATTAATAATTTATTTGTTCAAATTAGTGATTTATAAGTAATAATAAATAATAATTTACGTTCTATAATAAATAACTTATAATCATTGCTTATTTAGAATTAGCAAAATAATCTTTGCTTATAACCAATGTAATTACTAAATTCTTAGTTAGGTCCTCTTCTTTCATCATAAATTTCAGTAAGTATGCTAGTATATTTTATGCTAAATCCCAAAATTTTAAATTGTTCTTTTATAATTATTCCCCTAAATAATGAAAATATCAGTTTATTAATTATAATAATTATTTAATAATTTATAATAAAATTTAATACTTATGAAATGATATATAGTACTCAATAATCAATTTTAAATAATTGTATTTAATAATTACAGTTGATAATTACAGTTGCTACTTATATTTTATAATTACAGTTGATAATTCTTCCCCGATCTCGCCAACTATGTTTCTTGATGTTTTCTTCAGTCCATACCTAAATTTTCATGTGATTTTCATGTACATAGACTAAGATTAAACGAGGTTATCTTCTTCTTCTTTTTCATCAGTTAAGTATTATTGGTCGATTGAGTTTTTTTGTTAGAGATTGATCAATTCTATAATTTTGATCATTTGATTTTATTTAGTAATGTTAGGGATTTATTTAGAAATCAATCTTTACTTTGATTACAAAATCGCTTTCGTTCTAGATTTCGAAATTAGAGTAGATTTTGAATTTGAAATCAAAATCTAACCGTATTTCAAACTTGTTTTCAATTTCTAAATCTATTTCGATTTCTGATGACTTCCCTTATTTTGTCTGAGGAGCTGAACTGTATCTTAAATAATTTCAATGATTTGTGCAGTTCAAAGTGTATTAAGAGGTGAATATATGGGAATCAAAATTGAAATTGCCTTCCCATTGTGTCCGGATAAAACTCTAGGATAGCAGATCCATCTACGATAGTTGGACAGATAATCCGCCTAAGTATTGTAAAAGTGGTAGATCTTTCAAAACATTTGTTAGAGAAAATGTGTAATTGATATTTCCATATAACGTTCTCCGTAAAATTGTTATAAATTAAAAAATGTCCACCATGGTTGCTATAATTGTCATAGAAAACAACTGTTAACTATGATTTTTTTTTACTTGTATTATATACCCTTTTCATAATAATGTAATATTATTGAAATACAAAAACAATGCAATTTTTAAAAGTTGTAAATTTATGTATTCAACAATATTTAACAAATATTGTGAACTCAAAGTTAAGCAAAATCAAAAAGGACAAGTTGTAAATACTATTTATTTTTTATATTACAACATCCACAATTTATATTAAAAATTGTGTTTATTTTTTATTTTTATACATAACAACTTTTAGCTGGTGTTATTAATTCTCATATTTGAATGATGTATTGTTAGCATTGTCATAAGTATCTTTTTTAAAATTGTCAGAAAATGTAAACAACCTGCAAAAAAAATCATTAAAAATCATGAACACTTAAAAGTATTGAATCGCAAAACGAATATAATGGAAAATCAGAAAATACAAACATTGGATGTAAAAAATTGTATATGAAAAAAAAATCACTTTTGAACATTGAATCTTAAAGAAAATCTAGAAAATTTGAGAATTTTAAAAGGCAAAAACTTGAGAATGTTGTATATAACGGTGTTGTATACACAATTATATGATTTTTGTTTGATGATAACAACCAAATATATTTCTATTATAAATGTGTTTGGTACTGTACTGTTATATATATATACATCACAGCAATGAATATAATATTTATATTCAAATAAAATACGACTGTACAGAAATTCAGATATTAACACTGTATTTTATTTAAATAGAATATTTTATTTCAATATTCAAACAGTACAACTATTTGTAACTCCACTATTTATACATTCACAGAATATTTGTACTGGTATAAACAGAATAAAATAGACAAGTTCGTTTGACAACAATAAAATGATATTTTATTTCAATCAAACTTGTTTATTACAGACATCAGTACATTTCATATATACACAGCTCCTCACTGCAACACTCATACATTCATTCAGTTTACATTTCATATATATCCATTTTCACTTGTATATACAGACTCATACATTCATTGACACCACACACTGTCTTCTTATCTTCAGCTTGTCAGTCCTGTCATCACAGTCAGTCCAGTCATCCCAGCTTACCTGTCACACATGAAACACACACACAGTACACTGCAATAGAAATAACACAGAATACATGCAAAATTAAATTTTATTTTAAAATTTTATTTGCCTCAGATTTCTGGTGTGTTTCTCATCATTTTTCATGACTTGATCTGAATTATAAAACCATCAATCTGTGTCTAGACAACTTGTGATATTCACAGTGATACACTGTAAATACCACAAGGCAGACAACATATATATTTCAATGCAGGGACAGGGACAACTCGTCTGATGGCTGCATGTACACACGTGTATACACGTGTGCACTGCCTCGCCAATTCAGCGTGCAACTGAGGAGTAGCCACGTGGACCTTCTCAACTCAGTGCATATTTGAAAAACAACAAAGTCAACACAAACAAACACGATCAAAACCTCAAAGAAAGCAATCAATTTCAAAGTGTCAAAGCATGGAGTCGAGCCAAGCAAGCTAGAGTGCAAAAGTGGTCGAGCTTGCATGAATCAACTCAAAACAGCCCAATCAAGCGTCGAGCCATGTCAAAGTCAAACCATGGTCAAACAAGACATCACATCAATGAAGAAATGGGTCAACAACAATATGAAACTCAAGTTTAGCCAATGTGTGGTCGAGCAACAATACATGGCAAAGAACAGCAGCTACAAAGCATCGAAGCAGCACATTTAGAGTGCAACAAGTTCATTTCAGAACAGCATATACAAATCATAATGCAAGTGAACAAAAACAAAGTGGAGCAGCAAAGAAAAAGTGTACACCTCAAAATGTTTAGGTCTGCATGAAGGCAGAAATGCATAAATCCAAGTTCACTTAAGCATGAAGCATGATAAAGGCAAAGGATGTTCTTGGAAATGCATTTCTGGAAGCAACAATGTCAAAAACAGCAAATGCAGTATGCACAACTTCAGGACAAGTGAACTCAAATATACACATGAAGCATTACAGTCTTCAAGTGATCAAGTGCAAACAGTAAAGACTCAAACAAATGCATGCAGCATGATATAGAAATGGTTCAGCAAATCAAGAGTTAACACATGATGGAGACACAGTGGTGATGAATGCAACATGATCAAAGGAACTACAATGGTGTTCAGTCTGGTCACCACATACACAAATGCATGGTGGAGCCATCAAACTCAAGTGAATGGTGCAATATCAGTTTCAGAATTCATGAGTGCAACAAGTATGAAAAAGGAAGACCAAATGAATGGTGCAAGGGTCGAGCACATGGTGGCAACAGCAAGTTCAAAAGTTTTTCAGTTCAAACATGAAATCAGTTTTTAAATGGGCAAATATCTTTTTGCCATATTCAATGAAAATCAAGGAAATTTGTCAATGCCAGAAATCACACAAGGAACTATAGGAAACAATTTTTTTGTTCCTGTTTTAATTTTGCAAATCAGGAAATCCAAACAAATTCAATCAGAGAATTTAATGTCGGGCAATACATTTCAAATTAAGGCAACATTTCAAAACCGTTTTTTCAATCCAGAAAATCATATTAATTGTTTCCTATTTTGATTCAGACAGGAAAGTTATTCAAGGCACAGCAGAAAAACAAGATGATTGAAGACATGTTTAGGCAAAAGTCAATTCACAGAAATTCCTCAAATCTTTTTTGGCAAGCAATTCAGAAATTACAGTTTGACATAAAGGGCAAGGATTCAATCATACACATGATGTGTATTTATTTGCAGAAAATTACAAATCAATTTATATGGCATGTGTTCATGCGGCAAGAAATGCATTGAATATATTTCCAGAATTATCAAATCACTTTTGGGAAAGTATTCCAGATTCATTCAAGGGGACTATGGTGTTTAAATCAATCAACCGAATTTATCAACAATTCAAAAGGGGCAACAGAATAATTCACGCAAGAGAAAATCGTCACAAAAGACCACAAACAAGTCAGAATTCATAGCCAATATTCACGCAAGCATTCAAGCCGATTTAGCAAAAGGGGCAACACAAAATCAGGCCAAGACATCAATTGAAATCAGAGCTCAATTAAAGGATTTCTAAATCCTATAAACACAACCATTCATCACTGGCAAGAATCGATCGAAACCAAGAAAATTAACCGAGCAACCAAAGAATTAAAATCAGAAATCTTACCAAGTTTCGACCACCAGAAAATCCGATATCAGACGTGAAGATATCCATCGAAGAACTGAAGTTCATCAGAGAACCAGAATTCATCTATCTGGAGCTATCGCAATCGAATTGGGGCAAAGACGAGAAACCCTAGAATCGTTTTTTTTAGCAATTCTCAAATCAAAACACTGAAAGCATCCTTCGATTCAAGGCATCACTGAAACAAAATCATCATCAGATCGATCTGGATTTGGAGGATTTATCAGAAACCCTAGTTTCTAATCGCCGCCGCCATTTTTGAGTTTTAGAACAAAAGAGGAATCGGGCAGAAGAATGAAGCAAGAAAAGAAAATGGGCCGGCCTAAGTTTTTAAACTAATGGGCATATGTGTTTTTAAATTAAAAGGGGATGATCCTTTTTAAAGTTAACTCCTAGGGTTTTCTTTTTGGTTTATTCTTGTTTTGTTTTTGTTTTTCAATTTGTGTTGTTTATCTGTAAAAACAAACATACAGTTCCAGGTCTGTAAAACTCTAGGGGAGTTTCAGTTAGGAGTTAACTGACAGTACTAGAATCTGTAAAATCTAGGAATACAGGTTACGGATTTGTAATCTGGGGAAAATCTGATTCAGGGGTTTGAATCAGTCTAGGATTTTGAGCGTAGGGTTAGAATAGGAGCAGGGGTTTGCGAGTGTACATGGTCTTGTATGCGGGAACTGTTCTATCACCTAGTAGAAATCTTAGAAATGCAGCAGTAGGCAGGGTTTTGCCGAAGCTGGGTATATCTTTGTGTGATTTATTTTCTGCATTTCTGTTTCTGCTATATTCTGTGATCAGTTTAATATTATTTATCTCGTTAAGTTTTTTAATTCTTGTTAAAAACTGTGAAAAACCCTATTCACCCCCCCTCTAGGGTTATTCTAGATCCAACAAGTGGTATCGGAGCAGATATTCTTTAACTCTAGAGAAATGGTGAATCCTAGTTGTCAGTCGATAGAGAGTCAGTCCAGCTCATCTCCAACTATTTTTACTGGAACAGATTTTTTAAATTGGAAATCCAAAATGGAATTTTATTTAAAATCTGTTGATATTAAATGTTGGGATGTTGTTATCAATGGTTTTGACATGGTAGATAAAGCTTCTAATTCTCGTGCTACACATATTCTGTATTCTCACCTTGATGATAATCAATACAGTCTGATTTCTCATTGTTTAACTGCGCAGGAAATTTGGACAGCTCTAACTACAAGATATGGAAACGACAGCAACTTCTCAAAACCCTCAACTGTCAACTCAGATTCAGATCTTTGTTCAACAGATGAATCAGCTGATGAAGACTCAACAGATGATGAGATAAGAAATTTTTCATATGAAGATCTGGTTTATTTTTGTGTTGATTTAACCAAATCTGTTGACAAACTCCAATCGAAAAATAAATCTCTGAAATCTATAAATTCTAAGTTGACCAACAAGATAAATTGTTTGGAATCGAAATTGTCAAATGTCGTGAAATTTGAAAATTCTAATTGTGAAAATTGTTTGAAATTAAAAACTGATCTCGTTCATTTCAATAATAATGTTCGAAGGCTTGAAGAAGAAATTTTAATTTTAAAAGATAACGAGATTGAGCTGAAAGATGCAAACAATTGTTTACAAAAGGAATTTATAAATTTCAAGGCTATCAAAAATTCCAAACATGAAAATGCTGAAAATGATAGTTTGTTGAAAACAGATCTGATTTTGAAAGAGCTTGAAATCGAAATTGAAAATTGGAAGAAACTTGAATCTGAAAGTCGAAAATATTTTGATTCTGAAATGGCTAGGTCCCAAACCAAAATCAAATTGCTTAATGATGAAAATTTGGTTTTGAAATCTGAGTTTGAAAGATATAAGATCACTAAAAGTCGTTGTTCAGATTTAATAAAAGAAAACGATGATCTTAAAACTGAAATTCAACAACTTGAAACAATTTTATCTAAATTTTCAAACGGTGAAAAATCTTTGGATATGTTGTTGAAAAACCAACTTTCTGTTGGAAATAAACGTGGTCTTGGTTTTGGGAAGAATAATGTTTTTGGAAAACAAAATTCAAATGATTTGAAAAATCCCTCAAATTGCTTTGGAAAGAACTACGTTGAAAATTTGAACTCTGAAAATTTCAAAGGTTTTTTGAATCGAAATTGTGATGAGAAATCGTTTTATAAACCATTTAAACAATCTTGGATCCCGAATAAAAATAAAACGACTTTGACTAAATTCAAGCAGATTTGGGTTCCAAAGGGTACAAAGGTTAATTCTGATGGTTTGTTATACAAACAGGTTTGGGTACCAAAAGTGGTAAACGTATTTCAGAGTGGTTTTACAAATTTTGTTAGACCACTTAATTCACTCAACTACTAGGTACCAGTAAAGGCCGAGGAACTGCTGTGCTGAAAAGAAATTTGAAATCAAGATTGTCTATAATTCTGTGTCATTTACAGTTCCTTAGGCCAACATTTGTTGAGTTAGAGATTCTGCTTTACATTGGATTCTGGTATGATCTCTAAACTCACCTTTGTATATTCTCTTTGTTTTTTTTTGTCTGTGTTTATTCCTTCCTCTACCTCCTTCTGTTTTTTGTTTTTGATTTGACACTGCCATATTTTTCTTTGTCTGTACTTCTTAAACTTCCAGTTGCAGAATTCATGATCTTTTTGGAAATATGCTTTATTTGTATAAAATCATCGTGTGTTAATCATTTCCATTTCCTGAATTTAATTTTGTAAATATCTGCAATTGTTTTTGAGACTTTGTTTATTTCTGAATTCATAACAGTGTTGATGTATTCTTATCATATCTTGAACACTGTTAATTTGAATTCTAAATTTTTTGAAGATCTGAATATTTAATGAAATGTCACACACCTTTGTTGTTCTGAGTTTATTCTAATTCATATTAGAAAAGCTCAAAATATTATACTCATTACAACACTCTGTTATTTATCAGTTGTGATAATTTCATTGATTTTCAGATTAGCTTGTATCAGTGATACATCTTGGAATTCATCTTTATTCATGATCATTATATTGAAATATGTTTGTTTGAAATCATTTGAAATTCTAGATATTTTGAATATCACACACCTCTTATTTTTGAAACTGTCAATCTCGTGTGACTGATTCATTATATCCCAAAACTTTACATTGATTCATGTGATTTCAAATAAATTATCCCGATCATGAATATTTTCAAATTTGATGTAAATGACCTGAAATTTCTCTTGGGCTTGTCGGAAATAGTTTTGAGAAATTTTTGAAAATGTTCTTTTTGAAAATGGTCTTTGAAAATCATTGTTATTTCATGATTATTTGATTTGAATATATGTTTGTTTAAAATCATTTGAAATTATTGATTTATTGGATCTCACACATATATTGAATCTGAAATATAACCTGGTGTGATTGATGCATTAAATCCTAATACTTTCACATTTCTTCAAATGATTTAAAATAGAGTATATTTGCAAATCTTGGATCATGAACCACCTTATGTGACCAACATCTTGACAAGTCTGTTGTGATACTGATTTCTATGTGCTGCTCTGATACTGTTTTTGAAAAATGTTTGTTTTGGAATCATGCTGCTCTGATTATAAGAAATTGATTTGTAAATATTTTTTTGAGGACTGCTTGATTTGGTATCAAAGGCTTATCGTGCTCTGATAAATGAAATTTGTGTGCTTGAGTTGCTTGCTTTGTAATTAAGTATTTTCTGTTGACTGAGGTACCATTTGTTTGCCACCGGGGTGTCATTAAAACCCTCGAGAAAGCGAGAACATTTGATATCAGAAGCGCCTTATATTTGTCTCATCCATCTGTTCTGATTTTTCACTTTGTAGAGACACCATGTAAAAGTGCTGCATATTTTTTGCTGTATATATATATTTTTTCCCATTTGTCATGTATAGATCAGCATATTACTCTTGTAATTGATTTTCAATTTTAAAATTATTTATTGATTATTCTTTCAGAAATTGAAATCAATATACAAATTAAACTGTATTTATAATTCATCAAAATTATAATCAGATTTAGAAATTGTGATGAATTGTGACTGCAGTATATTTCACAACAAGAGGAGAATTTTATTTAGATTTTTATGATGGTTAAATATTTATTATAATATCTTTGAACTGGCAATTATTTCACGGCAATCTTCATTACTTATTCAAAATTATTTTAAATAAACAGTGAAAATATTTGTAAAAATCATCCTTCTGCCATCCGTTATGATTTTATATAAATGTGGAGAGTTTAATTTTTCTTAAAATCATTTTAAATAAACAGTGAAAATATTTGTGATGGAATTATGGTTATATTATTATTCAAAATTAGTGATAATTGAAAATTTTTCAATAATCCCGGTACAGTTGGTCATATTTCATAATATAATTAATTTAGAAATTTAATTCACAGTCCATTTCTGTACCTACCACATTTTCTATCATCCATATATTGGTTTTATACCAAGGAGTGTTTTTTTTTAAAAAGATGAAATGATAAATATATATATAATAAATATATATAAGTGTGTCTCTAACCTCATTTAAAAATCCAAGCTCTGGTCATGCATGGTTAAGAGACAACTTATAATTTAAGCTGCGACTGACCTCATTTAAAAATCCAAGCTCTGGTTATGCGTGGTCAGTGTGCTCTTAAATAAATAAATAATAATAAAAAAAAGTGCTAAAAACTGAAATAAAATTGAAATTCTTCTTGGTGTGTAAAAATCAACCTATCAATCCATCTCTCTAATCTGTGAAATGTATTGAAAATATTATGACGTATTATGATTTGTTGATTGATAGATATTGAGATTTGAGATTATTCGATTTTCTCACTTAAATTGAATTTTTAATTATAATCCAAATCCATCACCGTTTTTGGTGCTTTAATTTTATAAAATTCTTTTGAAAATAATTGGAAAATATTCATATTTTTTATAACTCTCCTCATTTTTATAAAATTCATCGTATATCCGTCATTTTCTACAATGTGAAATATGCCACCTGTTCTTAGAATATTATGATTTTTGTTTGACTGATTGAGATTTATGATGACTGTTCTTCCTCTTAAGCTGAAATTATGTTTTTAGTCAATTTTCATCTGTATTTTAAAATCTGTATCCTTTTGATGATAACAAAAGGGGGAGAATGGATTAGATTTTGATTTATGAGTGAATATTTTATAAATATTTTTAATTTTGAAAATTTAATTATTCATACATTTCACTCATGCATAGTTATAGGGGGAGCATTTAAATAGGGGGAGTTCAAATATTCACGAACAAACACATTTATTATATTCAAAATCTTTTATTTGTTTGTCATCATCAAAAGGGGGAGATTGTTGTATATAACGGTGTTGTATACACAATTATATGATTTTTGTTTGATGATAACAACCAAATATATTTCTATTATAAATGTGTTTGGTACTGTACTGTTATATATATATACATCACAGCAATGAATATAATATTTATATTCAAATAAAATACGACTGTACAGAAATTCAGATATTAACACTGTATTTTATTTAAATAGAATATTTTATTTCAATATTCAAACAGTACAACTATTTGTAACTCCACTATTTATACATTCACAGAATATTTGTACTGGTATAAACAGAATAAAATAGACAAGTTCGTTTGACAACAATAAAATGATATTTTATTTCAATCAAACTTGTTTATTACAGACATCAGTACATTTCATATATACACAGCTCCTCACTGCAACACTCATACATTCATTCAGTTTACATTTCATATATATCCATTTTCACTTGTATATACAGACTCATACATTCATTGACACCACACACTGTCTTCTTATCTTCAGCTTGTCAGTCCTGTCATCACAGTCAGTCCAGTCATCCCAGCTTACCTGTCACACATGAAACACACACACACAGTACACTGCAATAGAAATAAAACAGAATACATGCAAAATTAAATTTTATTTTAAAATTTTATTTGCCTCAGATTTCTGGTGTGTTTCTCATCATTTTTCATGACTTGATCTGAATTATAAAACCATCAATCTGTGTCTAGACAACTTGTGATATTCACAGTGATACACTGTAAATACCACAAGGCAGACAACATATATATTTCAATGCAGGGACAGGGACAACTCGTCTGATGGCTGCATGTACACACGTGTATACACGTGTGCACTGCCTCGCCAATTCAGCGTGCAACTGAGGAGTAGCCACGTGGACCTTCTCAACTCAGTGCATATTTGAAAAACAACAAAGTCAACACAAACAAACACGATCAAAACCTCAAAGAAAGCAATCAATTTCAAAGTGTCAAAGCATGGAGTCGAGCCAAGCAAGCTAGAGTGCAAAAGTGGTCGAGCTTGCATGAATCAACTCAAAACAGCCCAATCAAGCGTCGAGCCATGTCAAAGTCAAACCATGGTCAAACAAGACATCACATCAATGAAGAAATGGGTCAACAGCAATATGAAACTCAAGTTTAGCCAATGTGTGGTCGAGCAACAATACATGGCAAAGAACAGCAGCTACAAAGCATCGAAGCAGCACATTTAGAGTGCAACAAGTTCATTTCAGAACAGCATATACAAATCATAATGCAAGTGAACAAAAACAAAGTGGAGCAGCAAAGAAAAAGTGTACACCTCAAAATGTTTAGGTCTGCATGAAGGCAGAAATGCATAAATCCAAGTTCACTTAAGCATGAAGCATGATAAAGGCAAAGGATGTTCTTGGAAATGCATTTCTGGAAGCAACAATGTCAAAAACAGCAAATGCAGTATGCACAACTTCAGGACAAGTGAACTCAAATATACACATGAAGCATTACAGTCTTCAAGTGATCAAGTGCAAATAGTAAAGACTCAAACAAATGCATGCAGCATGATATAGAAATGGTTCAGCAAATCAAGAGTTAACACATGATGGAGACACAGTGGTGATGAATGCAACATGATCAAAGGAACTACAATGGTGTTCAGTCTGGTCACCACATACACAAATGCATGGTGGAGCCATCAAACTCAAGTGAATGGTGCAATATCAGTTTCAGAATTCATGAGTGCAACAAGTATGAAAAAGGAAGACCAAATGAATGGTGCAAGGGTCGAGCACATGGTGGCAACAGCAAGTTCAAAAGTTTTTCAGTTCAAACATGAAATCAGTTTTTAAATGGGCAAATATCTTTTTGCCATATTCAATGAAAATCAAGGAAATTTGTCAATGTCAGAAATCACACAAGGAACTATAGGAAACAATTTTTTTGTTCCTGTTTTAATTTTGCAAATCAGGAAATCCAAACAAATTCAATCAGAGAATTTAATGTCGGGCAATACATTTCAAATTAAGGCAACATTTCAAAACCGTTTTTTCAATCCAGAAAATCATATTAATTGTTTCCTATTTTGATTCAGACAGGAAAGTTATTCAAGGCACAGCAGAAAAACAAGATGATTGAAGACATGTTTAGGCAAAAGTCAATTCACAGAAATTCCTCAAATCTTTTTTGGCAAGCAATTCAGAAATTACAGTTTGACATAAAGGGCAAGGATTCAATCATACACATGATGTGTATTTATTTGCAGAAAATTACAAATCAATTTATATGGCATGTGTTCATGCGGCAAGAAATGCATTGAATATATTTCCAGAATTATCAAATCACTTTTGGGAAAGTATTCCAGATTCAATCAAGGGGACTATGGTGTTTAAATCAAGCAACCGAATTTATCAACAATTCAAAAGGGGCAACAGAATAATTCACGCAAGAGAAAATCGTCACAAAAGACCACAAACAAGTCAGAATTCATAGCCAATATTCACGCAAGCATTCAAGCCGATTTAGCAAAAGGGGCAACACAAAATCAGGCCAAGACATCAATTGAAATCAGAGCTCAATTAAAGGATTTCTAAATCCTATAAACACAACCATTCATCACTGTCAAGAATCGATCGAAACCAAGAAAATTAACCGAGCAACCAAAGAATTAAAATCAGAAATCTTACCAAGTTTCGACCACCAGAAAATCCGATATCAGACGTGAAGATATCCATCGAAGAACTGAAGTTCATCAGAGAACCAGAATTCATCTATCTGGAGCTATCGCAATCGAATTGGGGCAAAGACGAGAAACCCTAGAATCGTTTTTTTTTAGCAATTCTCAAATCAAAACACTGAAAGCATCCTTCGATTCAAGGCATCACTGAAACAAAATCATCATCAGATCGATCTGGATTTGGAGGATTTATCAGAAACCCTAGTTTCTAATCGCCGCCGCCATTTTTGAGTTTTAGAACAAAAGAGGAATCGGGCAGAAGAATGAAGCAAGAAAAGAAAATGGGCCGGCCTAAGTTTTTAAACTAAAGGGCATATGTGTTTTTAAATTAAAAGGGGATGACCCTTTTTAAAGTTAACTCCTAGGGTTTTCTTTTTGGTTTATTCTTGTTTTGTTTTTGTTTTTCAATTTGTGTTGTTTATCTGTAAAAACAAACATACAGTTCCAGGTCTGTAAAACTCTAGGGGAGTTTCAGTTAGGAGTTAACTGACAGTACTAGAATCTGTAAAATCTAGGAATACAGGTTACGGATTTGTAATCTAGGGAAAATCTGATTCAGGGGTTTGAATCAGTCTAGGATTTTGAGCGTAGGGTTAGAATAGGAGCAGGGGTTTGCGAGTGTACATGGTCTTGTATGCGGGAACTGTTCTATCACCTAGTAGAAATCTTAGAAATGCAGCAGTAGGCAGGGTTTTGCCGAAGCTGGGTATATCTTTGTGTGATTTATTTTCTGCATTTCTGTTTCTGCTATATTCTGTGATCAGTTTATTATTATTTATCTCGTTAAGTTTTTTAATTCTTGTTAAAAACTGTGAAAAACCCTATTCACCCCCCCTCTAGGGTTATTCTAGATCCAACAGAGAAAAGATTTTATATTAAGTCTGTTTGTTTGGCATCCAAAGGTTTCAAATCTAGAAAAAATTGTTCAAGATTTACTTTAAAAAAATTCTTGTATTATCAACAAACATTGAGGTGTATTTCCTAAATTACCCATTCTTGAATCTACATATAATCATTACCAATTGCTACAAATCATTTCTCTTACATCCTTATCAATCCATGTTCTAAAATTGAAGGAGCCTCAACCATTAGCGATCCATGTTATCAGAAGAAAGAAGCTCAACCATCCGATCTCTAATTAACCCAACTAACAATCCGCGTCACCCAAAGAAAGGCTACCCATTTTTTTTCTTTAGAATTCTTATCGTTCGTTTCCTCATTCATAGCGTTCGTATTGTGCGAAGATGAAGAAACCTGAAACCCTAAAAGCGATGTTGCGTGCCTGCGCCTACAACATCAATTTGTTCATCTTCTCTGCGCCATCAACCCAGGTAACAATATATAATTACTGAGCTTCTCCCTTGATTTGCATAATTTTGGTTGCTAAATTAAAATCTCCAATTAGCTCGGTTGTTGCTAGATTTTAGAGTAGGTATTTTGATTAACTAGCTAATTAGTTTGTTTAGTTCTAAGCGGTGCTCCGACTAATTCATTTAGCTATTGCGTGATTTGGATTTAACTGGCTAATTTGTCTTTTGATTTGCTCTTGCATAATTTTATTTTGTTTCTAATTGATTGGATAATTTTTCTTTTGATTTGCTCGTTATTGTTGCCTACATTTAGCTATCACTAACATGTTAGCAGCTGAATTGATTTAGGCATTTAGACCGTGTTATGATTTTTTTTTTAGGCATTTAGTTATTGCATAATTTTCACTCTTTTCTTTTCAAGATTAAAGCATGATTGTGTTGGTCAATATTAGGCAATTAGTTTTGTTATCTTTTATTCAAGTTCGCCAGTACTTCAAAAAAAGTTATGAAATGAAATTTGAATGTTAGACTTGGCTTCAAATTTTGGAAACTATATTAAATTTGTGAACTGACCCATCGATTGACATACTTCAGCTTTGTCCTGAACTTAAGTTTGTTTTCGTATTTTGTCCTTCCAGACTTCATATCAAATAAATCAGATGAATTTAAAATTGTTACTTGTATTAAATAAATCTACATTACATGATCCAGTGGCTTAGAAAACTGCTGTTGAGATAATCTGGGAATGGGGTGAAGATCAAATTGACAATGATAAAAAACTCGCTTATGGATTATTATTATTATTTTTCAAAAAAAAAACTTTTCCCAATTCCCAATTGTCCCCAATGAAATGCGACAACCAAATACAAGACAAAGATTCACTTCACCTCCATAAATTCACTGTTTTTGGGTACTCAAAATTCATTGACGTTATTATATTGTATTTTCATATTATTTGATTATAGTTGAAAATGACATTTATTTAGTTGATTTTCAATTGGGTAACATGTGTAGAGGTTTATTATGACGTATATCCATTGAAAACTCATGTTTATTGGGTTTATGTGTTTTATCTCGAAAATCAGATGCCTCTTGTGTTAAATTTTGGCATTTTGATTTGTTAAACAATGTTGGAACTAAAGTTGATCATGTTAAACTTATATACGAAGAAAATTATACAAATTTGAATGTATATGCTAAAATTATGTTCCATATCTCTTTTGTAATATATACTTAAGATACGTTGACATGTTTTTTTGATTTGATTTGTATGAATACACACATATTTTTGGAACGTTTTCTTTTTCAATGTTATGGTTTCTTTTACATGCGAAAAGTAAATTTATCATCGTATTTAAATTTATTTCCGATAACTTTCTTTTCTGCAGATTTCCTTTTTGCTTTCGAGAATTTTTTAAAGCTTTTTCTTTTGCAAGAAATATATGATAGCTCTTTATTTGTAAAAAAATTTCCCAAATAGTGTTATATTATGCTAATGTTGCATCACTAGAATACAATTGATGATGTTTGCTTTTTTCATGAGCATCTGATGTTTTAGTCAACTGAGCAATAAAGAAGATAATAACATACCATCCTTTTTAAAATAGTTTATGCAACAACTAATATTCCATATGCTCTTCCACGTTTACTAAAACACATTTATGAGTAGCAACTTTTTGTTATTGGAACCAAGCAATCCATGTTCATTAAAACACATTTTTTCTTTGTGTGCGTGCATGCGTGCATTGGACATATGAAAATACGAGAAAATGACGTCTGTTGGTTTGTGCATATGGAAATACATGAGAAAATGATTTGGTTTTATTAAGAAATTGAATGGTTTAATTTTTTGTTGTTGAAACTAATACAGCTAAGTAGTAGTTGGATAACATTTAAAAGAAATCTTATCTTACATATAGGGATTTTGTTATATGTACATATTTATGACAAATAGCATTTTTCAGGCTGTTTGCAATGGATACATACATATTATATATGTATGCGCACATGTATGTGTGTGATAGAGATTTAATTATTAATATTTTGTGCTTTTTAAGGTGAATTATTTTCCATTAATATCGGTATGCATGGTAATATTAGAATTTAGGCCTTTTTGTTTTATTACTGCTTCAAAGACTTAAATAATTGTGGAATTTGGTTTTACTTCTTATTTATAAGGTTTGGAGCTTAAATCCGAATACATGTTTTTAGTAACAAACGTATCCTTTTTATTAAAAAAAGTTGCAAATATTTGAAGAAAACACTATAAGTACTCGTAGAGTTCCCTACAAATATTTGAAATTTTGAAAATACTTATAAAGATGCCTGCATAAATTTGCAATTTTTTTTGCAAATATCCTAAAATATAAAATTAGGTTTTTTGTTTTTATTCTATTTTTAAGGAGGGCTATTGCATATTTTGAAACTTAAAAAGAGTCTCTTTAGATGAAAATTCCCTAAAATATTTTTAACTTTTGCAAGATAAGGCATTGAATTTTGAGCTCTGTGACTTTTTAATTGATGCATGTGAATTTTATTTCCAGATTCATGGGTATAATATCAGTAATTTACATGCATGAACAATAACTACTTTGTTGAATTGAATGATATTTTCTTTATTTGTCATACATACTAACTTCGGCATATGTATAAATGCACATCATTCTTATATGATTTTAAAAAAAACGATGAGTTGTATAGGTTATTTATTTACAAATTAAAATTGGGTAAGCATCGACTTATTAAGAGCTGGGTCTAATTTTAATTTTTAACGATATAAATTCTCAACTTGCTAATTCAAAATCTAGGAAACATTTTTAGTTTAACATGTCTGGTTCTGCAGTAAACTCAAAAGCTATCTTCGACACTTTTTCAACATTTTTTTAGATTGATAAATTATTTTACTGGATTGAACAAATTTTGTTCCCTTGTGTTGCATGATGTAGTTTTATCCTCTGAGAGAATAGCTATTATCGCATAAGGCCAATGATATTCTTCAAATATCAAATATCAGTTTGCTAAATATGGAGCTATTTGTTTGGATAGTTGATTGCTATAACTGAGAAGTGGCAAACCAAGCACAAACGCTGTAATGACCCGCATTTTTTAGCTATCGAATAATTAATTAATTTAATTATTAAATATCGAGTGGTGATATCGATAACCATAATTAAATTATATTGAATATTTAATTAATATAAATAATAGGATAATACATTTAATTTCTGAAATAATCAGAAATAGTGAATTGACAATATAATGTGAACTGGACAATTCAAAATATATATAATTCAGTTTGGAATTGAATTCAAATAACGAAAATATTATATAAATGATGGTTGAACGTATAAATTATATTATAATTATAATCGAGCTCCAAATGGCGCGGCAGTTCGCTATTTGGCAATTTGAACTTCAACTAAATATACAGGGTCCGTTTTAAATTGGATTTCTGTGAAACAAGAAATGTACGGGGCTAGTGAAGGATATTTTTCTAATGGAAGAGAAAAATCAGGATTTCGTCGTGTAGATTTTGATATATGTCCAAATCAAATTTTAGAAAAGTCGTTGTGGAATTCCTTTATAATTTATAATGATTTATTTATATTTTAAAAAGGAATTTCATTATAAATTAAATATCGATTTATATCGGGATTTGAAATACCGAGTTAGAAATTCATATAGGAATATTCTGGAGATGTATGATATCGTATGTGGATATATACGATAATATTTATTTATAAATATTTAATTTAATTGTTTTTAAATATATTTATATATTTAAAAGGGTTATTTAGAGCTTTAAAAAAACCAGTTTTGCAAACGACCTCAGAATTTGACGAAACTAATTTTGTTGGATCCGCAATGTTAAATTATTGTTAAATTTCATTTTCCGCGATTTTTTAAATCAGTATGTAGCCGTACGGGATTTTAATGTGAAATACAATCGATAATTTGACCTTTAAAAATACGATGTGTGAGCAAACGAAGTCGGAATTCGACGAAACCAGTTTCGTTGGGACCGTAATGTCGAACTTTAGCGGCATGCCCATTTTCTTAATTTTTAGGTATCGTGTGTGTTCATAGGGATTTTTAGAGAGCTGAAACAAATATAAAATGAAAATAAAAATAAATATCCTAATCAAATTTGTGAACTAAACAAGGCCACCTACTACCTACTTCAACTACACAGGAAATTCTCATCCCATTATATAATCTTTTCCTTCAGGCCGCCACAGAAGTTTCACACAGCAAACAAAAACCTCAGAAGAAAATCAAATAAAAACCAAATAAAAATCCTAAAATCAAAACATAAATCTCTTTAAATTCCCTGCTTGATTCTCTTCAGTTCTATGCCTGTTTGGAAGGGTGCAATGCCAAGAAATTGGGGATCGAAATTCGACAGTAAACTAGGGTTAAGGTTGGTGAACAATCGAAGTAGGGAGGAGTAAAATCGAAGTGATATTTGGATTTAGAAGATGGAATGGAGGTTGCGCTCAAATTAGGGGTGGTTTCGGTTTTGACTGGAGGTGAACGCGATCCAGTATTCGTGGTTTACTTCAGGTGACGAAAATCAAATGGGGGCCGCGAGCTTGGTTTTGTGGTGATGACGGAGTGGAGGGCATCACGCTGGGTTGAACGATGGTGGTTGCGATGGAGTTCGGTGAGCAGAGTGGTGGCGGGAAGAGGTCAACGCACGGTCAAGGGGAGGCAATTGATTTACTAGCTGATTTCGTGATTTAGATTTGTGGAAGATGAAGTATTAACAGTGAGCGGGTATGGACATTTGGGCCAGGTTTAGGAATGGTAAAGCCCGAATGAGATATATAAACTTAAGTTATTTAATTAAATTAGTATACTAACTTGTAACTTGAATATCTCGCTCATAGGAAGTCAGTTTGACGAACCGTCTGTTACGTTGGGATCGTACGGACGGACACTAAACAATGGAACTGACGGGGACTGGATTGGAGCCTATTACAATTTATAGCAAAATAAATTGTTCGTCTGAATCAAATCGAGCGATGGTTATTGTTATTAACGATGATCGTCCAAAGTGAGTAAAACTCATCAACTCTGAATAGTTATATTTTTATAACGTATTCTTAGAACTGATAATTATCTGTTGATTGTTGTGTGTTAACTGTTTGGTTGAACTGCTTACGTGTTGGTTGAAATTATAGATAACTATGTATATATATATATAAATCGTTAGTCTAATATCGATTCTGCTTAACAGAATATGTCATAGTGAAATATTATTGATGTTAGTTATATTGTTTAACATCTGTGATGCAGGGAAACATGTTGGAGGAATCCAACTGGATTCCTCAATATTTATTTTACTGCTTTTCATATATTGTAATATATGATGTGATATATAATCTGTTGTTGATTATGTGTGTTTGAATGATATCGATCATGGTTTTTTGGTATTTTAAATACCGTAAGAAATACTGGGATTTAAAAAGCGGATTTTCAAAGTATATTTTGAAAATAAATTATTTATATAAAATCAATGGAATTTATATATAAAAGGAAAAAGGAATTTATATAAGGAAATAATTATAAAATCAAAAGAATTGAAAAGGAAATATATTTGTAAAAAAATATAAAGGAAATTATTTGTAAAATAAATATAAAGGAAATATATTTGTAAGACAAATACAAAGGAAGATATTTGCAAAAAAAATAGAAAAAGGGTATATTTGTAAACCATTTACAAATAGAAATGAAAAGGGTATATTTGTAAACCATTTACAAAAAGAAATGAAAAGGATATATTTGTAAACCATTTACAAATAGATTTGGAAAGGGAATATTTGTAAAACATTTACAAATAGAATTGAAAAGATAAAAGAAATATTTATTTGTTAAATTAATAGAATTGAAAAGGAATAGTTATTTGTTAAGTAAACAAATAGAAAAAGAGATAATCCAAAGGAGATAATTCAAATAGGAAATGATTCAAAGGAGTTAATTCAAAAGTGTAAATCGAAATGAGTTAATCGAAAAGTGCTAATTGAATATTAGTTATTCGATTAGAGTTAGAGTTAACCAGTTCGAGTTAATCAGTTAGAGTTAATCGATTAGAGTTAGAGTTAACCAGTTAGAGTTAACCAGTTAGAGTTAATCAGTTAGAGTTAATCGATTAGAGTTAAACAGTTAGAGTTAACCAGTTAGAGTAAACCAGTTAGATTTAATCAGTTAGAGTTAATCGATTAGAGTTAATCGATTAGAGTTAACCAGATAGATTTAACTAGTTAGAGTTAATCGATTGGAGTTAGAGTTAACCTGTTAGAGTTAATCAGTTGAGTTAAATGAGTCGAGTTAATCAAGTTGAGTTAAATGAGTCGAGTTAATCAAGTTGAGTTAAATAAGTTAAGCTAGTCAAGTTGAGTTAATCGAGTATGGTTAGTCAAAACAAGTTAGTCAGAGTCAAGTTAGTCGAATATGGTTAGTCAAGTCGAGTTAGTCAAGTCGAGTTAGTCGAGTCGATTTAGTCGAGTCGAGTTATCGATTATTAGTTAAACGAAAGGGGTTATCGATTATTAGTTAATCGAAAGGAGTTATCGATTTTTAGTTAATTGAAAGGAGTTATCGATTATTAGTTAATCGAAGGGAGTTATCGATTATTAGTTAATCGAAGGGAGTTATCGATTATTAGTTAATCGGAGGGAGTTATCGATTATTAGTTAATCGAAGGGAGTTATCGATTATTAGTTAATCGAAAGAAGTTATCGATTATTAGTTAATCGAAGGGAGTTAATCGAATTTAGTTATTCGAAAGTGAGATTATCGAATATAGTTTATTCGAAAGGAGTTTAATCGAATATATCGTATTCGAAAGAAAGAGATCGAATATAGTTTATTCGAAAGAGTGAGTTAATCGAATATAAGTTATTCGAAGAGAGATAATAGAATATAGGCTATCCGAAGAAGAGTTAATCAAATAGAGATTACTCGAAGAGAGTTAATCGGCTAATTCGATTATATCGAATTCGGGAAAGTACTTATACTTTCCGGTGTTTAAATCAAGATTTATTTATTTATAAATTAGGTATTTATTTATTTATTCACATTAAAGAATAAAAGTTATAATGGAAGTTAGATATTTCGAAAGCAGGGATTATAACGTTATAGTTATAATCAGTGTTTTCAATAAAGAGGTGGATACGTAAATAGAATCCGAGAATTACGTAAGGAAGTTTGTTAAAGATTTAAAAGATAAACTTTGACTATTTCGAAGTTAAAACGTTGTTCAGTTAAGGTTTGAGAGGTAATTATACCCCAACTTGATTGACTTCCTTCTTAACTAAGGAATGGTAAGGTTTGATAGTGAACGATGGTTAAGTGAATTTAGTTAATGAGTGTAATGGTTTGTGTTGGCATAGCGATGTTTATTTAAACATCTGTTTAAATCCAATAAAGGAGTTTTGGAAATGTTTTCCAAATAAGAATCAGAAATATTTTCTAATAATAGAAAACACGAAATGGGAGAGATATGGAAATGTTTTCCAGTGATTGATAACGTATATTTTCTAAACTTAGAAAATAAGAATTTACGAATATATGGAAGTGGGAAATAAGGAAATGAATAAATAAATGTTAAATTAATTTAAAGGGGTTAAATGTGGATTGTTGTTTGATCGATAGAATTTCCATCTAGAAATAATATCGTTGTTTGCACACATGTTTTTCTTTGATAGTTAAATCACAGACTATCAAAGTTTTGACCATTTTTCCGTCGTCAATACGGAGAGATCGGTTGGATTCTTATCCAAAGAACCACTCCGTATGGGCGTTAGCGTTTCAAATCAAATAGATCGAAGAAAAATTGAAGACGGAGTAAAGTGCATGGGCTGTGGTATAAATCTTAGATAAAGATTGCCTAAGATGATTGTACTGAATAGTGCCTTCGGTTTGTCCAGTCCCAGAACGACTTGTATGGAAGAATGTCTGATAGAGTATATCTAATAGATCGCGTAAGTTGATCTCTTCTAACGTATTCACGTTTGGTGGCGGAGGAAATCGTTTCTCTTAGCTGTATACCCGTGGTATTTTTGGGGAAATCAATTTGTGATTTGGCGAGTATGACGATGTGACATTCAAAGTGAATAAATGTGTGATCTGTTGGAGATAAGCGTGGCTTCTAGCCTCACATCCGGAAATGACAAAAATCGGGCAGGCAGCATGGCTATATAGGTCGCACCTATTAGGGTGTATAATCACCTGATCTAGAGTTTCATTTACTTCTAAAAATCTATTGTCGATGTTGTCCCATTCGGGAAACAGTTGCTGATCCCAACCGTTGGTGATATGCATTCGATACACTCAAGCGAAATGAGTGGTCGGTCATGTGTGGTCGGGTTGCAAGATGTTCTTGTTGAACCCAGTGTATTCCTCTCTAGAGGTACACTAGCGAAAGGTGGTTCCATACCTTGTCTTAGTTGGAAATCCATTACCCAATACGTGCTTGCAGTTTTGATTGTATACTATCTATGTAGAACGTGAGATGGAAGCGTTTCCACTAGATGATTATTATATTATGGTTGATAGACACTATTATAATATCAATGAGTTTGATATAAAGATTATTTTGGATTCTCATAAGGGAAAAACCGGTTCCGTTATACGGCGTGGTCTTATGAGATATCGTTTAATGGCTCAAACTGTTTTAAACTGTTTTACTCATACCAGTCCTATGACTGACCTGGAGTTTATTTATTTTTTTTGTTTTCCCTAAACTCTTGGGTGCCCAATTTTATAAGGGCGGTCAAGTAGTCAGGATTTAACAGATATATTTGGGGAGCTTGGAGCATGAGGCTTCAGGATTATATAGCTATAGTTATTTCTGCTGTGTTGTAAGTGTTGTACTCTAATAAATGTTATTATATACATATACTGATTTTATTTCATGGATATGTTATCTATTATATGTTATTCGTTCCGCTGTAAGATTCGTGTTACTATGATGTTGTATCTTCTTCTTCTTCTATTCTACGTTTCTATCTTATCTATTCTCACCCTCTAACTTCTTTCATTAACTACCGGTATTTTTTCGATGTTTGGTTAGTCGTCATTGAGTTATGTCGATAACTAAAGTCGCTAAAAACCGGGTCGTTACAGTTGGTATCAGAGCTTAAGCTTAAGTAATTACCTTGGCTCTGTGGCGTGACTCAGTAGAGATAGGGTTAGTAATACCCTAGATTGAGCTAAGTGTATATATATGAGCACGTATTTGTTATTCAATATAAAATTGTTTTATATTATGGAGATTAATTGATTGAGTTGTTTATGGGTTCTGGTCGATCAGTTTGATCCACTATATCGGTAGGGGTTTATAAACACTCGAATACGATAGGTCGACACGATATACTTTGAAAAGAGGGTATTGAAATAATTTTACCCAAAGTATATTTTGATATTGAGAAAATATATTGAAATAAAATATATTGGATATGTTGGTTGTTGTTATAATCGAGTAAGATTATAAAGTGAAATGGTTATGTAAATAACCAATCAGAATTCATATAAGTGAAATATATGAAATCGAATTGAATTAAATCTGAATTTAAATCAGAAGTGAAACTAAAACCTGGAAATTTGAATAAATTTTTGTAAACGGATTTGAATTGAATATATGAGAATTTTAAAATCCTGGGAGATTTTAAATTGTTTTACAAACAGTGTGAATGGTATTTTGAAATGAATCTCAAAATGGAAGTGTTTAGATATGGTTTTGAAAGTGATATAGTATTGAACTCACTTCGATAGCTAGAAATAGATTCCGATGATGATCTAGACATCATCGGTGTTCATTTTCGAGTTCTAAGTGACGGATTACTACCAAAGTTATTGTTTTGAATTGATTTGAGAAAAGCAAGTTGTTTTGAATCTTGAAAAGGAAAGTTTGATTTTCGATATGGTTAACTGTTTAAAATTCCTAGGGAAAGATTGTTTGGATTAAAACCAAATTTGAATTGAAATGTGTAAAAGCCAATTGGAATTAAAATAAAGTAAGTTAAGTGGTAACTGAAATTGAATTTGAATGATATCGAGACAAATTGTATTTGGGAGATTCGAATTTGAAGTGTAATTTGATAATCGAGTTAAGAGTTTGGAATCAAGAATTGAACTTGAGTTGAAATGGGATTTGCTGTGGATATAAGCGAATAGCCGTGTTGAGGATAAATTGATCAGAATTTGATTGGGATAACATTGGTATGCTCTGAGTTGATAGCATATGGAAGTGATAGAGTTGATATGCCCGACAAAAAGGTACCAGTTTATATTATATATGGGTTTGAGATTTTGATGAGCCGAATTGGCAAGCCGCTAAGTTGTTTGATTTTATTTTGGGTTGGAGGAGGCCTAGAGAGGCGAGTTGTGATTTTACCAATAGGGTTGTACAAAGGAGGTTATGGCGAAATTTTCCGAAAGGTTAGAGCGTTAATTTTTTTTCAGAATTTTTGAAAATTTTAGTAAGTCAGAAAGAATTAATAAGTTAATTGGAATTTAAATGGTTCAGTTAAAATGGAAGTTAAGAAGTAAAACCTGAAGATGTTTAAATCTAATTAGTAGAGTTAGTAACATTCTTCTAGCTTAGCAATTTCGAGGACGAAATTATTTTAAGGGGGAAAGATTGTAATGACCCGCATTTTTTAGGTGTTGAATAATTAATTAATTTAATTGTTAAATATCGAGTGGCGTTATCGACAACCAAAATTAAATTATATTGAATATTTAATTAATATAAATAATAAGATAATACATTTAATTTTTGAAATAATCAGAAATAGTGAATTGACAATATAATGTGAACTGGACAATTCAAAATATATATAATTCAGTTTGGAATTGAATTCGAATAACGAATATATTATATAAATGATGGTTGAACGTATAAATTATATTATAATTATAATCGAGCTCCAAATGGCGCGATAGTTCGCTATTTGGCGATTTGATCTTCAACTGAATATACAGGGTCCGTTTTAAATCGGATTTTTGTGAAACAAGAAACGTACAGGGCTGGTGAAGGATATTTTTCTAATGGAAGAGAAAAATTGAGATTTCATCATGTAGATTTTGATATATGTCCAAATCAAATTTTAGAAAAGTCGCTGTGGAATTCCTTTATAATTTATAACGATTTATTTATATTTTAAAAAGGAATTTCATTATAAATCGAATATCGATTTATATCGGGATTTGAAATATCGAGTTAGAAATTCATATAGGAATATTCTGGAGATGTATGAATCGTTTGTGGCTATATACAATAATATTTATTTATAAATATTTAATTTAATTGTTTTTAAATATATTTATATATTTAAAAGGGTTATGTAGAGCTTTAAATATAGCCAGTTTTGCAAATGACCTCAGAATTCGACGAAACTAATTTTGTTGGATCCGCAATGTTAAATTATTGTTATATTTCAATTTCCGCGATTTTTGAAGTCAGTATATGGTCGTACGGGATTTAATGCGAAATACAGTCGATAATTTGACCTTTAATAATACGCTGTGTGAGCAAACGAAGTCGGAATTCAACGAAACCAGTTTCGTTGGGACCGCAATGTCGAACTGTAGCTGCACGCCCATTTTCGTGATTTTTAGGTATCATGTGTGTTCGTATGGATTTTTAGAGTGCTGAAACAAATATAAAATGAAAATAAAACTAAATATCCTAATTAAATTTGTGAACTAATCAAGGCCACCTACTAACTACTTCAACCACACAGAAAATCTCATCCCGTTATATAATCTTTTCCTTCAGGCCGCCAGAAAAGTTTCACACAGCAAACAAAAACCTCAAAAGAAAATCAAATAAAAACCAAATAAAAATCCTAAAATCGAAACATAAATCTCTTTGAATTCTCTGCTTGATTCTCTTCAGTTCTATTCCTATTTGGAAGGGTGCGATGCCAGGAAATTGGGGATCGAAATTCGACAGTAAACTAGGGTTAAGGTTGGTGAACAATCGAAGCAGGGATGAGTAAAATCGAAGTGATATTTGGATTTAGAAGATGGAATGGAGGTTGCGCTCAAATTAGGGGTGGTTTCGGTGATGACTGGAGTCGAACACGATCAAGTATTCGCGGTTTACTTCAGGTGACGAAAATCAAATGGGGGTCGCGAGCTTGGTATTGTGGTGATGACAGAGTGGGTGGCGTCACGCTGGGTTGAACGATGGTGGTTGCAATGGAGTTCGGTGACCAGAGTGGTGGCGGGAAGAGGTCAACGCACGGTCAAGGGGAGGCAATTGGTTTACTGGCTGATTTCGTGATTTAGATTTGTGGAAGATGAAGTATTAACAGTGAGCGGGTATGGACATTTGGGTCGGGTTTGGGAATGGCAAAGCCCAAATGAGATAAATAAACTTAAGTTATTTAATTAAATTAGTATACTAACTTGTAACTTGAATATCTCGCTCATAGGAAGTCAGTTTGACGAACCGTCTATTACGTTGGGATCGTATGGACGGACACTACACAATGGAACTGACGAGGACTAGATTGGAGCCCATTACAATTTAGAGCAAAATAAATTGTCCGTCTGAATCAAATCGAGCGATGGTTATTGTTATTAACGATGATCGTCCAAAGTGAGTAAAACTCACCAACTCTGAACAGTTATATTTTTATAACGTATTCTTAGAACTGATAATTATCTGTTGATTGTTGTGTGTTAACTGTTTGGTTGAATTGCTTAAGTGTTGGTTGAAATTATAGATAACGATGTATATATATAAATCGTTAATCTAATATCGATTCTGTTTAACAGAATATGTCATAATGAAATATTATCGATGTTAATTCTATTGTTTAACATCTGTGATGCAGGGAAATAGGTTGGAGGAATCCAACTGGATTCCTCAACATTTATTTTACTGTTTTCATATATTGTAATATATGATGTGATATATAATCTGTTGTTGATTATGTGTGTTTGAATGATATCGATCATGGTTATTTGGTATTTTAAATACCGTAAGAAATACTAGGATGTACAAAGGGGATTTTCAAAGTATATTTTGAAAATAAATTATTTATATAAAATCAATGGATTTTATATATAAAAGGAAAAAGGATTTTACATAAGGAACTAATTATAAAACCAAAAGAATTTAAAAGGAAATATATTTGTAAATGTTGAGGTTATGGTCGCTAATACCTTAAACTGTTCTGTTATGAAATTTCCTTTCGATTATTTAGGTTTTAAGATTAGACCATCAAAATTAAAAAAGGAAGATTGGTTAGTCATAATTGATAAGATTAATAATAGATTATCTAATTGGAACAATAGGTTCTTGTCTAGAGCAGGTAGATTAGTTTTGGTTAATTCAGTTCTATCGGCTATCCCTACGTATTGGATGTCATTACATAGATTCCCTCAATGGGTGATTGACAGGATTGATAGAATAAGACGTAATTATCTATGGGGTGGGGGCAAAGATCCTATTTGTAGGGGATTTCAATGCTTAGACGGGGGTTTGGGGATAATTAATCTATCTAATTTTAATTCTTCCTTATTAGCCAAATGGTTGTGGAAACTTAGGTCTCCGGAAGTTTCTACAACTTGGAAAGATATTATAACTAAATTTTATTATTCAGGAGGAGAATTCATTGTTGGATCTAGGGGTAGTTGGTTTCATAGCCTATCTCACTTTTGGAAGTCAGTATTAGAGTGCTTTGACTTTTTTAACATAGGTTGCAAGGTTATTGTCCATTCTGGTAATACGACTTATTTCTGGCATGATAGGTGGATTTCCCGTTTACCATTAAAAACTGAATTTAAAGAACTCTATAATAATTGTAATTTTAAAAATGCATTGATAAAAGATATCTTTAGAAGAGATCAACATCCTCCATGGACGTTTTCTTTTGTTAATATATTAGATGGAGAAATGTTAAGACAGTTAGCTCTCCTTTATGCTAAGTTATCATTATATCACATTGATGATAGTAAAGACTCTATTAGTTGGGTTATGGACACTAGTCAAGTTTATTCGGTGAATTCCATGTATAAGTTCATGAACTTTTCCGGAATCTCATTTCGATCTTTTAAATTTATTTGGAAAGCTAATTCTCCTCCTGAGGCTAAATTTCTAATGTGGCTAATTACTCATAAGAAAATTAATACTCTGGAATTACTTAAGAGGAAGAATATCATTCGTGACTTTAAGTGTTACTTTTGTAATAATATGAACGAGGATGTGGATCATCTATTTTTCACTTGTAGTATCACAAATTATATACTTAATATGGTATTAAGGTTATTTGTTTTTGATTATCATTCATCATTCAATTGTTGTGCTAATTATTGGGATTCTTATAGATTTGTTTTTAATGCTAGTAAAAGATACATTTTAGATTCTTTAGTCACCATTGTAAGTTGGTTCATTTGGTTCGAAAGAAATCAGAGATCCTTCCATTCTACTTCAGTTTCTACGGACAATTTAACCATTAAAATAGTTTATTATTGTCTGTCTTGGATGTCTAATTCACATTATAAGCTTTTTGGGAAATCGGGGTTTGAGAATTTATTGAATAAGGTGAGATTGAATTTATCTCTATTCATTAGAATTAACAGTTTTTTCTGTAATAGATATCGCATTGATGTTTAATTTCTTTTTCTAGTTTTTAATTGTATTTTCTTATATTTCTTTTTTTACACATATATGCATGGTTAAAATGTGTATGAATGTATACATATATATATATTGTTATATATATTGAGGCACATTTATTTCCATGGATATATGTGTAATATCTTTCTAACAATATGTTGAGCTCTTCGCAGATTCAGGTGGTTGATTTAGAAGAGATGCATAGTGGATAGCTGGAGGGAGTGGATTGCTGACTGGATTGATGATTCGTTTTTTATTACTGTTAGAGAGTTTATTTGGTGTCATTTCTCATTATTTTTGCTATTATATAGAGTGTATGAGTATTGTATAGGAGTAGATATACTTCAATATCGGGTGGTGGCCTTGCCGGAATTCGATATTGAAGTAGATGGGCGGCGGTTTATCCAGAGCTCATCTATCTACTTTCTTTACATCCTTAGAACTTTTTGGGTTTTATCGTTGTATTCTCATTCTCTATAGTCAGACTCTGTACCATTGTTTCCCTTTATATATATATATATATATGTGTGTGTGTGTGTGTGTGTGTGTGCTCTCTTCTTTTCAGAAGATCACACATTTTTGTTTCAAAAATTTGTAAAACAAATATAGAGGAAATTATTTGTAAAACAAATATAAAGGAAATATATTTGTAAGACAAATACAAAGGAAGATATTTGCAAAAACAAATAGAAAAAGGATATATTTGTAAACCATTTACAAATAGAAATAAAAAGGGTATATTTGTAAACCATTTACAAATAGAAATGAAAAGGATATATTTGTAAACCATTTATAAATAGATTTGGAAAGGGAATATTTATAAAACATTTACAAATAGAATTGAGAAGATAAAAGAAATATTTATTTGTTAAATAAATAAAATTGAAAAGGGAATAGTTATTTGTTAAGTAAACAAAAAGGAGATAATCCGAAGGAGATAATCCAAAGGAGATAATTCAAAGGAGATAATTCAAAAAGGAAATGATTCAAAGGAGTTAATTCAAAAGTGTAAATCGAAATGAGTTCATCGAATATTAATTACTCGATTAGAGTTAATCGATTAGAGTTAGAGTTAACCAGTTAGAGTTAATCAGTTTGAGTTAATTGATTAGAGTTAGAGTTAACCAGTTAGAGTTAACCAGTTAGAGTTAATCTGTTAGAGTTAATTGATTAGAGTTAGAGTTAACCAGTTAGAGTTAACCAGTTAGAGTTAATCGATTAGAGTTAACCAGTTAGAGTCAATCAGTTAGAGTTAATCGATTAGAGTTAGAGTTAACCAGTTAGAGTTAATCGAATAGAGTTAGACTTAACCAGTTAGAGTTAATCAGTTGAGTTAAATGAGTCAAGTTAATCAATTTGAGTTAAATGAGTCGAGTTAATCAAGTTGAGTTAAATAAGTTAAGTTAGTCAAGTTGAATTAATCGAGTATGGTTAGTCAAACCAAGTTAGTCAAAGTCAAGTTAGTCGAGTTAGTCGAATATGGTTAGTTAAGTCGAGTTAGTCGAGTCGAGTTAGTCGAGTCGAGTTTTCGATTATTAGTTAATCGAAAGGAGTTATCGATTATTAGTTAATCGAAAGGAGTTATCGATTTTTAGTTACTCGAAAGGAGTTATCGATTATTAGTTAATCGAAGGGAGTTATCGATTATTAGTTAATCGAAGGGAGTAATCGATTATTAGTTAATCGAAGGGAGTTATCGATTATTAGTTAATCGAAAGGAGTTATCGATTATTAGTTAATTGAAAGGAGTTATCGATTACTAGTTAATCGAAGGGAATTAATCGAATTTAGTTATTTGAAAGTGAGATTATCGAATATAGTTTATTCGAAAGCAGTTAAATCGAATATAGCACATTCGAAAGAAAGAGATCGAATGTAGTTTATTCGAAAGAGTGAGTTAATCGAATATAAGTTATTCGAAGAGAGATAATAGAATATAGGTTATTCGAAGAAGAGTTAATCAATTAGAGATTACTCGAAGAGAGTTAATCGGCTATTGGATTATATCGAATTCGGGAAAGTACTTATACTTTCCGGTGTTTAAATCAAGATTTATTTATTTATAATTTAGGTGTTTATTTATTTATTCACATTAAAGAATAAAAGTTATAATGGAAGTTAGATATTTCGAAAGTAGGGATGATAACGTTATAGTTATAATCAATGTTTTCAGTAAAGAGGTGGATACGTAAATAGAATCTGAGAATTACGTAAGGAAGTTTGTTAAAGATTTAAAAGATAAACTTTGACTATTTCGAAGTTAAAACGTTGTTCAGTTAAGGTCTGAGAGGTAATTATACCCCAACTTGATTGACTTCCTTCTTAACTAAGGAATGGTAAGGTTTGATAGTGAACGATGGTTAAGTGAATTTAGTTAATGAGTGTAATGGTTTGTGTTGGCATAGCGATGTTTATTTAAACATCTGTTTAAATCCAATAAAGGAGTTTTGGAAATGTTTTCCAAATAAGAATTAGAAATATTTTATAATAATAGAAAACACGAAATGGGAGAGATATGGAAATGTTTTCTATTGATTGATAACGTATATTTTCTAAACTTAGAAAATAAGAATTTACGAACATATGGAACTGGGAAATAAGGAAATGAATAAATAAATGTTAAATTAATTTAAAGGGGTTAAATGTGAATTGTTGTTTGATCGATAGAATTTCCATCTGGAAATAATATTGTTGTTTTCACACGTGTTTTTCTTTGATAGTTAAATCACAAACTATCAAAGTTTTGACCATTTTTCCGTCGTCAATACGGAGAGACCGGTTGGATTCTTATCCAAAGAACCACTCCATATGGGTGTTAGCGTTTCGAATCAAATAGATCGAACACAAATTGAAGATGGAGTAAAGTGCAAGGGCTATGGTATAAACTTAGGTAAAGATTGCCTAAGATGATTGTACTGAATAGTGCCTTCGGTTTGTCCAGTCCCAGGACGACCTGTATGGAAGAATGTCTGACAGAGTATATCTAATAGATCGCGTAAGTTGATCTCTTCAAATGTATTCACGTTTGGTGGCGGAGAAATTCATTTCTCTTAGCTGTATACCCATGGTATTTTTAGGGAAATCAATTTGTGATTTGGCGGTTATGACGATGTGACATTCAAAGTGAATAAATGTGTGATCTGTCAGAGATAAGCGTGGCTTCTAGCCTCACATCCGGAAATGACAAAAATCGGGAAGGCAGCATGGCTATGTAGGTCGCACCTATTAGGGTGTATAATCACCTGATCTAGAGTTTCATTTACTTCTAAAAATCTATTGTCGATGTTGTCCCATTAGGTAAATGGTTGCTGATCCCAACAGTTGGTGATATACATTCGATACACTCAAGCGAAATGAGTGGTCGGTCATGTGTGGCCGGGTTGCAAGATGTTCTTGTTGAACCCAGTGTATTCCTCTCTAGAGGTACACTAGCGAAAGGTGGTTCCATACCTTGTCATAGTTGGAAATCCATTATCCAATACGTGCTTGCGGTTTTGATTGTACACTATATATGTAGAACGTGAGATGGAAGTGTTTCTGCTAAATGATTATTATATTGTGGTTGATAGACACTATTATAATATCAATGAGTTTGATATAAAGATTATTTTGGATTCTCATAAGGGAAAAACCCGTTCCGTTATACGGCGTGGTCTTATGAGATATCGTTTAATGGCTCAAACTGTTTTAAACTGTTTTACTCATACTAGTCCCATGACTTACCCTGAGTTTATTTTGTTTTGTTTTCCCTAAACTCTTGGGTGCCCAATTTTATACGGGCAGTCAAGTAGTCAGGATTTTATAGATATACTTGGAGAGCTTGGAGCATGTGGCTTCAGGATTATATAGCTATAGTTATTTCCGTTGTGTTGTAAGTGTTGTACTCTGATAAATGTTACTACATACATATACTGATTTTATTTCAAGGATATGTTATCTATTATATGTTGTTTGTTCCATTGTGAGATTCGTGTTACTCTGATGTTGTATCTTCTTCTTCTTCTATTCTAAGTTTTTATCTTATCTATTCTTACCCTCTAACTTCTTTCATTAACTACTGGTATTTTTTCGATGTTTAGTTAGTCATCATTGAGTTATGTCGGTAACTAAAGTCGCTAAAAACCGGGTCGTTACAAACGCTATGTATGTTCTACTACAACTAAGGAAAGTTCTAAATCCGGATTTACCTATTTATATAGTTTGTTTATATACATCATAATGCTATATGTAACCTATGTATTGTTGACTCTAATTAATTTTGTATTCAATAGGTCATTGTTCGGTACTACAACTAAGTTTAAATGGCCTTTAGATTGCTACATCTGTATTGCAGCTTACGCATACAATTTTGGAGAGGTATGCAAATTGTTAGTCAAATTATTCAGGAAAAAACCCTATTTATGCTTTTTTGATATTTGATTTTGCTTATGTTCGTTGACAATCAGGCACTAAGGCTGGACATAACAAGGAGTAAGCTGTTTTTTTGGCCGTTTTTTAGTCCTCCTTATTCCAATTTGGGAATAGCTTATTACATATATGATAGTGCATGAAAAAAATGAAGAAGATATTATTCTTCATGAAATGAAATGATGCAGAAAGGCAAATTATTTTGACTCTCCTTTGTTATTGTATTAATGGATTGACTCTCCTGCTATCTAAATGTTAACAGAGTTGGTTAAACATCTACCAAAAAAGCGGTTGAGGCCATGGTAAGCTTTTTCCATTTTTATATCTTACATATTGTTTGGTGTATTACATAAGAAGTGAATTTTTCATTATTGTCTTCTCTTTCTCATTTAGTAATCAGCTGGCAGTGGTCTTTTGCTGACTTTCTTTGATGTCTCATTAGACGCATCATGCTCACCATAACGTATACTGTCTACGGACAAATTTTCTTCTTCTATCCATAACATGGTAAATTATTTGACCATAAGTGATGGATGATGAATTTTATTTGTGAATTAAAAAATGCTGAGATATTTTTATTTTATTTCCCGTCTTTGTAATAACGAAATGATTGATTTTGCATGTAGCCTGGCACATACTGTAAAGTTTCACCAAGTTCCATACTTAGTCTGTGTATACTCTTCGTTACTTCACAAAGTTTACCACCTTTGATTTTTCTTCTTCTAGACAGTGAATAGTGGTTTACCTGATGTAGAGTTTTAAGCCTATTTACTTATATTATGCAATTATGCTTTCTCAAAACAGGTGTATAATTAGGATTTTTTTTGGATATGCTTTTAAATTACTGATATTAGTAAGATTGTTGAGTTTTAATGTTTGCATATTAGTCGCTAACGATTGTTTCAAATTAATCAGGAATTACAGGATTTTTTGCCTCCTTAGCCTACTCATCGGTTTCATCTCAACCGTAGCTCTTCTATGGACTTTGGTTCATTTCTACGTCTATATGATCCCCACTCACGACAGCCATCCGTTGATGCTTCCATCTCTATTTCTGTGTATGTTGAACTTTAAGTTTGACCTTCCCCCATGGTATGGCTTTTTTAAATTTTCTTCCATTTTTACTTTTCATTTCAATATGTGTATTACAATTGGTTTGCCTTTTTCTTCACATTCATTATTTCACTTTTTTGGTATGTAGTTTTATTTTTGTATTTGATTGTTCCATCCTCTACGTATGTCATGTTCGATTAATTTCCTAAATAATAATTTGACATGTTACTTGCTATTTTACATGGTTCTACATAATACATTATATTTTTGCTTTACTTATTGTTTTCTGTTACTTGGATTTTACCTAAAATTTAAGCATGTGGTCCAACTGTCCTATTTTGGTCAAAAATAAAGATGAATTTTGGAGCAGTCATGCATGAGATTTAAAAGCATGACACTTTTTACTATTTTTTTATTCCCAAACGTACGTCATTGTTTTTGTTCATTATATCAATCAATTATTACTCCATTTTGCGGTTCTATGTCACCTGTATGATCCATGATGTTCACATTTGGATCCACTGTGAGTATTTTGTTTTGATTGTTTCTCTTCCCTTAGCCAATAGATGTTCTAAAGGAAAATACTTAATTTTTTTAATTTAATTCTTCGCGTGTGTACCAGTATTTAATTTTGAGTTAAATTCACAGGTTTGTTTAAATTCTGGAAGGTGGATGCTTGACAATTTTGGTTATCTAATATGTGTACATTTTCAACGTCTAATTCATTATTCTAATCCTATGTAATACCAATATTATAGCAGGGTAGCTACTGCTTTTGTGTTGTGTATATTCATGGTTTTTGAGGCTTTGAAGCTGTAAAATAAAGTTTGTACACATATCATGTTTGCAACTTTGATCCGTTTAAGAATCTCACATAAAGGGAAATGAAATAAAGGCAGTGTACATACAGTTACGTATATGTTATTATATGAATAAAATTGTTATGGTGTAAACTGAAATGTGTTCCATATATATGAGAAAACATGAAAATTGACAAGGTTCGTTGTCTACTCTGTTTATGTTAGTGCATAAAATGCATTTTTGATATGAATATTTTGAACATCATTGTAAATTTTATGTCACTCATTGTTCTATTGCAAATTAAGTTGCAAGCATGGACGAGGATGACGGATGTCTACAATCAAGCATATTGATGACGAGGTAATAGATTCTGGCTCATTTTATTAGCAGATAGGTATTTTTTTTCATTCCCTATCGTATATTCTCCCTCATTTAGCCAATATCTTAGAGAAAGTTCAATCAACAAATGTATATTCGCTGTCCAGTTGTGTGTTTTCCATTTGACTCATTATTATAAGGTAATTTGTTTACTTACACAGCTGTTACTGACATGACATAGGTTGCAAGTGATGGGATGAGCGCAAGTTCAATCATATATGAAGAGTATATCATATGGATGAAGATGATGTAGCTCTAAAATAAAATAAAAATACTAAGAGATGAAAAAATAGAATATGGATGATTTTTTAGTGATGGGATGAGCGCAAGCGTGAGTAATTTTCTACCGCTTTCTATATGAATAACTACAATGAAATTAAATGCTAAGTCGTTGTTGTAACTAAAAATATGGAAAATACAGTTTGATTAAATTTGAATTTCCATTCTTACTTTTCCACCGTCTTTGCATATAACCCATCTTCTCTTCGACTGTTTTTGCACACGTCCAACGGACGTGCGTACGTACTGGTGTATATATGTATATATTTAACTATCGACTAATAACGGTGACAGTCGGAAAATAATAATATAAACAGAACAGAAAGAGAATACCAATGGAAAATTTACAAAAATTTTAAAAAATCGAAATTATAACGTCGCTAAATTAAAACTGAAATTTTAAAGATAGCGACGGTTTACCGAAGGATAACAAATGGATGTACATGTGTAAATAGATATGGTCGTCGTTAATCCATCGCTAAATAGCTAGGATTTACTAACGGATAATTGAAATGCAAAATGTTTGTCATTTATATCGTCGGTAATCCCTTGCTAAATAGCGTGCATTTAGCGATGGATAAATATTTAATTATTTAATTATATATATATATATATATATATATATATCCGTCGGTAAAACGTTGGTGAAATATTTTGCAATTGAAATGAAAATAAATCATAAACGACGGTAAAGTGACGGAGAATCGACGCTAATTTCCGTCGCTAAATTGTGCCTAAAATACCGACGTGTTTTTTAGCGACCACCATATTTTGCTGCAAATCCGTCGCTAAAATCCCTTTAGTGACAGTTTAGTGACGGATTTTTCCGCTGCAAAATCAGTGTTTTCTTGTAGTGTAAGTCTTGATTAGCCACATGCCTCTCGTAATTCGCCAAAAAGAGAAATTATTGGTAATAAATATAATGCTAGCTCCAAAAAGTTCAAGTTTCAACCAAAGTAAATTTCAGCTAAAAAGTCTCAATCTCTAAAAGAAAGCCTCATAATTACCTTTTATGAGAATATCTATCTCCTAATTAAAGATTATCTCAATGCTTGGACATCAATAAAAAAAAGCTCAAAGAATGAAAGAGGTCATGGAAAATCTTATTTCTACTATCACTCTACCACTGGACATTATAATAATAATAATTAATATCGGGCACTCGAAGGGGTTATTAGTTATTTTTTAAAGCGTGGAAAGCTTCAAGAATTTTAAAAGGAAAGTAAGCAATGTAAAGGGGGTTTTCTTGCTATGATCAGGAGGAATAAGTTCCATCTAAAGTCTTAGCACATATATGGCACTCCTTGTTACTTCCAAGGAGAAAAGGCCTTTAATGTCGTCAACATGGTCTCAATAAAGCATCTCTTAGAAGTAGGAAACCCTTGACATGTTTCAAGGCAAACTTCTGGCATATTTAGGTACCCTCTAAAGAGAGGAACTCCTCGGCACATCCAGTGCACTCCTCGGCACATACAACGGAAAAAAACCCTTTTATGCCATCCATGTAGTATGATTAAAGCATTTCCTACATGGAAGAAGCCATCGACATGTTTCAAGGCTAGATTTAGATTCTTGGACTTCTAGTGCTATTGGATTTCTAGACTTCTATTATTAGAATTTCGTCCATCTATTATTCAGTTGATTTCCAACCTTTCGTTTTTCTACTATTGCCTAATTTGGATTTCTTATTCATGGTCCCCCTATTTCTATTTGGATTTTTGTCCTTTTGGTTTTTTGTTGTTCTCATATTTGGATTCTTGAATTTTGATTTCTTAGTTCCTATTTGGGCTGCTGGTTTTCTGATTATATATTGATATGGATTTCTAGTACTACATTATTCCCAAGTATGGAAATATGATCTTTTGGCATTTTCTAACTAAAAATTCCTAGTTCATTATTATTCCAATATTATGTACTTGCTGATAAGGATTTTAGCCATCCATTATGGTTTATGATTACTTTTTTGTTAATGTCAAGCATTGTTTTGTGAACATCTATTACTATCTAAAGTGTTATTTTGACATTTTACTGGTTTGTAGGATTTCTACTATTTCTGTTTTTATCCTCAAATGTTTCACACCAGTTTCTAAGCGGGTTGTAAAGCAAATGACACTAATCATAATCATATTGATAAATATTAATTATCGATATTAACATTATTTCCAATCTTTTGTTAATGTTTCAGGGTGTATCATTAGTTATCTGATTTAATCAGCTAATTCAAATATTAAAAGAAAAAAATTTACAAGTATGCCATTATGTCATAGCACATATATACCATATAATAAGCTATGTACAATATATAAAAGCATGTTCATTATCAAATATTTACCAAATTTCATCAACTAACAAGCTCTTAAGCCGGTTATCTTAAAGCTTTAGCTTTGGGAGAGGAATCTGTAATGTGATCTTATTGATAAGATGTATTTTAACCTTTTCTCCTTCTTTTGGATGGAGTCAGTATTATCAATAGAGGAAGTCCATGTTTCAATTGCTTTACTATGCGTTTTTGCTGCCTCTTATCCTTAACTTATCTATTTGCCGAGTAAAGAAAAATTTGTGTTGCCTTGCCAAAAAAGAAATTTTTGTTTCTATCATAATCTTGAGCCTTTGTCGCATGTAAGCTGATGCGATTTGAGAAATCTTATTCCATTATTTAATAAAATATTGCATTATCACAAATTTAACCCTTTAATACAGTCACAAATTTCAACATCTTTCAAACTTTTAGTAGGGGAGGGAGTGCGTAAAATGGGCCACTTCCTGATGAGGGAGTAGGACTAGGAAGACTAGAATCACCCCTACTCGCAATCAAATTTAGGGATCATATGCTTGCTTGTTTTCTTAGTAGCTCTACCCCTGAATCGTTAGCCTTCTTGTAGAAAGAAGCGATCAAAGGTCGATTGTTGCAGTTGGTCGAGGGCTAAGATTGCAAGACCTCAAGTCAATTTTCTTAAGCAACTCTTCAGTCCTGGTGTCCTTGGCATTGATTAATTTTTCCACGGCCTCAGGCATCTCTTTTGATTTACCTGGAGCAGCCTTCTTCTTGTTATAAATATCATACCACTTATGACCTCTATATTATCTGAGAATTAGAGAATCTTCTTGATATATTTGAGAATTAGTCCATAACAATTTTCAATCGAGCACTAATATCCAGATCGATATTGGCCAAAGTTGGTATTTTTTGTAAAAATATATAAAGTAAGACAATCATAATAAAGAAAGCAATTTCCTATTCAATTAATCAAAATTTACAAAATTCGTATCAAATCTCACAAACATCGTATCCATCAAATTTATTAAAATTTTGAAACAACAATCTTAAATAAGTAGTTATGCTTTTGTCTCCTTACATAACAAGTTAGCATGATAGATTCAAGCTACATCAAGTTGCTTGTATCTTTTCTTACCTAAAAAGTCAAATCTAAAGCTAGGCAACTTATACTACCAGATTTTGATATCGAAACCAAGTAGTGGTGAAGGAGTATCGGGATAAAACTAATATTAGAACATCAAAGAAAGATGATACCGAAAGCAAGAAAGGAAATTCTCGAATCCTCATGCTATAGGTACCAACATGGGGAGCATAAGCTTGGTATTGATACAAGGAAGATGAAAGCAAGAAATGATACTAAAACTGGCATACAACAAATAACCCAGAGTGGTGTCGATACTGACATCAGTCCAACACCTAAAGAAGCAAGGAAGGAAGGCAATCAACCCGATCTTAAAACCGGAAGCACGTAGTATAATACTGAAGCAAAAAGCCATAAAAGTGGAGCATAACACCAAAGTGGGAGCAAACAAGGTGCTATCGGTACCAACAGTCTTAGTATCGATACCGATACTAAAGGCAGTGTCAAAGCCATGTAGAAAGAAGCACAAAAATAATATCTGAAAGCTCTTAAGTAGACCAATACTCGGAAATACCAAGCCAACAATAGTACCAAGAGCAAAAGGAGGCTATCCACACCAATATACTTGATGTCGATTGTAACAACCCGTAATTTTTGGTTGATTAATTTTAAATATTTAATATGGTTTTAAATATATAGTTGATAATATAAATTAATTTTTATATTGAGTTATCGATTTAATAATCGAATATAATTTAATTTAGAAGATATCGAATTATTGTAATTCGAAATATAATTGAAATCGAAGTTAAAAACTGAATCAAAATGATTCAGATGATAAGTAGGAATTTTATTTGATATATACGATGATAAATAATAATTTATTATCAAAGAATTTGTGGTTTTCGAATTTAAATTATATTATATTAATTTAATATGGTATATACGTTGAAATTAAATTTCAAAATATTTATGGTTCAGTTCAGAATAGTGTTATTACATTTTTAATGTCGGTCGGTACGCTAGAATAGCGGTTCGTGATTTATATTAATGGACCCCGAGATATTTGATTGTGGATAAGCTCGAAATCAAATCGAAATCTGTTTAAAAAGAATAAAAATCCCTTTATATCAAATCGTATTACATACGAAATCAAATCAAATTAATGGGAAAATCTTTTTAAATAAAATAAAAAGGGATTTGCTTATACTTTTGCCAACATCCCTTAAATGGCTTTATATGTCTGGTTCTCTCACTCTTCTATAAATTAGCGACACCCTCTTTCTCTTTTCAATTATTCTTCTGAGAAAAAACTTGTATTCTTCAAAGTAAAAACATTTCTCATTATTTAAATCAAAGGAAAAATCGCTCCCATCTCTTAATCTAAACGAAGACCAGATCCTTTTATAAAAAAAGAAGAAAAAGAGAACCGCGAATTTGATTTCGGGTTCGACTGCGTAAATTGCACAACTAGGCTTCACTCGCGTTCAAGATTTGGAGAACGCGATTATTAAGAGCGGTCGATTCTGGTTCATGACATGTACTGGTATTCGAATCCAAACAGAAGTTTGGTCTTCTTTTTTCTTTTGATTCGCGAAGATAAAGGCAATTGTATGGAAGTAGTAGCACGCAATCTGAGTTTCAGGAGTCGACACCGAGGGATTTTGAAGCCACGATCTGGGCTAGGGAGTTCGGATTTTTGTTGAGCACTAATTTGAGGCAGATTGGGTTTATTGTGGAGGTTGTGTTGAACGATGGCCAGGAGGAGATTGTTATTGTCAAAATCTAGGGGACATTGGTCTGGCTATAATGCTGGGGGGGTACCTGGGTGGTGAAGCTGTGGTAAGACAGCAGCAATGGAGTTGAATTTGGGGATGTTGGGTGCTCCGGTGTGATGAATGGAGGTTGTCTTTTGGTGAGAGTTCAAAGTATGCTCAGGAATTGGTTGAGTAAATTCACAAGGTATAATTTTAACATATTGTAAAAATTCATAGAATAAATTAATTTATTGGATAAGTTAGTTTAAATTAAAAATCATTTAATCGTTGAATCAAAATAATGGTAGGTACGAAATTAAATTATTCAAGACAATTCATAGCCGAGATGATTTGGAAATTAAACGGGATATTTCGGCAAATCACGGTGAGTAAATCTCACTCACCTTTTATTTAGAATTATTTTTTTTATCAGTTAAAAATAATTGTTTGTTGCTTGTTTGGTTGCATTAAATATTTTTGTGCATCTTAAATATATTAGTTATTTAGGCTTGGTGTGCTATTATATATATATATATATATATTGGTGGTTGGATATTCCTGCAATCTCATTAGCGGATGCCCGCAGTATCATTAGCGGATGACCCTATACGCCCCACGCTATGATAGTGGATGACCTTCTATACCGTGATATCCTGCCATGAAGCAAGATGGGTATTATTTTTGTTGACTAACGTCTGTGGATGCAGGAGAACAAGTTGGAGGGATCCAACTGGATTCCTCAAAATTTTATTAATTGTCTGTTTTCACATGTTATCATATATATAATGTGTTGATTGAAAATTGGGTTGTTTGATTTTTTTTAAATATCACTGGGCCTGAAATGTGGATATATAAAAAAAATCAGGAAAAGGATATTTTGAAATTTAGAGGGAAAAATCTATTTATCTAAAATAGAATTTGAATATCAATTGGCTTATAAAGATATTACTTGTTTTGAATGAATAAAACAAGTATTGAATTTATAATGATGTTTATGAATTAAATGATACAGAAAATTGAAGTGATGAATTTATAAACGATGTTTATAAATTAAATAAATGCAGGAATTAAAGAAATTTATAAATGATGTTTATAAATTGAATAATGCAGGGAAGTAAAGCGAATTTATAAATGAAATGGAAAAATTATCATTTGATAATTTGAATATTTAAATTCAAATGTGAATTTAAAAATAGAAATGTGGAAATCGTTTTAAAGAACTAAATGATGGAATTTATTCTTATGTTCAAAATATAAATTAAACTAAAATAAATCCATAAAGATTTATGATTTGAATTCGATTAATTTGAATTTATTTAAATAGAAGTTAAATTGAATATGAAACAAAATTGGGTGTTATAAGTTATTATAAATAGAAATTTCTGAAAGGAGACTTTGGTTTTAAATAGATTTCGAAATGGACTTGTTTAAATATAAAACGAGTAAATTTATAAATAATGTTTATAAATATGGTGAATAAATTATCAATAGATAATTGGTAGCTTTAAATTCAAGTATGAATTTAAAATAGAAAGTTGAAATCATTTTAAAAAGGAAACAGGGGTTTTTATTCTGGAATTCGGAATCTAAAAGGAGTTGGATTTCAAAAGGGATTTGAAATGGAAAACTTGTTTTAATATATAAAACAAGAAAGATAGATATACAAACGATGTTATAAATCTACTGAAATAAATTATCATTGGATAATTTAGAAGTTTAAATTCAAGGAAGAATTTAAAAAGTGAAATTGGAAAACGTGTTGAAAATAGAATAATTGATTATATTCCGGAATTTAGAATATAAACTAAATTGAGAAAATCCAAAGGAGTTATAATTGGAATTTGATTATATCGAATTTTATAATTTATAAAAGGAATTGGAATTAAATATAGAAGATCGAAGTATAAATAAATATATTACCGAGTAAGGAAAAATCGACAATTATAGATAATTGAAAATATTATGTTGAATTGGGAAACTGATTAGATATATATCAAAAATATATCAGAATGGAGTTGAATTTATTTTAAACGAAGTTTAAACTTTTATATATATAAATATAATTAAAACGAACTTGCCGCAGTGCGACAGTTCGTAAATTGGCGTTTCGAACTTCAATTGAGTGTATAGAACTTAGTTTAAGTAGGAATTCTTTGAAACAAGAATCGTCAGGACCGGTTGAATAATAGTTTCTAATGAAGGAGAAAAATCTAGATTTTGTTTGATAGATTTTGAGTTATGTCAAAATCAAATTTTCAGAAAAAGCAGGGCCAAAATCGTTTAAAAAGCATAATGGTTTATATAAATAAATATAAGGATTTTTAAGAAAATAAAATCCGAATTTTGATTTGAAAAATCTAGACTTGAGTTATAAAATAAATATGAACTCGAGTGGGTAAATGGATTGATTTTTGAAAACAAAATCAGTTATTTATTTTTTGTTGAATAGAATTGACTAATTTGAAGAATAATTAGTAAATGGAATTTTGAATCGAAATTGGGCGTTGGATAAGTAAATGAGGTTTAAGAATTTATATTCGAAATTGAATATGAAATTCGAGTTGAAAATGGAATTAGATTTTGTTTTAAGTAAATTAAAAACATATCCGGAAGTGATATGTTCAATTAAAAGACAAAATGGGCAAAAGAGCTGATTAAAGAATAGTTTAACGAATCGAGTTAAAATGACCAGACCGAGTTGAAATAAATTAGAAATGGACGCATATGTGATAACAGGTATGGAATTAAGAGAATGAAGTTTATAAATTTGTTTGCCCGACAAAAAGGTACATGTTTAAATCCATATGAAATTTTATGCGCCGAATCGGCAAGCCACTTGGCTTTTTGATTTTCTTTTTGAATGGAAAGGGCCTAGAGAGGCGAGTTGAGGTTTGAATTGTTGACCGGTACAAAGGAGGTTATGGCAATTTTTTCTGGAAATTGAAGGAATTAGAATATTTTTAAGATAATTTGATAATTAGAAATCTATATATCTATATATATAGAATCCGGTAAGGAAACGAACTTAAAAATAGAATATTATAAATAAAAAGGAAATCGAAAATCTGGTAATAGAAATAGAAATATATATACGTTTTAAAAATGAATAAGTGGTTTTTATGTTGTTGATAATTTGAGATAAGTGGTCTTGTCTATTTTGAAGTTAAAGATGTTTTCAGTCAAGGTCTAAAAGGTCAACTTGTTGATTTCATTTTTAACCAATAAATAGCAGGACCCAGTCTCGAAGATAAATGTTTGAATAAGATTAGTTAAATGCAGTATTTTGGGTTGTTGTAACGATGTTTTTTATAACATTCTTTTTAACCCAAATAAGTGGAATTTTGGAAATATAATATCTCCTGAGAGTAGGAATGAACGGTCGTGGAAGAGATAAATAATTGGAATGTTTCCAATTATAAGAAAAGGATATTTTCTAAGTACAGAAAATAAAAGAAGGCAATATATGGAAATGTTTTCCAAATAGGAAAAGGCCAAGATGATAATTGAAAATATTTGTTTAACGGATATTGATATGGAAATGGAAAGGGTGATTTAATTTGTAACAACCCGGAAAATCTGAGCTAATTTAAAAATTTTATTTTGGCAATTTTAATGAATTTTGTATTTAAAATGATTTATTTTAAATAATAACGACGAAAAATTTATTTGAATTGAAAATAGAACGTATAATTTTATTTTAATTATATAATGAGCCTGAAATGGCGCGGTAGTTTGAAAATTCGATTTTGAATTTCAATTGAATGTATAGAATTCGTTTTAATTCAGAATTGAACGAAACCAGAAATATTTGAATCTGTTCAACTATATCTTTATAACGAATGAGAAAAACTGAAATTTCATAATATAGATTTAAATATATGGTCAGTTGAAAATTTAGAATAGTCGCTATGGAATTTATATATTTGTATATTTTTTAATTTATATAATGCCCTTAAAAAATAGCCATTTTGCAAACGACCTCCGTTTTCGATGAAACCACTTTTAATGGATCCAGGATGTTAAATTATTGCCAGATTCAAATTTCCATAATTTTTGAAATCAATATGTAAGCGTGGCAAAAGAAAACGTGTTTTAACAGTTTCAGTCAATTTCGATTGACTGGAAAATAGCCATTTTTCAAACGGTCTCAGAATTCGACGAAATTAATTTTGTTAGGACCGTATTATCAATAAGAAGTTAGAAATGATTTTTCTGGAATTTTTGGGGCCCGTATGTGACCCTAGTAAATTGAAATGCGCGTTCAAAGTCAATATATAGTTTTATATTTTGATTTCGACGGAAATTGATTGAAATAGCCGAATCGGCTTACGATACATATCCCATTGTGTTTGGAATGGGGGTGATTAGCTAGAGGCGACAGTCGTTGGGTCTCGTTTGGAGGTCGAAATAAAAAGTACCTTTATGGATAATTAAATAATATAAATAAATTTTATAAAATCCCCTTATACCCTCTTTTCATCCCCGTTGACCTCAGATTCAAAATCAAAAAAAAAACTCGATGGCGGCCGGGAGGGAGGAGGGAATCCATCGTCACCCTCCGGGCGAACCCACCACATCCACCGCCCACTGATGGCCCTTCGCCTCCATCCCTCCGGCGACCCCCTTCTTCCCCGACCTCCCTCTCCTCTTCCTTCTTCAAATAAGAACATGTACAACCCTAGGACGCCAGAACAACCGCCGCCGCCGCCTCTGAGGGTTGGCAAAGTACCTGAGCCGCCTTCCCCAACTTCAACCACTCCCTTCTTCGACCGTGAGGCGCAGCTTCCCCCTCAAATCGAAGAAACCCGACCCTAGCTCCCCAAATCCGCCAGGCCCGACCACCAACCACCTAGCGCCGCCTCCTGCACCCACCAGCAGCCACCTGCGCCGCTCCCCGCTACCCGCCTTCGACTGTGGGACCCTTATTCGTTGAAAAACAATGTAAGTGAGTTAATTTTCAAATGTGAACAACGTTGTCTATATTTTCAGAATTTTATATATCTATAACATTGCATAAAAATGTGGTTTTATATGGTTATCGATACAAAGCTGAGATTTTTATTTATGTAAAGCTTTGATTTTTTTTTATATAAAGTTATAAATTTTCAGATAGAAGAGTTATAATTTAACTATATGATGGTATGATTTTTGAAGATAAAAATTAGATTTTGATTTATATTAAAGACCTATAAAAAAATAGATTTTTATTCGTTTGAACGATATAGAAAAGATTTGATTTTTTAAATTTTGAAAAGTATGATTTTATTCATATAAAAATACGATTTTTATTTATATAATAGAGTAGTAAAATTTTGATTTTTTTTATATGGATTTGAAATAAAAAATCCGATCTTTATTTATGCAGAAGTAGAATAAAAATAGAATTTTTATCTATATAGTAGCGGAATAAAAATGTGATTTTTGTCCATATAGAGTTGAAATAAAAATATGATTTTTAATATAAATTGCGTGAAACGGACTGCATTTGAAACACGAAAGAAAAAACTACACATTGGGAATGAATGCAAATTCAGACCGTTCAGAAATAGAGAATGGCGGAGTGGATCCCTCGGTGAGAACTCCTCACTTTTAATTTGTTTTCTAGTTGAAATATATACCAGGATGCGGATGGTGCTTTGCAGCACCCGACACCCGTTGTCCATAGACCATGGACGACTTGTTTGTTTATTGTTTGTGGTGTGAATATTGATTGTGTGATGTGGAATGGAATAAATTATTTTATGGTTAAAAATATAATTTTTAACGTGTATATAAAATAAATATTTATAAACAAATCGAACGATTTGTTTATGCACACACATTTGACTGATATGGATTGGGACGATAAATTTTACACATCGCCATACTGCACAAATAAAACCTGTGTTTGATTGTTTGAAAACCCCACACGGGTGTCGGGATAAAATTGGCTATACAGTAGCCCCAATAATTAGTTGTATGTTGATCGATTGATTGACAGGCTGTTATAAGCGTTAAATATTTATATTTGATGCTTATACAGTGTAGAATGCACTCTGGATGATGGATTGTTGTTTTCATTGTGGTTATACATATTTGTTGTGTGAAATCCATATAAATCACATTATATGGTAATTGACTGTGTCTGATTCCAGTACAGATAGAAAGAGTATTTTAAAATAACAATTATTTTAAAATAACGAATATTTTCAAATAATATTCAGAAAAGAATCAAAATTTGATTTTGATGTCCGATTTGGGATGGACACGAATATATTTAAGTATATATAGCCGTGTCGATTAGATTGACGCCATTTTGATGTGAACGATATTTATATCAATTTTATTCATTTTTATAATGAATATCGAAAAGGAATTGATTTCAAAATGTAATGTTTTGAAAATATTATCATTTATATATCGATGATATGGAATATTCAATTTTGATTAGAAATTGAATATGAAATTGAAATCGTTTTGAAAACCAATCTAAAACGATTTATAAAATACGTTTTGAAAGGAAATCAACGAAATATATAATATATATATACTATATAAATATAATGGCCTGAATAGAACGCGCCGCGTTGTGGTAGTTCGCGAATTTCGACCATTGACTTCGAATGGATATTACGGGAGATCCTACCATCGGATTCTCCTAAAACCGGAACCGTTGGGTTCGTATCGAAAAGAGCTTTCTAATGAATATTAAAGATTTAAAATCTAACGGCTGGATTTGGAATTACGTCCAAATTAAATTTGGAAAAGGTCGTTGTAAGTGCAGTTCGATGGCCGTTTATGGAAATCAACGGTACGGGCCTTGATAAAATTATTAAAAATAGATATAATTTGCGTAAAATCATAAGAAATGATTTAGAAAGAATTAGGATGAAAAATTCCATATTTGAAAAGATAAAAATAGATTTTTATCAAAATGAACTAGTTTTGAACTAGAATTATAATCCGTTTATTTTTTAAATAAATAAATTGGATTTGAAAGGGTTTTAAAAGTAACCAGAATTTCCAATAATTGAATTGGAATGGATTTGAATCGAAATTGTCTTTGGAATATTTCGATGTTGGATTTCGTGATTATACAGATATTTTTATGGAAATTTAAAAGATATATTTATATCGTTATTTCCAATACGGTTTTTGTTGGTCGTAGAATTTGATATTGAATATAAGCTGGTATATTTTCTATTCAGAGCCTTGTATTTATTATCAAATGGGATTTGGGTTTGTCATGAATGGTGTCTTCATTAACACTGTTCTTAAACCCGGTTGAGAAAAAGATTAAATCTTTTTATTTAGATTTAATGAAGTATACCAATTAAATGGTATTTAATTGGAATTGAATTTGAATTGATTTTTGGGTTTATCGTGAACGGCGTTTTAAATAACACTTGTTCTTTAACCCGATAATTAATGGAATGTGAATTGGGTTTATCGTGAACGGTGTTTTAACGACATTCGTTGTTTAACCCGATTTAAAATGAAATGTGATTTGAAATTTATAAATCTTCTGGTAAGATTTAAAGGAGATTTTCCAAATTAAAGTTTCCCAATTTAATAAAATAAATTTGAATGGAATGGAATTCGATTTGGTAATAATCGAAGTGAATTTCTGTGGAGGAAGACTGCTAATATATCTGGAATTTAAAAGGCTTTGTCGTTATTCCATTTATATTATTAGTCGGATATGGAAGTTTATATCGATTATATATATCGATTTGTTTTCCATGAAGATTCCATTGTAAATGGAATGTGATTTTAGGTTGTCGTGAACGGTATCTTTATTAATATTGTTCTTAGACCCAACGGAGTTAAGAAAATCCGAAACTAATTGAAGATTAGTTAAGTTGAATGGTTTCCTGGGTATTGATCTGATGTTGGTTTCGGCCTTTGGGGTTATTACTTAGGGAATTGTTCACTTGCTAATTTACGGTTAAAGGCTGATGGAATGGAATGTGATTTTGGGTTTATAGTGAATCGTGTTTTAACTGACATTGGTTCTTTAACCCAGTTAAAGACAGGATATGATGTCCCAAGTTAAACAATCATTAATATTGATTTTTGGGAAGATTAAAACCAAGGGGAGTTTTAATGAATCTTTGATTAGATTGAAATGATTGAGAATGGAGTATCACCAGTTTTGCTCCAAGCGATAGTTAAATCTTTAATTAGATTTGAATGTGAAATGGTAATTGAATTTACCGATAACACTGTGGTGTTAGATATGAAGTATTACCAGTTTTACTTCATGGGATGAATAGGTTGGGATTGGGAAATTAAAACAAATGATTACTTCGGTAAGGTTCGTTAATACCGACTAGTTTGGATAAACCATAAAATGGTAATTGATATTCAAAGGAAGATTAAAGAATAAATTTGAGGAATTTATCTTTGATAAAATTAATGGGAACCTTTCCCAAAGTATAAGAATATTTGAATAAAAGAATATTATGAATTGGAATGAGGCATATGTTGTGTTTGTGTAACACTTGTTTATTATATACGTGAGTTATTCAAAAAGACTAGGTTTATCCCATTGTGAATAACTGATTCGACGATGTGTCGAGGATGAAGACGGTGGTCGAAGACCGGAGGTCTTCACATCGTTTGGATAATTACTGATGATCTTGATTGGGCTGTACACCCAAGAGGAGGGAATCAATTGGTGATCATCCAGACGTACTTGGAGATCGATGGATATGCGAGGTACAAGGTGCCTCTGGTTTCGTTCAGACCCAGAACGGACTTGTAAATAGACTGTGTGTCTGACATTGGATATCATTCTGTGTGATTGATGGATATCGGTTGCATGGAATGGTTTGCCTGTGTGACATGCTAAGATGCAAATGATCAAGGCTTCTGTTGAAAAGCAGAGTCTTGTGGTTGATGATCAAAGCACCGCCTGTGTGGCACAGCTTTGTGTAGCGTTAATTTGCGAGCCTCACACCCCGGTTGTGAACCAGAAACGGGAGAGGACATCAGGGAGGGCATGCGTTTCTTTCTAGCTAGGTTGGTGTCAGTGACCTACTAGCCCTGACATTTATATTATTTTCACCTGTGTGGTTGTTGGATTGCGAGGCGCCTCAGATATATCGGTGACTATATGGAGCCGATGGAGTCATTTGGCTCTTTACGCCCCCAAAGGGTGGGGAAACGCGGTGTTCAGGCATTTTAATCCACATTGGTGGATCGGCCCTAACGATCCAAGGCTTGTCTGCACGCTTGCCTGACGCTTGGGCTAGAGAGTCTCGAATTCGGTGAGGACGATCCCTTGCCTCTGTTCACAGATGGAAATCCAACTTCCAATACGTGACTTTGCAGTTTTGATTGTAGAGCCTAATATGGCGACATAGTGGTATGGGGCACTTATGTCGTCTATGATTGATACATATGATTGAAATTGTTTTGACACTATACACTTATAGTAATAATAAAACATGAAATTTCACGTACTAAGCATTCTTGGCTATTATAAGGTAAAAACCCTATCCTCCGGCTTGTGTTGCATTGTGTGATGGACCTGGGTCTTATAATAGCTTCATTGTTCTTTATTTAGCATGCGCTGCTGTTTTATGCACTGGTATCCTTGGGGGGGAACCCGTTCCGTGTTATACGGCGTGGTCCCTGGATTTACCTAACTTTAAAATAAAGATTAATAACTGTTTTAGTTCTCACACCAGTCACATGACTGGCCTGGAGTTTATTGTTTTAACCTAAACTCTGGGTGCCCTTATTTTCGACACCGGCAGCTAGTATTTTTGGTTTTGCAGATTTATATTCATAGGATCCTGGTTTACAGCTGGAATGATATTCGGAAAGCTCTGTATCCGTATATTCTTTTTAGTTGTGTATTGTATTGTTTTCCGCTGCAGTAATGTGTTTACAGCTGGAATGATATTCGGAAAGCTCTGTATCCGTATATTCTTTTCAGTTGTGTATTGTATTGTTTTCCGCTGCAGTAATGTATTTAAATCTCTGATATTTTCTGTTGTATTTTATTCATTCATACTCTCTAATATTCTTGTATTCTGATGAAATTGTTGTCATAAGCAATGTAATGTTCTTCTGTTTGTGTTCCGACGTGGCTTGTCCTCAGTACAATTCGAGCTTTCCTTCACGGGGAAGTTCGGGTTGTTATAGCTTGGTATCGGAGCTTTGGTTTACAGAGCTCGGAGAATAAGACATGTTAGAACCAAACGAAAGAATTCATCAGAGATTGGATTAGCAATATCCAATGAGAATGACTCGTTAGAGATGGGATCAGTAGTATCCTAGAACGAGTGTGAAGAGTATATTTTTAAAATGAAAACGTATTTTGTTTTGAAAATTTAAACTTTATTCAACGTATTTGAATATTTATTTGTATTGAATTTGGGCAATCCAATATATAAAGATTTTTCATATACGTCTGATCCACAGGTATTCGAAGTTTTAATATATTGGGTAGATATAGAATCACACTCTAGTCGCCCGGAGATGATTTTGATGATGAGGCCTCATCATCAGTGTCTAGTTTCGAGTTTCGAAGGTGGGATATCTATATGACTCCAATTGACTGGTGTGAGAACCAAAATACAGTTAGAATATATTGTTGTGACTTAGCATCAAAAACATGATTTTTTGTATATAAATCAAAATTATGAATTTGAAACGTTAATCAACTAATTGATTGATGATTGTGTTGTTTGATTATTGTTGTGATTAATTAGAATTTGAACCATTTAGTCAAATGATATCAAATATTGAACTGTATTGAAATTGCATGCATATACATGTGTATCCATTGAACATGTCATAGCAGAGAAGCTAAGAAGAGGAATAAAATTGTTTGCCCGATAAATAGGTACACGTTTATTGTATTTCTTGGGGTTTTTGATGATTTTATGAGCCGTTTGGCTGTTTCTTTTTCTTTTTGGATTAGAGAGGTCTGTATGGCAATTTCAGGATTTTCTCGATGCTCCCGTGCAGGGGAGATTATGGCGAAATTTTTCGAAAATTTAAGGTGTTAGCCAATTTTTTGAAGAATTTGAAAAGTTCTTAGTAACTGATAAGTTGAAGAACTTAAGCCGTAATGAAAATAATGAGAGTTGAGTTGATTAGTTAAACAACTTTCAGCTTCGTTCCTTTTCGAGGACGAAAAGATATTAAGTGGGGGAGATTATAACAACCCAGAAAATCTGAGCCAATTTAAAATTTTTATTTTGGCAATTTTAATGAATTTTGAATATTTAAAATGATTTATTTTAAATAATAACGAAGGAAAATTTATTTGAATTGAAAATAGAACGTATCATTTTATTTTAATTATATAACGAGCCTGAAATGGCGCGGTAGTTTGAAAACTCAATTTTGAATTTCAATTGAATGTATAGAATACTTTTTAAATCACAATTGAACGAAACCAGAAATATTTGAATCTGTTCAACTATATCTTTCTAACGGATGTGAAAAACTAAAATTTCATAATATAGATTGAAATATATAGTCAGTTGAAAATTCAGAATGGTCGGGGAATTTATATATATTTATATATATTTTAATATATATATAAAGCCCTTAAAAATAGCCATTTTGCAAACGACCTCTGTTTTCGATGAAACCACTTTTGTTGGATCCAGGATGTCAAAATATTGCTAGATTCAAATTTCCATAATTTTTGAAATCAATATGTGATCGTGGCAAAAGAAAACGTGTTTTAACAGTTTCAGTCAATTTCGATCGACTGGAAAATAGCCATTTTTTAAACGGTCTTAGAATTTGACGAAATTAGTTTTGTTAGGATCGTATTGTCAATACGAAGCTAGAAATAATTTTTCTGGAATTTTTGAGGTCCGTATGTGACCCTAGTGAATTGAAATGCGTGTTCAAAATCAATATATAGATTTATATTTTGATTTTGATGGAAATTGATTGAAACAGCCGAATTGGCTTACGATACATATCCCATTGTGTTCGGAATCGAGGTGATTAGCTAGGGGCGATAGCCGTTGGGTCTCGTTTGGAGGTCGAAATAAAAAGTACCTTTATGGATAATTAAATAATATAAATAAATTTTATAAAATCCCCTTATACCCTCTTTCCATCCCCGTTGACCTCAGATTCAAAATCAAAAAAAAAACTCGACGAGGGAGGGGGGATCCACTGCCGCCCTCTAGGCGGACCCACCACCTCCACCGCCCACTGATAGCCCTCTGCCTCCATCACTTTGGCGACCCCCCTTCTTCCCCGACCTTCCTCTCCTCTTCTTCTTCAAATAAGAACCCGTAGAACCCTAGGACGTCGGAACAGCCACCGCCGCCGCCTCTGAGGGCTGGCAACCCGCCTGAGTCGCCTTCCCCCGACTTCAACCACACCCTTCTTTGACCGCGAGGCGCAGCTTCCCCTCCTTCTCCCTCAAATCGAAGAAACCCGACCCTAGCTCACCAAATCCGCCAGGCCCAACCACCAACCACCCGGCGCCGCCTCTTGCACCCACCATCAGCCACCTGCGCCGCTTCCCGCTACCCGCCTTCGACTGTGGGGCCCCCATTCGTTGAAAAACAATGTAAGTGAGTTAATTTTCAAATGTAAACACCGTTGTCTTTATTTTCAGAATTTTATATATCTATAACATTGCATAAAATTATGTTTTTATATGGTTATCAATACAAAGTTGAGATTTTTATTTATGTAAAGGTTTGATTTTTTTATTTTATATAAAGTTACGATTTTTCAGATAGAAGATTTATAATTTTAACTATATGATGGTATGATTTTTGAAGATAAAAATTAGATTTTGATTTATATTAAAGACCTATAAAAAAATTAGATTTTTATTCGTTTGAACAATACAGAAAAGATTTGTGTTTTTTAATTCTGAAAAAATATGATTTTATTCATATAAAAGTACAATTTTTATTTATATAATAGAGTAGTAAAAATTTAACTTTTTTTATATGGATTTGAAATAAAAATTTTGATTTTTATTTATACAGAAGTAGAATAAAAATAGAATTTTTATCTATATAGTAGCGGAATAAAAATGTGATTTTCATCAATATAGCATTGAAATAAAAATATGATTTTTAATATAAATTGCTTGAAACAGACTGTATTGAAAACACGAAAGAAAAACACCACACATTGGGAATGAACGCAAAACCAGATCGTTCAGAAATAGAGAATGGCGGAGTGGATCCCTCGGTGAGAACTCCTCACTTTTAATTTGTTTTCTAGTTGAAATATATACTAGGATGCAGACGGTGCTTAGCAGCACCCGACACCCATTGTCCACAGACCATGGACGACTTGTTTGTTTGTTATTTGTGGTATGAATATTGATTGTGTGATGTGGAATGGAATAAATTATTTTATGGTTAAAAATATAATTTTTAACGTGCATATAAAATAAATATTTATAAACAAATCGGACGATTTGTTTATGTATACACATTTGACTGATATGGATTGGGACGATAAATTTTACATATCGCCCAACTGCCCGGATAAAACCTGTGTTTGATTGTTTGAAAACCCCACACGGGTGTTGGGATGAAATTGACCATACACTAGTCCCAATAATTAGTTGTATGTCGATCGATTGATTGACAGGCTGTTATAAGCATTAAATATTTATATTTGATGCTTATGCAGTGTAGAATGCACTCTGGATGATGGATTGTTGTTTTCATTGTGGTTATACACATTTGTTGTGTGAAATCCATATAAATCACATTATATGGTAATTTACTGTGTCTGATTCCAGTTCGGATAGAAAGAATATTTTAAAATAACAATTATTTTAAAATAACGAATATTTTCAAATAATATTCAGAAAAGAATCAAAATTTGATTTTGATGTCCAATTTGGGATGGACACGAATATATTTAAATATATATAGCCGTGTCGATTAGATTGACGCCATTTTGACGTGAACGATATTTATATCGATTTTATTCATTTTTATAATGAATGTCGAAAAGGAATTGATTTCAAAATATAATGTTTTGAAAATATTATCATTTATATATCGATGATATGGAATATTTAATTTTGATTAGAAATTGAATATGAAGTTGAAATCGTTTTGAAAATGAATCTAAAACGATTTATAAAATACTTTTTGAAAGGAAATCGACAAAATATATATATATAATATATATATATATATATATATATATAATGACCTGAATAGAACGTGCCGCGCTGCGGGTCGTGAATTTCGACCATTGACTACGAATGGATATTACGGGAGATCCGACCGTCGGATTCTCCTAAAACTGGAACCGTTGGGTTTGTATCGAAAAGAGATTTCTAACAAATATTAAATATTTGAAATCTAATGGTTGGATTTGGAATTATGTCCAAATCAAATTTGGAAAAGGTCACTGTAAGTGCAGTTCGATGGCCGTTTATGGAATTCGACTGTACGAGCCTTGATAAAATTATTAAAAATAGCAATAATTTGTGTAAAATCATAAGAAATGATTTGGAAAGAATAGGGATAAAAAATTCCATATTTGAAAAGATAAAAATAGATTTTTATCGAAATGAACTAGTTTTGAACTAGAGTTATAATCCTTTTTTTTGAAATAAATAAATTGGATTTGAAAGGGTTTTAAAAGTAACCAGAATTTCCAATAATTGAATTGGAATGGACTCGAATCAAAATTGTCTTTGGAATATTTCAATGTTGGATTTCGTGATTATACAGATATTGTTATGGAAATTTGAAAGACATATTTATATCGTTATTTCCAATAAGATATTTATTGGTCGTAGAATTTGATATTGAATATAAGCCGATATATTTTCTATTCAGAGCCTTGTATTTAATATCAAATGTGATTAGGGTTTGTCATGAATGGTGTCTTCATTAACACTGTTCTTAAACCCAGTTGAGAAAAAGATTAAATCTTTTTATTTAGATTTAATGAAGTATACCAATTAAATGGTATTTAATTAGAATTGAATTTGAATTGATTTTTGGGTTTATCGTGAATGGTGTTTTAAATAACACTTGTTCTTTAACCTGATAATTAATGGAATATGAATTAGGTTTATCGTGAACGGTGTTTTAACGACATTCTTTCTTTAACCCGATTTACAGTGAAATGTGATTTGGAATTTATAAATCTTTTGGTAAGATTTAAAGGAGATTTTCCAAAGTAAAGTTTTCCAATTTAATAAAAGAAATTGGAATGGAATGGAATTCGATTTGGTAATAATCGAAGTGAATTTCTATGGAGGAAGACTGCTAATATATCTGGAATTTAAAAGGCTTTGTCGTTATTCCATTTATATTATTAGTCGGATATGGAAGTTTATATCGATTATATATATATCGATTTGTTTTCCATGAAGATTCCATTGTAAATGGAATGTGATTTTGGGTTGTCGTGAACGGTATCTTTAATAATATTGTTCTTAGACCCAACGGAGTTGAGAAAATTAGAAACTAACTTAAGATTAATTAAGTTGAATGGTTTCCTGGGTATTGATCTGATGTTGGGTTTGGCCTTCGGGGTTATTACTTAGGGAATTGTTCACTTGCTAATTTACAGTTAAAGGCTGATGGAATGGAATGTGATTTTGGGTTTATAGTGAACCGTGTTTTAAATGATATTGGTTTTTTAACCCAGTTAAAGACAGGATATGATTTTCCAAGTTAAACAATCATTAATATTGATTTTTGGGAAGATTAAAACCAAGTGGAGTTTTAATGAATCTTTAATTAGATTGAAATGATCGAGAATGGAGTATCACCAGTTTTGCTCCAGGCGATAGTTAAATCTTTAATTAGATTTGAACGTGAAATGGTAATTGAATTTACCGATAACACCGTGGTGTTAAATATGAAGTATTACCATTTTTACTTCATAGGATGAATAGGTTGGTATTGGGAAATTAAAACAAATGATTACTTCAGTAAGGTTCGTTAATCCCGATTAGTTTGGATAAACCATAATTTGGTTTGAATTGATATTCAAAGGAAGATTAAAGAATAAATTTGAGGAATTTATCTTTGATAAAATTAATGGAAACCTTTCCCAAAGTATAAGAATATTTGAATAAAAGAATATTTTGAATTGGAATGAAGCGTATGTTGTGTTTGTGTAACACTTTTTTATTATATACGCGAGTTATTCAGAAAGACCGGGTTTATCCCATTTTGAATAACTGATTCGACGATGTGTCGAGGATAAAGACGGTGGTCGAAGACCGGAGGTCTTCACATCATTTGGATAATTACTGATGATCTTGATTAGTCTGTACACCCAAGAGGAGGGAATCAGTTGGTGATCATCCAAACGTACTTGGAGATCGATGGATATGCGAGGTACAAGGTGCCTCCGGTTTCGTTCAGACCCAGAACAGACTTGTAAATGGACTATGTGTCTAACATTGGATATCATTCTGTGTGATTGATGGATATCAGTTGCATGGAGTGGTTTGCCTGTGTGGCATGCTAAGATGCAAATGATCAAGGCTTCTGTTGAAAAGCAGAGTCTTGTGGTTGATGATCAAAGCACCACCCGTGTGGTACAGCTTTGTGTAGCGTTAATTCGCGAGCCTCACACCCCGGTTGTAAACTAGAAACGAGAGAGGACATCAGGGAGGGCATGCGTTTCTTTCTAGCTAGGGTGGTGTCAGTGACATACCAGCCCTGACATTTATATTATTTTCACCTGTGTGGTTGTTGGATTGCGAGGCGCCTCGGATATATCGGTGATTATGTGGAGCCAATGGAGTCATTTGGCTCATTTATGCCCCAAAGGGCGGGGAAATGCTGTGTTCAGGTATTTTAATCCACATCGGTGGACCGGCCCCTGACGATCCAAGGCTTGTCTGCACGCTTGCCTGAGGCTCGGGCTAGAGAGTCTCGAATTCGGTGAGGACGATCCCTTGCCTCGGTTCACAGATGGAAATCCAACTTCCAATACGTGACTTTGCGGTTTTGATTGTAGAGCCTAGTATGGCGACATAGTGGTATGGGGCATTATGCCGTCTATGATTGATACTTATCAGCGTGGTCCCTGGATTTACCTAACTTTAAAATAAAGATTAATAACTGTTTTAGTTTTCACACCAGTCACATGACTGACGTGGAGTTCATTGTTTTAACCTAAACTCTGGGTGCCCTTATTTTCGACACGGGCAGCTAGTAGTTTTGGTTTTGTAGATTTATATTCACAGGATCCTGGTTTACAGCTGGAATGATATTTAGAAATCTCTGTATTCGTATATTCTTTTCAGTTGTGTATTGTATTATTTTGCGCTGCAGTAATGTATTTAAATCTCTGATATTTTTTGTTGTATTTTATTCATTCATACTCTGTAATATTCTTGTATTCTGATGAAATTGTTGTAATAAGCAATGTAATGTTCATCTGTTTGTGTTCCGACGTGGCTTGTGCTCAGTACAATCCGTGCTTTCCTTCACGGGGAAATTCGGGTCGTTATATAATTAATGAAATATAAATTTTGAGGCCCAGTGATTTGTTTGATGATTGGAATGTTTATTTATTTTTCTTCGATAGTTAAATAACCGACTATCGAAGTGTTTGCCAATATCGTTGTCAATATGGAGAGACCGGTTGGATTACTATCTGTGAACCACTCTGTATTGGCAGTAGCATTGCGAATCAGATTACATGAAGATAATCGAAGACGGAGTAAAGTGCAAGGACTTTTTCTATTGGTAGAAATGGTGCTCTCGGTTTCGTTCAATCCCAGAACGAACGTAAATGGACGAATGTCTTACAGAGTATTTCCAATGATCGCATATGTTGGTCTGTATAAATATATATGGTGGTGGAGAATTTATTCTCTTAGCATAATATCCAGAATATATTTGTGCAAATCAATTAGTGATTAGCGGATCTGACAATGTGGCATTCAAAGTGATTGTGCTATCAATGAATGATAAGTAATCGTAGCCTCAAGCCTCAACAACTGGGAAATGACCTAAATCGGGCAGGCAGCATAGCTATGCAGGTCGCTCCCATTAGGGTGTATAATCACCTATCTAGAGAAATTCCTTTTAGTTATTTAATCTATCGATGCTGTCCCTTTTCGGGAAATGGTTGCTGATCCCAACCGTTGGTGATATACATTCGATACACTCAAGCGAAATGAGTGGTCGTTCATGTGTGGGTCGGGTTGCAAGATGTTCTTGTTGACCCCAGTGTATTCCTCTCTAGAGATACACTATCGAAAGGTGATTCCATACCTTGCCATAGTCGGAATCCAATCTCCAATAAGCGCCCTGCGGATTTTGATTTTATATTATATATGGAGCGTGAGATGCAAGCGTTCCGTAAGATTGTTATTTATTTGATTTAGACATTATTACAATATTACTGGATTTGATATCAAATTTTTTATGGGTTATCGTAAGGTAAAAACCATCCGTGTTTATGTGTGGATCAGTCTTACAATTATCATTTCTTTCGAAAGGATTTTGAAAGTAAACAATTGGTTGGAGTTTACTCACACCAGTCCTATGACTGACCCAGAGTTTATTTGTTTTGTTTTCCCTAAACTCTTGGGTGCCTATATTTGTACGGGCAGTCAAGTAGTCGGGATTTTACAGATTCACTTAGAGGAGCTTGAAGCAGGAGGCTTCACCAGTTAGATATAGACTATCATATTTCCGTTGTGTACTATATTGTATCTGGAAACATGTGTTTATAACTGTTCCAGGAGTAACTGTTGTGCTCTGATAATGGTATGTATATACGGTTACTGATTTGTATTTCAAAAGTTATGTTATTTAATATATTTTATTCGTTCCGCTGTGAGTTTGTGGTCTTTGTTTTCTTCTATTCTAATATTTTTTTCTTTCTATTTCTCATCCTCTAACTTCTTTCCAATAATGATCCATATTTCAGTGCAATTTGGGTTGGACGTGTGGTGTTATTAGTCAAGTCAGATAGTACAGATTTGCGGGTCGTTACAGTTGGTATCAGAGCTTAGGTTGAGTGAACACCTCGGCTTTGGTGGGATGTGCTCATTAGGGATAGGGTCAGTAGTACCCTAGAATGAGTCGAGTGTACATATACGAGAGAGCGTATTTGTTAATTGATATAAAAAATTGTTTTATATTGTGTTGGCTAGTCTATTGAGTGGCTTATGAATTCTGATCGAATCATGGGACACCACGAAGTCAATAGGAATTTATAAACAATTGAATAGAGAAATTTGACACAATATTGTTTTAAGTGGGTAAATGAAATAATTCTACCTAAAATTCAATTTTGATATAAATAGAATAAATTTCTGGAATTATTATATTATATGGATGATTTGGATGTTAATATTATAATCAAATGAGGTTATAAGAAATGAAATGGTTATATATAACCAAATAAAAATTTGTATATGAATGAAAGATACAAATGAGATGAACTAGAAATTGAATTCAAATCAGAATTCAGAATTTAATCCTGGGAAGTTGGAAAATATTTTCCGAAGAATATTAAAATAATATAACTTTGTTTTGAAAATATTTTGAATAAAAATCAATTTAAATGGATTTTGGAATTGATTAAGCACTGAATTCACTTCGGTGGCTGGGAAATAATTCTGATGCTGACTGCAACATCATCAGTGTTCATTTTCGAGTTTCTAAGTGATGAATTGCTGCCTTAGAAAAGTTTTGATGAAAATTGTTTGAAAGAAAACAAATTGGTTTGAATATTCAAATGTTTTTAAATTGTGATGGGAATAAATATATGTATATATATTTGTGTGATTCGAAAGGATTTGAAATAAAAACCTGGGAATTTGAATTTTGAAATTTAAGTTTAACTTAAGCAAGTTAAATAAAATTGAAGTGAATGAATTGACTAGAATCAATTCAAATATATTTAAATGGAATATAAATTGGTGATAATCATTTAGAATAAATGAATGCGGATATAGATGATGTGTAATATAAAAGAGAATCCAAAGGTTTTAGTATGACTGAAATTGTAGAAATATGGAATGTTGAATTTCAAACGAAGAAAGATTTTGAAAGGTAATAGGTTTGTAGCATTTTTCCTACCGTAGTAATTTCGGGGACAAGTTCTTTTAAGGGGGGAAGGAATGTAACGACCCGTAATTTTTGGTTGATTAATTTTAAATATTTAATATGGTTTTAAATATATAGTTGATAATATAAATTAATTTTTATATTGAGTTATCGATTTAATAATCGAATATAATTTAATTTAGAATATATCGAATTATTGTAATTCAAAATATAATTGAAATCGAAGTTAAAAACTGAATCAAAATGATTCAGATGATAAGTAGGAATTTCATTTGATATATACGATGATAAATAATAATTTATTATCAAAGAATTTGTGGTTTTCGAATTTAAATTATATTATATTAATTTAATATGGTAAATATTTTGAAATTAAATTTCAAAATATTTACGGTTCAGTTCAGAATAGTGTTATTAAATTTTATTGTCGGTCGGTACGCTAGAATAGCGGTTCGTGATTTATATCAATGGACCCCGAGATATTTGATTATGGATAAGCTCGAAATCAAATCGAAATCTGTTTAAAAATAATAAAAATCCATTCATATCAATTCGTATTACATACGAAATCAAATTAAATTAATGGGAAAATCTTTTAAATAAAATAAAAATGGATTTTCTTGTACTTTTGCCAACATCCCTTAAATGGCTTTAGTACGTCTGGTTCTCTAACTCTTCTATAAATTAGCGACACCCTCTTTCTCTTTTCAATTATTCTTCTGAGAAAAATCTTGTATTCTTCAAAGTAAAAACACTTCTCATTATTTAAATGAAAGGAAAAATCGCTCCCATCTCTTAATCTAAACGAAGACCAGATCCTTTTATAAAAAAAAGAAGAAGAAGAGAACCGCGAATTCGATTTCGGGTTCGACTGTGTAAATCGCACAACTAGGGTTCACTCGCGTTCAAGATTTGGGGATCGCGATTATTGAGAGCGGTCGATTTCGGTTCATGACATGTACTGGTATTCGAATCCGAACAGAAGTTTGGGCTTCTTTTTTCTTTTGATTCGCGAAGATAAAGGCAATTGTATGGAAGTAGTAGCACGCGATCTGGGTTTCAGGAGTCGACATCGAGGGTGTTCGAAGTCACGATCTAGGCTAGGGAGTTCAGATTTTTGTTGAGCACTAATTTGAGGCAGTTTGGGTTTATTGTGGAGGTTGTGTTGAACGATGGCCAGGAGGAGATTTTTATTGTCAAAGTCTAGGGGATGTTGGTCTAGCCAATACACTGAGGGGTACCTGGGTGGTGAAGCTGTGGTAAGACAGCGGCAATGGAGTTGAATTCAGGGATGTTGGGTGCTCCGGTGTGATGAAAGGAGGCTGTCTTTTGGTGAGAGTTCAAAGTATGTTCAGGAATTGGTTGAGTAAATTCACAAGGTATATTTTTAACAAATTTTAAAAATTCATAGAATAAGTTAATTTATTGGATAAGTTAGTTTAAATTAAAAATCATTTAATTGTTGAATCAAAATAATGGTAGGTACGAAATTAATTTATTCAAGACGATTCATAGCCGAGATGATTTGGAAATTAAACGGTATATTTTGCCAAATCACAGTGAGTAAATCTCACTCCCCTTTTATTTAGGATTATTATTTTTATCAGTTAAAAATAATTGGTTGTTGCTTGTTTGGTTGCATGTAATATTTTTGTGCATCTTAAATATATTAGTTATTTAGGCTTGGTGTGCTATTATATATATATATATATATATATATATATATATATGGTGGTTGGATATTCCCGTAGTCTCATTAGCGGATGCCCGCAGTATCATTAGCGGATGACTCTATATGCCCCACGCTATGATAGTGGATGACCTTCTATACCGCAATATCCTGCCACGAAGCAGGATGGGTATTATTTCTGTTGACTAACGTCTGTGGACGTAGGAGAACAAGTTGGAGGGATCTAACTGGATTCCTCAAAATTTTATTAATTGTCTGTTTTCACATGTTATCATATATATAATGTGTTGATTGAAAATAGGGTTGTTTGATTTTTTTTAATATCACTGGGCCTGAAATGTGGATATATAAAAAAAAATCGAGAAAAGGATATTTTGAAATTTAGAGGGAAAAATCTATTTATCTAAAACAGAATTAGAAATATCAATTGGGCTATAAGAATATTACTTGTTTTGAATGAATAAAACAAGTATTGAATTTATAACGATGTTTATAAATTAAATGATACAGAAAATTGAAGTGATGAATTTATAAACGATGTTTATAAATTAAATAAATGAGGAGTTAAAGAAATTTATAAATGATGTTTATAAATTGAATAATGCAGGGAAGTGAAGCGAATTTATAAATGAAATGGAAAAATTATCATTTGATAATTTGAATATTTAAATTCAAATATGAAATTAAAAATAGAAACAGGGAAATCGTTTTAAAGAAATAAACGATGGAATTTATTCTAATGTTCAGAATATAAATTGAACTAAAATAAATCCGTAAAGATTTATGATTTGAATTCGATTAATTCAAATTTATTTAAGTAGAAGTTAAATTGAATATGAAAATAATTTGGGTGTTATAAGTTATTATAAATAGAAATTTCCAAAAGGAGACTTTGGTTTTAAATAGATTTCGAAATGGACTTGTTTAAATATAAAACGAGTAAATTTATAAATAATGTTTATAAATATGGTGAATAAATTATCAAGAGATAATTTCTATTTTAAATTCAAGTATGAATTTAAAATAGAAAGTTGAAATCATTTTAAAAAGGAAACAGGGGTTTTTATTCTGGAATTCAGAATCTAAAAGGAGTTGGATTTCAAAAGGGATTTGAAATGGAAAACTTGTTTTAATATATAAAACAAGAAAGATGGATATACAAACGATGTTATAAATCTACTGAAATAAATTATCATTGGATAATTTAGAAGTTTAAATTCAAGGAAGAATTTAAAAAGTGAAATTGGAAAACGTGTTGAAAATATAATAATTGATTATATTCCGGAATTTAGAATATATACTAAATTGAGAAAATCCAAAGGAGTTATAATTGGAATTCGATTATATCGAATTTTTATAATTTATAAAAGGAATTGGAATTAAATATAGAAGATCGAAGTATAAATAAACATATTACCGAGTAAGGAAAAGTTGACAATTATAGATAATCGAAAATATTATGTTAAATTTTGAAACTGATTTGATATATATTAAAAATATATCAGAATGGAGTTGAATTTATTTTAAACGAAGTTTAAACGTTTATATATAAAAATATAATTAAAACGAACTCGCCGCAGCGCGACAGCTCGTAAATTGGCATTTTGAACTTCAATTGAGTGTATAGAACTCAGTTTAAGTAGGAATTCTTTGAAACAAGAATCGTCAGGACCGGTTGAATAATAGTTTTCTAATAAAGGAGAAAAATCTAGATTTCGTTTGATAGATTTTGAGTTATGTCAAAATCAAATTTTTAGAAAAAGCAGCGCCAAAATCGTTTAAAAATCATAATGGTTTATATAAATAAATATAAGGATTTTTAAGCAAATAAAATCCGGATTTCCTTTTGAAAAATATGGACTTGAGTTATAACATAAATATGAGCTCGAGTGGGGTAAATGGATTGATTTTTGAAAACAAAATCAATTATTTATTTTTTGTTGAATAGAATTGACTAATTTGAAGAACAATTAGTAAATGGAATTTTGAATCGAAATTGGGCGTTGGATAAGTAAATGAGGTTTAAGAATTTATATTTGAAATTGAATATGAAATTCGAGTTGAAAATGGAATTAGATTTTATTTTAAGTAAATTGAAAACATATCCGGAAGTAATATGTTCAATTAAAAGATGAAGTGGGCAAAAGAGCTGATTAAAAAATAGTTTAACGAATCGAGTTAAAATGACCAGACTGAGTTGAAATAAATTAGAAATGGACGCAAATGTGTTAACAGGTATGGAATGAAGAGAATGAAGTTTAAAAATTTGTGTGCCCGACAAAAAGGTACATGTTTAAATTCCATATGAAATTTTATGCGCCAAATCGGTAGGCCATTTGGCTTTTTGATTTTCTTTTTGAATGGAAAGGGCCTAGAGAGGCGAGTTGCGGTTTGAACTATTGACCGGTACAAAGGAGGTTATGGCGAATTTTTCCGGAAATTTAAGAAGTTAGAATATTTTTAAGATAATTTGATAACTAGAAATCTATATATCAATATATATAGAATCGGGTAAGGAAACGAACTTAAAAATAGAATATTATAAACAAAAAGGAAATCGAAAATATGGTAATAGAAATGGAAATATATATATATATATACGTTTTTAAAAATGAATAAGTGGTTTTTATGTTGTTGATAATTTGAGATAAGTGGTCTTGTCAGTTTTGAAGTTAAAGATGTTTTTAGTCAAGGTCTGAGAGGTAATTATACCCCAACTTGTTGATTTCGTTTTTAACCAATAAATAGCAGGATCCAGTCTCGAAGATAAATGTTTGAATAAGATTAGTTAAATGCAGTATTTTGGGTCGTTGTAACGATGTTTGTTATAGCATTCATTTTAACCCAAATAAGTGGAATTTTGGAAATATAATATCTCCTGAGTGTAGGAATGAATGGCCGTGGAAGAGATAAATAATTGGAATGTTTCCAATTATAAGAAAAGGATATTTTCTAAGTACAGAAAATAAAAGAAGGCGATATACGGAAATGTTTTCCAAATAGCGAAAAGGCCAAGACGATTATTGAAAATATTTGTTTAACAAATATTGATAAGGAAATGTAAAGGGTGATTTAATTAATGAAATATAAATTAAGAGGCCCAGTGATTTGTTTGATGATTGGATTATTTACTTTTCTTCGATAGTTAAATAACCAACTATTGAAGTGTTTGCCAATATCGTTGTCAATATGAAGAGACCGATTGGATTATTATCCATGAACCAATCTGTATTGGTAGTAGCGTTGCGAATCAGATTATATGAAGATAATCGACAATGGAGTAAAGTGCAAGGACTTTTTCTATTGATAGAAATGGTGCCTTCGGTTTCGTTCAATTCTAGAACGAACGTAAATGGACGAATGCCTGACAGAGTATTGCCAATGATCGCATATGTTGGTCTGTATACATATATATGGTGGCGGAGAATTTATTCTCTTAGCGTAATATCCAGAATATATTTGTGCGAATCAATTAGTGATTAACGGATCTGACAATTTGGCATTTAAAGTGATTGTGCTATCAATGAATGATAAGTAATCGTAGCCTCAAGCCTCAACAATCGGGAAATGACAAAAATCGGGCAGGCAGCAAGGCTATGTGGGTCACTCCCATTAGGGTGTATAATCACCTATCTAGAGAAATTCCTTTTACTTCTTTAATCTATCGATGTTGTCCCTTTTCGGGAAACGGTTGTTGATCCCCAACCGTTGGTGATATACATTCGATACACTCAAGCGAAATGAGTGGTCGGTCATGGGTGGGTCGGTTTGCAAGATGTTCTTGTTGAACCCAGTGTATTCCTCTCTAGAGATACACTATCGGAAGGTGGTTCCATACCTTGTCATAGTCGGAATCCAATCTCCAATAAGCGCCCTGCGGATTTTGATTTTATATTATATATGGAGCGTGAGATGCAAGCGTTCTGCTAGATTATTATTTATTTGATTTAGACATTATTATAATATCACTGGATTTGATATCAAAAATATTTTGGGTTATCGTAAGGTAAGAACCATCCGTGTTTATGTGTGGATCGATCTTACGATTATCATTTCTTTCGAAAGGATTTTGAAAGTTAAACAATTGGTTGGAGTTTACTCACACCAGTCCCATGACTAACCCAGAGTTTATTTGTTTTGTTTTCCCTAAACTCTTGGATGCCTATATTTGTATAGGAAGTCAAGTAGTCGGGATTTTACAAATTCACTTGGAGGAGCTTAAAGCAGGAGGCTTCACCAGTTAGCTATAGACTATCATATTTCCGTTGTGTACTATGTTGTATCTGGAAACAGGTGTTTATAACTGTTCCAGGAATAACTGTTGTACTCTGATAATGGTATGTATATGCAGTTACTAATTTGTATTTCAAAAGTTATGTTATTTAATATATTTTATTCGTTCCGCAGTGAGTTTGTGATCTTCATTTTTCTTCTATTCTAATATTTCTTTCTATTTCTCATCCTCAAACTTTTTTCTAATAATGATTCGTATTTCGGTGCAATTTGGGTTGGACATGTGGTGTTATTAGTCAACTCAGATAGTACGGATTTGTGGGCCATTACATCGACATACTGTATGGAGGTGGAACCGGATTTACAATCAGTACAAAGTCGATATCGACACTCAGAATACAAAAGCGAATCGATACCGATACCAAATAGTAATTGGCAAAGCCGGAAGTACTCGGAACCAGGCTTTCTACTGAATTGCAACCAAAGAGGACCCTATTTGTCTATTTTGGTGGATTTTTCTTCATTCCACAATCTTGTATCCATTTCTTAGAGAGAAACCCCTAATTTGTAAATCAATTTGGGGATTTTACTTGTAATCTTCAAATGCACTAAGCAAGTGATCAATAAAGAGAGTAATTTTGCACAAGTCACATATTTCTCTTATTTTCCTATTCCTTGCTGACGATAAAGCTACTTGCATAAGCCTGACTACCAAAATAACAATTCATGAGACATTTAGCTTTCTAACTTGTCTTGAGTTTAAGAAACCTTTACCCCAAGGTAATTGTTGGTTCTTGAGTCTCATAAGCATGATACTCGCCTCTTGAAGGAAGAGTAACTAATCTTCGGTCTTAAGACCTTGATATCTAGGAAACAGTGAAATAACTAAATCTTGTAAGAACTAAATATCGTTCGTGTAGCGACCCGGGAATTTCGACACCCGAATTCAGACACTAATACACCTTGTGTCCAAAACTCCAGTATCGAAAACCCAGAAAGCTAATAGGAAGAAGTTAGAGAGTTAGAGAAGAAGGAAAGAAGTAATTGAATAAAGAATAAGAAGATCAGAGTCTCATAACGGAATGGACAAAATATAATAATCAATAATACTTTATACAAAAAGAACTGTATGTATATGACTACACATCAGAGTATACATTCAGATCAATAAAACACACAGTGGAAATAAACTAGTATCAGTAAACATATGGAATTCGTCTTGACTTTAACTCCTTTTCTGAAACTCAAAGAGGAACCTAACCTGGAAACATATTCGGTCTAACCCGAGCACATTTGAAGCAAAGCAAAATTCACCTGGATCAGTCTGGAATACTTTCAGTGCTAAATTCATAAAACAAACGACTTTCTTAACTTTGAAAATCCTTTTTAAAAGAAAAGGATAATAGTAAGACCAGTCCAAACATAAACACGGACGGTTTTTACCTTACTATAACCTAAAACATTTTGGAATCAATATCTTGTTCTGATATTATAATAGTGTCTAAATACAAGTAGATAGAATCTAGAAGAACGCTTGCATCTCACGCTCCACATATATAGTATACAATCAAAACCCTGGGCGCTTATTGGAGATTAGATTTTGACTATGACAACATATGGAACCACCTGCCGATAGTGTATCTCTAGAGAGGAATAAACTGGGTTCAACAAGAACGTCTTGCAACCCGGGCACACATGACCGACCACTCATTTCTCTTGAGTGTATCGAATATATTATCACCTCATAGCTGCGCAGCTACCATTTTTCCGGGAGATACAGTAATGAAAAGAAGTAACAAATGTGAATATTTTCTAAATGATGAAAATACACCCTAATGGGGGCGATCCACATAGCCATGCTGCCTGCCCGATTTTTGTCACTTCCCAATTGATGAGGCTTGAGGTTATAATTGACTTTTGGATCATCTGGCCACCATTCACTTTGAATGCCACATCGTCAGATCCATCAAATCACTAGTTGACGTCCACAAATATACTCTGGGTATAAAAGAAGTGCCCCTCTTCGCCACCAACTCGGTATATTTGTAAAGATCAATGTACGTGGTTTTTAGGAAATACTCTGTCAAACATTTGTCCATACAAGTCATCCAGGAATAAGATGAACCAAAGGTACTCCCCTACTGCATCCAATATAGAAATCACCTCCATGGATCAGTAGCGAGTAGTCCTTGCACTCCATAGATTCCAATCACGACATAATCACTATTGAATATATATCTCTAGGAATCAGCCAGAGAAATTCAACAGCAGTTCCTCCCCTTATGAAGATTTACGGTCTTCAATTGCTCCATCTCGATCAGATCTCTTCTTCGTTTACTTATTCGTATTCATTGGTCGGAACGGTTTTTGAATGTAAATTCGATCCCGGTCTTTCCGTACCAATAACGTTGGGCAAGATTTTGATAGTTGGTTATTTAACTATCAAAATAAACAATCATAAAAATGAAACATATACATTGGTTTATTACTCAGCATCACTTGGCCATTTAAAATAAGATATCAGTTCTAATATATTAATATTCTTAAATCATTTTATTTATATACTTGGAAAATTTTATTAAAACCATATCCAGTTTCTCGTTAACTACCATTTCAAAGCATTTACTTATTATCTATAATTTGGAAATTGATTCAACTTATCAGCGTAAAACAATCGTTACGAATATCCTTTTGTTTTCGTTATTTGAACACAATAATCGTCGCTTATCCTTTAGAATGAACTCATTCTAAATCTCTTTTCTTACTTTTGAAAATGTCGTTATGTTCTAACGAATCTCCTTTTACATATTTCTATTATGGAAATATCATTTCACCTCCTCAAGCCCTTTTTATTTCCTTTTATATTTGGAATCAAATCATATATATTCCTAACATTTTCAAATAACGCTACGTTATTATTTCTCAAAACATTTCCACCATTACGACTAATATTATCCTTTGATAATCCCGAAGTCGTTCAAGTTGGGGTATTTTAATTACCTCTCAGACCTTGATTAACAACATTCTTATCTTAAGAGAAATATCAGTTGCAATACAAAAACCGAAATTCATTCCCACTATCAAATCAAATTCCATTTTAGTCATACTTTAATGAAATCTCATCTCTTATTACAATAACGAATTTATATTGCATTTGTTTAATCCTACTCGTCTTGCCACTTTGAATCAAACTTGGGTCTCCATTTTTACTTCCCATTTCATATCCCCGTTAGTTCCTAACCGTAAATTAGTAAGAAACTAATTTCCTAAATATCAACCCCCAAAGACCGAAACCAACATCAAATAAATATTCAGAAAATCAGTTATCTCAACTGATCCCCAGTTAAGTTCAAATTCTTTAATTCCAAATCCTGGCTTTTACTCTATTCAAATGTCATTTCTAATAACCCGTTTCAATAATATATATTCAATAGAAATTCATGTTTTATAACTTCATAAAATATTTGATTTCATATAATCCAACTAAATATAATCCAAAAATAAGCAATAAAATTTTGGTTTAATCATAACTTATATTATTATACCTCAAATCGCTTAAGTATTCATTTACCATAACATGGTTTTTAAACTTCACACACTTCCATTTCTAAATTTGCATTCCCAAAGTATCCCTTCAATTATTATTAAATAACCAAAAATCAAGTTTCAACATTTATTAAAATAAAAATGGTTTACTTCACCATTAACTATTCCCATTAAATAAATAAACTAATTTAATAAAACAATCTCAGTTAACGCAGCCTCTAAACATGATTTATTCGTTAATCGATTCCACTTAGCGCTTTCCATTAATTAATAATATAATTAATTAAAATGATTCCTTTTACTTTGATTATAGTTAAATAAATAATAATCAATATAAATATAAATCCATTCTAATTATTATGTAAATTCTGCTCACTTGAATTAACTTAATAAAATCGTTTAATAATCACTTAATAAACACGTGCTTCGCGCATGGTAGGTTTGATACAAAAATGATGATTAGTGGTTAACACAATCAATGTATATTTGTAGTTGGTTTATTTCTCTTTTAGAAACTTCATTGAAAATAATATATTTTAAGAAAATCTATATTCGGTTATGAAATAAATTTCATAAGTTCATTTCTAGCGATTCACCTGACGGTAAATCAATCTTTATAAAATAGTGTATATTTGGGCCATCTGCTATAAATTCCCCAACCAATACTATATATTGATTCAAAACTCAAAAACATTCAACAACGAACAGGTTTTAAAGTCAACGGAGTTTAATCAGTTCATATATAATATGAAATAAATAGCATACTAATTATTTAAGGAATCTGGTTTGATTCCTCCCACCTGTTCTTCCCAGCTACACCGATCATTATAATATTTTATAATAGCATATAATTTTATATTAAACAATGATAACGTAATTCATGTCAACCATTAAATCAACCATAGGCATCTAATCAACCAATTATCAACAATTAAATTTAATTATATGAATTTAGCATATCATAGTACCCCAGGAATGTATGAGGATTAACTCACCTTAGTTTTCAGTCGATGATTTCAGCGTTGTTTAATTTTAAACAAATGTTTAAAATTAAACGAAATTCTGATTGTGTCCAATCCTCTCCGAACCTGCTCAGCAATGTAGTACTTTTTGCTGCAATCCCAATGAATCCAAATTTGTCGGAATCCCCAAGATACGGCTGCTACGATATTTAAATCGATTTCAATAACTATCGTTATTATTAATATTAAAATTAATAATCTTAAATGTTAATTAACGCTAATAAACCATCAATTAATTACCTTTTAAACTTACGATCCACATCAACTAATAATCTTAAATTCTCATGTGTTTCTCTTCGAATTATCCTGCTCGAACTCGATTCTTCTTCACCAATAACTGACAAAAGTATGTATTCTCTTCCTCCTGTAACTAGGGTTGTCAATGGATATCTGAAATATGCGAAATTCGTCTGCGTCCGCATCCAAAAAGCGGATAAATATCCGATATCCGCAAAAACGGATGCGGACGCGGATATAGGCACATCCGCATCCGAAAATTATCCGTCCGCTTTTTTCAAGATTATGTCTTAAATTATGTGTATTTTAATATAATTAAATATACTAATTTATTATTTTTTAAAGTTAAAAGTCTACTAAACGCATGATAATTGCTCAAAATTATATGTTATCATCATATTTATTTATTTTTAGCATTTTAGTAATCAATTGGGTTGAAAAAGCTTAATATTATGCTAAATTTTTTTATTTATGTTTGTTGATTTGTCGACCGTTGGCGGAACGGATAATTATCCGATATCCATCCGTATCAGCGGATGCAGATATCTGATATCCGAAAATGATTTCGGATGCAGATACAAATATGGCACTATCCGTATTCGAAAGTATCCGTTGACAGCCCTACCTGTAACCAACCCAACAGCCAACCCACTGAAATTGCCTTCCAAGCCTGTACGCCATCTATCCCCTAATTTAGCACAACTCTACTTCAAAACAAAACAGTTTGATCTCCCCTTGTTAACTTCCTCTTATGCCAAATAAAACGTGGAATCTTCCTGCACCTTATATCCTTGTCCTATGCAAAACCCGCACAACAACTATACACCATCATCGAACTGCCAAGATTTCCCCCAGGCTTCACTATACCCAACAGTATACTACCCTTTTGTAAATCACTACCGTAATCACCATTTCACCTACTTCCACCATGGAAAACCACTCCGCAACATTATCCGGCTCCCCCACAGCGTTGCCAATTAAACTTCCGGTTCACGTTATCAACCCGCCATCATAGTGTCAGTACGATACTAAACGGAAACCCGCCATGTAGATGCAGTACTAGGCAACATACCCAACACATCTCTCCCATCCACTATTGCCTTCAAGGACCGCCATCAAGCTAAGTTCAAAATCTGGGCTGCCTAGAGCCGCGTTTCACCTTCACCGGAGCAGCTCTTGAGCCAGCGCCGGACCTCAGGTGACCCTCACCGAACGCTGCTACTTCAAGCAGCAACTCCAACACCCTACTGGAACCTCCAGCGTCCCTTTATATACATTTATATTATGTTTTCCCCAAACTCTCATGAACTCTTTCCAACTCTTCATTTGTTATCACACTACAATCCTCAAAATATATACACATGTACGGAGATCTGGCCCGAATACTGTCGCTCTTCTCCCCGCAAGCCTCCTCCAGAACTGCTCCAGTCACTCACGTCAGTGACGCCAGCCTTAATATCCTCTTCATGCGCGTGAAAGGCATCTATAACTGAAAACTCCATCTAAAAATCCTTCTGGTACCCAGATCTTGTGCGAACCCCGTTGGCCAGAGAACCCACGCTGCTGTACGTCATGCTGTAGATTTTGAAGGGTTGGTCAAGATTTAGTTTGAGTTAAATAATTTTCTTTTATGATGAGTTTAGAGAGAACGAAGTGGAGAGATATGGTATATATAAATAGGAGGGAAATGAGATAGGATCAAAGTCTCCTCCCTCAACAGGAAGCTACCCATGAGGATGGTAGGATTGCAGTGCTCCTTCATCTCGTTAGCTGTAGCTAGGTATGCCTAGTTTAAAACAGGCACCCATGTGCTGTTAAATATAGGATAGATCTCTGATGTCTATATTGGAGCTGTTGTGAAAAAGAAGTGTTGTGTATTATTATTGGACGGGATGAAGTGTATGTTTATAGAGGAGAAGAGGTAAACATTACACGTCTTCTATGTTTGCATAGAGAAAAGGAAAGCATGGCTACAGGAAAAAAGACAGCATGGCTACAGTTGAATTCTTATGAAAAATGGACAGAAGCATGGTATTAGACCTGCTATATTAAATGGAAATGGGGTGCACGTTTCGATTTGTCTCTTTCAATATTAAATGGACGTGTTGGTAGAGGTATTTTTGTGTGTTAGGCATGTGCTATGATTTGATAAAGGATTGACTGAGGTGTACAAATATACAAAAACAATCTATATATAATTTACTAGATTTTGTACTTCTTTGGTACCCCGTTACATAGAATTTCGTTCACGTACAGATGGCTGTGGGCAAAATTAAAAATACAACTGTGTCGAGCGATGCGCCACGTTCCCAACAACATAATAAAATAGACTAGTTATTTATGTTGTGAAACTCCAAAATACTGATATAAGGTGTAAAATACTCCAAATAAAAAGTTGTGTATTTTCCAAATTAAAAATTATAGTAAAATTCTAAAAATTTAATTATAACTACGCCTCAAAAATCTTGTTCAAATTCGAAACCAGTATTTAATTATAATTAAATAATCGTTATGGTTTATAAACGATTTCACAACGATTATTTTAAATTTTGATTTGGATATAACTGCGATCTATAATATGAAATCTCCAGTTTTCTCTTTCATTAGAAAAATATCGTTAAAAGGATTCGATCGTTTCTTGTTTCATAGAAATCTGACTTAAATGGATTCTGTATATTCAATTGAAGTTTGAAACTCAATATTGCGAACTGCTGCGTCGTTTCGAGTTCGTTTTTAAATTAAATATAAATTATATATTCAAACTTCGTTTTAATAAACGAAATAAATATTATAAATCCGCTTACAATTCCAATTCAATATTTAATATAATAAAATATATTAAATGTCATACCACTAAAAATACGGGACGTTACAATTCGGTTCCCCTAGGTCCATATCCATACCCTTGTTTCTGGTGTTGACGAAAAATAACGTTAACATTTTGGTACTAGAAGGAGGGATTGAAGCTCAGATCTTTTGGATAACCTACCGCATCCCTAGTTGTTCCATCCCTGTTGGATTAAGCTTTGAGGAAGCAAGACCATGGGTAAAAGGTCACGACAAGGATCTACTGATTCTCGAACAACTACATCAGACATTGTTGATCCAAAATTATCGAAGAACAAAGGTTAAGAATGGAAGCCTTAACGAATCATAAGTGAGAAAAGGGAAGCAGAGCAGTACGATCCTGACCATTGGTGCATTAACCCTTTCCATATAGGACCAACCCTTATCTTCTCTTTAAGTGGTTCTACAACAAAGGAATATAACCTATTATCTCACATAAAAGAAGCCATCTATGCACAAACTAGAGGAATTATATTCGAGCAAGGAATAATAGAAGATTTCAACCACTTCTCTTCAAAATGGTCTAAAAGAATTACACTTCAGCCTTAAGATACATCGAGAGGAAGATTTGAGAATATGAATGAAGCAACAAAACCAATCAATAATTCAAGTCAAGGCTGCCTATAAGGAATACAACCTAATCACATCAATTGAGAATGTCTACTTTCTAACCAAGCATGAGCTTAACTTTTGGCCATCATCAAAGAAGAAACCAAAATATGAAAGGAAATTAGAAGGGTCATACCGCCATTACCATATGATGAATGGACACGAAACCAATCACTATAGAGTCCTCAAAGCAATGATCATCAAGTTATTTAATCAAGGCCAATTGCGTAGATTTGTAAAAGAATCAAGCTAGTTCTAACAAAGGATTCCTTAAAGAAAGAATGTCAACATTGTCGGGAGTACGAAACTCCTTAAAACTTGGAACCATCTGAAATAGGTGAAGCTACCTACGAGTAGAAACCCTTGTTCGTGCCAAGATGGCCAGGGCAAGGCACCCCTCAGGGGGTGACTTGTAAGCCTTTATCCGTGCCCAAACCAGAAAGGGCCAGGTTAAAGCATCAAAAGCGTAAGCCTCCATCCCGAGGGAAGAGCAGCTAAAACCTTTACTCCCGCCTACGATGGTCTGGGTAAGGCATCCTCGAAGGGGGTGAGTGTAAGCCGATATCCGTGTCCAAAGATAGAGCCAGGGTAAAGCATAGAAAACCCTTATCTGTGCCTACGATGGCCAGGCTAAGGCACCCCTTGGAGGGGTGATGTGTAAGCCTCAATCACCGCATACAATGGCCAGGGTAGAGCATCAAAAGAGTAAACCTTTATTCGTGCATACGACTGCCAGGGTAAAGTATCTATGCCCTTATCACCGCTACGATGGCCAGGGTAAGTGCCTTCTGAAGGGAGGTCGGGTAAGTCCTTAGGCCCTCCTTGAGAATAAGCTAGCCAAGCGCACCGGACACACAAGCCTAGAGAGTGGCTCATTAAGCATGTAGATCCTTTTCTTTGACAATCGGAAGTCCAGAGAGTGGCTCACAAAGCACGTACATCCTCTTTTTTGCAAATCAAACCTGAAATGGGTAACAAAACTAAGGTCTTCTATTATTAGTACCTGAATCTGGGTTATAGTTTGGGACTTCTATTATTACCAGATGTAGATATCTGGCCTTCTACTAAGTACCTGAATTTGGGTTTTGGTTTGGGATTTCTAATTATTGCCAGAAGTGGATTTCTGGTCTCCTAATATTAATACCCGAATCTAGGTTTCGGGGCTTCCATCTACTATTAGTGGATATGGATTTCTAGTCTTCCATTATGAATGCCTAAGTATGCGCTATATAACTCCTATCTATGCTTCCAGAAGAGGATTTCTGGATTCTTATTTTTAAGTACCCTAAGTTTGGTCTCAAGACTATAATTATCATTTCCAAAGAAGGATTTGCAAATCATAACTCGGGTCGATGTCTCTAATCTGCTATCTAAAAGCCTTGAAACGAAGATTGTGAACTCCCATCTCGCTCTAGGAGATTTTCTCAGCCTATATGCATTATGTTACTACTCATTATTCTGACAAAATATGTGATGCAAATGTTCACATTATTCTATTGCAAGAACAATACAATGGGACACCTAAGATAAAGATGTTCTAAAACACAAACAAATATCATACATCTGGTGATATTTATACATATTACAGAGTTATTTTTATAGCATTATTCACAATCATTTCACAAAGTATCAAGCACAAAAATTAGATCTCGATATTATGTTTACATCAAATATATTGCATCTCCTCATCAATCAAAGGAGGGTTAATAGCATGGCGAATTGCAACACATAAAATCCCTTTAAGCTTTTACTCTTTCTTCCTGATCTCATCAAGACCATCCGTGGATTTAATTTGAAATTTTAGAGCACTGTTTTAAGCTCCACACATAGCTCTTAGAGTCTTATTTTCTTTAAATCAAAGACATTCTTTCATAAGTCATGTCTTTCCTCCTGCAATTGTTTAATTCGGGAGACGTAATAATCAGTACGTCAAAGTGTGTCCTCATTATGCTTTGTGTCATAAAAATTCTTCATTTTAGCTTTCACCCTTCTGCACCACCTAGAAACGATTTATTCATCTTACCCGCGAGGAGGGTTTATCAAGTGAGAATATTTTTCAGAGGTTGAGGCTTTGGGATCAGTTGTGGCTTTGGAAAGTTAAGGCACGGCTAAGTTAGGAATATTCTCGAAAATAAATTCCTAAGCTTTAAAGCTTGCGCTTGCATTATCTAGATCAATTTTTAGGTCAGCAATCCGTTGGTGCAATCCACTTGACTCCTCATCAAAATCAATAGAAGGGTCAGCCTTTATATATCTTTTTAGTCCAAGAACTCTAATTGGCTTCTTAAAACAACCATTTGTTCATTCAAATGCCTAATGCACAAATTTCTAAAGTAAAGTTGTTCTTTCTCGAGTGATAATGGTAGCATCTTTAGGGATATCCCTTTGCTCTATAATTTATAAATATTCATCCCTGGTTTGAGAGGATGAGACTTTGGATTGATCCCCCTATTTTACAAACAAAATACGCCATTATTTTAAAGTTCTATTTTCAACGAATAATACGGATAAAATAATGTTTTCCATTAGTAGGAAAAGTTTACTACTGTACCGACGTAGGTTTTCGCGATATTGGATATCGGCATACAACACTATGTCGACTATTCAAGCAAGGAAACACAGATAGTCCATGAAAGAAATTAGAGGGTGTGAATAGATAAGATAGAAACTTAGAATAGAAGAAGAAGTACATACTACATCAGAGTAACCCATTTCATAGCGGAACGAACAACATATAATAGATAACATATCTTTGAAATAAAATAAGTATATGTGTACAGTAACATTATCAGAGTACAACATTTACAACACAGTGAAAATAACAATGGCTATAAAATCCTAAAGCCTCCTGCTCCAAGCTCTCCAAGTATATCTGTAAAATCCTGACTACTTGACTGCCTGTACAAAATTGGGCACCCAAGAGTTTTAGGGAAAACAAAACAAAACAAACTCTGGGTCAGTCATGGGATTGGTGTATGTAAACCAGTTTATAACAGTTTGAACAATTAAACGATATCTCATAAGACCACGCCGTATAACGGAACAGGTTTTTCCCTTATGAGAATCCAAAATAGTCTTTATATCAAAATTCTTTTGATATTATGATAGTGTCTATCAACCACAATATAATAATCATCTAACAGAAACGCTTTCATCTCACGTTCTACATATGTAGTATACAATCAAAATTGCGAGCACTTATTGGATAATGGATCACCAACTATGACATAGTATGGAACCACCTTCCGATAGTGTACCTCTAGAGAGGAATACACTGGGTTCAACAAGAACATCTTGCAACCCGCACACACATGACCGACCACTCATTTCGCTTGAGTGTACCGAATGTATATCACCAACGGCTGGGATCAGCAACCGTTTCCCGAATGGGACAGCATCGAATAGATTAAAGAATGAAATGAATATCTCTAAATAGGTGATAATACACCCTAATTGGTAGCCAACCACTTAGCCATGCTACCTGCCCAATTTTTGTCATTTCTCGGTTGTGAGGCTAGAGGCCACGCTTATCTCTGACAGATCACACAATTATCCACTTTGAATGTCACATCGTCATACCTGCCAAATCACAAATTGATTTCCCCAAAAATACAACGGTATACAGCTAAAAGAAACGAATTCCTCCGCCACCAAACGTATATACGTTTGAAGAGATCAACTTATGCGATCTATTAAATATACGTTGTCAGATATTCTTTCATACAGGTCGTCCTGGGACTGGACAAACCGAAGGCACTATTCTGTAAACAGGACAACCCTTGCATAACTCCATTTTCAATTATCTTCATCATATTTGATTAGCAACGCTAACGTCCATACAGAGTGGTTTTCAGATAATGAATCTGATCTCGGTCTCTCCGTATTGACAACGGAAATGGTCAAAAATTTCGATAGCCGGTGAGTTAACTATCAAAGAAAAACACGTGTGCAAAAAATGACATTATTTCCAGATGGAAAATCTATCGATCAATCATCAATCAACATTTATTCATTTCCCCATTTCTCGTTTCCATATATTCATCAAATCCTTATTTTCTAATTTTAGAAAATATATGTTATTAACTTTGGAAAACGTTTCCATTTCTTATTTTCTATATTAGAAAATATTCCTGATTCTTATTCAGAAAACATTTCCAAAACTCCTACATTTGGATTTAAACAGATGTTTCAATAAAACATCGCTATGCCAACTCAAAACATTACACTAATTAACTAATTTCACTTAACCAACCTTCACTATCGAACCTTAACCATTCCTAAGTTAAAAACGAAGCCAATCAAGTTGAGGTATAACTACCTCTCAGACCTTAACTGAACAACATTTCTAACTTCGAAATAGACAAGTTTCACCCTTTTAAACCTCTAATAAACTTCCTTACGTAACTCTCAAATTCTATCTACGAACCCACTTCTTTTACAGAAATCATTTGATTATAACAATAGTGTTATAATCCCATGCTTCTGTAATTTAATAACTTAAATATAACTTTTATTTATTTGGATAAATAAAAGAATAGATAATTTATTAATAAATAAATCTTGATTTAAAACGGAAAGTGAATAGTACTTTCCCGAATTCGATGTAATCAAATTCAACGTATAATTCTCTTTCGAGTAATCTCTATTCGATCACTCCTTTTCGAATAAACTATATTCGAAAATCTTCTTTCAAATAACTATATTCGACTAACTCCTTTCGAATAAACTCTATTCGATTAAATCCTTTCTTCAAATAAACTATATTCGATAATCTTCTTTCAAATAAACTATATTCGAATAACTCCTTTCGAATAAACTCTACTCGATTAACTCCTTTCTTCGAATAAACTATATTCGATAATCTTCTTTCGAATAAACTATATTCCATTAACTCCTTTTGAATAAACTATATTCGATTAACTCCTTTCGATTAACTCTAATCGATTAACTCCTTTTCGAATAAATTATATTAGATTAATCTCCTTTAACTCTATTCGAATAAACTATATTCGATTACTCCTTTAACTCTATTTGAATAAACTATATTCGATTACTCCTTCTACTCAATTCAAATAAACTGTATTCGATTAACTCTATTTGATTAACTCTAATCAATTAACTCTAACTGATTAACTCTAATCGAATAACTAATATTCGATTTACTCTATTTGATAAACTCTAATCGATTAACTCTAATTCGATTAACTCTAATCTATTAACTCAAATCGATTAACTCTAATCGAATAACTCAAATCGATTAACTCTAATCGAATAACTCAAATCGATTAACTCTAATCAATTAACTCAAATCGATTAACTCTATTTGATTAACTCTATTCAAATAACTACATTCGATTATCTCATTTTGATTAACTCCTTTTGATTAACTCTAACTCTAATCGATTAACTCTATTTGATTAAACTGTACCAATCAACTCTCTTTGATCAACTCTAATTTCCTTTATAATTACCAAGTTCAATTCCATTTCAAATATCGGTGTTGAAACCGATTTTACTTCTCTATATAAGTTCAGATTTTATATATCCAATTTATCCAATGATAAATATTTTACTTAATTTATAAAACATTATTTATAAATTATTCTTCTTACTTTATCTGTTAAAACAGATTTCTATTAAATATTCACTTTAAATTCATATCATGTTATACCCGTGTGCGAAGCACGGGTCTAAACCTTCCTAGTGTAAAATTCTCTTTTCATACAATTTTATTTATTTTACAAGTACTCCCTTTTTATAATTCTCTATATTTATTTTCCAAATAATTATTCCTTTTATAATTTATTTATTTTCTAAATAATTATCCCTTTTATAATTCTATTTATTTCCCAATATATATTCCTTTTATCTTATTCTATTTATTCAACAAATAAATATTTCCTTTTCAATTCTATTTATTTTCTAAATAAATATTTCCATTTGTATTTCTATTTATTTTCTAAATAAAATTTTCTTTTATAAAATCCTTTGATTTTATAATTATTTTGCTTTATCAAATTTCCTTTCCCTTTTTATATAAAATCCATTGATTATATAAATAATTTATTTTCAAAATACACTTTGAAAATCCCCTTTTCTACATCCCAGTATTTCTTACGGTATTTAAAATACTAAATAACAATGATCGATATCATTCAAACACATATAATCAACAACAGATTATATACCACATCATATATTACAATATATGAAAAGAACAATATTATAAATATTGAGGAGTCCAGTTGGATCCCTCCAACCTGTTTCCCTGCATCACAGATGTTAAACAATATAATTAACATCGATTTCATTTCAATATGAAATATTCTGTTAAACAGAATCAATATAAAATTAAAGATTTATATATATATAACTATATCGATATTTTCAACCAATCAATTTGTAGTTCAACCAAACAGTCAACATGCAGCAATCAATCATCATTTATCAGTTCTAAAAATACATTATAAAAATATGAACTGGTAGAGTTGGTGAGATTTACTCACATAGGACAATCATTATTAAATAACGATAATTGCCATTGATTCAGATCTGATATTTTATTTCGCTATAAATTGTAACGAGCTCTGATTCACTCCTAGTCAGTTCCATTGTGTAGCTGCCGTCCATACGATCCTAACGGATCTTGTTTTGTCAAATTCTGATACTGTATGATCAAGTTATGGCATTTATAAGTTGATACGTCATTTAGATTTAAAAATAAAACTAATTCAATTAAACTTGGGCTCATCCGCTTAAAACCGGCCCAATACATTCAAAACCGCCCCATTATCTACAGTGTCTTCCTTCCTCCGATTAAAAGCTTCAGCGATGTCCTCACCATGGCCGACGTTTCCATCCCTCACCGATCCTTTGTCATTCCACTGATTTTTAAACCAAACACACCACCTTCTTTCTCATCTCAACCTCCACCTCGCCATCCCCAAAACAGTAAACTCGACATCAGCATCGCCATCACGTCGACAGGAGCTTTTCGAGCCTCCTGTAATGTTGATCGACATTTCTAGTTCCAGAAATTCACCAAAAATTGTATACACTTGTGGTTTGATCTCCTAAACCCAAATACAGATTCCATTTCTCCAATTGATCACTGCAATTCACGGAATCACTAACCCTAGCGTGTTGTTATACTTTGGGGTGACCCAGAAAAAGCGTCGAACCACATAAAAACGATATCAGCTCGGAGAGAAAACAAGTAGGAATCCGAATACACAACTCTTGCGATTTTTAAGAATTTATTTGAATTGTTCTAATTCTTTGAAAGATCGTGAATTACATTGAGGGTAGAGGTGGTTTCTGCAGTTGACTGCGGAGAGAAAAACTTTAGGTTTAATGTAAGGGTATTTATAGAAAAAGAATTTGGCTTGTATTAGAAGCTTCTTTATTTTTATATTAATATATATTTGATATTCAACTCAATTTATCAATCTAAAAATCCCTATGATCACACCTGATACCCGAAAATCACGAAAATGGACTTACACCTTTAGTTCGACATTACGGACCCAACGAAACTGGTTTCGTCGAATTTCGACTCTGTTTACTCACACAGCGTATTTTTAACCGTCAAAATATCGACTGTTTTTCACATTAAAAATCGGACGGCCACATATTGACTCCAAAAATCACGAAACCTGAAATCTAACAACAATTTAATATTATGGATCCAACAAAATTAGTTTCGTCGAAAACGGAGGTCGTTTGCAAAACTGGCTATTTTTAAAGCTCTAAATAAACCCTTTTAAATATTAAATATATTTGAAAATAATTGAATTAAATATTTATAAATAAATATTATCATATATATTCACAATAGAATGCTATACAGCTCCAGAATAAATATATGTGGATTTACAACTCGATATTTCATCATCAGAGTTATATCGATATTCGATTTATATTTAAATCCTTTTTATAAATCGTTATAAATTATAAAGGAATTCCATAGCGACATCTTCAATAATTTGATTTGGGAATAAATCAAAATCTACACAATGAAATCCCGGTTTTTCACTTCCTTACTTCACCAGCTCCGAACGTTTCTTATTTCATAGAAATCCGATTTAAAACGGATTCTGTATATTCATTTAAAGTTCGAATCGCCAAATAGCGAAATGCCGCTCCATTTCGAGCTCGATTATAATTATATTAAAATTATACGTTCAGACTTCATTTAAATAATATATTCGTTATTTGAATTCAATTACAAACTGAATTATATATATTTTGAATTGTCCAATTCACACAATATTGTGGATTCCACTATTTCCGACTATTTCGGAAATAAATATATTATTCTATTATTTATATTAATTAAATATTCAGTATTATTTAATTAAACAACCCTTTAATTCTCTAAATCACTAATTAAATAATTATATAAAATAATTATTATACCGTAAAAATACGGGACATTACAACTACATAGATTCTTGAATTCATCCAAACAAGCTTTAAACTGTTTTGATAACACACTGGAAATTACATGTTTTGGTTCTGCTTGTTGGAGTTCCTATTGTTTATATTACATATCAAATCAGCATGTCAAGTTCAAAGTTTCTTTAAAATTATTTCTCGATCATCACCCAGAAAATCAAAGGGTAATTGAGGGTACTTCATGTAAGTACACCTGAGGTCTCCTAGAAGGTGATCCCTTCCAAATTTACATGATAATTTCGTTGAAAATTCCTTCTTTAATCAAGCGAATGAATGTAAAGCGTTCTATGAAACAACATCTTTGTGAAAAACAAGGTTCTGCCATAATACGAAAGAAAGTTAGCAATCATAAATAGGAGATGTTATCACTAAAAGCATGCATTCATAATCCATGTTCTTACAAATATTCTTCTTGTTCGTACAATACTGATCTTTTGAACGACTTAGTGACATATTTGTTTTGATTATATTTAAGCTTCTCTGGGGGTAAATCCCTAGGAATTGAAATAAGGTAGATCCCAGTAATCCCCAGGATAAAGGTCAATCCCGTGTTCATCCAAGCAACGCCTATGAAGACGTCGAAGAAGAAAACCACTATACTTTCCTAAGAAGGAGAAATCTACTATCTAAAATCGACTGTAAACTTTGTACAAGAAATCTGTCAAAATGTCCCTTCTTCTATCAACATCCAAAATAGAGTCATCCGTTCTTCAGTCTCCTTAACTATAATCTCTCTTTGAATTCATGTTGCCTTTAATCTTGGCCCCGCCTCATATTCTTTGTACGACATCAATTTTGTAACATTTTTATCAAGATCATAGTATTTTTGATATAAAGCATTATAATCTTTCCGTAGCATGTTATACTCTATACGAGATCGAGTTATCTCCTTCTGTTTCTTATCTAACAATGCCTTCTAGTGCGAGGCAATGTTTTTCCTTGTCTATATGTTATTATGGGGAACTAATTACCATGAACTCAAGGAGGAAGAAAACATCTTAAAAGTTAAATTCATACCTAGGAAATAGGAATTTAGGACTGAGCAGGTTGTTCCTTTTATGTCTGCCCTTTATCAAACGAACCATTGTCTTTAGCAGGGGCATCCGCAGGATTTTAAGTAATGGGAGCGTCCAAAAGGTCATGGTTCGCTTCCTCAGAACCCTAAATATCACCAATAGAGGGAAAAGGGTTGTCGTTTCCTCCATCAAAGTCATCCCGATGGTTATCGTACTTAGGACCAAGATTGTTGTTATTATCATCATATTCATTGTCGTTAGCAACAACATCTTCTTCCCTATCATAAAGATCAGAATCATCAAGCAGATCCTCAATATACAGAAGATCCTTGGGTTTTGTTTTGTTCTTCTCCGAAACTTCAGCTCTCTGCTTGGTAAGCTCAATCGTTTTTATAACTTTGTCCACAATAGAAGGATCGACGGAAGGAAATTCGATTTCAGGGTACATTTGGAAATTGTCAGAGTATGCCAAGAAAAGAGGATCTTTACATGAGTCCAACATTTCCTCTTGGAAATAAGTGTTCAAAAATGAGGAGATTCTATTCTTGGCTTCATGAATTATCCGTCTCTCATTGGAGAGTGCATCATCTTTCTCTTTCAACTTATCGACATAGTCAACTACCATCCTCGCCCGTTCATTCTCGAGTTCTTATTTGGACAACTTCAGAGCTGAAACCTTGTCCAACGAAAGATCCTTAGCTTTTCGATCTCCAACTTGGGTCTTTCAAGAGACGCTTTTAACCTTGCACATTCTTGATCACTTTCCTCCTTTACCGCACTTAGAACGTTAGCCTTGGCCCCCAAGGTAGCCTTCTATTCTCTATATTTAGCAATCTTAGGAGAGGACGAAGAGGTCATCTCCTGGAGTGAGAACCAATTTTTGGTTATCTGAAAAGAAAAGGAAACAAGATCAATGTTTACGTAAGAACAAATGTAACGACCCGCATTCTACGCATCAAAGGTTCATAGAATATTTATTTCTTTTTCATATGAGGTCGTATAGTCGTGTAACTTTGGGGAACAACTATTGGGGTCATTTCCCATGTCCACGATTTTTGCCGATTTTTAAATGACAGTTTTGCCCCTAGTTGATCTTGTTTCGACCATAACTTCTGATTGGTAAGGAGTTTTGACATGAAACCACTTCCAATGGATTCAAATGATGGTTTACAATTCCGTAGAGTGGTCATATTAGCCAAATGGACTCACCGTTTGGGAGATATGGCTGAAACAAGGTTTATAAGGTGAAAAACTGCTTAATCGGGCCTAATTAGGGTGATTAGCAGCTAGGTGTGACGACCCCAAAACCCCGTACGACGGTGGCAAGGGTAATCTTTGGAATATAACACATAAAAGATAACAGCAGAATAGAAATAATTAAATACACCAGCTAAGGTACAAATAATACACTGGATAAACATAATCATCAGAGTTACACAGTATACAGGATCATACTTAGTACAAATACAGTTCAGCTAAACATAAATGTCTACAACAGAAAACAAAACATAATATGTACAATAGGAGCTGAACACCATAAAAAGAGATAAATGATAGAATCCATCTTTAGCTCTAGCTATCCAGAAAGAGCCTGATAAAACCTGAATACAGGGCCGCCCATGTAGAAAAAGGGGCACCCGAGTTTGCAAGTGAAACAAACTACGAGTCAGTCATGGGACTGGTATGAGAAATCTACTTAACATATTTTATAATATGGCCAATCACAGGACCACGCCGCTTTCGCGGAACGGGTTTACTCCATTGGATTGCCAGTGCTTTAAAACAAGTAAATCTTTTAAACATCGCAATGCTTTTTATAAAAATGAAGCCATTATAAGACTCAGTTCCCATCACACAAGCAACGCAAACCGGAGGATAGAGTTTTTACCTTATAATGGCCAAAATATGCTTGATACGAATAAAACAAAAGCATTTGATATTATTACTAGTGTTTATATGTTTCAAAAACAATTTCAAATCATAAGTATCAATCATAGACGGCATTAATGCCCCATACCACTATGTCGCCATATATAGCAATACAATCAAAAACGCAAAGTCACGTATTTGGAAATTGAATTTCCATCATGAACCGAGGCCACGGATCGTCCTCACCGCTTCGAGACAATCTAGCCTACCATGTCTCAGGATCAGTGTTATAACCCGGAAAATATGAACCAGTTTAAAATTTTTAAATTAGGTTATTACCAAGAAATCTGAATAATTTAAATAGCCTATTTCAATAAAATATAGAATTTGATATAATATTGCAGTTTGAAATTTTGATTACAAACTTTGTCTGACTGTACCGGGTGGAAAATATAACAGATTCTAACGAAACTAAAAATATTTAAATTTGTTTATCAATACCTTTCTAACGAATCTGAAAAATCGTAATTTCATAACGGAAATCAAAAGTTATGGCCAAATGAATTTTCAGAAAGGTCGCTATATAGTATATATAGCCCTTGAAAATTGAGATTTTGCATACGACCTCGGAATTCGACGAAACCACTTTTGTTGGGTCCGGGATGTCAAATTATTGCTAAGTTTCAAATTTCATAATTTTTGAAGCTAGTATGTGAGCGGGGCAAAAGATAACGTGTTTGGTCAAATTCTGTTAAAATGGGTCGACCTAAAAATGGCCGTTTTTCAAACGAGCACAAAATTCGACGAAACTGGTTTTGTTAGGACCGTATAGTCAAAACAAAGCTAGATTTATTTTTCTGGAATTTTTAGATTCAGTTTGTGGCCCTGGCAAATTGAAATGTACGTTTAAATTAAATATCGAATGTTTTATATTTTAATTTGAAAAATAACTGACTGTAACAGTCGAAATGGCCAACGAAACATATCCCATTGTGTTCGGAATGGGGGTATTTAGCTAGGGGCGACAGTCGTTGGGTTTGATTTCGAGGTCGTTTGTAGAAGGGGGTATTTTTGGAATTAAATAAATTAAAAATTAAAATAAAAAGGGCATCAACCAATCAGAATTCATCTTCTTCCTCGAAACCCCTGTCGCGACGCGGAAACGAACCCGAAACTTCTCTCTTCAATTTCTCCACAACCACTCAACGAAATCAAGCAAACTCAGATCCATTTTGAAGAGCGTTCAGAGATCTTCAAATCCATAGTAATTTCACGAATTATCATTGAGTATTGGGGGAGTTCTAGCGTCGGGAAACTCCGACCTTTGCGCCGCCGCCGTGCCCTCTAGGAGGCGTCGAGCTGACCATCTCAGGTGGCATCGGGAAGCTCTCTCCTTCCTCTTCGACGCAGCGCTGGCCGTTCGTCCTAAAGCTTCGTGGTTTTGCCGAAAAATTCAACCCTAGCTTTCGAATCAAAAAGGGGTATACGGCTGAAACTATTTTCCACTGATTTTTACACTTTAAAGCGTTGCAAACTTGTAAAAATCATATCTTTTTGCTATGTTAACGAAATTCGATGAAACAGGAGACACCGTGACCGCAAGGAGGCTCTCTACATTCTAGAAGAAGCCGCGGATTTTTCTGACCTTCCTACGATTTTTAGCACCGCAATAACCAATGTGAGGAATCTAAACTATTTGTGTGAATGTAATCGCGTTGTATAAATTATATAAGCGAAGTGTAAATTATATACGCATTGTATACCTCATGTACATGTGTTGTATAAGTTATATTAGCGATGTATAAATTATACAAGCGTTGTTTGAAACATATATGCTTTGAATTGTGATGAAATGCAAGTGAATTATTATATTATATTATATATATATATATATATATATATATATATATACTCCCCTCGTCCACAGACCATGGACGATATTTATTGCTTGTGATTGACGTGATATTATATGGTATGACGAATGGTTGGAAATAATTGTTTGTGGTTGATATTATGGTTGAAAAATACCTTTGTGGTTGAAAAATACCCTCTTGTGGTTGAAACAAAATAGAATAGGATTGTGGAATTGAAAATAAAACATGCCGCCTGCGTGCGAACTAGATGCATGATCCCCATTGTCAAAAACCGCGAGGTTTTAAGGTAGAGCGAGGAGCCGTACTAGGGACGGTCCCGGTTTTAACTACCCTGCCGTTATGCTGCCGAAATTTTCTGAAATAATTATGTGTTAGAATAATTTTCATTCGTTGAAATAAATTGCATAAACTATATCGAATATTCATGTGTTGAGTTGCAATTCATTCGTTGAGTTGAAATTCATGTGTTGAATATTATTCGAATTTAAACAAATGGCTTTAGCGATAAAAATCACATTTTTATATATATACAAACTATATCGAATATTCATGTGTTGAGTTGCAATTCATTCGTTGAGTTGAAATTCATGTGTTGAATATTATTCGAATTTAAACAAATGGCTTTAGCGATAAAAATCACATTTTTATATATATACAAACTATATCGAATATTCATGTGTTGAGTTGCAATTCATTCGTTGAATTGAAGTTCATGTGTTGAATGTTATCATCTTTTAAAAATAAAATGAATCGACAGTGAAAACTATATTTTTATAGTAAATATGAAGTGTTAAAAATACACACGTGTCGAATAAATTTTTTTGATGATAAAAACATTCCTTTTATCATGAATAGGAAGGGTTAAAAATACACACGTGTTGAAATAAATAATAGTTTGCTAGAAATATTATTATTAGCTTTGTTCTGCATATATATACATGTGTTGAACAGGAAAAATGGATTAGCTGTAGAGTAAAGAAATTGTTTGCGTGCCCGACAAATAGGTAAACCTTGATGAGTTGGCTGCGCAATTTTATTTATATATCAACTCCTGTGAATGCCATTGGATGCGGAGTGCTGGTTTTTCTGTGTGAAATAATAAACAACGCCATAGGATAGTAACAATCAATGTTGAACTACACTACATGGCATACTTCTTGATGATAGGCATACTTCATCATATTCCACATAAGCAATTGGAGCTTGTGTGACGAGGTGGAAGATTTACCATACAAGCAAGAGGCTTGTATGGCGATGACTATATACTATAGGTTGAACTGATGACTGATATGGACTATATAAATTATAACGATAAATTGCCAGATTAATAAAAACCCCACACGGGTCTGGAGTTGACAATAATCACGTCGCTCTAGTTATTAGATACGGCACATGGACTATTTATTTCCACACGGAAACGGGGTGACGGGAATTTATTCTCTGGAGTGATTATCAGTACATGCTCCCCCGTAAACACCAAAATATATCACTAAAAATATGTGAATGCTTTTTAGGATTTATTGGGTACCTAATACGGCCCAATAAATTTCCAAACCCCTCCCCGTACAAAGGAGGTTATGGCGAAATTTTTCGAGATATTAAGGCATTAGTGAAATATTTGAAGTGAAAACGAAGTTGAAAATATAAAATGGGCTATAGTTGAAATTATAGAATGAACTATATTTATATATATAAATATAAATATAATTAAAAGGAATGGAGACCGTGCAGTTCGCGTTTCGAAATCGTAATTTGAAATGATTAGTACGAGAAATCCGACCATCGGATTTTCCCGAAATCGCAACCGCTGGGTTCGCCTCAGAAATATCTTTCTAACGGCACCAACCTTGTAAAAATCCAACGGTTGGATTGTCCGGAATGTTTAATTCAAATCTGAAGAAAAACAGCGCCAGAATCGTTTATATTTATATATAAATATAAATATAATTAAATTTAATCGAATAACGACGCTGCAGTTCGAATTTTGAAACCGTAACTTCAAACGACTAGTATGGGAGATCCGACCGTCGGATTTTCACAAAACTAGAACCGTTGGGTTCGCTTTGGGAATATCTTCCCACTGATATAGACTTTGTAAAAATCCAACGGTTAGATTTTCCGATATGTGTAAAACAAATTAGGAGAAAAACAGCGCCAGTGCCACGACACGACCTGAAACGTCGTTTAATTAAAAATGGCCATTTTTAAATAAATAAAAATGGCGAAAAATCGCTATAAAATGTTATAAGCAACATAGGTTGCAAATAAACCAATTGTGCTTGAATTGTTTGATATTTGATGGTTGTATGTGTATGACATGGAAATAACACTAAAGAACCGAAAGATGGATGTCGAATAATACAACCCTAAAATGAATCGATTTAAATTCTAATGACGTGAATTATTTGAAAAGGCCGAGCTAACCCTCATTTCAAATAATTTATCGAACGATTCGAATTGGAAAATGCAAAGACGATTCAAGACCGACGATCTTCGTATCGGTTGGATGGGCGCTACTAAGGTTCCTAACCGGAGTAGCTACCGGAAGGGGACGGAAGTAGTAGCCGTCTGAACGTATGTGTTGATTGTACGGATATGCGAGGAATTTGACGCCTCCGGTTTCGTTCAGACCCAGGACGGACTTGTAGATGGACTGTGTGTCTGACATTGGATTTTGTTCTGTACTGATTGATCTCTGTTAAATATATATCTGTTTGGCGGCGGAGAATTTATTCTTTTGCTTAACGCCCTTCTCTGAGATGTACGAGCTTAGAGGTTATATATCGATGGAAATCAATCGTATGGAGTGGACTGTCTATGTGGCATGCCAAGATGTTGTGATCAAGGCTTCTGTTGCAAAGCAAAGTCTTGTGGATGATGATCAAAGCAAGGTCTACGTGGCCTAGCTTTGTGTATTTCGTAGATTCGCGAGCCTCACACCTCGGTATGAGTTAAAAACGGGATACGGACCGCTGGGAGAGCACGACGTTTCTTTCTAGCTATGGTGGTGTCAGTGACTTACCAGCCCTGACATATATATCTACTTTTCACCTTTGTGGTTGTTGGAATGCGAGGCGCCTCGATTATAGGTCTGTAAGGACCGGGAAACGTGTGTTCAGGCATAATTAATCCTCTAGGTAAGTGAGGACCGGCCCAGCCGCATCCGGGGTTACCCAGAGTGCGTAGTCCCGAGGCATTTGCTAGAGTGTCTCGAAGCGGAGAGGAGCTTGCCCCTTGCCTCGACTCATGACGGAAATCCAATTTCCAATACGAGATAACGGATTCGATTGTAACTTATATATGGCGACATAGTGGCATGGGACGCTCATGTCGCCTATGATTGATATTTATGATGCTATTCGCTTTTGAAACATATATGCACTAGTAATAATATCAAATGATTTTGCTTTATACGTATCAAGCATATTTGGCTATTATAAGGTAAAACTCTATCCTCCGGCTTGCGTTGCATTGTGTGATGGGACCTGAGTCTTATAATGGCTTCATTCTTTCTAAAAGCACTGCGTTGTTTTAAAAGAATTTACTTTGTTTTAAATGCACTAGCAATCACTGGAGTAAACCCGTTCCGCGAAAGTGGCGTGGTCCTATGATTTGCTATTTACTGTTGTTTAACTGTTAAATAGATTCCTCATACCAGTCCCCATGACTGACTCGTTGTTTGTTCACTTTGCAAACGCGGGTGCCCTTATTTTCACACGGGCAGCCTAGTACACAGGTGACAGGTGGTTTTTGGTTCTGCACAGCTGCATAGAGTGCACTTTTGGCTCATGGCGAGGCTGACTTCATAGAGATGACTTTGATATTTTCTGCCATTACTGTATACATATTATGATTCCGCCACTGGCGATGCAGACTGATTTACTTTCCGTATTTCTCACTATATGTATATGTATTCCGCCTTCAGCGACGTAGACTGATACCCTTATTATGTCTCACTGCATGTATGTATTCCGCCTCTGGCGATGATGACTGATCACTTTCCTTTTTATTTACTAAGTTATATCCCACGTTATGCTATTCTGATATTCCTACATGTTGTGATTCCGCTGTCATATCCATGTAAAATTATTTTATTTATTGTTTCTGCTATTATCTGTACTCTGCTATGATGATTAATGTGTTATTTCCCAATGATTATCCTTAATACCGCCCCTCGGATTTTGGGATCGTCACAGTTAGAGCTCGAGTGACCCTTGGATCGTCAAGGCCGGTCCACTCGAGGTGAATTAAACTTAAACCCTGGACACTGCTTCCCCCGCCCTATGGGGGCGAGCCCAATGGCTCCATATCCGAGGCGCCTCGCAACAGCAACAACCACACAGGTGAAAGTAATATAAATGTCAGGCTGGTAGGTCACTGACACCACCCTAGCTAGAAGGAAACGCATGCCCTCCCTGAGGTCCTCTCCCGTTCTGGTTCATACTGGGGTGTGAGGCTCGCGAATCAACGTTACACATAAAGCTATGCCACACGGGCCGTGCTTTGATCATCAACCACAAGGCTTTGCTTTTCAACAGAAGCCTTGATCATTTGCCACTTAGGCATGCCACATAGGCAATTCACTCTATGCGACTGATTTCTATCGATATATAACCTCTGAGCTCGTACGTCTCAGAGAAGGGCGTTAAGCAAGAGAATAAATTCTCCGCCGCCAAACAGATATATATTTAATAGAGATCAATCAGCACAGAACAAAATCCAATGTCAGACACACAGTCCATTTGCAAGTTCGTTCTGGGTCTGAACGAAACTGGAGGCACTATATACCTCGTATATCCATCGATCTCCAAGTACGTCTGGACGATCACCACTTATTATCTATATTTCGGGATGCCTCCCAATCAAGACATCGGTAATCAACCAACCGAGGTGAAGATCTCCGGTCTTCAACCACCGTCTTCATCATCGGCTTCTTATCGCCGATCAATTATTTGAAATGAGATTTAACTCGGCCTTTTCAAATAATTCACGTATATTTGGAATTTCAAATCAATTTATTTCAATGGTTAAATTATTCGGCACCAATAATTAAATTCATTAATGTAATTTTCACGCCAAACACATTCAACCATCAAATATCACATAAACCGAGCAAATTCAGTTTATTTCCATTCCATATTGTTTATAATATTTTATCACGATTTATCGCTATTTTTATTTATTTAAAAATAGCCAATTCATTCAAACGACGCTTCAGGCCATAACGCGGCCGTGGCGCTGTTTTCCTTTAGATTTGATTTACATATATCTGAAAATCTAACCGTTGGATCTTCATGAATTTTATATCATTCGAAAGATCTTTCCAAAACGAATCCAACGGTTTCAGTTTTGGGAAAATCCGACGGTTGGATCTCCCGGTGCACTCGTTTGAAGTTTCGATTTCAAAATACGAACTACAACGTCGTTATTCGATTTAATTTAATTATATATATATATATATAATCGATTCTAGCGCTATTTTTCTTCAGATTTGAATTAAACATTCCAGGCAATCCAACCGTTGGATTTTCACAAAGTGGGTATCGTTGGAAAGATATTTTTCAAGCGAACCCAACGATTTCGGTTTCAAGAAAATCCGATGGTCGGATCTCCCACACTAATCGTTTGAAATCACAGTTTCAAAACATGAACTGCAACTTCGTTATTCGATATATTTTAATTATATATATATATATATAATCGATTCTTCGACTTCAAAACCATTTTCACTTCATATATTTGATAAAAATGATATTTTTATCCAATAGATATTTATTTGAACACATGAATATTTTTTATTTCAACACATGAATTTCTATTCAACACATGAATTTTGTTTATTTTATTTCAACATAGGAATTTTATTTCAACATTCAACACATGAATATTTTCTATAGTTTATATATATAATAAAATTGTGATTTTTATTACAAAACAATTTATTTCAAAACACGATTATTTTATATAGTTTATATATAAGGTAAAAATGTTATTTTTGGTGTTAAAACAATTTATTTAAAACACTAATATTATATATATTCTATATATATGATAAAAATGTTATTTTTATCTTTCAAAGAATTTATTCAATGCACGAACTCCATTCCACACATGAATTTACTTCAACACATGAGTTTAATTTCAACATTCAACACATGAATTTCTATTCAACACAAGAATTTTATTTCAACACATGAATTTCTATTCAACACATGAGCTTAAATCAAACACAGAAATATTTCAGAAAATTTTGGCAGCATAACGGCAGGGTAGTTAAAACCGGCACCGTCCCTAGTACGGCTCCTCGCTCTACCTTAAAGCCTCGCAGCTTTTGACAATGGGGATTTTCAATATCTAGTTCGTACGCAGACGAATTTTCCCATATACTAATCCTATTGGGATTTCAACCACAATCAATCATTTCAAATCAACCATTCATGATATTCACCAAATTTTCACATCAACCAATAATCCAAACAATATCACAACCACTATATATCGTCCATGGTCTGTGGACGAGGGGAGTGTGTATATATGTATATGTATGTATGTATGTATGCATGTATGTATGTATGTAGATATACGTATATAACTATATTTCGATTTCATTTCAACATCATTTCAATTTATTTCAACGCATATAACATTTTTACAACGCGTATATAACTTATACATCGAACATACAACTTATACAACGCTTATACATGAGGTCTACAACGCTTATATAACTCATACTTCGAATATATAATTTATACATCGTTATTTCCATATCGTTTATAATTCAGAAATCTCACATTGGGTTCCATTCCACCAAAAATTGCAGAAGGCTCAGAAAAATATCTGATCTCTTCTAGAATGTAGAAGACGTCCACACGAGTCCACTATCTCTTGTTTCACTGGATTTCGTCAATAAACGAAAATGATATGATTTTTACAGTGAAATCATAAACCGTAGCGGTTTAAAGTGCTATAGAACAGTTTAATATTATAAAGCCATTACCTTTCAAAATTCTTCAAAACTAGGTTTAAGATTTTCGCCGAATCCGTGAAGTTGCAGCCCGATCGGACCATACAGCGTTGAAGAGGGAGGTGGGGGCTTCTCGGCACCGGTGGTGGGGTCCAGTTCGTCGCTGGCACGAAGGCGCGGCGGGGCTTCAAACGGCCGGAGTTCGTGACCCCCGATCTTGACGAACCCTCCACGATACCAGGCGAGAGGGGTACGGATTTGAAGCTCTCGATGGGATCTTCAAAAGCTTCAACTAGGTCGAGGTGTGATTTTGCGTGTGGAGGGAGAAATCAAGGAGGAAAGGGGAGAGCTCGATTTCGCCGTCGGTTCTGAAGGAGTCGGGGAGAGAGAATTGTGATGGGCCAATCAAATTTTTTTATTTATATATATATTTTAAAAGTCCAAAAATACCCCTTGCCTCATATGAACTCCAATCCAAACCCAACGACTATCGTCCCTAGCTAAATACCCCATTCCGAACATAATGGGATATGTTTCATAGGCCCATTCGACTGTTACAGTCAGTTTTTCTTCAAATTAAAATATAAAACATTCAATATTTGATTTGAACGTACATTTCAATTTGCCGGGGCCACATATTGATCCTAAAAATTCCTGAAAAATAAATCTAGCTATGTTTTGACGATACAGTCCCAACAAAACTAGTTTCGTCGAATTCTGAGACCGTTTGAAAAATGACCCTTTTCTGGTCGATCCAAATTAACAGAAATCGACCAAACGCATTTTCCTTTGCCATGCTCACATACTAACTTCAAAAATTATGAAATTTGAAAACTAGCAATAATTTGACATCCCGGATCCAACAAAAGTGGTTTCGTTGAATTCTGAGGTCGTTTGCAAAATGGTCATTTCACGGGCTATATAAACTCTATAGCGACCTTTTTGAAAATTCATTTGGCCATAACTTTTGATTCCCGCCATGAAACTTCGATTTTTCAGATTTGTTAGAAAGATATTCACTAACAGATTTAAATATTTTTGGTTTCACTAAAATCCGTTTTATTCTACACCCGGTACCGTCAGTCAAAGTTTGAATTCAATTTTTAAAACTGTCGCGCCCTTTCAGGCCTTGTTTATAATTAAAGTTAATTATATTTATTTTCAAACACACTTTTCGTTGCTATTATTTAAAATAATTTATTTTAAATATCTAAAATTCACTAAAATAGCCAAATTAAAAAAAATTAAATTGGCTCAGATTTTCCAGGTTGTTACAATCTCCCCCACTTAAAACTTTTCGTCCCCGAAAAGGAACAAAGTCGAAAGTGGATTCATTAACCAACTCTACTTTCAATCTGGCTTCCATTCTTCAACTTTTCAGTTTCTAAGAATTTTCAAATTCTTCAAAAATTTGGCTAACACCCTAAATTTTCGAAAAATTTCGCTATAACCTCCTTTGTACGGGGAGGGGTTTGGCAATTTATTGGGCCATATTAGGTACCCAATAAATCCTAATAAGCATGAACATATTTATAGTGATATATTCCGATGTCCACAGGGGAGTGTGTATAGACCATAAATCTAGAGAATAAATTCTCGTCACCTTATGAATGGTTTTTGTGCCTTAATGACCAGAGAGACGTGTTTATTGTCATCTCCAGACCCGTGTGGGGGTTTTATTAATCTTTCAATTTACCGTTACATTTTATATGGTCCATATCAGTCATCAGTTAAACCTGTAATATATAGTCATCGCCATACAAGCCTCTCGCTCGTATGGTAAATCTTCAACCTCGTCACACAAGCCCCAAATGCTTATGTGGTATATGATGAAGTATGCCTATCTTCAAGAAGTATGCCATGTAGTGTAGTTCAAAATTAATTGTTACTATCCTATGGCGACATTTATTATTACACACAGAACAACCATCACTCCGCATCCAATGGCATTCACAGGAGTTGATATAATAATAAAATTGTGCATCCAACTCATTAAGGTTTACCTATTTGTCGGGCACGCAAATAAATTCTTTACTCAACAGCTAATCCATTTACCTGTTCAAACATACATAATGCACATGTATATATTTCTATCTGTTTTTAAATCAGTTCAATACGTGATTTAATTACATAGATTTACCCTTCATTCTCTTATTGTTTAAATTAACTATCATTCTAATAATTTGGTTAATCAAATTCATAATCACACAACATAAACAACAATCAAATTGTTTATTAACTTTTCAAATGTATATCTTTTATATATTCAAAAGTTATATTTCTAAAACCAGACTATATATATAATCACAAATACGTTATTTATAAACATATAACTCTCAACTCGTTCTGGGGCATTTCTGACCCCATCTCTAAAGAGTTATTCTGATTCTGCTATACTCATACTAGAACATTGCTGATCCTATCTATAATGAGTTATTTGTCCTAGAACTCTACTAGTTCTATCTCTGACGAGCTCGTTAATAGGTTATATTCCAGAACTAAGCTTAACTAAAGCTCTGATACCACGTTGTGACAACCCCAAAACCCCGTACGACGGTGGCAAGGGTAATCTTTGGAATATAACACATAAAAAGATAACAGCAGAATAGAAATAATTAAATACATCAGATAAGGTACAAATAATACACTGGATAAACATAATCATCAGAGTTACACAGTATACAGGATCATACTTAGTACAAATACAGTTCAGCTATACATAAATGTCGATAGCGGAAAACAAAACATAATATGTACAATAGGAGCTGAACAACATAAAAAGAGATAAATGATAGAATCTATCTTCAGCTCCAACTATCCAGAAAGAGCCTGATAAAACCTGAATATAGGGCTGCCCATATAGAAAAAGGGGCACCCAAGTTTGCAAGTGAAACAAACTACAAATCAGTCATGGGACTGGTATGAGAAATCTACTTAACATATTTTATAATATGGCCAATCACAGGACCACGCCACTTTCGCGGAACGGGTTTACTACATTGGATTACCAGTGCTTTAAAACAAGTAAATCTTTTAAACATCGCAATGCTTTTTATAAAAATGAAGCCATTATAAAACTCAGTTCCATCACACAATGCAACGCACTCCGGAGGATAGAGTTTTTACCTTATAATAGCCAAAATATGCTTGATACAAATAAAACAAAAGCATTTGATATTATTATTACTAGGGTTTATATGTTTCAAAAAAAATTCAAATCATAAGTATCAATCATAGACGGCATTAATGCCCTATACCACTATGTCGCCATATATAGGTATACAATCAAAACCGCAAAGTCACGTATTTGGAAATTGAATTTCCGTCATGAACCGAGGCCAGGGATCGTCCTCACCGCTTCGAGACAATCTAGCCTACCATGTCTCAGGATCAGAGCTCGAGTGACCCTTGGATCGTCAGGGTCGGTCCACTCGATGTGGATTAAACTTAAACCCTGGACACTGCGTTCCCCCGTCCTATGGGGCGAAAATGAGCCGAATGGCTCCATATCCGAGGCACCTCGCAACAGCAACAACCACATAAGTGAAAATAATATAAATGTCAGGGCTGGTATGTCATTGACACCACCCTAGGTAGAAGGAAACGCATGCCCTCCCTGAGGTCCTCTCCCGTTTCTGGTTCATACCAGGGTGTGAGGCTCGCGAATCAATGTTACACACAAAGCTATGCCACACAAGCCGTGCTTTGATCATCAACCACAAGGCTTTGCTTTCAACAGAAGCCTTGATCATTTGCCACTTAGGCATGCCACACAGGCAATTCACTCTATGCGACTGATTTCTATCGATATATAACCTCTGAGCTCGTACGTCTCAGAGAAGGGCGTTAAGCAAGAGAATAAATTCTCCGCCGCCAAATAGATATATATTTAATAGAGATCAATCAGCACAGAACAAAATCCAATGTCAGACACACAGTCCATTTGCAAGTTCGTTCTGGGTCTGAACGAAACCGGAGGCACTATATACCTCGTATATCCATCGATCTCCAAGTACGTCTGGACGATCACCACTTATTATCTATATTTCGGGATGCCTCCCAATCAAGACATCAATAATCAACCAACCGAGGTGAAGATCTCCGGTCTTCAACTACCATCTTCATCATCGACTTCTTATCGCCGATCAATTATTTGAAATGAGATTTAACTCGGCCATTTCAAATAGTTCACGTATATTTGGAATTTCAAATCAATTTATTTCAATGGTTAAATTATTCGACACAATAATTAAATTCATTAATATAATTTTCATGCCAAACACATTCAACCATCAAATATCACATAAACCAAGCAAATTCAGTTTATTTCCATTCCATATTATTTATAATATTTTATCACGATTTATCGCTATATTTATTTATTTAAAAATAGCCAATTCATTCAAACGACGCTTTAGACCATAACGCGGCCGTGGCATTGTTTTCCTTTAGATTTGATTTACACATATCTGAAAATCTAACCATTGGATCTTCACAAATTTTATATCATTAGAAAGATCTTTTCAAAATGAATCCAACGGCTTCAGTTTTGGGAAAATCCGACGGTCGGATCTCCCGGTACACTCGTTTGAAGTTTCGATTTCAAAATACGAACTACAACGTCGTTATTCGATTTAATTTAATTATATTTATATATATAAAAATATAATCGATTCTGGTGCTGTTTTTCTTTAGATTTGAATTAAACATTCCAGGCAATCCAACCGTTGGATTTTCACAAAGTGGGTATCGTTGGAAAGATATTTCCCAAGCGAACCCAACGGTTTTGGTTTCGGGAAAATCCGATGGTCGGATCTCCCGCACTAATCATTTGAAATCACGGTTTCAAAACATGAACTTCAGCTTCGTTATTCGATATATTTTAATATTATATATATATAATCGATTTTTCGACTTCAAAACCATTTTCACTTCATATATTTGATAAAAATGATATTTTTATCCAATAGATATTTATTTCAACACATAATTTTTTTATTTCAACACATGAATTTTTATTCAACACATGAATTTTGTTTATTTTATTTCAACACAGGAATTTTATTTCAACATTCAACACATGAATATTTTCTATAGTTTATATATATAATAAAAATGTATTGCAAAACAATTTATTTCAAAACACGATTATTTTATATAGTTTATATATAAGGTAAAAATGTTATTTTTGGTGTTAAAACAATTTATTTAAAATACTAATATTATATATAGTCTATATATATGATAAAAATGTTATTTTAATCTTTCAAAGAATTTATTCAATGCACGAACTCCATTCCACACATGAATTTACTTCAGCACATGAATTTAATTTCAACATTCAACACATGAATTTCTATTCAACACATGAATTTTATTTCAACACATGAATTTCTATTCAACACATGAGCTTAAATCAAACACAGAAATATTTCAGAAAATTTTGGCAGCATAACGGCAGGGTAGTTAAAACCGGCACCGTCCTTAGTACGGCTCCTCGCTCTACCTTAAAGCCTCGCAGCTTTTGACAATGGGGATTTTCAATATCTAGTTCGTACGCAGACGAATTTTCCCATATACCAATCCTATTGGGATTTCAACCACAATCAATCATTTCAAATCAACCATTCATGATATTCACCAAATCTTCACATCATCCAATAATTCAAACAATATCACAACCAATATATATATCGTCCATGGTCTGTGGACGAGGGGAGTATATATATATGTAGATATACGTATATAACTATATTTTGATTTCATTTCAATTTATTTCAACGCACATATCATTTTTACAACGCGTATATAACTTATACATCGAATATACAACTTATACAACGCTTACACATGAGGTGTACAACGCTTATATAACTCATACTTCGAATATATAATTTATACATCGTTATTTCCATATCGTTTATAATTCAGAAATCTCACATTGGGTTCCACTCCACCAAAAATTGCAGAAGGCTCAGAAAAATATCTGGTCTCTTCTAGAATGTAGAAGACGTCCACACGAGTCCACCATCTCTTGTTTCACTAGATTTCGTGAAATCATAAACCGTAGCTCTTTAAAGTGCTATAGAACAGTTTAATATTATAAAGTCGTTACCTTTCAAAATTCTTCAAAACTAGGTTTAAGATTTTCGCCGAATCCGTGGAGTTGCAGCTCGATCGGACTATACAGCGTTGAAGATGGAGGAGGGGGATTCTCGGCGCCTGTGGTGGGGTCCAGTTCGTCGCTGGCACGGAGGCGCGGTGGGCCTTTAAACGGCCAGAGTTCGTGACCCCCGATCTCGACGAACCCTCCACGATACCAGGCGAGAGGGGTACGGATTTGAAGCTCTAGATGGGATCTTCAAAAGCTTCAACTAGGTCGAGGTATGATTTTGCATGCGGAGGGAGAAATCAAGGAGGGAAGGGGCGAGCTTGATTTCTCCATCGGTTCTGAAGGAGTCGGGGAGAGAGAATTGTGATGGGCCAATCAATTTTATTTATTTATTTATATATTTTTTAAAATCCAAAAATACCCTTTGCCTCATACGAACTCCAATCCAAACCCAATGACTATCGTCCCTAGCTAAATACCCTCATTCCGAACACAACGGGATATGTTTCATAGGCCCATTCGACTGTTACAGTCAGTTTTTCTTCAAATTAAAATATAAACATTCAATATTTGATTTGAACGTACATTTCAAATTGCCGGGGCCACATATTGATTTTAAAAATTCCCGAAAAATAAATCTAACTATGTTTTGACGAATTCTGAGACCGTTTGAAAAATGATCCTTTTCTGGTCGATCCAAATTAACAGAAATCGACCAAACACATTTTCCTTTGCCACGCTCACATACTAACTTCAAAAATTATGAAATTTTAAACTTAGCAATAATTTGACATCCCGGATCCAATAAAAGTGGTTTCGTCAAATTCTGAGGTCGTTTGCAAAATGGCCATTTCCACGGGCTATACAAACTCTATAGCGACCTTTCTGAAAATTCATTTGGCCATAACTTTTGAATCCCGCTATGAAACTTCGATTTTTGAGATTCGTTAGAAAGATATTCACTAACAGATTTAAATATTTTTGGTTTCACTAAAATCCGTTTTATTCTGCACCCGGTACCGTCAGTCAAAGTTTGAATTCAATTTTTGAAACTGCCGCGCCCTTTCAAGCCTTGTTTATAATTAAAATTAATAATATTTATTTTCAAACATCGATTCAAACACACTTTTCGTTGTTATTATTTAAAATAATTTATTTTAAATATCTAAGATTCACTAAAATAGCTAAAATAAAATTTTTAAATTGGCTCAGATTTTCCGGGTTGTTACGCTAGGCCCATAACCCATTTCGGTATTGGGGTTACGGGGAGGTTGAAATCAGTTAGAAAACGGTCTATTTTCATTTTCTCAGCCGCCTAAAACATTTCTCTTATCCTAGCCATGGCCTCAACCTTCTAATTTCATCCCAAATCGCTCTTTAATCAAGGATTAAGCTAATCTACATCAAATCAAGGAGAAATAGTACCAAATCAGAGTTGGAGCTGCTATGTTGCATAGAGATTCGACCCAAATCAGAGATAGTTTCAGATCTAAGATTTATTTGTTGCCAATGTGAGTGATTTGCATTGTTTTTTCACTAATTACGGCAATTAGAGGTGATTAGTGATAATTAGTGAAATTATAACTCAGAAAAATCTGGGAAAATTTGTAATATTCTAAAATATTATTTTAGGGCTCTGATAGAAATTTGGGTTAATTTGGACATGTTTTGCTAATCGTATGGTTAAATCATGATTAAGGATATTAAGGGGATAATATGGAATTTGGGGTATGTTTGACACATAATAACTTGTTAGATTATTGTTTTGATGTTTATGGTCGATCATATTTATTGCTATTACTGTTTGGAATGACTTGTGGTTGCATAAATAAGTTAGAACGGTCGAAAACGTCGTCGCATGGCGTGAATTGCTTGCTAGAAAAGTTGCAGGAAATTGGTCAGAAACCTGTTCGTGAGGCACCATAGCGACCCGACCCGCTCGCACCAAGTTAGCACGACCCGACTCGACCGTGACACCTACTCTCCACGAACCGCCTTCACGAGCTGATCGCTATGATTGCACTACGACCAGAAGTTTGGTCACGACCCAAGATGTTGACGATGAGCCGATCGCCTGGAGGGACTCACGAGCCGATGCAGGGACTGAACCACGAACTACCGGGGGTGTTGTCACGAACCGATCCGATGACCACGAGCCATCACGATTTTGGAGTCACCACGGGCCGATATCAGGAGGGACGAACCGCGAGTCGATGCAAGGGGGATCACGATCCAATCTCCAAGCCTGGACAACAAACGAACTAAATGGAAACTGAAGTGCGAATGGGATGATGATCAAAACCCGAGATGCAAAGGTAGTCCAAATAGGAAGTAGAACTCAGGATTCAGTTAGGAACCAACGAGTTAACTTCATGAGTTGGGCTTTGCTGCGGGACGTGTGCTAAGGGGTTATCGACATCCATAACTTTGATTCACCACCAAGAAAAATGTTAGGATACGGATCAGTGTAGTGGGGTAGTTATTACTTCATGAGGCAGAGTGATCATAGCATGGCTATGAACCAGTGCAGTGAAGTCGCCATGGCTTCATGGGGCAGAGTGGACATAACAAGGACTAGTGGCTATGGATCAGTGCAGTGGAGTCGCCACGGCTCCATGGGGCAAAGTGATCATAGCAAGGATTTGGGTGATCAAAACAGTGGATATCATATGCTTTATGCACTGAGTGAGAGATGTGAGGATGGTTGTATGCTTGATTGTTTGAAATCACTATGACATGCACACCCCCACCCCCGTATCTTTACACCATATGTTAGTGTCACCTTAGAGTATTGTACATCCTGTTGTGCTAACTCTTTGGTTGCAGGTCCATGTTCAGGTATGGTTTAGTATACCTGTTATTATTCTGTTTTGCTGCTTATTGCTCATACCAGACTTTTGTCTGACCCAGAGTTTTATGTCTCTTTATTACTCTGGGTGCTCTTAAACGGGTAGACTAGAGACAAGTTTGTTGGTTATGCACGAGTAGCTGATCCGGAGACGAGCAGGAGGCTCCCACATATGATATATATATATATATATATATATATATATATATTCTCCCTGTGTCGCTGATGGTCACTACTTTGGGCATTAGTAGTTTACTCTTCCTTTACTTTGCTTTAGAGACAGTTTGAAAAGTTGTAATAATGATGATGTGGAACATAAGCTGTATTTTGAATTTCCGATGCTATGATGATTATGGTTTAGTTTTCAACTTATGCACTGTCTCGTCTGTTTTATGTCAAGTATATTATTATATTTCATTCCATGTGCTGTGAGACATTCTATAGGTTCCTTGTTAGTTCAAATTCCCTTCTTTCCTTTTTTGACGACCATCCCGTGCTGGTTGGACATCGGCACAACGCATTTTCATAGGAAATGTTGGCTGGTGCGGGGCGGGCTGTCACAACAAAAGACTAAAGAAGTTAGAATAAATAAACAACTGTACCAAAATATGTTGTTTAACAAGAGATTGTTGAAAATTCGTCAAGTCTAAAGATGTGAAAGACAGTGAAATGTTTGTAATGTCATCAAAAGAAAGGGTGAGACTTATAATTTCATCAAAATCATAGGCTTGTAGAGCGAGCCTCAGAGGACTAACATGTTGAGGAGATGGGAGTCGAGTTAGCCTATGTTCTAGCTGATTGGAAGCTCCAAGAGGGTTAGATGCCAAAAGACCATCCATAAATCACTCTCCAGGGTCACTGTCTGAGAGGAACTAACGTTAGGAGTAATTTCGGTAGAGTGAGTAGTAAGGCCAAGAGTATGCTACTCTTTGGTCACATCAATGATGTCTTTACAAAGAGAAGATGAGATGGAAGTTTAACCCTTATGCCTCTTAGAGGCTGGATCATCAACGGTGGTGATAAGTCTTTTCTTAAGAACGACATTAGATCGAGCTAGAACATCCATGGTGGACGTCCCAACAAGAGCCTCTGTGGCTAATCAAAGCAATAACATCAGAAAAGCAAAGTCAGATGACTTGAGTGTAAAATGAGAATTTGGAGTCTCTCTAGAAAAGCAATCTTATCCAAAACACCCAAAAACAAGGGGTTTAGGGGGTAAACATGTCAAAACCTAAAGTTAAATGTTTATCTTTCGATAAACAAAGGGGTGCGTTCCCCAAAATCTTTTGCCCAGAAGAAAGAAGGGTGTGCTTGCGGAGAATGTCCAAAGTCAACAAGATTGATCGTTGTCCCAACTCCTCAGATGCCTTGTAAATGGCATCAACAAATTGAACTCCTCGTCCTTTAAACTTTCTCTTGGGAGTAGGAGCTGAAAAGAATCAAAATCCGGGAAAGCATGGAAATTACATAGTAACTCTAGAAAGATAGAAAGCTCACTAAGGTTGGCAAAAATACTCGAAATGCCGAGGGCACCTGATATAGAAAAACTGGGTTTCCCAATCTTTAAAACTTATTGATGTTATCGTTGATTAACTTCTTTGTAGGATTCGCATGAAGAATGAACGAATCCGCTCCTTTAGATAGATGTAGCAAATGATGATGAAGATTGGCGCTCACTACACCAAATGCATAGATTTGAAATACATGCATTTTTTACATTGAACAGTTGCTATGTGTTCCTTGTTTAGTATTTCGTTTCTTAATTAAGTGTTTCCATATTATTCCATCATTATTATTTAAAATAGCTAAATAAATATCTAAATCTTCCGAGAACCCGTAGAGTTATTACCCCTAAACCGGTGCTACAAACTAAAAGTCTAAAACAAAACCGTTCCCCGTTGTAAAATGCGGCCGCTTCTCTCCCAATTACATTTCTCCTGTTAGATCTTGCTTCTCTCCCAATTATTCTTTCTCAGTTTTCGCTTCTTCTCTTAACTGATTGTTGGCCTTTGCTCTACGAATTTTCTCAAAGGCCCTAACAAGTATTACATCCTTTATTTCTACTTTGTTCGGATCTGTATTCTTCGAGATCACTTCAGTCTGCTTTGTTTTAGCTGGATTTTTATTTTTATCTCTTAAATTAGAAACGTATCGTTCATTTCTACTGATTTGCGGTTTTGATTTTCATATCTGGATCGAACTCAAAACATATACGATGGTTTTTCCATTATGAAAGCACAGTGAAGGTAGCAATGATTTAGGGAAGAAATCGAAAAAGATATACGAGGAAATTCACGATCTAATTCAAATTTCTGGTTTGTTTTCAATTGGCTAATTTTCATTTTTTCATGATTGTTTGAAACTTTTGTAAGTCAGTTGAGTTTCTTATTAGTTGCCTAAATCAAACTGTGAATTTTGCTATAGTCTGAGCTTTAACTTACACTTGCATAACACTCACAATTTTTCTGTAGTCAGCATGGAAAACTATGTTCTTAGTTTACATTCTATTTAAGCATCTCATGACAGTTATGAAGAGATAATCCAAAATACAGTCACATTTCCTTGTTCCCTTAGAATCAATAAAGTAGCCTAGGCTTCCACCTTTGATAGAGATAGATTTGTGGTAAAGAATGATAGGAAAACCTACTTGGTATCTACTTAAGAGCTGCAGCGAATTAAACGGTGATCCTTTACTGAAGAGTTTGTGAAATTTGAATGAATATTTGGTTAGTACCAAAATTATGAAGTAGACGCGCATGTTGATAACTGATGAGTCATAAGCGCGCAATAATCTTTGCTGCAATAATTGAAATTTGAATGTTACAGTCATAAAAATAGTGTAGTAGTGAAACTGATTTTTTTATAGAAATTTTCTTATCTTTTTAACAATTTTTGATAACTGGAGAATCTGATTTGCAGTGAGAAACAAGATTCGGTTGGTGAATAGGAAAGGAGTAAGAATGGTAATTTTTATTGAAAACAAAGCTTATGCAGAGTGTAAGAAGTGGGCAGTCACCTGTATTATGTGACACCGTAAGTTTATTATTTCATAGAATAGCAATAAATTTATAAATTAATTAGCTTGAGTATTAGACCTATGTTGTGAAAGTGTACTAGAGCAAATCTAATTGAAATCATTAGAATAAAAACACCAATACGGTTATTTTGTTACCTTTTACAGTACCCATGTGATTTCTTGAACCTTTAGTTGTTCCAGTCTAGATAATCAAATATGTAAACATTCTTCTTCTTTTAGAAACCGTTTAAATTATTACTGACATCATGATCTGTAGTTGTTTCTAGGAAGGTTAACCGCAGACAAGACATTATGTTGTGATCTTTGGTTGTAAAAAAGGTTAGCATTTGGTCATGTGCGTGGGAGGTACTCTGCATGTTTCTGGAACCTAAGATCTTTGTTGTGCACACTTCCTGCTATTACATTTGGAGATGAAAGCTTCCCTTGAAAAGGAACATCAGAAGGTTCGTCAGAATAATCCTGCTGCTTTCTAGTTACTTGACATTTTTTTATATTTAGCAACATTTTTCTTTGCATTTGCAACTGGTAAGGACTAAGTACAAGATCGTAAGCCAATCATAGTGTCTTTGTTTTGCTGATGATTGGTTTTAGTGTTTTCTTCTAGCTCATTTAAGAGATGTGCTTTTGTCGCCATATCTCTCTCTACATTTGTAAACTGCGTGCAAGATTATGAAACACCCACTATGTTTTATTTAACTAGGATTTAGGCCAGATTGCATCGAAGCCCATTATCACTTTATGTCGTTAATTCTGTGTATAAATGATTACACCGCTCGTTTGTAAATAGATGATTATATTCTGTACAAATTCTTTTAATCTCAATAAAGCAATTCTGTTGAAATGTTATTATGGTATAGGAGCAGAAGGCCTAACGGCTACACCAAGATCCGAGCAAATCATCAAAACTGAAAGATTAAGGAATTGTTAGGAATTTTTTCTCCTTGGAAATTTATCATCATCGATGAATTACCTTTCTCTTCGATCAAATGAGCATTCTCATCAGTTTTTCATTGCTTCGTACGCCTTGGTAAGGAGGAACCATACCAGTTTGTCTTCACTTTCATCTGGCTGCGTTTTTTCAACGAGATCTGTTGTACACTACACTTCTAGTAATTCATTCTAACTGCAAAATTATGTATGTTACTGTCTTCTGGTAATTCATTCTAATTTGATATTTGACAGGGTCTTGTGCTTTTTACACCCATATGTAACTACATAGCTGCACTCTGTAAGTTCATTCATTTATCTGTTTACTACATTTTTGGGTTTGGGCTATCTTCAAGTGAACAATTCGCAAGTTTCTCATATATGTCATTATAATCTTTGCTTAATATAGCGACAGAAACTTCACTGTTTCATATAGACATAGAGATTTGTAGGAGAGAATTGAAAGATAGAAGTGTTGTAATTGTTTTCTGAATTGTATTTTCTCATAGTACTAATACAAACCGAAATGAATGTATTTAATTATATGCAGTATTGGGCAAAACAGGCTCAGGCCTACATATAAACGGGCCGATGAGTACATAAATAAAAGAGTAAAAGCTTGAGTCATTGATCAGATAGCCGACACTTCTATTAGTAAGTTTTTAATGTTCATTAATAATGTGCTTTAATTGTTTACTTAAACAAGATAACTACACATTATTTGTATATTATCTTATTTCACTCTCCTTTTATTTTGTAAACATCACTAGTAAGTACCAATGCAGGCATTGAATCTTCTAAAAGTATGCTTGACATCAAAGTATTCTCTGAGTGACGTGTTTGGGAAAATGAAGAGGAGGGTGCAGGGAGTATGGTATGTAATATTATTTGTTAACATTCTTTATGTATTGTTGTTTTTCCAAACATTGTATGCAAATACATGTTTTTCATAGGTTTTCCTGATTAATTTCAGACATTGTTAATATGTTGAAATCTAATTTCGCACCGAACAGTGAGTAGCCTTGTGCTAACTTTTGAAATAAATCGAAGAATAGAACTTCTCTTGGATAGCTCAAGTATGAGTATTATACTTTTTCTACAATCAAAAATAAAATAAAGCCTTTTTTGTGCTCGATTCATGGAATTCCAAAATCAAGCATGAATTAATGCTTCTTTGATTATTTTTTTCCTGAATAGGAGGGATGAAGGAAACGAAAGATTAATGAAATCATCAGGTTCCTTGACACACAAACTTAAATCAATGCAATTTAATAAAATTTAAGCTGACATTGGGTCAAGATGCTAAGTGAAAATAGGTTAATGTCTAAGTTATTGTTTACTGTCTAAGTTATTTTGGAAATGTAATTTTTTTAGGGAAGAATGTCGATGGGTGAGAAATCATCGTGCAATTCGCAAAATATGGGCCTAATGCTGAACCTATGTGAGTGATTTATTCACAATATTGTTGAATTTTTTTGGTTATTAAATTGATGCATTAGTGTCTTCCCACTACAATCTCTTCTTACACCATCATTCGGTAGAAACCATCAGATGTTAGATGGCTCATCTTGAACTACTGACATTTGTAAGCATTGCTTACGCTATTCAGATGTTCTTTTTAATGCAAGTATTTCAACAATACATGCTTATATTGTAGTAACCTTCCCCCGAACTTCTGTCACTGTTTTAACATCGTGTTTCTCTATAGCTATTCTACATTGTTTTAACTGTGTTGTTATAACTAGTTTATGTATGAAGCCGTAAAGGAATGATCGTTGAAGTCGTAAGAAGTTCGAGAAGCCGTAGTCCTAGATCATATTTGATGATGCATTGAATTTATATTGTTTACTGTCTAAGTTATTTCCTCATCATATAAGTTTAATATTTCGTTTGCTTGCTTCACTAGGTTGGAAGAAGGTCCGACTTCCAATGATTTTGACTTGCGCACTGAATTTTGATCAGCAAAAAAGTTTTTTTTTTATAAACGAGTTATCCACACTTGAGAAAGACGATGCAACTCTACCACCATCGATTTGGAAGGTCATGTTTTTGAGATTTGTTTACTTATTAATTAAGTTTATATTCAAAATTTTCTATATTTGGATGCCTAAAAACCAATGTGTTATGTTCCATTATGTGGTTATTTTATTTTATATATGCATCAGGCTCAAGATGGAAAAACAACGCATAGTTATTTAGACTTGACTTGCTTCTCCTCTGTATTTTCTCGCTCTTCCCGGAGTAAGAACATTGTGCTATAATACATCCTTCTGGATCCGAGCTTTGATATCTGGTTCTTTTTGGGGTTGACAACAGAATATTTCTTGTTTCTTTTTCTTAATGAGCATTTGATATATTCCTTACTTGGATTTGGTTGACATGGGAAATTGCCTGAATCTTTCTTCAAGAGTTCAGGTTGCTCAAAGCTCTAATCAAGCTTCAGGTTAACTTTTATGCCGTGATTATCCAAGCTTATCATATGGATTGATTTATAGTTAGTTATCAAATATGTTTTTGTTTCAAATGCATATAAACCACTGTATTTGCGTTAAACTCTAGTAGAATCATTAAGAAAAATAATCTTCTTTCGCTGTTTAACCATTAGATGTAGCTGCTTATTGAATTGTTAATGGATAACATAAGCATAATCCAGTTCATTAAATGCAGTTTGATGCTAGAAGTTGTTCTAAATGAAATTTGCTTACGTTTCAACCACTGTGATTAATTTACTGTTGTGCCAAACGTCCAAAATCGACTAACAGTTTTCTGGATCTACCTTCTTATTTCAGTAATTTGAATTATTTATGCAGATAAACAAATATTATAATTAGGTAGAGACAAACATCAGCGTCCATACTCTATATTTTTTCCTTACCTAGGTAGAGATAACTTCGTTAGTATAATAGTATATAGATGTTTATATTTATTATTATTATTATTATTATTATTATTATTATTATTTGCGTGTACTTCAAAATTTGAGAGCAAATCAAGCATATCTTAATTACCTTCCTCACATACATATTCGAATCCATCTATAGTCACGGGACCTTATAGTGGGACCCGTAATATGGATATTCCTCCTGTAGCAAAAAACAAAGGAGAAATATTATCCTCATCAAATGTTAAGGCATTTACGTATGGAGAAATCAAAAGTGAAACTAGTAGTTTTAGTACAGAAAGTATATTAGGCGAAGGAGGATTTGCTCATGTTTACGTAGGTTGAATTGATGAACATACGTTGGAAGCATCGAGTCCTTGTTCCGGTATTATGGTGGCTATTAAGAAGCTCAAACCTGAAGGTTTCCAGGGGCATAAGGAGTGGCTGGTACATTACTCTTTTTTCTCCCCTCCTTGTTTTATATTTTTTGTTTATGTTATTAATGCTGATATTCAAAAAAGGCAACACATCATACTCACTCTTAATCAATTCATGAATTAATTCAGATCTTTTAATCTTGTAGTTGGAAAACAGTAAATTTCAAGATTGTTTATAACTGTTAGCTATTAAATATTTAAATGCTTATTAGAATTTTTACAAAAACAATCAAAAGATTATAATTTTGATTGTAAACAGAAATGTTTAAAACTAATCAGCACATGTTAGCTCAAGTATGGCCATAATTTAAGACATAATCTCTTAACTTTTGATCTTCATCTGGTGACCACAATCGCTTTATGTTAGTCATGCTTTTCTTTTTCACGCATTTCTTGCGATCCATTTTTGTTATAGTCAATTGATATGAACATGCATGATATGATTCGGACATTTATAGTAAATTAATATAGTCGTAATTAAGCACTCATTTGCTTACCGAGATTTTAAATAATTTTGTATTCTGCAAGCTCATTGACATTCTGTTTTGGCCACTTGTTAAAACAAATATCATCATCAATTCATTAGACAGCTCAAGTATGAGTCTTTTTAAATAAATAAATGCATTACTGGAACTGGATATGAGGGAAACTTAGATCACTTCGAGAAACATGTATATTTTGAATTTCGGCAGCAGTACTGAAGCTGTAAAATGCTCACAGGCAGTTAGTTTATAGTTTGAATTTTCTGGTTTTGGAGCATTTGCAGGAAGAATTCTGTTTCTAATAATGGTCAGAGATCAACATTAATTATGTTTCTAATAATTGTCAGAGGTGACATTAATCTTTTTACTACATGATATCTGATTGCAGAACAGTACAAGACATAAAAGAAATTGCTCATGCCTTACCCATACTGAAGTAGTTCCGGAACACCATGTTGCATGTTCTCTGAAAAATAATACTTTTTTTTAAGTATTTCAATTGTTGGAGTCAGTATTCATTAGAAAAAAAATTCTTCAAAACTTCCTGTTTTTTGTTTCTAATTTGTTTGGTTGGGCGACTCGGTCAAATATCTGAAGGCCACATGCTTCTAATCCATAAATGTTTGAATGGTACATTGCTTAGTAGTTGACAGGAACCTGTGGAATCAAAATCACTTGAGTAACATGCTCAATACAATCAAAATTGGGTACGTATTTTCTTTCCCTTATTGCTTTTTGCAGGAGATTACCTATAAAAAGTAAAATCTTTATCATGTTACATGAGTTGAAATTCATCTTTATTCTGGGTATATTCATGTAGAGTAATGAAACTCGTCATATATTATGGATACGATGACAGCAGGGTATAAAGATGTCAAGCCTTTCTAAAGCAAACCTTCCACTTTTGCATGCATGGCACTTCAGATCTTGACTATAGTCGTAGTTAAATGGGATTATGGTTACCATATGAGATCGCATGATGATAATAAAGATCCTCTGCATAAACCTACTCGCATTGGTAATAATTTGGTTTCTTATCAGCTCAATAATATCGTGCTATTCTCTGCTCTTTTTTTTTTACTAAAATATCTCATCCTAGTTGTTTCCTTGTTTTTTAACTCACTGAACTCTTATGATGGAGCTCAAATTTGCATGCTTTGTACTTCTTTTTTTCTTAAATTAAGAATGCATGTAAAAATATTCTCTGCTCTTAAATGTTGTTTCCTTATTGCTTACAAAAAACAATAAAATATATGAAACAAATGCAAGTAAGAATGAACACTTGAAGAACTTGTACCGGTGTGTAAGTGATATGAAATTTTATTGAGATATAAAAAAACATTCCAATAGCATTAGATTTAGATATTTTTCAAATCGTTTTTGTTCAGATATGAATTTCAAAAGACAACATGATAAGGGTGCATAAAAAATGCTTACAAGCAAGTGTGGTTATCTTTGTCTATTATTTTATTATATTGTCAACCTTGTATATGTGTAGAATTTATTGCATTATATTTGTAATTTTCTGTTTCATTGAAAATAAGGTTTATCTTTGTTGTATACTAACTTGTTCAAGGTAAACTTGCTGTAAAATTTCTTTTAGCTTTTAAATTGAAGAATGGTTAGATATATTTATGTTACTGAAAGCATTAACTGTATATTTTAAAATAATTTTCATATTTCGAACTCGTAAAACATTAATGATGTCGTAAATTATCAGTTCGAAACTAGCATTTGTGAGTATTGCAGGTTATTATCTTGAAACACTCATTAAGTGTTGCAGATTATGAACTTGAAACACTCACTAAGTGCAACTTATTATCTTCTAAATCACCATATACCAATTTGAAACTACCATCTGACATTGTATTACCTCCTGTTACTGGTAAGGGCCTTACCTTTCCGAATGTCAATGCTAATGTGAAATCTCTATCTTCTGTTGTTCCAGTAAGTGCGCTACCCTCATCTAAACCAAAGAGCAAGAAATTGATAGGCAAATTTTGGGCTGACGATTTAGATGAGGGCTACGACTATTCTATGGACGAAGTTCTACCTCTCGGTAGTAATGTCAAATCAATTAGAAGACATACAAGAAGTAACCTATCTCCTTTATTTGATCCTTTCTTTACTTAAGTTGGGTTTATACTTGGGTTGCTATATGTTTCTTGTTGTATTTGTTTTTTTTTTCTTTTGGATCTAGATTTAGTATGTTTGGGTTTCTACTCTCAAACTGTTATGGCTGTTTTGGGATCTGGCGATCTTTCTGTTGATTATCATACATATGCTGCTGTATGGATGCAATAGTACAAGAGTTGGTGATGCTTGATTAACTTTTGAAGAGTTAATAGTTGGTGATGCAATAGTACGAGAGTTTTATGCTTCGGTTAATGGAAGAAGGCTATGCAGATTCAAGATTTATACTTCCTTTTCCTTTGGCTCAGCTGTTGTTTTGTTAAGTTTCTTTTAGTGAGTCTGGGTTTAATGAACAGGTTTTTGCATGTCATTTGAGGGTTAGTTTGTTTCTATGTAGTGGTGAGTTGAGGGAGATGGTCATACGTGTTTGCTTTATTTTGAAGTCTGTAATTTGTAATTCCCATTGTGTTTAATGAAATTTTAGCGCTTAATGTTCCCAAACACTTACTAAGTGTTGCAGACCATCAACTTGAAACACTCATCGAATGTTGCAGACCATCAACTTGAAACACTCATCGAGTATTGCGGATTATCAATGTGAAACACTCACTGAGTGTTGCAGATTATGAATTTGAAACATTCATGGAGTGTTGCAGATTATTAAACTGAAACATTTGCGAAGTGTTTCAATTGTGAATCTAAAACATAGTATAGGTGTTTCAAAAATCTACAACATAGTAATCTGCAACACCTAAAAAGTGTTTTTAAATATTTTAGCAATTTTTATTATCGTTTCAAATTGTTTATTTTGGTGTTGTGGCTAAGGGAGGATTATCCCAACTCAAGTGGTAAAGGCTCAAGGCATAAAAGAAGGGTGCACGTGTCGGGCATCAGCGAAATGGGAGCGATTCGCAAATGACGCAAAAGCCCAGAGACAAAGCCCGAAAAAGGGAAGAAACCATCGTGCAAGATATGAATGGCCAAATATGCAAAGAATCCCTCTAGCGGATTGTAAATGGTATCTTGTTTGGAGGCGGGAATGGCATAACTTCAGTCATACCAAAGCTCTTAAGGATAGCATCCACACCGTTTTGAGTTCGAATGAGAGAACGATGTGGGACGTTTTTGACAACCCGAACTTTGACAGGTCGATTTTTTTTTTAAAATTCCAATCTATCGAAAGTCGGATTGGTTTGCTCTGGTATCCTGCAGAAAAGACAAAGACATAAAATATGTCAGAGCTCAGAAAATATCTCAGAACGGAATGGATAAAATATAATATGATCAAAACATAGCCTTACCGTATTAATAATACTACCTAACCAGTATCCAAAGCTATCATGTCTCTGCCACAAATCTAACCTGCGAGTATATTATGAGGAGGGGGTCAGAACACAAGCTCTGGTGACTGGATTTAAACTATACACTTTGGATAGTCCTAAATATACCGTTCAATCATATTATCTTATTTATTAGGTTACTTGGGTTAACAACTCTCAAGGCTTACACACACGTCACACCCATTTACTTCCCAATTGATTAACCTAATAAAATATATGTAGTTACCCCCAATATTAAGGTACGCCCCATGGTACCCCACTCGCACGGTCTCCACCGTAACACCATCGAAATATACGCAGTCCCTCATAATACGCCGTAGTGACGTACGGGCCCATATATATAACAATATTACATTCCGCATATATCTGTCATTCCTATGCTACGCAAACGTACGGACTGCAACCTTTGTTCGATTCAAACTCTATACCGGAGTAATGCCCTCAAGTCTACGATACACCACCCAGAGCAGATATGCATGTACCTAGACTGTCGACCATACGTATCTTCAACTGTAGCTCGATGCCTCAATCACACGTCCTCTAATGTGCACCAAGTTCCATGGCAGGGCGATATAAGAAACACGAAACTCGGTCGGGAGCTTTTCCATATCTGTACGGGCCCGTCTTTAGGAGCCTCTATAGATATCCCTCGGGTTTGTTTTCACAGTGGCTATGGCCCCACCTAGGCCCTTCCCTCAACTAGTAAAGACTATAAGAGCTAAGCGATATGCCCCTAATAACAAACAATCTAAACATCCATTTGGCGTCTCCTCTCAACCCCTTACCTCGATGGTGAAAGGTGAATGGTATCTTGGGTTTAACTCTAGTCTTATCACATCCCACTGGCTGCCGATGACTGGTATCCAACGATTTACTATCCTTGTTGGTTGTGACCCTTCGGCTCCCCGTTGAGTCAACCGCCGAATCACCCTAGTGTCACCGTGTCACAGCATTCTGACTGCATAACTACTTTTGTAGTCATGGTCCACCAACCTAGTAGTTACGCGCAGACCCAACATCTGCGAGCACAACCTAAACATCTGCCACCACACAGACGACTACTGTGAGCACCTTATGTATCTCAAGAAGCCACGTGCTTTCCCTTCCAGTCCTTCGGAGCCGACAAAATAATTAGATAAATGTGCACTCCCCTTGTGCCTTATAACACCACAGTGATCTGCCCCATTGGGTTATTCACCCTCAAACTTGCGAACTGGTCCAAGCGCCTCACTTTAATATGTTGTTAGACCCTATGTCTAAACATTCTTTTATGCGCTTGCTTTAGTTATCAGGTTTCCATTTAACTTGGTTGTCTTAACTTTTTATTCAGGTAACCAAGTTCTTCTTAGCCCCTTAAATCTCTAAGGAATGGTCCCCTCTTGCTTATTAATTTTAGTTATACAATTTAACTCATTTAAGTTTATTAATAAGCCCACAACATGTTATTCCCTAGATTGTGGTCCAAGATCTGAAATCCACAATCCCTTCTCGTGTTCTCGCTTGATTTCATCATTACAATAACATGTTCAACTTAATATATTATTAAGTATATCTCAATTCATATGTTTTCTAATTAACATGTCACTTAACATTTGTGATTAAATATAAATTATTTCAATTCATTAGTTTATCTCCTTCTTTCTCATTTAATCATAAATTCAATTTACACCGTCACTACAACTTATGGTTGTTTACTTATTAACTTAGTTTTCTTAACTAAGGTCCAATAACAATAAGTTTCCCTTCCCTTAACTTATGTTGTCCTCATCCGTAGATTTCATACTTTTGTTATCACAAGTAACTTAATTTACAATTAAGTAAAATTTATCTCTTAACATAAATTATTCCAATTTTCTTATTGTTTTCTTATAACCTAAGTTATAATTCTCACTTGTCCCTAGGACAAGCCTTAACATGTTATTCTTATCAGCAGATTTCATACTCCAAGTGTTTTGATTACTTAATTTATAATTAAGTACTATCTCCTACGAATTTACATTCTTAAACTTCCCCCTTTTCTCTACTTATTACAAACAACTGGTTTCAGTTTTCCCCATTTATTAATTACTTAATTTGAAATTAAGTGTCACTTATTTCATTTCACAGGTTGTCTTATTTCCTTACTAGTTTATTATAACCTAAGTTATAATCTTCACTTGTCCCTAGGACTAGTCTACCTGTTACACAACATTTTCATTAATGTTATTTATTTATAATAGGTTATTATCATTCCCTATTTATTCCAAATCATTTACTGTTGTATCTTTTTTTCATTCAATCCATTTATAACCATTAATTACAATTAATACTATTTATCATTCCTGCTATTTATATATTTATATGTATATACATATACCAGACCTCTCACATTAAGCCTACAACATGTGGATGCTGAATATGCCAGGCGGGTCCAGGCAGACTTCTTCTACAAGTTGAACTTAACCTCGTGTCACGGCACGTCTCGTGTTTATGCACTTAGACCCCTCATTAGATTCACCACTTGTGGTTGCTGGATATGTCGGGCGGGTCCGGGCATACTTCTACCACAAGTGTAATATAACCTCGTGTCTAACCACGGTTAATTATGTATTCTAGGAATGTTCATTTTTTTTAATAATTATTCCTATTTCATTATAGGTTTTTCATGCCTCTTTTTCCAAGTCATATTTACTAGCCTAATTTAAGATCTTTAAACATAATTTGGTCGATGCCCCAATCCATATTTATTTATTCAATTCTATGTTAACATGAAACCATATAATCATATACTTACTTGAATTATTTCATGTATACAATCGGGACAAATTAACATGTAACAAGAGCAGTCAGAGTTGATACCCATATTCTAACAAGTTCATAACATGTAAACTTTTTAGCGCTTCAACTAATTCAATATTTGTATTTCCCAACATGTTCATATTAATATGATAGCATGTAAACATTCCAACATTTCAACTGATTCAATATATGAATTATTTATATTAGCAACTTGACGTTATATCATGCTAATCATTCCCGCATGTCATATACACCACTTTAATCATTATTAGCATATGTTTAGGTATCTTAACATGTCATATTCCAAATTTTCATAATGGGGAATGTTAAACGGTAATATACCATTATCTAAAGTAATATGGCTTAAATCCACTCATCTTTTATGCTTTCCCCAATTCTAGATCTGATCCAATTTTAGCATCTATGGTTTTTCCCTTTTAACTTGATTTGAGACCTAATAACCCTGGATTGACTATTTTCATTAAAAGAGAAGGGAAGAAAGAGTAAGAATTTAAATGGATTTGATCTACAATTTCACCTTGCTTTTCATGAATTTGAACAATCTTTTATTAACGACAATTATCTCTTCCAGATCTTGAATTTTAAAATCTTCTTACTAATAGTCTAAATTTTCTGAATAGATTTGAGGAGAGGAAGAAATTAATGGTAGAGCTTCAGCATAGCTTTAGAATTATGAGTTTTAGGGTTAGCTATACGACCTTATTTATAGGTGCTCAAGACCTTATCGTACATGCATCGCTGAGTCAGCATTGAACCCAGTTAAGAAAATAGTCCAGGTTCGCAAATGAATCTTGCCGGATCTTATCGTACACGCAGAGCTGAGTCAGCACTGGGTCCCGCAAGCTGTCTTGGCGCAGAAATTTGATTTTTGAATGTTTGAATTTATTTAACTTTTTATATTCACATGTAATCTTCTTATGCATACACAATTCTTATAACAACCATTTTACGCGTATATATCTTTTATTGCAAATCATATGCCTTTACCAACTGAACTATGATATCTTTTGTTAGTAAGTTTAGAAACAGTGGTAGTCATTGTTCTCCTTATTTTACCTTATTCTCATGTTCTCCTACAGTACTTCTGTGACAACCCGAATTTTAATAACGTGTTAAGACAAGAATCGAGGCAGAATTAAATTTTAAAATTAGAATCAAGTGAAACGGGTTGCGCTGTTGTGTTCGTCTCGGAATTCTGGTTGGAAATGAGTCCGAAATTTCGTAAATCGGAGACCGTATGACCGAGATATGGCCTCTAGAAGTTTCACGAAAAATCAGAAAACGAAAAACAGACTTTCGAAATTCGAATTTGGCCCAAATTGACCGGGCGGGAAAATTTCCCGCCCAGCCCCAGGTCGACTGGGGAGTCGACTGGGTAGTCGACCCCCCAGGGACCAGGTCGACTGCCTAGTCGACTTGGGTGTCGACCTCCCTGGTCGAGCCAGGTCGGTCTGGGTGCACCTGCATGGTCTTTTGGCTCTGGTTTGGGGGCCTGTGACGATTTTGACGGTTCAGATCTAAACTAGGGTTAATCTAAGGGCATAAACTAGTCCTAACTCCTATAAAAACACCCTACGACCTAACCTAAATCACTAAAAATCATTCTAGCAACTAAGCGCTTCCAAAATGCTCCTAAATCATGGCCTCCATCTTCATCATTGAGAGCTTGAGGGTTCTAAACTAAATCTAAGGAAAAGGAGCAATCTTTCTCCATCAAATCAAAGGAGTTACTTATTTCTCAAGGCTTTTAGTGTTGCTATATCATTCCTAGAGCTTCTACAACAAATCAAGAGGGTAGATCAACGTCGCTACAACGATTCTATGACGATTCTTGCTCCTAATTCACTAGCCACGCTTTGTAAGTTCTAGATGCTTTTAGATTGAAACGATAACTTGAATATGACATGTGATAAAGTTGGAATTGGATTTATGCATGATATTCAATCCATGCTCATTCTTGTTCATTTTTGACCTTGACCTTTGGGGATGTTGCTATGACATTAATTTGAACCTATGCATGTCGCAAATCACTTTTTCATGTTCTTATCATGCATGTAATGATGGTTTTCTCTCAGATCTTGTTTTATGCAAAGTTTCTACCTTCCTCTATTTATTTTCTTTTGATGAACCTTGGTCGATTTCGGACCTAGGCCTAAACTACGATTTACGTGTGATTTGTATACGGGGGAAATATTGGGATTTCACCTATTTGGATATAGGTGTGGGTGGTCGAATTTGTGCATAACATGAACAAGGAAAAATTTGGGGTATTGCCAATATTATTTGCAAGTTTGGGCATACATGAGTTGACATATGAATTAAATTACGGGTTTTGAGACTATGTAAGTTAAATCAAGGGATTGGGCTTATGTAAATTAGGCATAAGTGGAATTAGGAACATGAACCATGATGTGGGTTTATTTGGGCATGAACTTGACAACATGTAACTTTGGCTAGAACTTGATAGGTTTGGGATGTCATAAACTTGGCATACATGCAAATAGGCGAGAATTGGACATATGTAAAGTGGCTAGAATTGGGTACACTTTTTCAGGGGCATGTAAGGTGGAACTTGGGCATATGTTTAGTAATAGGTAAAGTGGGGATTTTGACTTAGATGACACATATGTAATTATCAATCTAACGGATGTCTTCGACACGAGGTTAGACTTGAGTTGTGGTGTAATTCTGCCCGGAACCGCCCGTCATATCCAGTGACCACAACAATAATAGTCTAATGTGAGAGGTCGTAGGCAAAGATTAGATTGTAGTAATGCATGAACCCGAGGTTGGAATGGATTTGCGGTGTAATTCTGCCCGGAACCGCCCGACGTATCCAATGACCGCAAATAAGTCCAATGTGAGAGGTTGATGCATTAGTAAATAATAAAAGAATATGACATAGACGGGTGGGTTAAGTAACTTGATTAGACTAATGACACTTAACCAATGTGACATAGACGAGTAGGTTAAGTAACTTGATTAGACTAATGACACTTAACCAATATGACATGGACGGGTGGGTTAAGTAACTTGATTAGACTAATGACAGTTAACTAATATGACATGGACGGGTGGGTTAAGTAACTTGATTAGAATAATGACACTTAACCAATATGACATTGACGGGTGGGTTAAGTAACTTGATTAGAATAATGACACTTAACCAATATGACATGGACGGGTGGGTTAAGTAACTTGATTAGACTAATGACACTTAACCAATATGACATGGACGGGTGGGTTAAGTAACTTGATTAGGCTAATGACACTTAACCAATATAACGTGGATGGGTGGGTTAAGTAAAACCGGACTTGATTTCTAGATGACACTTAACCATATAACACGATTAGAGGATGGGTTAGTTTAACCTGAATGGGTCGATAACACCCGATTAGTATAACGCGAGGCATGGTAAGGTTAAGTAAACTCACGAGGGTAACACTTAACCACTATAATTTGACTAGTGGACGGGGTTAAGTCATGAATCGCTTGAATATACTTAACCAATCTAACATGATAACTTGATGGGGTTAAGTCATGAATCACTTGAATATACTTAACCAATCTAACATGATAACTTGATGGGGTTAAGTCATGAATCGCTTGAATATACTTAACCAATCTAACATGGTAACTTGACGGGGTTAAGTCATGAATCGCTTGAATATACTTAACCAATCCAACATGATAACTTGATGGGGTTAAGTCATGAATCGCTTGAATATACTTAACCAATCTAACATGATAACTTGATGGGGGTTAAGTCATGAATCGCTTGAATATACTTAACCAATCCAACACGGTAATTTGATGGGGTTAAGATTAAATATACTTAACCAATTTGACACGATGATTTGGATAGGGTTAAGTCATGAACCGCTGGAATACGCTTAACCAACTTGACACGTGATCCGTAGGGCTAAGCCATGAACGTGAATGACAACACTTAGCCAATCTTGACATGACATGTAGACAGGTTAAGTCACGAACTTGAATGACCACACTTAACCAACTGGACATGCTAGACTGATAGGGGTTAAGTCTTGAATTTAGATGACAACACTTAACCTGCTGGACGGAAACCCTAGTTACGCGGTCCTTTTCAGCAGTAACCCTCTTGGATGTATCACGATACCCTAGGGACTAGGCTAGGGTGGGGCACGATTACTGGGCTGATTGTAAGCGACCAAAATGATGGTTGAGTTTGGTGCGCCATTGTAGGTTCAGGCGGACTATGGTCGTGCACGTAGTCCGGAGTTGAAAAAGCAGGCGTGGGCACTAGTAGTTGTACACTGTGCGTGCTTGGAATTGTGTCAGTGGTTGACACCCTAGGGCTTGATAGACCCTAGGGTAGACCTAGCACAGAGTAGCTACATTCGTGATTGGGCCATATGACACCGACACACGACGAGCTAGGACTTGTAGGGAGCCGATCGATTAGATCGTTACGTGGAAAATGGGCATTGTTCGATAGGTAGCATAATCCCTAGTGGTCCTAGGTGGCATAAACCCTGATCGAACCTAGGAAACGTCCAATAGGTAGCATAATCCCTAGTGGTCCTAGGTGGCGTAAATCCTAGATGAACACGCGATAATTCATAATAAGGGAATCCGGCCAGAACAAGGATGGCAGTCCGGGCGATTTCAAGGATGGGGACACTACGTTGTAATGGTACAGAATAACGTGATGGAACCCGTACGATATACGACAAGGGACTATATATATACATGGAAGGGAGGATACGAGTTAGGATGCTAGTACGGTTGGTCCAGAGGACGTTAGACATGCGATGCTAGTCCGAGCTTATCCTGTTACCTTAAGTATATCCTGTCACCTTGGTTATCTTGTTACTTGAGTTTATCTTGTAATCTTAGTTTAATCTTTTTATCTTGTCATCATGCTTATATTTACTTTCAGTTTATACATGTCATGTTACCTTTAACTGTTTTTAGGCTGAAAGTAGCTAGGACTTACCAGTCTTTATGACTGACCCCGTTTTATTTCGCCTCTTTTTCTTCCGTTCCCCCCCCCCCCCCCCCCGGGTTTACAGGGAGGAAATGTTGCTACTTAGTGTGGATTTTTCTGCTTCAAGATCATCATCTATGGCTTGGACTTTTCTTGGCTATGGCTATTTTACTGTTTTACTTAGGGAATAATTTATGACCATGGTTTTATGCTTCTTTATTATTGCAAGACAGGTTTCGATGTAAGTAATTTAATGGCATTTTGATGTAAAAAAGTTTTAGACCTTACTACTTTTATAAAGTAATGAAATCATGTTTTTCTTCCGCTGTTTTTATATGTTCTGTCTTGTAATATTTCTGTGCATGTTTACCTATATAATACTCCACCAAAGCTAGTGCATTCCCTTTGTGAGTGACCCTAGCGGAGGTGAGGTGTTACAACTTCATTTAAATTTATCCCTTTCATTTAGCGCAATTTTTTGCAATCCATAGATCTAAATTGACCAGAAAATCGCCACGAACGCAATGACGCTAACCCATGGCCAAATTCTTGAACCTCTTCGATTTTTTTTAAATATGCATTTTAATTGCATTGCATTTCTTCTTATTGCGTGTAATTTATTAATCTTTTCTTCATTTCAATGTATGAACTTATTACATGCAATTATATTATCATATTTTATTGTCATAAAATGCGGGATGTTATAACGTTTTCCTTCTTTGGCTTAGGGGTAGCAGAACTGACTGGCTTCGGTTTACTAACACCTTGCTTCTCATACATGATGCTGCAAGGTGATATTATTCGATAAAACATATTAACACAATAGTTTAATATAAGTAAATATGAATTGTTTACAAGTTTAAGGCCATCATGAAAATTCATTACCATTGTTCATCCATCAATAGTATAAAAATTAGGACGTATCATGGATCACTAGAATCAGATTCTCAATAAAATTCACACATGGTCATCTATACATATGCTTAAAAATGGTTGAGTTGTCGATATCGTATACTTTTTTGGTTACGACATTGGAACCAAAATTACCTAGGTATTTAGTACTGACAAAGTCGAAACCAAACATTTTATTAACAGTACCGAAAATTTAACCGATATCAAGGAAATTTAAAGCCGGGTACCGATGAGGTCAAAACCAAAATACTTCGATATCGATAACAACCTAACTGATTTCAAAGTTTCGAGTTTAGCTGGTATCGAGATAGAATAAAATATAGCTTTTATATGCTATTTCGATACCGATTAAGTCGAAACTTAAAAGAACCGATAATAGTTGATCTTGAGTTCATCGATACTGAAAGAGAAAATTCGACCTCATAATAAAAGGTAGAATCCTTTATATGTGAAGTTTGCATTTTAGACCCCAAAGAGCATATCGGGGGGGAGGGATGATGAATTCTTCATGAATCGCCATTAAAGTTTATTCAAGCTTGCTGCAGTTTATTCTAATGAAAAATCCAAGCTTGTTTAAATCCCTGTTACATCCATAATCAAGCTCAGAAGAAGACGATTCTTAAAACTTTAATCTAAATCGATTTCTAAAATAATTAAAAGATTAAAAAGGAAGGATTAAATTTGTTGTTATGGAAAGCTTGAAGAATCACGAAGAACAATAATTTCTTGTAGAATAAGAAGAGTCTTTATACAAAAAAGTATGTTGCATCATATATGTACATGCAAGTACAGGTCAACGACTCAGATCGATCTCAGAAGGCCAAAAGGCGAGAAAACTATGTACTAATAAGACAAAGTAGAGCTAAAGTCGAAGTTTTGACTTGGAAAATCAAAAATACCCCTTCACTCGGGGGGATGTTACTACCAGATTTCGATACCAATACCAAGTAGTGATGAAAGGGCATCAAGATAATACTAGTACCAGAACATCAAAGAAAGCCGATACCGGAAGCAAGAAAGGAATGTCCCGGATCCATACGCTATCAGTACCAACCTGGTGAGCATAAGCTTGGTACTGATACAAGGAAGATGAAAGCAAGAAATGGTATTGAAACCGACATACAACAAGCAGCCTAGAGTGGTGTCAATACCGACACCGAAAGTAGTTAAACACCAAAAGAAGCAAGGAAGGAAGGCAATCAACCTGATCTCAAAAATGGAAGCACGTAGTACAATACCGAAGCCTAGAGCCATAAAAGGGAGCACAACACTACCGTGGGAGCAAACAAGGTGCTACAATTACCAACAGGCTTAGTATCGATACCAATACTAAAGGCAGTGTCAAAGTCATGTAGAAAGAAGCACAAAGATAATATCCGAAAGCTCTGAAGCAGACCAATACTCTGAAACATCAAGCCAACAATAGTACGAAGGGCGCAAGGAGGCTATCCACACCAATATACTTGTGTTGATACACTATATGGAAGTGACATCAGATTCACAAGCAATACAAAGTCGGTATCGACACTCGGAATACAAAAGCGGATCGATACCGATATCGGATAGCAATTTCCGAAGCCAGAAGTACTCGAAACCGGGATTTCTACCAAATCGCAACAAAAGTGGGCCCAATATATCTATAAATAAGACCCCAAGGGTCTTATTTTAGGGGACTTTTCCTCATTCTACAATTTTGTATCCATATCTTAAGGAGAACACCCTAATTTGTAAATCAATTTGGGGATTTTACTTGTAATTTTCAAATGTACTCAAGCAAGTGACCAATAAAGGGAGGAATTTAGCACAAGTCACATATTTCGCTTACTTTCCTATTGCTTTCTCACGACAAAGCTACTTACATAAGCCTAACTACAAAATAACCCTTCTAAGACATTTATCTTTCTAACTTGTGTCGAGTTTAAGAAACCCTTATACCAAGGTGATTGTTGGTCCTTGAGTCTCGTAAGCGTGATACTCACCTCTTGAAGGAAGAGTAACTGATATTCGGGCTTAAGACCTTGATAAATAGGAAATGGTGAATTAACTCAAGCTTGTAGGAACTAAATAACCCATCGGTTCCCCTAGGTCCATATCCATACCCTTGTTTTCAGTGTTGACCAAAAAAAACGTTAACAACAACTAAGAGTATATCTTTTGCGAGTTTCAGGAATACTAAGTTAATATAAAAAATTGAAATCTTCTCTTTGAATTCTCTTTCGATTTTGACATATTTACCCAATATTTCCATGGGAGTAAAGCTACTTGAGAATTCTTAGTGTTACATGGCATATATAGAAGCAAGCTAATATAAGCGAAAATGCTAAACACGAAATTCATAAGCTAAATGAACTAATACATATCTAGTCATCATCAGGTTCAAACAAAATGGATTTCTTAAAATATTCATGAACAAACTTTTTCCTATAATACTTAAGCTTCTCGCGTGGATGGTACGGTCTGAAGTGGAAATGGGCTTTACCTAAGGAAGGTTCTAGCACTCATCGTGATGAGGATCTGATCCATTCTCACTTAAAATATCCTATGTGATAACATCTAAGGAAACCCACATATTCATTTCCCCAATAACGGAAATCCACCATCAAACCAGGACAGTGTGGTTTGTAGAGAGTTTCCACCAAAAGTTCTCTTTCTTCAATTAACATCTAGAAAAGTGTAACAACCTTAGCATTCTCCTTCAAAACTGTTCTCGATGATGGCATGTTATATTTAACATCAGTCACTCTATGACCTTGATATCTTCTTAGGTTGGAGGCCAAAGGTTAATTTTTCAATACTTTTCATATAATTTGTTTATTCCTTTATCGACTTGTTTAATTTGTCATTTAATCAATCAATCTCTTCTTGCTTCCTCTTAAATAGGGATTTAGATTAGTATTTTGATTTAATCATTGTCAGACAAACTTAAATACTTAAATGAAGCACACTATATCTGAGGTAGTGAGATTGATTCTTTTGTTGTCTTTTGTTATTCTTTTAATTTCCCCCTTTTGAAAGGTTTTCATGGGAGAGAAGTCTCTTGTAATGGTGAATAATATATGTTTTTCACTTATAGCATCTTTACAGTGATCTGTCTTGCTTACCACAAAAGATGACAGTTAATACATCATTGATATTTGTGTACCTATCATTTAGTCATCCAGTTCATTAGGGGTGGACAAAGAAGAAACAACATGAATCTCATAACGAAATGAAAATCTGTAATATAAGCAATAACCTTTAAACAAATCAAAATTGCAAATTTAATACATACCTAAAAGAATTAATCTATAAATCAATCTGGGAAGTTATAACAACACATCCTTACAATATTGAAGAATTCAACAAATAGACACAGTGGAAAAACATAGAAATATGCGAGAACACGCCTTGACCCTTCAGCTCTTCCCTAAACTTCAAAGCAAACTGAATCTACTCTAACCTGAAAAAATATACTTGGTTTGACCCGAGTATTATAATAAAATAACACCTGGATCAGTATGGTAAATCACCATGTGAAAAACAAAATCATAAGTAAATTATTGTTTAACTCATAAATCTTTGAAATCAAAGGTATCTTGTATGAACATGCCGCACATAAACACAAACGAGTTTTTACCTTGTGATAACCAATGCAATTTTATTATAAATACAATGATATTATAATAATGTCGAGAATCCACAAATAAACATATTAAATAGCTAGAATGTTTGCATTTCCCGTTTCAACGTAATAGGTATATGATCAAGTTTGAAGGTTATTATTGGAGAATGAATTCCAACTATGTAAGGGTAAGGGTCTACCCAATGAATCTTTATATCTCTAAATAAAACATATAGAAAACTGCATTAATTGTCACCTCACCAAATCAAGACTGGCCAATCCCCTAAATAAGGCAGTCCTGAATATGATCACCTTAGTTGATAAACAACCATAATGGTCCCCGAAGCATACGACGATAGCGACTCTGGATATGGAATGATTGTATCCTAACTGGAATAGCCCACATAGCCCTATAACTTTTTGCTACATTATTCATTTATCGGTTGTTCAGGCTTAAGGTTTCGTTTTACCTTTAAAATAATTGAATATCTTGGAATGCTAACATTTCTTTCCAAGGATATGTGCAATGCATACAAGTTCGTTATGAGAAATAACGAGACCGAATAACTCCATATTCATATCTTCAAGCTATTTCCAATTCGAAATGCTTAGTCTGATCGAAGTGGTTTTCAGACAACTAGTTTTGATTTAGTCTCTTCAAAACGACAATCGAACTATGCATCTGAAATCTGATAGTCGGTTATTTAACTATCGTGTATATAAACAATGATCATCCAGGGGTACAATTTCCCATAATAATCACCATGCCTCTTTATATCGAATCTTTCATTTATTAAATCTCATTTTTAGAATACTTGTTTAAAAATATTCATATACTTATCTCACCAACCGGAGAATACTTGCAAAATGTTACGTTTTCAATACTTATAAAACACATTCATATCTTATTATTATTAATAAGTATATGAAAAAAGAATTCCTGTTTCCAAATCTTATTCAGGGGATCAAACAAAATAATCTAAAAAGGAGTATATGCAAGAATAAACTCAAACATTGTGGCTTTGGTGTTAAGTGCAGTAAAGATGTCCATACCACCATATTTAAGAAGATCAAATTTAGGAGAATAAAATCTCAATTCCTTTTATAAATTTCTTTGATAAATTCCTTTTTATAATAATTATTATTATTAAGAACTCAAACATAATCTTTAAGCCCTTTTAAAATAAATCTTTTATAAAAACAATTGATATCTAAAATAATTTAATTAAAGGATTTATCTCTCTCAATATATAAAGAAGTATGTTAAAATAATTATTGGACAATGTTAAAATAGAAATATATTATTATTTAAAAACTATGTTAAAATAGAAATATATTATTATTGGACAATAAAAGCATTTTTGAAACCTTAAAAATAAACAGTTTCTTATTTTAAACAAATACAAATAGAATAAATTACTTTAGTTTAGGACATCCTTAAGGGATGATTAATAAATCTTCAAGCCATTATAAATAAATGATTATTATATTTAAACCAAATATATAAACACTCACTATTATAAATAATGATATTAAATCTTTATCAAGTGTATAGCAACTGATTGTCTTTTTGACAATATGAATTGTTAATTATAATCATTATTGATAAACTTATATTAACTTAAAACATTAATAATAAGAAAATTATTTAACTTCAAACCATATTAATGGAGTAATAATTTACATAACATCATGTAAATTTCAACCAATTAAGCTATTAAATTTAATTTAATTATTGAATCTAAAATGGTTTAAAACAAGAATAAAACGGAAACTTTAATTTAGAAGGTATTTGTTTGGAAACTAAAATATGAGACCGATTTGTAATGAAATGTCGATCCTTAAGAGTTATTAATTTCAGATAGAAAGTAATCTAAATAATTATATATCAAAAACAAAAGTTCACTCACTCCTTTTAAATCGATTTTTGACGACTTATTGACGGTAGCAGCAAGCGATATATCATAAATAACAAAAGAAAAGGTAAAAAATCTGAAACCTAATATTTGAAATACATATAACTAGATATAGGGGGAATAAATTCTATAGAAAAATCCGCAAGTTTGTTTCATTCGCATTAATTTAATTAAACATTTAATAAATCGCTATGAATAAAACGTTGTCGAAATTTGAGCAAATTTGAATTAAAAATACTAAACTGTATTCTGAAGAGAACGTCATTTTTTGTTTTGTGAAATTCAATTGTTCGGATCATCGCTTGTACGATTTTGTCGATAAAAACATATTTCAACATGTATTTTTAAAACAATGTGTTCGCTATTCCATAGCATGGCATGAACATGTTAATTTCTCTTAATGCCTTTTTCTTCCCTTCACATTAAAACATGCTTAATATACATGTGTGTGTGTGTATGTGTGTATGTGTGTGTGTGTGTATTTGTGTGTATATATATGTATATATATATAAAAGCAAAGCAAGTTGTTGTGTATTCGGTTAGCGTTTCATACCAAAACAATACTTCAAGAAAATGAAAAGATTTTCGTGGGTGCTAGAATGTCTAAAGCCATGCGTTATACTTGCGTCTCTTTCACCTACTCTTTATTCTTCCTCCTTTATACAAACATGGAACCATCCTTATTATATATAAAAAACACATCATAATCGTCCCTTCTCCTCTCCTTCTTTTTGAAACCTAACCCTCTCTCTTACTTATTTCTTCAAACCACACTCATCTTCCTGTTCCATTTTCTTCTGCTCCTATGCATCCTCTACCTACATGTGTGACCTGCACCACATCTTTTAAGGAATGGAAGAAGTTGCGTATCTTCAAACATTTCTGACATATATAAAGAAAAAGAAATATACTCTCCTTTCAATGCATACACTTTTACCTCTTCAAACCTATAACACACATTAAAAAAATTGAAGTCATGCATGGAATATGGGCTTGTCTACCCAATCATCCCACTCCTCCATCCTTGTGCCATCTTCAATCAGCTTCCTATAACGATCCATAATTTTTAACTAGGTAAAATCAGATTTTTTTTTTTTTTTGAGTATAAAACTAGAATATTTGAATTTAATATGAATTTATTTTAAACATAAAATCAATTTTTAAATATGTGTATGAGATAAATAAATAAGTTTGGATATTGTATTTATCAAAATATAACAGTAAAATAACTGGTAGGATTTATCAGCTTTTGTTACGATGAATTTTGATAAGTACGTATGAATAAAACTATTTTTCTTATTAAATATATTAATTATAAAATATAGATTTTGAAATAAAAATAATCAATTGGAATTATTAATTTGTTAATAAGTATTACTGAAATTTAATGACATTAAGTGTCGGATGTTGAAACGGTTAAACGATAACACATATGTTAATATATAGTAACATCTGTAAGGCGTTACAAACAAGAAGCACTTGCAAAGTGTGACAAAAATGTTGCTAAATGGTAGGTAAGAAACCATGTTCCATGTCCATGGTTTTGGTTTTAGGCCCACAGTTTTTTGAATGCACATTTATCTAACTACCATCCATTCTAGCCTATATAAGCACCTCTCCGCCCTCCTTATTTCTCATTCCACTCTTCTCTCTTTTCTTACTTCTTCTTCCTCCATATGGCCATGGCTTCCTAGCCATTCTCCTCCTTCTTTCTCCTTTTTCTCCTCCACGTTCTTCTCCCCTGCTCTCCACCTTAATTCGGCCCCCTCTTAGCCATGAAAACACCACATTCGTCCACCTCAAAACCCGACCTTACTATGGCCATCCCCTCCCCATCCTCTTCAGCCTCTTGGCCTCCTTTTCCATCCTCCTTGCGCCACCCTAGGCACCTCCCCCTTATGCCCCAAAGCACCACCAAGATCGACCCAAGGCATCCCCACCTAGGGCTTAAGCCCACACCACCTCCTACCCCTTGGGCCACCCCTCCTCCTCTATTAAAAAAAGAAATTATATATATAATATTAATTGTCAAAGTCCGTGAAGGCCATAAGTCGGTTCATAGTAGTCTGGTATAGCTAGGAAGTCATACGGTAAAGATTGGTGGAGTGCAACCCTCGGTGAGAAACTCTACACCAATATTTGTTTATATGTTTGTTATGTTAATGATGGTTAATTACGTATTAAACATTGTGTAAGCGTTAATTATCAAATGCTTATACGTATATACTATGATATATATGTCATATCATGGTTTAATGGATGTTATGGAAGTTGTAATGATTGTTAGTAATGATACTAGTTCATACCGCCCATGCTGCACACATATGTGGAATCATATGGGTATTGGTTAAGTCTCATGTTTATCGGGTAATGCAAATGAATAATTTTATTCCCTTAAATAAAGTAGAAAAACAGAAGTTGAAATTTTATATCTGAAATTTGATAGAAATGAAATTGAAGTGATTTTGAAAAACTTTTGTAAAGGTCGAAGTTTATTTAAACAGGGTTTTGATAATAAACGATGTGTTCAAGGTTAATCAGTTAAAATTGAATTCCATTTCAAAACTGAAGTTCAGTTTGGCTATATAGAAGGTGTTTGAACTCAAATCGATTATTCCATATAGCTTATTTAATATTTAACTTGAGTTCTCGAAGGTTTGAGTTTTAGAAGATTAATTTTTGAAAACAATAATATTTTAATAATTAAAATAATATTATAATATTAATTAAAAATGAATATTTGAATTTTAAGTTGAAATTATGGAACATTGTTTTGAAATAATCGTATATATGTTTTAAATGGTTTTTTAAACTATTTTGATGCAAAACAGACTATTTTTAATATAAATATGAAATATGGTAAGAATAGAGCTTGTCGGCTGCTTTAAAAGGTTATAACAAATTTGTTTTAAATCTGATATTCCTGAAAATAAAAACGTTTGTTGTCTTTTATGATAGTTTTCAAATGAAAAGGGAATTTTTCAATTTCAACGTATAATTTTCAAGTTATGTCCAAAACGGTTTTCAACAAAAATCGCGGTAGTACAATTCGTTGACCATAATGGTAAACAACCATTTTTAATTAGTTAAAAATACGGAAAAATCTTGATAAATCATAATAAGTTGTTTACAAGTGATTTGAATTAAAAATATAAAGGTTATTTTTGTCAACCAAGCTAATATAAGTTGTTTAGCAACACTTTTGTAACGATTTTTGCAGATATTGGAATCAAATGGTTTTAACATAGGAAATTCTTTCCAAATCTTTTGATACATTTTAAAATGAATAATAAAGAGTTTTAATAATAATTTGGATAATGTAATTTTGAAATATAAATTAGATTAAGATTTCCAATTATAAAGGGATTGGATTTGGATTTGGATGGAAATAATATTCAGATATTAGATATTATAATATGTTGTTAAACGTATACTATTTGATGAATTTAAATGTAGATTTACCACTATTCCGCTTAGAGTATCAGTTGAGTATGGGAATTGATACGAAACATGAGCTGATGTAACTTTCATCTAGTTCCTATATTAAATGGTTTCAGCTTAATCCTTTAAGTAAAGATAAAGGTTTTTCAAATTGGGATTGGATAGAAATGATCTTTGGATATTTGATATGAAATTCCATTGTCATATGTATACTATCTGAGGAATTTGAAAGATGTTATATCATTATTCCGCTTATAGTATTTGCTGATTTCGAGAATTGGTATTAAATATAAGTTGATCCAATTTCTATACAAATCTTATATTTAATATCGATCAATTGGATTTAAATAATTCTAGTTAAGTTAATCAATGAATAACATCATTTTGAAGTAAGTAAAGCTATTAAGACTTACGAATCTTAATCACCCTCGATTTTTAAGATATGAAGACTTAAGAGATAAATTTTTAAAGAAAGAATTTAATAGGAAACCTTGATTTAGTTTCGCTTAATGAAAACTGATTTTAAGAATGAAATTTAGAAACTAAGAATGGTTTAAAAGAAAGATTTAGATTTAACCAGAATTAAGTAAATGGAGGCTTGATTAAGATCTAATGTAATGTATATTTTTTTTAAAATTGCACTAATTATTCAAAAACCGGGAATGGATCTATATTCGAAAACCATTATAAATAATTATATGACGTAATGGAGCAATTAAAGACGATGGTTGAAGACGGTGATTCTTCACATTGAAGGGACTGCTCTTGACGCTTCTGTTGGGAGGCATCCAATAAAAAGGTTATTAGTAGCAGTAGTTCCGACATACTTGTAGATTTTCAAGATTTACAAGGGCCTCTCTCCATTATGGACGAGAAATAAGGTGCGTTCGATTTTGTTTTAACCCAGAACCAACTTGTATGGATGTGTGTCTGATAGTGTATTTTGCAATGTATCGATTGGCTTTTACTAAACATATTTCTGATTGGTAGCAAAGAATTTATTCCCTTATCTTAATACCCTTCTCTGAGAAATATGAGCTCAAAGGTTATGGTTAGTAATTATCAATTATATTTTATGAAATGCCAGTGTGGGATAATAAGTAGTGAGCAATTGATGATCAAATCATGGCTTAAAGACAAGTGTAGTTTTGTGTAAAAAGACTTCGGCAAGCCTCACATCTCGGTATTGGCCAAAACAGGAAAATATAGTAAGGATATGGGGGTGTCATCTCCTTCTAGATAAAAAAGTGTGCCATGATATGGAGCCTAGGTATTACTTATGTGGCAACTTCTACTTATGTGGATGTTGACATTGCAGGTCCCCGGATAAAGGTTGGTTACGACCACGAGATGACATACTCAGGCATGCTCTAAGTTATCTAGTTAAGGGATAACCCGGCCTTGAGTTAGTAGAGAGCCAGTGAGTTATCGGGACATCCCTCTAGAGGTGTATCGATCGGTATGGAAGTTCCTTAGCCTAATCATTTGTTAGAAATCCATTCTCCACTACGAACTCTTACGGTTTTAGTTGTATACTAATTGTCAACATATTGGTATAGGACATTATGTTGGCTAGGATTGATACATTTACTTGCGGAATGATTTTTAACACTTATAATAATATCAAATGGTTTTCACGTATCAATCATTTTTTGTTTATAAGGAGAAAACTCTCTCATGTCTGCGTCTGCATTATGTGTGTGTTTGCCGCGAGACCTTATGGTAGCTTCATTTTCCAAAATTCATTGCAAATTTTACTACACATAACAAATACATCGAGTTTCTCACACCAGTCCCATGACTGACCTGGAGTTTATTTGTTTCCCTAAACTCTAGGTGCCTATGATTTCCCACATGAGCAACCTAGTGGTCAGATTCCAATAGGAACAGCTTGGAGTTTTTTGGTCAAGTCTTAACATTTTGGAACCTTTTGTTAGTTTGAGAATCTTGGAGTCTTTCTATGGATCCGCCTCTTGGAATTTTGAGCTTTTGTGGTTTGGAACCTTTCATGCGGTGAATATGGATGTTTTTGGACTCACCCAATTTCTCTTAGTTATTTTCCGTTGTATATTTTGTATCCCGGTAGTGGTATATGTACAAACTCTGATGTAGTGATGTTGTAATCTCTTATGTATCTCATGTTGTATTAAGGAGAAGTTATTTTGTTCCATTTTGTTATAACCACAATAACAATTCTTCTTTGTGAACGTTTTGAGCTGGTTTAATTATCGGTTTGAAACATGTAATAAGACAAGTAGTTACACTTCCCCTCTCCCTCCATACAGTAGCCTCCGCCTCTCATCATAGCCTAACCTAACTGCTTGGATTTAAGTTTTGAATAGTCTTGCTTCTGCTCCGATCACTTGTTTGGACTTGTTGTCATGTATATATTTTGACTTGTGGTTGTTGTGCTAAACGTGTTATATCCAGTCTTGACCATGTTTAGTCTTCACTTGTCTGCATCTCACCTCTTTGATTTTACATTTATGTCCATATGTGGCGTTGTTGTTGCATGTATCCACGTGTCTTCGGCTGTCGAACTGCATACCAAGATGTCCCATGGTATCCATTGTGTGTATTAGTGTGTGTCCATTTGCTTCAAATTTATTGCTTTTGGATTTGTCGTTCATTATCATCTAAAACCACGCAAGGTGAGAATCTCATACGATTAATATTCATATGTTAGAAATTAACATCGTATGAAATGATAATAATAGTAGATTTATTTTGTGTTTGTTTGGTTGATAAATGCTTGAATTGTTAGTTTAGAATTACTTGACTAGTTAGTTGTTAATTTCGTAAATTTCAATTATTGAATTGTTTTTTTTTAGTAAAGCTAAGCCTGTTTTTATAGTGGTCGCAACCACTTCATTACAAATAATGAAAGAATAATGAGTACAGGAGTTAGACCTAGAGTCTAACTGTAACACCTCGTATTTACTATGAATGTTAAAGTAACGAATTAAATAATACTTAATTTTAAAAGTGGAAATATGCATATATATTATATACATAGATATATTTAAGAGAAAAATTAAATAATAACAATATTATTTCATGTAATAAGTTAATTAAGTGCAATACATGAAATGGGAAGAAACGCATACGAAAAATTAAAAAGAAAATTTTGAAGAGCTTCAAGAATATGGTCACGAAATTAGCGTCATTACGTTCGTGGCGATTTTCTAGTCAGTTTAGACCTATGGTTTGCAGAAAACCGATTTAAAATGAAGAAGATATCTTTAAATTAAATATTGCAGCAAAACATGAAAAAGCGGAAGAAGAAAAGAATAATGTTTAGCATTGTCCTAAGGCTTATAAGCAAAAGACTTAGTAGCTCATTTGGTTAGAACATGTGACTTGCGTATAAGAGGAACAGAGTTCGATCCTAGCCAGCGCCATATTTTTGTTTTAGGGGAATGGCTAAAAAGTGGCTTAGTGTGAACGCAGTTCAAAAAGTGGTTTAGTGTGAAAACGGTTAATTGGGAAGATAGATAAAAAGAAAAAAATATAAATATATATATATATATAGAAAATATACATACATACATACATACATATATGACATGTACGCATCATGTGGTGCACGTGGCGAATTTTTGTTGGTCAACGATTGTTTTTTTTTTAACGTGGCCTTCTCTGATTGGCCAATGATTGATTTATGAGGTATTAGGGCATATGTGTCATGCTACGGTTAGCTAGATGACACATCTCTTTGGTTTGATGGCTCTGATTTCTCCTAGACTAATCTAAAGGCTAGAATTAAACCTATACTTCTATATAATCACCCCAAACCTCAACCCTAGAACTCATTCTATGAAGTCGTCATGATGTTCGTCTACAAACTGGCCTAGCCTCCGTTCCTATACCCCAAACTAGAGAATCAAATTCAAAACTAGGAATCGATTAGAAGAATTAGAGAATCAAATGCCTACATCAAAGGATAGCTTTTCAAATTTAGAAATCAGATCGTAGAAATCAAGATCCATCCTTTTTCTGTAAGTACGGTTATCGTTTAGATGTGAACACCTAATAAGAAATCATGACTATAATAACTAGATCTAGAACTATGCCTAATTCTATTCATGCCTATCCTTTTGTCAATTCTGAATTGCTTATGCCTACTGGACTGTTGTGACTGACATAGTAAAGCCTATCATGCCTATTGGACTGTTGTTACTGACGTAGTAAAACCTGTCATGTCTATTGGACTATTGTGACCGACATATTAAAACCTATTATGCATGTAAGACTATTGGGGACTGATACCATTGAACTTAACATGTTGTATTAAATTTGTGGTTCTTTTATGTATGTAAGTTACATGCTAAGTTATGTTCATACATGTTATATGTTAGATCCAATCTAGTACCCATGTTTAAGATCTATATAAGCTCATGTTTATACAATCAAACTTATGCTAGTTCGCATGTTAATTGGATCTAATTTAAATGCAAGATCACGCCTATATGCTTAATTAAGTCTATGTCGTTCTATCCCAAGTTTATGCTATGCATATTGATCTATATTGTTTATGCCCGTTGGAATGTTACATGTCCCTTCTTTTCCTTTTTGTTTATAAGTTAGGCTAACTTGCGAGCCTAACGTTCTATGTGAATTATGCGAACGAATAACGGGGGAGACGTTGGGGAAAAATATTAAACTACATGCTATTGGCATAAATTGACTCATAATCATGTAAATGATTAGTAGAATGAAATGGTAGAATTTGTATACCTAGAATTATGGACATAATTTAAAGTGTAAATGGGGCAAGACTTGAATTGACAACACTTGTGGATAATTTACTTATGAACATAAATTGTAAATATGTAAAGTGGCTAAAAGATGAACATGCCTAACCCGAGGTTATATTGAGTTGCGGTGTAAAACTACCTAGAACCACCCGGCACATCCAGTAACCGCAACAACACAGATCTAATGTGAGAGGTTAGTGCATTTAACCCAAAATCCAAGGTTAGAATGGGTTTGCGGTAGAAGTCTGCCCGGAACCGTTCGACGCTTCCAGCAACCGCAAACAATAGTTCTAATGTGAGAGGTTGGGGCATTAATAAATTGATTAATGCCAATAAACAAACATGCTAAAAATGGTAAGGTTAAGTAACATATGAATAAGTGACACTTAACCAATATAACATGCTAATTAGACAAGAAGGTGGAGTTAAGTAAATTTAGAACACTTAACCATTATAACATATTAATTAGACAAGTGGGTGGGGTTAAGTAAATTTAGAACACTTAACCGTTATAACGTGTTAATTAGACAAGTGAGCAGGGTTAAGTTAATCAATATAACATGATGAATGAACAGGGCTAAGTTAATAGGAAACACTTAACCAATACAACAGGATGAATGAGAAGGGTTAAGTTAATAAGAAATGCTTAACCAATATAGCATGATGAACGAGTGGGGTTAAGTTAATAAGAAACACTTAACCAATATAACATGATGAGTGAACAGGGTTAAGTTAATAGGAAACACTTAACCAATATAACATGATGTATGGGTGGGTTAAGTAAACATGAATGGACAGCACTTAACCAATATTGCATGAACAAACTGGATAGGGTTAAGGCAAGCTTAACCAATAATACAGATTGACTTGATAAGTATGAGGGTTAAGTAAACCTTGGGTAGGTGGGTAATAATAGTATTTATAGGCCCACAAACTTAACCATTAAATAAACATGCCTGAATCGGTGGGAGGGTTAAGTACATCTCGTGTTGGTGGGTAATATTTGTATATATAGGCCCACAAACTTAACCAGTAGGAAATCCTAGTAATGGGGACCCATTTCAACAGTAACCCACATAGATGTATCATGGTACCCTGAACTAGGCAGGGTGGGGCACAATTACTGAGCTGATTATAAGCGGTCAAAATAGCGGCAGGGGGTACGTCAGTGTAGGTTCTGACGGTTTACAGGTGTGCAGGTACTCCGGAGCGGGAAAAACAGGCATTGGGTACCAGTAGTTACACACTGTGCATCTTGAATCGTGTTGGGTTGCTATCATAAGGATTGATACACCTTATGGTGGGACCAACACAGGGTATCTACACGCAAGAGAGGGCCGACTGACATAGACACAAAGAAAATTAATACAAGTAGGGAGCCGATCGATAGGGTAGTAAGGACATCTAACATCTTCATGGCAATTAGGCTGGTTGAGGTAAGATCCTCATACTAGATGCACACCTGAAGGCTACCACAATTGCGGGGTTGGGATTACCTTATTTCTATAACACAGGATACTAGTTGGGACACTAGTAGGAGATACGGATCCTTTTTCACAGGATACTAGTTGGGACACTAGTAGGGAATACAAATCGTTCATTAAAAGACACTAGTTAGGATGCTAGTTGGGTGGTGCAGAGAAAATAGGAAATCAGAGAAAGAACCGAAGCGCATCCAGTGTATCTTACCTTGTCAAATCTAACGATCATCATTTGTTGTCTTTCTATGCTTATTATCATGGTTATGTCTGGTATTCAGTTTATTCATGTCATGATCCTTTTACTGTTTACATGCTGAATAATCACAGGACTTACCAGACTTATGTCTGACCCGTTTTTCTTTCCCCTTCTTTTCTTCCATTCCCTCCCTCCCCCCAAGGTTCGCAGGGAGGGAATACTACTACCACTTAGCTCAGTTTTCTTCCCAAGCTCGAAGATAGACGATGTATTGCTTTGGACTCTCTTTTTCAAAGCAATGGCTAGCTCATGCTTTGTTGATGCTTCTTTATTTTGTTAAACAAGACAGTTGCTTTATTGTAATGGAAGATAATCTTTGTACAAGCTGTTTTATCAAGCTGTTGTTTATCAATAAAGTAAAGTTTCATTTATTTTCCACTATTTAAATTTTGTCTCTTTTGTAATTTATCTATTCTATACACTCATGACGCTCCATTGAAGTTAATGCATTCCCTTTGTGAATGACCTTAACAGAGGTGGGGTGTTACACGTGGTATCGGAGCTGAAGGTTACCGGATCAGATAAAAGATTTGAAAAATTATTTTCAAGACGGTTTTAAAAGAATCATTTTCAAAAGAAATTTTTTGTTTTAAAGGCTTATTCCCCAAAGCCATATGCACTATCTTTTGATCCTCTATTTGAATCCTTGTTTCCTTCTTTCTTGAGTCTCCGGGGCTCCTGGCTTTTTGGGAGGTAACCTCATCGCGGTATGGTTCCGTAGGCTTGATGAGACTACGACACATTTCAAGGGGCAAAGAAGTGCCCAACTTCCATCTATAGCCGCTGTAGTTTCACCTGTGGCTAATTTTCTTTCAAGCTTTGTAGGGTTTTCCGTGCGATGGAGGCACCTTTCAAGAGACTTGTCAACAAGTTATACAAAGATGACAAAGATGAGAATAAGGGAGTTTGGCTAAGAAACACGACCCAAGGATGAGAAACTCATGGATATGGACTTGGTTCACGAAGGAGGAAAGAAAACAAAAATCTAAGACAAGAGGAAGTGTCGTTATTATGGTATAATGGGTCATATAATTAAGGACAAGGGCAAGAACAAAGGACAGGATTTTCAGGAGGGCAAGTGCATGGTCTCACCGCTAGCGTACCTGAGAGAGAGGTAGTAGAGTTTCTATTGAAAAAGTCTATTTTTTCTTTTTGATCATCCTGTTAGTACTCTTTTTGATTTTAGCGCTTCACATTCATTTATATCTGCTTCCATAATTGAGTCTCTGCACCTTAGTACTTGTATAGTAAAAGATCCCATTATTGTCTCAAATCCAATTGGTGGTTCGGCTCATTTATCTTTGGTTTGTAAGGATTTGAGAATAGCTATATTAAGAATTAGGTCTAAGTGTAATGTTTATGTTTTTGGTTTCATGGGCTATGGGTTGATTCTAGGCATGGATTGGTTAACTAATAATTGTGAAAGGAGGGTAGTTAGACTTTCGACTTGACTCGGGAATACCCTCGAGATTTCATGCAATCCTAAGGGATCAGTTTGTTTTAGCCACCTAGAATCACTTGATGCATCTATCGACGATTTGCGAGTATTCCATGAGTACGCAGATGTTTTTGATTACGTTAGGGGTTTGTCCCCTAAAACGCGAGATAGACTTCATCATATATCTAGTTGACAATTCAAAACCAGCTGCATTACCTGTATGACACATGAATCCAAGGGAAAGGAAAGGCTCAGTAAACAAGTAAAAGAGTTACTTGAAAAAGGGTTCATAATGTTGAGTCAAGGAATTTATAGCATTTTGATTATTGACAAGGAGAAGTTTCATGATCGACAAAAAGAAGAGAATCAATGACAACGTAAGTTAGAGGTTGATTATTTAGTAGTTTAGCCATGTTATAAATGTTAAAATCTATCGTCAAATAATCATATACCTCTATATTGTGCATATTGCCAGAACCAGTCGACCGGTTTAAATATAGGCAGTCGACCGTTTCTGGGCAGAATGCACAATAAACATGTATACATATATGTAACGTATATATATTTCAAAATTCATTCAACTGGTTATTCTTGACCTGTCGACCGATTTTCGAACTGAAAGCAGCTCTTCATATAGACATCTCTTCTCATCAAAAGTTGCTTCCTTTACCTTTCACCAAATATCATTTCTCTTCAATACTTCTATTCACTATTAGTTGCAACTCATTATCCTCTATAAAAACAACATGAAATCATCTATTCAAACAACTAATTTCTTTCTATCTATTGTTGATTTCATTCTTGATCATTCAAAGCACTCAAACGCTCATAATCTTCTTATATCGCTGTTGAATCCTGGAATCTATATATTATTCTTTTGATTCAAACATGATATCATCTTCCAAATTTTCACAAATTCAAATTCTATTTGAGGATAAGATTATAGGAAGGTTGTACAAGAATTGAAAATTTTGTGTTATTAAGAACACACATTGTCAAATTACAAGTCTACTAATCTTGTGCAAAGTCCTTCATGTTGTGAGGGGAAAGTTGTGAAGTCCTCGTGTTGTGAGAGGAAAGTTGTGAAGTCCTCATGTTGTGAGAGGCGTGAAATCCCATACGGGTGTTGTGAACCTGTTCCTCCGGGTGAAGCGAGGTGGTTGATTAGTGAAAATCCAGAGAGAGGTCTGGGACTGGACGTAGGAAGGTGCTCTGAACCAGTATAAAAAGCCCTGGTGTTATTACTTTACTTTACTGCTTTTTATTTTTTGATATATTTCACTATCTCATATTCATTTGCATAACTATTGTAAATATACAAGTTAGTCTATCACACATACATTCTGCATATCCATATTACTGATCCTGCCTAAGTCATATACCGATTCATTCAATTGGTATCAGAGCACGGTCATCATATAACCGTAACACAGTTATTTGATATATTCTAGTAATATGGCAAATAACGCAAGCACTAGCGCTAACACTTACACGGAAGGTCAATCAACACAAAGACCTCCATTTTTCAATGGTCTTAACAATAGCTATTGGGCAACACGTATCGCCTTTTACATGCAATTAACTATCTATGATGCTTGGAATGACACTCAAAAAGAAATTGTGAATCCAACACTGAGTATTCAGAATGGACACCTACGGAGAAAACTGCAGCAGCCGTAAATGCAAAAGCAATAAATATGTTGTTTTGTGTATTAGACCAAAATGAATATAACCATGTTAGTATCTGCACCACAGCTTATCAAATTTGGCAAACGCTAAAACCACTCATGAAGGTACTAACAAGGTTAAACAAGCCAAAATAGCCATGCTGAAAAGTCAGTTTTAAAATTTCAAAATGAAACCGAATGAGATAATCAATGATATGTATTCACGATTTCAAACTATTCATCATGCACTTACTAGTTTAGGGCAAAAATATTTTGATTTTGATGTTGTCTCGACAGTCCTACATTCTCTGACTAGTGAATGGGAAGGAAAAGTATTAGCCATTAAAGAAGCTAATGGCCTTTCCACCATGAAGCCAGATGAATTGATAGGAAATCTAATGTCCTATGAAGCTAACTTGCAGGCTAGAAAAGAACAAAAAGAAGAAAAGAAAAATGTAGTCTTTCATGCTGAAAAAGATGAGGACAACTCCGGTAAGGAAAGCCTGGATTGCTTTGAGAACAAGCCACATCGGGACCCAAACAGAAGAACATTTCATTGTTAATTATAACAATTCATCAGAATACAAGAATATACAGAGTATAAATAAATATTACACATTCGATAAATTTGAGAGATTTACAAATTACAATGCAACGGAAAAATAATACAAAACACAACTGAAAATAATACACGGATACAGAGCTTTCCGAATATCGCTTCAGCTGTAAATCAGGATCCTGTGAATATAAATCTGCAAAACCAAAACTACTAGCTGCCCGTGCTGAAAATAGGGGCACCCAGAGTTTGGGTTAAAACAGTAAACTCCAGGTTAGTCATGTGACTGGTGTGAGAACTAAAACAGTTATTAATCTTTATTTTAAAGTTCGGTAAATCAAGGGACCACGTCATATAACACGGAACGGGTTTCCTCCCAAGAATACCAGTGCATAAAACAATAGTGCAATGCTAAATAAAGAACAATGAAGCTATTATAAGACCCAGGTCCCATCAAACAATGCAACACAAGCCGGAGGATAGGATTTTACCTTATAATAGCCAAAGAATGCTTGATACGCTAAATTTCATCTTTTATTATTACTATAAGTGTATAGTGTCAAAACAGTTTCAATCATAAGTACCAATCATAGATGGCATGAGTGCCCCATCCCACTATGTCTCCATATGTAGGATTACAACTAAAACCGAAATGTCACGTATTGGAAGTTGGATTTCCATCTGTGAACCAAGGCAAGGGATCGTCCTTACCGCTTCGAGACGCTCTAGCCCGTATCTCAGGATCAGAACGCATCGACCCATGGAGCGACAGGGCCGGTCCACTCGATGTGGATTAAAATGCCTGAACACTGCGTTTTCCCACCCTATGGGGTGTCAATGAGTCCAATGACTCCATCGGTCCCGGATGGACCGATATATCTGAGGCGCCTCGCATTCCAACAACTACATAAGTCAAACTCGTTACGGCGTGTAAAACCACTGACGCCACTTCTAGCTAGAAAGAAACGCGTGTCCTCCCTGAGGTCCTCTCCCGTTTTTGGTTCACACCAGGGTGTGAGGCTCGCGAATTAACGCTACACAAAGCGATGCCACATAGGTCGTGCTTTGATCATCAACCACAAGCCTTTGCTTTTCAAAAAAAGTCTTGATCATTTGCATCTTAGCATGCCACACAGGCAAACCACTCCATGCAACCGATATCCATCAATCACACAGAATGATATCCAATGTCAGACACACAGTCCATTTACAAGTTCATTTTGGGTCTGAAAGAAACCGTAGGATCCTTATTCCTCGCATATCCATTGATCTCCAAGTACATCTGGACGATCACCAACTGATTCCCTCCTCTTGGGTGTGCGGACCAATCAAGATCATCAGTAATTATCCAAACGATATGAAGACCTTCGGTCTTCAACCACCGTTTTTACCTTCAACTTATCGTCATATCAGCTATTCAGAATGGGATAAACCCGGTCTTTTCGAATAACTCGCGTATATAATAAACAAATGTTACACAAACACAACATACGCCTCATTCCAATTCAGAATATTCTTTAATTCACATATTCACATGCTTAGGGAAAGGTTCCCATTAATTTTATCAAAGATAAATTCTTTAATATTTATTCTTTAATCTTCCTTGGAATATCATTTCAAACCTTATTAAGGTTTTCCAAACTAGTCGGGATTAACGCACCTTACCGAAGTAATTATTTGTTAAATTTCCCAATCCCAACCTATACATCCCATGAAGCAAAACTGGTAATACTTCATGTCTAACACCATGGTGTTATCAGTAAATTTAATTACCATTTCGCGTTCAAATCTAATTAAAGATTTAACTATCGCTTGGAGTAAAACTGGTGATACTCCATTCTCGACCATTTCAATCTAATTAAAGATTCATTAAAACTTCACTTAGTTTTAATCTTCCCAAAAATCAATATCCTATCTTTAACTGGGTTAAAGAACCAATGTCATTTAAAACACGGTTCACTATAAACCCAAAATCAAATTCCATTCCATTAGCCTTTAACCGTAAATTAGCAAGTGAACAATTCCCTAAGTAATAACCCTGAAGGCCGAAACCAACATCATATCAATATCCAAGAAACCATTCAACTTAACTAATCTCCAGTTAGTTTCTGATTTTCTTAAATCCGTTGGGTCTAAGAACAGTATTATTAAAGATACCGTTCACGACAACCCAAAATCACATTCCATTTACAATGGAATCTTCATGGAAAACAAATCGATATATATAATCGATATAAACTTCCATATCTGACTAATAATATGAATGGAATAACGGCAAAGCCTTTTAAATTCCAGATATATTAGTTGTCTTCCTCTACAGAAATTCACTTCGGTTATTACCAAATCGAATTCCATTCCATCCCAATTTATTTTATTAAATTGGAAAACTTTACTTTGGAAAATCTCCTTTAAATCTTAACAAAAGATTTATAAATTCCAAATCACATTTCAGTGTAAATCGGGTTAAAGAACGAATGTCGTTAAAACACAGTTCATGATAAACCCAATTCATATTCCATTAATTATCGGGTTAAAGAACAACTGTTATTTAAAACAACGTTCACGATAAACCCAATTCCCATTTGATATTAAATACAAGGCTCTGAATAGAAAATATATCGGCTTATATTCAATATCAAATTCTACGACCAACAAATATCGTATTGGAAATTACGATATAAATATATCTTTCAAGTTTTCATAACAATATCTATATAATCACGAAATCCAACATCGAAATATTCCAAAGAAAATTTCGATTCAAATCCATTCCAATTCAATTATTGGAAATTCTGGTTACTTTTAAAACCCTTTCAAATCCAATTTATTTATTTTCAAAAATATTGGACTTATAATTCTAGTTCAAAACTAGTTCATTTCGATAAAAAAAACTATTTTTATCTTTTCAAATATGGAATTTTTCATCCTAATTCTTTCCAAATCATTTCTTATGATTTTACACAAATTATTGCTATTTTTAATAATTTTATCAAGGCCCGTATAGTCGATTTCTATAAACGACCATCGAACTGCACTTACAACGACCTTTTCCAAATTTGATTTGGATATAATTCCAAATCCGACAGTTATATTTCAAATTTCAAATATTCATTGGAAAGTTCTTTTCGATACAAACCCAACGGTTCCGGTTTCAGGGGAATCCGACGGTCGGATCTCCCGTAACGTCAATTCGAAGTCAATGGTCGAAATTCGCGAACTACCGTGGCGCGGCGCGTTCTATTCAGGCCATTTAATATATACAATATATATAATATATATATTTCATCGATTTCAATTCTAAACATATTTTATAATTCGTTTAAATTCGTTTTAAAAATGATTTCAACTTTATATTCAATTTTTAAATCAAATTTGAATATTCCATATCATTAATATATAAATGATAATATTTTCAAAATATTATATTTTGAAATCACTTCCTTTTTTATATTCATTATAAATATGAATAAAATCGATATAGATATCGTTCACGTCAAAATGGCGCATATCTAATCAACACGGCTTTACATATTTCAGTAACTTCGTTATTCTATTCAACAAATGAATATTTTTTTCAATACATGAATTTTCTTTTTCTTTCTTACAATAAAAATGTGAATTTTATTGTATAAATATTTCGTTCAACACATGAATAATTTCAACACATGAATATTCTCGACACATGAGTATTGTCAACATATGACTATTTTGTTTATTCAACTCATGAATATAATTTGTTTTCTAAATTGGAATTAGACCCACTCAATTACCATATAATGTTATTTATATGGGTTCTATACAACAAATGTATATAACAGCAATGATAAATAATCAACCATCATCCAAAGTGCACCACACAACTGCATAAGCATTAAATATAAATAATTAACGCTTACACAGTCTGTCAACCCATCGATTGACATATATAACTAAATAATCACGATTAGTGTACGTCAAATATCATCCCAATACCCATGTGGGGTTTCAAATCAACAAACATGGATTATTATTTTTGTGCAGTTGGGCGATGTGTATAATTTATCGTCCCAATTAATATCAGTCAAATGGGTGTATATAAACAAATCGTCCGATTTGTTTATAAATATTTATTTTATATACACGTTAAAAATTATATTTTTAACTATAAAATATTTTATTCATTAAACATCACATGATCAATTTTCACAACACATCAATCAAACAAACAAGTCATCCATGGTCTGTGGACGACAGGTGTTGGGTGCTGCTAAGCACCGTCTGCATCCTAGTATATATTTCAGCTAGAAAATAAATTAAAAGTGAGGGGTTCTCACCGATTAGCTAAACCAAACACCGCGACTCTTCATATATAGAAAATTTTCACCGCGCTCGCCTTTTGTCACTTTCGTTGTCCATATCCACTACATATATAAAAATCGCATCTTTATATTGTTGCTATGTATATAAAAATCACATTTTTATAACTACGCTATATGGATAAAAATCACACTTTTATACTGCTACTATGTAGATAAAAATTCTATTTTTATACCGGTATACATACACTAAAGATCATATTTTTATCACGCTAACTTCATAATAAAAATTATATTTTTATATCGCTCTTCTTCTAATAAAGATTATATTTCTATATCGCCACTCATATAAAAATCACATTTTTATTATCACTACATATATATATAAATCAAATTTTTATATTCACTATCTCATAAAAATCATATTTTTATTATCTCTACTATATAAAAATCATATTTTTATTCTCTACATAATATAAAAATCATATTCTACTACAAATCTAAGAACATGATAATCGTATTTTAATTCGCTAACCTATATATAAAAATCAAATTTTTATATCATTAAATATCAAATTTTTCTATAATGAAAACTCTATCTTTTCGCTAATAAAAATTATATCTCTCCTATAATAAAATTCAGTTTTACTATAATAAGGAAAAATCAGTTCAAATCAAAGAAATAAATAAAATAATGATAAGAAACAAAAAACTTACATTTTTAATTAGAGGAGGGGGTTAGAGGCGGCGACTTGCAGCGGAGGGAGGGTCGTTAGGCGGTCTGAGGTGGCTAGGAGGAGGGCGCCGGGCTGTGGGGTGGTGCGGCAACAGGTTCCATGGTGGTTGGGGCTGCGGTTGAAAGGATTAGGGCTTGAGGGGGGTGCGGTTTCTTGGATGGAGGTAGGGGGAGGCGTTGAAGGGGAGGAGGAGGAGAAGCGATGGGGGGACTGCGATCATCAGCGGCGCCGCCGCTGGAGGCGGCGGCGGCTTCCTCCCCCCTCCCCCCGGTCGCTTCCCCCCCTTTTTTTATTTCCTTCGATTTTTAAAATGAACGAGGGGGCCTGAGAGAGAGAGGTTATATATATTTTTTATTTAATTAATTTCAAAAGGTAACTTTTTATTTTGAGTTTGAAATCGAACCCACCGACTATTGTCCATAGCTAATTACCCCCATTCCGAGCACATGGGATATGTATCGTAAGCTGATTCGACTGTTTCGATCAGTTTCCGTCAAAATCAAAATATAAATCTATATATTGAATTTGAACGCACACTTCAATTTACCAGGGCCACATACGGACTCTAAAAATTCCTAAAAAATATTTTTTAGCTTCGTATTGAAAATACGATTCTAACAAAACTAATTTCGTCAGATTCTGAGACCGTTTGAAAATTGGTCATTTTCTGGTCGATCGAAATTGACTAAAACTATTAAAACACATTTTCTTTTGCCACGCTCACATATTGATTCAGAAAATAACGAATTTTGGAATCTAGCAATAACTAGACATCCTGGATCCAACAAAAGTGGTTTCATCGAAAACCGAGGTCGTTTGCAAAATTTCCATTTTTAAGGGCCAGAATTCCATGGCGACTATTCTGAATTTTTAAATGGGCATAACTTTTTATTCCCGCTATGAAATTTTGATTTTTCGGATTCGTTGGAAAGATATTCTCAAATAGATTCTAATATTTTTACTTTTGCCAAAATCCGGTTTATTTTGAATCCTGTATATTCATTTGAAATTTGAAATCGAATTTTCAAACTACCGCGCCATTTTCAATTCCTTTTATAATTAAAATAAATATTTATATTCTAACGTCGATTCAAATAAATATAAACGTTCTATTTCTATTCAAAATAAATTTCTCATCATTATCATTTAAAATAATTCATTTTAAATATTCAATATTCATTAAAATTGCCAAAATAAAAATTTTTAATTGGCTCAGAATTTCTGGGTTGTTACAACAACTCAGATTCCGAAGATGAAGATCTAGCATTCATTGCAAAAGGATTCAAGAAATTCTTAAAGCAACGAAAGGCTAGTCGATACAACAGAAAGAAATTCGGTTCAAATAAACCATCTTCTTCAAATATAGAATGTTTCAATTGTCATAAAAAGGGGCATATGCAAAAGGATTGTTCAGAGCAAAAGAAGAAGTCAGAAAATGACAAAATCAAATACAAGAAAGACAAGTCAAAGAAACGAGCATTCTCAGTAACATGGGATGATTCAGACTCATCTTCTTCTGATAGTGAAAGTGATCTAGACAATGAACAAGCTAATGTATGTTTCATGGCAACAGAAGATGAGGTACAAATTCCTACTTTTGAAGAAGTTCTTTATATTAATGCTGAATTAATTTTTAAATTTAAAGATATGAAACGACAATGCGAACAAACCAAAGCAGATTTAAGTAGAGTAGAATTTGAACGAGATATGTTAAAAGACGAGAAGAAAATATTAGAGGAGGAACTTGAAAAAGTTCAAGAATCATCATCTAATATTGATTCTCAATTATCTCTTTTAAGTCAAGAAATTGAAACTCAAAAAGAGAAAAATGATGCTCTTACTACTGAAAATCATGAGCTTAAGACAAAAGTCAAGATTCTAGACCTAGAAAAGGCTAATTTACAAACTAAGTTAGATGACATTACTCAAAATGTCTCTAACTTCAACAAAGGTCAAGAAAACTTGACAAAAATTATTGAAAATTCACAATCTGCTTCGAATAAACAAGGTTTGGGTATAAGAAACAAGATATCAAGAAATATCTTAGCAATAAAAGAAAAAGAAAAAAGAAAATAGTACAAGAAACTGAAGCTAAGAAAAATCTTAGTTTATTATATTCCAAACCAAAATCGGTTGTGAAATTTCAAAAGAAAAATGTAAAGAATATCAAAATACGGGTTCCTAAAACAAATAACAATTTAATTAGGAACAAATACATTCAAAACTTTTTGAATACTGTGCATCATAATTCCAATTATTTATATAAAGGGGATACCGGACCCATATGGGTTTGGACTCCTAAGACCTGACTCTTAGGACCCTACAAAATGTGGGTACCATGGACTTAATTTTATTTTTTATAGGTCCCACTTAAGAAAAGAGGAAAGTGGATACTGGATAGTGGTTGCACGAACCATATGACTAGAGACGAGAGCTTATTGACAAATATCAATTATTCAGATGGTGGCTCCGTTACTTTTGGAGATAATTCAAAAGATTATATCATCGGCAAAGGCGATGTGAGCAATTGCGGTACATCTAACTTACCTCTTATTACTAATGTCATGCTAGTTAGAAATTTGAGACATAATTTACTTAGTATCAGTCAATTATGCGACAAGGGTTTTACCATTTCCGTTTCAGATAAAAAATTTAGTATTTTAGATAAAGATCGAAATTTAGTTTTCGAAGGATACAGAGACAGAAATATTTATATTCTGAATATGAATATCAATCATAATTCAGATATGTGTCTTGTGGCAAATGATAATGATCCGTGGCTATGGCACAAACATTTCTGTCATATAAACTTCAAAACTATCGACAAGCTAGCCAAAAATGACCTAGCTAGAGGACTACCCAAAATGAGCTTTACGGTTAATAATATTTGTGATGCATGTCAATTAGGAAAATTGACTAAATCGTCATTTAAATCCAAGAAAGTTATATCAGTGTTTCAACCACTTGAGCTGTTACATATGGATTTATTCGGACCAACACAGATTCAATCAATAAATCATAGCCTATATGTGTTTGTAATTGTTGATGATTACTCTCGTTATACTTGGGTAATTTTCTTGAAAAACAAAAGTGACACTTTCGATCATTTCAAATCGTTCGTCAAGAGAATTCAAAAATCAAAAGGGCTTAAAGTTAAGAACATAAGAAGTGATCATGGTGGAGAGTTCGAAAATAATGAATTTGAACATTTTTGTGCAAAGAAAAATATATATTGTTATTATTTTGATGTTCTAATAAATATTTTCAAAATCTTGAAGGGTTTCTTCTCATGTATTTTATTTGTTCTTTTCAAGTTTTGAAATAAATTCTTCTTATACGACATTGTAGAGCTTCGGAAAATCTCAGAAAACAGAAAAACAAAGCACAGGAAGACCAGTCGACCGACAGGAATCAAACAGTCGATAGTTTATGTCCGGTCGATTGGTATGATATTATCGGTCGACCGTTTATTTCTCTGGAAACAATACAATTTCTTCAATAACCAGTCGAATGGTTAAACTTTCACCAGTCAACCAGAAAAGTTTCTGTTTGAAACCAGTCGACCGGTAAAATCATCATGGTCAACCAGTTACTCTGTTTTTATATAAAAAAAAATCTGAACCTACACATCGGTTCCTTCATCACACCCATTCACTTTCCCTTTATATCTCTCAAACTCATAAACCCTTATCAAACCGAAAATTCCCAAATTCATTCTCCTTCAAAATCAATGGCTCCACCACAAAAGAAGACAAAGAAATCAACTTCTACGCAACCTTAGCCCATTGATGCTAATATAAAACGATGGTTAATGGATCCTATAGCAATCAAGAGGTGGAATGAAATGAAAGATTATACGATTCATGAAGGTTCATTCATCAAATTCTCTGATTTCATTCTCTATGATGTTGAAGAATTAGCGGTCAAAGCCCATATTAAACCCCTTCTTGGCTTTGATAAGAACAACGTCAAAATCAATCATATCATGATAAAGTTGTTCTATGCTAATCTTAACTTAGAAAAGTTTAAACCAGATAATTCTGCTTACTGTCTATGGTCGGTTGTGTGTGGTGAGCACATTTTTATTTCAAAGGAAAGAATGGCATCGGTTCTTGGATCCGGTAATAGTGGAAGAAAGTTCTCTAGCGATTTTCGTACTGTTCATACTCGAGACAAGGTAAGCCTTCTATTTATTGAAGATCATAAACTCGGTACAAAAGCAATCAACTTACGATCTACTGCTAGAATTCTACATCATGCTCTTACGCATTCTTTATTACCGAGAGTTGGTAACTTCGATGCTATATATAAAGAGAATTTTAAGGATTTGTATGCAACATATGGAGATATAGAAATCAATTGGATAAGTATGATCTTTGATGAGATCTTGCTCATAAATGATCGTACAAGACCACATTTATTCTACAACGAATACGTCATGCGTATTCTACTTGACTGCGGTCTCAAATCTCCTGAATCTAAAGTCTCCAAGCCAAAATATATCAACAAAGCAACGAAGAAGATAATGAAGCTTCCTGAACCGTGTTTAAGTATTATGCCATTCGAACGTTATCAGGAACAAAGTCACCAAGAAAGTACTTCACCGCCCGCTAGACCGAAACCGGAAGAGGTTAGGCTTCTTCAACCATCCACCTCGACAAAAGATTCGCTTGAACAAATCGCACGAAATCAATTTCTTCTTCAAGCAAGGCTTAAGCGTACAGACAATAAAATTGATCATTTAAATACAAAACTTAACAAACGCTTTTCAAAATTAAAGTCTTTCTTCGGTATACTTTGGGATGCGATATCTTGTGGAGCATCTTCCTCCTCTACGCATATACAAGACCCAGGAAAACGTCCAATGCCTCCTACTTTTACATGGTCAACTTCAGAGGAAGGCACAAGTTCAGGAATGAGTACTGGACATGGTCGTGGAACAACTGAAACTGAGGAAGAAGACGGCGAAGAAGAAGGAGACAAAGAAGAAGAAGGGGATATGACTCAATCTGATTCACCATCTAACTAGTTCTTTCTATCGCTCGTTTATGGTAGTATGAATATTATATTAAGACCTAAATCAACACTTGTACATAATTATTGTTGTATTTTATTTTGGGTTTGTACGTATTAACTCTTAGGTACATGACTTGGTTAGGTATGTATGGTTTGTATTCTATGCTACAATCCTAATATTTTATATCTGTTTTATGGGATGTATGTCTTAACTACTCCTTTTTGTCGATGACAAAGGGGGAGAAAAATGTTACTAACAATATTTTCTGTAGATTTATAATATATATTTCAAGGGGAGTACATATACAGGGGGAGTTAACAATATATTCAGAGTTATGTTGTCATCAATCAAAAAGGGATAGAATGTTGAGTCAAGGAATTTATAGCATTTTGATTAATGACAAGGTGAAGTTTCATGATCGACAAAAAGAAGAGAATTAATGATAACGTAAGTTAGAGGTTGATTATTTAGTGGTTTAGTCGTGTTATAAATGTTAAAATATATCCTCAAATAATCACATACCTCTATATTGTGAATATATATAAGTATATATATGAATACACATTTATTGTGCATATTGCCAGAACCAGTCGACCGGTTTAAATATAGGCAGTCGACCGTTTCTGGGCAGAATGCACAATAAACATGTATACATATATGTAACGTATATATATATTTCAAAATTCAGTCAACTGGTTATTTTTGACCTGTCGACCGATTTTCGAACTGAAAGCAACTCTTCATACAGACATCTCTTCTCATCAAAAGTTGTTACCTTTCACCAAACATCATTTCTCTTCAATACTTCTCTTCACTATTGGTTGCAACTCTTTATCCTATATAAAAACAACATGAAATCATCTATTCAAACAACTAATTTCTTTCTATCTATTCTATCTACTGCTGATTTCATTGTTGATCATTCAAAGCACTCAAATGCTCATAATCTTCTTATATCGTTGTTGAATCCTAGAATCTGTATATTATTCTTTTGATTCAAACGCGACATCATCTTCCAAATCTTCACAAATTCAAATTCTATTTGAGGATAAGATTATAGGAAGGTTGTACAAGAATTGACAAATTTGTGTTATTAAGAACACACATTGTCAAATTACAAGTCTACTCATCTTGTGTGAAATCCTTCGTGTTGTGAGGGACAAGTTGTGAAGTTCTCGTGTTGTGAGAGGTAAGTTGTGAAGTCCTCGTGTTGTGAGAGGCATGAAATTCCGTTCGGGTGTTGTGAACCTGTTCCTCTGGGTGAAGCGAGGAGGTTGATTAGTGAAAATCCAGAGAGAAGTCTGGGACTGGACGTAGGACGGTGCTCCGAACCAGTATAAAAACCCCTGGTGTTATTACTTTACTTTACTACTTTTTATTTTGTGATATATTTCACTATCTCATATTCATTTGCATAACTATTGTAAATATACAAGTTAGTCTATCATATACATTCCGCATATCCATATTACTGATCCTGACTAAGTCGTATACCGACTCATTCACATAAGGCGAAGTATTTCTGAATGGGGTGCTTCAGTCATTTTCGTTACAAAGGCGGATGGTTCACTTCGCTTGTGCATAGATGATATTTTGGAATGAGGAAGAACATGCTTTGCATCTAAGGGAAGTCTCGGATACCCTCCAAGCGCATCAACTTAAGGCGAAGTTCTCAAAAAATGCCATTTTTGGAGAGAAGAAGTAAGGTTTCTAGAACATGTGGCGTCCAAAGAAGGGATAGCAGTAGATCCCGCAAAAGTAGTTGCGGTGCAAGACTGGAAGGTCCCAAGGAATGCAATAGAAGTAAGAAGCTTTCTTGGACTAGCGGGCTAATATAGGAAGTTCATTAAGGACTTTGCAAAGGTATTAACCCCACTTACAAGATTGACAAAGAAGAATCTAACATTTTCTCGGGATATTGGTTGCAATATCGCTTTCCAACGATCAAAGAGGGCTCTTACAACGACCCCAGTTTTGACTTTTACCTTATGGTAGTAAAAGGATTACGGTACACACGGATGCATGCGGCACAGACTAGGCGCCATTTTGATGTAAGGGTAAGGTCATAGCGGATACCTTAAGAATAAAAAGGTTGACTTCAAGTCCCCTTTAGGTGAAAAGGAAAAGTTTAGAATACATATAAAACCTTGATTTTAAAACCTTCGGTTAAGTTAGTAGTCGACATCGCTAGGAGTAAGACCTACGCTTTTGAATTAAATAGGGACTTCACAAAGAAAAGACTCTCAGAAAGCTGACGCAATGGATAAATTAAGTAGAGAGGAGACCTCTAGTCACCTTAATAAATAAGCTTGCAAGAATCCATGAGTACGCAGTTATGTTTGAGCACTGCTTATCATCCTATGACAGAAAGGGTGAATAGGATTTTGGAAGACCTTTTGAGGAAATGTTAGCATGACACGGCAGAAGTTGTAGTGCCAAGTATACTATAAAAAGAAAAGGTGGAACGGGAGGCGACAGTGAAATGAGTTCCAACGCATATTTTGGAAACAGAAATTAAGAAGCTACGCAATCGTGAAGTCAAGATAGTCTGAGAAATATGGAGTGAAGCTCAAGAAGATGCGACTTAGAAGACTAAACACTAGATACGCGCATCATACCCTTTTTGAGGGTATATCCTTGATCTCTCTTTTTCTGTAAAGTTTATTTGCTAGTCTTTATCTTTTAAGTATATCCTCTCGGCCCAATCCTCGATCCTTAGGTAGAAACCTGTAACACCCCGTGTATTCTATAGTAGTGAAATTCACAAATTAAAGTATAATTAATTTCACATCAAAGAATTAAGGGAAACAGGATACGCCATTGCGTTCGTCTCGGAATTCTGCTTGAGATAGAGTCCCAGTTTGCGTAAAACGGACTCCGTATGAGGGAGATATGACCTCCTGAAGTTTCAGAATTCAGTTTAAAATTCAAACAGATAGAAACTGTTCAGAAAACAAAATTCGAAATTCGAAAATTGGACCAGATTGGGCTGGGCAGGAATTTTCCCGCCTAAGGCACCCAGGTCGACTGGATAGTCGACCTGGGCCACCCAGGTCGACTGGGTAGTCGACCTGGGGGTCGACTGGGGAGTCGACCTGGGGGTCGACTGGGGAGTCGACTGGCCCCTGAGCCAGGTCGAACCCAGCTCCTCCTGGCTGGCCTGGTCTGTGCTTGGACGAATTCCTGAGTCTTGCCTTGTCACTAGGGCTAGGTGTCAGCTCCTGATTGGTCTCTCTTTCAAACGAACGGCTAATATTAACCTAAGCTCCATCGACGGTTCTTATCAATTCACAAACTCTATAAAAAGGACCTAATACTCCACCTAATTCATACAAATAAAAATGAGAATGAGACAGTCATGCTGTTGAAGAAAGACTAGGGGTAGCCGTCAAAATTGAGAGACGATTAGGAGAGGATTTGAAAGCTTAAAGCAACAACAACTAAATCAAAACAATGCCTACAACAAAGGATAGCATCTCCAAATTCAGAATTCAGAAACCTGAATTGAAGAGTCGTCATACGTTGTAAGTAGAGTGCTATTCCAATATGAATGAATAATTGTGTTTTGATTTGTGTAAAATGAGGAATGTAATTGTACTTAAATTGTGGTGACGATAATTCGTAATTGTATGTTGCTATGATTCTGATTATGAATAGATTTGGGATGTTGTGGTATAATGATGTTAGACCTATTGGATATTTGCAAGTATATGACTCATGTTGAAGGTTAACGACTATATGTTTGTGGTAGTTTATTACAACACCTATTGGATATTTGCAAGTATATGATTCATGTTGGAAGTTAACGACTATATGTTTGTGGTAGTTTATTACAACAAAGTTGAGATTCATGCAAGTATGTGATTCACTATTATGCCAACATGAGGTATAATTTTATGATCATTTTTAGTGTAGTTGGATCCATTTGGGTATATTGATTCACATGAATTTATGTTGAAATAGGAATTGTGATTCTAGTGAAAAAAAAGGCAACTTTTGTATTAGAGACAAAAGTAAGCATCTTTGTGAACTTGTGTTGACTCTATGAACATGACTAGACTATGTTTGGTGTTATGCCTAATTGAAAATATGTTTTAGACCTATGTTGTTACCAAAATCATATGATAATATATGCGACACATAATTAAGTTAGATTTACATTTTAAATGCAAGTTTACATGGCTAGATTTAAAACCATGATTCATGTTTAGATATGTTTTATGTTAAGATCATTGCTATTACAATGCAAGTTCACAAGTGCCTAATTTATGTTAATTAGATCGTTATGTTGCAAGTTCATGCGAACACATACCCCTTTTGATGTTACTTAGAATATATAAACACCATGTTCTAATCCTCCCCTTTATCATGTGGCTATTTGGGTTCAAATGTTAAACCCAACATATGTTATATTATAGCAACCGTATAAGACGGGGGTAATGACGTTGGGTTAAAAATATAAAACATATGTATTGGCATGTCTGTCGTATGCCAATGACCTTGAGAACATTTAAGGGGTATAAATAAATTTTACCCAATAAAGATGAATTTGAATAATGGGCTGCAAATATTTACATATAAAAAGAAAAGAGACAAAATATGTAAACTTAGAAAATACGATGTGTTCAACCCGAAGTTGGATTGAGTTGTGATGTAAACCTGCCCGGAACCGCCCGGCTGTCCAGTAGTCACAACAATACCTATCCAATGTGGGTGGTTAAACATTGAGCCCAATAAAGACCCGAGGTTAGACTGAGTTGTGACGTAAGACTGCCCGGAACCAACCGGCAACAGGCAGTCACAACAATACCTGTCTAATGTGAGAGGTCGAGGCTTTAATAAGACAATTAAGGCTGAGTCAGGATTGATAGGATTAAGTAAATTGAATTAATACTTAATCAAAATGGAACATGCTAAACTATACAGACTGGTTGGGGGTTAGGTTTACAAAACACTTAACCAACTTAGCATGTTGGCTAGAAATAGAAAACCTAGTAGCGGGGGACCCTTTTCAGCAGTAACCCTACAAGGTATATCAGGATACCCTGAACTAGGCAGGGTGGGGCACGATTACTGGGCTGATTGTAAGAGGTCAAATCGACGACGGTGGTGCAACAGTGTAGGTTCTAATGGGGTGCGGGCGTGCACACACTCCGGCACAGAAAAATTAGGCACTGGGCACCAGTAGTATACCTGTGCATTCTAGAATTGTTTCGGGCTGCCACCATGGGACTTGATACACCCCATGGTGGGACCAGCATAGGTAACTACAACATCGGGGGACGTAAGACACATGTAACTATGCGAGTAGGAGCCGATCATTAGAAATGGATCACTTCACCCTAATTATGGGGTGCCTGTTGGGAACTAGTTTATAGGGGTGCAGAGATTAATATGGGGTACGATAGTATATTCGACTCTAGACAACTTAACTTAGTTTATAGTGCTTTCCCATTTTCAGTTTATATTTATCATGCCCAATTCTTTATTCATAGACTGAATAGTCTTAGACTTACTCAGGCTTTATGTCTGACTCTACTTTTCTTTCGTCTTCTTTTCTTTCGTCCCCCCCCCCAGGTCCACAGGGAGGGAATACCGCAGCTTGACCAGTTTTCACATCCAGCTTGAAGAGAAAGAATGTATTGCTTGGATATCTTTCATTTTGGACTATGGCTTTGGATAGCAACTATGGGGACTTATGCAGTTTACTTTTGTTTTTATGCTTCTTTAAGTTATGAAATCAAGACAGTTATGAAAATGTAATGGTTTTGGAAGTATTGTAAGACAATTATGGCATGGTTTGTGTAAACACGTATTTTGATGGAATAAAAGTGCTGTTGTTTTCCGCTGTTTAAAAATATGTATATTTATATTTGTCTTGTGTATCTATGTCTTATACTTATAAACCTCCACCGAAATTAGGGCATTCCCTTTAAGAGTGACCCTAACGGAGGTGGGGTGTTTCACTTGGTATCAGAGCATAGGTTTACCAGATAAGATAAAAAGTTTTGAAAATTTATTTTCAAAAGAAAATTTAAAGAAGCATTTTTAAAGATAAAACGTTATTTTATTTTAAAAAGGCATAGTCCCCCAAAGCCATAGGTACTATCTTTTATCCTTTGTTTTGAATCTATCCTTTTAGTTTCAGCATGTCCGAAGAACTTAACTTGCCAGAGGGTGTACCAATACCTGGTTGGTTCAGACGATTCTTAGAAGCAAGGGCCAATCAGCCAGGTCCTACTGTTCCTCCTCCCCCAGCTGCAAGAAATCATCCAGCTGCAGCAACACCTCTTCATCCACCTCCTCAACGTGGTAATACTTTTGCTAAGATATGTAAAGATTTTAAAGCTATGGGAGGGAAGGACTTTCATGGAACCGAGTCCTTCGTGGAAGCCAGGAACTGGCTGAAGGAAACCGAGGACTTATTCGTCATCTTTGAGGTAGAAGATAGGCAGAAGGTACAACTGGCAGTATGGCTACTTAAAGGTGAGGCTTCCTACTGGTGGGAAGTTACCAATGCAGAAAGACCAGTGGAAACATGGGAGGACTTTAGGGCGAGGTTTGAGGCTAAATTTCTCTCAGAAGCTGAAAGGAGCCTTCAATTGGAAAAATTCGTATTTCTCAAGCAAGGGAATATGACAGTCAAAGAGTACGTTAATCAGTTCAATCAGCTGGCTAGGTTCGGACTGGACCTAGTCAACACCCCGCACAAGAAGGCTCTCCATTTTGTCAAAGGATTGAATGAGCCATTACACAGCTTGGCCATGACCCATATACCTATGGGGGCTACGTATGAAAGGTTGGTGCAGATGGCATTGCTGAACGAAGAGGATAAGGGAAAGAAGGAGACAAAGGCAGAAGGCTCTCAAGGGAAGAAAGAGGGTTTATAGCCTAAGAAGGCAGACTTTAAGAAGGGCGGGAAAGACAACAAAGAGAAGAGGAAGTGTAATTTCTGTGGCAAAGTGGGGCACTTAGTGAAAGATTTCCAGAAAAAGAAGGCCAAGATGAATGGTGGGTGCTTTTTTTGCGGTGAGACAGGCCACATGGCTAAGGATTGCCCAAAGAAACGAGGGCAGGGGCAGAAGGCTGGATCCACCTCAGGGGCACAGGTTCATGTGATAGAAGCACCACCTCTGCAACAGCGAGGTATAAATACTTCTGTAGAAAGTGTAGTTTATCTTTATGATCACCCAGTTCACACTTTATTTGATTCTGGCGCATCACACTCCTTTATTTCATCTGCTTTAGTAGAATCTCTGCACCTAGAAACTAGTATGGTAGAGGACCCCTTAATTGTTTCAAATCCAATCGGGGGCCCGGATCATTTGTCTATGATCTGTGTGGGATTGAAAATTTCTATTCTAAGCGTAGAATTTAGATGTAGTGCCTTTGTTTTGGGCTTCTCGGGATATGGTTTGATTTTGGGCATGGATTGGCTATCCAGTAATGGTGCCATCCTTGATTGTGAGAAAAGGGTGGTTAGGCTTCTGACCCAACTCGGTAACACTCTGGAAATTACTTGTAATCCCTCGTATGCGGTTATGCTTAGTTATCTCGAATCGCTAGATGCTTCTATTGAGAGTTTGCAATCGGTTAGAGTGGTCCGTGAATATCCGGATGTCTTCGAAGAGGTGAAAGGCTTACCTCCGAAGCGGGAGATAGACTTCCGCATATATCTTGTAGATAATGCAAAGCCCGTTGCATTGCCCGTCAGACACATGGCTCTATGGGAAAGGAAGGAGCTCAGTAAACAGGTTAAAGAGCTTCTAGAGATGGGGTTCGTTAGAAGGAGTATTTCAGAATGGGGCGCTCCAGTGGTGTTCGCTACAAAGGCGGATGGTTCACTCCGTTTGTGTGTTGACTATAGGGAGCTCAACAAGCTAACGAAAAAGAATAGGAACCCTCTCCCCAGAATTGACGATCTGTTTGATCAGCTTGTAGGAGCGTCTGTTTTCTCCCAACTCGATTTAGCGACCGGATTTCATCAGCTAAGGGTGGTTGAAGATAGCATCGATAAGATAGCATTCAGAACCCCAGACGGCTTCTTTGAATGGCTTGTCATGCCTTTTGGCTTGACAAACGCACCCACTTACTTCGTGGACCTGATGAGTAGGGTGTTTAGAGAATTCCTCAACAAGTTCATAGTAGTCTTCGTAGACGATATCTTGATCTTCTCGAAAAGTGAAGAAGAACATGCTCAGCACTTAAGGGCAATCATGGAAACTCTGCGAGTCCATCAGCTAAAAGCCAAATTCTCCAAGTGCCACTTTTGGAGGGAGGAAGTAAGGTTCCTTGGGCACATAGTATCTAAAGAAGGGTTAGTTGTGGACCCTGCTAAAGTAGTAGTGGTGCAGGATTGGAAGACACCAAGGAATGCAACGGAGGTCCGAAGTTTTCTAGGACTAGCAGGTTTTTACCGAAAATTCATAAGGGATTTTGCGAAAATCTCAGCTCCACTCACAAGGCCGACAAAGAAGAATCTAGTGTCCAATTGGGACATGGACTGCGAGTTTGCTTTCCAACGACTAAAAAGGGCTCTTACAACAGCCCCAATTCTGACGTTGCCAGATGGAAGCAAGATGTTCACGGTTTATACAGATGCATGTAGGACAGGGCTAGGCGCTGTCTTGATGCAAGAAGGGAGGGTAGTAGCTTATGGTGGAAGGCAATTGAAAGTACATGAAAAGAACTACCCGACCGACGATCTTGAGTTGGCTGCCATCGTCTTTGCACTCAAATCTTGGCGACACTATCTCCTAGGTGAGAAATTCGAACTGTATACTGGCCATAAATCTTTGAAGTATCTTTTCTCGCAGAAAGATCTTAACCTGAGGCAACAGAGATGGATGGAGTTTCTTGCCTCGTACGATTTCGAGATCTCCTACACTCCGGGCAAAGGCAACGTAGTGGCAGACGCGTTGAGCCGAAAGAAACTGACCCTAAGCCCGCTGTTTGTTGAAAGGCAAAGCCTAGAGTTTATATCCAACTTTGACTTTAGGCCCTCCTCCGATTTTGTGCCGGGCTTGCTAGCATCTCTCGAAGTGCACCCGACTTTAGTGGACTCAATAGGGACAGCACAACGCGAAGACCCTCAGCTTGTGGAGACGATTGATAGGCTAATTAGGGGTGAGACTTCAAGTCACCTCAACAGATACTCCATCGACGATAAGGGTTGGCTAAGGCGAGACGGAAGACTATGCGTCCCACAGACAAGGGATTTAGTAAAGACGGTTCTCGAGGAAGCATAACACTCCAAGATGACGATACATCCAGGCGGAGATAAAATGTACAAGGACATAAAGAGAACTTTCTTTTGGAGCGGCATGAAGAAAGACGTGGCAGATTTCGTTTCTAAGTGTATGATTTGCCAACAGGTTAAGGCGAAACAGAAGAAACCTGGAAGTTTGCTACATCCTCTAGAGGTCCCGCAGTGGAAGTGGGATAGCATCTCAATGGACTTCATTGATGGGCTGCCTAGGTCTAGAAGAGGCAACACTAGCATTTGGGTAATAGTGGATAGGCTTACTAAAAGCGCCCACTTTTTACCTGTCAAGAGAAAAAGGACTGCCTCATCCCTAGCATCTCTGTATCTCAAGGAAATTGTTCGACTCCATGGAATACCCTCCAGCATTGTTAGTGACTGAGACCCTATCTTCACAAGTGAGTTTTGGCGGAGTCTACAAGAAGCGGTAGGCACACAGTTATGCTTGAGTATAGCCTATCACCCCCAAACCGACGGCCAGACAAAAAGAGTGAATAGAGTTTTGGAGGACCTTTTAAGACTGTGCGTCCTTGACTTCGGAGGGACGTGGGAAGACCATCTTCCTTTGGTGGAATTTGCCTACAACAACAGCTACCAAGCCACCATTGGAATGGCGCCCTTCGAGGCTTTATATGGAAGACCGTGCTGATCGCCCACTTGTTGGTGGGAGTCTACTGGGAAGCTCATACTTGGACCAGATATGATCCGAGAGACTTCATAGAAAGTAGACTTGATAAGAATGAAGACAGCCCAAGACAGACAAAAATCCTACGCAGACAAGAGGAGGACCGACCTTGAATTTGAGGTTGGAGACAGGGTTTTTCTTAAGGTATCTCCGCTAAGGAACGTTGTTCGTTTTGGAACCACAGGAAAGCTAGCACTAAGGTTCGTAGGGTTGTTTCCTATTATCGAGAAAATTGGGAAAATGGCCTATAGATTAGAACTACCCGAAAAGCTGGCCGGAGTTCACAATGTTTCTCATGTTTCGCACCTCCGAAAATGTCTACATGAATCTGCTGAAGTGGTAGAGCCAAACATCCTAGAAGAAGCTGAAGTGGAACGCGAAGCAACCGTGAGGAATGTTCCAACACGCATCTTAGGAACTGAAGTGAAAAAGCTACGCAACCGCGAAGTCAAGCTCGTCAAAGTTCAGTGGAGCGACGCCGAGGAAGACGCGACTTGGGAAACTGAGGCTAGAATACGCTCAGCATACCCTTTTCTTTTCGAGGGTACATCTTTGATCTCTCTTTTTCCCTAAGTTATGCTTTTATCTATCTTTTTAGGTATATCTCCTCGACCTTATCTTTTAGGTAGAAACCCTTTGGATGAAAACATGTAATTGAAACATGTTATGGATGATGGTTGCAAGTGATTGGTAGTGGTTGCTCGTGGTTGCATATACACACACAATCTAGGTTTTAGATCGGCTCAGTCACTTCATATTGCATATGCATATATGTATTTATATTCGTATATGGTTGAAGTTTAATGTGTTGTCATACGGATGTTGCATTTATATATGAATGATTGTGCACTCATGTAGAATCATGAATAGGAAAATTTGCATACATAATGGATTCATAACACTTACATACTTTGCATTAAGGAGGTCAACTAAATCAGTAGGCCGCCTGATTTTGCATTAGATAAGTACATGTACACACACTTCGCATATGATCATGAAGCATTAGAAGTCTTTTAAGGACAATGGATGCTCGTGTTTGATGGATGAGTAGATGGTCGTTTGGATGTTAGGATATACATTCTTCCTAAACTTGAAGATTTCAGGGACAAAATCCTTTTAAGTGGGGGAGAATGTAACACCCCGTGTATTCTATAACAGTGAAATTCACAAATTAAAGTATAATTAATTTCAAATCAAAGAATTAAGGGAAACAGGATACGCCATTGCGTTCGTCTCGGAATTCTTCTTGAGATAGAGTCCGAGTTTGCGTAAAACGGACTTCGTATGAGGGAGATATGACCTCTGGAAGTTTCAGAATTCAGTTTAAAATTCAAACAGACAGAAACAGTTCAGAAAACAAAATTCGAAATTCAAAAATCGGACCAGATTGGGCTGGGTGGTAATTTTCCCGCCCAAGGCACCCAGGTCGACTGGGTAGTCGACCTGGGCCACCCAGGTCGACTGGGTAGTCGACCTGGGGGTCGACTGGGGAGTCGACCTGGCCCCTGAGCCAGGTCGAACCCAGCCCCTCCTGGATGGCCTGGTCTGTGCTCGGCCGAATTCCTGAGTCTTGCCTTGTCACTAGGGCTAGGTGTCAGCTTCTGATTGGTCTCTCTTTCAAACGAATGGCTAATATTAATCTAAGCTCCATCGACGGTTCTTATCAATTCACAAACTCTATAAAAAGGACCTAATACTCCACCTAATTCATACAAATAAAAATGAGAATGAGACCGTCATGCTGCTGAAGAAAGACTAGGGGTAGCCGTCAAAATTGAGAGACGATTAGGAGACGATTTGAAAGCTTAAAGCAACGACAACTAAATCAAAACAACGCCTACAACAAAGGATAGCATCTCCAAATTCAGAATTCAGAAACCTGAATTGAAGAGTCGTCATACGTTGTAAGTAGAGTGCTACTCCAATATGAATGAATAATTGTGTTTTGATTTGTGTAAAATGAGGAATGGAATTGTACTTAAATTGTGGTGACGATAATTCGTAATTGTATGTTGCTATGATTCTGATTATGAATAGATTTGGGATGTTGTGGTATAATGATGTTAGACCTATTGGATATTTGCAAGTATATGACTCATGTTGAAGGTTAACGACTATATGTTTGTGGTAGTTTATTACAACACCTATTGGATATTTGCAAGTATATGATTCATGTTGGAAGTTAACGACTATATGTTTGTGGTAGTTTATTACAACAAAGTTGAGATTCATGCAAGTATGTGATTCACTATTATGCCAACTTGAGGTATAATTTTATAATCATTTTTAGTGTAGTTGGATCCATTTGGGTATATTGATTCACATGAATTTATGTTGAAATTGGAATTATGATTCCAGTGAAAAAAAAGACATACTTTTGTATTAGAGACAAAAGTAAGCATCTTTGTGAACTTGTGTTGACTCTATGAACATGACTAGACTATGTTTGGTGTTATGCCTAATTGAAAATATGTTTTAGACCTATGTTGTTACCAAAATCATATGATAATATATGCGACACATAATTAAGTTAGATTTACATTTTAAATGCAAGTTTACATGGCTAGATTTAAAACCATGATTCATGTTTAGATATGTTTTATGTTAAGATCATTGCTATTACAATGCAAGTTCACAAGTGCCTAATTTATGTTAATTAGATTGTTATGTTGCAAGTTCATGCGAACACATACCCCTTTTGATGTTACTTAGAATATATAAACACCATGTTCTAAGCCTCCCCTTTTTCATGTGGCTAAGTTGGGTTTAAACGTTAAACCCAACATATGTTATATTATAGCAAACGTATAAGAGGGGGGTAATGACGTTGGGTTAAAAATATAAAACATATGTGTTGGCATGTCTGACGCATGCCAATGACCTTGAGAACATTTAAGGGGTATAAATAAATTTGACCCAATAAAGATGAATTTGAATAATGGGCTGCAAATATTTACATATAAAAAGAAAAGAGACAAAATATGTAAACTTAGAAAATACGATGTGTTTAACCCGAGGTTGGATTGAGTTGTGATGTAAACCTGCCCGGAACCGCCCGGCTGTCTAGTAGTCACAACAATACCTATCCAATGTGGGTGGTTAAACATTGAGCCCAATAAAGACCCGAGGTTAGACTGAGTTGTGACGTAAGACTGCCCGGAACCAACCGGCAACAGGCAGTCACAACAATACATGTCTAATGTGTGAGGTCGAGGCTTTAATAAGACAATTAAGGCTGAGTCAGGATTGATAGGATTAAGTAAATTGAATTAATACTTAATCAAAATGGAACATGCTAAACTATACAGACTGGTTGGGGGTTAGGTTTACAAAACACTTAACCAACTTAGCATGTCGGCTAGAAATAGAAAACCTAGTAGCGGGGGACCCTTTTCAGCAGTAACCCTACAAGGTGTATCAGGATACCCTGAACTAGGCAGGGTGGGGCACGATTACTGAGCTGACTATAAGAGGTCAAATCGACGGCGGTGGTGCAACAATGTAGGTTCTAACGTTGTGCGGGCGTGCACACACTCCGGCGCAGAAAAATTAGGTACTGGGCACCAGTAGTATACCTGTGCATTCTAGAATTGTGTCGGGCCGCCACCATGGGACTTGATACACCCCATGGTGGGACCAGCATAGGTAACTACAACATCGGGGGCCGTAAGACACATGTAACTATGCGAGTAGGAGTCGATCATTAGAAATGGATCACTTCACCCTGATTATGGGGTGCCTTTTGGGAACTAGTTTATAGGGGTGCAGAGATTAATATGGGGTACGATAGTATATTTGACTCTAGACAACTTAACTTAGTTTATAGTGCTTTCCCATTTCCAGTTTATACTTATCATGCCCAATTCTTTATTCATAGACTGAATAGTCATAGACTTACTCAGGCTTTATGTACACTCTACTTTTCTTTCGTCCCCCCCCCCCCCCCCCAGTCCACGGGGAGGGAATACCGTAGCTTGACCAGTTTTCACATCCAGCTTGAAGAGAAAGAATGTATTGCTTGGATCACTTTCGTTTTGGACTATGGCTTTGGATAGAAACTATGGGGACTTATGCAGTTTACTTTTGTTTTTATGCTTCTTTAAGTTATGAAATCAAGACAGTTATGAAAATGTAATGGTTTTGGAAGTATTGCAAGACAATTATGGCATGGTTTGTGTAAACACGTATTTTGATGGAATAAAAGTGCTGTTGTTTTCCGCTGTTTAAAAATATGTATATTTATATATGTCTTGTCTATCTATGTCTTATACTTATAAACCTCCACCAAAATTAGGGAATTCCCTTTGAGAGTGACCCTGACGGAGGTGGGGTGTTTCAAAACCAATGGATGTAAACATGTATTTGAAACATGTTATGATTGATGGTTGCAAGTGGTTGCTAGTGGTTTCTCGTGGATGCATATACACACACTAGGTACTAGATCGGCTTAGTCACTTTCATATTGCATATGCATATATGTGTATATATGAATTAAAACTTGATGTGTTATCATATGGATGTTGCATTTGTATGAATAACTAAGCACTAATGTAGAAGTTATAAAGTACGATTAGGAATAATTGCATACATGATGGACTCATAGCACTGGCATAATTTGCATTAAGGAGGTCAACTGAATCAGTAGACCGCCTGATTTTGCATTAGATAAGGGCAAGTACACACACACTATGCATATGATCATGAAAGCATTAGAAATCTTTTTAAGGATAATGAATGCCTATGATTGATGGTTGAGTAGATGGATGTTGATGTTAGGATACATTCTTAGAGATTTCGGGGACGAAATCCTTTAAAGGAGGGGAGAATGTAACACCCCGTATTTACTGTGAATATTAAAGTAACAAATTAAAGAATACTTAATTTTAAAAGTGGAAATATGCATATATATTATATACATAGATATATTTAAGAGAAAAATTAAATAATGACAATAAATATTTCATGTAATAAGTTAATTAAGTGCAGTACATGAAACGGGAAGAAACGCATGCGAAAAATTGAAAAGAAAAATTTGAAGAGCTTCAGGAATTTGGTCATTAAATTAGCGTCATTGCGTTCGCGGCGATTTTCTAGTCAATTTAGACCTACGGTTTGCAGAAAACCGATTTAAAATAAAGAAGATATCTTTAAATTAAATATTGCAACAAAACATGAAAAAGAGGATTGAGAAAAGAATAATGTTTAATATTTTTCTAAGATTTGTAAGCAAAAGACTTAGTAGCTCATTTGGTTAGAATATGTGACTTGCATACAAGAGGTACAGAGTTCGATCCCCGCCAGCGCCATATTTTTGTTTTAACGGAATGGCTAAAAAGTGACTTAGTGTGAATGCAGTTCAAAAAGTGGTTTAGTGTGAAATAGTTAATTGGGAAGATAGATAAAAAGAAAATATATATATATAGAAAATATATACATACATACATACATATATATATGATGTGTACGCATCATGTGGCGCATTTTTGTTGGTCAAGGATTGTTTTTTTTAGCGTGGCCTTCTTTGATTGGCCAATGATTGATTTTTGAGGTATTAGGGCATATGCGTCATGCTACGGTTGGGTGAATGACACATCTCTTTGGTTTGATGGCTCTGATTTCTCCTAGACTAATCTAAAGGCTAGAATTAAACCTAGACTTCTATGTAATCACCCCAGACCTCAACCCTAGAACTCAATTTATGAAGTCGTCATGCTGTTCGTCTACAAACTGGCCTAGCCTCCATTCATCTACCCCAAACTAGAGAATCAATTTCAAAACTAGGAATCAATTAGAAGAATTAGATAATCAAACGTCTACATCAAAGGATAGCTTTTCAAATTCAGAAATCAGATCCCATAAATCAAGATCTGTCGTTTTTCTGTAAGTACAGTTATTGTTTAGATGTGAACACCTAATAAGAAATCATGACTGTAATAACTGGATCTAGAACTATGCCTAATTCTATTCGTGTCTATCCTTTTGTCAATTCTGAATTGCTTATGCCTATTGGACTGTTGTGACTGACATAGTAAAGCCTATCATGCCTATTTGACTGTTGTGACTGACATAGTAAAACCTATCATGCCTATTGGACTGTTGTGACTGACATAGTAAAACCTATTATGCCTATGAGACTATTGGGGACTGATACCATTGAACTTATCAAGTTATATTAAATTTGTGATTCCTTTATGTATATAAGTTACATGCTAAGTTATGTTCGTACATGTTATATGTTAGATCCAAGCTAGTACCCATGTTTGAGATCTATATAAGTTCATGTTTATACAATCAAACTTATGCTAGTTCACATGTTAATTGGATCTAATTTAAATGCGAGATCACGCCTATATGCTTAATTAATTTTATATCGTTCTATCCCAAATTTATACTACGCATGTTGATCTATATTGTTTATGCCTGTTGGAATGTAACATGTCCCTTTCTTTTCCCTTTTGTTTATAAGTTAGGATAATTTGCGAGCCTAACGTTCTATGTGAATTATGCGAACGAATAATGGGGGAGACGTTAGGGAAACTATTAAACTACATGCTATTGTCATAAATTGGCTCATGATCATGTAAATGATTAGTAGCATGAAATGGTAGAATTTGTATACCTAGAATTATGGACATAATTTAAAGGGTAAATGGGGCATGACTTGAATTGAAAACACTTGTTCATAATTTACATATGAACATAAATTGTAAATATGTAAGGTGGCTAAAAAATGAACATGCCTAACCCGAGGTTAGATTGAGTTGCGGTGTAAAACTGCCCGGAACCGCCCGGCACATCCAGTAACCGCAACAACACAGATCTAACGTGAGAGGTTAGCGCATTTAGCCCAAAACCCGAGGTTAGAATGAGTTTGCGGTAGAAGTCTGCCGGAACCGCCCGGCACATCCAGCAACCGCAAACAACAGTTCTAATGTGAGTGGTTGGGGCATTAATAAATTAATTAATGCCAATAAACAAACATGCTAAGAATGGTAAGGTTAAGTAACATATGAATATGTGACACTTAACCAATATAACATATTAATTAGACAAGAAGGTGGGTTAAGTAAATTTAGAACACTTAACCGTTATAACAGGTTAATTAGACAAGTGGGTGGGGTTAAGTAAATTTAGAACACTTAACCGTTATAACATGGTAATTAGACAATGAGCAGGGTTATGTTAACCAATACAACATGATGAATGAATAGGGCTAAGTTAATAGGAAACACTTAACTAGTACAACAGGATGAATGAGAAGGGTTAAGTTAATAAGAAATGCTTAACCAATATAGCATGATGAACGAGTGGGGTTAAGTTAATAAGAAACACTTAATCAATATAACATGATGAGTGAACAGGTTAAGTTAATAGGAAACACTTAACCAATACAACATGATGTGTGTGTGGGTTAAGTTAACATGAATGGACAACACTTAACCAATATTACATGAACAAAGTGGATAGGGTTAAGGCAAGCTTAACCAATAATACAAATTGACTTGATAAGTAGGAAGGTTAAGTAAACCTTGGGTAGGTGGGTAATATTAGTATATATAGGCCCACAAACTTAACCGTTAAATAAACATGATTGAATCGGTGGGAGGATTAAGTATATCTCGTGTAGGTGGGTAATATTTGTATATATAGGCCCACAAACTTAACCGGTTGGAAACCCTAATAACGGGGACCCATTTCAGCAGTAACCCACATGGATGTATCATGGTACCCTGAAAACTTGGTAGGATGGGGCACAATTACTGAGCTGATTATAAGCGGTCAAAATTGCAGTAGGGGGTACGTCGGTGTAGGTTCCGACGGTTTACAGGCGTGCACGTACTCTAGAGTGGGAAAAAACAGGCACTGGGTACCAGTAGTTACACAACGTGCATCTTGAATCTTGTCGGTTTGCTATCATAAGGAATGATACACCTTATGGTGGGACCAGCACAGTGTATCTACACGCAAGAGAGGGCCGACTGACACAGACACAAGGAAAATTAATACAAGTAAGGAGTCGATCTATAGGGTAGTCAGGGTACATCTAACATCTTCATGGTAATTAGGCTGGTTGAGGTAAGATCCTCATACTAGATGTACACCTGAAGGCTACCACAATTGCGGGGTTGGGATCACCTTATTTTATAACACAGGATACTAGTTAGGACACTAGTAGGGATACGGATCCTTTTTCACAGGATACTATTTGGGGCACTAGTAGGGAATATGAACCGTTCATTAAAAGACACTAGTTAGGATGCTACTTGGGTGGTGCAAAGAAAATAGGAAATCATAGAAAGAACCGAAGCGCATTCAGTGTTTCTTACCTTGTCATATCTAACGATCATCATTTGTTGTCTTTCTATGCTTATTATCATGGTTATGTCTGGTATTCAGTTTATTCATGTCATGATCCTTTTACCTATTTACATGCTGAATAATCACTGGACTTACTAGACTTATGTCTGACCCGTTTTCTTTCGCCTTCTTTTCTTCCGTCCCCCCTCCCCCCGGGGGTTCGTAGGGAGGGAATACTACCGCTTAGCTCGGTTTTCTTCCCAAGATCAAAGATAGAAGATGTATTGCTTTGGACTCTCTTTTCCACTGCTATGGCTGGCTCATGCTTTATTGGGGAATATCATTGTCATTTTATGCTTCTTTATTTTGTTTAACAGGACAGATGATTTGTTGTAATGGAAGATAATCTTTGTACAAGCTGTTTTATCAAGCTGTTGTTTATCAATAAAGTAAAGTTGTATTTATTTTCCGCTGTTTAAATTTTGTCTGTTTTGTAATTTATCTGTTCTATACACTCATGGCGCTCTACTGAAGTTAATGCATTCCCTTTGTGAGTGACCTTAACGGAGGTGGGGTGTTACACTAACTACTACAAAATTTTAACAAAATCAAACGCTAAAGAGAGTAGCTAACCTTAGAGGGGTTTCAAAAGAATAACCCGTACGTTCTATACCATGCTTGATAGCAACTAAGACTTCATTCCTTATTTCCAGCACATGCTTAATTTTGCTTTTGAATATTGCTTCACTCCTATATCTCTATATGACAGTGATGAATTTTTTAAAATTATTAGCAGCAGCATCCCACTATAATTTCTCTATCATGTTCTTTATACAAATAACAATACTCAATATTATATTGTTGATTCGTGAAGCATCGATCCTACGAATTTTATACATAAGCTTGCCTCAAAGACAGAAAGTGAATGAACAGCAAAAATGGAGATGAACATTTGATTCTTCCTCTTCTTTACATAGCACACATAAAGGTGCATCAAGAAACCCGAGGTTGTATAACTTTTTTCTGGTATTAATGGCATTGTTCAGCACCTTCCATAACATGAAATTAACGGTTTCTTTACTGTATTCATTCCACACTCTCTTGTTTCACGTAAAAGGCTATGTACCCTCTCTATTCAAACATTTATACACAAAAGAAATTGAGTTCTTAGTAAAATCATGTGTCCACACCACTTTATCCACAGTAACAACAGGGCAGTGTTACAACATTATTTCACCCCGTAAATGCCTAATGAGTTGGTTGGAAGAGTAAGGAAGTAAAACAGAGCCATTACTGAGAAATTAACCAGCATCGGCATGTATTCCAGACTGTATTATTTGATTATAATTTAATACATTGGCAAGAACAATGCCTCTCCTTACCCAAGGATCATGTCCAAAAGAAGCATTACTAGTCTTTGAAATTCTGTCATGAACGGAAGGTAGGAGATCACCTCTAAGTTTGAGAATGCATCGCCATGTCCAACTGCGGACTAAGGGAATATCCATAGTCTAAAAATGGTTAGATTTTAGATTATGTCATATAGTCCATTTCACCCAAAAATTGTCTTTCTTAGATATGAGACTGTGAAAATGTGCACTAATGGCAGCTTTATTCCCAGCCAAATATTTGGAATGCCAAGACCTTATTGCATTTGGCTTCCACAATTTTAACATAACTGATGGGTTTGAGTTTATCTGAATACATGTTGCTAGACCATAGGAAGTTAGAAAAAGCTCTTCGAATCATTTTAATCAGCTTAAGTGGGAAGATGAAAGTTCTAGACCAATATGTTGCAAAGGAATGCATAACAGACTTAACCAAAGTGAGTCTACCTACCTGTGTAAGATTTAGACTGGACCAACAATTGATGACTTTAGTAATTTTGTGGAATAAACTCGTACAATCTCCTACTCTCTTACACACCTTTCCTCACCCTCCCCCCCCTTTAAAGATCTTATGTTGTTTGCTAGTGTCGTAGGTCCAGGTTTCAAATGATTTTTCAGATTATCTTGCTTTTGGCTTTTGCTACTTGGAAGAGCTATTCTGCGACTTACTAGAGTTGGTGCTGTGCAGGTAGAGCAGGAGCTTTCAGTTGGATGTTTTACCAGACTTGATGCATGAGATTTCATCTGTCCGGCCTTGCTCTTTGGCCGATTCCAGGAGCTTGTTCTGGCCCCATGTCATTTTCCTTGGGACTTATGGTGTTTCCCTCGTCACTAGCGAGTGACTTATGAGGGTCATTTTATTTTGTTCCTCCATTTTAGCTTGTTCCTGGTTGTATCAGCTTGTTTGCTTGTACATGTGCTTTTGTGTGTGCACAGATTATGTATCCATTTCTACATAATTTGTTTATGTGAGCCATTGAAGAATGGCTAGATTCTCCTTTTTTGTTATATATATATATAGGTTTGAAATATTTTTTTGTAGCACAACTCTGGAAGAAATGGAAGGAATTTCAAGATATATTGATGCATCATTCACAAGAGGCAAGCTTGATAAGGAAGATAACTGGTGAGCCAGTTGCATATCAGCTCCAGCAACCATAACAGAAGACTTTGTGTTATTCAAACCAGACAATGAGATTTTGTGAAATCGGTTAAGTACTAGAAGCAAATTGGTTATAGAACTTATGCTTGGCTTTGTAAAAACAATCAGATCACCAGTAAACATGAGAGAAGAGATTAAGGGTTCACAATATTTTGGGTGAAGGGAAATGGATTTGTTTGCAACAGCTTGGTTGATGAGTATTGTCAAAACTTCCATGACAATAATTAATAGATATAAATACATATGTTCCCCTTGTCGATTGCCTTCAGCACTTCTAAAGTAACCGATAGATCCACCATTAAAGTTCAGTGAGAAATGAACAGTAGATAAGAATGTATATATCCAAGCAGAAAAATAGGGAGGAAAAAACATTAAGAATAAAACTCTAGTGATTGTTGTCCATAACAATGAGTCGTACACCTTCTTAATATCTAATTTGAGCATTTCCCATGGTGAAACAATAGCTTTACTGTAAACCCTTAAGAGTTATAAGGAAATCAAAATGTTATCTAAAATACTTATGTTTGAGAGAAATGCAGATTGATTATCAAATATCAAAGTAGGAAGAATGTTTTTGAGTCTAGTGGAGATGATCTTGGAAATAGATTTGTAGATTATGTTGCAACATGCAATCATCCTTGAATTCACTAACCTTAGAGGGTTGATCAGATTTTGGAATTAAAGAAGGTTTTGTTGCATTTACACCTGACATCATTTTGTTGTTATAAAAGAAGCTTTGAATTGCTTTATAAATATCCATCCCAATGATTTTCCATCATGTCACAAAGAAGAATGCATTAAATCCACTTGGTCCCCTGCATGAATCCTTATTCATGGAAAAAATACTTGCTTTAATCTCCTCCCTTGTAATCTTAGATGATAGAGCAACACATTGATTACTAGCAATAGAAGGCAAAGTAATGTCATCAATGATAGATAAATCAGGTATAAAGTTTGGTGAGTTAACCAGAAGACCAGAATAATAATCAATGAAAGCTTTGTCAACAGAATCAGGTGTATCCGCTCTATGCCATCCTTATCTTCAATTCTCATAATGTTTGATTTGGTTTGATTAATTTACAAAGAATTATGGGAGTACTTTGAATTTCTATTACCTTCAATGTGCCACTTAACTCTCATTTTTTGTTGTTTATCTCCTCCTCAATGCTGAGATCATTCTTGTACTGGTTCGGGAGTGTGTATTCAATCTGAGCTAAAGCATCATCATAGGGTTTTCTAGAGCATTCTTCTGAGCATTTGCAAGGGCAACTTTAAGAGTTGTAGTTAGTTGGTCTCCACGTCCATTTTTTTTTTTTTTGCTGCCCAAGGTGCAAGATCCTTCTTCATCTTCTTTAGTTTATTTTGCAAGACATACATAGGGGTTCCAAACTAATTAGTTGACCTGCCAGATTTAACTACATTATAAAAGTCAGGCTCTTGAACCAATATATTAAAAAAATTATGGAGGAAATTCTTTTCATGGCATCCAAGCAAAGAGATAAAATGTGACAACCCGCCGCGCACCAACCGACATTTACTCCTAAAGTGCGCTGTACACATGTCCAGTTAGCACGGAACGGTCGTCAGAAGGAAAGAAAGAAGACGAAGAATCAACCAAGAACCTGTAGAATGTCTCACAACACATGGAATAAAATATAATCACAACATATACTTGACATAAAACAGGTGAGACAGTGCATAAGCTGGAAACAAACTATCATAGCAGCGGAAAATCCAAATACAGCTTATGTTCCACATCATCCTTATTACAACTTTTCAAACAGTCTCTAAAGGTAAAAGCAAGATAAGGGAGGTACACTACTAATGCCCAAGTAGTGACCACCAACGACACAGGGAGAATATTCTATATATATCATACGTGTAAGCCTCCTGCTCGCCTCCAGATCAGCTACTCGTGCATCACCAGCTAACCTGTCTCTAGTCTGCTCGTGAGAGAACCCAGAGTATTAAGAAGAGACATAAAACTCTGGGTCAGACAAAAAGTTTGGTATGTGCGATAAGCAGCTAAACAGAACAATAACAGGTATACTAAACCATACCTGCAACCAAAGAGTTAGCACTACATACCGTACAATACTCTAAGGTGCCACTGAACAAATGGTGTAAAGATAACGGGGTGGGGGTGTGCATGTCGCAATGATGGCAAACAAATCAAACATAGCAACCATCCTCACATCTCTCACTCAGTGCGTAAAGTATACGATATCCACTACCTTGGTCACCTATCCATTGGGCCATGACGGAATCCAATCCCGTACAACTATCACTACAAGCCCACTATCCGTCTCTCAGTGGTGAACCAAAGTTATGAATACCGACAACCCCTTTGCACACGTCCCGCAGCAAAGCCCAACTCATGAAGTCGACACGTCAGTTCCCAACTGGATCCTGAGCTCTAACTTCTTATCTGGACTACCTTTGCATCTCGGGTTATTGGTCTTCTTCTTTTACTTTGCTTCGGATCGTACTCCCATCGGGTTCGGATCGTCGTCATCACCTCTGGCGGATCGGGTCGGGGCCTTCGAGTCCAATCGTCATACATCGGTTCGGTTTGGAGGTGGCTATGCAGGTCGGGTCGGGGTGGCCTTCCTCCAGTGGTTCGGGTCGGAATGCTTCATCACCTCGGATCGGGTCGAGTTCCTCTAGTTCTTCCATGCCGCATCGGTTCGGGTCGGGTAACATGATTCGGATCGTGGACTCTCCAGGTAAGCGGATCGGTCTGGAGATTAATGCTCCCATCGGTTCGGAGAGGACTACATGGGTCGGATCGGAGAAGATGCTCCATTAGCAGTTCGTGGGGAAGGGCTTCACAGTGGTTCGGTTCGGCCTCCCATCCGATCCGATCCGGTTTGGGTACTTTTCTGCACTTTTCCTGCAACTTCCAGCAACTGTTTATACGCCACTCGACGGCGTTTTCGACCAATCTAACACTTCTAGACAATCAAAAATCATACCATACAGTCATAGCAACATGTACAACAGCAAAACAACAATCATAGCACGTAAAATGGATCAAACATACTCAAAACCCATATTTTCCCCTTAAACATGTTCAACAACAACTAATGATAGGATTAGTAAAACTTAACCAAATTAGCCAAATTTTATAACAGAGGTCTAAAACAATATTTTAGAATTTTTGAATATTTTTCCAGATTTTTACGCATAATTTCGCTAATTATCCCTAATCACCCCTTAATCCCCTAAATTCCGGGATTAGCAAAATTAGTCCAAATTAACCCAAATTAATATCAGAGGCATAAAATAATATTCTGGAATTTTAGAAATTTTTCTAGATTTTTCTGAGTTATAATTTTGCTAATCTTCGCTAATTACCCTAATTAGTCGTAATTAGTGAAAAACAATGCAAATCACTCACCTTAGCCACAAATAAAACCTCAAAACTGAAATAAATCTCTGTTTGGCACTGTTCCCAATATAACACAGCAGCTCTAACTTTTCCTTGGTGCTTTCTCTCCTCAATTTGATGTAGCTAAGCCTAATCTTCAATTAGAAAGTGGTTTAGAGGTGTTTTGAAGAGGTTTAGAAAGTGGAGGCCATGGCTAGGTTAAGAGGAATGAATAGTGACTGCTGAAAAATGAGAAAAAGGTATTCTCCAAACCCTAACAGTCCTTTTAAACTCCTAATCCCGAAATCCCCTTTTGGGCCTAACTGTCAATCACCCGGTTAAGCCCAGTTAAGCTGTTTTTCTCTATCTGAAACTTGTTTCAGCCATATCTCCTAAACGGTGAGTCCGTTTGGCTAATGTGACTGCCTTACGGAATTGTAAATCATCATCCGGATCCAATGGAAGTAGTTTCAGGTCAAAATTCCTTTCCAATCAAAAGTTATGGCCGAAACAAGATCAGCTAGGGGCAAAACGGTCATTTAAAAATCGACAAAAATCATGAACATGGGAAATGACCCCAATGGTCGTTTCCCAATGCCACATGACCATACGACTTCATTTAAGAAAGAAAGAAATATTCTATGATCCACCGATGCGTAGAATGCGGGTTGTTACATTCTCCCCTCCTTAAGAAATTTCGCTCCCGAAATTCCCTAAACAAAACACACAAGGGATCCCTCATGCCTATTAGCCATAAAACAACAATCAAACATGCAAAACAAGTCTATCCTAGCATGCGGAATAACTAAATTGCAAAGTAAATCTTACCAGGCAAAGAGCTTTGGATACGACTTTCTTATGTCATTCTCTACTTCCCAAGTACAGTCGTTCTCTCGCCATCGATTCCCATCTCTACCCTAGAAGTAATTTCCAATAGGTTGGGATTGTCCCTCTGACTGGAACCGATCCACGTAATCTAGATCGATCTAATCGTCAAGCTTATTAGCGTTTCTGAATCCATTTCACATTTAAGTCTGAAGTCATATCCCATGATATACTCTAGCTGCTTCCATTCCAGAAAAATAGCCTCTAAACTGTCATGTCTCCTACCCAAATGTATCGGCTATCGCACCCAGTCCGGTACTATGGCATTTGTCTACTGTCATCTTCTTAGGTAATCCAACCATATACGTCAAATTTTCAACTACATTCCAAATGTCCTTTCAAGTCCAACTTGAGTCCTTCCTACATTCCTACTGCACGTCCAACGTACATTCACCTCCTAGAGGCAAACTAGACCCATCCAATGAACCTAGGTACTCCACTTATACTCATGTTGCACGTCCAACGTACATTCACCTTCTAAAGGTGAACTAGACTCATCCAATGAATCTAGGTACTCTACCTTCGAGTCCAAGTTCAACTTGAAGCTCCTATATCCGCTGAATCTCCAAGGTCAACGGACGCTCCACAATGCCCAACATACTTCAAGTCTAACGTAAAGTATCTTACGCCAGTCATATCACCATGTTCGACGAACTTATACTATTTCCATTTAACAGGATCTACAGGTGATACTCAAGAGAAGAAAGGTAGGAGCAAACACAACAACCATAGCATCCATCAAACAAATCCTATCTATCACCTGCAAAAGCCATGAATACGTCGATACTTGTATGTCTGGTCCAACCAACATCAATAACTAATGGAAACTCTGCCTCCAAACGGACTACCGTACGTCTGACGTACGTTTATCCTCCAAGGATAACTAGATCACGTCCAACGGATCCAAGGTAAGTGGGCGTCCCTAGATACCCCTGCTTTTAGTCCGCCTGAAACACTCAAGTCCCACCCAAGTCTATCCATTATCTTGCTGCCCTCTCGAGTCCAACTCGAGCCAATCCAATTCCTTGCAGCCTTCTCGAGTCCAACTCGAGTCAATCTATTACCCTAAACTCAGACCCAGTCTTGAGTATCCATTACCTACAGACCCTAGTCCAACGTGAGTCGTCTCCCTATTCGTTGCATCTCCAAGATCAACGAACACCCATTTTCTTTTACGAGTTCAAGTCCAACTTGAATCGTCCTAATCTTCGTTGCATCTTCCATGATCGACGAATACATCTTGTTTCTTCAAAAAGAGCATCAACATAAGGTCCTAAACAATCCATTACTTTGTATCTTTCTCGAGTCCCACTCAAGTCATCTCATAATCCTATCGAGTCTAACTCGGGGCAGTCCATACCACTTAATAGTCTTATCCTGTCACAGCTGCCCATTACTCCTCGAGTAAACCAAGATATCATCCAATGAAAATTCGCAACAACTATTTATCTCTTACGCAAACCATCGTAATCGAACTCGACATTCCCCAAGCACAAGCCCCAAAGGCCTAAACCAATATCAGACAAGCACCTAAGGAACATCTCCTCCGAATTCGGACAATCCATGTGAGGTGATACTAGCTAAACATCCAAACACTCAAGCATTCATAACTAACTCTGGCTATCCTTGCCAATCTCGCTTGAGACTATCGTCGATCGCATGGCCAAGTCCTGACCAAACTGATGTACATCCAATGTACATTCGCTTCTCTAACTCCCGTTATCATCTTCATCATAAGGTAGGCGATCCAATACCACCTTTCGTCCATCATCCATTATAATGGTCATCAAACACTCTTCACAATCTACTATCACTCTTTACCTTTGAGGTCAATCGGCTCCCAAAAATCAAGCTAGACCTAGTAAAGCTCAAAATAAAGCAATCACAACAAACATACATCCATGACTCGATGAGACCAAATTACGACAAATCCTACAAAGGCTAGTCAAACGACCTATCGGGTTTTTCACTACTAAAGGTCTATCGACTAACTCATGTTTGTTGAAAAAAACTCGATCAACACATCTTAAATAGAAAGCATACCTCGAATAACGACACCTTTTTCCTTCTGCACCGCAGTTGGAGCATTCTACGAAGAAGGAACAACGTTGATAGCATATGCTTTCACGATCTGCTTCTCCCTAGGAGGTTGTGGACATTCATTCTTATGATGTCCCGCTTGGCCACAATTAAAGCACTTACTTTCCCCAGGCTTTTCCCGACAATCTCTGGCATAGTGGCCCTTCTTACCATAGCTAAAGCACTCGCCATCTTTCTTATTTTTCTTATTCTGACCATCCATGGTTTGGTCTTGTTTCCTCTTATTCTGGGAATTATTCTTGCCTCCATCGCCTGCTTGCGGCTTTGGCTCCTCTGCAGATGCAATAGCAACCTCAGTCTTTGGCTTAGGGTAAAGACTCTCTGACCTTAATTCTTTCCCCACAATCGATTCAAACGTCTCATCGATGTGGTTAATAAGCTTTTCCCCCCAAGTATCCATCCAAACCAGTAATGAACTTCTCATACTTCTTCTCAGGAGTATCGAGAAGGGATAACCCATACTTCGACAAGGTGTCGAACTCAGCAATATAGTCCGAGACTGCCCTACCATTCTGCTTAAGCTCCAAGAACTTCCTAAACAATTCCGACTTCTGAGCAGTTGGGATAAACTTGTCGCTAAAGCGAGCCTTAAACTGATCCCAAGTAACCTGATCCTCTGGAGTGGCTGTCTTAATAGCATTCCACCAATTCGTCGCTCGTCCTTGCAGCTGACGAGATGCTAGCCTTCTCTTCATTGCATCCTCGATACCCAAGTCGTCGAAGATACGATCACAGTTATCCAACCAATCCTGAACACCCATGGCCAACTCCGCTCCGTGGAACGGCTTCCCACCAAGACTAGTATAGTCCTTATTCAGCTTGGCGAAATCGTCCCTAGGTGCCTGCACTACTGGACCACCACCATTACCAGCATTGGGAGCTGCCCTCTGAATATCTCTAAGCATCTCTCTCATGAGGTCAGTGAACATCGTCCTCATGTCAGGAGCATTCCCATTATTGGCTCCTCTACCGGTACCCCTTACGTATCGGCTCGTCGTTCAATCTGCACAGAGAAAACGATTAACCATCTCTATACTGGTGCCAGTGTAGTGCGACTTCATCCTTAGCTATACTAATAATATATATATAGCTTTTGAAAACCAAAATAATCACAAATACGCGCTCTCATATACGTATACTATCTCTCCCTGATGACTTCCCTAGGTTAACTATGAAACCTAGAGCTCTGATACCAAATGTGACAACCCGCCCCGCACCAACCGACATTTACTCCTAAAGTGCGCTGTACACATGTCCAATTAGCACGGAATGGTCGTCAGAAGGAAAGAAAGAAGACAAAGAATCAACCAAGAACCTTTAGAATGTCTCACAGCGCATGGAATAAAATATAATCACAACATATACTTGACATAAAACAGGTGAGATGGTGCATAAGCTGAAAACAAACTATCATAGCAGCAGAAAATCCAAATACATCTTATGTTCCACATCATCATTATTACAACTTTTCAAACTGTCTCTAAAGGTAAAAGCAAGATAAGGGAGATACACTACTAATGCCCAAGTAGTGACCACCAATGATACAGGGAGAATATTCTATATATATCATACGTGGAAGCCTCCTGCTCGCCACCGGATCAGCTACTCGTGCATCACCAGCTAACACGTCTCTAGTCTGCTCATGAGAGCACCCGGAGTAATAAGAAGAGACATAAAACTCTGGGTCAGACAAAAAGTCTGGTATGAGCGATAAGCAGCTAAACATAACAATAAAAGGTATACTAAACCATACCTGGACCTGCAACCAAAGAGTTAGCACTACATACCGTACAATACTCTAAGGTGCCACTAAACAAATGGTGTAAAGATAACGGGGTGGGGGTGTGCATTTCGCAATGATGGCAAACAAATCAAACATAGCAACCATCCTCACATCTCTCACTCAGTGCGTAAAGTATACGATATCCACTACCTTGGTCACCTATCCATTGGGCCATGACGGAATCTAACCTCGTACAACTATCACTACAAGCCCACTATCCGTCTCTCAGTGGTGAACCAAAGCTACGAATACCGACAACCCCTTTGCACACGTCTCGCAGCAAAGCCCAACTCCTGAAGTCGACTCGTCGGTTCCCAACTGGATCCTGAGCTCTAACTTCTTATTTGGACTACCTTTGCATCTCAGGTTATTGGTCTTCTTCTTTTACTTTGCTTCGAATCGTACTCACATTGGGTTCGGATCGTCGTCATCACCTCTGGCGGATCGGGTCGGGGCCTTCGAGTCCAATCGCCATACATCGGTTCGGTTCGGAGGTGGCTATGCGGGTCGGATCGGGGTGGCCTTCCTCCAGTGGTTCGGATCGGAATGCTTCATCACCTCGGATCGGGTCGAGTTCCTCTAGTTCTTCCATGGCGCATCAGTTCGGGTCGGGTAACATGATTCAGATCGTGGACTCTCCAGGTAAGCGGATCGGTCCGGAGATTAATTCAGTTCGGAGAAGACTACACGGGTCGGATCGGAGAAGATGCTCCACTAGCAGTTCGTGGGGAAGGGCTTCATAACGGTTCGGTTCGGCCACCCATCCGATCCGGTTTGGGTACTTTTCTGCACTTTTCCTGCAACTTCCAGCAACTGTTTATACGCCACTCGACGGCGTTTTCGACCAATCTAACACTTCTAGACAATCAAAAATCATACCATACAGTCATAGCAACATGTACAATCAATCATAAACAGCAAAATAACAATCATAGCATGCAAAATGAATCAAACATACCCAAAACCCATATTTTCCCCTTAAACATGTTCAACAACAACTAATGATAGGATTAGTAAAACTTAACCAAATTAGCCAAATTTTCTAACAGAGGTCTAAAACAATATTTTAGAATTTTTGAATATTTTTCCAGATTTTTATGACGCATAATTTCGCTAATTATCCCTAATCACCTCGATTAGCAAAATTAGTCCAAATTAACCCAAATTCATATCAGAGGCATAAAATAATATTCTGGAATTTTAGAATTTTTTCTAGATTTTTCTGAGTTATAATTTCGCTAATCTTCTCTAATTACCCTAATTAGCCGTAATTAGTGAAAAACAATGCAAATCACTCACCTTAGCCACAAATAAAACCTCAAAACTGAAATAAATCTCTGTTTGGCACTGTTCCCAATGTAACACAACAGCTCTAACTTTGCCTTGGTGCTTTCTCTCCTCAATTTGATGTAGCTAAGCCTAATCTTCAATTAGAAAGTGGTTTAGAGGTGTTTTGAAGAGGTTTAGAAAGTGGAGGCCATGGCTAGGTTAAGAGGAATGAATAGTGACGGCTGAAAAATGAGAAAAAGGTATTCTCCAAACCCTAACAGCCCTTTTAAACTCCTAATCCCGAAATTCCCCTTTGGGCCTAGCTGTTAATCACCTGGTTAAGCCCAGTTAAGCTGTTTTTCACTATCTGAAACTTGTTTCAGCCATATCTCCCAAACGGTGAGTCCGTTTGGCTAATGTGACCACTCTACGGAATTGTAAACCATCATCCAGATCCAATCGAAGTGATCTCAGGTCAAAATTCCTTTCTAGTCAAAAGTTATGGCCGAAACTAGATCAACTAGGGGCAAAACAGTCATTTAAAAATCAACAAAAATCATGAACATGGGAAATGACCCCAATGGTCGTTTCCCAAAGCCACATGACCATACAACTTCATATAAGAAAGAAAGAAATATTCTACGATCCTACGATGCGTAGAATGCGGGTTGTTACATATAATTTGTGGTGGGTGGTCTGAAAGTAATGAGGGGGTAGATAACAAGAAACTGTTGGCCATTTGACAAGGGTAGAGAAATTACAAAAGGTATGGACAACTTTAGAGTAGATCCTCCTACCAGACCTACTCATATTATTCCAGCAAAACCTAGATCCTTCAAAATTAACATGATGAGGGCTAGTTTTATGCACAACTTTGTTGAATAGAGCAATGTCCCTTAGAGTTGCAGCATTACCACCTATCCTTCCCCCATGGTTCAATAAACAGTTCAGATCACCAGAGAGAAGCTAAGTATGGTTATTTTGAGATAAGTGAGGTAAGTAATCAAGAAATTCTTGCCTGAAATTAGCACAGTTATCAGCATAAGCTATGGTAACATAGAAGGATAGAGAAGAAAAGATGTGAATAAGATGTAGATGAGTGAACTGTTTGTGGAAAAGAATTGGAGTTATAGATAGAAGAGAGGATCATAGAGAATCATGATTCGATCATAAGAAGCTTATTGCAAATTATTTAATAAGTTCCAAAAAGGACTGATGATATTTGCTGATTTTGAAGTAAGTTGAGAATTCAACTTAGTTTCTAAGATAGCAAGAAAGTGGAGATTGTAGAATTTTATTATTTTCTTCTGCCTGCTCAATCTTATAATTAAGATGAGCCCCTCTGGTATTCCATACCCTGATCTTACTAATTATTGGAGATGGATGAGATTAAAATTTTGTTCTTGCTTCTTGTAAAAGAAGAGGGTGAATTAGAAGAATTAGGTAAGATGAAAGATTTTTTGGGTAAGTTTTGCTTCATCAAAGGACTTGTTTTTTCCTTCCTTTCTTCTTCTTACCAGGGTTTTTAGATTCAAGCTGATTTATTAAAGGTGAAGAAAAGAGCAGAGATGGGTCATGATTAGAAAGAAGGGGGGTGGAGACAGTACGAATTGGGTAGCCAGGTGGAGGTTTTATGTGGTAGTAAGGTTGATTGACTTGTTGACTTGAAATATGAGGATCTAAAAGAAGTGGTAAAGTGGTTATATTTGAATTTTTAGGAGAAGTGGTAGGTAATATATTTGCATGCACAGGAAAGGTAAATTGAAAGGTGGTAGATTTTGCTTTATTTGTGGAAGTGGTTGGTGTAGTTAGTGCCGTAGTGATAGTTGCATGCAATGCATTATTTGTCTCATTTAACTTTCCAGGTACTTGCATGTGATCTTCATGCATATGCATATTCCCACTATTGACACAATCATGTTTTCCCCTGCTTGCAGAACAGAGCCATCAATATTAGTTTGCTCATGTTCCACAAACACTTGCTCTTCATTAATTGCTTCTTTTTCATTAAGTGCTTCTTTATTAACTTCTTGATTATCACCTTCCATGTGCTTAGCTAAAACCTCAAAGGGATTATTATTTAATTCAAAAGTGGCTTCATATGTTTCCTCCCCAGTCTCATCATTCAGTGCTTCTTTTTCTTGCACTTTCCCATCTGCATATAATTTGTTACCTTCCTCGCTAGCATCTTTCTCTTTATTACCAGTAAACACATTCTTAAAGCTTTGATTGTGTTCTTTATTACCAACAAACTTCTTCCGAACTATTCTTTTCCACTATTACCTGATAGGAGCACTATGTTTAATTATGTTCTCTTTCCTTACATTACTCTTGACTTGTTTCTTTTCTTTAGTCCCCTAAGTTTTCTCATTTTTAATTATTTGAGTTTCCTTATTGACACAATTGTCATCCACATGGCCAAAAACCTTGCATATGGAGCAAACATCTGATCTCCATACATAATTAACATTGACAAATTGCATTCTCTTATCCAACAATTGCACTAGAAATTTCTCTTCCAATTTCTGGTTTGGCGTCACTTCAACTAAGCACTTTGCACAAGTAAGTCTCTTCATTCTTTCAGTAATTTTATCTAAACATAGTAGCATCCCAACCTTATTCGCAAGCCGATTTAAACCTGGTAGTGACCAATAAAATAAGGGAATATTAGATAGTTGCACCCATACAGGAACGACTTTGATATTGCCAACTACATTGCCTAGCTTAGGGTCCCATTCCTGTATTATATAAACCTTATTTTTCATAATAATAGGGTCATCTCGAAGTATCACGGTACGGTTATCTTGATTTGATAGTTGAAATAAGAAAACAACCCCATCAAACCATACTTTACTCCGCCTTCAATCTCCAAACACCTTTAAGGTGCTGCACAACAGCTGTGTATGATTGAGGTTGATCTAAGTAAAACCCACCATGCATTGATTCCAAATTGATGAGGCAACATTAACAATCTCCTCAGTTGGTACCATAACATTGCCATTAAAAATTAGGTCAATTTGAACTACGCAATAGGAGCCTGCATTGCAAGGCATTGCCTTAAACAACCCAGAAGTACCCTCAGGGTATACTGGTTTGATTCGAGATGGATGAGACATACGGTTAGAACGAGGAGGATTAGAACGGATCTGAGCAAAGGAAGGAGGAGGATTGGGTAGCAAAGGAGACGTGTGGGAAGTGGGTGGCAGAGACACAGGGAAGGTCAGAGGGTCAGGAGGAGGCCGCGGAGGGGCAGGGCGGCTAGTCATCGGGTAAAGGAAGAGGAAAAAAGGACAAGTCAAAGGGAAGGATAAAGAAAGTAGGGCGCCATGAAAAAAACTAGAGAAAAAGGTAAAAGTAACAATTCAGTTGTTGAATTGTTAGTCGTAATTTGATAAATTGTTAGTTGCTAATGATTTGAATTATTAGCTGATAACATCTTGATTTATTTATTTGAATGACATGAAATAAAGGTTGATAGTTTATATGAAATAATTGTTGATAATTGCATGCAATAATAGTGTTTTATATATGTGTAGTAATAGTTGTGATCATTGTATGTTTGTTGTTTTGATTTCATCACCCCTATTATGATATCTGCAAGTTTTAGACATCGTAAATTATATATGAGATATTATAAAATTTGGATATGGGTTTAAATAATATATATACCCAGATTTTAATTAGATGAATCAATTTGGAAATTTAATCGAAATTTTAAATTTAAGCTTTAATTGATAGTTTATTAAAAGAAATTATCCAATGAAAGATTAACTTTAATTTTAGATCTGATGATTAAATTTAAATTTAAATTTAATTTGTTGATTCAAAGATTGGAATTGAGTTAATGGAAGTTTGGGTTTAAATTAAAATTTAAACTTGTTTGACTTAATAAAGATTTGATTTGAATTAATGAAATAATTTGATTTGATTTTTGAATAATATTTGGGTTTAAGATTCGATTATTTTGTTAAATTGTTAAAAAGGAACTTATTGTAATTATTAAATATAAAGATTTGATATTATTAATTTGAACTTTTAAATGTTGAATCGATTGATTTAAATTGGAATTTGAATCTTGAGTTGATAAGAAACCAGAATTGGAAAGGTTTGATAATGTATCGAAAAAGAATCGGATTGGATTAGATCATAGAAATGCTTGTATTAATATTATTTATGTTAACTACTTAATCTTATAATTAATTTAATTTAAAAAAATTATATTACATTTGTCTATTCTATTTATAATGATTTCAATTAATATATTTTACATTTAACTATTTAGTTATAATCATTTTAATTAAAATATTTTGTATTAAATTTGCTATTTCATTTACAATTGCTTAGTTTAACTATTTATCAACTATTTACTCTAAACTATTATATATACCAAGCTTTACTATTTTAGCCATATAATTAGTTTATTTAGAGTCTATCTCCAATCCGAGCAACTAAGTCCAAATTATTCAAATATAAAGTTTTATGGGAAAAGTATGATATGAAAAACTAAATCGAAATTAAAGCCTTGAAAAATGAATCTTCTTGAAATATGGAAATTGGATATTGAAGTTAAACTAATATATGAAGTTGAATATAGATTTTAAGTTTGGATATGGAATATTGAATTGATTTTCTAAAAATGATACTGAAGTCGATATTTATAATAAACCAATTAATAAGATGAAATATGATGTCGGGATCTTATGAGTATTCTTGTGTTAAATTTCTTGTATATGTCACAAAAACATTTCATTTTAGTTGATCTTGCATGCATAAGAATATTAATCCTAACTCGAGTATTTTGTTTTACATTACGCCCGGGTCATACTGGGTATTTTAGTTTAGCGAAAACATTGGTTTCAGAAGACGAAGTGGAGCCAAAAATCCTAATTATTACTATATTAGTATTGCTTACCCCGATTGGTAATGTGTATAATTTTGTGCATTGTGTATAAATGAAATCAAATGTAAACAGTTTTATGAACTATTTTATGTATTTATGATATCTGTTTATTATATTTTAATCCTTCCTTTGTGACATTCTGTATTCATTCTTCTAAATTTATTTCTTTAGAACAAACCCATTAGTAATCCATCTTTTTGAATGGTTTAAATCGGACATGCATGGTTTATTATCGATTTATAACCGTTGGAAAAAATGGGCTGTCACACTTGGTGCCGGAGCTTTGGTTTAGCGATAAACCTTAGATTGTGCGATAAACTCATTAGAGATAGGGTCAGTAGTGCCTTATAATGAGTTGAGTGTATTGGGAGAGCATACTTGTATTTTGTAAATATACTTTGAAATTTTAAATAATTAATCTAATTTGAAAATTTAAATTAAAATAAAGTAGTTATATAATAAGTAAAATAAGCTTTGGTTTTCATAATTTAAATGAAATTGTTGTTAAATTAATTTATTAAAGTAATGAACCTATGGATTTAGAAAGCATATTTGTCCTAAAATATTAGATTTGTGGTTGTCATTATTGATAGTATACTTCTGGTTAATAAATTGAAATGGGAAAATTTAGATGAAATGTATATGATTTAAGATTTGATTTAATAAGAGGCTGTGTATTAATTTTGATTAGCATGAAGTTGTAACTTAAAAGTTATCTAACTAAAATTTGAGAATTAAATTCCAAAATTGATTTATAACATTTTGGAAAATGGTACTTGTATCCACAAATATAAATGTTTCAAAATATATTTTCTCACATTCTTTTCAAAAGAAATGAGAGTGGAGAAGTCGCTTCTGATGATGGAAAATATTTCGGTGATGATGGTTACATCATCGATGTTCATTTTTGAGAGTCAGAGTGGGGGAGACTACTAAAGTAGTCTTGCTGTTTTATATTTTGATGAAATGAATTTGATTTAAATCTCTGAACAGTGAATCGATAAATAAATGTGTGTATATATATTTATTTCAAATGATTGAATAGAAGTCCATAGATTGTTTCTCAAATTTGATTAAATAATATTAATCTATGCATTAAGATAATTTGATCTTTCATCTTGAAGAGATGTCTGAATATTGAGTACAAATTAATAAATAGAAATTTAATTTTTCAGCTATATTGAATAACCTAACCCTTTTAAATAAAATTTAAAATATTAAGTTAAGTGCAATTTAAAACATGTTTAAAGCTATTAAATATCAGAAACGTGAAATGCTTAAAATTTCAAATAAGTATAACATTTGTTTTGAAAGGTTTAATTGAAAGTTTATTTTAAGTAATATTTTGAATAAAATAATGATTTGGAAGAATAGTGATTTTATGTGAACATGACTTTATATGTAAAAATTTTGACTGGTAACTTTGGAAGAGTTGAATTTAAATAATATCCAATTTAAGTAAGTGATTTTCAAAATACGAATCTGAAACCAAACTAATATTTAAACGGAAAATTTTGAGAAACTTTGAATTTATAAATATTTTGACATATATACTTTCGAACTTATATATAAATGATTTGTTTAAGGATGAAGTTAATTCAAAAGTAATGACTTAAAAGGTACTTGGTATAAAAACAGAAATATTATATACAACAGAATTTATATAAGAATATAATATATTCAAAATTTTGGTTTATGTACATTTTAAAATTAAGGTAAGGGAAGTATCTTCCTTCAAAAATCGAGGTTCTACTCGATAGGAATTCTTGTCGGTGTGTATTATATTGTGGCAATTTGGACTTAATACTCATGAGTTACCTTTGAACTCGGCTACATAGCGAAATTCGCAGGGTCGCGAAGGCCAACAACGGATGTTTCTCGGGGGAACCATATGTAACCATTGCGTCTGCTGGGATCTATTCGTTTTACGATGGCAGAATCCATAGGGTTGCGAAGGCCTACTAGTACGGATGTTTCCTGAGGGATCTAGGAGCGACCATTGCGTATCTGCGGTATACATGATGTAATTCGTAGGACAGTGTTTGCCTAAGGTCTACGGGTAATAGAGATGTAACCACCAGTGTTACTAGATGTAGGCTGCAATCCATGCTGAGGTATTATAGTAAAATGCGTAAGGCAGTGATTTCCTAACCATCTATGCACGTGGCACTTTGTCCTCTCGACCTGGTGATAGAGAGACCCTAGGGGCTACGCTCCATGATGATCTCAGGTTATTCTATTCTTTTTTAGATGCATCCCATTGATTGTTCATGATGAAATTTGCAGAGAAGTGATACTTACGGGTACAGACGTTTCCTGGGGGAGTCAGACGTAACCGTTGTGTATTTGTGATTCATAAATAGTTTCATCGGTCAGCTTCATTTGGTACATCACTTATCTATTTTAATGTTTTAAAAGTATTTTTACTGGATGTTGAAATAAGTTTACTTATTACTTTGATATTTCTAGTTTTGTGCATGATCAACGTATTACCAGATTTCTTGAAGAACGGTGATAAACTTGTGGCAATATCGAGTTATCAAAAACTATTTTCGATATAAAGTATTTTCTATATAAAATAATCATTTCAAAGATTTTTTTATAAACTTTAAAGTCTGCATATAAATTCGAAGACACTTGAATTAAATACATTGGTATAATTAAGAAAATTAATTAACTATAATGCGTGAGAGTGTGAAAACCTTTCTATTCGCATAACAGTTTTGATTTAGTTTGAATATACGATTTTGATTCCAAATAGATTTGTTCTTCCAATTTCCGACAATGAACGCTCATAAAAGTTTCTGATAAGAATACAAAGTTCTATATCATAGTTATTGCTATCCAAGGAGAATGGAAGTTTCTAATAGAGAAGTAAAATGGGAATTCATACTAGAGTTGTTGGGTTATCAATACTAATTTAAAGAAAAGTTTTATATTCGAATAACGGTCAATTGTGATACATATATGAATGATATGTCGACTAAGTAATAATTTCCTTATTTCTTCCCTTTTCAAGAACGAAAAGTTCTGAATGGGGAGATTGTAACATCCCGTAAATTTTGACTATTTAAGCTATTGAATTAAATTTAATTATTGAATTTAAAATGGTTTTAATATAAGAATTAAATGATAAATTTAATTTAGAATGTATTTGTTTGAAAAATATAACATGAAATCAATCTATAATGAAAGGTTGATCCTTAGGAGTTATTATTTTCATATAGAAGTGATCTAAGAAATTATATATCGAAAATGTGAAAGTTCGCTTGCTCTGTTTAAATTGATTTTTGACAACTGATTGGCGGTAGCAACAACCTATTTATCATAAATAATAATAAAAATTTGAGTTTGGATAAAAATCCAAAATTTAATATTTGAGAAACATCTAACTACATATAGCGAAGGAATGAATTTCGTAGAAAAATATGCAAGTATGTTCCGCTCACGTTAGTTTAATTAAACATTTAATAAATCGCTACAAATAAAATATTGTCGGAATTTGAGCGAATTTGAACTAAAAATATTAGACTGTATTCTAAAGAGAACATCGGTTTTCATTTCGTGAAATTCGATTGTTCGGACCATCAAATGTACGATTTTGTCAATAAAAGCATATTTCAACATGTATACTTAAAACAATAAAAAGTGTTTGCTATTCAACTGCATGGAATGAAATCCTCTATTATGTTGAAACATGTTATATATATATATGGAGAGAGGGGGGAACACGTTCTTGTATATTTGGCTTGTGTTTCATTCCAAAACAGTACTTAAAAAATGAAAAGATTTATGTGTGTGCTAGAATGTCTGAAGCCATGTGTTATGCTTATCACTCTTTCCCATACCCCTTCTTCCTTCTTTATGCAAATCTGAAGCCATTCTTTATATATATGTATACATATATGTATGTATGTATGCATGTATGCATGTATGTATCACATCGTAACCGTCCCTTCCCTCTCCTTCTTTTTAAATCTTGAACCTCTCTCTCTTGCTTATTTCTTCAAACCACACTTAGTAATGGCAATTGGGTGGGGTGGGGTGGTGTGGGTTGGGGCGGGTTTCTCGTGCCCCAGACCCGACCCAAACTTTTTAAACCTCGCCCTAGAGTTTTCCCGTAAACCCGGTGTGGGTCTGGAATTTCGCCCTGTACCCAAAACCCGTACGGGTCAGGGTAGACCCGCCCCACGACCTTGTGATATTGTGTTCTAATGTACACAAATTTATGTACTCATATTTTTTTCAATAAATGATAAATTATATACATATTATAATGTGTTCACAATGATAAGAGAATATAATGAGTTGTAAGATAATAATTTAAAATGTATGCATTTGTTATTGTATGATTATCATTGATGCAACTAAATACTATGAAAAATTTATGGTTGTTGATTGAAAGAATATAATATTTAAGTTCTAACCATGTATATACCTAAGAAGATTAACAAGTAATCATTATAGTTATAAAGTATTTTAATGATTTTCAATCATGTGGGTCGGGTTGGAGCGTTTAGCCGTTCCTCGGACTCGGACCTACAAAAGCAGGTCGCAAGTCTACCCACCCCGAAGACCCTATGAGGGGGTCTAAATGGGTCAAAACAGGGATGGTTCAAGTGGGTTTGGACCCGATACACGCCCCCATTGCCATCCCTAACCACACTCATTTGTCTGCTCCATTTTCTCCTACTCATATGCATTTTCTACCTACATGTGTGACCTGCACCGCATCTTAAAACATTCCCAGCATATATATGAAAAAGAAATACGTGGATCCCTTCAATGCATACCCCCTTCCCTCTTCAAACCTGTAACACACAAAAAAAATTGAAGTCGTTCATGGAATTTGGGCACGTCTCTTGATCATCCCACTCCTCTATCCTTACGCCATCTTCGATCATCTTCCCATTTCCCTCCACACAGCAGCCTCCACCATTTGACCATAGCCTAACCTAACTGCTTGGATCTGTGTTTTGAATAGCTTGCTTTTGCACCAGTCACTTGTTTTCATGTATATGTTGTGACTTGGGCTTGCTGTGTTAAACTCTAGTTATGTCCATTCTTAACCATGTTGAGTCTTCCTTTGTCTGCATCTCGCCTCTTTGGTTTTATATTTATGTCCGTGTGTGGCGTTGTTGTTGTATGTATCCATGTGTCTTCTGTTATCAAACTGCATGTCAAGATGTCCCGTGGTATCCATGATGTGTATTCGCGTATGCCAATAGCTTCAAATTTTCCGCTTCCTGGGTTTGCCGTTCATTGTCATCTAAAGCCACGTAAGGTGAGAATCTCTCACGATTAATGTCTACATACTAGAAATTAACATCATATGAATGATAATGATATTAGATTTATTTTGCGTTCGTTTGGTTGATAAATGCTTGAATTATTAGTTTAGAATTGCTTGATTGGTTAGTTGTTAATTTCATAAATTGCAGTTGCTGAATTGTTAGTCGTAATTTCATAAATTGTTGGTCGATAATGATTTGAATTCTTAGTTGATAACTTCTTGAATCATTGATTCCCATGACATGAAATGACGGTTGATAGTCTATATGAAAAAAATGTTGATAATTACAGGCAATAATAGTGTTTGATTTATGTGCAGTAATAGTTGTGATCGTTGTATGATTATTATTTTGATTTCATCACCCCTATTGTAACATCTGCAAGTTCTCAACATCATAAACTATATATAAAAATTTATGAAATTTGGACATGGGTTTAGATGATGTATACCTAGATATTTAAATAAATGAATCAATTTGGAAATTTAATCGAAAATTTGAAATTTATGAAATTTAAGCTTGAAATGATGATTTATTAAAAGAAATTATTCGGCGAAAGATTGAATTTAATTTTAAATCTAAATATTCAATTTAAATTTAATTCTTTGACTTAAAGATTTGAATTGAGTTAATGAAAGTTCGAGATTAAATTAAAATTTAAACTTATTTGACTTAATAAAGATTTGATTTGAATTAATGAAATAATTTAATTTGATTCTCGAATAATATTTGAGTTTAAGATTCGACTGTTTTGTTAAATTGATAAAAAAAGGGAACTTAACGAAACTATTATCTAAAGATTTAATACTATTAATTTGAACTTTAAAATGTTGAATTGATTAGTTTAAATCAAAATTTGAATTTTAAATTAGTATTAAGCTAGATTTGAAAATGTTTGATAATGGATCGAAATCGAATCGGATTGGATTAGATTATTGAAATGCTTGAATTATTATTATTTTATGTTAACTATTTAATCTTAAAGCTAATTTAATTTAAGCTTATTATACAAAATTTATTTATTTTGCTTATAATGATTTCAATTAAAATATTTCAAATTTAACTGTTTAATTATACTCATTTTATTTTTTGCTATTTCATTTACAATTATTTAGATTTAACTATTTGTCAAATATTTAGTCTAAACTGTTACGGATACCAAACTTATTCAAATATAAAATTTTATGAGAAAAGTGTGATATGTAAAACAAGATTGAAATCGAAGTCTTGAAAAATGAATCTTCTTGAAATATGAAAATTGGAAATTGAAGTTAAAACTGATATATGAAGTTGAACTTGGATTTGAAGTACAGATTTTTGAATATTGAATTGATTTTCGCGAAATGATAGTGAAGTCGATATTTATAATAAACCAACTAATAAGATGAAATATGATATCAGGACCTTGTGAATATTCTGTGTTAAATTTCTTATATATGTCAACTGAACATTTCATTTTAGTTGATTTTACATGCATCAGAATATTAATCCTGGTTGAATGTTTTGTTTTACATAACGCTCAAGTTAGATCGAGTATTTTAGTTTAGCGAAGACATTGGTTCCAAAAGACGAAGCTGGAGCCGAAGACCGTAATTATTACTATGTTGGTATGCTTATTCCATCTTGTAATTTGTATAATTTTGTGCATTGTGTATAAGTGAAATCAAATGTAAACATGTTTGTGAATTACTTTATGTATTTATGATATTTTTTTATTTTATTTTAATCATTCCGTTACGAGATTCCGTATTCTTTCTTCTAAATTTTATTTCTTTAGATCAAACCCATTGGTAATCCATCATTTTTAGTAGTTTATATCGGACATGCATGGTTTATTGTCGACTTGTGGCCGTTGTAAAAGGTAGGTTGTCACAATTTAACCTTTAAGTAAGTAACTATTAACTATTTAGTATACTTTAAATAAAAGTTAATTAACTTTAAATATTACTGTAAAATAATTAAAAATACTTTTAAATGAATAATTATTAACCACAAAACCTTATTAATGAAATCAAATAACTTTTTTAAAAATATTATTAAATAACGATTCTTCTTTTGAAAACATTATGAAATATAAATCAATGATGATTTGAAAACGTTTGTTTCAATCAAACTTATTTACTGTATTTACGTGATGGCTACGTCTTTATCTTCAAGAAATCATAAGCAACCATAGCCCAAAATCTATATACTTAAAGCGTTTATTCTACAGGACTTACCAATCATAATGATACTTAAATAAACTACCATATATTCAATTTATCATCCAGTTAACGTGGTATTTACGTAAATATGCATATGTAAATAAATAAAATTATCATTTAACAGCTAATATAACATTTATTTAATAAAAAATAACCCGCATAAATAAAATGTCCAATTAATATAATAGCAATGTAATGGTTTATTCTGTTTATAGATATAAAATAGAGTAACTTCATCCAATAATTCAAGTGGTATTTATTTGATCAAATAGAGAACACCAAGCATACATTTAAGTTAATTTTGAACATTAAAATTAAATAATGCAATCAAATCAATATTATCCTTCAATTCACATATGATTAAATACTTGCAATAAGTTTCGATATAAAAAACTCGAAAATTTCTAATAGCAATTCGAGATACTGTTTCGTGACTCTGAATCAGATTCAAACAAACTAATAGCATTTCAAGATGCTACATCGCGGTCTTAAATTTATTTCAAACGGTTCATCAATTTGATCAATTCATGCAGACAATTGATATTATGGTAATTTAACCAAGCTAAACAACTAACAATTTTCATAATCAAGCAAATAATAAATATTTTAGTTTACTCTACATAATACTTATAAATCAGAATGGTTAGTTTCACTCACCATTATTCCATTTGTTACTTTCACGTTCTAGTTTCCTATAATTTCAATCTGCGTTTGAAATTACTCAGAATTCACGCTAGCTTCAAATGTAGCCAAATAAATTTCAGAATGCAGATAATGTATATATGAGGGTTACAGTGAAAACCGCGTCTTAATCGACCCTCATACGGAGGAGATATACATTGTATAAGTCAATGATTTTAAAATATAATTAATTAAAATGCTAATTACATTTCCACTCTTAATTATCCCCCATAACTAAATGTAGTCTCTCATAAATCTTCCTCCTCATTGTTCAAATGTCAAAACCCATTTCCTCATGTGTAAACCCACACGCGCAACTACCTATCTCCACCTGTCTCTCTCCGATCGATGGAGACTGACATCTCCACCTCCATTTAACTCCGTTACTCTATAGCTCCACAACCATCACCATAAAATCGACCTCGAACCTCTTCCTTGATTTTTGTCCTGAAGCTTCGCGTGGCTACGGGAAATGTCATAATTCACTATATCTTGTCGCACCACTTGAAACTTAGACCACAACTACACATCGATGCCACTAACCCAATATGACATACCCCGTGTTATGCATAGGAATTTTCTTGCTACTTCGAGTCATCATGGCTAAGTTTCTTGAAGAATTGGAGTTGCAGTTTAAAATTGGAAATGATAGATTAATTAAACAATGAAAGAGTAGATTGCAAATAATTGGAAAAGGGAATTAAAAATGGATAAAAGCTTGAGAATTGAATAAGACGAATTAAGAGATAATTTCTCTTATAAAATCCTCTACACTGTTTCATGATCAAAACTAGAATATATATACACAACTTGTAATACTATGGGCTGGTTTACTGAATTACTTACAACAGGCTTCAACACTAAGGCCCATCAACATAACTAATTCAGGTTAATAAGAACATAGGATACAAAAGTGCATGTGTGGACGTGCACAACAACTGTCCATTATAGAGTGAGTTCCGAAGACTTGGCCAGAGCCAAGGGATCACCAGAAGCCTCCTTGACTAGACCATTGACTTTCAGGTCTGACATGGTTCCAATTTTCGAGATAACCCTACCTTGCTTCAAATTGTTCAATGAAATGCTCTTTGTCTCTTCTTTTGTACAAAAATGTGGCAATTCATTCTGAATGGATTCTCGTTGCTGTTGAAGAATATGAGTTTGAGGTTGAGACCCAATACTCCCTATATCTTTGAATTTTGACCTTGTCTCAAGGTCAAAGGTAGGGAATTGCTTCACCAAATCCCAATAATCCTCCCACTTCGCTTCTTCCTTACTTTGCTGCTTCCATTTGATTAGTACCTGAGTCACAGGTCTGTTGTTACTCGGAGTTATCCTCCGATCGGGTATATCTTCGGGTTCATCCACTATTTCCTCCACAAATGAAGGTTTTTTTTGCTGTATGATGGCCTTTTTCCCCAGTTTTTCCTTCAATTGTGACACATGGAATATGGGATGTATCTTTGCTGCTGCAAGAAGCTCCAGTTCATATATTACTTCGCCAATCTTCTTAATGACTTTATATGGTCCATAAAATCATGGTGATAACTTGGTGGTTTTTGTGTTATTTATAGTAATTTGCCTATAAGGCTGTAACTTGAGATACACCCAATCACCAACTTGAAATTGCCTTTCAGTTCTTTATATATCCACAATTTTTTTCATTCGTTCTTGCGTGAGCTTCATACTGTCCTTGAGTAACTGTAATACAATATCACGTGAACATAATTCTTTCTCGACTTGAGGTACTTCAGTAGTTCAAGGAACATATGTCAATAGAGTTGGTAGTGAAGCACCATAAACACAGCCAAAAATGGTGACATATCAATAGTGCTTTGCCAATTGGTATTGTACCAATATTCTGCTACAGTAAGCCACCTTGACCATTTGCGGCTTGTGGCATACAATGCATCGTAAATATCCCTTAAAATTTTGTTAATAACTTCGGTTTGCCCATCGGTTTGTGGATGATACGTGGAGGTTATTTTGAGTGTGCAGCCTTGGAGTTTCATCAGTTATTGCCAAAAAAATACTGGTGAATATAGCATCACGATCAGATGTGATGCTACGTATGTAGTAGACCAAGCATTTTGAACACTCCATCAAAAAACATTTGTGCTATTTGAGGGGTTGTATATGGGTGCTGCAAAGGGAAGAAGTGTGTGCATTTTGATAGGCGATCCACAACAACAAATATAGTCATGTACTTATGGCTTTTTGGTAGTCCGATCACAAAATCCATGGAGATGTCCCCCCATGTTGTTTTAGGGATGGGTAGAGGTTGTAACATCCTTGGAATCAATACATTCTCATGTTTATTTCTTCGACGGTCTTCACGTTCTCTAATAAATCTTTCAATGTCGGTATGCATACCCTTTCAGTAAAAAGACTTGTTTAAGCCTATATCTCGTCTTCTTAACCCTTGCATGACCACTAATGGTGTAGCATGATGTTCATGCAACAATATTTGTATGATATCCTAACAATCTTTGGTAAGCAGTAGTTTATTTTCATAATATATGAGCTAATCAATCACATTATATTTGCTGCTTAGTTTGTCCTCATGAAACCTGGTTTTCGGTTTTTGATACAAAACAGATTTTTCCAATGCCTTCTTAAGCTCATTTATCCAACTGCCTTCAAGAGTGGTAAGGGATTGACATTGATGATTGGTTATTCTGGCCATCTGTTCTTCTAGAAGCCTGGAAAGTGAATCAGTAGTAGTATTTTCTCTTCCCTTTTTATACTCAACCTTATAATCGAAACCATACAATTTGGCTAGCCATCTCCCTTGTATACCCATGGTAAAATTTTATGATAATAGGCGTCTAAGGCTTTGATGGTCTGTTTTTATAGTGAATCTCTTGTTAGCAAATATTGTGTCTATTTCTTCGTCGCAAGCAATACCGCTAGTAGTTCCTTTTCGCAAGTTGATAACATTAAGTTATTTCCTTTCAATGCATGGCTAAGAAATGCAATATGTTTTTATTCCTGAATTAGAATGGCTCCCACGCCTACACCACTCGACTCACATTCAACCACGAATTCTTTGTCAAAATTAGGCATGGGTAAAACTGGTGGAGACAGCAAACAATCTTTTAAGATGGTTGAACCTAGCAGTTATTGTTTCAGGCAACTTAAAAGATTTTTTTCTTTAATAACCGGGTAAGAGGTTATGCAATCATTCCATATTGTCAAATGAATTTTCTATAATAACCAGTGAGGCCGAAGAATCCTCGTAGGATCTTAAAATTTCTTGGTTGTGTCCATTCCATCACAGATTTAACTTTATCCGGGTGAACATCTATTCGATTCCTTGTTATGATGTGCCTTAAGTAATTAGTCTGAGTTTGGCTGAATGAACAATTAGATAATTTGATAACTAGTTGATCATCTCTTAAAACCTCCAAGGTTAGACATAGATGTTGCATATGCTCAGACTAAGTCTGGCTATAGATTAGGATGTCATCAAAGAATACTAGTAAGATTTTTCTTAAATAAAGTTTAAAAATGTTGTTCATAAGGGATTGAAAAATAGAGGGTGCATTTGAAAGGCCATAAAGCATAATGACAAATTCATAATGCCCTTCATGAGTGTTAAAAGTTGTTTTATGTATGTCTCGTTGATGCATTCTAATTTGGTGATAATCTGATCTAAGATCTAACATGGTAAAATAAACAAAACCATGCAATTCATCTAATAAATCATCAATTAAAGGTATAAGATACTTGTCCTTAATAGTGAGTATATTGAGCGCCCTGAAATCCATGCACATTCTCATGTGTTGTCCTTCTTTCTGACCATAACTACGGATGAAAAATAATCTCTGGTGCTTGGGTGAATCAGTGCAGACTCTAACATTTCTTTCACCAATTTTTCTAGTTCATTCTTGATGTGGTATGAGTGTCTGTATGGTCTCAAACAAACTGCTTTAGAGGCTGATAGTAGAGGATTTTTATGGTCACAATCTCTAGAAGGTGGTAAAATGTTACTAGAGTGTGCAACAATAGGAAATTTTGATAGAATTTGTTGGACCTCTACAGACAAATCAACAGGCTTTTCCCGTTTCTGGCAGTTTAATTCTCTGGAGCATATTAATAAGGTGACCTGGCATCTTGCACTCTCTTTGATTATGTGTTTGCTATCAACCAACTTGTTATTGTCCTTCATCTCTTGCCACACAAATTCCCTACCTTCCCACAGAAATTTAATTTGAGATTGGTAAACCTAAAGATGATTTCACCCACTCCTTTCATCCATTTGCGCACCGAGTACCAGTTGGTTGCCCTCTAAGGGTACCATTAGTAAACCAACTGGCATGGTACACCCTTGACATTTAAAAATAATTCCCTTGCAAATGCCTTGACCATGTATTTTTTTCCACATTGGACACTTGTACCGTATACCCACGTGTTTCTTGAATAGTTAAATTCAGTATGGTAGCTAGTTATGAATTAACAAAATTATGGGTAGGTCCAGAGTTGATAAGCACTTTCAACCACTTATCTGTTAATATACCCTTGTACTCTAATAGTAGATAATGAAGGTATACTACACATGGCACTTAATGTTATAGCATAGGTTTTCTCCCCTTCACTCTTATCACTTGTGGCTTCATTGGCTTCTTGAGTTTCTTAATGATCTATAACCTGAATATCATTATTCTGGTCTTCATGTTCCTCATTTTAGAGCGACATTTTTCCTTTAATAATGTATATCTGTTTCGTTTTGCATTCATGGCCAGGGTGCCACCTTTCATTATACCCAAAACATAGGTTCTTTCTTCTTTTTTCATTGATTTCTTATGGAGTAAGTACTTTCCTTTTTGGAGTAGATTCCTTGTTGTGTTCCACTTTTTTAATTGGCTTCATTCCACCAGTGTTCTTGAAAGATTTTCCAAATTTAATTTTCTTCCTACTCGTCCTTTTGCACTCAAAAACTTTGGCTAAACTTACCGCTTGTTTAAAATCAGTGGGTGTAAGGCTAGCACATCAAATTTTATTTCCTCCTGAAGGCCAACTACAAATTTCTCTAGCATAAATTGATCGGATAACGGGTCACACATTCCTTGTAGATGCTCACATTGAAATAGGTAAGCTACAACCGTTGTGGTTTGTTTGAGGTTGGATATTGCACTATATGGCTTCAAGAATTCCTCTGGAGCAAACCTTACCAGCAACTCGACCTTGAAAATAGCCCACTGGTCATAATCTTTAACCTTCTTAGTCAATTAACTATACCATTTGCGAGCGTCTTCTCGAAGATGAAATTAACAAGTAGGCAGCCAATCGTGTTCAGGGGTTTTGTGATATCGGAAGAGGTTTTCAACTTTATTTAACTATTCAACGACTTCATTGTCCCCATTATAAGTAGGAAAATCCAATTTAATTACTGTATTCTGGAGCAGTTTTGGGGATTCAATGAATTTACTGCTGTTGTTACCGCATACCTGGTTGAATTGGTAGTGTTTCCTTCATGGTGAACATTAGAAGCATTAGTGTCTTGAAACGATCTTGAATGGTCTATGTTTTGATTTACAGGGTTGTTTTCAGGGTAGACATGGATGGGAACTGAAGATAAAGATGTTTCTTGATTCATTTTGGTTGAGTTTATTAGAGCAGGAGGGATATAAATTGGTTTTGAGACTGTCTATTTAATCTACATTTTCTGAATTCTTTTTCAATTTAATTCAAAGTTTCTTGCATCTAATATACCTTTATATTGAGCTCTTGATGAGATTCTTGCAATTCCCTAATGTGCACCCTAAGGTTGCATGTTAATTTGCTCCTGCCTCATTCCTTCAACAGTGTACTCCTCATCAGTATTGCATTTTTTCTCCTCGGTTTCATCATCACTTTGTCCATGTAACTATGATTCATCTTGCTCAGATATCAAATTACTATGCCTAAGAATTTTCTTGCTACTTCGAGTCATCATGGCTAAGTTTCTTGAAGAATTGGAGTTGCAGTTTGCAATTGGAAATCGGTACAACATGTAGATTAATTAAACAGTGAAAGAACAGATTGCAAATAATAGGAAATGGGAATTTAAAATGGATATAAGCTTGAGAATTGAATAAGATGAACTAAGAGATAATTTTTCCTATAATTCTCCACATTGTTTCATGATCGAAACCAGAATATATACACATAACTTGCAACACTATGGGTCGGTTTACCAAATTACTTATAATAGGCTTTAACACTAAGGCCCATCAGCATAACCAATTCAGGTTAATAAGAACATAGAACACAGCAGTGCATGTGTGTGCCCATTAAACAATTGTCCATTATAGAGTGAGTTCCGGAGACTTGGCCAGAGCCAAGGGATTACCAGAAGCCTCCTTGATCAGACCGTTGACTTCCAGGTTTGGCATGATTCCAGTTTTCTTGGTAAACCAGCCATGCTTCAAGATCTTCAATGAAATGCTATTTATCTCTTCTTTTGTACAAACACCTGGCAATTCATTCTGAATGGATTCTCCTTGCTGCTGAAGAAGATGAGTTTGACGTTGAGATCTAACACCCTGTCCCCTAACATCAAGCGCAGCTAGAGATTTTCCAAACCCCACCCGTTGCCCTAAACTCCGCCTTGCGCAAAATAAAATCGCAAGCACCACAATTGATCTAGAACCTAAGAGTTTGTCCATACGAACTCAAAGCAGCTTGCTTTACGATTTTTTGATGAATGGGTCGTTTCACATTAATTTTTGAAGTCTTGGTTTCTTTCTTTGTTCATGTACAGTAGCTTGGGAAAGTAGAATGGGCTGGTATAAAATGAACAAAGAAAGAAGGGCTGATACGAAATGAAGAAAAAGAGGACAAGTAGTCAGAAAATGTTTTCTTTTTTTTTCTTTTTTTTTTTTTTTTTTTTTTTTTTTGCTGCCATTGACTTGTAGAGATAGAGAGAAGTAGGGGTGAGCAATATTCGGTTCAAACCAAATTAACTAACCAAACCGGTTCATTTCAGTCGGTTCGGTTCAGTTTTAAAACTAAATCGTTTTGAATTCGTTTTGTAAAATAATTTATTATGGCTACTGCTTTAACCAAATTAACTAGACTTTTAATTTATCATCTAATCTTACGGTATTTTAGTACATTAAAAATTAGTTTAGTTATATAATATAAAGGCATTTATTGTAAATATATCAAATCTTATAATAAACATAAAATTTTACTATATAAAATTTCTCCAAATATGAATTTATATTTTATTTTTAGTTCATTCATTAAATAATAACACATCCTTCAAGTTCGGTTAACTCGGTTACCGACCGAATTAAACAAAATTAATTCAGTTCGAATCGGTTTGGGAAAACTTCGGTTTAAAATTTGTTTGAGTTTTTTTTATGTTCAAACCAATCGAACGCTCACACCTAAAGAGAAACTAAACAAAATGCTAGTTTACTGCAAGAGTAAATGGTTTGAATATGGTTTATTTCTGCATTGCATATATTTTTATTCATGTTCGGACTCCAAATGGATAAGTAATAACATTACTGCCTCTAAAATGACAATGCGGTCTTTAAATAATAGTGATACATGGTTATTGGAATTTGAAAATCACAAAAACACATTTACTTTACTATAAAATCATCAAATTAAATTCTAGTATTTCCAAGACAAAAGGTTATGGAAAATAAAACAAAATAAAATTAAAATACATAAAAAGAAATCAAGTTGTAAAAACAATAGTTAATTTTCTAATTTTATATTCTTGTTGCTTATAACTGTAAACAAATCTATTATTGAATTCGCCACTACTATTCACTTTAAAAGAATTAAATCAAATCATTTAACCCGTTTAATTAATACCAAATTTAGAATTCGGTTATTTAAATCAGCATTTAAGAATTAAATTTACAATATCAGATATCCTAAAAATCTCAGTATTTGAACTCTAATTATCAACTTGAAATTTAACCCAATACTAGAATTCAAGTCATTTACTTTCTAAAATGAATATTTTAATATTTAAATTTAATTAAATATTCAGCACTAAAAATCTAGGTTTTAAACATCTTTAGCACTTTTGTCTCCGCCATGAGTCCTAAATGTGCATTCTCTATCATTATCCCCTTGTTTATCACTAGGGCCAACACCATCGTGCCTATTATTACCATGGTCATCCACATCGTCATCACCGTCATGATCATCATTGTTTCCTAGGAAAACATCACGACCCTCATCATCTGACTTAGTTACATAGTCAATAGGCAGATCGTCAAAGTGTAAACTCTACAATGTTGATATTCCTACCTTCATCAGGAGCATCCAACATCATAGCTTTCAATTTCTTCTCCAATACCCCATTATAGCTTGAGATAGGAAAATCCATGTTTAGATATTTTCGAATATTATTCCTATAGGTGACTGTTAATGCCAAAAATGATACTAACACCAGATTTAGCAAAAACAACATCCCTTTTGCAGGGAAAATAATACATAATATATAAAAATAAATAGAAAACGAAAGAAACATAAAGTGAATAGAGTGAAATAATTTTTATATTGATTCGGTCGTTGATAAGGTCTATATTCACTTTGAATATCTTTATTGTTATCTTTGCCATGCTAGATTACAATGAATATTGATTTGAATACAATGATCTCTAAAGTAACTAAATAGACAAGAATCACAAGTTCTTTCAGTTATTAGAGTAAATCTCGGTAACCAGTTGAGATGATAAGGGCTTGCTGTCCTTGGAGCTAAAAAATGGCCATTGATGAAATTTAGCAGAGTTCCGACTAGAAAAAGACCAGTCCCCTTTCATATAGGAGCAGGTGGGGTATTTATAGATCGTAGAGAGAAAGTGGGCCAAACCTGCTTGCATATAAGCTAGAAATAACATAGGAAATCCACGACCAAAATCTCATCTCCATATCTATTAACACCTTGGATTTGTACCCGTCCATGGGCTATGAGCCAGTACCAGTTCATCCAGTTGAACTATTTTGCATTTTGGACTTCGTATTTGGCTTCCGTATGCCTTATTTTAGTGTGTATGCAAATTTTCATGTCAACCGGACTTCATTTAATAATGTATGGAAATTCATCATCTTGTCGCTCACACTTTCACTCTAGTCCACTGAGATGTTACTAAAATTGCTCGGATTGACTCGTAGCTTTGGCAACAGGCTTTATGGAGGATTAGGATAACACTGGTGCAAGGTTCGTGCCAAAATACATTAAACCTATGGATCAATATAAGGTTCATAGGGCATGGACCGGTACCGGTCCATGGAATTAGTGTATTTGGACATGAAACTTTCGTGTTGGCTTTATGTCTCTATTTTGGTTTTATCCATGAATTTTGAGTCGACTAAGAAGTCGTGCCATTTGATATCTTCTTCTACACGAATCTTATGAGTTTAGAAGCGGGTTAACGTTTGCACCCTAGAGTGCATTTTGTTGGAAACATGATGTGCTCTGGAACGATAATCTAACGTACTTGGTGATGAAGCTGTTTGGAGCCGGGAAGCGAGCTTTTTCCTGAGTATTCACCATTAGCTAATGAACGACAGTCATATATCCTTAAGTCGAAGTTTTTATCTACCATCAAACTTCCGATTTTTGGCTTTAATTTCTCACAATGGCTTCCAAAACAGATGCATTTACCGATCATCGAAAAATTTCAAAGATACGACTAAGTATGGTGGATTGATACTAGTCCATAGGGCATGGACCGGTATAGTTCCTTATACTTAGAGAATTTTTCGTACTTAATTTCCTAAATGAATATAAGGGGTCCGCTCCACTTTATTTTATTACTTTTAGCTCTGTATTCTTTACAGGGTTCCGATTAGATATCCTATTGCTGATCCATCACCGTAGCCACTGCCATTGACTGAGTCGAACCACCACCAATTTCCGCATCTTCCTGACCTCACGTGGAACTCCTTTGACAATCGCCCAACCTAACTCACATCCTTCATCGCTATTTTTCATCAAATCCTAACTCGGCCGTCTATCATTCGATCCTTCGAATTTAGATCGATCCTTGACCATCTCGGCATGCTACGCCACCTTAGGGAGCTTTTTTTAATCTATCCCTATTCGAACCAGATTTGGTTTCTTCCCGCCTTTTGACCTACGTTTGGATTTACATCTTGACACAACGTTTATAGTTGTTGGACTTAAGAGCTTGAACTCGGTTTTACGCATAACTCTAGGTTTGGTCGATAATGTACTTTGGATTTGACATCAAAGCAAATATAGACTAGTGCTTTTCTATTTTTCCTTGATTTTACACCACTTGAAGTTAAAATTAAGCATAAAGTGAATGACCATGCCAAGTACAAAAATGAAAGTGCCGCGAACTTGAGTTTCAGACTCCAACTTGAATAGTTTGACCATTATAATCGATTAAAAAGGCATGCGAAGTTGGACTACTCTTTTAATAGGAAAATGACACTCGCGCCTCACAAATGACTTTTTTAGAATAAGCAAGTTTATTCCGTAATAAATATCAACTCTAATAACTTTAAACATCACAAATTCAAATCCATATTGTTTTTAGTTGTTCCTGTATCACTTTGATCAAGTCCGGATAGTTCAACAGTGTACGGTTGAGCATGATTTCCAAAGTCATTCCTAGCACATCCAGCGATCCTGTAATAGAGAACTTTTCACGTTGATTCAGGCAATGAATCTTTTGTTGATTGTTCAAGACAACAACAGGTAATTCTAATCAAAGAAAGAAAAGTACACAAATTTCTCACAGGCTTAAGGGGGCTATCACTATGAAATGGGTCCCTTTGAGAGATTGGGGAAAGCTGGATACACATCACGTAGATGTAGCACTGTACACGTCCTTGAATGACATATGGGATTTATTGACCAACACACTCTATGTGAGGACTCGTTTCTTCCCCGTTAAGGAAAGAGCGGATACTTTGAGAACAACACACAAAAGAATGCAGACGGAAGAACATTTCATTGTTATTACAACATTTCCATCAGATACAAGAATATACAGAGTATAAATGAATAAATTACATTCGATAAATACCAGAGATTACAATAAATTACATAGCAGCGGAAAATAATATAAAACACAACTGAAAGTAATGCACGGATACAGAGCTTTCCGAGCATCGTTCCAGCTGTAAATCAGGATCCTGTGAATATAAATCTGCAAAACCAAAACTACTAGCTGCCCGTGTCAAAAATAGGGGCACCCAGAGTTTAGGTTAAAACAATAAACTCCGAGTCAGTCATGTGACTGGTGTGAGAACTAAAACAGTTATTTAGAACTTGACTTTAAAAGAGAGAAATTCAAGGGACCACGCCATATAACACGGAACGGGTTTCCTCCCAAGAATACTGGTGCATAGAAAAGATAACGCAATGCTTTTTCGAAAAATGAAGCTATTATAAGACCCAGGTCCCATCACACAATGCAACGCAAGCCGGAGGATAGGGTTTTCCCTTATAATAGTCAAACATGCTTGGTACGTTTAAAACAAATCATTTGATACTATAATAAGTGTATAGTGTCAAAACAATTTCAATCATAAATATCAATCCTAAATGGCATGGGTACCATCTATCATGTCGCCATACTAGGCTCTACAAATAAAACCGAATACACGTATTGGAAATTGGATTTCCGTCATGAGTCGAGGCAAGGGGCAAGCTCCTCTCCGCTTTCGAAACACTCTAGCAAATGCCTCGGGACTACACACTCTGGGTAACCCATGGATGCTTCAGGGTCGGTCCTCTCTTACGTTTGAGGATTGGCAATTCCTGAACACACGTTTCCCGGTCCTTACAGACCTAAAATCGAGGCGCCTCATCCAACAACCACATAGGTGAAAAGTATATAAATGTCAGGGCTGGTAAGTCGCTGACACCACCAAAGCTAGAAAGAAGCGTCGTGCTCTCCCTGCAGTCCTTATCCCGTTTTTAACTCATACCGAGGCGTGAGGCTCGCGAATTCACGTTATACACAAAGCTACGCCACGTAGGCCGTGCTTTGATCATCTACCACAAGACTTTGCTTTTCAACAGAAGCCTTGATCCATGCAACTCAGCGTGCCACACAGGCAATTCATGCCATGCGACTGATGTCCATCAATATACACCCTCTGAGCTCGTACGTCTCAGAGAAGGGCGTTAAGCAAGAGAATAAATTCTCCGCCGCCAAACAGATGTATATTTAATGGAGATCAATCAACACAGAATAAAATCCAATGTCAGACACACAGTCCATTTACAAGTTTGTTCTGGGGTCTGAACGAAACCGGAGGCACTTTCCTCGCATATCCATCAATCTCCAAGTACGTCTGGACGACCACCAACTATTTCCATCCTCTTGGGTGTACAGCCCAATCAGGATCATCAGTAATTATCCAAACGATGTGAAGACTTCCGGTCTTCAACCACCGTCTTCATCTTCGACATATCGTCGAATCGGTTATTCAGAATGGGTATAAACCCGACCTTTCCGAACAACCCGCGTATATTAAAAACAAATATTACACAAACACAACATACGCCTCATTCCAATTCATTAGTCACTAACCGTAAATCAGTAAGAGGGCAATTCCCCAAATATTAACCCCGAAGGCCGAAACCAACATCAGATCAATACCCAGGAAACCATTCTTCTTAACTAACCTACAGTTAGTTTCTAAATCTCAATTCTTAGGGAAAGGTTCCCATTAATTTTATCCAAGATAAATTCTTTGAAATTTATCCTTTAATCTTCCTTTGGATGTCATTTCAAACCAAATTATGGTTTTTCCCAAACTAGTCGAGATTAGCGAACCACACCGAAGTAATTATTTATTTTATTTCCCAATCCCAACCTATATATCCCATGAAGCAAAACTGGTAATACTCCATATCTAATACTATGGTGTAATCGGTAAAATTAATTACCATTCCACGTTCAAATCTAATTAAAGATTTAACTATCGCTCTGGAGAAAAACTAGTGATACTCCATCCTCGCTCATTTGCCAAATTTGATAATTTAGATTATCAATTCACATTTCAATCTAATTGCAGATTCATTAAAACACTCTTTACTGGGTTAAAGAACTAATGTCATTTAAAACACAGTTCACGACAAACCCAAATCACATTCTATTTATTTATCGGGTTAAAGAACAAGTGTCATTTAAAACATCCTTCACGATAAACCCACAAATCAATTCTATTCAAAACCCATTTCAAATCCAATTTATTTATTTAAAATAAATGGGTTTTTATTTTAGTTCTAAACTAGTTCGCTTCGATAAAAATTTATTTTTATCTTTTCAAATACGGAGTTTTTCATCCCAATTTTCCTCAAATCATTTCTTATGATTTTACACAAATTATTAATATTTTTAATAATTTTATTAAGGCCCGTACAGTCGATTTCCATCAACGGCCATCGATCTGCACTTACAGCGACCTTTTCCAAATTTGATTTGGATGTATCTCCAAATCCAACCATTAGATTTCAAACTTCTAATATTCGTTAGAAAGCTCTTTTCGATACGAACCCAATGGTTCCGGTTTTAGGGGAATCCGACGGTCGGATCTCAAGTCCGTTCGAAGTCAATGGTCGAAATTCGCGAACTGCCGCGGCGCGGCGCGTTCTATTCAGGCCATTATATTATATATATAATATATATAATATATATTTCGTTGATTTCTATTTAAAACAAATTATATAAATAGTTTTAAATTCGTTTCAAAAACAATTTCAACTTCCATTTCAATTCAAGTCAAAATTGAATTTTTTCCTTATAAATTCGTTTTAAAATTCATTTCTATTCAATTCAAATTTCAATTCAATTTGAATTCATTTCAATTCGTTTTCAATTCAATTCGAATTCGTTTTCTATTCAATTCGAATTCGTTTTATATTCAATTCATTTCGAATTGGTTTTCTATTCGATTCAATTCAAATTGGTTTTCTATTCGATTCAATTCAAATTGGTTTTCTATTCGATTCAATTCAAATTGGTTTTCTATTCGATTCAATTCAAATTGGTTTTCTATTCGATTCAATTCAAATTGGTTTTCTATTCGATTCAATTCAAATTGGTTTTCTATTCGATTCAATTCAAATTGGTTTTCTATTCGATTCAATTCAAATTGGTTTTCTATTCGATTCAATTCAAATTGGTTTTCTATTCGATTCAAATCAAATTGGTTTTCTATTCGATTCAATTCAAATTGGTTTTCTATTCGATTCAATTCAAATTGGTTTTCTATTCGATTCAATTCAAATTGGTTTTCTTTATCTATTCAGTTCAATTTGAATTTCTTTTCTATTCAATTTATATAAACGAATACAATCGATATAAATATCCTTCGCGTCAAAATAGCGCATCTCTAATCAACACGACTTTATATATTTCAATAATTCCGTTATTCTATTCAACAAACGAATATTTATTCTTATCAACACATGACTAATCCCAACGAATGAGTACTGTCCACGTGTGACTATTTTTGTTATTTAATATATTTTATGAAAATTAAGGTATCTATCGTTTGATATTAAATTAGACTCCAACCGTAAATTAGTAAGGGAACGATTCCCTGAATATTAACCCCGAAGGCCGAAACCAACATCAGATTAATATCCAGGAGACCACTCATCTTATCTATTTTCCAGTTAGTTTCTAATTTTATATATGATAAAGATGTAAATTTTATTGTTAAAATATTTCGTTCAACACATGACTAATCTCAACGGATGAGTACTGTCAACACATGAACCTTTATTTTATAAAATTCTTTATTTTCTAAATTGGAATGAGGCCCAATCAATTACCATATAAAGTTAATTATATGGATTCCATAAAACACATGTATACAATAGCAACGATAAATAATCGACCATCATCCAAAGTTCACTACACTGTATAAGCATCAAATATAAATCTCTAACGCTTATAACAACCTGTCAATCAATCTATCGACATACAACTAATTATTGGGATTAGTGTATGTCATATATTATCCCAATACCCGTGTGGGGTTTCAAATCAACAAACACATATTTTTATTTGTGCAGTTGGGCGATGTGTAAAATTTATCGTCCCAATCAATATCCTCCAAATAGGTGTACATAAACAAACCGTCCGGTTTGTAAATGAATATTTATTTATTCACATTCACGTTAAAAATTATATTTTTAACGACCAAATTATTTTATTTAACCTATGAATATTCCATTCGGTTTATTTATTAAATAAAATGATATCTTTATTTTTCTAACTTATTTTAGAAAATTTCGGCGGTATAACGGCGCGATACTAGAAACGGGACGAGGCCTAGCCTTATCCCCGGTCTAGTGATGGCCCACGCCATTCACACATCAATCAAATCAATTTCATTTCACCAAACAATTCAATTCAACCCATAATCTAACCAACTACACAGCCAAACAAACAAGTCCATGGTCTGTGGAAGATTGTGTCGGGTGCTACTAAACACCGTCTGCATCCTAGTGTATATATATATATATATATATATATATAACTAGAGAAAGAAATTGAAGAGTGGGAAGTTCTCACCAAAAGCTATTCCAACTCCACGACACTTCATTTAGAGAAATCTTCATCGTGCTCGCCTTTTGTCTATTCCGTCGTCCGTAGCCACTATATATAAAAATCGAATTTTTACTTCGCTATTCAATATATAAAAATCGAATTTTTATTTTGTTATTCAGTATATAAAAATCAAATTTTTACTTCGCTATTCAATATATAAAAATCGAATTTTTACTTCGCTATTCAATATATAAAAATCGAATTTTTACTTTGCTATTCAATATATAAAAATCGAATTTTTATTTTGTTATTCAATATATAAAAATCAATTTTTTACTTCGCTATGATATAGAGAAAAATTCTATTTTTACAACGCTACTATATAGATAAAAATTCTATTTTTACATCGTTATTCTCTACATAAAGATTTCGCCTTTTCAAATATAAAGATTTCGCCTTTTCAAATATAAAGATTTCGCCTTTTCAAATATAAATATTTCGCCTTTTTTTATTTCATCACTATAAAAATCACCTCTTTATTTCGACGTATATATAATAAAAATCAGATTTTTATTTTGCTATATTTATAAAGATAATATTTTTACTATCTTACCTATATAAAAATCATATTTTTATTTCACATATTTTCACAACCCTTATTTATATATAAAAATTATATTTTTATATTTCTACTTCTTATATTAAGATCGAATTTTTTTCTTTCATACATGCGATAAAATTTATATTTTTATCCACTAAAATCGTATTTTTACATAACTAAAAATCGATCCCTTTTTATAGCTAAAGCTCTAACCTTTCTATGATGAAAATCATATTCGTATGTGCTATATATATATATATATTTTAAAAATCCCATTTTTTTCAATTCAAGAAAATCACATATTTTAATTCAATGAAATCATATTCTTCATATCTAAAAAGAATATTCCTTTTCTTATGTAAAAATCCATACTTTATTCTCAGACTTTAAGACACATATATATACTTCATTTTCAATTATTATTTTTAACACAAAGGTTATATAAATAAATAAAGGAAGATTAACAAATTCAGAAGGCTTACAGCTGGAATCGAGCGTAGGGGGGTAGCAAGAGAACGCGACAGGCGGGGTGTGGGCCCTAGGGGGCGGCGCAAGCAGTTTCCGTTCGGGTTTGGGGATTTTGAAGGGCTCGCGGATTGTTTTTGGGGGAATGGAGTTCGTCGTTTGTACGGAGGGAGGCTGGAGAGGGTCGGGGTCGATGGTGGTGTAGTGAAGCATCGATGGGTGGAGGGAGGTTGCGGAGGAGGGGAGAGAAGATGGGGCGGCGCCGCCTTTGCTGGGGAGGCGATCGATCGCCAGTGGTAGGGGGGTGCCTGCTCCTCCGATCTTCGTTCTTTTTTTTCTGTTATGAATGAATCGAGAAAGGGGGGCAGGGGAGTTTAAGGGGGGGAGAGAGAAGTTTATATATATATATATATATATATATTCTTCAAAAAGTTGACTTTTTCATTCGACCTCTAAACGAGGCCCACCGCCTGTCGTTCATAACGTTTTACCCCCATTCCGAACACAATGGGATATGTATCGTAGGCTGATTCAATCGTTACAATAAGTTTTCGTCAAAATTAACATATAACTCTATATATTGAATTTGAATGCGCATTTCAATTTACCGGGGTCACATATGAACTCTATAAATCCCAGAAAAATATTTTCTAGCTTTGTACTTATGATACGGTCCTAACAAAACTAGTTTCGTCGAATTCTGAGACCGTTGGAAAAATGGCCATTTTCCAGTCGATTAAAATCAACTGAAACTGGTCAAACGCGTTTTCCTTTGCCACGCTCACATATTGATTCGAAAAATTATGAAATTTGGAATCTAACAATAACTTGACATCACGGATCTAACAAAAGTGGTTTCGTCGAAATCCGAGGTCGTTTGCAAAATGGCTATTTTTAAGGGCCTGAATTCCATAGCGACTATTCAGAATTTTCATCTGGACATATCTGTTGATTCCCGCTATGAAATTTCGATCTTTCGGATTCGTTGGAAAGATATTCTCAAATAGATCCTATTATTTTTGGTTTCCTTAAAATCCGGATTGTTTTGCACCCGGTACATTCAATTGAAGTTTGAAATCAAATTATCGAACTACCGCGCCATTTTCAATTCCTTTTATAATTATATATAATTATTTATATTCTAACGACGACGTATATAATATATACGTTCTAATTATATTCAAGATAAATTTCTCGTCGATATTATTTAAAATAATCTATTTTAAATAATCAAAATTCACTAAAATTGCCAAAATAAAAATTTTAAACTGGCCCAGATTTTCGAGTTGTTACACTCTATCATCAAATTTTGAACGAGACTTTAAGTGCTTACATTTTGGGGGGTGACTCTTCTTAAGCTATGGCTGAATCAACTTTGGTTATGCGTTAATCGTATGCCAAACAGGAGCCTCTGCGCATGTTTCGATCGTGAGAGCATTATTGCGATAGGTGTAACAACCAGCATAATTTACGCTTATTTAATTAAGAAACTTATTTAAATATTGTATCTTGAGTTCGGTTTAAAATCCAAGGTTTGTGGCTTTTTTGTAAAAGGATGAATTTGGGATCGAAACCACTTCCATTGAGTTCAGAACGTCTTTTACTACATTTTGAATATAAACATCGATACCTTTGGAGTTGGATGAAATTTGGTCTTTTTCTCATTTGGGTGTATGACCAAAATATCACTTTTTGCAAATGGATGAATTTGGACTCGAGACCACTTCCACTGAGTTCAAAATGTCGTTTATGACAACAGAAACTGTAAATAGTGCTATGTTTCAAGTTTGTGAATTCCAGGTCTTTAGACTTGGGTTTGGGTTAGCCAACCTAGCCCACCTTAAAACACTTCCATCAGCCCACTCTCCCCCATTCTCTTCCTCTCCTCAAAACAAAAATAGAAATGGGAGAAGCGAAAAGGAAATCTAAATTCCTAAGCCCTAGATAATCTTAGGAATCCAAATTCATGAAGAAAATTCAAGTGCACACTCATAGAGAATTGAGGTAGCTCCATCTCTAGCTTCTCTAACCTAGCACTCTTCAATTTATATGAATTCCTAATACCTAACTCTTAGTAGTTCCATTTATATGTGTTTAGATTGAAGATTCTAGCAATTGATTGGAAGAGAGGTCATTATTTTTTTCTATTGGATCGATTTTTTGCTTCTAACAAGCAAAGGTGAGTTCTTTTTAAACTCACATCTACGCCTCAAGGTTTAATATTGTATAATGTGCCTATGACACAATTGTATTGCGTATGTAGTGTATGTTTTGGTTGATTTTAGTAAACATTCCATTTCATGAGTTTTGAATTCGAATTTGTAAATTGTTATAAGGAATTGAGTTTGGTGTTATAAATTGTTTCGGCAAGCATTAGATGCCTAATTTTAACTTAGAAAACATCATATACTATCAACAATTGTCTAAGCCTAACCACAACCGATTGCACAAACATTTCCAAGGCAAAATGTTGCCTAAGCTTCATCTTAGATGTCTGACTGGATAGGTTACACATCTATCCAAGCTCTCGGGAAAAATAAAATAAAACAGCATACAGTCAAATCAATCGTCCGACCTAAAGCCTTAGGCGTATGATGCTTGTTTTCCTACTATTGACAAATGGAGACCACGGTCAATAGTTTAGGTTGTTTCAGGCTCTTTCCCAATCGATTTTTGGCTCCTTCGGCCTTTTTCTATGACTTTTTGGTTTCTCTGGTTCATAGATTCTTGTAGCTTGATTTTATGAACTTTCGATTTATTCGTGGTAAACGAATTTACAATCGATGGTCGTGAGATTCAATTTACATTATTAAAACGTGAAATCTTCGGTTGATCGCTACTATACAAGATTTTCCACTTCGAAATTATATAAGGGTTTCTAAATTATCAGTAGATACCAATCTTTTACCAAATGGTTTCTAACTCTAGATCATTATATGAAGTTATTTTCTAAGACTTCAATATATGAAGTTATTTTATAAATTGATTTACAAATCTACTAGTAGATATTTTGTAAACCTTTTTCTCGTTCGTATGAGAAATCTAATTAAAAGTTTTACTAAAAACAAGGACCATGACCCCTTATGCTTGCTTCGACTGTTAATTCTTGGACTCGTTCGATTGAAAACTATTGCAATGATCGTTTCATATTTTTGCTGGAATTTACAACTTGTGTGTAAATATTCGAGTACAGCAAGTGGTTATGGGTAATGTAACTTGACTCTTATATTTACTAGCTTGGTGTAGTTTACACCGTACTTGATTAGTTTTGATTATCGAGGATCTTCGGATCATTTCGACCTTCAGGTCACAACGACGATCTCCAGATCATCTTGAGGAACTTCAGTTCATTCGTCTATACCGATGATCTTCATATCATCTTGAGGAAATTCGGTTCATTCATCTGTATCAATGATCTTCGGATCATCCCGAGGTTTCGGTTCATCTTCAGAGTCTTCGGACTATTTGTTGAACTTCGGTTCATTCATTGGAATGGTGTGTTCCAAGTGGGATTTGGGTATTCCCCGATCTTCTGATCATCTCGAGTTGTATTATCTTATGGAACTTTGGTTCATCGTTGAGAGTCTTCCGACTAATCATGGAACTTCGGTTCATAGAGTTTTTAGGTTCCTTTCTTGTGACGATCTTAGGATCGTTTTGGTCTAGGACCGTATTCATGTGTTAATGTCGTATTATTTATGTCGTGTTGTTTTGATAGTGGACATCATCTCTTGTGAGTAGCTATATTATTTAAGATGTGATATTCTTTTATATAGCTTTGAGTTTTCTTTGACATATTTTCTTTGGACATTTAGAGCTTTCATATTCTCTTGTGAACATTGTTTCTATTAGGTATATGTCATTATTTGCTTATATCTCTTATCATATCTCAGTTTATTATGATTAGTACAACTAGACTGATCCATTTATTGTTTATTCTTATAAATAATACTCGGGTAAAACTGGTTATTACAGGTGCTTATATTGGACTTCTAGAAGGGACTACCTTTTGGCTTTTGTCTTAGCATTGTCATTGTAGTAAATTTTGGATTATATGTATATGCAACTTTTATGTATACATATTCTTTTAGCTAGAACTTGTACCTATTCTTTTGTTGTATGGTGGATCGACTATGACCACTAACTTATATTTGTACTCATGTGTTATATTCATATCTATTTCTACCTTAGAGATGTGAATATCTGTGTCTGACTCTGATTTTTATTGTTATGTATTTTATATTGATTCTGAATTATATACTGCTATTGTATAGAAGTTTTGAACTTGAATTAGATGTGTCGGATTTCCTCATGAGATTTGAGAAGTAAGACCACATTATCCGATACGTTTAACACATGTTCAAAGCTATTATACGAATGGTCGTTCTTCAACAGTCTTATTCTTTGGGTTAGTTGACGCCATTGCAATGGCCTTGGCTAACGCGAATATAGAGGTGGGGCATTACAACAGGGCCTACGGTTAAGTTGTCACGTCCCGTGGTTGACTTATCCCCAATCCACCGGAGAGATGCCCCACAGTGGTAACTTGCCGAATGCTCCAACATGCTTGCATCAAGTTTGGCATCCCAGAGGATGAGGTTCAGTTTCCTGGGAATGACAATGTGATAGATTGGCCTCATTTTGGATTCAAAGCTTGCTGCCATTATATATGTTTGAATGGCATCATCCATCTCATTAATCCTTTTCTGCAAATGGTTCTTCGGCAACTAGGGGCTAGGCCCTATCAGTTACATCGAAATGCTTATGATGTGCTAACAGGTTTTTATGTGATTTTCATGCGAACTATATGACATATTCCCACTTTTGCCGAGATTTGATATCTTTGCATTTTTAAGAAGAGAAAAGAACATCCACCCTTTATCTTTGTCGAAGCCGCTCTACACCAAAATCTTATTCTCAATCCTTAACACAAAATTCCTTAATTTATGAACTTTTCATTTTCATTCGATGCCCGGATGGGTTTATCAGATTTTGGACATGAGGTGGTGAGCACTTAAATTCGGGTTTTCGCCTCGTTCACAGTCCACTCTTTCTTTTTCTCATAGATCTTCCCATTTTTGTTAAAGATCTTAAGCATCTGGCAACATTTGAGGCTTTGAAGGCTATTAAGGCCAAGGAGAGGAACATGAACTTTCTTCTTCATGACAAGTTCCTCTACTAATTTGGGCTTCTCGATGCTTCTCAATGTATAATCCCTCGAAATGTTTCAACTTTTACTCGTACCCAGACTAAAACTCATCCTGCTTAAAATATCACAAGAAATAATGTTGTTGAGGTTTCTTCTGGAGAAATGCCCCAAGGCAGGAGTTCGGGTCAACTTATCGAGGCGGAAGTTAATATCCTTCCTAGGATGTCTCGTATTCATGAGGACGACGAAGGAGGTTTTATTCAGCATGAAGGGAAGGCTCATGCCGACCCCGAAGTGCAGATAGAGGTACGAGAATTTCTAGGAGGTGATGGTTCTAGTGCCATCGAGAGTGATTCTGACTACAAGTTTATGGAGTCTTTTGATGAGGTGTCGTCTGATGGAGCTTCCGACACAAATCCTACCCATGTTGTCGTCGATGATGCCCTAATTACGTTCTCTTCCCTCAACGCCTTTGGGTGGAGGTGACTTTGATGTCTTTGGAGATTTGAGTGACTAGTATGTGAGTCCCAGTGAGCTGCTCTAAGATGTAATTAAACTTATTCCTCCAACGACGTCTAAATCGAGAACACATGCTGCTCCTTTTTTTGCTTTTCGCACCCCACTTGTCACTTTCAAGTCTATTGATATTCCCACAATTCTTTCAATGACGAGTGATTCATTAGAAATTGAGTTTTAGATGACACTCGATGCACACTTTAGGATCACCGATATGACATGTGCACTTTCCTCACATGATTAAGCTTATTCTCAGTTATGATGCTAACTAAGCTATCTTTATTTCAGGTCTCATCATGAGTCTCCAGTATTATGATGACTTCAAATATTGTTCGTTCAGGGATTCTCCTGGTTCATGGAGATTCCATCTCGGCTACACTGAGATCGAGGAAGGGAGGAGGTAGGGAAAGGCTCATGAAAAGCACGAATGGAAGAGAGGACCGAGAAAAGAGAGACTGAGATGATCGATATAAGCGAGACCGAGAATAGAATGCTCACCGCGACCATGATTGGAGTCGAGAGGAGGATAAACGTAAGTAGAGAGAAAGAGATGAGAGGAAGACCAGTAAAGAAGAGCCAACAAAGCACACCAAAATAAATCAGGGTCTTAATCCATTTATCCCGACATCCGCTAGTCATACTTGTTGACCTTTCAGACTCTATTCCTCAAGTTGTCATCTCATCCACCTTCGACATTTAGCAGATTTTTAAAGGGCACCTTACTCATTCTCACTCAGCCTAGTTGGCTTTCCGAGATATTTCCTGATGGTTTCTGAATGGAGTGCGCTTTAATTTGGATATCTCACCAGTATATAAGGATGAAATTTTAAAGAATATAGAAATCTTTAAGAGTGATGTGGAGAAGCTGTCAAATTGGAAAGGATGGCCTCCAAGCTCTAAAGAGTTAATAAACATAAGTACGAGGCACAGATGACTATGGAGAGAAACCGTGCTAAATGGGAGAAAACTCTCAAAGAGTATGACACGGATATTCGGTAGCTCATTTAAGGTAATAAGGAGGCTGATGTCGCTAAGAAGAAGGCTAAGGACGAGTTCCCACAAGTAGAAAGAAGCCTTGTTAGGATCCCAACATTGAGATGCCCATGCCGCTCAAAAATTGGTCGAAGACCAACTTGACATTGAGAAGAAAACCATAGAAAGCTACCAAAATAATGTTGCATCCCTCAACCAAATTGTAACACCCCTCAAAATATACCCTAATTAGACATATATATTAAAGACAATTAAATATTACTGGGATGAAAATAAGAATTTTGGATAATTGAGAATTTGGCCATGAAAGTATTACTATTGTAATCATGGCAAGATTCCAGTCCGTTTTCATATTCTATTTGTCGAAAATGGGGTCCATATGAAAAATTATGAATAAAATAAGTTATATGAAAATTGTATACACACAGGATTGAAATTTAAACCAGAAGAATATAAACCAAGAACAAAATAATATACTTTTGGTATAATAGAATATTCCCTAGGAATTCAAAATTATGTACATGTATAAGCATATAAGAGGGGACAATGATAAAGAAATAACGAAAAGAATCAATTAAACTAATTAACGTACTAATTAAAATATAACGATAAGGGAAACATATCTTCCCATGCCAAGAAGAGGAGACGGTTTGGCCATCCTCCCTTAAGAGGGGTCGACTACCCTCCTGGTATAGAAGTCGACCGCCCTCTTGGTCAAGGGGAGGGATGAGGCTCATTTTATGGAGGTATTTTATTATATTTTGCTAAAAAGGATCGTCTAGATTTAATATAACTAATCCTACTATACACGGACAAACTAGCAACTATAAATAAACGCTTAGCCTCTCCCCCTAAACCCTATATCCATTATCTTCTACGCCTTCACTCTACTTCTCTCCATTATTCTTAATTTCAGAAAATAAATAGGTTAGGATTCTTCTTCTTCTCCAACCTAATTCTCTAGCTCTTCTAATCTATTTTTCTTAGAATAATCTAGAATTAATATATATATATATATATATATATATGTGTGTGTGTGTGTGTGTGTGTGTGTTTGTAAGACTTTTATTGAATTATTATATGTATATACTGGTTTTAGGAGGAAATTTGGAAAACAATAATTACGAGGAAACAATCCAAAAACTAATTTTACAAAACATTTTCATCCTTCTCCTTGTATCATTATGAATGGGAATCATACGAGTTTACTATTTTTTGTATCTTGATATCGTAGATTTGGATTGTTATGCTTAAATGGGTTTGGATTTGGACAAAATCAAAATACAAACAAATCCGCCAAATCCCATATAAATTGCAAAAATGGTGAATCATTCGATGTATATTGGGTTTTGGTTATAAATGTAATAAAAGTTGGATATTTTGGGTGTTGTGTAGTTTTGATAATGGTCTGATTCACTTTCTTGTAAATCTCATATATGTGCAAAAGCATAAGATTTGGGTGGTGTAATTTTAATAGGTTTAAGCATCAATTTTTAATATAGATAGTTTAAATGTATTATAATGCAAGTTTCCAAAGTCTTTGTTTTCGTATAAAATCATATGAAAAGTGATGCAGTACCAAAGAGGGATTATACATACATTTGTCATATTACACCTTTTCCTTCTTTTATTATTGAAGTAATCTTTTAAACAAAGGTTACAAGTTATTTTGTGTATGTTGTTGTTTTCCTATGTTTGACTTAAACGTGAATATAAACATTTTATGCCATTTCGATGATGTTAAGGAAATAATCTTGCAAACCTTAATCATGTGCTAAGATTGACATTTCTACGTTTTATGACGTTTCTTTACGTGCGCTCAATTTACGTTTTATTTATTACTATCTATAGCATAGTTAACGTATTATAAATGCATACTAGATACATTAAATTAGGAAACTAGAATTTTAAATGTTCGCATAGGAAATTTGTATGCATTTGAGTATTAATCTCTATTATTTAATATTAATTACGCATAGACATGAGGTTAACCCCTAGTTATAGTAGAAGCCTGCCGAAATTGACAGGCATATCCAGCATCTCCAAGGAAGTCTGATTAGGGTGAGAGGTCTAGTGCCATGAGCCAATATAATTGGTATACAAAGACGCGAGTTTAATCCCAACTTCTAGTAGAAGTCTGCTCGGAACTGCTCGACAGTCCCATCATCTACAAGTAGTCAGTTTAATGTGCGATGTCTTTTCTGTGTGTATGTGAAGTAGGTCTTCCTCGAGAAGGTATTAAGTGGTTGACCTACCATGTATGGGTGTTAAGTGGTTTGGACTAGGTCCATTTCTAAGGTTCACTCCTTGGTTTTGGACCCAAGTCATGGGACCTGCCCTTATTAGGTTTTAAGTGGTTATTCGGTCCTCCTTTATCTATTGAGGTATTAATTGGTCCTAATTAAAAGATAGACGTATGAGTAGGGTAGTTCTTTGGAAGTTGTCCGCTTCTTATCTAGGGGATATGTAAAGACATTCTTAGGGATAGGAAAATAATGTTAATATCCTAGGTATTGACTTTGATGACAACAACCATATAAACATTACTACTAACATATCCTTAAGTTGTGCAGTTACATCAGATATATTATGAAGTCATTTATTGAGATAAACGAGAGTACAAAAGAAGAATTATAAAAGAAGGTTAATAAGAGCAATGGAGGAATAATAGAGGAAGAACAATAAGAACAATTGAAGACCAAAGCCTATTAGAGAAGAATGCTGAAAGATAGAGGTGTATAAAGTGATGAGAAGTTGGTTGAACCTTAGAATATATTTTTAAAGATCCCATGGTAGCTATATTTGAAGACAATCAGCCATTGACCTCAACTGAATCACAAAAACCCACAAATACAAGGTAATTTGAAATGCTAAAAATTTGCAAAACTTATAAGTGTCTTTTGCAACATTTGTATATGTCGACATATATGTTTTGGTATGTCGATGTATAACGGTTTTCAAATTTTCAACTTTCAAATGAAGAGTTATTTCCCTCCACCCCTTGACCAAAAGACACATATCTTCAACCACTATTTAAAGGCTTCTGGAAACGAATTTTAACATCAATTTTTCTTAGATTCTCCTACTCCTTCTCCATACATTTGCACTACAAATCCATTGAATATTTTCCAATTATCTTTGCAAATCCACTCTATTTCACTCCGATTCTTCGTTAATTTGCAAACCGCAAAATATCAGAGAGTTGTATTTGAATTCACATCATTCTCCCCCTCTCTCTCATTTCATCCTATCCCTGCCTCTATGCTGCCTCCCTAACATTACTAAATTCCAGAGAAAAATATAAGAAAAAGGTTAAGGATTTCCTATATTCCTCCAATTCTATTCTTAATTTTCTCTATTCTAATTAATATAACTTTAGTATTCTAGAATTTGGCAAAAACATAAATATATGAGATTCTAATACATGACTCTTATATATATATAATTAGTAGGATTATTGGAGCATGCTTGACTGCAAAGAATTAGTGCAGATCTAGATCTACTATAGATTTCTCTCTATTCTACCAAGATCTATGAGTGGAATATCGTTTACTTAAGGCATATTCATGTTTTTATTAGATTATCATGTTGATAGATATGCCTAGGAGGATTTGGAAATTCGATAACAAAAATATTAAAATCCCCAAATCCTCTGTTTTATATTTGCATATGAATTGTCATTATTATATGGGTCTGGTGGACTTTTGATTTTTAATATTGGGTTAAAGATGAAAATAGGTGTTGCTACTATTGTTTATATTTTGTATAATTCACCTTTATCAAACATTTGACTGTAACCTAAAAGGTTTTAGATTTGGGTATTTCGAGATTTGATTAGGTTTGGATTCTATTTTGAATCCAAACGTATTCATACTTGAAATATGTCAAATATAAACGTTTTTATGTGTATAATACCGAAAAAGGGGTGAATTAGACAAAGTAGAAATTATAAACATACATGTATAAAGGTATGTAATACTCTATTTTTAATCCAATATTAAGATCATTCCAACAAGCCTAGGATGCAAGTTGGAAGTTTGTATGAATGTATATTTTGCATTCACTGCTGTATGTTATCTTGTATTACGCCATCAAGCCTAAGCTGTAGCAGTAAAAGTATGGAAAAATTAAATTGTATACCTTGATTTGGATAAATTGACGATTAGCACCTCATTAGAACGTTTCCTCGTTTATATGAATACTTACGTTATTTAGACGATATAATTATTATACTTATATAAACGTAATCAACATTGTATTAGCATAATAAATTCGTTTAGGTTAGAATTCGAATTTGAAATGTCCCCATAATAAATATATATTTGATTTCTTGTTTGTGCGTATATAGAGAGGCTTTATATATATTAATAGTGACACATAGACACGAGGTTAGTTGCCATTTGTGGTAGAAGTGTGTCGGGAACCGACTGACAAATCCATTGACCACAAGTAGGCCTAACTAATGTGAGATGTCTAGGTGTCATGGGTCATTCAAAAACTTAGTACACTAGATATGAGGTTAAACCAACTTGTAGTAGAAGCCTGTCGGAAATGACCGGCATATCCAGCATATACAGGTATATGGTATAATGTGAGAGGTCTAGCGTGTGTGTATATATAACTGTGTGTATATGTATGTATATATATATATATATATAACTTTATATATAAGTCTATTGTGTGTGAAAAAAGGCATGTTTACTACACCTTCGGGAGGTCTTAATTGGCTGACTATCTTTTCATCTAGTTTCGGTCTTAAGTGGTTTGGACTAGGATCCCCCCGTAGGTTTACTCCTTGGAATGGAACCAAAGTCATGAGATCCACCCTTATTGGATTAAAATAAGTCTTTGGGTCCTCCTTATGTAAAAGTGGTTAGACATAAATGCTAACGGAGTAGGGTAATTCACAGGGATGTCCACCTCCTCTAGAAGCTTGTAAAGGCTCAACTGGGGACATATTTGGTAAATAAAAGATATGTGGCCATTGCATGCTAACCAAATGTCTAAGAGAAGTCTTAAGTGACATAGGTGTCCTACCGTAATATTAGTTAAGTAATAACCTTCACAATATTGCTTCTCATATTACAATTGAGAGTATAGACTTAAGAACATTAATGTATTAGGACAGGGTCTTAAGGGGCTAGGGATCTGCCTCAGGGTTATTAAGAATCCACCTTCAGTAGGGCCATCAGTGACCAAGAATGCCCACCTCGTTGGGTCTTTACCCTAAAAACACTAATGGGCGATTGACTTGGATATCCATCCCATTGGTTAGATACTAGGTGTTTGTGTGAATCTTATGTGTTGCGTAGACATACCTTGACATATATAACCTGCTAAAAATATAGGGTATGGACATTAAGTGACACTATATTTCAGTCACACAGAACTTTATATTATGACCCCCTCTCCTCAACATATCCAACAGGTACGTAGATGAGGTAAAAGACATGGACGAAGCCATGCTTAAAGCTGATGAAGAAGACAAAGTTGTTATGCTATTATTAGTGCTTATTGCTTTACTTCTTTTGGAATCTTGTAAGAATGAACTATCTGATGTACCCATTGAACAAGTACAACTATGATTGTTGTATTTCTGAGATTTTGAAATAAGTGGTACATTATATTTTCAACATTATATTTTCTCTTTCCGCTGTGTGAGATATCCATTCGAAGTATATGTTATCATTATCTATGCAAATGTAATCGTTATAGGAACCAATGACCCATTTAGAATGGCTTTAAGATTCGATAGGCCTTTTCTGGGTCGAAATTTAGGCCCACTCCGGGTGGGTTGTTACATTTGGTATCAGGGCATAGGTTATGTAACACCCCGTATTTCAACTACACTAAAGAGGATAAATTAAAGAATAATTAATTTAATATCTAGAATTAAGGGAAACGTATTGTGTCATTGCATCCATCTCGAAATTCTGGTCAAGATAGACACCTGGTTTGCGTAAAACGGATAATGTATGAAGAAGTTATGAACGGTAGAAGTTTGGCAAAAAGAGCAGGAAAAACTGACGCACTTGACAAGTGCGCTAAGGTATTTTTGCACTGGCGCACATGTGAAGTGCGCCCATACTAGTTTTTGGGCATCTGGACCCAAGTGGGTGTCGACCCATGGCCCGATTCCCCCTAGGGCTGATGTGGCAGTCGAATTCTGGAGGCTGGCAGCTATAAATATACCCTCATTTCTCTTGTTTTCTCATACTGAAAACAATGAAGGCCAAATGATGTCAGTGCCTGAACTGAATCTAATCCTTTCTTCTTGTACAAATCAGGATTCAAGTGTTTCAAGTGTAGATCTGAGATTCAAACTTCACTTTTTTCCTTTTATTCTTATAGATCCAATCATTGTGAGTTCAAGTTATCTTTAGAATTCAATAATTAAAAGTAAGACATGATATGACTATGATTTTGGTATATGCTTAGGGTTGAATCATGTTAGATCTACTTTTTGACTATAGATCCAATTTTATTTAGATCATTTTGTACCTGTGATGTTGTAGTTGATTTGGATCTTAATCGTTATCATGTTAGATCTACTTTTTTGATTATAGATCTAATTCCATTTAGATCATTTTGCACCTATCATGTTGTAGTTGATTTGGATCTTAATCGTTATCATGTTAGATCTACTTTTTGATTATAGATCTAATTTTATTTAAATCATTTTGTACCTATCATGTTGTAGTTGATTTGGATCTAAACCGTTATCATGTCAAATCTACTTTTGATTGTGGATCTAATTCTTTTTAGATCATTTTGTACCTATCATGTTGTGGCTATTTTGGATCTTAACCTTATTTATGTCAGATCTAGTTTTGATTATGTATCTAATTCACTTTTTAGATCATTTGGTACTTGTCATGTTGTGGTTATTTTGGATCTGTCATTAGTTGGACATGTTTTAGATTTAGATCTAAACTTTCACCTAATTGTCAAGACAAGTCTACCTTGGTTTCACTGTTTAGATTACCTTGTTCCTATCATATGCGGTTAAATAGGATCTATTATTAGTTTGACATCCAAATTATTATTTAGATCTTGTCATGCTAGTTACGACATCCCTATTATGTTAAGATTGATTCTAATATCGCATGTTCACAAGATCCGTTCATATATGTCCATCTTATCATTATGTCGTTATATGATTATGCCGCCACATATTTATGTCAATCTTGTTAGAATAATCATTTCTGTCACCCTGTCCCTTTTATTTTAGCCTGGCTACTTTCTAGCCTAGGCATGATGTTAAATTATGTGAATATGTTAAATGGGAACGAGGGAAAAAATGGTATAAATTGGACATAATTTGTAAATGGAAATTTCGGCATAACTTAATGTTTATGGACTTGACTTTGGGTATATAATTAATTATGAACATAACTAGGGAAAAAGAGGCATGGACACCTATAAAGACATAGGTATAATTAATTAATAATCGAAATACCTAAGATTACAGTAATTAGGAACTGTAATGGCACATATGACATGAGGTTAGATTGCACTTGCAATGGAAGTCTGTCCGGAATCGACCGGCATATCGCGACCGCAAGTGGTGAATCTAATGTGAGAGGTCTAAGTGCACAAATACGAGACGTGCTAAGACATGAGGTTAAGCCCGATTTGTGGAATAAGTTTACCTGGATCCTCCCGGCACATCCAGCATCCACAAGTTGTAGGCTTAATGTGGGAGGTCTAGCGCATTATAACCATAAATGGATAAATGGTAATGAATTGGAATCAGATAATGAATAATACAAAGGGATTGTAAGATTACTTCCGTTAATTACAATCCAGGAGTGAAAGATTGTAAGATCACTTCTGTTAATTACAATCTAAAGAATAACATGTGATGGGGATTATAAATAAACTTAAATGGATTAAGTTATATTTATATGAAATTAATAAGAAAGTGGAATTTTGGCAAGTAAAAAGAAGTCAATGTGAATGAGGATAACCTGTTAGTCTATAATACTTGACCTGTTTAAATCCATAAGGCTTGTATGGGCCTGTTGAATCTGTGGGGTCAAGTAAACCTATTAAGTATGTGGGGTTAAGTAAGCCTGTTAAATCTGTGGGGTTAATTAAACCTGTTAAATCTGTAAGGGTTATACAAACCTGTTAATTTAGAAAACTTTACTTATTAAATATGTTGGGGTTATATGGACCCGTTAACTTGTAAAGTTTAACCCGTAAATCTGTAGGGGGTTACTGAATCTGTTAAATTTGTTAGGCATAACCTGTCAAAATCCTAGTTACTTGGGGACACAAGATTTGTAAGGGTTGGCTTGTGTCATCTGTTATGTAGGACCCATATAAGTCAGTAACCCATTCTAGCATTAAAGGGAGACCCCGCACTAGGTAGGGGTCAGGGCACGCTCACTGAATTGATTGTAAGAGGTTTATCTGAGAGGAGGTGCGTACTGGCGCGTTCCAGTGGGCTCATGTGCGTGCATGAGTACGGCCTGCATTTGGGAAAATAAGCGCTGTAGCATCAGTAAATAGGTCTGTTTCCTTTTGTAGGTTGCCACTTTAGGAAGTAATACACCCTACTATGAGGCCGACACATGGTATTTACAGAATAAAGAGCCAATAGATTGGGGGGTAGTAAATAGGGTACATCTGGTCCTATCTATTTCTGTGGGGTACCTGTGTTTCTGTCAGGGCTAACACCCGTTATTTTTTTATTAGGTACCGGCTAATTTCATTTGGGTTAAAACCCGTTACTAGAATACACCTAAAACTACCATTGTATTTTTGTTGGGATCATCCTGTTTCTGTTATGCAATTAGGGAGTATGTAATCTTGTTACATATCTGTTATACTAGTATTGGTGCAGAGAAATCCCTAAAAGTGCAATATATTCTATCATGTTTACCTCGTCATACTTGATGTTATCTTTCTTGTCCATCTTATATGCCTGTCATGATACTTTTACTTATTTACTTGCTAAAAGTAACTGGACTCACCAGACTTTATGTCTGACCCTTTTTGTTTCCTCTTCTTTCTTTCGTTCCCTTCCCCCCTTCCCCCTCGGTTCGTAGGGTGGGAATTCTCAGGCTTTGTCAGGACTCAGTTTTCATCTTGCTTGGAGCAGCTTCTGAAGTATTACTCAAGTTCTTTTCTCTACTATGGCTTTGTCTCTTTATAGGGAATTTTGCTTTTTATGTGCTCTAATGGAACAAGACAGAAAGTTTTATATATTTAAAAAATGGCTTTTATGTAATTTCAGACTTGTGATATTTTGGACTACGAAGTTATGATTTATGTTTGAAAATAAAAATTTAAATTCCGTTGTTGCTTTTATATCTATCTTGTAATATTTCTGTTTCTGTTTACCTATAACGCTTCACGAAACTTAATGCATTTCCTTAGTGAGTGACATTAACGGACGTGGGGTGTCACAGGTTACCCAATTATAAGGATGTTATATGTATGAGAGGCGTATTTGTAATTTGAAAAAGATTTTTCAAACTATATATATATATATAATATTTTTTCCAATAAGCATACACATTTATACAAGGGATGTTTATCATTTACTTCCTTTTTCAGCTTAAATACTATCTCAGGAGTATCCACTAAAGGATTCTTTCTTTTCTTTTTAGATAATAGAATGGTTGAATACCCAACTGAGCAAGGTAACGAGGCAAGACCCCAATATTTGCTAGAGTGGTTCCAGTGGTATCTCTGCACCGTGGAACAGGTCCATGTCGCTAATCCTGCCCTAGCGGCTCATGCAGCTTCTGTCGCTAAGGTAGCCTTTGACTTTTCGTGCTACTATAAGACCTTTACAAATCTTAGGAGGAAATCATTTTCTAGGAAAGAAAAGTTTTACTAATGCCCAGTCTTGGCTAATGGACCGTGAAAGAATTTTTGAAGCTACTAGCTGTCCTGATGAGGTGAAGAGGAGAATTGCGACCTGGCATTTGAAGGATGAGGCCCTTGAATGGTGGAACTTTGTAACACCCCGAGAATTCTATAACTGTGAAATTCATGAATTAAAGTATAATCAAATTCAAATCAAAGAACTAAGGGAAACGGGATACGCCATTGCGTTCGTCTCGGAAAAATACGCGAAATAGAGTCCGAGTTTTCGAAAAACGGAGTCCGTATGAAGAAGATATGGCCTTCGGAAGTTTTGAATTAAATTTAAAATTCAAACAGAATAAAATAATTAAAAATCGGGCCCAGTGGGCCAGGGCGGATAAACACCCGCCTAGGCCACCCAGGTCGACTGGGCTGTCGACCTGGGCTACCCATGTCGACAGGGCTGTCGACAGCCCTGTCGACAGGGGTGTCGACCTGGTCGAGCCCAGTCAACCTGGCTGGCCAGGTCTGTGTTTGGTCGAATTTCTGTGGTCTGCTTTGTCATTAGGGCTAGGTGGCGGATTCTAATTGGTCTCTCTATCTAATGAATGGCTACGATCTAACCTAGCAACATCAATGGTCCTAATCAATTCCTAACCTCTATATAAACAACCCTAGACTAAACCCTAATCTATTCATTCAAATTAAGAACATAGCCGCCATGTTGCTGAGGAACGACTAAGAGTAGCCGCCGACTAGAGAGAGGATTAGAAAGAAAGTTCTAAAGCCTAAAGCAATTCAAGCAACCTAAAGACAATCAATTCAACAAAGGAATCATATCTCTTAATTAGAGAATTCGCCGCAACCATTGTAAGTAGAGTATTACTTTGGTATGAATAAACAACTGTATTGATTTGTATGCTTGAATTGGGATAATAAAGTAATTCATATTTGTGCAAAATTATGTTATTCATTATAAAGAACTACATGCGGTAGTTCTATGCAAGTATACGTTTGGAATATTGCGCAAATTATGTAATCTATGTTGAAGCTACATGTATGTAGTTGATTGAAATTCATGCGAGTTTGGGGCTTTGTTATTATGCCATCATGATGTATATTTTTGTGCATAAATCATTTTGCAAGTAATTGAAACAAGTTTGGTTGTTATAGTTCATATGAAACTATGTTGGAATTTTGACACCATAATCCATGTATTAAGTCATGCTTTTGCAAAACTTATGAATATGGCTAGGCTATGAATGATATTTGGCATAATTGAAATCTATGATTAAGTCTATCTTGTTTAAAAGAATTATATGATGACATATGTGATACATGGCTAGGTTAGACTCAAAAATCCCTTTTTGCAAGTTTAAAGCAAACACCATGATTAGGAATATTTATGCCATGTTTATGCTAGAAGTATTTATGCCATGCTTATGTTTGACATTGTGCCATGTTTATGCTAGAAGTATTTATGCCATGCTTATGTTTGACATTATGCCATGTTTATGCTAGAAGTATTTATGCCATGCTTATGTTTGACATTATGCCATGTTTATGCTAGAAGTATTTATGCCATGCTTATGTTTGACATTGTGCCATGTTTATGCTAGAAGTATTTATGCCATGCTTATGTTTGACATTATGCCATGTTTATGCTAGAAGTATTTATGCCATGCTTATGTTTGACATTATGCCTAAATAAAAATATAGGTTCATGTGTCAATAATGATATCTCAATTACAAGTTCACATGCTTTGATTCATGTCACCTATGTTTTATGACCAAAGTATATGTCACTACTATGCAAGTACACCAGTTTCTATTTTGTATTCCCATCGTCATATTGCAAGTTCATACGCTCACCTTCCCCTCTTTGTGTATGTAATCACGCTTTAAGCCTCCCCTTTCGCATGGCTAAATTGGGCTTTAAAAGGCTAAGCCCAATATATATGAACGGACGTGTAAAACGGGGGAAAATAACGTTGGGTTAAAATTAATTAATGAATGAAAATATAAAATAGAAGGGCCCAAATTCAAGTATGGGTTGGGCCCATGGTTGGTGTAACCTTTACACCATTAACTTAATAATGGGCCGCAAATATTTACATATAAGAAATAAAGAAGAATGACAAAATATGTAAATGTAGAACATACGATGTGTTTAACCCGAGGTTGGATTGAGTTGTGATGTAAACCTGCCCGGAACCGCCCGGCTGTCCAGTAGTCACAACAATACCTATCCAATGTGGGAGGTTAAACATGGAGCCCAGCAAGGACCCGAGGTTAGACTGAGTTGTGGCGTAAGACTGCCCGGAACCAACCGGCAATAGGCAGCCACAACAATACCTGTCTAATGTGAGAGGTCAGGGCCTTAATAAGACAATTAAGGCTGAGTCAGGATTGTTAGGATTAGGTGAACTAAAGACTTAATCAAAATGGAACATGCTAAACTAAACGGACTGGTGGGGTTAGGTTAGGAAACACTTAACCAACTTAGCATGTTGGCTAGAGATAGAAAACCTAGTAACGGGGGACCCTTTTCAGCAGTAACCCTAAAAGGTGTATCATGATACCCTGAAACTAGGCAGGGTGGGGCACGATTACTGGGCTGATTGTAAGAGGTCAAAGCGACGGCGGTGGTGTAGCAGTGTAGGTTCTAACGGAGTGCGGGCGTGCACACACTCCGGCGCAGAAAAATAAGGCACTGGACACCAGTAGCATACCTGTGCACTCTAAGGTTGTGTCGGGTTGCCACTATGGGACTTGATACACCCCATGGTGGGACCAGCATAGGTAACTACAGACATCGGGGGCCGTAAGACACATGTAACTATGCGAGTAGGAGCCGATCATCATTGAATGGATCACATCACCCTGATTATGGGGTGCCAATTGGAAACTAGTTTATATGGGTTCAGAGATTTACATGGGGTACGATAGTATATTCGACCCTAGACAACTTAACCAAGTTATAATGCATGCCCACTTCTTGTTTATACTTATCATACCCAGTTCTTTATTCATAGACAAAATAGTACTAGACTTACTCAGGCTTTATGTCTGACTCTACTTTCCTTTCGTCTTCTTTTCTTCCGTTTCCCCCCCCCCCCCCCCCAGGTCCACAGGGAGGGAACACAGCAGCTTGATCAGCCTTAACATCCAGCTTGAAGAAGAGAAATGTATTGCTTGGACTTTCCTGTTTTGAACTATGGCTTTGGACAATCCACTATGGGGCTTTTGCAGTTTATCTATGTTTTATTTATGCTTCTTTAAAATAATGTACTCAAGACAGATTATGAAAGTGTTATGTTATGTTTTTGGAAAGGTTGTTGTTGTAACACGTATTTGACTTTATGAAATAAAGTTTGTTGTTCTTCCGCTGTTTACAAATATGTGTTCTTATATCTGTCTTGTATATCTGTGACTTGTACTTATAAACCTCCACCAAAATTAGGGCATTCCCTTTGAGAGTGACCCTAACGGAGGTGGGGTGTTTCACTTGGTATCAGAGCATAGGTTTACCAGATAAGATAAAAAGTTTTGAAAAAAATTATTTTCAAAAAGGAAATTTAAAGAAGCATTTTTAAAAGAAAAATATTATTTTATTTTAAAAAGGCAAAGTCCACTCCCCAAAGCCGTAGGTACTATCTCTTATCCTTCGTTTTGAATCTATCCTTTTTGTTTCAGCATGTCCCAAGAACTTAACTTGCCTGAAGGGGTGCCAATACCTGGTTGGTTTAGACGGTTCTTAGAAGCAAGGGCCACTCAGCCAGGTCCTACCGTTCCTCCTCCCCCAGCTGAAGGAAATCATCCAGCTGCAGCAGCACCTTTTCCTCCACCTCCTCCTCGGGGAAACACGTTTGCTAAGATATGTAAAGATTTTAAAGCTATGGGAGGAAGGGATTACCATGGAACTGAGTCCTTCGTAGCAGCTAGAAATTGGCTGAAAGAAACTGAGGACCTATTCATCATCTTTGAGGTAGAAGATAGACAAAAAGTACAGTTGGCAGTGTGGCTATTGAAGGGCGAGGCTTCCTACTGGTGGGAAGTCACTAATGCTGAAAGACCAGTGGAGACATGGGAGGACTTTAGGGCAAGGTTTGAGACCAAATTTCTCTCAGATGCGGAAAGAAGTTTGCAGTTGGAAAAATTCTTATTTCTTAAGCAAGGAGACAAGACTGTCAGAGAGTATGTGAATCAGTTCGATGAGCTGGCTAGGTTTGGGCTTGACCTAGTCAACACCCCGCACAAGAAGGCTCTCCGTTTCGTCAAAGGGTTAAATGAGCCATTACACAGTTTGGCCATGACCCATATACCCATGGGGGCCACGTATGAAAGATTGGTGCAAATGGCATTGCTGAATGAGGAGGATAAGGGCAAGAAGGAGACAAAGGCAGAAAGCTCTCAAGGGAAGAAAGAGGGTTTGCAGCCCAAGAAGACGGACTTTAAGAAAGGCGGGAAAGGCAACAATGAGAAGAGGAAGTGCAATTTCTGTGGCAAAGTGGGGCACTTAGTAAAGGACTGCCGGAAAAAGAAGGCCAAGGAGAATGGTGGGTGCTTTTCATGCGGTCAGACAGGCCACAGGGCTAAGGACTGCCCAAAGAAACGAGGACAGGGGCAGGGCGCTGGATCCACCCCAGGGGCACAGGTTCATGTGCTAGAAGCGCCACCTCTGCAACAGCGAGGTATAAATACTTCTGTAGAAAGCGTAATTTATCTTTATGATCACCCCGTTCGCACTTTATTTGATTCCGGCGCATCACACTCCTTTATCTCGTCTGCTTTAGTAGAATCTCTGCACCTAAAAACTAGTATGGTAGAGGACCCCTTAATTGTTTCAAACCCAATTGGGGGCCCAGCTCATTTGTCTATGATCTGTTTGGATTTGAAAATTTCTATTCTAAGTGTTGAATTTCAATGTAGTGCCTTTGTTTTGGGCTTTTCGGGGTATGGTTTGATTTTGGGTATGGATTGGCTATCCCGTAATGGGGCCATCCTTGATTGTGAGAAAAGGGCTCTTACAATAGCCCCAGTTTTGACGCTGCCAGATGGGAGCAAGATGTTCACTGTTTATACGGATGCATGTGGGACAGGGCTAGGCGCCGTCTTAATGCAAGAAGGAAGGGTAGTAGCTTATGGCGGGAGGCAGTTGAAGGTGCACGAAAAGAACTACCCAACCCACGATCTCGAGTTAGCCGCCATCGTCTTTGCACTCAAGTCTTGGCGACACTATCTCCTAGGTGAGAAGTTCGAACTTTACACTGACCATAAATCGTTGAAATATCTTTTCTCGCAGAAGGATCTTAACTTGAGGCAACAAAGATGGATGGAGTTTCTTGCCTCGTACGATTTCGAAATCTCCTACACTCCGGGCAAAGGCAACGTAGTGGCAGACGCGTTGAGCCGAAAGAAATTGACCCTAAGCCCGTTGTTTGTTGAAAGACAAAGCCTAGAGTTTATAGCCAGTTTCGACTTTAGGCCTTCCTCCGATTTCGTACCAGGCTTGCTAGCATCTCTCGAAGTGCGCCCAACTTTAGTGGATTCAGTAGGGACAGCACAACGCGAAGACCCTCAGCTTGTGGAAACAATTGATAGGCTAATTAGGGGTGAGACTTCAAGTCACCTCAACAGATACTCCATCGACGATAGGGGTTTGCTAAGGCGAGACGGAAGACTATGCGTCCCACAGACAAAAGATTTAGTAAGGAAGGTTCTCGAGGAAGCGCATCATTCCAAGATGACGATACACCCAGGCGGGGATAAAATGTACAAAGATATAAAAAGGACTTTCTTCTGGAACGGCATGAAAAAGGACGTGGCAGAATTCGTTTCTAAGTGTATGGTGTGCCAACAGGTTAAAGCGGAACAGAAAAAGCCTGGCGGACTACTACATCCTCTGGAGGTCCCGCAGTGGAAGTGGGATAGCATCTCAATGGACTTCATCGATGGGCTGCCTAGGTCTAGGAGAGGCAACACTAGCATTTGGGTAATAGTGGATAGGCTTACTAAAAGCGCCCACTTTTTACCTATCAAAAGTAAAAGAACTGCCTCATCCCTAGCATCACTTTACCTCAAGGAAATCGTTCGACTCCATGGAATACCATCTAGCATTGTTAGTGACCGAGACCCCATCTTCACCAGCGAATTTTGGCGGAGTCTGCAAGAAGCAGTAGGAACGCATTTATGCTTGAGCACAGCCTATCATCCCCAAACCGACGGCCAAACAGAGAGAGTGAACAGAGTTTTGGAAGACCTTTTAAGGCTATGCGTCCTCGACTTCGGAGGGACATGGGAAGACCCCCTTCCTTTGGTGGAATTTGCCTACAACAACAGCTATCAAGCAACCATCGGAATGGCGCCCTTCGAAGCTTTATATGGAAGACCGTGCCGATCGCCCACTTGTTGGTGGGAGTCTACTGATAATCTCATACTTGGACCAGACATGATCCGAGAGACTTCAGAGAAAGTAGACTTAATACGAAGAAGGATGAAGACGGCCCAAGACAGACAAAAGTCCTACGCCGACAAGAGGAGGACCGACCTTGAATTCGAAGTGGGAGACAGAGTTTTTCTCAAGGTATCACCACTAAGGAACGTTGTTCGTTTTGGAACCACAGGAAAGCTAGCACCAAGGTTCGTAGGGCCATTCCCTATCATCGAGAAAATTGGGAAAATGGCCTATAGATTAGAGCTACCCGAGAAGTTGGCCGGAGTCCACAACATTTTTCACGTTTCACATCTCCGAAAATGTCTTCATGAGTCCGCTGAAGTGGTAGAGCCAAATATCCTCGAAGAGGCCGAAGTGGAACGCGAAGCAACCATAAGAAAAGTTCCAACCCGCATCTTAGGAACGGAAGTGAAGAAGCTACGCAACCGTGAAATCAAGCTCGTCAAAGTTCAGTGGAGCGACGCCGAGGGAGACGCGACTTGGGAAACTGAAGCTAGAATCCGTACAGCCTACCCTTTTCTGTTCGAGGGTACATCCTTGATCTTTCTTTTTCCTTAAGTTGCGCTTTTATCTATCTTTTTAGGCATATTTCCTCGACCGTATCTTTTAGGTAGAAACCCTTTGGATGGAAACATGTAGTTGAAACATGTTATGTATGAATGGTTGCAAGTGGTTGCAAGTGATTGCTAGTGGTTGCTCGTGGTTGCATATACACACACAATCTAGGTTTTAGATCGGCTCAGTCACTTCATATTGCATATGCATATATGTTTGCATTCGTATGTGATTGAACTTTAATGTGTTGACATGTGGATGTTGCATTTGTATTGAATGATTGTGCACTCATGTAGAATCAAGAATAGGAAAATTTGCATACATAATGGATTCATGGCACTTACATAACTCGCATTAAGGAGGTCAACTGAATCAGTAGACCGCCTGATTTTGCATTAGATAAGTACATGTACACACACACCTCGCATATGATCATGAAGCATTAGAAGTCTTTTAAGGACAATGGATGCTCGTGTTTAATGGATGAGTAGATGGATGATTGGATGTTAGGATATACATTCCTCCTAACTTGAAGATTTCGGGGACGAAATCCTTTTAAGTGGGGGAGAATGTAACACCCCGAGAATTCTATAACTGTGAAATTCATGAATTAAAGTATAATCAAATTCAAATCAAAGAACTAAGGGAAACGGGATACGCCATTGCGTTCGTCTCGGAAAAATACGCGAAATATAGTCCGAGTTTTCGAAAAACGGAGTCCGTATGAAGAAGATATGGCCTTCGGAAGTTTTGAATTAAATTTAAAATTCAAACAGAATAAAATAATTAAAAATCGGGCCCAGTGGGCCAGGGCGGATAAACACCCGCCTAGGCCACCCAGGTCGACTGGGCTGTCGACCTGGGCTACCCATGTCGACAGGGCTGTCGACAGCCCTGTCGACAGGGGTGTCGACCTGGTCGAGCCCAGTCAACCTGGCTGGCCAGGTCTGTGTTTGGTCGAATTTCTGTGGTCTGCTTTGTCATTAGGGCTAGGTGGCGGATTCTAATTGGTCTCTCTATCTAATGAATGGCTACGATCTAACCTAGCAACATCAATGGTCCTAATCAATTCCTAACCTCTATATAAACAACCCTAGACTAAACCCTAATCTATTCATTCAAATTAAGAACATAGCCGCCATGTTGCTGAGGAACGACTAAGAGTAGCCGCCGACTAGAGAGAGGATTAGAAAGAAAGTTCTAAAGCCTAAAGCAATTCAAGCAACCTAAAGACAATCAATTCAACAAAGGAATCATATCTCTTAATTAGAGAATTCGCCGCAACCATTGTAAGTAGAGTATTACTTTGGTATGAATAAACAACTGTATTGATTTGTATGCTTGAATTGGGATAATAAAGTAATTCATATTTGTGCAAAATTATGTTATTCATTATAAAGAACTACATGCGGTAGTTCTATGCAAGTATACGTTTGGAATATTGCGCAAATTATGTAATCTATGTTGAAGCTACATGTATGTAGTTGATTGAAATTCATGCGAGTTTGGGGCTTTGTTATTATGCCATCATGATGTATATTTTTGTGCATAAATCATTTTGCAAGTAATTGAAACAAGTTTGGTTGTTATAGTTCATATGAAACTATGTTGGAATTTTGACACCATAATCCATGTATTAAGTCATGCTTTTGCAAAACTTATGAATATGGCTAGGCTATGAATGATATTTGGCATAATTGAAATCTATGATTAAGTCTATCTTGTTTAAAAGAATTATATGATGACATATGTGATACATGGCTAGGTTAGACTCAAAAATCCCTTTTTGCAAGTTTAAAGCAAACACCATGATTAGGAATATTTATGCCATGTTTATGCTAGAAGTATTTATGCCATGCTTATGTTTGACATTGTGCCATGTTTATGCTAGAAGTATTTATGCCATGCTTATGTTTGACATTATGCCATGTTTATGCTAGAAGTATTTATGCCATGCTTATGTTTGACATTATGCCATGTTTATGCTAGAAGTATTTATGCCATGCTTATGTTTGACATTGTGCCATGTTTATGCTAGAAGTATTTATGCCATGCTTATGTTTGACATTATGCCATGTTTATGCTAGAAGTATTTATGCCATGCTTATGTTTGACATTATGCCTAAATAAAAATATAGGTTCATGTGTCAATAATGATATCTCAATTACAAGTTCACATGCTTTGATTCATGTCACCTATGTTTTATGACCAAAGTATATGTCACTACTATGCAAGTACACCAGTTTCTATTTTGTATTCCCATCGTCATATTGCAAGTTCATACGCTCACCTTCCCCTCTTTGTGTATGTAATCACGCTTTAAGCCTCCCCTTTCGCATGGCTAAATTGGGCTTTAAAAGGCTAAGCCCAATATATATGAACGGACGTGTAAAACGGGGGAAAATAACGTTGGGTTAAAATTAATTAATGAATGAAAATATAAAATAGAAGGGCCCAAATTCAAGTATGGGTTGGGCCCATGGTTGGTGTAACCTTTACACCATTAACTTAATAATGGGCCGCAAATATTTACATATAAGAAATAAAGAAGAATGACAAAATATGTAAATGTAGAACATACGATGTGTTTAACCCGAGGTTGGATTGAGTTGTGATGTAAACCTGCCCGGAACCGCCCGGCTGTCCAGTAGTCACAACAATACCTATCCAATGTGGGAGGTTAAACATGGAGCCCAGCAAGGACCCGAGGTTAGACTGAGTTGTGGCGTAAGACTGCCCGGAACCAACCGGCAACAGGCAGCCACAACAATACCTGTCTAATGTGAGAGGTCAGGGCCTTAATAAGACAATTAAGGCTGAGTCAGGATTGTTAGGATTAGGTGAACTAAAGACTTAATCAAAATGGAACATGCTAAACTAAACGGACTGGTGGGGTTAGGTTAGGAAACACTTAACCAACTTAGCATGTTGGCTAGAGATAGAAAACCTAGTAATGGGGGACCCTTTTCAGCAGTAACCCTAAAAGGTGTATCATGATACCCTGAAACTAGGCAGGGTGGGGCACGATTACTGGGCTGATTGTAAGAGGTCAAAGCGACGGCGGTGGTGTAGCAGTGTAGGTTCTAACGGAGTGCGGGCGTGCACACACTCCGGCGCAGAAAAATAAGGCACTGGACACCAGTAGCATACCTGTGCACTCTAAGGTTGTGTCGGGTTGCCACTATGGGACTTGATACACCCCATGGTGGGACCAGCATAGGTAACTACAGACATCGGGGGCCGTAAGACACATGTAACTATGCGAGTAGGAGCCGATCATCATTGAATGGATCACATCACCCTGATTATGGGGTGCCAATTGGAAACTAGTTTATATGGGTTCAGAGATTTACATGGGGTACGATAGTATATTCGACCCTAGACAACTTAACCAAGTTATAATGCATGCCCACTTCTTGTTTATACTTATCATACCCAGTTCTTTATTCATAGACAAAATAGTACTAGACTTACTCAGGCTTTATGTCTGACTCTGCTTTCCTTTCCTCTTCTTTTCTTCCGTTTCCCCCCCCCCCCTCCCCCAGGTCCACAGGGAGGGAACACAGCAGCTTGATCAGCCTTAACATCCAGCTTGAAGAAGAGAAATGTATTGCTTGGACTTTCCTGTTTTGAACTATGGCTTTGGACAATCCACTATGGGGCTTTTGCAGTTTATCTATGTTTTATTTATGCTTCTTTAAAATAATGTACTCAAGACAGATTATGAAAGTGTTATGTTATGTTTTTGGAAAGGTTGTTGTTGTAACACGTATTTGACTTTATGAAATAAAGTTTGTTGTTCTTCCGCTGTTTACAAATATGTGTTCTTATATCTGTCTTGTATATCTGTGACTTGTACTTATAAACCTCCACCAAAATTAGGGCATTCCCTTTGAGAGTGACCCTAACGGAGGTGGGGTGTTTCAAACTTAGTATCGGTGGAGAACGAGGGTCGAATTTTTACATGGTCTGAATTCAAGACCCGTTTTAAAGCGAAGTTTTTACCAAGGGCAGAAATGACTTTTCAGCTAGAGAAATTCGTCCACTCAAGCAGGGAAGCTTGAGCCTGCAAGAGTACATATCCAAATTTACTGAACTATGTAAGTTGGGAAGAGGATTGGTAGACACCCCCATGAACAAAGCCCTTGGGTTTGTTAAAGGACTAAACTCTCCGTTAAAAGAGACCTTATTAGCCTAAGTAATGTTTGGGTGCAACTTTTAGGACTCTAGTTGATACAACTATTTTATGCACGGTGGATGGCTCTAAGGAGGATAAAGAAGGAGAGAAAGGAGAAGGAAGCTCCAACGAAAATAAGAAGAAGGAATGGTGGAAAAACAAGAAGAAGGGAAAAAAATTAAAAAGGAAGCAAAGACTTGTACGAGATGCAACTGGAAGGGCCATGATGCCAAGGATTTAAGACCTCATTGGTGAAAAAGGAGTTCAAGGGAAAATGTTACAACTGCCATGAAGAAGGACACATATCCAAAGCTTACCCAAAGGCCAAAGTTGTCAAGAGTGGCCAGAACTACGCAATAGAGGCAGCACCAATTCAAAGTCGACCCCCAAGAGACCAAGGGCAACCTGCACTTAAAGGTATAACCTCTTTTTTAGGGAATTATGTATACACCTTATTCGATTCCAGACCAACCCATTCTTTTATATCCAAGCAATTAGTAAATCTGTTGATTCTTTCCATATCTATCTCGGACAGACCGATAGAGGTGGCCAACCCTATAGGAGGATCTGAGTATCTTAAGCTGTTGTGTAAAGATCCAGTATTGGAGGTCGACAATGTTGAGTTCCATTGCGAAGCGTATGCGTTAGATTTTATAGGGTATGACCTTATCATAAGTATGGACTGGCCATTTTTTTATGAGGTCGTCCTAGATTGCGATAAGAGGATTATTCGTCTTAGGAGCCGAGGAAGACGTAACCTAAATATTCCTTGTAATGCTAGAAACAAGGATAAAGCCTTATTATATTCCTTATCTCCTAGTTCTGAAGGACCATCTTCAGTCCCTATAGTTTGTGAATTCTTGGATGTTTTTGAGGAAGTCATGGGACTTCCGCCCTACAGAGAAATCTCTTTTCATATTGAACTAGAGAAGGACGCAGCACTACCCTTGAGACATATGGCGCCCAAGGAAAGAAGGGAGTTAAGTAAGCAGATTTCAGAGTTATTACAAAAAGGTTTCATTCGTCGAAGTACCTCAGGATGGGGTGCACCTATTGTGTTTGCCACCAAAACAGATGGATCTTTAAGACTTTGTGTAGACTATAGGGAACTTAATAAATGGACCAAGAAGAATAGGTAACCTTTACCAAGAATTGATGACCTTTTTGACCACTTGGGAGGAGCCCGAGTATTTTCCTAACTAGACCTTGCTACTAGATTTTACCAGTTAAGAATTGCAGAGGATAGCAAGGACAAAACTGTGTTTATGACGCCTGACAAATTGTTCCAATGGGAAGTTATGCCATTCGGACTAATGAATGCACCCGCCTTCTTTGTTGACCTCATGAGCAGAGTGTTTAGGAGCATTCTAAATAAAATTGCAGTAATCTTCATAGATGATATCCTTATATTTTCAAAAGATCATGAAGAACATGAAAATCACTTAAAACAAGTGTTAGGGATATTAAGAAAGAACCAATTGAAAGCCAAATTCTGAAGGTGTATTTCTGGAAGGAAGAAATAAGATTTTTAGGACATATTGTGTTAAGTGAAGGCTTGGCCGTAGACCCCGCGAAGATCGAGGCAATCAAGGAGTGGAGGATGCCTTGAAATGCTATAGAAGTAAGAAGCTTCCTTGGATTGGCCGAATATTATGCGAAATTCATTAAAGACTTCGCAAAGGTTACTACTCCATTAACCTAATTGACAAGGGTGGATTTGGTGTTCTCTTGCAGAAATAAATGTGATATAGCCTTTAAGAAATTAAAGGAAGTATTAACTAGCTCACCAGTCCTAATTATACCCTAAGGTTCAAAAAATTCACTGTTAACACCGACGCATGTGATACCAGTTTAGGAGCAGTCATTATGCAAGAAGGAATAGTAGTTGCCTATGCTAGTGGACAACTCAAAGATCCAGATAAAATACACCCAGTTCATGACCTTGAGTTAGCCGCAGTAGAGTTCACACTTAAGATGTGGAAGCATTATCTTTTAGGGGAGAAATTTGAAATATTTATCGAGCATAAATCCCTAAAATTTTTATTCTCTCAACGTCACTTAAACTTGAGATAACAACGATGGATGGAATATACTGCCTCATTTGACTTTACGATTCAGTATACCGAGGGCAAAGGAAATGTTGTGGCGAATGCTTTAAGTAAGAAACACGTGACATTAAATGCGATGTTAGAATGGAAACAATTAGAGTTCCTTGCTGATTTTAATTTGCAATCCTCCCTGACCTATTCTCATGGTTTTCTTGGGGCTATGATAATTAGACCTACCCTAAGAGAAAGGACCCAAAGCGTAAAAGACTTTGATGAGGAATTAAGAAACATAAAGGAGAAAGTGGGAATGAAAGAAACCTTTCCCCATTCGGTTAGATATTTGATCGGTGATGATGGAAGTTTATTTTAGGATGGACGACTTTACATCCCTAAAGATGAAGGATTGAGGAAAGAAATTCCAGAGGAGTGCCATAAGTCAAAATTGACCATACACCCCGGTGGGGATAAAATGTACAAGGATATGAAGAGAAATCTCCATTGGGAAGGAATGAAGAGAGACGTAGCCGAGTTCATGGCCAAATATTTGACATGCCAAAAGGTAAAAGAGGAACAAGGGAAACCAGGAGGACTGTTACTACCTTTAGATATCCCCACGTGGAATTGGAAACATATTTTCATGGACTTTATATACGGACTTCCTAGAAGCCAAAAATGTAATGAGGCCATCTGGGTTGTGGTAGATCATTTAACCAAAAGCGCGTATGTTATACTAGTTAAGAAGACAAGGACTACAGCCTTGTTAGCCCAATTATATGTCAAAGAGGTTGTCAAACTACATGGTATCCCATCGAGTATTATGAGTGATAGTGTAACACCCCACCTCCGTTAAGGTCACTCACAAAGGGAATGCCTTAACTTTGGTGGAGCATTTTAGTAAACAGAACAGAAACTTACAAGACAGATAAAACAGTACTTGAAAATTTTTTAACTTTATTACAGCGGAAACAGAAATTAATATGGTTACATCCTTTCAATTTCAGAATTCAAGTACAAAATATCAGTCTTGTACAAAAGCCTTCAAAATGCATAGTTTAAAATCATAATCCCCATGGAACGGAAGCTATACAGAGCCAAGCCATACTTTAAGCACTTCAAGCAAAGAGAAATCCGGATCAAGCTAAAGTATTTCCCTCCTTGGATAACCTGGGGGGAAACGGAAGAAAGGAGGCGAAACAACAAGGGTCAGACAAAAAGTCTGGCAAGTCCAGTGACTTTCAGCATATGAACAGATAATAATAATATGATATGAACATAAAGCTGGATGTGAGATAACTATAACAGGTGTAGCAGATATAACAGAAAAAACAGAATGATATAAACTATTGTTTTACACTTCTCTGCACTAATACTAGTATAGCAGAATTAGGTGTCACCCTAATGTCTAAATTGAAGCAGGAACGGGTACAGAATACTTTAACAGAAACAGAATGCTAATAATGGGCCTTTACTACCCGATCAGAAACAGACAGAAGAAGAAACAGATTTATCCCTATGGAGACAGAATGTGGAATTAGGTGTACACTAGTAATGGGCCTTTACCACCCGAACAAACGGTACCACACAGAAACAGACAGGTGTTACCATCCAACAGAAACAGACGGTACCAACAGAAACAGACAGAACTAAGCGTACCCTAAAACCCTACCCCAAGCGATCGGCTCCCTAATACATAAATATCCTGTGTCGGCCCCACAGTAGGGTGTATCACTCCCTAAAGTGACAACCAATTGGCACAGACCTATTTACAGATGTCACGGCGTCTTACATCCTCAGAGGCAGACCGGGATCCATGCACGCACATGACCCGGTTGGAACGCACCATCAACACCCCTCGCCATTATCAGAATGAACCACTTATAATTAGTTCAGTAAGCATGCCCGGACCCTACCTACTGTTGGGTCAAAGTTTTGATACCAGAAAGGGTTACTGACTAATATGGGTCCCAAACAACAGATGACACAAGTAATTCCCCTCCTAACCTTGTGTCCCCAGACTAACAGATTTCAGATTTATTTGTTTACAAGTTCAGACATACAGAATTCAGATTTACTAGTGCACAAATTAAGTTAACAAGTTTTCAGACTAACAGGTCAGATTTTTCAGATTTGTCTAACTTTGTATTGGGCCTACAGATTCATGGACGGGTTTTACTACATCTATTAATCCCTTTGGTTTAACCCTATTTTCCCCAATACGTTTTAGACGTCATTCTTATCTTAGATTTTGCATTAATTAATTATTAATGCACAGACCTCTCACATTAGGTCGGTAGCTTGTGGCCGCTGGATATGCCGGGCGGTTCCGGGCAGACTTCTGCCACAAGCCAGACCTAACCTCGTGTCTTACGCATGTTATGACTAACTTCTCACATTATAACCTATTGTTTGCGGCCACTGGATGTGCCGGGCGGTTCCGGGCAGATTTACGCCGCAAACTCATTCTAACCTCGAGTTAGCCATGTTTATCTTTGCGGCCAATTAATTAATAATTTACCGTTTATGCGCACGCCCAATATATATGCCAATTCAGATTATATCCATAATAGGATGATTATATCAACATAGCAGATAACAGATTTTATATGACTTAACGGATTTAACAGATTTAGCAACTTAGCAGATTTTGACATATAACAGGTTAGGCATTTCAACCGACAAATTTAACAGATTAGGCATTTCAATCTAATTAGCAGTCTAGGCAATATAACAAAACTAGCAGTTTAGGTAACTTGGCAAATTAGCAGATTTAGCAAATTTAATATTTCTAAAGGTTCTATTTACATGCCTTGCCCAATCATAAATTGGCCTAAATTCATATGCCTACATAATTGTCATGATTCACAACATATATTCCATGTTTGCATAAGCGCAGAATATGGACATAATTTTCCATATAACATATGTTCCAATTTTTGTTAAACTAGCATCTTACAGCAGATTCACATATAAATTATACCAAATATAACCATTAATTTCAATGCATGCCATATATCCAAAAATCCCTATTTAGGTGTAATCACAATAATAGATATCCTAATTAATGTAAATCTTTACACCTAAGTTTCCATATCTTCTTCTTTTTGAGTCATGAATCATTATGCAAACTATACCCAACAATATAAATCTTTAAATCATATCTTCTAAAGATCAGATCTTGACTTTTATATACATTTTGTCCAAAGTCTCAAATCATATGTAATCTTACAATAGTTCCTCTTTTCTTCTATCATAGAATATGCATAGATCCAAATCTAGTTTACAACATATGCTCATTAATTACAACATAACTATGCATACAACAGGCATAAATTATATGTTCATAGTCAAATTTATGCATATGTCCAATATATTTTATGCCTCAGACCTAAAGTCATACATTCAATGCATCATTCATTATTTATCCCAAAATTTGCGTTCATACGTTCATCTCTTATGAGATTAGGCACAGGCTCGTGGTAGCCTGGCTATAAAAACAGAAAAGGGATACAGAACAGTCACAGAAAAACAGATCTGACAGAAGAGAATATATATACCATCTCAGATTCAGAATTAAAAACATATCAAAATTATAATTAACGTTTATAGCGGAAAATAATTGTACTTGCCTTGATTGGATTAAAGAAAGAACTTTAACTTGTTGTAGAATCTTTGCAGAAACTCTAATCTCTAGTTTGAATTGAGTTGCTTAGGCTGATGTTGATTATCTTCTAGTTTTAATTCCAGCAGAGCAGCGACGCCATTTTTATTTTTTTATTAGAAGAAGAGAGCAATGGAGGCTAGAGAATTGTGTAAGAAACCTAGGTAGAGTCTAGGGTCATTTTATAGAGTTTATGAACTGATTAGGACCATCGATGTTGCTTGGATTGATCGTAGCCATTCATTCGAAAGAGAGACCAATTAGAGCCTGCCACCTAGCCTTAATGACAAAGCAGACTACAGAAAATCGACTAACAGAGAATAGGCCAGCCAGGTTGGGCTGGGTTCGACCTGGCTCTGGACCAGGTCGACAGCCCTGTCGACCTGGTTAGACCAGGTCGACAGCCCAGTCGACCTGGGTGCATCAGGCGAGATTTTTCCCGCCCTGGCCAATTGGGCCCGGTTTTTAATTTTAAACTGTTTTATTCTGTTCGAATTTTAAACTTAATTCAGAAACTTCCGGAGGCTATATCTTCTTCATACGGACTCCGTTTTTCGAAAACTCGGACTCTATTTCGCGTATTTTTCCGAGATGAACGCAATGGCGTATCCCGTTTCCCTTAGTTCTTTGATTTCAAATTAATTATACTTTAATTTGTTAATTCCACAGTTATAGAATACATGGGGTGTTACATTCTCCCCCACTTAAAAGGATTTCGTCCCCGAAATCTTCAAGTTAAGAAGAATGTGTCCTACCATCCAATCACCCATCTACTCAACCATCATCCACAAGCATCCATTGTCCTTAGAAAACTTCTAATGTTGTATGAACATATGCAAAAGTGTGTGTATATGTTCCTTATCTAATGCAAAGATCAGGCGGTCTACTGATTCAGTTGACCTCCTTAATGCGAATTATGTCAGTGCCATGAGTCCAACATGTATGCAATAGAATTCTGATGATATATATTATTTCTATATGAGTGCACAACCATTCACTCAAATGCAACATCCATGTGCTGAATCAACCAATTTGCATCCACAAGAATTGAAAAATGATCACCCATCCATATGCAGTATGAGAGTGTTTTCGAGCCGATCTAGTGCCTAGTGTGTGTATATGCATCCACGGGCAACCACTAGCAACCACTTGCATCCACTTGCAACCATCAAACATAACATGTCTCAAACACATGTTTACACCCATTAGTTTCTACCTAAAGTTCAAATATTCGATCGATAGGATACAGTCGAATGATGGAAGCGAGTACAGATAGAACGAAAATTTGGTTCCCATTAGACATGGGTCTTAAGTATCGGCCCCAAAGACCGAAACCAATATCAAATTGACACCCCAAGAAAACTCAGAATGTATGCGTCATACTTAACGCCTAACACGGATATCCCTCAAACCCCAGTCTCAAACAGATGATCCATAACCCTTATGGGTCTGAGTCTATAGCGGAATTCAGAAATAATACTAGCATTAAAGTGCAGAGTATCGATTACAAAATCAAAATACCAAAATCAGAAAAAGTCACAATCAGATAAAGAAATTAAACCTACTATAGAAATTTTCCTATTTCTATCCTAGCCACTAGCCTCAAGAGTGTTCGCCTGCCCTCCTTGTCCTCGTCTCTTCGGGCAGTCCCTAGTGAAGTGTCCCATCTCCCCACAGTTGAAGCAAGCGCCCTTCCTTTTTCTGCAATCCTTGTTCAGATGAGTTGAGCTCCCACAAGTAAAGCACTTTTTCCCCTTCTTATCTTCAGACTTCTCATCCTTCTTTTGTGTTTCCTTTTTGGGCCCCGCTTTCTTATTCTGTGGTTCTTCCTTCTTTGTCTCTTTCGGGCCCTTGTCTTCCTCGTGCAGTAGTGCCATATCCACCAATTTCTCGTAAGTTGCTCCCATGGGTATATGGGTCATGGCTAGGCTGTGCAGTGGCTCATTCAATCCTTTAACAAAGCGGAGAGCCTTTTTATGCTGAGTGTTGACTAAATCCAATCCGAATCTTGCTAGTTGGTTGAACTGGTTGACGTATTCCTTGACCGTCATACTTCCTTGCTTAAGAGACAAGAACTTTTCCAATTGTAAACTTCGTTCAGCTTGCGAGAGGAATTTTGTCTCAAACCTTGTTCTGAAATCCATCCATGTCTCAACCGGCCTCTCGGCGTCAGTGACTTCCCACCAGTAGGAAGCTTCGTCTTTGAGCAGCCATACTACCAACTGTACCTTCTGCCTATCGTCCACCTCGAAGATAACGAATAGATCCTCAGTTTCTTTGAGCCAATTCCTTGCTTCTACGAATGATTCAGTTCCTTTGAAATCCTTCCCACCCATGGCCCTAAAATCTCTACAGATCTTTGAGAAAGCAATTGCACGAGGAGGGGGTGGAGGAGGGGGATCATTTGCTGGACCTGCAGCGGCGGTCCTAGCCTCAAGATATTGACGAAACCAACCGGGTACATGAACACCCTCTGGTATCTCAGATGCTTCAGACATGCTGGAACGAAAAAGGAAAGGTTCAATACAAAAAGGACCGAAAGAAAGATATATGGCTCATGGGGATCATGTTTTTCAAAATAAGCTTTATTTTTGAAAATACTTCCTTTCAAAACCCTTTTTTTTTGAAAATAATTTTTCAAAACTTTTTTTTTTATAAAATCTGGTAACCTTCAGCTCTGATACCAAGTGTAACACCCCACCTCCGTTAAGGTCACTCACAAAGGGAATGCCTTAACTTTGGTGGAGCATTTTAGTAAACAGAACAGAAACTTACAAGACAGATAAAACAGTACTTGAAAAATTTTAACTTTATTACAGCGGAAACAGAAATTAATATGGTTACATCCTTTCAATTTCAGAATTCAAGTACAAAATATCAGTCTTGTACAAAAGCCTTCAAAATGCATAGTTTAAAATCATAATCCCCATGGAACGGAAGCTATACAGAGCCAAGCCATACTTTAAGCACTTCAAGCAAAGAGAAATCCGGATCAAGCTAAAGTATTTCCCTCCTTGGATAACCTGGGGGGGAAACGGAAGAAAGGAGGCGAAACAACAAGGGTCAGACAAAAAGTCTGGCAAGTCCAGTGACTTTCAGCATATGAACAGATAATAATAATATGATATGAACATAAAACTGGATGTGAGATAACTATAACAGGTGTAGCAGATATAACAGAAAAAACAGAATGATATAAACTATTGTTTTACACTTCTCTGCACTAATACTAGTATAGCAGAATTAGGTGTCACCCTAATGTCTAAATTGAAGCAGGAACGGGTACAGAATACTTTAACAGAAACAGAATGCTATTAATGGGCCTTTACTACCCGATCAGAAACAGACAGAAGAAGAAACAGATTTATCCCTATGGAGACAGAATGTGGAATTAGGTGTACACTAGTAATGGGCCTTTACCACCCGAACAGACGGTACCACACAGAAACAGACAGGTGTTACCACCCAACAGAAACAGACGGTACCAACAGAAACAGACAGAACTAAGCGTACCCTAAAACCCTACCCCAAGCGATCGGCTCCCTAATACATAAATATCCTGTGTCGGCCCCACAGTAGGGTGTATCACTCCCTAAAGTGACAACCAATTGGCACAGACCTATTTACAGATGTCACGGCGTCTTACATCCTCAGAGGCAGACCGGGATCCATGCACGCACATGACCCGGTTGGAACGCACCATCAACACCCCTCGCCATTATCAGAATGAACCACTTATAATTAGTTCAGTAAGCGTGCCCGGACCCTACCTACTGTTGGGTCAAAGTTTTGATACCAGAAAGGGTTACTGACTAATATGGGTCCCAAACAACAGATGACACAAGTAATTCCCCTCCTAACCTTGTGTCCCCAGACTAACAGATTTCAGATTTATTTGTTTACAAGTTCAGACATACAGAATTCAGATTTACTAGTGCACAAATTAAGTTAACAAGTTTTCAGACTAACAGGTCAGATGTACAGATTTTTCAGATTTGTCTAACTTTGTATTGGGCCTACAGATTCATGGACGGGTTTTACTACATCTATTAATCCCTTTGGTTTAACCCTATTTTCCCCAATACGTTTTAGACGTCATTCTTATCTTAGATTTTGCATTAATTAATTATTAATGCACAGACCTCTCACATTAGGTCGGTAGCTTGTGGCCGCTGGATATGCCGGGCGGTTCCGGGCAGACTTCTGCCACAAGCCAGACCTAACCTCGTGTCTTACGCATGTTATGACTAACTTCTCACATTAGAACCTATTGTTTGCGGCCACTGGATGTGCCGGGCGGTTCCGGGAAGATTTACGCCGCAAACTCATTCTAACCTCGAGTTAGCCATGTTTATCTTTGCGGCCAATTAATTAATAATTTACCGTTTATGCGCACGCCCAATATATATGCCAATTCAAATTATATCAATAATAGGATGATTATATCAACATAGCAGATAACAAATTTTATATGACTTAACGGATTTAACAGATTTAGCAACTTAGCAGATTTTGACATATAACAGGTTAGACATTTCAACCGACAAATTTAACAGATTAGGCATTTCAATCTAATTAGCAGTCTAGGCAATATAACAAAACTAGCAGTTTAGGTAACTTGGCAAATTAGCAGATTTAGCAAATTTAATATTTCTAAAGGTTCTATTTACATGCCTTGCCCAATCATAAATTGGCCTAAATTCATATGCCTACATAATTGTCATGATTCACAACATATATTCCATGTTTGCATAAGCGCAGAATATGGACATAATTTTCCATATAACATATGTTCCAATTTTTGTTAAACTAGCATCTTACAGCAGATTCACATATAAATTATACCAAATATAACCATTAATTTCAATGCATGCCATATATCCAAAAATCCCTATTTAGGTGTAATCACAATAATAGATATCCTAATTAATGTAAATCTTTACACCTAAGTTTCCATATCTTCTTCTTTTTGAGTCATGAATCATTATGCAAACTATACCCAACAATATAAATCTTTAAATCATATCTTCTAAAGATCAGATCTTGACTTTTATATGCATTTTGTCCAAAGTCTCAAATCATATGTAATCTTACAATAGTTCCTCTTTTCTTCTATCATAGAATATGCATAGATCCAAATCTAGTTTACAACATATGCTCATTAATTACAGTTCTAAATTACAACATAACTATGCATACAACAGGCATAAATTATATGTTCATAGTCAAATTTATGCATATGTCCAATATATTTTATGCCTCAGACCTAAAGTCATACATTCAATGCATCATTCATTATTTATCCCAAAATTTGCGTTCATACGTTCATCTCTTATGAGATTAGGCACAGGCTCGTGGTAGCCTGGCTATAAAAACAGAAAAGGGATACAGAACAGTCACAGAAAAACAGATCTGACAGAAGAGAATATATATACCATCTCAGATTCAGAATTAAAAACATATCAAAATTATAATTAACGTTTATAGCGGAAAATAACTGTACTTGCCTTGATTGGATTAAAGAAAGAACTTTAACTTGTTGTAGAATCTTTGCAGAAACTCTAATCTCTAGTTTGAATTGAGTTGCTTAGGCTGATGTTGATTATCTTCTAGTTTTAATTCCAGCAGAGCAGCGACGCCATTTTTATTTTTTTATTAGAAGAAGAGAGCAATGGAGGCTAGAGAATTGTGTAAGAAACCTAGGTAGAGTCTAGGGTCATTTTATAGAGTTTATGAACTGATTAGGACCATCGATGTTGCTTGGATTGATCGTAGCCATTCATTCGAAAGAGAGACCAATTAGAGCCTGCCACCTAGCCCTAATGACAAAGCAGACTATAGAAAATCGACTAACAGAGAATAGGCCAGCCAGGTTGGGCTGGGTTCGACCTGGCTCTGGACCAGGTCGACAGCCCTGTCGACCTGGTTAGACCAGGTCGACAGCCCAGTCGATCTGGGTGCATCAGGCGGGATTTTTCCCGCCCTGGCCAATTGGGCCCGGTTTTTAATTTTAAACTGTTTTATTCTGTTCGAATTTTAAACTTAATTCAGAAACTTCCGGAGGCTATATCTTCTTCATACGGACTCCGTTTTTCGAAAACTCGGACTCTATTTCGCGTATTTTTCCGAGACGAACGCAATGGCGTATCCCGTTTCCCTTAGTTCTTTGATTTCGAATTAATTATACTTTAATTTGTTAATTCCACAGTTATAGAATACACAGGGTGTTACAGATAGAGACCCCTTGTTCATAAGCGAGTTTTAGAGAATCTTACAAGCAGCATTTGGAACGACCCTTAGCTTAAGCACAACTTATCATTCACAGATCGACGGACTGACAGAAAGAGTAAACAGAATCTTATAAGACTTGTTCAGAGCTTGCATCATCGACTTTGGAGGAGTTTGGGAGTAGAACCTACCGCTTATGGAGTTCACATATAATAATAGTTTTCAAACGATGATTGGTATGGGCCCTTTCAAAACGCTATACGGAGGCCATGCAAATCGTCAACTTGTTGGTGGGAAACTACCGACAAGGTTATACTCAAACCATACTTCGTCCGTGATTCCACAAAGAAGATATCTTTGATTAGGCAGAGGGTTAAGGCAGCCCAAGACCGTCAGAAATCGCATGTCGATAAGCGAAGGAGGGAAATTGAGTTTAATGTTGGAGACCTAGTATTCGTAAAGTATCCTATCTTAAGAAGACTGTTCGGTTTGGGAAGACTAGGAAGTTGGCTCCCAGATTTATTACGCCTTTTCATGTCATCAAGAAGATAGGATCTTGTCTTATCGAGTGGATCGCCTAGAACGTCTGTCGGGAGTCCATAATGTTTTTCATGTATCTCATATAAGGAAATGCCTTCATGATTCTACTATCAGACTCGAGCTTGATGAAACTGAGGACATAGAAAAACTGGAGTTAGAGTCTAGGGTCCCCCATGCCACTGCAAAGATTGTAGAGCATGGAATCAAGAGACTTCGCAACAAAACCATTCGCCTCGTCCGAGTACAATGAGGGAATGACCCTGTGGAAAGCACATGGGAGACCGAGGACAAGATGAGACAGACTCACCCAGAGCTTTTAACGGGTAATTTTTCCTTAAAATAACGTTTATGGATGCATCGTGATTGCTAGTTTGGATGTTAGGAAGTGGATGCAACACCAATGTATCGAGCAATCATATAGAAATATATGCATATTTAGGTTGTTTGCATACATACTACATCACTTATTGCACCTATATGCTAGGGTAGAGCTCACTTTAGTGGGGTCTGCAGTTCATAATCACTGCGAGTCATAGATGCTTATGGATGAATTATAGATAACATGGGTGTACAACATGGATGTTTCGAGCGAGTTGTATATTTCGTCCCATAAACAGATTTCAGGACGAAATCTATTTTAAGGAGGGAGAATGTAACACCTCATACAAATTCATAAGTATTAATAATAAATAAATAATTAAAAATAAGCAATTAAATGATAAGGTTGGAAAATGAGATCTTACAACTTTAGGAATTCGGCTACGAAATTCTTTTATGTGGATTTGTGGCGAAATTCTGAATTGTTATCATATATACTATGCTGAAAACGGTCAATGTATGAAGAAGTTATGAACAAATGAATTTGGACCTTAAAAAGCAGAAAAAAAATATATATATAATTAAATGGATAATATATATATATATATATATATATATATGTGCGTGTCCAAGATAAATTCAAAATAAAGAGGAAGAATTTGAAATTTGAATTGAAGATAAGATCATGGGGACAAAGTATATTGTATATATGGAACAAGATTAAGAGATTAAGGAACGCATTAATTAAAATAAACAACTCAGCAATGCTTCTTTATTAGGTGTTCCAACCTCCAAGGGGTCGACCTCCCCCCTTTTGGGGTGTTGACCACCGGTCGTCCAGTTGGCGGTTGGACAACCCAATAAATCTAGCTGGTTAGGGTTTTCCTTAGAGGATATATATAAATAAACGGCTCGGATTAATTCTAAGTAATCCAACGGTCTATGCTCACACGGGAAACTATATATAGCCCCTTCTATCACACTATGAAACCCTAATCATTCTCTATCCCTGCCTCTATGCTGCCTCTCTACCATTACTAAATTCCAGAGAAAAATAAAAGAAAAAGTTTAAGGATTTCTTCTATTCCTCCAATCCTATTCTTAATCTCTCTATTCTAATTCATATAAGTTTAGTATTCTAGAATTTGGCATGAACTTATATATATATATATATATATATATATATATATATATATGAGATTCTAAAACATGTCTCTTATATCTACTACATATTTCTCTCTATTCTAGATCTGTGAGTGGAATACTGTTTATTTAAGACATATTCACATGTTGATAGGTATACCTAGGAGGATTTGGAAATTCGATAACAAAAATACTAAAATCTCCAAATCCTCTATTTTATATTTGCATATGAATTGTCATGATCATTTGGGTTCGGTGGATTTTTGATTTTTAATATTGGGTTAAAGATGAAAATGGGTGTTGTTATTATTGTTTGTATTTTGTATAGTTTACCTTTATCAAACATTTGATTGTAGCTTAAAAGGGTTTAGATACAGGTATTTCAGGATTTGATTAGGTTTGGATTCTATTTTGAATCCAAACATATTCATACTTGAAATATGTCAAACATAAATGTTTTTATGTGTATAATACCCAAAAGGGGTGAATTAGACAAAGTAGAAATTATAAACATACATGTATAAAGAATACTCTATTTTTAATCCAATATTGAGATCATTCCAACAAGCCTAAGATGCAAGTTGAAACTTTGTTTGAATGTATATTTTCCATTCACTGATGTATGTTATCATATATTATGCCATCATGCCTAAGTTGTACTAGTAAAAGTATGGAAAAATTAATTTGTATACCTTGATTTGAATAAATTGACAATTACCACCTCGTTAAAACGTTTCCTCGTTTATATGAATACTTACGTTATTTAGAGGATATAATTACCATACTTATATAAACGTAATCAACGTTGTAATAGCGTAATAAATGCGATTAGGTTAGAATTCTAATTTGAAATGTCCCCATAATAAATGCGATTAGATTAGTTGCCATTTGTGGTAGAAGTGTGTCCGGAACCGACCGACAAATCCATTAACCACAAGTAGCTCAACTAATGTGAGATGTCTAGGTGCCATGGGTCATTCAAAAACTTAGTACACTAGACACGAGGTTAAACCAACCTGTAGTAGAAGCCTGCCTGGAATGACCGGCATATTCAGCATCTACAGGTATACGGTTTAATGTGAGAGGTCTAGTATGTGTGTGCCTATATATATATTTGAAAATTATTTCACTTTATTAACAACTAGAAAAACCATACGAGAAAGAGGTTAGCATACTAACTACTACAATAACAAAAGCGATTTTTTTTTCGAAAATACAAGTAGCTATTGAACCTAAGCTAAACATAAAATGACCCATGTAAGGCCACCATCCCACAAGCGTGGAAATCGCACATCTCACGTGTATATATATATAAGTCTATTGCATGTGAAAGTAGGCAGGTTTACTACACCTTGAGAAGGTCTTAAGTGGTCGACTCTCTTTTTAACTAGTTTGGGTCTTAAATGATTAGGACTAGAATCCCTCCAGAGGTTTACTCCTTGGAGTGGAACCAAAGTCATGGGATCCACCCTTATTAGATGTAAAGTAAGTCTTTGGGTTCTCCTTCTCTAAAAGTGTTTAGGCATAAAAAATAATAGAGTAGGGTAGTTCATGGGATGTCCACTTCCTCTATAAGCTGGTAAGGACTCAACTAGGGACATATTTGGTAAATAAATGATATGTGGCCATTGCATGCTAACCAACTGTCAAAGGGAAGTCTTAAGCGACATAGGTGTCTTACCGTAATATCAGTTAAGTAGTAATGTTCGCAATACTACTTCTCATATTACAATTGAGATTATAGACTTAAGAACATTAATGTATTAGGACAGGGTCTTAAGGGGCTAGGGATCCGCATCAGGGTTATAAGAGATCATAAGAATACATCTTTAATAGGGCCATAAGTGACCAAGAATGCCAACCTCGTTGGGTCTTTACCCTAAAAACACTAATGGGTGATTGACTTGGATATCCACCCCACTGGGTAGGTACTTGGTGTTTATGTAAATCTTGTGTGCTACGTAGACATGCTTTGACATATGTAACCTGCTAAAAATATATGGTATGGACATTAAGTACCATATTTCAGTCACATAAAACTTTATGTTCTGACCCCTCTCCTCAACATATCCAACAGGTCAGTAGATGGGGTAAAATCCATGGACGAAGTCATGATTGAAGCTGATGAAGAAGATGAAGTTGTTATGCTATTATTAGTAGTTATTACTTTACTTCGTTAGGAAACTTGTGAGAATGATCTATTTGATGTACCTACTGAACAAATGTAACTGTGACTGTTGTATTTCCGTGGGCTTTTAAATAAGTGGTACATCTTACTTCAGTATTATATTTTCTCCTTCCGTTGTGTGAAATTTCCATTCGAAGTATTTGTGTATATATATTCTGTGCAAACGAAATCCTTACAGGAACCAACGACCCGTTTAGAATGGCTCTAAGTTTCGATGGGCCTTTTCTAGGTCGAAATTTAGGCCTATTCCAAGCAGGTTGTTACATACATCAGTAATAAATAAAAGTTTAACTATTTCATAGTGGAATAAACTTCAAATAATAGCTTGCCTCGTACCTGTCTCTAGAATCTTAATCTTCAGAACTTATGCTATCCCACTCTTGATCTACCTAATTCTAAATTAAGTACGCAAGATTTTAATGGAAAATCAAAAATTTCGTACTAGAGATAAAATAGTGTGTGAATAATATCAATCCACCTCAAACCAAAATGTTTGTACTTAGTAAGACTACGCAGTTAAGTAGAACGAGTTTCTCCTCACTAATACTCTATCAAAGAATATGAAATACATAACATGTCTTGTATCCAAAAATGAGTAGAACATAAGCATATGATCAATAACACTTCATGCATCGATGAGCAAAAAACGAATAATCCATTTTTCACAAGGTCGAAGGGTTGCACATTCCCATAACTATTATATCCCATAAAACGATCATTCAATGATATAGTTCTATCGTGATACCATGAACCTATATCAGTTTTCTCAGGCCAATTAATAATTTATTAGGCTGGCTCAAACTAATATTTATCAATTGATCTAAAAGTCATCTAGTCTTGTTAGAAGAAAATAACAATGTTCTCACAAGATCAATAGAAAAAATAGCAATGGTCACTTAAAAAAGTAGGAGAAAACATCAACAATCACAAAAGAACGATAGAAGAAAACATAAATGAGCAAACTCCTACGATTTCTCTAGGATACGTAACTCTAAATTTTTAGTCTTGAAGGCAAAGCCATATGCATTGGAATCGTTAACCTAATTGACCATAGGCTCAATGATTAAAGGATAGAGCGCGATCTTATCTAATCTCCACCCAAAATTTATTTAAAACATAAATCGAGCCATGCCTTTTGATCAGTTTAAGGCGTACTAACACATTATGATCTTCCTGACACCTTGGATGTAATTCTATTCACTTGAGTTTAAGACAAACCTTACCTACTGATGGAACAATCGTACTGGCCATCCATTCCTGAATCCATAACTTAAAATATTAGATGATAGAACTTTACATGTATGTGACTATGCTAATGCTTTACCATATGTAGCAATAACAGATCAAAATGCAAAGATAAACATATAACACATCATAAGTCATCAAAATACACATTCACTGTGATAATCAACTTACCTACAAAAGTACTTAATCAAAGTAAAAACTTTCCTTTTCAAAATATTTTAAAAATAAGTTATGACACCTTTTCTTTTCTTTGAGAAATTAAGAAACACTTAATAAAATCATCCCTTTTTATTTAAGCAGTTTAGTCCATCATAATAAATTCATAACATTCCAAAAATTGTGATGAAAAGACTTGATCTCTAAAATAATAGCTTTAACATCATATGAGGAAAATTTTATTTTAAAGGTAAAAAACTTAGGGTTTTGGCTTACCCTTTTTAGTTTTGGATTTTTACCAATACAAAAGTAAAAATAAAGCATGTGTATTATAAAAAACAAATGTTTTAAAGAACAAACTAACACACAAAATGGAATTCTTTCTTCTTAACGGTGGCTAACCTTATTTAGTTGGGTTTTGTTTTGAGAATGAAATAGAAATGAACGAGGGGGAAGGGAGAAATATAGCACAATATATGGGCTTTATCTTCTACTATTATGTGGTAGTTCTTATTGAATCCTATTTCTTTAACCCATTCTTTTAGTTCTATTTATTATGGCCACCCAAATTAATTAATATATAAAATTCACATTTACTATTTTGCATTTAATTACCTCATAATAAAATATTTATATAAGGAATAAAAAGGGCGTTACAATATTCTTTTTAAGTTGAAAGTCATATTCAACTATCAAATCCAACCGTTGATAATTCAAGTTGCACTTCGAAAATTATCATTTTACAACACAATATGATTTTGTAAGTTAAGGAGGATTTTGTCAATTATAAGAAATTTAATAAAATCACGCAAATATTACCATTAAATCTTAACATGCCAACCTGTGGTTTATATGGATTTATCATATTTTCTATTTGACCATAAGATGTTGATTCCCTTTTTGAAATGCCATATACCAACTCTTAATTATTTATGAGAATTTATATAATGTCTTTATTTAAGTTTGAAACAATTACTCTTCAAAACTAGTTATAGCGGCAAAATATGAAAAAAATGCTATAACTCCTCTTTAACTCTACTTTACTTAACTTTTTAAATCATTTATGTATACTACTCATTTTCTATGTATCATACTTCATCTTGAATTAAGAATATACACATAATAATAACAAATTTTAAAATTACTTCAAAGGAATCTTATAAACTCGGCTTCGTTTATTTGAGGGAGACCGTTAATGGCGTCTAGGAAATCTCTTTCCTTTCTTCCACTCTCGCGCTTCTGTCTCTCCACAAAACCGCATCTTTCTTTAATCTCAACTCCACAAATCTACTCCTCTTCTCATTTCCTTGATTACGTTGTGTGTGGAAACCCTCTTTAAACCCATCATCACCTTATGATCTAAGCTATTTCATACGAAATCGGATCTAAACGCCGACAACCCTAATCTCTTCTTCCTCATCAGATATGAGCACTCGACTCTCAGAAACGCTTCTGCCTCCTCTTCCTTCTCTATGATGTACTATTTGAATCAACTACTTGCTTCCAAGTTCTTCAACTGGTAGTGCAACGTCGATAGGGAGTTTAGTCACTATTGTGGAGTCAACTGGCAAGCAGTAACTCCGATTTGGTCGTTAAGTCTTCGTGTCTCGTCGTGGTTTCTCCCTCTTCTTTTATGGTACTTTTCGATTTATTGGTATCCAAAGCTTTTCCTGTTTTCATCTTGATAGTAGTACTTGGACATCGGTATTTTGTTTTTCTGGTTGCCGATGGTTTGTGATCCGGTGTTTGATTATCCTATCTTGTTGTTGGTGTTATGATCTTTGATATGTAATGCAGTATATCTGCTACTCTGCCCATTGTGTCCATTTTATTTGGTCTTATGCTTGTCCTGGTTATCACTGCTGGCACCTTGGCTGTACACGAGACGTTTCGGCGCTAAACTTAGCCTTATGTCTAGTAGTGAATAATCTGAGAAAGATCTGATCAGAAGTAGGATGAACTTTGTGGGTGCGGCTGTTTTCCATGTAATACCCCATCTCCTGCAACTTTAGGGTACTACTTCGGTGTACATCTCCTGAGATGGTATGGTAGCTAGCATAGGATGTTATGCTCGACATATGACTGCATTTGCTGCAGTTTTGTGTTTTTTATGGCTAGAAAAGTCAGATTTGGATGTGATGTGCCTCTGTGCACGCTAAGCTTCTAGGATGTTTTCTTTTGAACCTATGGAATTTGCTATACTTTTTTGTTGTATTTGCAATGTTCATCTCCCTGCGTGGAGTAAGTTTATGAAATTATAGTAGTCTAGTACTAAAGCTAGCTCATGTACTGTAATCTAGATTAGATTCAGTGCACGACACGCTATAAATGACGTAAACGGTGGACGGTCTACCTTAAAACCGAATTGTAGTAGGTTGATAACCACCAACCTCCTGTTATAATTGTATTTATTATTGGCTATAATAAAAGTGTATGCGGTTACTTTAAAAATCGGTCAGCTATGCCAAAAAAAGGAATATATACATAACATTTTAATTAAAGTTAACTTCATTTAACCACCGTGCTTTGTAAAGAGAAAAATATCACAAAAATGTTAGAAGAACATCTTTAATTTCATATAACTTAAAATTTCATGATCATGAACCATACAACATATCCCCATGTGTATTTTACTCGATTACATCCTGAAAGCATACGTACAAAACATCATATTAAACTTACTTTATTTAGACCACTTTCATATTGTAAACTCTTATTAGAAATCCTCTTATTTAAACATAAGATCTTCAAACCCATTCATCTTGTCAAAAATACCATTTTTAATTTCGTTTACTCAATCAAAATGTACAAATTTAAATACTCTGCACATATAAACTTAAAGTTAGGTTCGGTTTGACAAGCTTAACAACAAGGGTGTAAGTGAACAACTCACATTTTAAATGTCATATTGTTTTAAACAAGGTAAAGTGTCACGTAAACATACGGTTTACTTTAATTCAACTATTTTACAATATAACATTGTACACATATATCAAGTAGCTTATGACATGGTTAAGTGATAACATCCATTTGTAACCAAAGTTAGCTCCTTAAGACCACTTTTTCCTTCTTGCACCGAAGTTTTGTTGTGAAAATAATTGTATAAATTGCTCTGATACAAATCTATTGGGGGTTTTATGTGCAGCCGAAAAGACAACACCAATTTTTTTTTGTTTCACCCAATCACTTGAATATGAATTTGACTAAAAAAACGACATAATATATCGAAAATAATAGCAATACATAAATATTCCACCTAACCACCCTCTTTATTAATTGACAAAAAATTAATTTTGTTTAAACTCAATGAATCAAAACAAAAAATAAACAAAATTACAATCAAATCAATAACATTATTGAGAAAGGGAGAATATCTAGATGACTACAAATATTGTTGGAGAAAAAGAGCAATAAAGACTGATGACAAACCCTTGAATCAACCTGGAGGCACCAACCGCGCCTATCAACAGTAAATAGGAATAGCTTTTCTCAGTCCTTATTCCTACATCTTCATCTCTAGAGCGCAAGCCCCAAAGGTACACAACCATTTTAGAAATCTTACACTGTTTCTTGTTGTCCCGATCTAACCAAGAATGATGCATATATAGGAGAATAGCAGACTTTGGCAAATACCCAAATTTCCCCTTCAAAATATCTCCAGAATATAAACTTTTATTTCTTTCCTTCTATGATAAAATCAATTAATTGATTACATTCTTCTTCAAAAAATATTTGAAACAACAAATTCAATACTTCACCTTGATTCATGTAACGGCCCGGGAAAATTCGACGCTCGAATTTTCAACAACAATACTTAATCCCGTATTACTTGTCAAAAATCCAAGTATCGAACCCCAAACTGTTAATAGAAAGAAGTTAGAGGATGAGGAATAGGAAGAAAGAAATTTTAGAATAGAAGAAAGAAGAAGAACACATCAGAATCTCACAGCGGAACGAGTAAATATAATATAACAAATCTCTTTGAAAAGGAGACTGTATATATACATACCATTTATCAGAGTAAACATACATCAATCACAGCGGAAATACTTGTATAACTAATGGTGAACCCTCCTGCTTCCAATTCTGAAGCTTGTAGCGAAACCTAACCTGTAAATATGCTTGGTCTGACCCGAGCACATTTGATTTAAAACAAAACACACCGGGTCAGTCTGGAATACTTTCAGTAATAAATTCACAGCACACACAACTTGTTTAACTTTTGAAAATCCTTTCTGAAATAAAGGATAATAGTAAGACCAGCCCACACATAAACACGGACGGTTTTTACCTTACTATAACCCAAAACGTTTCTGAAATCAATATCTTTTTCTGATATTATCATAGTGTCTAAATACAAGTAAATATCAATTTAGAGGAACGCTTGCATCTCACGCTCCCCATATATAGTATACAAACCAAAACCGCGGCCGCTTATTGGATATTGGATTCCAACTTGACAAGGTATGGGTCCACCTTCCGAACGTGTATCTCTAGAGGCGAATACATTGGGTTCAACAAGAACGTCTTGCAACCCGGCCCACACATGACCGACCACTCATTTCGCTTGAGTGTATCGAATGTATATCACCGACGGTTGGGCTCAAACCACCGTCTCCCGAAAAGGGACAGCATCGATAGATACAAGAAGCAAAAGGAATTTCTCTAGATAGGTGATTATACATCCTAATGGGAGCGACCCACATAGCCATGCTGCCTGCCCGATTTTTGTCATTTCCCGGTTGATGAGGCTTGAGGCTACGCTTTACCATCACATCAGATTCACTTCGAATGCCACATTGTCAGATCCATCGAAATCACTTAATTGACGTCTACAACAATACATTATGTGTCAGCTAAAGAAGTTTCCTTCTCTGCTTCACTCTTGGTACGGCTGGAGAAATCAATGTACATGACCTTTCTGGAAATACTCTGTCAGACATCCATCCATACAAGTCATCCAGGAATAGGATGAACCGAAGGCACTCTCCTACTGCATCCTAGGTATCACCCTATAGATCAGTAGCGAGAAGTCCTTGCAATCCGAAGAATTCAATCACGACAGAATCACAAGTCAAAATATCTTCGGGAGCGACCCTTAGAAATCCAACGAGTAGTTCTTCCGCTCATGAAGATCAACGGTCTTTAATGCTCCATCTCGACCATCTTCTAATATCTTCGACGTTACGTATTTGCTGGTCGGAATGGTTTTCAAATATAAATTCGATCCCGGTCTTTCCGTACCAACAATCGATAAAAGGCCAAACTTTGATAGTCGGTGATTTAACTATCAAATCATAACCGTGTATCTCAGTGGACTGGCAGCTCAGGTCCTTTATATGAAATATCTCATAAAACCAATTTATCGATTTCTTATAATCGACTTCATAACTTTATCTTAACAAAACTCTTATGGGTTTCGTTACTTGAAAACATTACTCGCTACTTGCTCTAGCACAGCATACTTACCAAGCTTCTCTTTTTATTTCCTTTGTTTGGAAATATTGCCTTATTTTATAAATCAGTTTTTATTTCCTCTTTAGTCATTAACATCGTATAGTTACCTCAAAACCCTTTTTTTTATTTCTCTTTGATTTGAAATCCTGGTTATAGTTCTATAAATCCACTTTCCCTTTTTCTTTATCATTTTCATATCGTTATATTCTTATTCAATCAACGACAAATATTTAATTACCAAAATCTCTTTCTTATCATGATTAAACCACTTCGCTTAATCTCGTTCCCAGGTGAACGCTTGTTTAAAATCCTTGTTTTGGGTAAAACCCCTTTTTCATACTCGTTTATACGATTTGAATTAGATTCAATTCCTTTCGATGCTAATCCATTTTTAAAGGTTTGTTTTAAATAAACGATAAATTCCATTATCGCAAACATCTCGATAATCACTTCTCTATACATTACAAACAAATATCATCTCTCGATAATAGCGGAGCCGTTCAAGTTGGGGTATTCCCATTACCTCTCAGACCTTGACCGACAACGTTCTTATCTCAAGATAGATAAAAGCTTATAATTTAAAACCAATGCCAAACCATCTCAATAATCCAATATGTTATTCCCATTTCCATTTATCTTGGTTTTATAAACCATTTTCTTTCATTTGAAAACCCACTTTTCATAATAATTTCTTTTTCTAAATTGAGCAAAACTCTGATTGGAATGTACGCCTTAGGTTGCACCCATATTTACAAATCTTGTTTATACGATTTGAAATAAATTCAAATCCCTTTCATACTAATCTACCCATAACTTATATTTATTTTAAAGGAAATTTCAAGTCTTTTAAATGTCAATCCCTTTGATTTGATCAATTTAAAACAAATTGACACAATCGTCAAATTCCAACTTTAAACGGTTGATTTTCGCCAACCGTACATATCAGTTAACCATTAACTGATATACGTTATCATTTCTTCCTTAAATTTATTAAATAACTTAATAAATTTAAAACATCAGTTAATTGATTATAAAAACAATTATTTCATTTCACTAACCCGTAGGTTAGTTCCTGACTGCAGTTCATGAATGACTGCAGTTCATAAATAACAGGATAAACAGTTGGTTCCTGCCAACCATAACCCTCAGTTAAGCGGCTAACTGATTTCTATTCAATTTCTCTTCTTAAATTAATTAAATAACTTAATTAATTTAAAACATCGGTTAATTGTTTTGTAAAAACAATTATTTCTTTTCACTAACTGTATGTTAGCTTCGACTGCAGTATTAAAAAATTCTCTATTGACACTGATTATAAACATATAAGGAAAATTATAAACAATTTTCCATATAACATAAATAAATACTTTAATTTATTTAAAAACATCACTTTGCTTATTGTATAAACATTTATTTAGTTTACTGATTCATATACTAGCTCCTTACTTCACTGTTCATAAACAGCGTAAAAATTCATTGTATAACTTATAAATAATCATGTTTGTAAAACATGATTCTAATTATAAATATTTTTATAAAACTTTTTTTTTATTCATTAAAAATAAAATAAAATAAACCCCAAAGATTTAATTCAGTTATAAAATAAATTTTATAACTTGAAACTGCGTTTGTTCGCCTGACGGCAAAACGATGTTTTGAAAAACTATAGATTTAAACCCTCACTGCCAACCACTGTCGACTGACTAAAAATCACATCAACGGTCACATCAATTCAACAATCAACAGGTTTTGATGTCAATTGGGGTTCAAACAGTTATGTGCAACCAGTATAAAAATAAACAACACACACAAGTTATTTTGAGGAATCCGGTCGGATCCCTCCAACCTGTCCTTCTCTGCATCACAGATGGTTGTAATATTATAATAAATAAATTAACGGCAATCATCTAACTCATAGCAACCAATAAATCAACCATAAGCAACCAATGCAACCAATCAAACAGTATTTATTTTTAAATGGATTTATCACATCATAGTAGTCCAGAAAAGTGTGAGAATTAACTCACCATGTTTCGGTCGGCGCATCCTTCTTCTTCTACGGGACATGTCATTCTCCCAAACCTTAACCTGCTACTTTTGTGGTCATCGCACGCACATTTCCAGTCCGCATCCCTCTGCCTGAACCTCACGTCCAACAAAACTCGGCTCCTTTCTTTTTTTCTTTTTCCCTTCTTCCTTTTTTTTTTTGTTGGTTTTCGTTCATTTGTTTTCACTGAGGAGGATGGGTTCGTTCACTGTTACTGGAGCAAGGGACAAAAATGATGGAGCAGCAATATTTATAATAGAAAGAGCCGTGAGCGTCAAGGTTCTTAGATAGGTTTGCAATTGGGTACAGCTAGCTGTTGCGTGGGTGTGGTTTTCAAAAACTTGGGCATCAAGGCGTTGGGATGGATTGGTGCGCACGTAAAACAATTGTTTGGTACCCAAGGCAATAGTAAAATTTGGGGCGCAGGCTTCAGAACAAGAAAAATGAAAAGTTCGGTGCAAAGTCACAAAGTATGGGTACGCAAGTAAAAGAAAAGTTTGGACCAAGAGGCCACTTACGTAACTAAAAGAGAAGGCAAAAATAAAGGTGACCTTTAATGGGATAGATTTAATAATATTTTAATGCGCTAAACTTCGTTGTGAGAAATCGTGAAAAAAAAAACACTTCATACGAGCTTCGGTTGAGATAAAGACACTTATTCCTAACATAAAAACATGTTCCGGATCCAATGGGACAAGTTTCGTCGAATTCCGAGGTCGTTTGTGAAAATCCTTTAGAAAATATCGATGAAAAACACCGAGCAATAATTCCTTAAAATTACAGAAAAAATCCTAAAAATATGAGGTCTTGACGTTTCACTAGACCTCTTCCTAAGGTTTCGTATGAAACTTGTTTCGTTGAATTTCGAGTCCGTTTGACCAGTTAACCATTCAGTTTAGTTTGTTTTAAGTTAAAAACATAGCGTACCCCACTATGAAATATTCTTTTCACGTAGGGACAGTTATGGACAGAAACAAAAATACCATTTAAATGAGTGATGTGCTCTGGTCCCAAAAATGTAATAATACCGGTAGATTGACTTATATTGTGAAAACCCAAATTCGCTGCTTAAGGGTGCAAAATACTTCAAATAAAAAGTTGCATATTAAATTAATTAAAAATTACAGTAAAATTCTAAAAATTAAATTAACACTATGTCTCAAAAGAACCTTGTCCAAATTCAAATCCGGTATGTAGTTATTTCAAATAAATCGTTACGGTCGATAAACGATTACGCCGCTGCTTTCTTGAATATTTAATTTGGACATAACTCGCAATATATAACATGGAATCTTGATTTTTCACTTCTATTAGGTAGATATAGTTCAACAGATTCCAACGTTTCTTATTCATAGAAATCCGACTTAATTTGGGCCCTGTACAGCCAATTGAAGTTCAAAATGCCAACTTACGAACTGCCGCGCCGCTGCAGCTCGATTTAGAATTAAATTATAAACTATATATATTCAACGCATCGTTGACTAAACAGAATCGCCTATATAACTTCGATATAACCACTATTAGACCATTTCAAACTGTTTGTTCACCTATATTTCCAACAAAATATTTTCTGACAAGTTTGGAAATTTAAAATATTATTTTATTATTTATTTAATTAATAGATTCCAAAGGAAACCACTAAATTCGATAAAATAAATCCAAACCAAATATTTTAAATAATAAAATAAATTAAATAATTACCAGAAAAAATGCGGGTCGTTACATTCCTTCCCCCTTAAAATAATTTCGTCCTCGAAATTGCTAAGGTAGAAAAAAGTGTCAAACTCGTTATGTTTACGAAAAATAATAATAATTAAACTCTGTTTCTAATTTCAAATCTAATCCAACTGGGTTTAAACCCAATTTATTTCAAATAACGAAATTTTCTAAAAATTTCAAAAATATTCTAACACCTTAAATTCTGGATAAATTTCAGCAGAGTCTCCCCTGTACGAAGGGACATCTGCAATATCGCAGGTTCAAGAAATATCTATATATTGACCAACAGGGTCGGAAAAATCCAAAATCCAAACTCAAAACCCAAACAAAAATCGAAATTTTATATTTTGCGTAGGCATACCTTTTTGCGAGCGCTATTACGCGATTAGCGATATATATGTTTGCTTACTCGACTAGCATACCAAACTAGATTCAAATTTCTCCAGAGATTTTCTTGGATTAACTTTGTACCTATACTCAACTCCAATAAAATCCATTAGTATTCAAACCAAAGTCAATTTGATCCAAATATCTCCCACATCATCCAATTCCAACAATTGGAAATAACCACATCACTTTATTCAACTCTGATGGACTTAGCAATCCATTTATTTTAAACATCCATTCAAATTAATCTTGGTTTAATTCCTTTACTTGATCAGTTTAGATTGGTTTCAACCAACAATTGGTGAATTTTATACACTCCATCCAATATCAAACAACAACCAAGGCATTCAATTCAACAAAACCATTTTGGTTAATATTTCTCATTTGCTTTTACTTTGTTTTCACATTCATTTAATTTACATTGGATTAATTCCATCCAATTATCCTTTACTCGATTTCACCAGTGAAATTTCTTTATTTCAGTTCAATATTCCAATTTGAATTCTTATTCAAGTTATTCAAACAAATTTGTTTTATAATCGATTGAGAAAATATATTTATAACAAAAATATAACCCGGGAAAAACTATTTAAAAATAATTTAATAAGAAATTACAAATGCACGCTCTCATATATATACTCAAACTCAATCTAGGGCATTACTAACCCCATCTCTATCGAGTTACGCCACAGAGCCAAGGTTATCACTAAACCAATAGCTCTGATACCAACTGTAACGGCCCGGGAAAATTCGACGCTCGAATTTTCAACAACAATACTTAATCCCGTATTACTTGTCAAAAATCCAAGTATCGAACCCCAAACTGTTAATAGAAAGAAGTTAGAGGATGAGGAATAGGAAGAAAGAAATTTTAGAATAGAAGAAAGAAGAAGAACACATCAGATTCTCACAGCGGAACGAGTAAATATAATATAACAAATCTCTTTGAAAAGGAGACTATATATATACATACCATTTATCAGAGTAAACATACATCAATCACAGCGGAAATACTTGTATAACTAATGGTGAACCCTCCTGCTTCCAATTCTGAAGCTTGTAGCGAAACCTAACCTGTAAATATGCTTGGTCTGACCCGAGCACATTTGATTTAAAACAAAAACACACCGGGTCAGTCTGGAATACTTTCAGTAATAAATTCACAGCACACACGACTTGTTTAACTTTTGAAAATCCTTTCTGAAATAAAGGATAATAGTAAGACCAGCCCACACATAAATACGGACGGTTTTTACCTTACTATAACCCAAAACGTTTCTGAAATCAATATCTTTTTCTGATATTATCATAGTGTCTAAATACAAGTAAATATCAATTTAGAGGAACGCTTGCATCTCACGCTCCCCATATATAGTATACAAACCAAAACCACGGGCGCTTATTGGATATTGGATTCCAACTTGACAAGGTATGGGTCCACCTTCCGAACGTGTATCTCTAGAGGCGAATACACTGGGTTCAACAAGAACGTCTTGCAACCCGGCCCACACATGACCGACCACTCATTTCGCTTGAGTGTATCGAATGTATATCACCGACGGTTGGGCTCAAACCACCGTCTCCCGAAAAGGGACAGCATCGATAGATACAAGAAGCAAAAGGAATTTCTCTAGATAGGTGATTATACATCCTAATGGGAGCGACCCACATAGCCATGCTGCCTGCCCGATTTTTGTCATTTCCCGGTTGATGAGGCTTGAGGCTACGCTTTACCATCACATCAGATTCACTTCGAATGCCACATTGTCAGATCCATCGAAATCACTTAATTGACGTCTACAACAATACATTATGTGTCAGCTAAAGAAGTTTCCTTCTCTGCTTCACTCTTGGTACGGCTGGAGAAATCAATATACATGACCTTTCTGGAAATACTCTGTCAGACATCCATCCATACAAGTCATCCAGGAACAGGATGAACCGAAGGCACTCTCCTACTGCATCCTAGGTATCACCCTATAGATCAGTAGCGAGAAGTCCTTGCAATCCGAAGAATTCAATCACGACAGAATCACAAGTCAAAATATCTTCGGGAGCGACCCTTAGAAATCCAACGAGTAGTTCTTCCGCTCATGAAGATCAACGGTCTTTAATGCTCCATCTCGACCATCTTCTAATATCTTCGACGTTACGTATTTGCTGGTCGGAATGGTTTTCGAATATAAATTCGATCTCGGTCTTTCCGTACCAACAATCGATAAAAGGCCAAACTTTGATAGTCGGTGATTTAACTATCAAATCATAACCGTGTATCTCAGTGGACTGGCAGCTCAGGTCCTTTATATGAAATATCTCATAAAACCAATTTATCGATTTCTTATAATCGACTTCATAACTTTATCTTAACAAAACTCTTATGGGTTTCGTTACTTGAAAACATTACTCGCTACTTGCTCTAGCACAGCATACTTACCAAGCTTCTCTTTTTATTTCCTTTGTTTGGAAATATTGCCTTATTTTATAAATCAGTTTTTATTTCCTCTTTAGTCATTAACATCGTATAGTTACCTCAAAACCCTTTTTTTTATTTCTCTTTGATTTGAAATCCTGGTTATAGTTCTATAAATCCACTTTCCCTTTTTCTTTATCATTTTCATATCGTTATATTCTTATTCAATCAACGACAAATATTTAATTACCAAAATCTCTTTCTTATCATGATTAAACCACTTCGCTTAATCTCGTTCTCAGGTGAACGCTTGTTTAAAATCCTTGTTTTGGGTAAAACCCCTTTTTCATACTCGTTTATACGATTTGAATTAGATTCAATTCCTTTCGATGCTAATCCATTTTTAAAGGTTTGTTTTAAATAAATGATAAATTCCATTATCGCAAACATCTCGATAATCACTTCTCTATACATTACAAACAAATATCATCTCTCGATAATAGCGGAGCCGTTCAAGTTGGGGTATTCCCATTACCTCTCAGACTTTGACCGACAACGTTCTTATCTCAAGATAGATAAAAGCTTATAATTTAAAACCAATGTCAAACCATCTCAATAATCCAATATGTTATTCCCATTTCCATTTATCTTGGTTTTATAAACCATTTTCTTTCATTTGAAAACCCACTTTTCATAATAATTTCTTTTTCTAAATTGAGCAAAACTCTGATTGGAATGTACGCCTTAGGTTGCACCCATATTTACAAATCTTGTTTATACGATTTGAAATAAATTCAAATCCCTTTCATACTAATCTACCCATAACTTATATTTATTTTAAAGGAAATTTCAAGTCTTTTAAATGTCAATCCCTTTGATTTGATCAATTTAAAACAAATTGACACAATCGTCAAATTCCAACTTTAAACGGTTGATTTTCGCCAACCGTACATATCAGTTAACCATTAACTGATATACGTTATCATTTCTTCCTTAAATTTATTAAATAACTTAATAAATTTAAAACATCAGTTAATTGATTATAAAAACAATTATTTCATTTCACTAACCCGTAGGTTAGTTCCTGACTGCAGTTCATGAATGACTGCAGTTCAAAATTACAGGATAAACAGTTGGTTCCTGCCAACCATAACCCTCAGTTAAGCGGCTAACTGACTTCTATTCAATTTCTCTTCTTAAATTAATTAAATAACTTAATTAATTTAAAACATCGGTTAATTGTTTTGTAAAAACAATTATTTCTTTTCACTAACTGTATGTTAGCTTCGACTGCAGTATTAAAAAATCTTTATTGACACTGATTATAAACATATAAGGAAAATTATAAACAATTTTCCATATAACATAAATAAATACTTTAATTTATTTAAAAACATCACTTTGCTTATTGTATAAACATTTATTTAGTTTACTGATTCATATACTAGCTCCTTACTTTACTGTTCATAAACAGCGTAAAAATTCATTGTATAACTTATAAATAATCATGTTTGTAAAACATGATTCTAATTATAAATATTTTTATAAAACTTTTTTTTATTGATTAAAAATAAAATAAAATAAACCCCAAAGATTTAATTCAGTTATAAAATAAATTTTATAACTTGAAACTGCGTTTGTTCGCCTGACGGCAAAACGATGTTTTGAAAAACTATAGATTTAAACCCTCACTGCCAACCACTGTCGACTGACTAAAAATCACATCAACGGTCACATCAATTCAACAATCAACAGGTTTTGATGTCAATTGGGGTTCAAACAGTTATGTGCAACCAGTATAAAAATAAACAACACACACAAGTTATTTTGAGGAATCCAGTCGGATCCCTCCAACCTGTCCTTCTCTGCATCACAGATGGTTATAATATTATAATAAATAAATTAACGGCAATCATCTAACTCATAGCAACCAATAAATCAACCATAAGCAACCAATGCAACCAATCAAACAGTATTTATTTTTAAATGGATTTATCACATCATAGTAGTCCAGAAAAGTGTGAGAATTAACTCACCATGTTTCGGTCGGCGCATCCTTCTTCTTCTACGTGACATGTCATTCTCCCAATCCTTAACCTGCTACTTTTGTGGTCATCGCACGCACATTTCCAGTCCGCATCCCTCTGCCTGAACCTCACGTCCAACAAAACTCGGCTCCTTTCTTTTTTTCTTTTCCCTTCTTCCTCCTTTTTTTTTGTTGGTTTTCGTTCATTTGTTTTCACTGAGGAGGATGGGTTCGTTCACTGTTACTGGAGCAAGGGACAAAAATGATGGAGCAGCAATATTTATAATAGAAAGAGCCGTGAGCGTCAAGGTTCTTAGATAGGTTTGCAATTGGGTACAGCTAGCTGTTGCGTGGGTGTGGTTTTCAAAAACTTGGGCATCAAGGCGTTGGGATGGATTGGTGCGCACGTAAAACAATTGTTTGGTACCCAAGGCAATAGTAAAATTTGGGGCGCAGTTCAGAACAAGAAAAATGAAAAGTTTGGTGCAAAGTCACAAAGTATGGGTACGCAAGTAAAAGAAAAGTTTGGACCAAGAGGCCACTTACGTAACTAAAAGAGAAGGCAAAAATAAAGGTGACCTTTAATGGGATAGATTTAATAATATTTTAATGTGCTAAACTTCGTTGTGAGAAATCGTGAAAAAAAAAAAAAACACTTTATACGAGCTTCGGTTGAGATAAAGACACTTATTCCTAACATAAAAACATGTTCCGGATCCAATGGGACACGTTTCGTCGAATTCCGAGGTCGTTTGTGAAAATCCTTTAGAAAATATCGATGAAAAACACCGAGCAATAATTCCTTAAAATTAAAGAAAAAATCCTAAAAATATGAGGTCTTGACGTTTCACTAGACCTCTTCCTAAGGTTTCGTATGAAACTTGTTTCGTTGAATTTCGAGTCCGTTTGACCAGTTAACCATTCAGTTTAGTTTGTTTTAAGTTAAAAACATAGCGTACCCCACTATGAAATATTCTTTTCACGTAGGGACAGTTATGGACAGAAACAAAAATACCATTTAAATGAGTGATGTGCTCTGGTCCCAAAAATGTAATAATACCGGTAGATTGACTTATATTGTGAAAACCCAAATTCGCTGCTTAAGGGTGCAAAATACTCCAAATAAAAAGTTGCATATTAAATTAATTAAAAATTACAGTAAAATTCTAAAAATTAAATTAACACTATGTCTCAAAAGAACCTTGTCCAAATTCAAATCCGGTATGTAGTTATTTCAAATAAGCCGTTACGGTCGATAAACGATTACGCCGCTGTTTTCTTGAATATTTAATTTGGACATAACTCGCAATATATAATGTGGAATCTTGATTTTTCACTTCTATTAGGTAGATATAGTTCAACAGATTCCAACGTTTCTTATTCATAGAAATCCGACTTAATTTGGGCCCTGTACAGCCAATTGAAGTTCAAAATGCCAACTTACGAACTGCCGCGCCGCTGCAGCTCGATTTAGAATTAAATTATAAACTATATATATTCAACGCATCGTCGACTAAACATAATCGCCTATATAACTTTGATATAACCACTATTAGACCATTTCAAACTGTCTGTTCACCTATATTTCCAACAAAATATTTTCTGACAAGTTTGGAAATTTAAAATATTATTTTATTATTTATTTAATTAATAGATTCCAAAGGAAACCACTAAATTCGATAAAATAAATCCAAACCAAATATTTTAAATAATAAAATAAATTAAATAATTACCAGAAAAAATGCGGGTCGTTACAATTCAAATATCACATATCTCCAACAATCACAAAATAAGTCAACCCTAACTCTTTCTCATTTCCAAATTTACAATCCTCGATTTCAAGGCTACGAGGTACACACTCGCCGTTCATAGCTTGGGTGGTTCAGGAGTTGGGAGATGGGGATCTAAGCACTATGTGCGGGCGTGTTCGAATTCCGCTGTGAACCACTTTGGGGGCTAGGACGTTACGCATCCGAGTGCGACGACTAAACATAGCGGGGTAGACACACGACGTGGGGTTTATTTAAGCGAGTATCAATGTATACTTTGATCTTAAGGTTCCCCATGATCTCAAAAAAAAAACCACGAGGTACACACGCCTGTTTCCAGAGTACAGTGAGACTCAATTAATTTTCGGGCTACAGTCACACTTAGTTGATTTAACAGGCTACAACCACACATTCTCTTCGTCTTTTTCCATCTTCACTCATCCATATCAGAGGGCTTCTTCTCATCTCCATCAATCAGACCGTTGAGGCATGGAATATCCACCATCATAGGCTTCCAAATCCCCCAATATCTACCATCAAAAATAGTCATCTATGAAAGCAACATCATCTCCGACATCTACAATCTTCAATCCAAAATCACTCTAAGTTATGCGATGAACTGAGCTTTGATACCAATCTATTGTGAAAATAGTTGCATAAATTTCTCTAATACCAATCTGTTGGAGTTTTGTGCGCAGCCGAAAAGACAAAACACAAAAAAAAAGAATATTTTCACCCAATCATTTGAAGATGAATTTGATTAAAAAACAACAACATAATAATCCGGAAATAATAGCAACACACAAATATCCTACCCAACCACCCTCTTTATTGATTGACCATTTTTTTTTTGTTTTTGTTTACACCCAATGGATCAAAACCAAAAATAAATAAAATTATAATTGAATCAATAACCTTATTGAGAAAGGGAGAGAATATCTAGATGACTACAAATACTTAGAGAATAAAAGCAATGATGAACGATGGCAAACCCTTGAATCAAATTGGAGGCACCAACTGCGTTTATCAACAGTAAATAGGAATAACTTTTCTCAGCCCTAATTCCTACATCTTCCTCTCCAGGGCGCAAGTCGTGGATGCACACAACCTCTCTAGATATCTCACATGATTTTTTGTTGTCCTGATCAAACCAAGAAGGCTGCATATATAGGAGAATAGAAGACCTAAACAAATATCCAAAGTGCTCCTTCAAAATATCTCCACAATATAAAATTTTATTTCTTCCTTCTATAAAATCAATCAATCAACCAATCAGTCAAATCAATTGTTCAATCAATCAAATTAATTGACTGATTACATTCCTCTTCAGAAAAATATTTGGATCAACAAATTCAACAAGTTTAAGCCAAGTCGCTTCTTGCTTTTACCAATGTCCATATTTTTCTCTCTCCATATTTTCTACCTAAAAAACTCTATATAGTCCTTTAAAAGTAATCGTAAGTACTACATATAAGTTCGAGTTGATTTTAAGATGTCACTACTTAACATTACTTATGGTTTCAAGAAGGTTTTGAAGAGACAAAAAATTGGATTGGTCTAATATAGACAATTGGGTTGCAAATGAGTAGGGGTGACAATTAGACCCGACTCGGTGGGTCTCGGTTCTAGGCAGGTCGGTTTTTGTCGGATCTGAACTATACATTTCAAAAATCTGGACCTGACCTTAGTTTCGGTTCTGATCGGGTTGATCCTGATTCAACTGAATAATAACACTAAAAATACATATATTTCATTGCTTTTTAGTCGGGTCTTTCGGGTCGGGTCAATGCGGGCCGGGTTTGATCAGGTCTTGATTGTATTATTCATCACCCAAACCTGACCCGAGACCCATAGGGTTCTGTTCGAGTTCGAGTCTTTTCGGGTTGATTCGGTTCACGTTTTCAATTCTAATTGCCAACCCTACAAATGAGAGAGGTATGCATGTGTATGTATAGAATGTCTGAAGAGAGATCAATGCCTCATGTTCCCTAGTCCCCTTTCCCCTATTCACCCTTTACCATCATCAAAGTTTTCTCCCTTATCTTCACTAAGATATTACATCCACATTCCTAACAGCTTTTATATTCCTTTTGATGAATTGAACATGTTAGTGTTACACATTAATCGTCACATACAGTTGTTTAACTGTCAATGGTTTTTTGTATTTAAACTTGATCAACATATTTTTTCTCAATTACATTAAAGATTACATTCATTTTTACTTAATGTTCGTGAAATACCCCAAATCCAATTATGTTAAATTGAATTAATCTCTTTTGATTTCGTACAAATGATACATAACCGAAGTCGTTACATATTATTCATCTAGTTGTTAAGATTATCTCACTTGTTGTTAAGGAGGAATGACGGGTTGGATTTGTAAAGTCCTACATTGCAAAATAAATTGGAGATGGTGTGCATAAATATGAGTCGGTAGGCACGTAACACCAGAGATTTCTTTTGTTATAACAATGTGTGTGCCAACTCATATGCATGCGCTCTATGCTGATGTAGAGGGGTTTTGATCAGATTGTCGTCACATAACATCAGTTACCATGACATAATTGATGCTTTTACTAGGCTTAGTACACATAGTCTTGTAACTCTCCTTATAATAAAATAAATGCAATAACCAATGCGATATTCCAAATGAAACAATATATACAAAATTAGCGACAAACAAAATGAATAAGTATACCTTTTTCTATGTAAACTGGAGTATAAGGGAACTCAAATTTTGTAACATTTGAAATGTAACGAACCGACCAATTCCCGATCCTGATCATCGACACAAAACACCATGTTGACTGACCAAGCATAAAAAATTAGTGGATCATTAATAGAAAGAACTTACAGGATGAGAAATAGAAAGAAAGAAAAATTAGAATATAAGAAAACGAAGAACACAAATCTCACAGTGGAACGAATAAAATATATTATATCACATAACTTTTGAAATACAAATTTGGTAACTATATATACATACCATCATTAGAGCACAATAGCTATTTCTGGAACAGTTATAAACGCTCGTTTCCAGATACAAACATAACATACAATGGAAAATATGATAGTCTCTAGCTAACTGATGAAGCTTCCTACTTCGAGCTCTTCTAGGTAAATTTGAAAAATCCTGACTACTTGACCGCCCGTAAAAATTTGGGCACTTAAGAGTTTATGGTAAAACAAAATAAACTCTGGGTTAGTCATGGGATTGTTGTGAGTAAACTCCAACCGTTTGTTCAACTTTCAAAATCCTTTTGAAAGAAATGATAACCTTAAATCTGATTCACACATAAATATGGATGGTTTTTACCTTACGATAACCAAAAAATATTTTTAATACCAAATCCAGTGATATTATAGTAGTGCCTAAATCAAATAAATAGCAATCTAGCAGAACGCTTGCATCTCACGCTCTATATATAATATAAAATCAAAAACACAGGGCACTTATTAGAGAATGGATTTCCAACTATGACAAGGTATAAGACCACCTTCCGATAGTGTATCTCTAGAGAGGGATACATTGGGTTCAACAAGAACATCTTGCAACCGGCCACACATGACTGGTCACTCATTTAACTTTAGTGTAATAGCATATTATCACCAACGGTTGTGATCAGCAACCGTTATCGAAAGCATACAATAATGAACAAAATAAGATGCAAATGGAATTTCTCTAGAGCAGGTGATAATGCCCCTAATGGGAATGACCCACTTGGCCATGCTGCCTGCCCGATTTCTGTCATTTCCCCGTTGATGAGGCTTGAGGTCACGATTTCCTTCTAGGACAACACATTATCATTAAATTTGAATGCTACATCGTCAGATCCGTCAAATCACAAATTAACGCCCATAAATATACTCTGGGTGTTAAGCTAAGAAAATAAATTTCTCACCACCATATTTGGTATATTTGAAGAAATCAATATACGTGACCATCTAGAAATACCTTGTCAGACATTCATCCATATACGTTGTCCTGGGACTGTACAAACCGAATGCACCATCCCATCAATCCATCTTGGCCAATTTCTACCTAGGATTAACAAAACAACCCTTGCACTTTATTTTGTCTTCAATTATCTTCAGCATGGTTGATTCGCAACACTTATGCCAATACAGAGTGGTTTTAAGATAATAAAGCTGATCTCAGTCTCTCCGTATTGACAACGGAAGTATAAAATAAACTAAAACTTTGATAGTCGGTGATTTAACTATCAAAGAAGATATCCATACAACCAACGATCCTATTTTCAAATGGAGATTCTACTGATCAATCATCATATAACATTGTCCCCTTTTAAATCAATTCCTTGTTATATTATCATTTCCAAATTCCAATTTCCCATCTTTCATATCTTTTCAAAGCTCGATTGTCTCTCTTGGTTCTTGGAAAACATTTCCAATATCATAATTTCTTTATTCAAGAAAATATCTCTTATTCCAGTTGGAAAACATTCCTATATAATCACAAATTCTCATTTTCAATATTTTAGAATTTATATTTTATTAACATTGGAATACACTTCGAATTACCATTTCTTAACTTCTCATTATCCCAAATCATTTCAATATCTATACTTAGAAAACATCTCTGATTTACTTTGGAAAACGTTTCCAAAATCATTTTATTTGGTTAAACCAATGTTATATAAAACATCATTATTATAAATAAACTAATTTATATTCATTAACTAACCGTATCACTCCAATCCTTGCTACCGAACCTTAATCATTCCTCCGTTAATCATGAAGTCAATCACGTTGGGGTATAATTACCTCTCAAACCTTAATTGAACAACATTCTCAACTTTGAAATAGACAAAGCTTGCAATTTCAAATTCCAACAAAACATTGTTATGCACTCTCGGATTTAATTTGAGAATTCACTTCTTTTTACGCAAATCATCGATTATAACGATAGCGTTATTATCCATGTTTCTGAAATATTAAATTTTAAAATATAACTTTTATTCATTAAACTAAATAATTAATTAATTGAATCTTTATTAAAACAGAAGGAAAAAGTACTTTCCTGAATTTGATATGAACGAATTTTAATAAATAACTCTCTTTCGGATAATCTATATTCGATTAATATTCCGAACTTTGGAATAAATCTATTATTTCGGGTTAACTCAAAATCCCTGTATAATTACTTCCATTCGTAAAACATTTGCTTTCAAACTGTTATTCACTTCCAAATATGAATATCATTCCTTAATAGAAATTTAAACTCATTTATCAAATCAACTTGATTTTATTTGTAAATATCAATACAGATTCAAATCGAGTCACTTTATAAACCCACATCATATTTATAAATTCTGTTAATAAAACTACTATTAACACTTTTTTGTTTATATTCGAATTTCCTTTTTAAACGCATTTATAAGCTATACATTCCATAACTTCTGAAATAAACTTTATTTGATTTCTACAATTCCTTTCTCGTTTAACGGTTCTAATTTAAAATAATATTAAATTATCTCAAAACATATAATTTTATTTAAATAGCCATAAACATTAAAGTATTAGTTTTTTTTATCATATTTCATTTAAATTATAGATTCACACTAAATAGAGTTTAAATGCTTTTATAAAATAAATCATTTTAATAAGATTCGACATGGTTGAATTCTAAATATAAACCCCTTGGATTTATCTTAATTTATTTTATATTCAAATCTTTAGAATAAAACCCATCGTTTTCTTTCAAAAACGATTTCCATTTCCCTTATCATTCAGATTTCCATTTAAATTCACATTTCCAACCCAAATTTCTTTTATGGATGCTTTCATTTGCAAAATAATTGTTCTAAACCATTATTCACTTTAATCGTGAATAATATTTCTTTTTACGTAATCAAATCCATTTGATTTTATCATATAAAATCCAAAATCCATTTATAACTTCCATTTATAATCGTTTATAGGAGATCTCATTTTTTATTATTTCAAACTTTTATAATCTCGTTTGTAATTTCTTTTAAAATCACTAAGTTCAAACCCAATTACAAATATTGGTTTCAAAACTGATTCCCACTTTTCTATACAAATTCCAACTTGAATTTATATTCCAATTTATCAAATGATAAATTTTATACTAAATTTATAAATGTCATTTATAAATCAATTTCTTGTTTTATTCATTAAAACAAGTAACTATTTTCAACTCCATTCGAAATTTAACTTCTATTTTAGAAATAAATTTCCTTTTTAAATCTCAAATTCTTTTTCTACATTCAAAAATATTTTACGGTATTTAAATACCAAAATTCTAGGGCTAGTGTAATTCAAACACAACATAATCAATCACTAATTATGTATCACATCATATATCATAATAAATAACAAACAGTAATATAAATGTTGAGGATTCCAGTTGGATTCCTCCAAACTGTGTCCCTACATCAACCAATGTTAATCAACGTAAATAATATCGATTTCATTTCAATATAAGATATCATCGTAAATAGAATTGATATTCAACCAACGATTAATTATATATAACTAATCAATCATTTCAACCAATTTATCAACCATTCATCCAAACAACCATCACACAGTATAAAATTACTATATATAAATTTTAAACTCATTTATATAAAAATATAAATGAGCCAGAGTCAGTGAGTTTACTCACATTGGTCGGTAATCATTAAATAACAATTTATTTCTGATTAAAAGAATCTGACGTTATAATTTGCCAATAGTTCTCACAAGCTCTGAATCATTCCAAATTTTACAGGCTTGTAGGACTCGTCGATACAGTTCCAACACTTCTTGTTTCGCTCGATTATGATAATGTATGGTAAAGTTAGGATCATTACCATATTCTTATATAATTTGACATTATTAACATTATATAATTAAATAATTATAACTTTTAGTAACCTACTTAATCACGTATTAGGCAATTAACCTTTCTTCCATCTCCTTGCTGAAACGAGAACAACCATTGCCGAATTATTCTTTGATTCACGCTCTTCCATCTCTTGATGAATTCGAGCGCCGTTACCTCCATTGTCTTCTCCTACGCGTAAACTACATTTCCGCCACCTCTGTTTTGAACTTGATCTCCACTACAAAACCGCGACTTCGGCTGTGCACAGTGGAATATGTGACATTAATCTATCTAGAATTTTATCAAACTTTGGTACAACATGCTACTTTCCCCACTGAATCCAAATATGCTATCAACTTTGTGAATCAAAGCATCATTCACCTTCGAAGATTGAACTTGTTTCACGCTGCAAGAGACGTGTTTCAGAACTCGTGATCGAGCTGAACGATGCAGATACTAATCTGAAGCTCTCTCACATACAATTCAAATGAATCCAAAATCAAGAATTTTGATTAAGTTTCCTATTTTTAATTAATTTACGAATTTCACTTTTTCTCACGTTTTTCGTTTGTCTGAAGGTGGAAAATAATGGGGAACGAGTATTTAAAGAGAAATAGATTGGAGAGCACAGAACATAACAGCTTGGGGGGGGGGGGCACAGTTTCAATTACTTGGCAAGCACTGTTTTTAAAAAAAAACTTGGTATGCACGAACTGGAAAACTTGGCATGCATGACTTGAAAATCATGGATTGCACACTGTTGAGAGTATGCTGCTGAATGAAGTTTACAGGGTAAGGCGGAATTTTTATTTTATTTTATTAATATAATCTACCACTGTTAATCATTGAACGTTATTTATCCGCACAACGACATAACAACCCCAATTGTGATAAAAATTGTAATCCTACAATAATCAAATATTTCTGACACGTTGAAACTTATTTCGTGAAAACAGAGATTGTTTGAAAATAGGTTATTTTTAAGGCTTAAACAATTCGATAAAATATTAATAAAACCAAAAACAATTCCATTTAATGATAATAAGTTATTATTATCGTATATATCCAAATAAAACATCATATATCTCCAAAATAAACATGTTTGGATTTATAACTTAATATTTCACATTAAACGATATTCGAGTTATTTAAAATCGATATATTTACAAAATAATCATTATAATTTATAAACGATTCCATAACAACTATTTGAAAATTTGATTTGGACATAACTCACAATCAACAAGACGAAATCTTGATTTTTCTCTTCCATTAGAAAAATATAACCAGATAGATTCGAAAGTTTCTAATTTCATAGAAATCCGACTTATATTGGATTCTGTATATTCAATTAAAGTTCTTCAATTAAACTTCAAAACGTAATATTACGAACTACCGCGATGTTACGAGCTCGCTTTAAATTATATTATAAATTATAAGTTTAGATGTCGTTTACAATAAATAAATTCCTTATAAAAAAATCATTTTATATTTACTAATACAACATTTAAAACAAATTAAATGTTCAAAATTAAACGGCTAAAAATCCAGGTCGTTAGATGAAATGCTCATTTTCCATTTCGATGTGATCAACATTCACCGCTTGCTCCGTGTTAGCTTCATATTCTTTACACTATTACTAAGCACAAATTGTATAAATAACTTATAGTAAAATAAAAAAGGAACGTGTATTATACTTGTTTTCCCAAACACGATGCACGTATCATTGATTCGATGATGAAGCAACAGAAAAAAAAGATAATCGTATGTTGCTACAATATTAATTTAGAAGGAATTGTAATCGGTTAATTAATTACATAAAAACCCTATTTTTTCTTTTATAATACAGTAGGTCAATGCCGAATTGTAATAGAAATGATTTTGCTAGATGGACTAAAAATATTCATATGGGATAACCGGAAAATCAAGAAAATTGGGTCAAAGACAAAATTACGGGTTTTTTCAGCCATGAGGGCGGTCTGTTTAAGGACAAAAACATCAAATTTTGGGTATCAGTTCTACAGTGTGTTAGGATAAATTGAAGAAATTGTGTACAAATATGAGCTGGTAGGCACGTAACATTAGGGATTCCTTTTGTTATATGGGAGTTGTGTGTCAGCTCATATGCGTGCAAGATAAGGGGGACTTTGTTCTGACCGTCGTTACATAACAGTGGTATCGGAGCCGAAAGTTACGGACTGGGCCATGCAGGCAAGGCAGTGCTCTCAAAAGATACTCGTAGACGCAAGTCAAGGGGGAGATTGTTAGGATTGCCTCACATGTTGTTAAGGAGGAATGACGGGTTGGAATTAATATTCCCACATCATGGAATAAATTGAAGAAATTGCGTACAAATATGAGTTGGTAGGCACGTAACATCAGAGATTCTTTTTGTTATATGGGAGTTGTGTGCCAGCTCATATGCGTGCAAGGAAGGGAGGCTTTGTTCCGACCGTCATTACATAACACAGTGTGCATAGTATCAGAATTTGAGTACTAATTTTTAAGTAACAATTTCACATTGTCCGGTATTATAATTTAACTATCAGTTTTACAGTATGTATGATATCAGTTTTCAGTGTGTATTGTCCTTACAAATAAATTTTTGATGATTGTCCTTTGATTTGAAAAGGTTATAAAGTTTGTCCGGTAAAATCTGGATTTTGGAAAAGGGAAAATTTTTTTTAAGGACAAAAGCCCACTAAAATTTATCCATAAGGACAGCCGTCTAATATTTTATCCTAAAGGACAACACACTGGAAAAAAAAATTTGGCCGCTTCTTTCTTCTTCTCTCCTCTTGCGCATCAGTCATCACGAAATACAAAAAACACGAAATCATGAATTGCAAAATCACAAATTTCAGAATAAAACAAAAACGAAATTTGAAATCGAATTCAAACATCACGAAATCGAAATCGAATAGAAAAGCATTCGAAACAAAAACCACGGGAAACAAAAACCCTAAAAAAAAAATTGTCGAACAACATAAATCCATTCGAAATCACAATTGAATTGAATAGTAATATTTTTCTAACGATGGAAAACGCAGTTGAAGAAGTCGAAATTGTTGAAATAATTTTTTCGTGATTGGAAATGTTTTTTTTTAATCGTTAATAGTATAGCAGTTCGTAGGTATCATTTTTCTATTTTCTTAGTTATCATTTTTCCTGTTTTAACTTTAAAACATAGCAGCAGTTTTTAGTTATCATTTTTCTATTTTTTAGTTATCATTTTTACTGTAGTTTATGTGTTATGTTAAACATCAAAGCAGTTTTAAGGTATCATTTTTAGTGTAATTTCTCTGTTATGTCAAACATTACTGCAGTTTGAAGGAATCATTTTTATATTTTTTAAGGTGTCATTTTTACTGTAATACAAAAAAAATCACATGAAAAAAAACTTAACACGGCTAAAACATTAAAACTGATACTCAAAAAAATAGAAAACTGATACCTAATAACTGATTCAATGTTTTGAAGAAAAACTAATGAAAAAATATAACAAACAAATGAATACCTACAATATTAAAAAAATGATATTCATGAACTCTGAAAATGAGAAAAACTTTAACTTAGCCGTACCAACTTATAAAACTGATAACAAAATATAACATAAAACATAACAGTTTGATTGAATAAAACATATAAAATGATACCTCAAAAAATAGGAAAATGATACTTACAAACTGCATCAATGTTTTTAAGAAAAATTAATGCAAAAATTGTTTACATCACAGTTTGATTGAATAAAACGAAATACGTTCGACTGAGTGACGAAGTTGATGCAAAAAAACAGTTTCAAAATTAACACAGCAATAAAATCACATCAAAACAACACATAACACAGTTAAAACAGAAAAAATGATACCTTAAAAATTAGAAAAATGATATCTAAATACTGATGCAATGTTTTGAAGATAAAATAATGGGAAAAAAAATTTATATCACAGTTTTATTGATTAAAATGAAAAAAGTTCGACTTAGTTTCAAAGCTGATACAACAATATAACTTCAAAATTAACACAGCAACAAAATCTCCTGAAAAAGCATGAAACACAGTTAAAACGGTAAAAATGATAACTACAAAAATAGAAAAATGATAACTAAAAACTGCTGCTATGTTTTTAAAGTTAAAACAGGAAAAATGATAACTAAAAAAATAGAAAAATGATAACTAAAAACTGTTGCTACGTTATATAGTTAAAAACAGGAAAAATGATAACTACAAAAATACAAAAATGATACCTACGAACTGCTGTACTGGTAAAATAAAAATAAAAACCATTTCCAATCTAAAAAAATTGTTTCAACAATTTCGACTTCTTCAATTGTGATTTCCATCGTTTGTAAAATATTTTTATTCCATTCAATTCTGATTTCCATTGGGATTTTGTTGATCGACAATTTTTTTTATTTTTTAGGGTTTCGAATGATTTTCTTCTCGATTTTGATCTTGTGATGTTTTCCTTTTATTTCGAATTTCGATTTTAGTATTTTCTGAAATTCGTGATTTCGCGTTTTCTGATTTTATGATTTCGTGATTTAAGATTAAATCGAGAATGACGTGAGAGAGGGAGAAGTTGAAAGTAGCGGCCGACGTGAGAGAGGGAGAAGATAAAAGTAGCGGCCAAAATTATTTTTCAATGTATTGTCCTTCTGAGTAAAATTTTAGTGGGCTGTCCTTATGAATAAAAAGGCCTTTAGTTTTGTCCTTGTAAATATTTTTCTATTTGGAAAACAACAAGAGGAAATTAGTGGCATTATAATTTAGGGCCACGCTTCCTTCCACATTATCTTTTTCCGGTCGATGCACTATTTTGGTAATAGAAAACCCAATCTACAAGCGAGACCAACAACGTCACCTCCATTGGCTACTTCCAACTGCGCTCTCAGCTGCATTCCCTTCCTCCTCCTCTCTCTCTCTCTTCTGATAAGAACGCCCAAACGGATCCAATCATCCAAGAAATAATCTACCACACCGAAGATGGTGCACAGTGCATTCGACTCAGTCGAACTAATTCCAGCCTTGAAATCCAAAATCCAAACCCTAACATCCCACAACTCTACACTTTACATCTCCACCACCGACTCATCCCTCCACATCTACAACCCATCCGCTCCGTCACAGCCGTACGATCTCGATCGGACGCTTCCTTCCTTCTGGAAGAAGCCCCCAGTACAGATGGAAGCTTGTAAGTCCCGCGACCTTTTGATTTCTCTCTCCGACTGGATCATGGTGCACCGTCTGCCTGGGTTGGAGCTGCTCGTTGCAATTTCGAAAAGCCGAGGGGGGAACGTGTTTTGTTGGGATGAGAAAAGAGGGTTACTTTGTGTTGGCAAACAGAAGAGAGTTGCCATTTATAGGCTCGATGGTAACTGTTTTGGTTCTTTATAGGTTTGCTAGCTCTAGATATGTTATTTCTTATGATTACTATGTGCACACCCATCCGTTTTAATATCAAAATTACCTTGGGCAATGAAGAAGTGAAGAGATGATTTTGTTTAGTGCTCATCTCTAGCTAATTTAACCGAAATGTACTGTATAATGCAGAAAACTTGGCGCTAAGCACTGCACATAGTTCTACAATTTAACAAGTTAGAATTCGTTATGTCAGTAGCTCTTTCACATTCCTATATTACAAACACTTGGAATTTTTTTGAACATGGTCATTTCGTAGACGCCACCTTTTGATGAACTTACTTCTGAAGCCATAGCCGTTAATTTATATTGAGATTATTTATTGCTGGCTAGGTGGTCGAGAGTTTGTGGAAGTGAAAGAGTTCCCAGTTTCCGATGTGGTAAAATCTATGGCGTGGAGCGGCGAAAACATATGTTTGGGGATTAAAAAGGACTACATGATAATGAATAGCATAACAGGGGCACTGTCAGAGGTGTTTCCCTGTGGTAGGCTTACTTCCCCTTTAGTGGTACCACTTCCTTCAGGAGATTTGCTTCTTGGGAAGGTAATGTAGGTTCTTGCAGTTTTTAAGTTTATATCTTCTTTCATTTGAGTCCCTAATCCATGCGTTTCATGTAACGATATTATAAAAAAAAAATTAAACTGCTGAAAAAATGTTAATGGCTTACTTTTTGTTATGTTAATTTGAGAACATATATGGACTTGAATGTACTTTTGATAAATGGCTGAAATAGATCACTGATCTTTGTTGTTATGAGAACAAAAAAACCTGTAAATTTAATATTTGAGCAACATATAAATACACACTTGGCATTGTCTTAATTATAAGATAATTATCTGATATTAGTTTACAAAAACATACTGACCAGTGTTCTATATTAATGAACTCATTGTCGTCAAATCCTTTTTGGCTGGATCAAATAATTTGAAATAGATTGCATTATATATATATATATATATATATATATATATATATATATATATATATATATATATGGGCTTGCTATTTGGACACAAATTGAGAGACGTGTCTCGATCATTGGATCTTTTTTTCCTTGTATGGAGGGTTGGAATTCAGGAGACAATTTAATGGTTGAGATCAATTGTGTAAAATTTTGTTTAAATAAACTTTTCCATATATATATATATATATGTATATGTATATAGAAGAAATGATACAGTGGAAATGTTGTATGATACATTAGAAATGTAAGCAATATATTATACATGTGAATGCTTATTTGGTTTGAGAATGCGTAGTAAAAATAATATTTAGAAAAAAAAATTAAATGTAACCACAAATTTAAGAATTGATAACCAACTTTTTAATGTATGATATTGTAATATAATTTGCTTTTCTTGGTAATGAACAACTCTCGCTCTCTCTCTATGTGTGTGTGAGAGAGAGAGATCGACGCTTTCTAAGAACTAGAAAAGCACGAATTTTGTAATAATAACTGCAAGCGCACAGATCATGTAATATGCAGGTCGAACACAGGGAGGAATTTTAAATTTTATTATTTATATAATTTCTTTGGCGACCTAGAAAAAACTTGGATGTTGATTTTGAAAACAAAAAAAAATTAAAATTGCAAATAAAACTATTATTGAATTGAATCAGATCTGAATCTAATCAAATCTTTATTCAATCCAATATGACCTAGGAAAGCAATCAAAAAGCAGAAATTAAAATTGCAAAAATTAAATAACTGACAGAAAATGAAATTAGGATTACCGTTGAATCTAATCAGACGGCCAATCACTAATGAAAATAAGTGCAAAAGACAACCAGTACTCTACCAAACCTAATTGTGTAGATGACGCTAGTTGCTAATAAAATAAAAATGCAGAAAAAGTAAAAGAAAACTCTCAATTCATGGATAAGAATTTACAATGAGAAATATAATACAAGGGTATTTATAGGATACATAGTCAATCTAAACCCTAATTCAATCTATGCATATATGAGCCTCTTAATTAGCCATTATTCCTCGCCTCTTAATTAGCCATTATTCCTCCCTTCTTAATTATCCACTATTCCTCCCATATCTTCCTTGTTTGGCATGTGGCTAATTGAAGTGAGATAAGATTTCTTCTACCAAAGATGAACATATCTTAAACTCCAAAAGAAACACAATGCGAAGTCTTCATCTGCAGATTTTCATATGTATCTACACAGCATTTTGATCTTTATTTTCTATTTTTATGGCTTCATGTGGCTTAGTTGACATATCTGTAAAAGTGACAAAATAATCTCCAAGTAATATTTATTTATATACAAAAGATAAGATATAGGAGCATAAAATAAACACAATTCTATGTTAATCAAATACCCCCACACTTATCTTTTACTCGTCCTCGAGTAAAATAAAAATAAAAAACTAATTTGTAGGAAACACGATTGCATTGAGCATATGCAACAAACCGTTAAACCTTTAGGTGTCCCTAGTAGGACGAGTGGTGCCTCGTGAGGTTTTTCAGCGGATGCTATCCACAAAATCCAAATGCAGTGTGCAATGATTTTAATGCAACTATATGAATGCACGGACATATGCAAATGAAAAAAAAAATGAAAACACGACTTATCTCAGAAAAGTGGTACAACAAATTAACAATTTTTAGTCGATTATATTTTAGATACCTCAACTTACCACAAATTCAATATAATTCAAGTTTTCAAATGTTATGTTCTAGTTTGGCCAGTTGGTTCGGTTGATAACATAGTGCAGCCATGAAATAAATTCTTAGTTTGCTTATCACAATTCGCAAAGTGGTATTTTAATTTCCTTGTGTATGACTAGTTAAATCAATAAGGTTAAGAAGTGCTTGGGCTTCATCGCTTCTTTTTTATCTCTATTAAAATTGAGATGTATGATTAACTACATACACCTAACTTAAAAGACCAAGATATACTACCCATGACAGATGGAACATAGCTTGGCGGATTGTGCAGACCGACGCTGACTTTGTCAACAATATATCGATAATCCTTAGGTGTCCAATTTCATAAAATGAGACCAAGATATACCGATGCTGACTTTGTCAACAACATGTTGGATAGAGCTTGGCGGGTTTGCACACCAACGCTAGATTTACAAGCAATGTTGGATACCCTTGGATTACTATTATTATAATTATTATTGAAAATATAAGAACAAGAGAGAGTTACGCGAATTCAACTTAACACAACTTAGTTTTAAAGGTTCGAAAAGCCAATATGAGTATTGTAAGTCCTCCACTCATTAAACAAAGACTACAATTTAGAATAGACTTCATGGCCATCACCTAAGAATCTCCCTATGTACACTCCTATATGAAAAGAATACTATCAACTGACTAACAATTGTTAATTTATTATATTTCATGGTCATCACCTAATAATCTCCCTATGTACACTCCCTAAGAATCTCCTTATGTACACAATTATCCCTCAAAATTCAACTTTTCATTAGATTTCTTATTCGATCTTAGTTGAGAGAAAAAATACTATCAACTGACTAACAATTGTTAATTTATTTTATTGTATCAATCTAAAATGAGTCGTGTTTAGAAAAAAAGACATGATACTACGATCTAAAATGCATGATGGTCCTATATGAAAAGAAAGAGAAAAAATTGAAGAAAAAGAAAAAGGATTTAATGCACGCTCCTCCCCTCACACTTGATCTTAGCAGTGTCCACACTGTAAACACGTTTTCTAAATGTGAAAGATAACACCCAAAGATGGATGAGATGCAAAATTATTTATAGAATGAAATGCAGTCTAACTATATGTAAGAATGGATCATATGTACAATGATATATGTGTTTGCGATGCATGCGATGAAAAGAATGCCACCACAGTGTAATTTTTCAAAAATTTGCGATCGTATATAAACTCAGTTGCAATCGTGAAATTTAAATTCTGACTGTTGTTCAAGACTATGTGATCACATTTCTCAATTTTATTAATTGACCATGTATTTTCGACACTGACAACTTCAATTTCATTTGAAACCTCAAAATCAAAATTTTCAAACTTGGATTGGTGGCTTGATTCTATTTTATCCTTATTTGGCAACTCATCCTCATACAATCCAAAAAATTCATGTACATTAAATTATTAAAATCCTTCTCCAATTTTGAGTTTTTGAAAAATTCAACATTTTTGTTCTGTTTAATTTCTAAAATTTCAAGTTTCTCACAGCCTAAAAGAGAAAGATCAAAATCTAAGCTTAAATCTTGAAGTCTAAATCATTTGTTGAATTTTGAACAATTTCATTTAGATCGTTATTCTCAATTTCCAAAATTATTTGAAAATCTTTACTGCCAGTAAAAATTGGATTATTTTTTGATTCAATGTCCACTTGATTTTGTTGTTCGCGTTGTTCTGCAAAAGATGTCATTAAACAAAGAAGTTCATCCATCTTTTTATCTAGTCTTTCTTCCCTCTCTTTAAGAATGTTAAGATGATATTCCTCAAAATCGTTGATTTGGGAGATCTCATTTTGAATTTCTTGATTCTCAAAATTATAGTCCACATCAATTTCACGATCACTATTATTTCCAGTGTGGTGGTTGTTTGAATTTTCAGAAAAGTGGCAATGATATTGGAAATCATTTTGATTATAAAATTTATGTTCGTAACCAAAATTGTTGAAATTCGAGGAAAAATTGCAATTTTGGTTATTTTCAAGATGTTGATAAGGGCTATAACTTTGAAAATTTTGGTTTGCACCCCCATATTGATGTGGATCAAAGCTATCTTGGGATTCAAAGCTATTTTGATGTGGATGTGGCCCATAATCGAAATTATGAAAATTTGAATTGAAATCGCAATTTCGATCATTTCTATAATTTTGAAAATGTTGGTCAGTTGGAAAAATTTGAAAATTGTTGGCATTGGGCTCACGAAATTTTGGAAAATTTTGCCTCATGAGTTGTAATTCATACTCAATACTCTTCTACGGAACGTCTTCTCGGGTTATTATCACACAATTCTGTAAGAGTTCTTTTTTTGAATAAAATACTAAGTTGTGCTCTATTAATTAAGCGACTCAATTAGAAAGGGGAAGAGGGTCTTATGGCCGTTCACGTATGGTATAAATACTAAGGGATACGGCCAATGTTTTATGGGTAGTATGCAACCTCGTTTGCTAATAGGTCAATAATTTGAACTACTATATATTCTGCGATCCAATTATACGAGACAATCAACTTCACAAAGCACCACTTTTCAATTATGTTATTTTGCAACGTCTATTTTTATTGTTGAAAACAATGAGAATGAAGATTTTAGTTATGGAAATATTAATCAACTACAAAAATTAGACAATAATAACTGCAGAAATTTAAAATATTGTACAAGCAAGCCGCTGCCCCTGCAGAAGATTTTTACAAGAAATTTCTATATTTTTCAAGCAGCTGCAGAACCTGTAGATTTTAGAAATTTTTACAGAGCGGGGTGTGGCAGTTTGTTCAGCGCAATTGAGTAGTGCTAGCTATTCAAATCAACTGTTTTCATTGCTCGACCTTTGAATTTCCTGTTTTTCTACTTGAACTCTTCTTACTTTGCACTTTGGTTTTTGTTTTTGTTTTTTTTAAGAGAGAGAGAAAGAGCAAAAACAAACAAGAGAAATAAAAGAGAACAAATAAAAAAAAAATCTAAACAACAAAAACAACAACAAGAAGACTAAGATGGGAAAAAAATTAAAAACAACTTGCCACACACCAAGAACTCTCGCACAAAAGAAAAAAAGAAAAAAAAAAAAAATATGCCATGCACTCACTAATTTAGAAACCACACACTTATATAATACCACGTTAAGATTCAGTAAACACAGAACGTCTTCTCACAATTTCAACTACCCAAAAAAAAAAAAAAAACCGATCTCTTCTTTGTTTTTAGGAAACAATTCTGAGTTTTTTTTTTTTAAAAATCGAAATAGATCCGAAGCGATTCAATTCAGGTTTCTTTTGGCTTTCAAAGGGTAGGGTGTAGAGTTCGATTGTGTTCGATTTGGGGTTTCATGTCTTCGAGATTACTATTTGCGATTGGTTTTCAAAAATCGATCTATTTGTAAATGATGGGGTTGTTGTTCGACTATGGTGAGGGTGCGATTTTTTTTGGATATCAGACTTTTGCAGTGGTGTTGTGGTGAAGAGGCAGGCGGACGTTGGTGGAATTTGGGTTTGTTGGTGATGCGTTTAGATTGGTGCGCACTGATTTTTGGGGAGAAGCTACGAACGGCTGATTGTAAGGTGATGGATGAATTGTTCGTTGGTTTCCAGGGAGTAGATTGGTTTTTGGATTGAAGATGCGGTTTGTGGCCTTGTGTGCGCGATGGGATGATTGGCTTGTTGTTGAGTTTGTTGAAGTATGATTGTGACTAGGTTTCGTTTGGCAGAGCTATGGTGGAAAGGGGATGAATTGTACGGATGTGAGCTTGTGGGAGATTTGATAATTAGCAGTGGAGGGATGGGTAAGTTTTGAGGACTGTAGAATGATGGTCAGTAATTTTGTGAGAGGTTGGTGACGTGAAGAAGGTGATGGGAAGAAACTGAGTTTGTTTGTGAAGGGTGTTTGTAGGAAGTTGATGGTTGATGGAGAAGAAATATGAAGAATAAAGGCAGAAAGAAGTAGAAATATGGAAAATATGAAGAGAGAAAAGGAAAGAAATTAAAACAATGGAAATGTACAGCAAAGAAAGAATTGCAAAAGAAGAATCTTTTTATGAACTTTTTTTTATTGTTGAAAAAGAGAGAATAGGAAAGAAACAAATGAAAAAAATTGGAAAGAGAGATTGCAGGAAGCGAGAGAGTTGTAACTGGAAAGCAATCAATAAAAATATGCATATTTTTTTCTCTTATCTAAAAAATTATAGTATTAATAATTAAGAGATTTTTATTTTTCTAAAAATAAAAGAAAACAAAAGCAAGAAATTAAAAATAAAAACCAACACGAATCAGAAACTAAATAATAAAATTTAATCGTTATCTCCCCGGCAACGACGTCAAAAACTTGATCGACACTTTTTAAAAACTAGAAAAACGCGAATTTTGTAATAATAACTGCAAGCGCATAGATTGTGTAATATGCAGGTCGAACACAGGGAGGAATTTTAATTTTTATTATTTATATAATTTCTTTGGCACCTAGACAAAACTTGGATGTTGATTTTGAAAACAAAAAAATTGAAACTGCAAATAAAACTATTATTGAAATTGAATCAGATCTGAATCTAATCAAATCTTTATTCAATCCAATATGACATAGGAAAGCAATCAAAAATCAAAAATTAAAATTGCAAAAATTAAATAACTGGCAGAAAATAAAATTAAAATTACCGCTAAATCTAATCAGACGGTCAATCACTAATGAAATAAATGCAAAAGACAACTAGTACTCTACCAAACCTAATTGTATAGATGACACTAGTTGCTAATAAAATAAAAATACAGAAAAACTAAAAGAAAACTCCTAATTCATGGATAATAATTTACAATAAGAATACAAGGGTATTTATAGGATACATAGTCAACCTAAACCTAATTCAATCTATGCATATATGGGCCTCTTAATTAGCCATTATTCCTCCCCTCTTAATTAGCCATTATTCCTCTCCTCTTAATTAGCCATTATTCGTCCCATATCTTCTTTGTTTGACATGTGACTAATTGAAGGGAGATAAAATTTCAGGAGATTTCTTCTATCAAAGATCAACATATCTTAAACTCCAAAAGAAACACAATGCGAAGTCTTCATCTGCATATCTCCAAAAGAAACACAACATTTTGATCTTTATTTTCTATTTTTATGGCCGCATGTGACTTAGTTGACATATCTGTAAAAGTGACAAAATAGTCCCCAAGTAATATTTATTTATATACAAAAGATAAGATATAATACACACATACATAGATGAATTTTTTGATGGATTATTCTCGTACGATATATGTTTGCAATCTTTATTTATATTGATCATATTTCATACATGCGTTATATCTGGATTATTTTTTCTATTTTATCTTGCTTTGTAATATTTCGTTGTTTGTTATATGCATGCTCTTCAGCTTATATGTTTACTAATGCATATTGGTAATTATACATGCTGTACCTAACTTCTGCAATGCCAAACCTGGGACTAATCTGGTTAAAGATGCCAAATCCTTTCTTTGGTAGCATATTTTAACCTTCGGAAACTTGGTGATTAGGTAAAGTTTTTTAAAATGAGACTTTAATCATTTGATATTGAGTTGTGATAATATACAGCACATGATGATCAAAATGCTCTATTGGCTCATTTCTATTTCTAGGGTAACAATGCAGATGCTTTAAAAAATAATCGGTGATTGCGGTATTTGTTCATCTTAACTTTTGTTGTTTTCGCGTTCACTATTGGACGATAACCATGTCTAGATATAAATTTTCAAATGATGTAACTATTCACTTTTTGTAGAGTAATGCTTTTGTTTATAGGATAATATTGGAGTTTTTGTCGACCAAAATGGAAAGCTTCTGCAAGATGGAAGGATTTGTTGGTCTCAATCCCCTTTGTCCGTGGTTATCCAAAAGCCATTTGCAGTAGGTCGGTTGCCGAGACATATTGAGGTAAAACAAATAACCCTCTTTGTGTGATTGTCCATGTACATTGGTTTTTTATTGTTGTGAGAACCTACCTAGTGTTGTCACTCAGACAATACCAGTAAAATTTACCTTTTTGGGGTATAAAATTCAATGTTCTGGTTCCTCCCTTCAGATCTACCTAAACATGTATGAAAAATATTTCAATGATTTTGTTTAAACAAACACACTTTACGTTTTAAAATAAATATGATTCCCTTTTGGTCTAATAGAAAATATAACCACCTGCTCTTTTTTTGGGGTAGCCCGGAAAGCCGTGAGAATAGTACCAGGACGGGAGACTGACCTGGGAAGTCCTCTCGCGCTTGAGTACGGGAGCCTTTGGCACTGGGTATCCACCTTTATCAAGTCACTGCTAAACTTTGTAGACCAATGTTGATTTTTCATGTGTTCTCTCTTCAGATACGTTCTCTTAGAGCTCCTTATCCTTTAGTCCAGACAGTTGTACTTAGAGATGTAAATCTTCTGATTCAAGGCGAAGATTGTGTAGTAGCTGCTTTAAGCAATTCCGTTCATGGTCTGTTTCCTGTTCCTCTTGGTGCTCAAGTAAGCTGTTTTAAAACACATATGTTATGATTAAATTGTCAATGCTAGTATCAATTTTCCTTGAAGTTGAAACCTTCAGTCCTTTGACCAATTTTTTTTTTTTTTTTAATTTGATTATAATTTTTACCAGTTGGCTTGTGACATAAATCTTCCTAAATTATATTTCATCATACTTACATATCAGTTGGAGGTCATAATCTCTTACTGTATCCTAACTAAAAAAACTTTAGATAAAATACGGTGATAAACTGGTGCCATGATAAAAGCAAGCAGCTTTTATATATATATATATATATATATATATATATATATATATATATGCATTGCTTTGCTGAAGTGAGATATACTACCTTAACGGAACAATCCAAGATGAATAAATTCCTCTTGCCCATGAATGAGAAAAAACGATGTTTTATTTATTTATTTAAGTCTGTCATCTCGTCCAAGCGTGCCGAAATATTAAATTTCATACCTCTTATTTGACAGCAGTTTCGGCTGAAATTTTATTATCTTGTCTGAGATCTAGCTCAAAATCTGACTGAAAGCACATCTCGGGGGTTAAATATATGTTTCTCTACTTTCGGCTAGGCTTTTGATAATTAAATAAGGAACCAGTATTTATTGCTAATTTGTTCAAGTATACTGGTTTCAAAATTTATTGGGTGTCCTGCATGCTTTTAGCATATGATTTTTATCCTATTATTTATACTGAGCATTCAGGTTTTAATGATTACTTACAGATACAGATACATAAAAGTTAATCATGTGTATAAAATTAATTCATCATTATTACATTAATAGAATGTTTGATTACTAGATAATACATCAAAAGTACCTAGTGCATGTTTTCTAAAACCTGAATAATTGAAATTTTATCAAAATATTTATGTATGTTTGAAACAAGGAATGGACGGTGGGTTGGTTGGTACGGCTTGGGACTCAAATTGTTTTTATGCATATTAAGTGGTAACTCAAAGTTAGAAATTGTAATCCTAGGTTTTTAAGTTTTCATTTTTTAGCTTGTCTGTAGGAGTAAATTGGCTTGTTTACAAGTGCACAATCTAAATTGAAAGGTTTTGAATTAGTGCTAGCAACCATGCTTATCAACCTAATAATGCGGTGTTATCTATTTTGTCGTGCTTTCTTTTTTCTTTTTTGGAAAAACCAGTAATATAATAAATTAAGTTGGATTTTATTGCAAATTTATATTTCTCTGTCATGAACCACTTGAAGCAAATTTAACTTATAATTAGTTGAAGTGGGATTTTAGATCCATTTTTTGTTGGATTATTTATTTAATCATTCCGTAACATGTTGAATCTACCTATTAGCAACATCTAATATAAGCTAGTGCTCATTAGTTTACATGGCCTGGTCATTTCATGTGATGCATGCATTTTCTTGTAAACAGATTGTACAGCTAACCGCATCCGGTGATTTTGAAGAGGCACTAGCTTTGTGTAAGCTGCTGCCACCGGAGGATTCTAGTCTTCGAGCATCAAAGGAAAGTTCAATTCATATCAGGTGTTTACGATTATTTTGCCTCTTTAGCATACATTTAGTACGAATGTATAAGTACAACATAAAGCTTATATTTGTTTGGTAGGATATTTTCTTGTCTTCAAGCCATATCCATTTTGATATTGCTTGTATCAATGCTGGACACACATGTATATTTGAACAACGACCATTGCTAAATTTACATCAATCAGAAATTTATATTATATTTACTATAAAATTGAATCAAAATTCTCTAACGGAGGTCTATACCAACATTCAGATATGGGCATTATTTGTTTGATTCCGGAAATTATGAGGAATCCATGGAACAGTTTTTTGCTTCACAAGTGGATATCACCTATGTCCTTTCTTTGTATCCATGCATCCTTCTTCCCAAGGGACTCTCCACTGTCGATCCGGAGAATTCATCAGACTCAACAGTTGCTACACATCTCTCAAGAGCTTCATCTGATGCATCTGATGATATTGATCCATCACAATTCCATGATTCTGATGATAGGTCTGTTCTTGAGATCAAAAAAACGAATCATAATTCACTTGCAGCACTTGGTAAATATTTGCAAAAAAAGCGACATAGTATAATTGACCGTGCTACAGCAGAGGTAACAGAGGAGGTGGTTCTGGATGCTCAGAGTAATATCAAATCTGATCAGTATAGGCCAAAGAATGCAAATAAAGTATGCTTAATTTTGCCTCTTTTTTTAATTGTTTTCCCCATACTATTAATTTAAGAATTGTACGATAATATACTTCAGATCAAAGGGCAAGGGGAAAGCTTTTTCCATGCTTCACTGTATGTTAATATGTCTATTTCTGTACCATAATGTTATATTGGATATCAACTTTCACGGTTGATACATTTATAAATGACATATAATGCAAACAGTTTAGAAACTTACCTATCAAACACTGGAAATAGGTTTTCAATATAAATGACAGTGTGGGTTATACATTTTGTCTATAGCCATGAGTTTTACGGACACATACCAGCAGGCAGTATTACCATGTATGAATAATACTTCGGTAGATGGACATTTGGATTCACCTTGTCTCAACATCACTTGTGGACGCTCTCTGCATTTGGATATAGTGTGTTAATTTGATCAAGTAATTTTTAAAGAAATATATTCATTCATTTCTTGTCATGCAATATACCTTAACCAAAATCTGTGATGTACAGTAACAGATAAACGGTCACTGTATTATTCTTCTTATACCGAACTTTAAAATAAACAATCAGACAAATATATCAAGATAGAAATATTATAAAATTGTGTGAGAAATTGCAACTGTAAATATTTTACATTTGAATTTTTTTAAAGTGAAAATTGTAATATTAAAAGGGCAAACAAAGGTAGCCTCTTACAAATGCATGGTGAGAAAAAAAAAAAAAAAACAATAATTGCTCATAATTTGATAGAATGCTTTCCTCTTCTCTCTTGGTAACAAAAAAAGATTATAATTTTCATGTGAAAAATCCAACACTTGGAGTGGATAGGAACAATAAAAAATTGATAATATTAGATACAATTCATTTTACCTTATTAGCCACAAACAAAACATGGGATCACTAATATTTAATGGGTATGGGCTCAACAGAAATTTTTTATTTTTTTTAGAAGGTAGCTTTTCTTCCATCTTCAAAGGAATTCGACTTTTTTTCCACACAGTGCAAATTCCTATTTAGAAAATAAAAATTAGTTCGATTAGATGAACCTAATAAACACAGAAAAAAAGATACGTGCAAGTAAGAATTATAAAACATATTTTTTAAATAGGTCTATCCACTGACATAGTTAACTTTCAGTTATTTCCAAATAACTAACAAATAAGCTATTAACAGGAAGGTGAATGCTTTATTAGCAACGATATGAAATTATCAAAGCTTATTATGTGTCCCCCATTTTTAAGATACACGTATATAAGAATAAACCTAATACATATTAGGTATTAATGAGACTGAAAGGATAAAGGTTTATTTGCCTTTCATCATATCGACGTACCATTGTATGTGCATATGTTAAGAGTTAACTAGTTGTAACCATCTTGCAAAACGATTACAGTTATTCTTGGACTTGCCATAATTCCAGTTTAAGTTTAGTTCAAATTTTGCATCTACCTAGTTCCTGCAAATCTTTTCTTCGGTTTTCTTGTATTTGTTAATCATAAAGATCGTTATGGCAAGTAAGTGAGAGTACTCAACATTATGACATCTACGTCACTTTAGCTCAAGATGCATGAGTGTTAAGTGGGAGGGATTCCACTATTTCTTCATTATTCGCGCTCTAATAGCTGAAATTTTAGTGTGGGAAAGAATAGAAAGGGAACCCTTCCCATTCCTTTATGGACATCAAATCAGTTCACATAATGGGAGAAACTGTTTTGCTTGTTAACGGTTTTCAGAAAACTGTTTAGAGGTATATAATATATTTTTTAATGTAAAATACATTAAATGGCCTTTTTAACACTGTTTTGTGCTTAAATGATTTTCGAAATTTTGTTTAGGGCCTACATGAAAGATAAACAAAATAATTTAACTGCATGTTCACCAAATGTTATTCAAAACACCTATCAGTCCCTAGCGGTCTTGTAAACACAGTTATGTGAGTTAAACAATTTTTTCAAAATAAATCCGTGTTCACTGCTAGAGCAATTGGAAAATTTCCAAGTTCTTTTCTTCCTACCAAGCCAAAATATAATTGAAGTTCTTCCTAGTTTTTTTTCTTCCTGCTCGCTTATAGGGCCTAAATGAAAGATTAACAAAATAATTGAAACTCATATTCATCAAAAGCAATGTCATCAAAAATTTGGGAAAATCCGATTCACGTTTCGACTAAAACTCGGTTATAGTTGTGATTTAGAAAATGATTCGGTCATTGTTATTACGGCGGTAAGTCAAGTCGAGTCGACAGAGGTCCAGCTAGTCGATTACTCGTAGACTAGTCATAGACTAGTCGATAAATATATTGTCGCTACTAAACAAAACAAATAAACAAAATGATGCATATAATTTAATAAATTGCAAATTGCAAAGAAAATACAAACCAAAATGATGTTTCAACAAGCGTACTAAAATTTAATAAAGTGCAACATAAGAAACACAAATGATGTTATCAATTCAAAGATAGTCATCTAGCTCTACTTCTTCATTTGCCTCACAGTCACCAGTTTCGTGAATAGTAGTCGGCTAAATGTCCATAATCATCATCAATATCCTCATCATCAATTAAGATGAGAGGATCTTGTTACATCTCACTTTCACGGCGGCACTGTAAGAGCGCCAAATTTTGGATGCTTCAAACTTATAGGGTTCGACTTCGACACTTGCAGGTGACTTTCGATTTCGACTTCGAGTTCAAATTTTGTTTTTTTTTATTTCGACTTCGATTTTCTAATCGCTTTTTTTCGAATTCGAACTTTTAGGGGTCGTTTTTTTTCTACGATATAAAGAATCGATCATAATCGTTATTTTTGTATGGGCTCATTTTTTCCCCCTTAAAACCTGCCATTCCAAACCAGTCGACCTAGTCGACAAATTTCGATAAGTCGGCCGACATTCTTTCAAATAGCCCAGTCGTTGTTTCAAGTTGATGGCTTGATCTCGACTAGTTGCGTCTAGTCGAGCGCCGTGATAACAGTGGATTCAGTCTATTAATATGTTCAATATACTTGGATACACAATTCCAATTGTTATATTTTCTAAATAAAATAAAAAGGGGAAGGGGAAAGAAAATTGGGTTTTGGGTTTAGAAGTTATGACGTGAAAACTAATTTAGAAATGTACAAAATTTAAAATTAAGGATCCTTTGGATCTATGATTTACGATTTAAATTGGTTTCAATTTAAAGTTTGAACTTTACGATTTACTATGTGAATCACATTTCGAAAACCTTGATTGAATGTATTGCAAAACAAACCTTTTCTTCAATCTCCATTGCTTAACCCGTGAATATGTACAATTAGTGCTATTACTATTATTAAAGATTCTCATCATCATGATTATCGTAGTTTTGTTGTTCTTGAAAATATTGTGATAAAGCTAAAATGAAAAATTAAAGAAAAACTGTAGGTTAAAAATTAATTTATAGGTTTTGATTATTGTTATACTAAATATCATAAACTTTTGATGACAACATTTGAGTAAATAACATAAAGAGCTCGTGACGGTGTTGAATGAATGTAAGTCATCGACAAATTACCTAATAGAAATGTCTAACCTTAAAAAATTATGTAGACAAAGTATGTTCATAAATTTCTCTGCTTGTTATTCATATATTACTAATGCTAAACTTTAATTCTTTTCATGCACAAACCATGAATTAAGTTATTGACACATTATGGTCTGCTGAAATATATCACATAATAATGTAAAATAAGCATGAAACACACAAATTTAACGGACTTAATGTGGCTTGAGATTGCCTAAATGCTTAGAATGAAATTCACTAGATTGTAAACATTTAGACATGCAATAATAAAACTTCAAAACAGTATTGCTGTTTTAGTATATACTTAAAACCTATGCACTACTGATATAAAGGGCAGTTTGTTAAGTTTGTTGATTCGTTCGGTACATGCAAGAAGACATGAGAATTGGAGTAGTTTAAGAAAAACTTCACGTATTTGTAGTAATGGCGAAGTTGAGGAGTTGCCTATATTTTTTTAATTGCATATAAATATTGCTTATGTTTGGCATTAAAAATGACTTGTGGCCTTTAAGTTTGGCATTAGAACCGACTCGAACTGAATTGAACCAAGATGACCCGAACCCGATGGTCTTCGGCCGGCTGTATATGATGAAAATACTAAAGACACGGTCAAACCTGATGTGATCCGATCGGACCCGAAAGACACGATTAAACAACAATCCGCATTTCTTTCCTTTCAACTACTGTATTGGAGGATAAAAAATTTTGTTTGTGATATTTGCGAGCATGCCAATATTAAAATTTGAGAAACAAGTGAAGAAATCTAATGAGTAATTCTTACATTTTTAAAGCGGAGACAAAAAGAAGTATACCTTTTTCCAAAAAATCAAAGAGAAGTGAATTGATTGCGTGAAACTTCTATGAAGTTATATGAGCAAGAGAGGGAGAGAATTTGTACTGATATGAAAATGGTTTTTTTTTTTTTTTTTTTTTTTTTTTTTTTTTTTTTGAATATTGACATTGCTTATGAGCATTAAATTATAAACCAGGAATTAGATAAGTAGGTGAAAATATTAAACATGTGACATGGAAATCTGAATTGTTGAAGCATGAAGATGCATATTCGTATAAACATGAAATGAAGTCGTGATGATCTTAATGTAAGCCATTATCAGGGACATGAAAGCATGGCACTGTCCTTTGCATGCTTTAGTGAAACGTAGATTTTCCATGAATTGTACAATCCGGCATATAAAACTATAATTGAAAATTGGTGCACTTTTAATGAAAAAGGGGAAAACACACTCATTTGTATTGCTATGTTTTTGAAGTGTTTAAATCCCGATTTCTACCTATCAAGTGCATCTGTTTCCTACTATTACTAAATTGGCGTTAATCATTTTTGTTTTAAAAGTAAAATACTATTGAATATGATGTTCTTGAAGGAAAAACCGAATTACCATTAGTAAACGGAAAACCTTCATAGCATATGGAAAGTGTTTGTTTGATTCGATTAGCTCGAGTTAGTGCAAAATATTGAAATAGGTATCAACAAATAGAGATTGACTGGTGCGGTGTTGATTTTGTAGGAGTCATCATTTGGAATCTTAATTCTAGTATGAACTTGTTTTCTACGCCTAAAGCCTTGCAGCTTTTTGTTATTAAATGCAAAAATTGTGAATGACGATAACCTCAGGCTAAACTTCCTTTGATCACCAAATTTTACTCCTTATTCCTCCATAAGTGTCTTAGTCAACTGTAAATTAAGGAATTAAAAATCCAGAGAAGTAATACTCAGGTCCTAAAACTGACATTAACATAGCTGGTCTATGTTTTTTTTTTTTTTAGTTTTTTTACTTATAGCCTTGGCCAAAAATGATCCGCCACTTCCATAACATCCTTGCTCGAGTAATCACTTGCTTGTACATCATCAACATATAAATTAAATAAATATATACATAAAACACAAAAATCTAACAACATTTTAGGCAGTACTTAACCATATTCTTGTTGTTTTCTTGTCAAAGGTGTTGAGCACTAGTGCTTTACAACAAAGCAACCGAGAATGGCTGTGAGAACCACGTCCACTCCAACCTAGAATTGCAAACTAATTGAAAAATAAAAAGCAAGAAACAAATATTAGAAAACAGTTTCGAATGAGATTATGATTACTTTGCACAGATTTGGGGAAAATGATTTGATGAAGATTTCCTTTCATTTGCTTTGAACTAACAGAAAGAAAGGAGATATTAGAGATGAAGAGTTGAAAAAATAACGGACGGAATACAATTTTGATGGAGGAGAAAAGAGAAAAAAAAAACAAAAACAAATGGAGGGTAAATACAAATGTTTGTTCAAACAAAGGGGAAACGGGTATATGATCTTAGATTAAATGAGAGCAAAGGATTGAATACACACGCACGCACGTGTGCACGCGCGCACACACACACATACACACGAGGGTTATATGACACTCCTATTCTGGAGCACTCCTTTTGCACCCAAATCACAGTAACTAGTTTATATTTAAATAATATGCGAGTGAGAGTGTCAGTGGATGGAGAGAGAAATGAGGTTATGTGGTTGAAATCATGAGGCATTTAGAGATGCTGCACTGTTTGGAATGCAATGGAATGCTCTTTGTATTTATATATACAATAAATCACCTTAACCTACTTACCATGTAATACTCTTTCATGAACCATCGTCACATTTATATGGAAAGGTAAATTACATGTATATATGTTTATTTATTAATTTTCCAATGTATGCTATCTTATCAATGTTTCTGACCTTTCTCATATTACAACGTTCCATGTCCATGTCACAGCCTTGTCCATATCCACACTTTATCTTCCTCAGAACATGCAACAAATGACTGAATGAGTATATCTTTTGCACCTTATATATCTCAACTCTCGAAAAAACACAATATCCAATTGGCAGAAGATAACTTGACACGTCACAGCATCAAATGTCATTACTTTTTATCTGCCATCTGAAAGTAAACCTATGTCCAAAAGAAATACAAGTAACAGGAGCAACACTTTTATTATGTAATGTTTCGGTTCATGTAGGCAACAGTAGCAGCTCTAAGCATGGTTGATGCTAGACATGGCATTTTTTACGTTGTTTCTGGATGTTGATGTTATTGATTAGCATCAGTCAGAATGTCACTGAAATATCAATGTTTTGAGGTGTAATAATAGCATATCTGATTGTCCAGAGACGTGGTCACACAAATATAAGCTCAGCTGCAAGGGAGATGGCAGCCATACTTGATACTGCACTTATTCAAGCACTTATTTACACTGGACAGTCTTCAGCTGCGCTAGAGTTATTGAAGGGACCTAATTACTGTGATTTGAAAATATGTGAAGAGTTTGTGAAAGAGAGAAATTCTTACACTGTGCTTTTGGAGCTTTACAAATATAATGAAATGCACAAAGAGGCTCTCAAACTTCTCCATCATCTTGTTGAAGAAACAAATTTAGAGAGCACAAATTCTGATCTTGCTCGAAAGTTCAAGCCACAAATGATAATTGATTATCTCAAGGTCTGTTTAGTCTTCTTTCAAAAGAACCAGTGTAACATTGAAGTCTTATATTCTTATACAATTTTTAGCCTCCAGTGAGAACTTATATCTAAAAGTAGCGCATAATTTTCTCTGTTGCAGATAATTTGCATAGTATATCCATTTCTTCCCAGTGTAAGCTAGGTTCATGTAATAACTCATCTTTATGCAATACATTTTATTTAGAGCTGTCAATGCATACCTGGAAAAACTGATATCTGTCCATATCCGTATCCGAAAAGTAGATTAATATCCGATATTCGAGAAAACCGATGTGGATGCGAATATGACAACACCAGCATCCGAAAATTATCCGTCCGTTTTTTTTTAAATCATGGTTTAAATTATGTGTATTTTAGTATAATAAATGATATTTATTTATTGATTTATTAAGTTGGGAATTTATATTATATGCAATAAATGTATAATAACTGCTCAAAACTATTTATTACCATCATATTTATTTATTTCCAATACTTTAATAATCAATCAATTTGAAAAACTTTCATATTAGACTAAAATTTTCTATTTATGTTTCTTGATTTATCAATTGTTAGTGGATAGGATAATTATCCGATATCTGTCGGAATCCACAGACACGGATTTGCGAACATGATTTCGGATGCGGATACGAATATTATATTATCTGCATCCAAAAGTATCCGTTGACAGCCCTAAATTTTATTAAACATTTACATAGCTCGGAGTTCTTTTTAGCGATTGTCTAAGAGTGTAATTAAGCTGAAATCTGAATAAACATTCAACTACCTTTTTAAATAAATGTTTAGCTTCGCTTTTTCATTCAAAGTAGTACAGTTTTCTCTGAAATGAGCAAAAGGAACTAGAAAGGCAAATTAAACAGAATCATGATGAGGCAAAAAAAAAAAAAAAAAAAAACAAGGAAATAAAGAATTTGAAATTGTGTTCTATGAATGTGACACCTGTCAATTTCAACTTCCTTTTGCTGAACTCCTAATACTTTAATCCAGTTGTTTGTGTTTAATTTTGATTTTTTACATTTCTGCTGTTGCATTGTTCCTCTACGTTTACAGTTTCTACCTTTATATTCTTGTACACAAAACATATCTTATGCTTATCCTCAAAAACCAATTTCAATATTGCCAATGTTTACCTGTTATGATATGTAATGTAACTAAACTTTGCTTGTATCCTCTTTGCAGCCTCTTTGTAAGACTGATCCAATGCTTGTTTTGGAATTTTCTACGCATGTTCTTGAAAGCTGTCCAACTGAAACTATTGAGTTATTTCTATCAGGAAATATTCCTGCGGATTTGGTAAATTCGTACTTGAAACAACATGCTCCAGCCATGCAGTCTACCTACTTAGAGCTGATGCTCTCAATGAGTGAAAATGGGATAAATACAAATCTCCAAAGCGAATTGGTATTTTTTTCTTTCCTGTATAATTGAGCAAAAGTGAATACAAGGCCTAGCTTGTCTCTTCTGCCACATGGATTCCATGTTTTTACTGGCTAGTAGTACTTAGTGTATATAAACATATGGGCCAAAAAAGCGTAGTGTATATGAGAGCATAACTGCAAGATTATAGTGCCAGATTTCTTTGTATATACCTTCAGAATTTCCGAGCTTGGTCCATTCTGTCCAAATACACGTGTATATGTATAACATATGTACCTGCATAGATAAATGTGTCTGTGGTGGCATGCACAAACACTAATACATATACTTGTGTGTGTTTATAGTTAAAATTGCTGGCTGGGTAACCAGCATCCAAAAACTTGCCATCGAAGTGCAAAATGGACAACAATGCTTGCCCAAGGGCAGAGAACCTAATTTCTTCTGGTTATCAATGGGTGATAATCACTAACAATATGTTGAGTACTAAGAAAAAGTGTTTACAAGTAGTGCTCATAAGATACTGAGAGCAGTAACTTTACATTTCAGACTCCTTTTGTTGTAAATTTGAATTAACTAGAATCACAGTTTATGATGTCTAGAAATTTCTTTGGCAGGTACAAATTTATCTTTCAGAAGTAATTGACTGGTATAAAGATTTAAAAGAACAAAAACAATGGGATGAGAAGTCTTACTCTCCAACACGCAGAAAATTAATATCTGCACTAGAAAGTATTTCAGGTTCTATTGCTGCCACTTTGTTAAAGCGTCTTCCACAAGATGCACTTTTTGAAGAGCGGGCATTGATGCTTGGCAAAATGAATCAACACCAACTTGCATTGTCTCTTTATGTTAGCAAGGTGATGCAGTCAGTTTAGTTGAATTGTATTCACCAATGTCTGGTCCATCAAACCCATCATATAATTTTAATTACCATCATTTCTCCATTTTTAAAACTGATACCTTAAACCTCAATCTTGTTTCAGTAATATCAACAAAATTTGAGTACTGTGAATCTTTTTTTTTGATCTGCTGCAGTCACAAAAGTAAATAAAGCTAGAGATTGAAAAGGAATATTTGTAGTTTATTGAATAGTAAATGGTACTGATAATGAATCCTCTTTTTAATTTTAGATCCTCAGCAGTAGAAAAGTAAATAAAATTGGTGACTGAGAAAGAAACCTTTTTGTAGTTTATTGAATTCTGAATGGCACTGATAATGATTCCTGGGTTAAAACGTTTCTTAAACTACAAAGCTGAACATATCCCATTATGTTCATGGAAGCAAAGTGCAATTTTTTTTTGGAGCTAATGTCCACTGATAACAGAAATATGAAATGCCCAGTGGCCAACTAATAAGACTTAAGTTCTGCAGCTAAATGAATTGCATGACACCTGATAGTTTGCCTTTTATAAATCTATAATTGTTATTTCATTTTCTTTATTATACAGCTTCATATGCCTGAACTAGCACTTGCCTATTGTGATCGTGTGTATGAAGCAGGAATCAATCAATCTTCAAGATCACATTCAAACATCTATCTCACTCTTTTACAAATTTATCTCAATCCGCGCAAATCAACCAAACAGGCTGAACAGAAAATTTTGGTTCCCTTACCCTCACAAAACATTAACACTCCTAGAGTCAAGTCTAAAAATAGGTCAGGGCGTACTGGTAATGTTGTTGAGATTGAGGTTGCTGATGAACTTCGATTTAATACTAGTAGCACGGATAGTGGAAAAAGTGATGGAGATGGTGAAGAAATGAATGAAGAAGAAGGGAGTAGTATTATGTTGAATGAAGTGCTTGATTTGTTGAGTCAGAAGTGGGATAGAATTAATGGGTCCCAGGCTCTTAAACTTCTACCAAGGGCAACAAAACTCCAGGTATGAATTCTCTTGATAAGGAATTTGTTTGAGCCTCAACTCTTGAATAATTTGGTTGCAGTCGAGCACAAAGGCTTCCTATGGGGACCACCCATGGGGATCAATTGGTGCTGTCGATTGAGTACACGAAAATCTGAAATCCGCCTATATCCTTGTCCAAAAAATGAAATAAATATCCAATATCTGGAAGCCAAATAAGGTTGCAGCTATGGTTATATCGGCGCTGGATAATTATTCATCCGGTTGTTACCAAGATTATAGTATTTTAATAAATACTTTAGTACATAAAATCGTTATCTTTACTATTTTATCTAGGTAAAATAAATTACACATGCACCCACGCGCGCGCGCGCACACACACACACACACATATGTATACATACATATATATATGTGTGTGTGCATGTGTGTATATTTATATACGCACAGGCATATAAATTAATGTTTGCTACTTAAAATTATTTTCTATCTTTTTAGTATTGAAATGGATTTATTATGAATCAAAATTTTGTGTCATTTGTTTAGATTTATTGGTTATGAACTGGTCGAAGAATATCTGATATCTATTCGTGGATACATATATCTGATATCCGAAAATGATTTTGAATATGGATTCAATTATGACACTATCCAAATCCATAACTGTCCATTTGTAGGCCTAGGGTCATCGCTTTGTTTTGTGGGAACTAATCAGATGCTCCCCTCTTTTTGGATTATATTTTATTACAGTCAGAGGTAAACAGTTAATTGTTCAATATATCGGTGTGTTGCTCTATTTAATTAATGGTAAATAATATCGGTGATTCATCGTCCACATCTCATATTGGTCTACAAGCAGTACTCCATTTTGCTACACTGGTTAAAATAGTGGTCACCAATATGTTTGCCATATACTGATGATATTTGGCAATAAATTGACCATATTAGACCGATGTTTCATGCCAATCAATGAAATTATCAAATATCACTATTGTGAACGTGTGCATAAATATCCAACAAAATTATCTTCTTAAGCCCACATTCTATAGAAGATTGATCTAAACAAATGTCTTGTCACAATGCAGCAACTTATGTACTATATTGCGATAATAACAAACCAACCATATATGCTCATAAGTCATATCACAAGAGAACATCATTTTCAGCAAATGAAAGAATCTCACTATTTTGGCAAGTAGAATGAGCAGGTTAAGAGTTTTAGGTTTAAACAGCAATTTTGAAACTTCTAAAGAGGTACTTGAAAAAAAACCTGTTGAAGAGAAATCGTGAATTTTTTGCTAAAACAGGAATTTGAAATTGTAGCCATACTTGTATATCGGATTTTTCATTTGAAATGCATGTTAATTCTGGTATTGGGGTGATTCGAATACCCAACCGTTCATTTGCATATAAGGGTAATTTGGGAAATTCAGTGTGTTTATTTTAGTTATCAGCAAAGAAGATATATGCATGCATATTTGTTAGTGCGGCTTATAATTGAATCGCTTAATTAACATTTAGATTTGTTTATCTGCATCAGAATCTACTTCAGTTTCTGGAACCTCTTCTGAGAAAATCTAGTGAAGGGCTCAGAAACTACGCAGTCATCAAAAGCTTGCGGTACAGTGAGAATTTGCAGGCTAGTACACAGTCCATGGCTAAATATTGTATTACTTAGATGCAAAGATATATTCTGAGTTTTTTTCTTCCCGCGCTACAGGTGAAGGATGAGTTCTACAAACACCGTCGAAAAGTAGTGAAGATAGACGGGGATAGCACATGTTCATTCTGCAGTAAAAAAATAGGCGCTACTTCTGTTTTTGCTGTTTATCCAAATGGCAAAACTCTTGTACATTTTAATTGCCTGAAAAACATGGAAGGCACGAAAGGGGCACCAAAAAGAGGAACTCTTGGTTAAGATTTTTGTAAGATAATTGAGATTACATTTCAAGCATTTTTGAACGTCACCCACATATTTTAAGTGGGGTAGGAGTGAAGTGTGTATTTTTGAGTGAAGAAAATGAGTGAGTGGAGTATATGATTATTTTGATATCTGTAATTTGATTGTATTATAGTTAGTTGTTAATGTAATTAATAGATATGTTATTGTCGGTGGGATTTTTGTCTTGTCACACCTGTACTAGCCACGAAAGCAATTTTAGCGTATTTCCGTTTTGAATCAATAAGCTTAATAATAAATTTACGTTATTGACTCATCAAGACCTGCATCTTTGCTAAGTGTATGTGAGGGTGGACTCTATGCTGGTGCATTACTTTGGTGGAAATGCATGCAGTCCATTGGAATGCCTTTGACTCTCTATGAAGATCCACTCTCCAAAGCTCTAGCCAGTTACAAGCTTATGGAAAGTGCTAGGGTTTACTCGGTCCTTTATTTACAGCGTAATTCCTTTCTTTATGCTTCTGTGCCTGCCATCTTCTGATGGTGGCGCCTTTGTTCGTCGGCTTTTCTAATGGCGGCACATTGTGACACTCCTACCCTTGACCTCTTGTGAGAAAAGGTGGTGAACGCATCTCTATTTTCCATCAACACAAGATTGTTAAAGCGGTTCTGTTATTTGTGCATATTGGTTTATGAGTGAGGTATGTCATTGATTTATATTCAGCTTTTTAGACTAGATGTGTTGTAATGAACCATAGTTTATGTATTGATGGATTGTAAGATAATTCTATTTATTTCATTTGAGATTATATGCTTGTGATATTTCGGGATATGGCTTTTAAGCGTAATTTATACACCATTAATTTTTATTGAATTTATTCGTGACAATTTTACCATTTAAAATTTTATTTCAACTATAACTTTTGATAGAGTTGAATCTGGTGCACGTACATATATTGATGTCTCATTCTATAGAATGGTGACATGGGAAAATCGGACAAGTGCTTAGGAAGTTATCGCAGTTTTTAAATTTTAAAACCTACTGGTCAGGATTAGAAAATGATTAGTGGACTTAATTAGAAAGCCCATTAATCTAATAAAATTTGCCTATATAAATAGGAGTAGAGAGGGACACTTGGAACACTTTGAAAGTTTCTTTCTCATTTCATATATACTCTAGACTCTGGTTGATTCTTTATTGACTTCACTGGATTTCATCTCAAGTTGTCTCTAATTGTAAATTGGATGCTAGATCTTCATCTAGAAGCTTGATCTCACCATTATGGTTGCATTCAAATTCAATTCCCGTTGTTCGAACATGATTCCCATTATATCTACTTGAATTTGAAGAATTGGTAAGTGATTATGATCTCCTGCTTAATTCTGATGGATTACATATTAGGATTTGGTGTTTACATGCTAGAATTGCTAGTTTAAGCATTAAACTGATTAATGTTATACTATATTTTGAATTTAAATCCTACTTTAACCTAGTTACATGTTAACATGCTTAGAATCAGTAACTGGCTTAGATCACATATCATGCACATGCATGTAGAGTTATGATTTTAGTTAGATATATATACTTAGAAAGTGATTTCTTATTGTATGCGATGATTTCTGTAACACCCCATTCTTTAAGGCCCAAAGCTAAGCGCTATAGATGCTGCAATCATTTATAATATTAATTTCCGACGATAGAAAATGAAGGAAACATAGCATTAGAGAATATGAGAATATGAAAAAGTTTTAAAATACATTCATTTATAACTTATAATTACAAATTCTCATTCGAAAAATTGACCAGATCAAATATAATTACTACAATACACAACTTCAAGAGCTACATGTAACATTCCCCTTGGTTGATCAAAGTCTAAATATAAGCAATAAGCATCCTTGTCCTTTTATACATCCAAAATAGTAAAACACACAGCAAAAAACTCTTAAATAGTTAACTAACACATCTTCGAAAGCTTATTCGTAAAAGAACTTGAAAAATATTAACTTGAGTACCTAAGAGTTTAAGGGGAAACAAAACTTCGGGTTAACCAACAAACCGGTGTGAATAATAATTTTACTACCAGATCCAAATGGTTATCTAGTGAGACCTTGCCGCTTAGCGGAATGAGTTTCCCTCTCACGAGTATCTAGCTATAAAAAAAAAAAAACCAAACCCGTGCTCTTGCACTATCCATGCTTATAACAATAATAACAACACTAACAATGTGCAACATGCATCATACAGTGGATGTTCAACCCTATTACACTGACTATCTCTCTTAACGATTGGATGATAATTTTTTTTATCCATAAGTTGTCTATTTGTCCTCAAGTTATCTACTTGAGTTTTAACATTAATGATTCTCCATTATCAACTGGATTACCTATCTCTTACCAATTGAATTTTCCATTCCTCTAGTATTTAAACATATTTATATAGATATAAATTATTCATCACACATCCCGTAGTTTTACCATCAGATGACTATGTACCTCAATAAGATAATACAGATTATCCATCACACGTTACATAGCTTTACCCTTGGATAACTATGAATTTCAATAAAGTAAACATTACATAGTTTTACCCGAGGACGACTATGAACTTATCAGTATATTTTGATTCTTATTTCCCTAAAAGTTTCTAAGCTCAATAGGTGTCTTTTAATTTACTGTAATGACACGTACTTTAATGATTGGATATTTGAATATTTTATTTAAATATTGACCGTTAATTGATCGAGTAACGATCCAAAGACAATTTTTTCATAAAACGATCGAATAAGAACTCGAGGCTAGCTCCATTGAGTATGAATTGTTCGTTGCATGAATAAAAAGTATATGGATCACTATATCTCGATTTTGGATCATTTGAAGATCAAAACCATCTCGAAATACACGTAAATGGTCATTCTAGTCTTGGAATACTATGAAACTTGTACCGTTAGGACCGTTGAGGTATGCACGCTGTTAAATTTCATAGTAAACAAGAGTATCATTAGACCGTGCGAAAATAAAATGCATGTTTGATTTACATTTGAAATTCGAATACAATAAAATATAATAATATTAAATTACCCAAAAAATTATCCTCATTCTTCTCACTTGCTACATTAACTTTATTGTTTCATTGAGAAATGGCTGCCTCTTCCCTTTTTCATTTAAAAATCAAGTTCTCCCGATTTCCTCCACTACAAATCACAAGAACAAGTTCGTTGAGTTCATATCTCAAATATTTTCAACCATATATCCATTTTATGGAGTATGAGGTCGGTTTACGACATGGCCGTGTAAGTCTTGTCAGCTAGGTTCGAGATCCTGGAGGCTTGAGGCAATGACCAACAATTAGGAGATTACCTTGGTATTTCTCACCAAAAAACATACCCCTTCGAAGTTTGAGTCCATCTGACCTTCTATGGTGATTGGCGATCATATAGGTTGATGGGAGCATGGCATGGATGCGTTTTTCGTAAACGGGTCGAGTGTGTAGGTGAGGGTTTAATCGCGGGAAGGTCACGAAGCCCAGTTCGCTGGCGAAGACCGTTTGTTGTTTTGTTGAATGTCGGGGAAGAACGGAGGACAAAGGTTGTGTGAGTTCATGGTTTTTTGCTTCAGGACATGTACATGATGTGCATAATTATTGAATGTGGAAGAAGCAATTATGAAGGTGAATAGTTGATTTAATTACTTAATTAATTAAGTCTATTTAATTACTTGAATAATGATCAAACTTATGTATGTGATAGCTTTTGCGTACGAGGTCAGATTTGGACATCGTTTCTCCCATTGGACTCATGTTGGCGACCTCTACTTTCTAAATTTGATTTGGCATGATTTGGTTTAGGTGACTGATATTATCTCTCACTAAACTATTTTTGTTCTTATAATATAAATTTGATGTTTTAAACTGATTTCTAATTAAAACATAATTGTTAGGATAATTGAATATAGTAAATAATTAATAAAAAGATTAATAAGTGATTTAAGTAGTTTTAACCATGATTATCATATTTTACCTATTTACGTGCTATTACTGGCTATTTATCCATTTATGCGCTATTATGCGCTATTTTGACCATAGTGTAAGATTTACGTTATTTTGACACTTATTTTACTTTGATAGCCATAAATATGTTCTGATTAATTTACTGTTGTTAGTATGGATGTTTGTATGCTATTTTAAGAGTTTATATGACTATTGATTGCATGGTTGAATTGTTTGCTAAGTTTAGCTTAAAACGTTGTTCGTAGATGGTCTAGTATTAGGATAATCTCGTTCGTAAGAGGTTGGTGCTTACCTGTCAGACAAACAAGCTGGTGCACATTGATCGAGCACAAAAGGATGACAGACTCGAATAGATAAGATAAATTATCAAAGGATTTTCAGTGCACATAGTTGGATTCGATGACAAAGTAGCATTGAAGCTCGATGATGGATTTGAAGATGAAGCGACACTGGAGCTTGGTGGTCGATCTGAAGATGGAGAATGGACTTGACAATGAGCTAGATTTCACGACGAATGCCAGACCTTTTCCTTGAGGTATTTAACCAATCTTGTTTAAATGTGTGGTTCGAGTAGCCGTTACCGATTACTATGGAATGGTAGATATCGACTATTATTATTATTGACTGTCTGGTCAATTTAACATGGACGATGGTGTGACTTTGAAGAGCAGGACATGATGGTTCATTCGATAATGATTTTGATATAGCAGCTCTTCGATAAGTGGTTTTGGCATGAGGCAATGATGTTGTGCTTCTATACAGTGACTTGTCAACGATGGTGATTCCAGAATGGGTAGTAAGGCTATTGCGGTGGATAATTTTCTTTGGGATGCAGAAGAGACGATATGAAGTTGTATTGATGTGATAGTCGGAAAGAGAAAGATGGGAGACACAAGATGATCTCCTATGATATACGGTAACCGTCGGTGGTAGTTCCCAGATCAAAACGACTTCGGATGTGAGCCTTATGAACAGTCTGGAGATGGATTTTGCAGCGGAGAACATATGCAAGGGGTTATTGGTATTCGAAACTTCGATACAACTTTGAGGGAGTGACATTAGGATGGATTAGAAGTTCCTCGATATAGAACTTGATCTACCTAGATCTCAGAGCATGTTGATGTTTTGGACTGGGTATGGTTATCTGCTGTAGTCTGTCGATGTTGTGCGTAGTGACAGTCTGGTGGAGTTCCTCAATGTAGAACCTGTCGGTACATCTATGGTTTAGGTGGTTGAAGTACTTAGTACTATATGCTTTACGCGTTGAGTGAGTGGATGTGAGGATGGATGCTATGGTTATTTACTTGTTTATCACCATTTAATACTTAGACATCTGTCACACCCTTTTTATATGATGTTTATCATAAAATAACATGTATCTATTGTTGTGTGATAATTCCGTAGATGCAGGGGCACGACTTGTATGAATCTCCATACCCTCTGTGCTATATATACTATTATGACTTTTACAGTACTTTGAGATTTTTTTATCGCTCACAACAAACTATTATCTAACCCAAAGTTTTATTTCCCTCTTATTACCTTGGGTGCTCATCTACAATACTAATAGATAGACCAGGCGACAGGTTTGAGTATTGTTTAGAGTTTCTCAGGTGGATTTGAAGGAGACGACATTTTACATATTTATACTTGTATTCTTATTATTTGTTCCATTGTGTGACACTATGGAGCCTTGACAGTATTCTTATTGAAGATAGTTTATCAGTTTGAGTTTATTAATTCATGCATTAATTCTAGTATTGTTCTATATAACTGTATGAGCTTATATACTCTGATTATATGGTTATTACTGTCTCCCATCTTTCATATTTATATTTGTAATTGTTATTATTATATGTTATCTGATACATTGTAAGGTATACGATAGGTTTATGTCTATGTTCTATGTCTTTTTTTCTTTTTCTTTTCTTTTTCCTCTTATTCACCTTTCTTTTCTTCTATTTTTTTTCCTTTTGACAACTGTTTTACATCAATCTGGATCTTTTATAGTGCTATATTGAGTTATATAGGCACTGATGTTGTATGGCGGTCGTCACATTTGGTATCAGAGCTCAGGTTGCATTGTTTAACCTAAGCAGTATTAAATTTGAGAGTTAGTATATACAACATCATACATATTTGTATATATTTTGGTTTTCAAATTTATATATTAGTAATATGTATTGTGTTTGTTGTTTTGCAAACGAGTTCCATTGAAATAGTTTTCTTTATTAGGAGTGATCCTCTTAATGAGAAACTTATCTAAGATGATCCGACGGCCGGGAAATACTACTAATTACTCGGTCTTTAGAGTTAAGCATCAGGTAGAATCTAGAACTACCAGTCTCGATTTACAATATATGTTTCTAGCAATGGTACAAATCATTTTCTAGGATGCTCTAATATCTCTAATAGTTATGGTGCTCAATGCAGTTAGTCGACTATGCCGCACTATGGACATTTACGTGTCTATATGTTGAACTGCTCCTTGAAATAGAGTCGACTGTTATGGTGCGAGGTATGTTTATGTTCCCATAGGTATTTCTTCGATGACTTATCTGAGATGATCCATCAAACGTGAAATGCTACTAAATACTCCGTCTTTAGATTTGAGAATTATGCAAAATCGAGAACTATCAGTCTCCATTGATTGTTTATGTTTCCAGCAATCGTACAAACCATTATCTGGGATGCTATAGTATGTCTAATTATTTATAGCACTCAAGTGCAGTGGATCGACTATGCCATGCTGTATGAACACTTATTTGTTTATGTTGTGAACCGTTCCTTGGAATGGAGTCGACTGTGGTGGTGAGAGGGCCGTTTGGGTTCTCATAGGGATTTCTTCGATGACATGGAGTTAGATATTGAATGAATTAGGGTTTACTCCTAAGATACTCGAACGATGAGCCTGAATTGGTCGAGAGTCTTTATCATTTCGGGTAATCGATTCGCTCAAAAACAATTTATAGTTTGCTTCGAAGAGGTTGGCTTCTTAAAAATCGGTGAGGAGCTCACAGACTTGGGTAGTATTATTTGTTGGAGTGTATGACTGAATTTGATGTGATATCAAAATACATTTTATTTTATCTTCTGTCACGTCGAAGTCTGGAATTCGTGGCTAGGTTATCTGATCGACTCGAAAGGTGATTGATTTCATTTGATGAGTGGATGATGGCTTGGAGGAGTTAGCCAAGGAATCTCACGGCGATTAAGCTTGTATACATTATCGAGTTTATCCTGGTTTGTAGGAACATATCTTGGAGACATATATACTGGTCGTCGTTTCCGTTTCTTCGAGTGCTCCTTCGATGAAAGAGAAGGGAAAATGACATCATCACTTGATATATGTTTTCCACCAATGTCTTTTCCATACATGTTTTATTTTGGCATCAAGATTTCATCATTCCATTTGATCTTATGGTTCGATGGATAGAACATGATTAGGTTCGTGATAATTAATTTTCTTTTTTTGATTATGACAACCATATTGAGTGCCAAGTTAGATTATATTTGTGTAACATCCTGTGTTTGGTCATCTAAAATTAATACCGTGGATGGCTGCAACATCTATAATGATTAATTTCATGGCTCGAGAGGGGAGTGTTATGACATAGCTAGTCTATATTGGCGCTAAACATGGTTGATCAAAACTCAAATCTCATCTAGTCATGTTTGCATGTTTGCTAATTTGTTTGATTGTTGTTGATTATTGAACTTATCTGGACTTAATATCTTTATCTAGTAGTTCACTTACTAGGAGGATACGAAATATCCATGGTAGTGAGAAGTTATTGGTGACGATAGTGGGCTAAGACATTACGTTCTTCGGTAGTGCGTTGTCCTTGATTTATTGATAGTGGGCTAAGACTTCAATCTTTAGTAGGCAAGTTGCTTATAATTGGACGATAGCAGGTTGAGATAGTTCTCTAGTAGCGATTCTTCACCTAAGCTTGTAGCTTGAGAGATTCTAGATACATTCATTGAGGTGACTATATTGCCATCATATTTAAGTCGAGTTCCGTATCAATCTGGTTATGATATGGTGCCGGTAATTATGCCTCTAGAGCATATGACACCTTAGAAGCGGAAAGCAAGCAGGTACCTATTCCCATTGACTGATGGATTGCCGGATGGGTCCTAGAGTCAAGGATGTTCTTTTGATTGGGAATCCTGAGGGGATTTTACTAATTTTGGGTAGTTGGATGGTGCTTGTTGATCACAGCGTTTCACATGTTGCTTTGATTTTGATTAATTGGTATGCCATTCCAGCTGACCAATGAGTCTGCATATTTTGCTGATTTCTTGGATCGTGCTTCGAGACATCACTTGGAGAAATTCAACTTGTTCTATTTGACTTTATTTTTGTTTTCCCATGGATGGAAAGATAACATAAGTCAAAAGTCGACTGTGTTGTAAGTGTTGTGAAAACACGTGGTTAACTTGTTGGAGTTTCACTTTCCCATGAAAAGTGAAATTCTTGGGTCACGTCGTCTCGAGTAGGATTTCCCTATGAGTCCTTCGAGAGTCTTGGCGGTTTGGCAGTTGAAGTTGACCCTTGGATGTATCGGTTACTCGTTCTGAGTAGAAATGATGAGCCGATATTACATGCATGGTCATATGGATGAATTGAATATGGTGGGTTTTCGGGTGGAAGGTTGTTGCATTCGAGTTGATAAGCAAAATCACATGATTAAGATTATTCAACTTTTGATTCGGAATTAATGGCGGTAGGGTTTGCTTTGGATGGTTGGATGTAGTATTTATTAGAGAAGGATTAGAGTTGTCTAGTGATATCACATACCCGAAGATTCTCTTCTCCCTGGGAGTTTTTGACCATCGCTAGTAGCAGCGGTCAGAATCCCCAGTGTCTTATGAATTTGAAGTTCCCTATATATACGTATACGAAATGCAGTTGCTTGTGTGGGTGAAGTTGGAGACATAGCGGTTTAGGAGTAATATCCCATTAGTGGAAGTTGCTCGTGTTAGCTATTGATTACGACTCCATAACTCGAAGTGATGTAGTGTGGACTCGACCAAGGCAGTTAGTTTCATATGGAAAAGGAGTTTAGTTGCGCCCGACATCAGTAAAAGGGGTTGGTTGGGCACTCATTTCATAACGAATGCGACATCAGCTAGCTATAGCTGAAGGGAAAGAATCAAATAGTTCTATATGACTATTCAAGATTCCCAAATGAATGAAGGAATAGTTATCTATGGTTTTCACTGATGGGTAGCCATGGAGTTGGGAATAGTATGATGACACTCGAACCATATTCGATTTATTAGATGTTGGATTAACATTCCTTACTTTCTGAATGGAAATTAAGTGTTGAGTCATATATGGATTGCATCTTATATAGGATGTGTTGTATTAGTTAGATTAGTATCCTGGATGTTAGGATAGATATGGATGTTATTTTATGATTGCTGTTGCTTTTTCATGTATGTTTGATTTTTGATAGTGACACGACTAGTTTTGTTTGTATGATTATTAGGCATGCAGGATAGTTGTATTGTTGTGTATCCTATTTATTTGAGATATAACTCCATGCATGACTTGTCATGCTTATGTTTAGATAAATTCTATTTATTTAACATGCTTATTTCTCTTGTTGCTATTTCTACTATTATGTCTAATCCTCTTTGTTGAGTACATGCCCAAGTACATAAAAGCAAGAATTGATTTTTTGGATGCTTATTCGCTTTTATTTGCATCTAAATGCTAAGATTTCTTTAAAAAAGGTATGTAACAGATATACAATTGCGGTTTTTCCATTAGTGCATTTACTATGATTTTATGGCCTGATATCGATGGACACTTTTGGGCTTTTGTGTTCTTTTGTTGAGATGAGCCATATTTGGCGAGTTTTACTTTTCCCGGATCGAGCCACGCAAAGGAGGTACCCTCAAAATTTTCCATGAATTTTGCCAAAGTTGGAAGGAAACTCTATACATGATGCTAAATTGAATTGTCTTCCAATTAACGAGTTGTTGCTTTTATTTTCCATTATCCATTACTTTGGACAATAAGTGTACAACTTAGATGTTTGCCTTAGCTACATTGATCCTAGGTTTGATTGTGATTGTACTTAGGAATGAGAATATTGACTCCATACCAAATTCCGAGTCTATTTCCTTTGTTGTGATTGCTTTTAATGGTTGTTCTTAAGAGCATGTTAAGTAACAATTTATCATGTGCCATGACTTGTTCGAGAGTATTGAGTTGTATTGTTTCATTGTAAGGATTTTGGGGATGAAATTCTATAAGGAGGGGATAACGTAACGACCTGTATTTTAACAATCAGATATTTAAATATTTTATTTGAATATTGATCATTAATTAATCTAGTGACGGTTCCAAAGGTGATTTATCGTATAAGATCGAAATGACTCAAGGCTAGTTCCATTGAGTTCAAATTATTCGTTACGTGAAAAAAGTATACGGGTCGCTATATTTCGAGTTCGGGTCATTTAGCGGTCAAAATGATCACGAAATACGGGTAAATTGTTCTTTCAAGCCAAAGTCTCGGATAACAACAAAATCATTACCACTAGAACCGTATTACTGAGATGATGCACGCTTTCAGGTTTTGTATCAAACAAGCATGTCAATTGACCACGAGAGAATAAAACACATGTTTGATTTACATTTGAAATTGTAATACAATTGAATGTAATAATATTAAAACATCCAAACAAATTATCCCCTTTCCTCATTCTTCTCACATGTTATGATAACTTAACTATTTCATTCATAAATATTCACCTATTATTTTTTTCATTCAAAAATCAAAATCTCTTAATTTCCTCCACTATAAATCGCCAAACTAAGTTTGTTGAGTTCATATTGCAAAGATCTTCAACCCTATGTCCATTTTGTGGAGTGAGACATTGGTTCACGATGTGGCCATGTAAGTCTTGGTAGCATGGGTTCGAGGTCCGGGAGGCTTGAGGCAACAATCGATAAATCAGAGATTGCCTTGGTATTTATCATCAAAAGACAAATCTCCCCTCAAAGTTTGAACCCGTCTGACCCTTTGTGGTGATTCACGACCTACATGTTGATAGGTGTCTGTCCTGGACGCGTTTTCGTAAGGTGGCCAAGTGTGCTGGTTAGGTGCAAGTTGCAGGGAGGTCGCCAAGCTTGGTTCGTTAGAAGAGATCGTTTTTCGTTTCATTGAACGTTGGGAAAGAACAGAGGAAAGAAAGTGTGTGAGTTCACGTGTGGCTTTGGGACATATATATGGTGCACATATTTTTAGGAATGTTGGAAAGGTAATTATGAAGGCGATTAGTTGATTTAATTACTTAGTTAAGTCTGTTTAAATACTTGAATAATGGTCAAATTTATATATGTGACGGCTTTTGCATATGAGCTCAATTTTGGACATCATTTCTTCCGTTGGACTCGTACCAGTGAGTTCTACGTTTTAGAGCTGATTTGTGATGATTTGGTTAAGGTGAGTGACATTATCTGTCATTGAACTGTGTTTATTTGTAAAAAATATATTTGAAGTTTTCAAATGATTTCTAATTATGAAACATAATTGTAAGAATAATTAAATCTAGTAAATAATTAATAAAAAGATTAATAAATGGTTTAAGTAGTCTTAACCATGATTATCACATTTTGTTTGCTTGCGTACAATTACACGCTATTACCTGTTTACGTGCAATAATGTGCAGTTTGACCATATGGTGAATTTTGGCATTTGTTTCACTTTAATTGGTATAAAGAGGTTCTATTCAATTTATTACTGCTATTATATATGCCTGTATGCTAGTTTAGGATCTTATATGACTATTAGTTAAACGCTTGATTTTTTTGCTTAGTTTACCTTAAAACGTCGTTCATAGGCAATCTAGTATTTGGAAAATCTCGTTCGTAAGAATTTGGTGCTTATCGGTCAGACGCATAAGATAATGGTCATTGATTAAGCGCATAAAGATGATTGACACGAACATATGAGATAAATTCTCGACGGTGCTTCAGAGCACATGATTAAATTCGACGATGGAGCAATATTGGAGCTCGACGATGAAGATGGAGCGACATTAGAGCTTAGTGGTCGATCCAAAGACGGAGAATGGACCTGATGACAAGATGAACTTCACGACGAATGATAAACGTTTTTCTTGGATGGGTATTTAATTAATTTTGGTTAAATATGTGATACAAGTTGTCATTATTGGTTACTATGGAGTGGTGGATATCGACTAATATTATTATTGGCCATATGGTCAATTTAACTTGGACGATGGTGCGACTTCAAGGAGCAAGATATGATGGTTTGTTCGATACCGATTTCGATAGAATAGCTCTTCGATCAGCGGCTTTATCATGAGGAAATGACGTGGTGCTTCTATACAGCGACTTATCATTCGACGACGATGATCCAGGATAGGAAGCAAGGCTGTTACGATTTATGGTTTTTCTACGAGATGCAGAAGAGAGGACGTTAAGTCGTATAGATGTGATGGTCGGAATGTGAAAGATAGGTGTAACAACCCGCATTTTACATATCGAAAGATCATAAAATATTTTTATTTTATTCCCTGAGGGTTGGATCACTCCCATCTTTTAGTATGTTGCTTAGGGGGATGTGAGACATGTCCATAATTTTTACCAATTTTGTTTGTGACCATTTTGCCCCTGTTAGCCTTGTATAAGGCATAACTTTTGACTCAGGCCAAATCAGAGGGTGTGACCTGTGCCATTGGAAAGGAATTAATGATTTCCTTTCCATAGAGTGGTTACATTAATGATTTGGCTCAGCAGTTTGGGAGGAATCACTATTTTAAGGTTTTTTAGTTGGTTGTCCAGGTTTTTGAAGCCTAATAGGCTGATTTGGGAGAGGCTCATTAGTGGGTTGGTGGAAACTATAAATAGGGGGTTTCCATTCTCTCATTTGGAGGCCTTAAGCTCCTTCTTCCTCTAACACATTTCCACCATTAGAAATAATTCCAAGGAGGGAAATCATAGATCTACACCATTGGAGGCTAGAGCTACATCAATTGAGGCAAGGATTCATCGGATCAAGGTATTTTGTGTGAGGTGCTTGCTGTCCGGATTCTTATTTCATCAATTTTAATTTTTTTGGAGAATCGGTGAGTGATTTACATCTCTCATATGGATTTAATGAAGTATATGAGTGTTTGTGCATATTTTTTTATCAACTTCAAGTGTTTTTCCATAGATCTATGCACTGGTAAGACCATTTTCATATGAGTCACCCTATGATCTGATTTAGCAAGTTTAGGTAGGTAATTTCTATGATATTTCATGTGATTATGTAAGTTAGTTCATATGATTATTCATTATGGTTTTTGAGTGATTTGCATGATTTGGTGAAAACAATTGTTTTCGTGTTGTTAGCGGATTCATACCATGTATTTGATCATATTTGATGGATTGGACAAGTTGGTTTCATCGAATCTATCGTTTGGCGAAGTTTTGGTGGAAATCGGAGTGGAACTGGTGAAGTGTAGGTTTTGGGTCGCACATAAGGGGTCGTTCGCACATGGTGTTTGTCTTGGAGAACAGGATAGGGCTGGGTCGGTCAGTGGCGGATCTGTGATGGATTTGTGACGGGTCGGTCAGTGACGGATTTGTCATGGGTGGTCGATCATGAAGGGGTTGGTCAGTGACGGATTTGCAAGGGGTCGGTCGCTCATGAAGGGGATTGTCAGTGGCGGATTTGTGACGGGTTGGTCAGTGACGGATTTTCCGTGGGTCAGTCAATCATGAAGGGGTCAGTCAATGATGGATTTGTGACGTGTCGGTCAACGATGAATTTGTGACGGATCTGTGATGGCTCATGCATGGGTAGATCGCCCATGGATGGATCGCGCATGAATGGATTAACTCAGATCTGTGATGGATATGTGACGGAATGGATCGACTTAGGTCAGTGACGGATGGATCAGTGACGGATCGGTGACGGAATGATGCAGAATTGAACCAGGGGAATTGTAAAAGGCTGTTTTGACATTTTGGCCAGTTTTCATAGCCAAAAGGCTGAAGTGTTGGGTCGAGCGAGCGAGCCAAAAAGGACTCAGACGGTCGAGGATAGATGATGAGTTTTGCAGCGCTTCTAAATGCCACGACGAATGGTATGAGTGTTGCAGTTTGTTTTCCTTAGCAAATTGAGGTAAAGCTATGGATTGTTTTAAACCTTATGATTGATGTTTTCTTCGGTTGGAAAGTGGTGATAGCTTCAAAGTGAATTCCATATGGATTGACGAAGTAAAGTTACTTATTCGTCAGATGTGAGAATGCGAAAACGACTCAAGGATATTGAATTTGTGTGAAGTGATTGCTCTAAAGTGCTCTGAGCTTATGAATAGTTGTAATTGATAACGATTAGAGAGAGGTAAAGGCCGAGAAATTATTGTTGTCGTAGGTTCTAGTAGGGTCAAAGCAGGGATACAATTAAGGACCAATTGTAGGTTGAGTTCCCTGGGCGTCGTGTATGGCCTAGATACATGTTGAGTATAGTGTGTAACACGTGTTGAGTGTATTGTGTGGAGTTTTCTAGAACCGGGGCATCAAGTATGGTCCTTGACAATGGATGGAAAATTGTTAGCCAGTCATATGATTAACAATAGTTTTGAAGCAAGGTTGGCGGTGATAGCCAGAGTCAGTCATGGTTGATTGGTTGTTTTGTTTGTACCATCTCACGTGGATTATTCAAAGTCGAGGGAGATGTTCCTTGAGTGCTTGATTGATACTGGTTTAGGCCTCTGGGGAGAGTACTTGAGGGATATTAAACTCGATTAGGATTTTCTGTGTGAGACCTATGTAATCTAGATGCTATGAATGTTATCAATGGTTGTTCTAATTTCCATGGACGAATAGTTGTTTCCTTTGGATGTATGGATCGTAAAGGCTATCATTGTCAGACGTGGGGAAGGTAGTTTTGAGTTCTTCTCTAGAGCTGGGTAGATTAGTTCGTTTATTTACCCATTCTCATATACTTTATTGATGAAGTTTGTTAGCTATTTTATCGCTCACTAAGACTGTTGTCTGACTCAACATTTTATGTTTCCTTTTATTACCTTGGGTTGTTCATCCGATTGTTTGGTTGGGCAGACTAGGTGACAGATGATTACTTAGTGAGGGCGAGGTTGCTGTTCGGAGATAGGCAGGAGGCTGACGTACTATTTTACTACTATCTAATAATTGGGTTTCCGTTGTTTGCTATTCCTCTGAGTGTCGTAGTGAAGCAAATTGTACAAACACTATTGTTGTTATCCACGTGTATGGGAAATACTTTCTTGTTGTTATGAGAGTTTAGTGTTTTCTGCTTCACTATCACTACCTGTTGTATATGTTCTATTATATTCTATCCTTATGCTGTGAGATTTACGACAGGTTCCGATGTGTTTTACCTATTCCGATGATCGCCCATAGCAGCCTGGCACACCTTTCAGTGCATCATTCCTCTTGTATAGTGCGGGGGTTGTGGGCGGTCATCACATTTGGTATCAGAGCTCTGGCTAACGATTTTAGCCAATGTTCAAAGATGTAATTACGTATGAGAGACGTATTTGTAGATTTCAGTTGGATACTTACTATATATATATTAGCATATATAGTAGTAGCATTTGTACTTCTTTAGCAGTTTATCTTATAAGTGGACTAATCATTCTATGTTAGATTTAGAATGAGTCATCAAACCTCTAGGAGTGAGTCTGGGACTGGAGGATTATGAGAGGGAAGACAATTGGGAGCTTTAGCAGTTGCACCAGAATACCTAGTCATGTTTGGGGCGGCCATGATGGCAGCGGCTCTGTTTAAGGATACCCGTTCCAGAAGCGACAGTGAAGCGTGGTGTTCCTGTGCAAGTACCAAAAAGGGATTCTGCTAAGCGATAGAGGGAATATTCTCCTACAGATAAAGAAATCTTTATTAGCCCTAGTGTTAATAAGAAGAATAGCAAGAAGAAGAAATTTAAGAAGAATGTCACTTGCTTTAATTGTTAATTGGAGGGTCATTATGCCAAGGATTGTAAGAAGCCGAAAATCGAAAGGAAGCGCTTTGAATGCGGCAAGCCTAAACATACGAAGAAAGATTGTCCGGAACCTTCCAAAGACTAAGCAACCAAAGGAAGCATGTGTTGTGGAAGCTATCCCAGCTTCCTATTGCATTCCTGATGAGGATTAAGCGAAGTTGTGGTTAGTTTAGATGTGCCCTCTATCAGTGAAGCTTGTTTGAGTTCTATTTAGTACTAGAGAATTGTCTTCTTTTACTTATAATAAGATTGTATGCCGAATAGTTTCCGAACTTGAAGTTGTAGTAAACCTTTAGTTATAACTAATCTAGTATGGGTTCATCTGCTCTATGCAAACTTTGTGGATCTAGTATTGTTTGATCATGGATGCTCATTTATGAGTGGTTGCTTAGTTGTAACTTTCACTGGGTTTGAAATCATTTTGGGTATGGACCGGCCCAAGAGATGTGCGAAAAAAGTGAGTTGCGAAAAGCTAGAGATGATAGTCGGGGATGTGGAAGGGCGAAAAGTGTTGATTCGGGGTAACCCGAAGACGATGTTCTTATAAGTTGTTATATTCGCTTGTGATTCCATAATAAGACTTGTCATTTGTGCTGATCACTAATGAGTATGAAGATGTCTTTGACAAAGTCAAAGGATTGCCGCCGCATTGTGGGATCAAGTTTAGGATTGATTTGGTCGAGGGAGCTAGGCCAATTGTTACACTTCTTAGGCGGGTGGGGCCTAAGGAACAGCGAGAGTTGGAGGTGCAAGTTCGTGACCTTCTAGGGAAGGGATTCATTTGGATAAGTGTTTCCGAATAGGGTGCAACGGTCATGTTTGCATCCAAGGCAGATGACTCATTAAGATTGTGTGTGGACTATTGTAAGCTAAACAAGGTGACTAAGAAGAACAAGTATCCATTGGCAAGGATTGATGACTTGTTCGATCAGTTCCGCGAAGCCAAAATGTTTTCTTAGATGGATTTGGCAAGGAGATTTCATTAGTTGAAAGTGGCAAAGGATAAGGTTGTGGCTTACTCAAGTTGATAGCTAAAGCCGTATAAGAAGAATTATCCAACTCATGATTTGGAGTTGGTGACGATTGTGTTTCCTATGAAAATGTGGAGACATTAACTGTTGAGAGTTCGATTCAAGTTTCTTAGGGATCATAAATTGTTGAAGTATCTTTTCTCCCAAAAAGTATATGAATCTTCAGCAGCAACGATGGTTAGAGTTTCTGACATCATATGATTTTGGTATAGCCTATACTCTTGGCAAGGGCAACGCAATTGCAGATGCACTGGGACGAAGACATGCGAGTTTGGGAGCGATGTTTTCGGAAAGGAAGAACCTCGAGTATTTGGCAAGGTTCGATTTCAGGCCAAGGTGTGAATTGGAACTTGAAATATTGGCAAATTTATCGATAAGACCTACTCTGATCGAAAGGATTGGCGAGAGCCAAGAGAAGGATGCAAAGCTTGTCAAGGTTATCCAGAAACTAGAACCAAAAGATAAGGATTTCAAGGTCGATCGAGAGGGTTGGCTTCAAAAACAAGGACGACTGGTTGTTCCTGATATCGATAGATTGAGAGATGAGGTTTTGAGGGAATGTCATCACTTGAAGTTAATGGTTCATCCTGGTGATGATAAGATGTATCAGAACATGAAGCGAATCTACTACTGGAAGGGGATGAAGTGAAGTATTGGAAAATTCATTCCCAAGTGTATAGACTATCAGTTGGTGAAAGCTAAACAAAAGAAGCCGAGTTGATTTTGGAAAAAATGCAAGAAGCTTTGGAAATCGAGATGTGTTTGAGTACGACCTATCATCCCAAATTGATGGTCAAACCGAAAGGTTAACTGAGTTTTGGAAGATCTCCTAAAGGTTTTTGTGTTAGACTTCAGAGGATCATGGGAAGACCATCTACATTTAATTGAGTTTGCATACAACAATAGCTACCAGTCGAGCATTGGGATGGCACCATATGAGGCGTTGTACGGTAAGCTGTGCAATTCTCTAGTATGTTGGTTAGAAACTGGAGATGAGTTGGTACTTGGGCCAGAGATAATAAGAGAGACATCAGATTGTATCGAGATCGTTCGGCGACGAATGAAGGGAGCCCAAGATCGTCAGTAGAGTTATGCTGATAAGCGTCGAAAGGATTTGGAATTCGACGTTGGCAATATGGTTTTTGTGAAGGGCCTGCCATTAAAGCGTGCGGTTAGGTTCAGAAGTAAAGGAAAGTTAACTCCTAGGTTCGTTGGACCGTTTCCGATGCCGAGAAAATTGGAAAGCTCGTATATAGATTAGAGTTACTCAAGAAGAAGTCGTGTGTGCATGACGCTTTTCGTGAATCATTTTTACGAAATATTCGCATGGTCCGGATGTGGTAGTACCTCCGGAGTAGTATGTCGACCTTATAGTTGGAGTTCGTAGTTATGAAATCTCGTAAGCAACTCCGTGTTATGGCGAATGACACGAAACATCTTACGGAAAAGACGTTTAATTTAGTTAAGGTACAATGGAGTGGGGATGGCGACGATGTTACGTGGGGGATGGGGAGAGTATGAAGACGACCCATCCAAAACTCTTCATCCGTATGACCCATTGATATCGCGCCATCATTACATCATTGTTACTTGTTGGTATTATTGTTTCTTATTGTTATTATTGTTATCTTTGTTGTTTGATCGAATTCTGCGTGTTAGGATAAGGTTATGGATGCATGGCTTGATGGTTGCTAGTTTGGATGATAGAACTGGCTTCTCATGAATGATGGGCATGCGAAATTGTTTTGGTTACTTGTGTTTGCTTGGAATTTTGGGGGCGAAATTCTTAAGAGGGGAGGGGGAGGGGAGAGAGAGAATGTAACAACCCACATTTTACGTATCGGAAGATCATAAAATATTTATATTTTATTCCCTGAGGGTTGGATCATTCTCATTTTTAAGTATGTTGCTTAGGGGTATGTGAGACATGTCCATAATTTTTACCAATTTTGTTTATGACCATTTCCCCCCTATTAGTCTTGTATAGGGAATAACTTTTGACACAGGTCGAATCAGAGGGTAAGACTTGTGCCATTGGAAAAGAACTGATGATTGCCTTTCCGTAGAGTGGTTACATTAATGATTTGGCTCAGCGGTTTGGGAGGAATCACTGTTTTAAGGTTTTTCAGTTGGTTGTCCAGGTTTTGGGAGCCTAATGGGTTGATTTGGGAGAGGCCCATTAGTGGTTTAGTGGAAACTATAAATAGGCGGTAAGGGATATAGCAAAAGTTTTTAGTTTTCCATTCTCTCATTTGGAGACCTTGAGCTCCTCCTTCTTCTAACACCTTTCCACCATTAGAAATCATAATCCAAGGAGGGAAATCATCAATCTACATTGTTTGAGGCTAGATCTACAACAATTGAGGCAAGGATTCATCGGATCATGGTGTTCGGTGCGAGATGCTTGTTGTCCAGATTCTTATTTCATCAATTTTAGCTTGTTTTGGAGAATTGGTGCATGATTTACATCTCCCTCACATGGATTCAATGAAACATATGAGTGTTTGTGCATATTTTTCATCAATTTCAAGTGTTTTTCCATAGATCTATGCATTGGTAAGCCCATTTTCATATGAATCACCCTATGATCTAATTTAGCAAGTTTAGGTAGGTAATTTCTATGATATTTCATGTGATTATGTTAGTTAGGTCTACAGTTTTGTTCATATGATTATTCATTATGGTTTTTGAGTGATTTGCATGATTTGGTGAAAACAATTATTTTCATGTTGTTAGCGGGTTCATACCATGTGTTTGATCATATTTGATGAATTGGACAAGTTGGTTTCATCGAATCTATCGTTTGGTGAAGTTTTTGTGGAAATCGAAGTGGAATTGGTGAAGTGCAGATTTTGGGTCGCACATAGGGGGTCGTTCGCGCATGGTGTTTGTCTTGGAGAACAAGACAAGGCTGGGTCAGTTACTGACGGATTTGTGATGGATTTGTGACGGGTCGGTCAGTGACGGATTTGTGATGGGTCGGTCGATCATGAAGGGGTCGTTCAATGACGGATTTGCAAGGGGTCGGTCAATCATGAAGGGGTCGGTCAGTGACGGATTTGTGATGGGTTGGTCAGTGACGGATTTGCGATGGGTCGGCCAGTGACGGATTTGTGATGTGTCGGTCAATGACGAATTTGTGATGGATCTGTGATGGCTCGTGCATGGGTAGATCGCCCATGGATGGATCACGCGTATATGGATTAACTCAGATCTTTGATGGATCTGTGACGGAGTGGATCGGCTTAGGTCAGTGACGGATCAGTGAAGGATCAGTGACGGATGGATCACTGACGGATCGGATTGATGCAGAATTGAACCAAGGGATATAACAACATTTCAGTAATGCTGTAAAAGGCTGTTTTGACATTTTGGCCAGTTTTCATAGCCAAAAGGGTGAAGTGTTGGGTAGAGCGAGCGAGCCAAAAAGGGGTCGGATGGTCGAGGATAAATGATGAGTTTTGCAACGCTTTTAAATGTCGCGCCAAATGGCATGAGTGTTGTGGTTTGTTTTCCTTAATAAATTGAGGTGATGCTATGGATTGTTTTAAACCTTATGGTTGATGTTTTCTTTGGTTTGAAAGTGGTGATAGCTTCGAAGTGAATTCCATGGGGAATGACGAAGTAAAGTGACTTATTTGTCGGATATGACGAATGTGTAAACGACTCAAGGATGTATTGAATTTGTGTGAAGTGATTGCTCTAAAGTGCTCTGAGCTTATGAATAGTCGTAACTGATAACGAGTAACAACTAGAAAGAGGTGAAGGCCGAGAAATTATCGTTGTCATAGGTTCTTGCATGCTCAAAGCAGGGATACAACTGAAGAACAATTGTAGGTCGAGTACCCTGGGCATCGTGTATGGCCTAGACACGTGTTTAGTATGGCGTGTAACACGTGTTGAGTATAGCGTGTGGAGTTTTGCTAGAACCGGGGCATCGAGTATGGTCCTTGACAATGGATGGCAAATTGTTAGCCAGTCATATGATTAACAATAGTTTTGAAGCATGGTTGGCGGTGATAGACAGTGTCAGTCATGGATGGCTGGTTGTTCTGTTTGTACCATCTCACGTGGATTATCCAAAGTTGAGGGAGATGTTCCTTGAGTGCTTGATTGATATTGGTTTAGGCCTCTGGGGAGAGTACTTGAGGGATATTAAACTCGATTAGGATTGTCTGTGTGAGACCTATGTAATTTGGATGCTATGAATGTTATCAATGGTAGCTCTGATTTCCATGGACATATTGTTTTTTCCTTTGGATGTATGGATCATAAAGGCTATCACTGTCAGATGTGGGGAAGGCAGTTGTGAGTTCTTCTCTAGAGCTGGGTAGATTAGTTCATTTATTTACCCATTCTCATATACTTTATTGATGAAGTTTGTTAGCTGTTTTATCGCTCACTAAGACTGTTGTCTGACTCAAGGTTTTATGTTTCCTCTTATTACCTAAGGCTGTTCATCCGATTGTCTGGATGGGTAGACTAGGTGGTAGGTGATTACTTAGTGAGGCCGAGGTTGATGTTCGGAGGCGAGCAGGAGGCTGGCGTACTATTTTACTACTGTCTAATAATTGGTTTTCTGCTGTTTGCTATTCCTCTAAGTGTTGTAGTGAGGCAAATTGTACAAACACTATTATTGTTATCCACATGTATGGGAAATAATTTCTAATTATTATGAGAGTTTAGTGTTTTCTGCTTCACTATCACTACTTGTTGTATATGTTCTATTTTATTTTATCCTTGCACTGTGAGATTTATGACAGGTTCTGACGTGTTTTACCTACTCTAATGATCACCCATAGCAGCCTGGCACACCTTTCAAGCGCATTATTCCTCTTGTATAGTGCGGGAGTTGTGGGCGCGTCAAAATAGGAGACACAAGACGATATCCTATGACATAAGATGACACTCAGAGATTGTTCCTAGGTCATAATGACCTCAAATGGGAGTCTTACGTATAGTGAAGAGATTGATTCTAGGCTAAGGGTTTATTGGTATTCGAGATTTTGATATGCCTTTATAGGAATGACAAAGTAATGGATTAGAGTTCCTCGATGTAGAAACTGATCTGCCTAGATCCCAGAGCTTGGCAATGTTTTGGACCGTATAAGGTTATCTTCTACGGTCCTTCGATGTAAGGTGTAATGATAGTCTGGTGGAGTTCCTCGATGTGGAACCTGTCGATGCCTCTATGGATTGGATGGCCGAAGTACTGAATACCACATGCTTTACGCACTCAGTGAGTGAATGTGAGGATAGATGATGGATGCTATGGCTGTTTACTTGTTTATCACCATTTAGCACTTAGACATCTATCACACCATTTTTGTATGATCTTTATCACATTATAACATGCATTGATAGTTATGTGCTAACGTTGTGGATGCAGAGGCAGGATAGGTATGAGTCTCCATACCCTCCATGTCATATATACTATTACAACTTTTACAATACTTACATATATTTTTATCGCTCGCACCAGACTATAGTCTGGCCCAAGGTTATATTTCCCTCGTATTACCTTGGGTGCTTATCGACGATGATGATGAGCAAACTAGGTGATATGTAAGTATTTATTTGGAGCTATGCACGTAGGTTAGTAGGGTGAGATGTTTTACAAATTTATACATGTATCCTTGTTGTTTATTCCACTATGTGATTCATAGAGCCTTGATAGTGTTATGTCTTCTTATTAGAGACAATTTGTCAATTTAAATTAATTTATCTTCTGTATAAACTCTATTACTTTTCTGTATAACTGTATGAGCCTACATACTATAACTATATGGTTAAGATAGTTATTACTATGTTTCCTGTTTTATATCTGTGATTGCTATTACTATATATTATCTGATGCACAGGAGGTCCTGTGTCTTTTCTTTTTTCTTTTTCCTCTTATTCTCTTTCTTTACCTTTAATCCTTTTATTTTCTTCTAATTCATTCTCTAACCATTTTACACCGATCAAATACTTGTACGTCACGATATTGGGTTATATAAGCACTGATGGTGTATGGTGGCCATCACATTTACCCTTACATTTACTCCTATTATGTCCCTAATGTGTTCATACAAGTGCGACAACAAAATGTGTTTTTCTACCATTTCAACATGAACATCTAGCTTTCGACTAGATAGTTATAATAAGAAAATGGTGTAAGTGGTACCCTACCGGAGCACTATATAAATAAATTGGTGAGACAATCTTGTCGACACTATTTTCCCTTTCAACCCCCTTCTTAGATGGTAAAGGCAACATTGTTTATTACAATGATAAGTAAAGTCCTATAAATAACATACAAGCAAGCAATCTAAATCGATCATGTCGATAAGAATGATGGCGACAGGTTATAGAGGCAAAGGCCTCAAGCAAGATTGAAAACAAGTTATAAAATTTCTCCTTGTCGACATTTCCGGCACTACAAACCATAGCGCAATAGCCTTAAAATAATTTGATTGATTTAAAAGTTCCTTATCGACCACAACTATGTCTATGGAAGTGTTTAGAAAATAAGTTTAAAAGAAGGTTTCTCAACATTGACAATGACGCTAAGGATTTGGTTGAGAAAAGAATCTTTCAACATGAACAGTGATGACAAGGGTGAAGGTATAGCCATGGTCGTTTTGAAAACAATCTAGGAAAATAGTTAGGGACAAAACACCTTTCAACAATAGCTATGTCAAAAGGAAAGAAGATAACCCTATACTTCGAAACCATCCTTGTCAATATTAACTGCGTCGAAAAGTGTAACACCCTACATTCCTTAATGTCACACATATAATGATTTCATTAAGAAATTATGAAGCATTGTAGGTATAAAGACATAAAACATCACATAGACTAAGATTTCACAAGATATAAAATAGTAAACTTACAACGGAAGAAGAAATTTCATTTAAAAGACAAAAACCATCTTTTTTCAATTAATCAAGTAGTTACAAAATGCCATGTCTTAGAATCTTAGTCAATACAACATCAGAGTACAAAATAATATTATCCTCCAAATATATAAAAAGATACAACCTAATATTGAAAAGGAAACAACAGGAAATCCATCTTTCGTAGACATCCTTCATGATAGGATCAAAAAAGAAATATGAACTATACACTTCCTCTCAGTAAGCTTGAGGGAAGAAAAGAGGAAAGAAGAAAGGAAATGGGTCAGACATAAAGTCTGGTGAGCTTCTATGATTACTAGCATGACTGATAAGTTAAGGAAAATTAATGAACATTAGTTCTAATTTCATAAAAGGGTAAGTGTCTATGCATGCCTAAAAGTGAGCGATTACTGATGTGAATTGACATAAAGGATTAACTGTTCTTATCCAAAAGAAAATGATGATTGTAATGATCATACTAAAACCGATCGACTATTTTGCACTTCTACAACTTCGAACCGAAATAAATAATTTGGAAGTAATTTCCTAATACTAGCTATCATCTCCAATACACGAAACGTGATAACTTGCGCCACCTCCGGAATTCAGGGTTATCAATCCCGAAGCCATCAACTAAAAAAGACACAGCCGTTAATCATAGGCATTACAGCGGCTTATCTTCCCTAATTAGAGCGATGCACAATCACCGTCCCGCCGGAACACACCCGTACCCATCTTGTTTGAACCACTTACTATCTAGTTTAATAAAGCGTGCCCTAGCCATTACCTAGTGTGATACTCCATGATAAAAAAAGGGATACTGACTGATAAGGGTTCCCAACCAAAAATGCAACTGACACAAGTCATCCCTAGACTTGGTCCCCAATTTATTATTTTATTATGCCTCTTGTCTTCCCCAGTCGTCCCTATGCTACTGGAACGGATCTAAACTCGGATTTCACTATTTTGTTAGGCCTCTTTACTTCCCTAATAAGCCATACGCTGCGGAAATAGACCTAAAATACTACCACTTATCTTCCTAAATCATCCCCACGCTGCCGGAACGGACTCCACTATCCTTGCTTATTAATCTTTTCTTTAATTTAACTTAACACACTTAAGTTTATTAATAAGCCTAATATAACCTTGTGTTATATTCCTAAGTTGTACTAAATATTCTTAATTAACATTATCCTTTTATACAACCTATATCAACGTTACATAGCGTCAATCTAGGTTACCTTATTTCAGTTTATATGTTTGCATGTCCTTCCAATTACATATTAAGTTTTATTCCCAATCTACAACTCAATACTAATTATAATTTTTTAGTTAGTTCTAACATGTCCAATTAGATTGCAATACTTGTCCAACTTCATCATCTTCCCAATAATACAGTCCGTTTGTTGATGACATCTTTTAAATTAAATTTCAACATACCCCTTTCATACGTATTTTCATTATTAAATAAAATTTCACTAAGCCCCGATTATTCCTTTTTATACATATTTCCTATTACTATCCAGTCGCACTATTATTGTCCCTTCTCATGTTTTACCTAATTTGCGAAAAATAAGAAAGAATGAAAGGTTTAGGCTCAAAAAGGCCTAAACTCAACATTAGAAATATAAAGGAAGTTTCCTAGGCTCTCGCATGGCCTAGGATTGGATAGACAGAGGTAGATCTAAAATAGGGCAAATTACATAAAATGTAATAAAATTTTATATGAAGAACAAAGGTATAAATAACTAGAATAAATCACAGTAATGGATTTACTAAAAAGGAAAAAAGGAAGAACATGAACATAAATCATATCTTAAATAATTATTTATGGAGAAAAGAATTATGGATAGTTGGATCTATAAATAAACTACATCTGTGTACAACTATAGAAAGTGTAACACCCCGTAAGTCTAAGAACACTAAAAATGATAAACTAGTGAATACTTAATTAAATATTTGAAATTAAGTAAAACAGACCATTGCGTTCATCTGGAATTCTACTTAAGATAGACTCCGAGTTCGCGTAAAATGGACATCGAATGAAGAAGATATTAAGATTTGAAGTTTATATGCATATAAGCTGTTTATATGTAAATAAAACTATTATAGAAAATCAAAATCAAAGGCGGGAAAATTTTAGAGGGGGAGGAATTGGTCGTTAGGGGTCGACCCCACCCTAAGGGTGTCGACCCATGGGTAGACGCCAACACAGGGGTGTCGACACCCATGTTGACCCCCGTGTCGACTCCTCCAAGATATGGGAAAAATTCAGTTTTTGAACGTGGAGTCATTTCTTGACTAGATTCATTGTGCCTAGACTATAAATAAGACCTCATTCTCATTGTTTTTATTCACCAAAAGATGGAGTCAATGAGGTTCTACCCCAACTCAGTTTGAACTAGCCATTTCTTCTTCAACAACGATTCATACGTATTCAAGGATCTGTGCTACATCATCTACAATCAATCTTCTATTCCTTAGATCCAATCACAGTGATTTTATGTTGCTTTTAGATATAAACACCTAAAATGTAATCTTGACATATTTATAAGTTTGGATTTAAGTCTATGCTTGTTACTAAACTGAATCATAACAGATCTGCCATTACTTGTACACCTAATTTACTGCTTAGATCTCATATGCATGTTTATGATATCCTTATTATGTTAGTTTGCCTAATCATGTCACTATATGCCTATTCTATTAGTATGACCAATTCTATCATCATATGCTAGTTTTATTTACTATGCCTATTCTTGTTCTCTTCTCTCCCTCTTTCCCTTTTTGTTTTTATAGCCAAGCTACCTTCGAGCCTAGGCCTATCGCTGAAATATGCAAATGCATGAAATTGGGAACAGTTGGGAATGATTAATTTGAGTCATAATTCATATTGTAAAACATGATTGGGAATTTTGGGCATAATTTGTACCTTGAGCCAAAACTTGGGATTTGGGGGCATAATTTATATCTTGATCTAAACCTTAATCTCGAGCATAACTTGTATCGTGGATCAAACGGAGATTTGGGGCTAAACGTGAAAATTGGTTAGTAATGAAAATGCTTGGATTTGCAGTAATTAGAAACTGCTACCATGCTTAGAGAGGTTGGACTACACTTGTGGTAGAAACCTGCCCGGAACCGCCCGACATATCCAGCGTCCACAAGTGGTAAATCAAATGTGAGGGGTCTAAGTGCATAAACATGTAATGGTGCTAAGACACGAGGTTAAGTCCAACTTATGGAATAAGTCTGCTTGGACCCAACCGGCATATCCGACATCCACAAGTGGTAGACTTAGTGTGGGAGGTCTAGCGCATTAGTAACCATAGATAATGAATGGTGATAAAATTGTAATACTTAACCTGTTTGAATTCATACGGATTACATGAACCTGTTAACTTGAGTAGGGGGTTAAGTAAACTTGCTTGAATTGGTGGGAGGGTTATATGTGGGGGTTAAGTTAATCTTATTAAATATGTGGGGGCATGTTATATGTATAAACCCGACAAACTTAACCTTTTGGGGTTATGCAATCTTGTTAAACTAGTAGGCATAACCTGTTGAAATCCTAGTAGTGGGGATGCAACCCTAGGGGGAAGCTTGTGTCATATGTCATGTGGGACCCATTTCAGTAAGTAACCCATCTTGGTATCAAACGGGGAACCCCGAACTAAGTCAAGGTCTGGGCATGCTTCCTGAGCTGATTATAAGAGGTCACTTAAGTGAGGGTGTTGACCGCGCGTTCCAACGGAGTCATGTGCGTGCATGGGTTCGCTTGCTAGGGAAGATAAGACGCTGTAACATCAGTAGATATGATTGTGCACATCTTGTAAAAAAAGGGTTGCCACTTTAGGAAGTGATACATCATACTGTGGGGCCAGCACATGGTATCTACGAGTTAGGGAGCTAATCGATTGGGGGTAGTGATTAGGGTACATCTAATCTTGCTTGTTTAGGAGCCTGCTATTATCGTCTGGGGTAACACCCGTCAGTTCTGTTGGGCTACTTGTTATTGTATGGGGTAAAACCTCTCACTATAAGTACATCTACGTCTACGATCTTGTACTTGTTAGGATGACCTTGTTCTTGTTATACTAGTATTGGTGTAGAGAAAAGTTTTAGAGAAGCGCAATGCATGTTCTGTTCTGTTTATCCTGTTTACCTTGTTATACCTACCTTATGACACTGTTATCTCTCTCAACTTATATGCCTGTCATGATGCTTTTACTTATTTATGTACTAAAAGTAACTGGAGTCGCCAGTCTTTATGTCTGACCCATTTTGTTTCCTCTTCTTTCTCTTCCGTTTCCCCCTAGGTTCTCAGGGTGGGAATACTCAAGCTTGACCTGGATTCTTCTTTCCCTCTACTTGAAGCTGCTTAGATGTATTGCTCGATTTCGTATCTGTTCGACTATGGCTATATTTTGGGGATTATGCTCTTTTTATGTATTATTGTACCTTTGATGATGATTTTTCTTGAAGGCAGAAGTTTTATGTTTTAAGTATTCCAGACTAATTATGCAATTGGGTTTGAACCACGAAGCTTTCTATTTAATAAAGTTTTAATTCCATTGTTATTTTATATCTATCTTGTAATGTTTCTGTTTCTGTTTACCTATAATGCTTCATGAAACTTAATGCATTCTGATAAAAAGTGACATTAACGGACGTAGGATGTCACATTTGGTATCAAACTTGAAGGTTACCAGATCAGATAAAATATTTTGATTTTTTTTTCAAACAGGTTTTAAAGGAAAGCATTTTCAAAAGAAAAGTATGTTTTGGAAAACATATTCCCCAAAGCCATATGAAATATCTTTCGATTCTCTGTTTGAATCCTTTTTCTTTTTCTTTTCAGCATGTCTGTGGAACCTAATATTCCAAAGGGCATTTATATACCAGCTTGGTTTCGTAGGTATTTAGAGGCTACGACACCTGCCGAGGGCCAAGTAGATGCCCCTCCCCTAGCTGCAGCCGCAGTTCCTCCTCCTCCTCCGCGTGTTGATAATTTATCTAAGATTTGCAAAGATTTCTGTGCTATGGGCAGGAAGCCATTCCGAGGAACTGAGACTTTCGTAGAGGCAAGGAATTGACTTAAAGAGACAGAGGATTTGTTTCGAATTTTCGAAGTTAATGATCATAGGAAGAATCATTTAGCCGTTTGGCAGTTGAAAGATGAGGCTTCATTTTGGTGGGAAGTGGCGCAAGCAGGGTGTCCAGTGGAGACTTGGGATGATTTTTGACAGAAATTTGTAATGTAGTTTCTTTCTCAAACCAAGCAAAGTATGCAAATGGAAAGGATTTCAGCGCTTAAGAAAGGAGGCATGTCTATTAAGAGTATGTTAATAAGTGTAATCAATTGGCGAGGTTTGATTTGGAACTAGTAGATACTCCGCACAAGAAAGCTTTTGAGGTTTGCTAAAGGATTGAATGAACCCCTCCATGGGTTGGCTACGTTTCATATTCCGATGGGAGCAACTTTCGAGAAACTCGTTGATATGGCATTAATGCACGAGGATGATAAAGGTGAAAAGAAAAAGGCTAAGTTTGAGGAAACACAAAATAAGAAAGTGTGGCCCAAGAAAGAACAACAACAACGAAAGAAGGGCGACGAGAATGATAAAGCTCGAGATAGTGGAAATGTCATCATTACGGAGGCGAGGGTCGTGTGATCAAGGATTGCAAGAAAAAAAAGAACACTTGTTTTCATTGTGGAGAAGTCGGACATCTTGTTAAGGATTTCCTGAAGAAGCAAGGACAGGGTCAAATGGCAGATCTTCTGGAGGGTAGGTGCAAGCTCTCGTGGCCAGTGCACCAGATAGAGGTAGGAAGTTTCTATTGAAGATTTGATTTCCTTTTCCAATCATCCTGTTAAACTCTTTTTGATTCTGGCGCTTCGCATTCTTTTATATCTAATTCTATGGTTGAGTCTCTGCACCTTAGTACTAGTATGGTTTTGGATCCCGTTGTTGTCTCAAACCCTATTGGTGGTATGGCTCATTTGTTTATGATTTGTCGGGACTTTAGAATATCTGTGTTAGGCGTTGAGTTTGAATGCGATGGATATGTGCTTGATTTCACGGGGCTATGATTTGATTCTAGGGATGGATTGGCTAACCATGTACGGTGCCATTCTGGATTGTGAGAGGAGGGTCATTATATTTTTGACTTTCCATGGGAGGACCCTTGAGATTTCTTGTGACCTTAAGGGGTCTGTCGTGCTCAGTTTTCTAGAGTCTCTTGATGCATCTATCGACGATTTACAATCTGTACTAGTAATCTGTGAGTATCCTGATATTTTTAAGGAGGTTTGGGGCTTACCTCCGAGGCGTGAGATTGATTTCCGTGTATACTTGGTGGACAATGCAAAGGCAGTTGCATTTCCTGTGCGCCATCTAGCTCCAAGAGAAAGGAGGGAGCTCAATAAGCAAGTAGGGGAGCTACTTGAGAAAGGGTTTATTAAGAGAAGCATATCTGAATGGGGTGATCTAGTGGTATTCGCCACTAAGGCGGATGGTTCGCTTCACTTATGTGTGGATTATAGAGAGATGAATAAACTCACTAAGAAGAATAGGCACCCACTTCCGAGGATAGATGATATGTTTGACCATCTTATTGGTGCATCTGTTTTCTCTCAGTCAGATTTGGCCTTGGGGTTTCATCAGTTGAGGGTGGCCGAGGACAGTATAGACATGTCCACTTTTAGAACTCCATATGGTTTCTTCGAGTGGCTCGTCATGCCTTTTGGGTTGAAGAATGCACCCTCCCTATTTTGTTGATCTGATGAGTAAGGTGTTTCGGGAGTTTCTAAATAAGTTCATTATGGTCTTTGTTGATGACATCTTGATTTTCTCGAAGAACGAGGAAAAGCATGCCCTACATTTGAGGGAGGTTATGAAAACTTTCCGTGCGCACCGACTTAAGTCGAAATTCTCCGAATGTTAGTTTTGGAGAAAAGAAGTGAGATTTCTAGGGCATGAGGTCTCTAAAAATGGGATAGCATTACATCCCGCGAAGGTAGTTGCAATTCAAGATTGGTAGATCCCAAAGAACTCAACAAAGGTGAGGAGTTTTCTTGGATTAGCGGGCTATTATAGGAGGTTCATTAAGGACTTCGCAAAGATATCAGCCCCACTCACCAGACTGACGAAGAAGAATCTGACATTTTCTTGGGATATAGATTGTGACGATGCTTTTCAACGATTAAAGTGGGCTTTGACAACAGCCCCAGTCTTGACCTTTCCTGACGGGAAGAAAGTGTCCACAGTATACACTGATGCATGTGGTACAGGGCTTGGTGCGGTTCTGATGCAAGTGGGAAGGGTAGTATCTTATGTAGTAGATAACTAAGAGTTCATGAGAAGAACTTCCCTACCCATGACTTAGAGTTAGCTTCAATAGTATTCGTTCTTAAGACTTGGCACCATTATCTACTAGGAAAGAAGTTCGAGTTGTGCACCGATCATAAATCTCTCAAGTACTTGTTCTTGCAGAAGGATCTTAATTTAAGGCAACAAAGATGGATGGAGTTCCTAGCATCCTATGACTTTGAGATTGCTTATACCCCTAGCAAGGTTAATGTGGTGGCAGATGGATTGTGTAGGAAGAAGATGTCATTAAGTCCTTTATATATGGAGAGGAAAATCTTGGAGTTTATATTGACTTTTGATTTTAGGCCCTCCACCGAGTTTACACCAGGTTTATTGGCATCATTAGAGGTGCGACCTACTCTATTGTACCATATAGGGACTTCGTAGCGAGAGGACCCACAACTAGAAGATATCTTAGATAGCCTCAGTAGAGCGAAGACTTCTAGTCACCTCAGTAGATATTCCATAGACGATAGAGGGTGGTTGCGGCGAGATGGAAGGCTTTGTTTTCCTCGAGTTGGGAGTTTGTTAAAGATAGTCCTTGAGGAAGCCCATCATTCAAAAATGACTGTTCACCCTGGTGGTGATAAGATGTATAAGGATATGAAAAGGGTTTTATTTTTGGTTGGAATGAAGAAATATGTACTAAAATTTGTTTCTCGATGTTTGATTTGTCAGCAAGTCAAGGTTGACCAGAAGAATCCTGGTGGTTTACTTCATCCTTTGGAAGTCCCACAGTGGAGGTAGGAGAGCATCTCTATGGATTTCATTGATGGTTTTCCTAGATCAAGGAAAGGCAACACTAGTATTTGGGTTGTAGTTGTCAGACTTACTAAGAGCGCTCATTTCATCCCTGTTAAGAGTAAGAGGACAACAACATGGTTGGCAGAAGTTTATCTTCGTCGGATAGTCCGTCTGCATGGAGTACCTTCCAGTATTGTGAGTGATCGTGACCCCATATTCACCAATGAGCTTTGGAGGAGCTTACAGGAAGAATTAGGCACACATATGTGTTTGAGCACCGCTTGTCACCCTCAGACCAATGGGCAGACGAAGAGGGTGAATAGAGTCCTTGAGAATCTTTAAAGACACTGTATCCTAGACTTCGAAGGGACTTGGGAAGAGCATCTTCCTTTAGTAGAGTTTGCCTACAACAATAGTTACCTGGATAGTATTTCATGGCACCCTTCGAAGCATTATACGGATGACCCTGTAGATCGTCGATTTGTTGGTGGGAGTCCACAGAAAGGGTTCTACTTGGACCAGAGATAGTAAGAGAAACTTCAGAAAAGATTGATCTTATCCTCAGGCACGTGAAGATAGCTCAAGACAGGCAGAAGTCCTACGCAGATAGGAGAAGGCCTGACATTGAGTTTGTGGTGGGAGACATGGTTTTCATCAAGGTATCAACTTTGAGGAATATAGTTCGTTTTGTATCTATAGGGAAATCGGCACCAAGGTTTGTAGGGCCATTTCTCATAACATAAAGGATTGTCCAAATGACCTATAGAGTAAAGGTATTGATCGACGCTTTCCTAAGAACTAAAAAATCGCGAATTTTAAAATAAGTACTGCAAGCGCACAGATCGTGTAGTATGCAGGTCGAATCACAGGGAGGTAAATTAAATTAAATTATTTATATAATTTCTTGGGCGAGTTAGACAAATCTTCAAGGTTGGTTTTGAAAGCAAACGAAATTGAAACTGCAATTAAGCTACTATTGAATAGAATCAAATCTAAATCTAATCAAATATGTATTCAATCCAATACAAAAAGGGAAGCAGTAAAAAGAATAGAAATTAAAATAATAAACAGGAAATAAAATTAGGATTACCGCTGAATCTAATCATACGGTCAATCGCTAATGAAAATAAGTGAAAAATACAAATAGTGTTCTACCAAATCTAATTGTGTAGGCAACACTAATTGCTAAGAAAATAAAAAATTGCATAGTAGAGGAAAAAAAAATAGGAGAGTTTTATTAATTCTAGGATGATGTTTACAATGAGAATACAAGGGTATTTATAGGATCGATAGCCCAACCCTAAGCCTAATACAATGACAAATGGGCCTTAGGGCAATCACAAGAGCATTTACAAATGGGCCTTTGTGAAATCTAATAAATTTGGGCCTTTCCTCTTTTCCTCTTGCTTGCTTGACAATTCTTCATTGATTTGATATGCATAGTCCTCCTTACAATTATTTTCTTGCCTAAAGAGCAACTGGATGTGAGATCTTCGTCAGCAAGTCTTCAATTGTAAATATACAACAATTTGTTCTCTATTTTTATTTTTTCTGACTGCATGTGGCTAAATCGGCATATCTGTAAAAGTGGCAAAATAATACCCAAGTAGTATTTATTTATATACAAAAGATAAGAAATAAGAGCATAAAATAAACACATTTCTATGTTAATCAAATACCCCCACACTTATCTTTTACTCGTCCTGAGTAAAAAAAAGAAAAGAAAATCTAAACTAGATAGGTCGCACTTTCGTAGGAAACACGATTGCATTGAGCGTATGCAACAAGTCGTTAAACCTCTAGGTGTCCCTAGTAGGACGAGTGGTGTCTCGTGAGGTTTTTCAGCGGATACTTCCAACAAAATCCAAATGTAGTATGATATGGTTCTGATGCAACTACATGAATGCAATGGACATATGCAAATAAAAACGAAAAAAGAAAACACGACTAGTTTCAGAAAAGTGGTACAACAATTTAAGTTAACAAATTTTAATCAGTTGATTTTATTTTAGATAACTGAACTTGACACAAATTTTCAATATAATTCAAGTTTTCAATGTTAAACTCTAGTTTGGCCAGTTGATTCAGTTGATAACAAAGTGCAGCCATGAAATATATTCTTAGTTTGCTTGACACAGTTTGTAAAGTGGTATTCTAATTTCCTTATGTGTGGCTAGTCAAATCAATAAGGTCAAGAAGTGTTTGGGCATCATTGCTTATTCTCCATCTCTATAAAAATTGAAATTTACTTAATTACATACACCTAACTAAAAAGACCAAGGTATACCACCCATACACTGCCTTGCAGACTGGCGGAGAGTTGGGACAGAGCTTGGCGGATTGTGCAGACCGACGCTCACTTTGTCAAGAACATGTCGGTAATCGTTAGGTGTCCAATCTCATAAAATGAGACCAAAATATTCCGACGCTGACTTTGTCAACAACATGTCAGATAGAGCTTGGCTGGTTTGCATACCAACGCTAGATATACAAGCAATGTTTTGGATTGCTATTATTATTATATTGAAATGATAAGAACAAGAGAGAGTTATGCGAATTCAGCTTAACACAACTTAGTTTTAAAGATTCGAAAAGCCAATATAAGTATTTAAAGTCCTCCACTTATTAAACAAAGACTACAATTTAGAATAAACTTCATGGCTATCACCTAAGAATCTCCCTATGTATCGGTTACACCATTATCCCTCAAATTTCAACTTTTCAATATATTTCATATTCGATCTTAGTTGAGAAAAAATTCTATCAACTGATTAACAATCCTTAACTTATTTTGTTGTATCAATCTAAAATGAGTCATGTTTAAAAAAAAATGGCATGTTACTACAATCTAAAATGCATGATTGTCCTATTTAATTGGCTGAAAATGAAAAGAAAGAAAAATAAAGAAAAATAAAGAAAAAAAATCAAAAGAATGCAATGCAGACCCCCCCCCCCACACTAGAACTAAACAGTGTCCACAATGTAGACGTTTCCTAAATTTGAAAGATCATACCCAAAGATGGATTAAATGCAAAATGATTTGTAAAATGAAATGCAGTTTAACTATATGTAAGAATGGATCATATGTATAATGATATATGTGTTTATGATGCATGCGATGCAAAGAATGCCACCAGCTTTTTCCCCCATACTTGGTTCTAGCCAAATGAATCTCATTCCCACTATGTCTAGGCATGCTTTCTAATAAGCAAGGGGTTTTGAAAACCATCTCATCTTTATACCTAGATTTATAGTCCAGTAGATAAATGTCTAGAGTCATCCTAACATGAATTTTTTCAAGCAAGCCAGCATTCCAAAAATAATCCATGTGTTCCAAAAATTTACCAGTGTAGTTGTTTAAAAATTTGTAATCGTATATAAACTCAGCTGCAATCGCGAATTTCAAAATATGAATGTTGTTCAAGACTATGTGATCACATTTCGAAATTTTATTAATTGACAACGTATTTTCCACACTAACAATTTCAAGTTTGTCTGAAACTTCAAAATCAAAATTTTCAAATTTTGATTAGTGGCTTGATTCTGTTTCATCGTCACTTGGAAACTCATCCTCATACAATCCAAAAAATTCATCTTCATTAAAATCCTTCTCCAAATTTGAATTGAATATTTCAACATTTTTATTCTGTTCAATTTCTAGAATTCCAAATTTTTCGTAGCCCAAAAAAGGAAGATCAAAGTCTAAGCTTAAATCTTTTTCCAAAAAAGAATCGAAGTCCAAATCATTTGTTGAATTTTGAACAACTTCATTTAGATCATTATTCTCAATTTCCAAAGTTGTTATCTGAAAATTTTCACCACCAGTAAAGAATGGATTATTATCTGATTCATCGCTTGTTTGAATTTGATTTTGTTGCTCTCGTTGTTCTTTAAAAGATGTCACTAAAGAAAGAAGTTCATCAAGTTGTCTATCTTTTTCATCAAGTTGTCTATCTTGCTTTTCTACCCTCTCTCTAAGAATGCTAAGATGATATTCTTCAGAATCATTGATTTGAGAGCTCTCGTTTTGGATTTCTTGGTTCTCAAAATTATAGTCCACATCAGTTTCACAATCAATATTATTTCCAATGTGGTGGTTGTTTGAATTTTCAGGAAAATGACAATGATATTGGAAATCACTTTGATTATAAAAATTATGTTCGTAACCAAAACTATTAAAATTCGAGTGAAAATTGCAATTTTGGTTATTTTCAAGATGTTGATATGGGATATAACTTTGAAAATTTTGGTTTATAACCCCATATCGACGTGGATCAAAGCTATATTGGGATTCAAAGCTATTTTGATGTGGATGCGGCCCATAATCGAAATTATTGAAATTTGAATTGAAGTCGCAATTTTGATCATTTCTATGATTTTGAAAATGTTGGTCATTTGGAAAATTTTAAAAATTGTTGGCATCGGGCTCACAAAATTTTGGAAATTTTTGATTCATGAGTTGTATTTCATACTCATAGTCTTCCAGTGGACGTCTACATAGGTTATTATCCCACATTCTCTCAAGGACTTTTTTGAATCAGACATTTGAAAAAAAGAAATTATTCTCACTTCAAAATAGTATAAAAGAATGAGTTGTGCTCCATTAATTAACTGACTCAATTAGAAGGAGGAAGAGGATCTTATGGTCGTTCACGTATAGTATAAATACTAAGGGATATGACCAATGTTTTATGGGTAGTATGCAACCTCTTTTGCTAATAGTTTAATAAATTAAACTACTATATATCCGCGATCCAATTATATGAGAAAGTAAACTTCACAAGACACCACTTTTCAATTATATTATTTTGCAATGTCTATTTTTATTGTTGAAAACAATGAGAGTGAAGATTTCAATCACAGAACACTCACAGCATAATAGCAGAATTGGAAAAAAAATTGTACAAGCAAGTCGCTGCCCCTGCAGAATTTTTTTTTACAAACCATTTCTATATATTTCGAGAAGATGCAGAACCTATAGAGTTTGTAAAATTTTACAGAGCGGGGTATGGCAGTTTGTCCAGAGCAGTTGAGTAGCTTGAATGATTAAAATTCCACGGGTTTCTCTTCTTCGACCTCTGAATACTTGTTCGATTGCACTTTCTTTCTTCAACTTGGTTGAATGATTAAATCTCCTTTTTCGATTGCTAGAATTTTCATCTTGATTTTTTTTAATTGTTTTTTTGGAAAAGTGGAAGCAAAAAGAATAAGACAAATCCAAAAAAAAAAAACTCAACAACAATAAAAACTAGGCTTTTAAAAAAACAAAACAAAACAAGAGAAACTAAGCTAAAAAAAGTATAAAAATAATGACAAGGATTTAAAAACTTTTTTTTAATTAAACAATCACCGAGTCAAATAAGGTTAATTCACGCAACTAAGATCAGCCATGTATGCCCCAAGCCAACTCAACACAAATATTTAGTACCCCCTCTTTTTTGTCTTCTGAAAACAACAAAAATCATGCACCCTTTACTGGCAAATCATGCTCCCAAGAGTAGAAACTTAGTACCCAGACCAAATTCAAAAAGAAGTAGCCACGCCCCTTAATTTCTTTCCCAAAATCAATTGACAAAATCGAAAGTTCAAGCTTCAATTCGAGTTCTGGATCTAGTAGTTGGATTATGGGGAATTGTAGTGAACTGGGGTATGAACGGTCTGCGGTTGTAGGTGTGATGGAGGGTTGATCGGTTGTGAAGTGGTTCCGATGATGATGGTTTATGGGCGTGATTGGTATTAGAGGAAGGTGCGAATGGTGTTGCGTTTTCAGATCTGCTTGGCTGTTTGCATGAGGATGGTTCAAGTTTGGCTGTGAAGCTATATGTTGAAGAATTGGATGAACTTAGTCTGTGAAGGAGAGGTAAGGTTTGTAGCTGAGGGATGATTGATGGATTGTGTGTAGGGTTGCGAGATTTTAAGATCTAGATCGTCGGGTTTAGGTAGAAGCTTGGTTATTGTTGGTTGCAGCTGCGTGGGTTTGTCTGACGTGGTGACCTGGAGGTTGTTTGTTGGAAGCAAAGGGGTACGGGTAGTTGTTTGACTGAAAGTGATGGAGCAGGTGGTTGAAGAGTGAAGGGCGGTTTGTAATTGACAATGGTGAAATGTGAGGTATTATGGTGGTTTGCGCGAATTGTTTCAAAGTGGTGAAAGGGTTGTTGCTTGCAAGAGGTGGTGAAAGCGTATGTCCTGTGTTTTGTGAATGGGTTTGTTGTGCTTTGATGGAGTGTGGAAGTTTGTTGGGTATGATTGATGGTGTTCAAGGCTGTTGACTTTTTGGAGTGGGGAGGATGTTTTGAAGGCTGAAGTGAAGAACTTGGTTGCGGATAAAGTGAGAATTTGGCTGCGGATAAAGTGTGATGTAATTGGGTTTGTTGTTGTAGATGTTTTTTTTTTGGGAATGGATTGGTGTACAGTTTGGCTGATGCTTGAGGAGGAGGATAGTGGGAAGAATATGGTGTGGTGTTTGAGAATGAATATGGTGGGAAGGTGAAAGTGGATATTGATGATGGCGTACAGGGTAGCTGCGGCACCCGTTGAAAACGGGGCTGGTGTGATGAACTTGCAATAGAGGAGAAGACAGTAAAAATAAGATTTTTTTTTTTTGGAAAAAGAAGAAAGCTTTGTAGAAAAGGGAAAGAAATCAAACGTAGAAGGAAAACAATAAATGAAAAGCGGGAAAGTGATTGAATTAAAAGTGGAAAAGATGGTGAAAGGAAAGAAATCAAATTGCGAGGGAAAGAATTTATTACAAGGCAGAAAAGGGAAATATTTCAAAAGAGTTTTTTTTAAATTATTGAAAACAGGGAAGAATTGTAATGGGAAAGAAGTTGAAGGAAATTGGCAACTTATCTTTTTTCTCTCTTGTGAGTTGTGATAATATCAATGTGATTGATACACCAATTCACTAATCAAGATTTTTTTAAAACAAAATCAAACAAAAAGTAAAAATAAAATAACATAAAAATAAAAGCTAACACAAATCAAAAATTAAATAGATAATAAAATTTAACCATTATCTCCCCGTCAACGGCGCCAAAAACTTGATCGACGCTTTCCTAAGAACTAGAAAAGTGCGAATTTTAAAATAAATACTGCAAGCGTACAGATTGTGTAGTATGCAGGTCGAATCACAAGGAGGTGAAATAAATTAAATTATTTATATAATTTCTTGGGTGAGTTAGACAAATCTTCGAGGTTGTTTTTGAAATCAAACGAAATTGAAACTGCAATTAAACTATTATTGAATTGAATCAGATCTGAATCTAATCAAATTTGTATTCAATCTAATATAAATAGGGAAGCAGTAAAAAGAACAGAAATTAAAATAACAAACAGGAAATAAAATTAGGATTATCGCTGAATCTAATCATACGGTCAATCGCTAATGAAAATGAGTGAAAAATACAAATAGTGTTCTACCAAATCTAATTGTGTAGGCAACACTAACTGCTAAGAAAATAAAAATTGCATAGAAGAGAAAAAAATAGGAGAGCTTTATTAATTCTAGGATGATGTTTACAATGAGAACACAAGGGTATTTATATAGGATAGATAGCCTAATTCTAACCCTAATACAATGACAAATGAGCCTTAGGGCAATTCCAAGAGAGTTTACAATGAGAATTTACAAATGGGCCTTAGTGAAATCTAATAAATTTGGGCCTTTCCTCTTTTTCTCTTGATTGCTTGACAATTCTTCATTGATTTGTGATATGCATAGCCCTTCTTTCAATTATTTTCTTGTCTAAAGAGCAATTGGATGTGAGGTCTTCGTCAGCAAATCTTCAGTTGTAAATATACAGCAATTTGTTCTCTATTTTTATATTTTCTGACTGCATGTGGCTAAATCGGCATATCTGTAAAAGTGACAAAATAATACCCAAGTAGTATTTATTTATATACAAAAGATAAGAAACAAGAGCATAAAATAAACATATTTCTATGTTAATCAGGTACCAAAGAGACTGTCCGACGTTCATGTTGTTTTCCACTTTTCTCATTTACTGAAGTGCTTGCATGATACCGCAGAAGTAGTTGAGCCAAGTATGCTTGAGGAAGTAGAGGTACAACGGGAGGCGACAGTTAGACGAATTCCTACCCATATTCTTGAGTCAGAGGTTGAGAAGCTATGCAACCAAGAAGTCAAGTTGATGAAAGTACAATGGGGAGATAATCAAAAGGATGCAACTTGGGATGACAAGATTCACACTTCGTACCCTTTTCTTTTCAAGGGTACGTTCTTAACTTCCTTTCCCAAGCTTTTGTTCATGCTAGTTTCTATCGTTTAAGTATAACCTCTCAATTGAATATTCGACCTTTAGGTAGGAATCCCATGGATGTACACATGTTGGGACATGTTATGTTTGATGGATGCAAGTGGATGCAAGTGTTTGCCAGTGGTTGCTCGTGGATGCATACAAACACACATTGGGCACTAGATCGGCTCAATCACTCTCATAGTGCATATGAATGTGTGTGCATTTTTCTTTTGATGGATGAAAGTGAGTGTACCATCATATGGGATGAATGATTCTGCACACATATAAAACTTGCATGTTATAATAGGATTACTTGCATAAATGTTGGATTCATGGTACTAACATATATTGCATCAAGGAAGTCAACTGAACAATTACCGCCCGATCCTTCGCATTAGTTTAGGGACATATACACACACCCTTGCATATGTTCATATAAGCATTATAAATCTTTTAAGGACAGTGGATGCCGGTGATTGATGGATGAGTAGATGGGTGATGGATGTTAGGATATACATTCTTCTTAACTTAGAGATTTCGGGGACGAAATCCGTTAAGTAGGGGAGAATGTAACACCCTGTAGTCCTAAGAACATTAAAAATGATAAACTAGAGAATACTTAATTAAATATTCAGAATTAAGTAAAATGGTCTATGCCGTTGCGTTCTTCTTGGAATTCAGCTTAAAATAGACTCCAAATTTGCGTAAAACAGACATCGTATGAAGAAGATATTAAGGTTTGAAGTTTATATACATATAAATAAAACTACTCCAGAAAATCAAAATCAGGGGCGGGGAAAATTGGGGGGGGGGGGGGGGAATCGGCCCGTTAGCGGTCGACTCCACCCTAAGGGTGTTGACCCAAGCGTCGACACCCATGTCGACCCCTTCGAGATCTAGGCAGAATTCAGTTTCTGAACGTGGACTCGTTTATTGACTAGATTTGTTGACCCTAGCTATAAATAGGACCTCATTCTCATTGTTTTTATTCACCAAAAACAATGGAGACAACGAGGTGTTTCCCCAACTCAGTTTGAACTAGCCTTTTCTTCTTCAACAATGATTCATACGTATTTAAGGATCTGTGCTACATCATCTACAACTAATCTTCTGTTCCTTAGATCCAATCACAGTGAGTTTATGTTGCTTTTAGGTATAAACACATAAAATGTAATCTTGACATGTTTATAAGTTTGGATCAAAGTCTATGCTTGTTAGTAACCTGGATCATAACAGATCTTCTATTACTTGTATACCTAATTTATTGCTTAGATCTCATATGCATGTTCATGATATCCCTATTCTGTTAGTTTTCCTAATCATGTCACTATATGACTATTCTGTTAGTATGACCAATTCTATCATCATATGCCAGTTATATACTATGCCTATTCTTGTTCTCTTCTCTCTCTCTTTCCCTTTTTGTTTTTATAGTCAGCCTATGTGACGGCTCGCCCCGCACCAACCGACATTTATTCCAAAGGTGCGCTGTACCCATGTCCAGTTAGCACGGAACGGGTCGTCAGAAGGAAAAATGAAGAAGGAAATGAACATACAAAGAACCTGTAGAATGTCTCACAGCGCATAGAACAAAATATAATAATAACATACTTGACATAAAACAGGAGAGACAGTGCATAAGCTGAAAATCAGAACTAAACATCATAGCAGCGGAAATTCAGAATACAGCTTATTACAACTTTCAAACTGTCTCAAAGCCAAAAGTAAGATAAATTAGGTACACTACTAATGCCCAAGTAGCGACCACCAACGACACAGGGAGAATGTGTGTGTGTGTGTGTGTGTGTGTGTATATATATATCATACGTGGAAGCCTCCTGCCCGCCTCTGAATCAGCTACTCGCGCATCACCAGCTAACCTGTCTCTAGTCTGCTCGTGTGAGCACCCAGAGTAATAAGAGGAGACATAAAACTCTGGGTCAGACATAAAGCCTGGTATGAGCGATAAGCATCTAAAGTGAACAATAACAGGTAGACTAAAACATACCTGAACCTGGACCTGCAACCAAAGAGTTAGCACTACATACTGTACAACACTCTAAGGTATCATATCAAAAAGTGTAAAGATACGGAGGTGGGGGAGGTGTGCATGTCATAGGGATGGCAAACAATCAAACATAGCATCCATACTCACATCTCTCACTCAGTGCGTAAAGCATACGATATTCACCACTTCGATCACCCAACATTCCTTGCTACGATCACTTTGCCCCATGAAGTCATAAATGGCTTCACTGCACTGATAACGTGGCCACAAATCCTTCGCTATGTCCACTTTGCCCCATGGAGTCACAAGAACCCCACTGCACTGGCTCATAGCCTTACCAATCCTTACTATGTCCACTCTGCCCCATGGAGTCACAAGAACCCCACTGCACTGGCTCATAGTCTTACTACGCATCACCTTGCCCCTCGGGTCGTAATGACCCTACTGCACTGATAACGTAGTCTTGCTACCATCACCTTGCCCCTCAGGTCATAATGACCCTACTGCACTGATAAGTAGCCCATCATCCATTTTTTAGTGGTGAATCGAAGTTATGAACGTCGACAACTCCTTAGCACACGTCCCGCAGCAAAGTCCAACTCAAGAAGTGAACTCCTTGGTTCCCAACTGGTTCCGGGATCCTGAGCCCTAACTTCCCCTATTGGACTACCTTTGCATCTCGGGTTATTGGTCAATACTGGGTCGGGTCGGGTTCCTCCTTCTGGTGCGGTTCAGGTCGGTATTCCTCTGGGTTCGAGTCAGATGCTTCTCTTCAGGTCGGGTCGGGTGCTTCCCTTCGGGTCAGGTCGGGTGGATCCGCCTTCACGCTCCCTTCATGTGCTCCTATCCGATCCGCTTCCGTGCTCCTACTCTGATTCGTCTTCGTGCTTCCGATCCGATCCGTCCTCCTCGATCCGATCCGTCTTCCTCTATCCGATTCGATCCCAGTTCAGCTAGCGTGGCCTTCCTTTTTGCCACTTTTCCCAAGTGTTGGGTTCCGATCCGATCAGATTCTTTGCTCAGTTCCACATATCTGATCCGAGCCCCCTTATCCGATCCGATCCGAACTCTGCACTGTTTTCTGAAACTGTTCCAGCAAGTGTTTACACCATTCGACGACTTTTTCGACCATTCTAACTATTGAAATCAATCACAAAGCATTTCATACAGTCATAGAAACATGCATAATCAACCACAAACATCAAAACATCAATATGATAGGTTAAAATGGATCAAACATACCCAAAATCCCATATTTTCCCCTTAAGCATGTTTAGGTGAAACTAATGATAGGATTAGCAAAACTTAACCAAATTAACCCAAATTCATATCAGAGGTCTAAAACATCATTTAAGAATTTATGAACATTTTTCCCGAATTTTATCATGCTTAAATTCGCTAATTAGCACTAATCACCCCTAATCAGCCATAATTAGTGTAAAATTATGCAAATCACTCACCTTAGCCACAAAATAAACTAAGATCTGAAATAATTCTCTGATTTGATGTAAATCTCAATGCCAAAAAGCAGCTCCTATGTTGCTTTGGTGAAGATCTTCCTTGATTAGGGGTTGCTAAGCTTAATCCTTGTCCAAGAGATGATTTGGAGGTGATTTAGAGGTTAGAGGCCATTTTTAGGGATCCTTGGTGATAAGTGGAGGCTAGAAAACTGAAATGGAATGATTCTTCATCTCATTTCAGCCCTCCCATAACCCTAATCCCGAAATGGGTTCTGGGCCTACTCACTAATCACCCGATTTGGCCCGGTTAAGCAGTTTTTCACCCTCCAAACCTTGTTTCAGCCATATCTCCCAAACGGTAAGTCCGTTTGGCTGTTATGACTACTCTACGGAAAGGTAAACCACCAAACGAATCAAATGGAAGTGGTTTCAGGTCAAAATTCCTTTCCAATCAAAAGTTATGGCCAAAACAGTACCAACTAGGGGCAAAATGGTCATTTAAAAATCGAAAAAAATCATAAGCATAGGAAATGACTCAAATGGATGTTTCCCAAAGTTACATGACCATACGACTTCATATCAGAAAGAAATAAATATTCTACGATCCTATGATGTGTAGAATACGGGTCATTACACTCTCCCCCCGTTAAGAAATTTCGCCCCCGAAATTCCCTAATCCAAACACACATAAAAGTCCTGCATGCCTATCAATCATAAAACAACAATCAAACATGCAAACAAGCAAAACAAGTCTATCCTAGCATGCGGAAAACTAAATTGCAAAGTAAATCTTACCAGGTAAAGAGTTCTGGATATGCCTTCCTGATGCTCTACTCTGTCTCCCAAGTACAATCATTCTCGTCCTCGCCCCACTGAACCTTGACTAGCTTCACCGCTTTCCTTCGAAGTTGCTTCGTATCGTGCCCTACAATACGAATCGGCTTGCGGTTCCCAACCGCCTCGGGTTCTACTTCGAAGTCCTCTAACTGATCAGGTGGAATAGTCACATCTGAGTCGTGAACGAACTTCCTTAGTTGGGAAACATGAAATACATTGTGAACTCCCGCCATTTTCTCTGGTAAGCCAACTCTATATGCCAAATTCCCTACTAATTCAAGAACAGGGAATGGGCCAACAAATCTTGGTGCCAACTTGCCTCTCCTGCCAAATCGTATCACACTCTTCAACGGGGAGATCTTGACAAACACCAAGTCACCAACGGAGAATTTCAAGTCTCTTCTCCTCTTATCAGCATAACTCTTCTGCCTATCTTGGGCAGCTTTCATTCGTTGCTGAATGATCTTGATCTTATCGGAAGTTTCTCTCACCACATCTGGTCCAAGCACAAATTTTTCGCCAGTCTCTATCCAACATGATGGTGAGTTGCACGGTCTTCCGTACAAAGCTTCATATGGAGCCATACCGATACTGGACTGGTAGCTATTATTATATGCAAACTCTACTAGATGCAAATGATCATCCCATGATCCACCAAAATCCAATATACAAGCTCTCAAAAGATCTTCCAATATACGATTCACCCTCTCCGTCTGACCGTCGGTCTGAGGATGATATGCGGTACTGAGATGTAATCTTGACCCTAGAGCCTCTTGTAAGCTTTTCCAAAACCCACTAGTGAACAACGGGTCTCGGTCACTCACAATGCTTTTGGGTACTCCATGAAATCTCACTACCCACTTCATATACAATTCTGCCAACTTGGCTGCCGTCCTGGTCGATTTGACTGGTATAAATCTTGCGCTCTTAGTCAATCGATCCACAATTACCCAAATGCTATCATATCCCGATCTAGTCCTTGGTAAGCCATCGATGAAATCCATCGAGACTTGCTCCCATTTCCATTCGGGAATTTCTAATGGTTGCAACAAACCACTAGGCTTCTTTTGCTCGGCTTTAACTAGCTGGCAATTCATGCATTTGGATATAAACTTCCCAACGTCTCTTTTCATCCCTTCCCAGTAGTAAGCCTGCTTCATGTCTCGATACATCTTATTACCACCGGGATGTATAGTCAGTTTTGAGTGATGACATTCTCTAAGCACTTCATCTCTCAAACCATTCACGTTGGGCACAACTAGTGTAACACCCCGAATTTCAATTAACACTAATAGTTAGAAATTAAAGTATAATTAATCTCAGATGGGAGAACCAGGGGAAACGGGCTGCGTCATTACGTTCGTCTCGGAAAAATACGCGAAATAGAGTCCGAGTTTTCGAGAATCGGAGTCCGTATGGCCCGGTTATGCCCCAAAGAAGTTTCCAGAAAATTTAAATTTAAAAACAGATTTAAAATTCAGCTAAAACAAGTTTGGAGCCAAAAGAGGAAAAGGGGGAAAAATTCCCGCCTAGCCCCGTGTCGACAGGCATGTCGATAGGGGTGTCGACAGCCCTGTCGACAGGGGTGTCGACACAGGGTGTCGGCTCTGTGGATCTGGGTGCACCAGGTCTGGTCTTGGCTGAGTCTAGGGCTATGTTCTAGAGGGTTCCGAAATCTAAGGGTCCTAATCTAATCTAGGGTTAATCTAAGGGCCTAAAACACTTTCTAATCCTATAAATAAGACCCCAACCCTACCCTAATTCATTCATAATTAAACCTTGTAATTAAACTATGGCAAAATGCAACTTGATCATGGCCTCCACAAATCAATGAAGAGGGTTGCATGCTAATCACTCTCTAATCAACCTCTAATCCCTTCTTAGCATCTTAATCTTCTTCATTTGGTGTGCAAAATTGCTAGTAGTGAGTTTCTATCACTTTGATGATCTTTTGGTAAACTAATTAGATGAGATGTGATGAGATTTATGGTTTTGTATGTGGGTTAATGAGCTTCGAATCATATGATATGATGTTAGCATTAATCTTATGTTTATGCATGTTGAGTATGTATGTTTATGCATGTTGAGTATGTAAGTTTATGCAAGTTTAATATGATGTATGTTATGTTTGCATGATGCTAAATATGCAAGTTGTGGGCTATGTAATCATATGCATGTTATGCAAGTTCATGGTGATATGCTATGCAAGTTACATGTATGTAAATATGCAAGTTACATGTTTGTTAATATGCAAGTTACATGTTTGTTAATATGCAAGTTACATGTATGAAAATATGCAAGTTACATGTAAGTAAATATGCAAGTTACATGTTTGTTAATATGCAAGTTACATGTTTGTTAATATGCAAGTTACATGTATGAAAATATGCAAGTTACATGTAAGTAAATATGCAAGTTACATGTTGTTAATATGCAAGTTACATGTTTGTTAATATGCAAGTTACATGTATGTAAATATGCAAGTTATATGTTTGTTAATATGCAAGTTCATGATGACACATTATGCAAGTCTATGAGTTAATATGCAAGTTTGTTATGCAAGTGAATATGTAAGTTATGTGACATATTATATGCAAGTTATGTGACATGTTATGCAAGTGCATGTGCAAGTTATGTGTTTGTTAATATGCAAGATGGCACCTTTGAAACATGTTCATTCATATGCAAGTTGACACCTTTTATATGTGTTATATCATGAGAACGAAATTACGTGGGAACGATGGGGTAATTAAATGCATAGGTTAATAAGATTGTGTGAAATTAATATAATTATGCATAACATAAAATAAATGAACATAGTATGGGAATTTGCCTATTTAGTTAGGTGTACCCATACTATGTGTTGGGAATTTACCTATTGAGTTAGGTCTACCCCATGGGAATTTACCTATTAAGTTAGGTCTACCCATGTTAAGAAAACTTGATTAATTAGGGATAAGTAATATAAAATTATGAGGGTGATTAATTAGGTGTAATTAATTGACTAAGACACGAGGTTGGACTCAGTTGTAGCGTAAAACTGCCCGGACCCAACCGGCTTAACCAGTTGCTACAAATGTTAGCCCAATGTGAGAGGTCTTAGGCACAAACTAAATACGTGATTAATGTAAAGACACGAGGTTAGACTCGGTTATGACATAAGGCTGCCCGGACCCAACCGGCTTAACCAGCGGTCATAAAAGACAGTCTAATGTGAGAGGTCTTTACAAAGGTTACGTTCTTAATTAATTAATTAAGAAACACTTAACCACATTAGCATGTAGAGGGACATGAGGGGTTAAGTGGGTGCCTTGGGTGTCATGAGAAAATCTAGTGGTTGCCTTGGGTGGCAATAGAAAATACGATTAGAATACTTAACCAAAATGGAAACATGTAATTAAACATGATTAAAGGGTTAAGTAGGGTATACTAGAAAAAAAGGACAAGCTTAGGTGGGTAGCTTGTGGAGGCCCATTTCAACCAGTAACCCATACGTATCTTTGTGGGCTCGACCCATGTCGAGGACGGGACACGCATACTGGGCTTGACTGTAAGAGGCAAACGGGTTAGCGGTGGCAACGCAAGTCCAACGGGCTTCATATGCGTGAGTGGGCCCGGGCTGGTAGGTAAGCCGTTGTTGCATCGTGTAGATATAAGCCGTGCACCGTTAGTTTTATCAGGTTGCCACGTTGGGGAATGGTACACCCCACGGTGGGGCCAGCACGGGTATCTACGTTAGGGAGCCGATCGAGTGGGGAGTAGTGTGTACACCTGGTAGATTGTAGGGCCCTGTGGCGCCTACTTGGTCACCTAGGGGTACGCAAGTGCTATTAGGTTAATTTTATAAGTCCTTGGGTGGGATCAACCTTTAAGTTAGGAACGACTGGTGTGGTGCAGTTTAGTAATTTACCTTAGGAAGGGTAGATGCGTCTTTATCCTTTATCTTAGTTTAGTTGACTGCTTAGGGTAGCTATTCATCCCTATATGTTACCATATATCAGTTCATGTCTTCTCTGGTTACTTTAACGATTGTATTGTTAAAGTTATAGGACTCGCTCAGACTTATGTCTGACCCCGTTGTTTTAATCTTTTTCCCAACCCTCAGGTCCTGTGGTGGATCCTAGCAGTAGTGGAGCTTGATCGGATTGCTGTTCCAGTCTTTAGGAGCTTGGGTAGATGTAAAGCTCCAGTTATCCAGTTATCTTTCCTTTTGTTTTGGCTATTGTATGAGAGTGGGATTATGTACTTCTTTATTTTGAGGGATATTGTACTTAACTTTTACTGTGGTTTTATGATGTAACCAGACATGTTTTACTTCCGCTGTTATGAGATGATGTTTTAAATTTCCAGTACTATTTATATCTGGCTGGTTATAATTTTTCTGTTCTATATTCACTAAAATACTCCACCGATGCTATGGCATTCCCCTAGTGAGTGACCATAGTGGGAGTGGGGTGTTACATGTGGTATCAGAGCTTAAGGTTACCAGAACAGATAATTTTTTTTAGAAAAACTATTTTCTAAGAGTATTTTCGAAGAAAATATTTTCAAAAGCACGTCTTTTAAGAGAAAAAGTTTTGAAAAAGAAAAGCATAATCCCCAATAGCCATATCTTTATCTTTCGGAATCTCCTTTTTGAATCTTTCCTCTTTCGTTTCAGCATGGCTGAAGATCTTAACATCCCGGAGGGCTTAGTTATACCATTATGGTATAGGAGGTTGCAAGAGGCTAGGGCCGCGGCTGCGGGTCCAGCCAATGCTACTACACCAGAGACAACTGCTCCTCCTCCTCAGCCTAGAGTGGATAATTTTGCTAAGGTTTGCAAGGAGTTCAAGGCTATAGGAGGAAAACCTTTTCTAGGTTCAGAGACTTTCGTAGAGGCTAGAGATTGGCTTAAGGAAGTGGAAGAGTTGCTAGATATCTTTGAAGTGGAAGAGGGAAAGAAAGTCAAGTTGGCGGCTTGGTTGATGAAGGGAGAGGCCTCATTCTGGTGGGAGGTCACTAATGGAGAACGCCCTGTTGACTCTTGGGCAGATTTTAAGCAAAGGTTTGGAGTTAAGTTTCTCTCAAGGGCGGAAGAGAATCTGTTTATGGAGAAGTTCTTGAATTTGAAGCAAGGGAATCTCACGGTGAAAGAATATGTCAACAAATTCAATCAATTAGCAAGGTTTGGCATAGAGTTGGTGAATACACCGGAGAAGAAGGCTTTGAGGTTCGTTAGAGGCTTGAACGAACCATTTCAAGGAATAGCTATGACTCACATTCCTATGGGGGCCACCTTTGAGAAACTTGTCTACATGGCACTTATGCATGAGGATGATAAGAATTCTAAGGCACCAGAGAAAAAGGGGGATCAGAAGAAACCGCAACAACAACAAGGCAAGGGCGGAAAAGGCAATGGTGACAAGAAGAAGACGAAGAAGAAGTGCTTCAATTGTGGAACACCAGGCCACCTCAGTAAGGATTGTCGCAAAAAGAAGAAGACCGGTTGCTTTCATTGTGGTGAAGCAGGGCATCTTGTGAAAAACTGCCCAAAGAAGGGGCAGAAGACGGGGTCTACCTCAGGAGGTCAGGTGCAAGCTCTTATAGCACCACCTCAGTCAGGGGGGCAAGTTCAGGTTCTCTCAGTTCTACCGATTCAGCAGAGAGGTAGAACTATTTCCGTTGAAAGTCTGGTTTTTCTGTTTGATCATCCAGTTCGTACTTTGTTTGACTCTGGCGCATCGCATTCTTTTATCTCATCATCGTTAGTTGAGTCACTGCACTTAGACACCAGTCTAGTTGATGATCCCTTGGTTGTTTCAAACCCAATTGGGAGCTCTATATATCTGTCTATGATATGTTTGGGTTTGAAGATTTCTATACTTAGCGTTGAGTTTAGATGTGATGCTTTTGTATTGGGCTTCACGGGCTATGGGTTGATTTTGGGCATGGACTGGTTATCCAGTAATGGTGCCGTTCTTGATTGTGAAAGGAGAATTGTCAGGCTTATGACCCGCTTGGGTAATACTCTCGAGATCTCTTGTAATCCCATGGAATCTGTTTTGCTAAGTTATCTTGAATCGCTCGATGCTTCGGTCGAGAGTTTGCGTTCTGTCAGAGTAGTCCGGGAATATCCGGATGTGTTTGAAGAAGTGAAGAATTTACCTCCGAAGCGGGAGATAGATTTCCGAATTTATTTGGTGGATAATGCCAAACCAGTGTCTTTGCCAGTGCGCCACATGGCTCCTCGTGAGAGAAGAGAACTTCATAAGCAAGTAGGGGAGTTGCTTGAGAAGGGGTTCATAAGGCGAAGTATATCAGAGTGGGGAGCTCCAGTAGTGTTTGCCACGAAGGCGGATGGGTCCCTTAGACTTTGTGTGGATTATAGAGAACTTAATAAGCTCACGAAGAAGAATAGACACCCATTACCGAGAATAAATGATCTCTTTAATCAGTTGGTTGGCGCCTCAGTGTTTTCGCAAATGGACTTAGCTACAGGGTTTCATCAGTTGAGAGTGGCGGAGGACAGTATAGAGAAGACTGCTTTCCGGACTCCGGATGGTTTTTGTGAGTGGCTAGTGATGCCATTTGGGTTGACAAACGCCCCTGCATACTTTGTTGATCTCATGAGTAGAGTGTTCAGAGAGTATCTGAATAAGTTTGTAGTAGTTTTTGTGGATGATATCTTGGTCTTTTCCAAGAGTGAAGAAGAGCATGCCTTACATCTCAAGGAAGTGTTGGAGACTCTTCGAGCACATAGTCTTAAAGCTAAATTCTCTAAATGTCATTTTTGGAGAAGAGAAGTGCGATTCTTAGGGCATGTGGTCTCTAAGGAAGGGATAGCTGTGGATCCCGCAAAGATAGTATCTATCCAGGATTGGAAAGTTCCTAGAAATGCTACCGAAGTAAGAAGTTTCTTGGGGTTGGCAGGATATTATAGGAAGTTCATCAAAGACTTCGCGAAGATATCAGCCCCATTAACCCGCTTGACGAAGAAGAATCTGGTTTTCTTATGGGACGTAGATTGTGATGATGCTTTCCGACGGTTAAAGAGAGCTTTGACCACCGCTCCAGTTTTAGTGCTCCCAGATGGGAGTAAGCCGTTTGTTGTTTATACCGATGCTTGTGGGACAGGATTAGGCGCAGTCTTGATGCAGGAGGGAAGGGTAATAGCCTATGGAGGGAGACAATTGAGAGTGCATGAGAAGAATTACCCTACCCATGATCTAGAGTTGGCCGCGATTGTTTTCGCACTTAAGTCTTGGCGCCATTATCTTCTTAGTGAGAGATTCGAGTTGTTCACCGACCATAAATCATTGAAGTACTTATTCTCTCAGAAGGATTTAAACTTAAAACAGCAAAGGTGGATGGAGTTCTTAGCATCCTATGATTTCGAGATAGCGTATACTCCTGGCAAGGGTAACGTGGTGGCAGACGCCTTGAGTAGAAAAAGGCTATCTTTGAGTCCATTGTTCGTGGAACGACGAAGCTTGGAGTTTCTTTCTTTGTTTGACTTCAGACCTTCTGTTGATTTTGTACCTGGTTTGTTGGCATCCTTGGAGGTTAGACCTACTCTTTTGAGACGGATTGGCGAGGCTCAGCGAGACGACCCACAGTTGGTTGAGTTGGTAGAGAAGCTTATGAGGGGGGAGTCGTCCAGCCATTTGGGTAGATACACCATAGATGATAAGGGATGGTTGCATAGAGACGGTAGACTTTGTGTACCGCAAGATGAGGGTTTGAAGAAGGCTATCTTGGATGATGCACATCGTTCAAGAATGACTATTCATCCCGGTGGAGACAAAATGTACCAAGACATAAAGAGAGTTTTCTTCTGGGCCGGTATGAAGAAAGATGTGGCCGAGTATGTGGCTAGATGCTTAGTGTGCCAACAAGTTAAAGCGGAGCAAAGGAAACCCGGTGGGTTGTTGCACCCATTGGAAGTTCCGCAATGGAAGTGGGATAGTGTCTCGATGGATTTCATCGATGGGTTACCGAGATCGAGGAAGGGCAATACGGGAATTTGGGTTGTGGTAGACAGACTTACCAAGAGTGCCCATTTTATACCCGTGAAGAGTAAGAGGACCGCTCCATGGCTTGCTTCAGTCTATGTTAGAGAGATTGTTAGATTGCATGGCGTACCATCCAGCATTGTGAGTGATCGAGATCCTATCTTCACTAGTGAGTTTTGGAGAAGTTTGCAAGAGGCGGTAGGGACTCAGTTGTGTTTGAGCACCGCATATCATCCTCAGACGGACGGTCAGACCGAGAGGGTGAACCGTATCTTAGAAGATCTCTTGAGGCTTTGTATCTTGGATTTTGGAGGTACATGGGAAGAACATCTTCCTTTGGTGGAGTTCGCATATAATAACAGCTTTCAGTCCAGTATTGGTATGGCTCCTTTCGAAGCTCTTTATGGAAGGCCTTGTCGATCTCCTACATGTTGGTGGGAATCTACGGATAAGATCTTCCTTGGGCCAGATATGGTTAGAGAGACTTCAGAGAAGATTGATTTGATTCGTAGAAGGATGAAGGCAGCGCAAGATAGACAGAAATCTTATGCGGATCGGAGAAGGACGGATCTTGAGTTTGAGGTTGGGGATATGGTTTTTGTCAAAGTATCTCCATTGAGAAATGTTGTTCGCTTTGGGTCCGTTGGGAAGTTAGCACCGAGATTTGTTGGGCCGTTTCCTATTAAGGAAAGGATTGGACGGATGGCATATAGGGTGGAGTTGCCCGACAGACTTAGTGGTGTTCATGATGTATTCCATGTCTCACATCTGAGGAAGTGCTTACATGAGACCGCAGAGGTGGTAGAGCCGAGCTTGCTTAGAGATGTAGAGGTAGAGCGTGATGCGACGATTCGACGAGCTCCTACTCGCATCCTTGGGTCAGAGATTAGGAAGTTGAGGAACAGAGAAGTTCAGCTAGTTAAAGTGCAATGGGGAGATGACGAAAGCAATGCTACTTGGGAGACGGAAGCGAAGATGCGTTCTTTGTATCCATTTCTTTTTGGGAGTATGTCTTTTAACTTCTCCTTTATCGCTTGTCTAGTACTTATCTTATCTTTAGTATGTCCTCTCGTTAGTACTATTTGACCTTTAGATAGGGTAAGCCTATGGTTGAAACATGTGTTTGAAACATGTTATGGTTGATGGATGCATGTGGATGCAATTGGTTGCTAGTGGTTGCTCGTGGATGCATATACACACACATTAGGCACTAGATCGGCTCAGACACTTCATGTTGCATATTGCATAAATGGATGTGGTAGATAGAATTGATGGATGTATCATGGTTGTGTTATCATATGGATGATGCATTTTTGTGTATGGTTGTGCACGCATGTAGAAATTTGTATGTGTCAATAGGGTTTCGCATACATACTGGATGCATGGCACTATTATGGTTTGCATTAAGGAGGTCGACTGAATCAGTAGACCGCCTGATTTTGCATTAGTATACGGACATATACACACACTTTCCGCATATGTTCATACATCATTAGAAGTTTCTAAGGATAATGGTTGCTTGTGGTTGATGGTTTAGTAGATGGTTGTTTGGTTGGTAGGATATGTTCTTCTTAACTTAGAGATTTCGAGGACGAAATCCTTTAAGTAGGGGAGAATGTAACACCCCGAATTTCAATTAACACTAATAGTTAGAAATTAAAGTATAATTAATCTCAGATGGGAGAACCAGGGGAAACGGGCTGCGTCATTACGTTCGTCTCGGAAAAATACGCGAAATAGAGTCCGAGTTTTCGAGAATCGGAGTCCGTATGGCCCGGTTATGGCCCAAAGAAGTTTCCAGAAAATTTAAATTTAAAAACAGATTTAAAATTCAGCTAAAACAAGTTTGGAGCCAAAAGAGGAAAAGGGGGAAAAATTCCCGCCTAGCCCCGTGTCGACAGGCATGTCGACAGGGGTGTCGACAGGGGTGTCGACAGCCCTGTCGACAGGGGTGTCGACACAGGGTGTCGGCTCTGTGGATCTGGGTGCACCAGGTCTGGTCTTGGCTGAGTCTAGGGCTATGTTCTAGAGGGTTCCGAAATCTAAGGGTCCTAATCTAATCTAGGGTTAATCTAAGGGCCTAAAACACTTTCTAATCCTATAAATAAGACCCCAACCCTACCCTAATTCATTCATAATTAAACCTTGTAATTAAACTATGGCAAAATGCAACTTGATCATGGCCTCCACAAATCAATGAAGAGGGTTGCATGCTAATCACTCTCTAATCAACCTCTAATCCCTTCTTAGCATCTTAATCTTCTTCATTTGGTGTGCAAAATTGCTAGTAGTGAGTTTCTATCACTTTGATGATCTTTTGGTAAACTAATTAGATGAGATGTGATGAGATTTATGGTTTTGTATGTGGGTTAATGAGCTTTGAATCATATGATATGATGTTAGCATTAATCTTATGTTTATGCATGTTGAGTATGTATGTTTATGCATGTTGAGTATGTAAGTTTATGCAAGTTTAATATGATGTATGTTATGTTTGCATGATGCTAAATATGCAAGTTGTGGGCTATGTAATCATATGCATGTTATGCAAGTTCATGGTGATATGCTATGCAAGTTACATGTATGTAAATATGCAAGTTACATGTTTGTTAATATGCAAGTTACATGTTTGTTAATATGCAAGTTACATGTATGAAAATATGCAAGTTACATGTAAGTAAATATGCAAGTTACATGTTTGTTAATATGCAAGTTACATGTTTGTTAATATGCAAGTTACATGTATGAAAATATGCAAGTTACATGTAAGTAAATATGCAAGTTACATGTTGTTAATATGCAAGTTACATGTTTGTTAATATGCAAGTTACATGTATGTAAATATGCAAGTTATATGTTTGTTAATATGCAAGTTCATGATGACACATTATGCAAGTCTATGAGTTAATATGCAAGTTTGTTATGCAAGTGAATATGTAAGTTATGTGACATATTATATGCAAGTTATGTGACATGTTATGCAAGTGCATGTGCAAGTTATGTGTTTGTTAATATGCAAGATGGCACCTTTGAAACATGTTCATTCATATGCAAGTTGACACCTTTTATATGTGTTATATCATGAGAACGAAATTACGTGGGAACGATGGGGTAATTAAATGCATAGGTTAATAAGATTGTGTGAAATTAATATAATTATGCATAACATAAAATAAATGAACATAGTATGGGAATTTGCCTATTTAGTTAGGTGTACCCATACTATGTGTTGGGAATTTACCTATTGAGTTAGGTCTACCCCATGGGAATTTATCTATTAAGTTAGGTCTACCCATGTTAAGAAAACTTGATTAATTAGGGATAAGTAATATAAAATTATGAGGGTGATTAATTAGGTGTAATTAATTGACTAAGACACGAGGTTGGACTCAGTTGTAGCGTAAAACTGCCCGGACCCAACCGGCTTAACCAATTGCTACAAATGTTAGCCCAATGTGAGAGGTCTTAGGCACAAACTAAATACGTGATTAATGTAAAGACACGAGGTTAGACTCGGTTATGACATAAGGCTGCCCGGACCCAACCGGCTAAACCAGCGGTCATAAAAGACAGTCTAATGTGAGAGGTCTTTACAAAGGTTACGTTCTTAATTAATTAATTAAGAAACACTTAACCACATTAGCATGTAGAGGGACATGAGGGGTTAAGTGGGTGCCTTGGGTGTCATGAGAAAATCTAGTGGTTGCCTTGGGTGGCAATAGAAAATACGATTAGAATACTTAACCAAAATGGAAACATGTAATTAAACATGATTAAAGGGTTAAGTAGGGTATACTAGAAAAAAAGGACAAGCTTAGGTGGGTAGCTTGTGGAGGCCCATTTCAACCAGTAACCCATACGTATCTTTGTGGGCTCGACCCATGTCGAGGACGGGACACGCATACTGGGCTTGACTGTAAGAGGCAAACGGGTTAGCGGTGGCAACGCAAGTCCAACGGGCTTCATATGCGTGAGTGGGCCCGGGCTGGTAGGTAAGCCGTTGTTGCATCGTGTAGATATAAGCCGTGCACCGTTAGTTTTATCAGGTTGCCACGTTGGGGAATGGTACACCCCACGGTGGGGCCAGCACGGGTATCTACGTTAGGGAGCCGATCAAGTGGGGAGTAGTGTGTACACCTGGTAGATTGTAGGGCCCTGTGGCGCCTACTTGGTCACCTAGGGGTACGCAAGTGCTATTAGGTTAATTTTATAAGTCCTTGGGTGGGATCAACCTTTAAGTTAGGAACGACTGGTGTGGTGCAGTTTAGTAATTTACCTTAGGAAGGGTAGATGCGTCTTTATCCTTTATCTTAGTTTAGTTGACTGCTTAGGGTAGCTATTCATCCCTATATGTTACCATATATCAGTTCATGTCTTCTCTGGTTACTTTAACGATTGTATTGTTAAAGTTATAGGACTCGCTCAGACTTATGTCTGACCCCGTTGTTTTAATCTTTTTCCCAACCCTCAGGTCCTGTGGTGGATCCTAGCAGTAGTGGAGCTTGATCGGATTGCTGTTCCAGTCTTTAGGAGCTTGGGTAGATGTAAAGCTCCAGTTATCCAGTTATCTTTCCTTTTGTTTTGGCTATTGTATGAGAGTGGGATTATGTACTTCTTTATTTTGAGGGATATTGTACTTAACTTTTACTGTGGTTTTATGATGTAACCAGACATGTTTTACTTCCGCTGTTATGAGATGATGTTTTAAATTTCCAGTACTATTTATATCTGGCTGGTTATAATTTTTCTTTTCTATATTCACTAAAATACTCCACCGATGCTATGGCATTCCCCTAGTGAGTGACCATAGTGGGAGTGGGGTGTTACAACTAGTCTTCCATTCTTCCGAAGCCATCCATCTCGATCAAGCCCATACACATTCATCTCCTCTTCGATACCCATCTCTAGCTTGGAGATGATTTCCAATAGATTAGGATCGTCCCTCTGACTAGAACCAATCCGCTCCATCAAAGTGGGCCTGATTGTCAAACTAGCTAGCATAACTGGATCCAATTCGCACTTTGGTCTGAAATCAAAACCCGCGATATACTCCAGTTGCTTCCATTCAAGAAACATTGCCCCTAAGCTGGCGTGTCTCCTACTCAAGGAATCGGTTACCGCATTACCTTTCCCAGGTGTGTATGCGATATCAAAATCATACGAAGCCAAGAACTCTAACCATCTCTGCTGACGGAGATTCAGATCTTTCTGAGAGAAGAGATACTTTGACGATTTATGATCGGTAAACAACTCAAATCTTTCTCCCAAGAGATAGTGTCTCCACATCTTTAGCGCAAATACAATCGCTGCCAATTCTAAATCATGGGTAGGATACTTCTTCTCATGCGGCTTTAGCTGTCGACTAGCATAAGCTATAACCCTACCTCCTTGCATCAATACTGCACCTAGTCCGGTACCACAAGTATCCGTGTATACCGTCATCTCTTCATTTCCCCTAGGAATGACTAACACTGGCGCACGCGTCAACCTTTCCTTTAGACTCTTGAAGGCATCCTCACACACTTCGTCCCAGACGAAGGACTGATTCTTCTTAGTCAACTGAGTCAACGGTGCTGAAATCTTGGAGAAGTCCTGGATAAACTTACGATAATATCCAGCTAATCCCAAGAAACTTCTTACGTCTGTCGCATTCTTGGGCGTAGGCCAATCCTGTACCGTAGCCACCTTCGCAGGGTCCACGGCAATACCACTCTCGGAAACAACATGACCCAAGAATCTTACTTCCCTTCTCCAAAAATGACACTTAGAGAATTTCGCTTTCAATTGGTGTTTCCTCAACACCTCCATCACTATCCTCAAGTGTCCCTTGTGTTCCTCCTCTGTCCTTGAATAAACAAGGATTTCATCCACGAACACAAGAACAAACTTATTCAACTGATCTCTGAATACTCGATTCATAAGATCCACAAAATAGGCTGGTGCATTGGTCAACCCAAACGGCATGACCAACCACTCATAAAATCCAGACGGCGTCCTAAATGCCGTTTTCGAAACACTCTCATCTGCTACTCGAAGCTGATGAAATCCTGTCGCGAGGTCCAACTGGGAGAACACTCTAGCTCCTTCCAGCTAATCAAACAAATCATCTATCCGCGGTAGAGGATACTTATTCTTCCTCGTCACCTTATTCAACTCGCGATAGTCCACACACAAACGAAGGGAACCATCTGCCTTAGTGGCAAACACAACTGGTGCTCCCCACTCGGAGACACTCCTTCTAATAAATCCCTTCTTCAAAAGATTGCTGACTTGCACCCCGAGCTCTCGCTGCTCCCTTGGTGCCATACAACGAAGTGGCATCACTATAGGTCTGGCATCTTTCACTAAATCAATACGGAACTCAATCTCTCGGTGTGGTGGAAGCCCGGTCACCTCCTCGAAGACGTCCGGATACTGGCCAACCACGGGCACATCTGACAACTCATCCTGCGGGATGTCGAGGGAATTTACAAAACTAGCCATAACCCCATCACTAGGTAGATTACCAAACACTACCCTCCGCCCATCATCCGCCCTCACTGTCACCAAAAATCCCTCACAGTCTACCACCACCCCGTATCTTTGGAGCCAATCGACTCCCAATATAATGCCATACCCAGTAAAGCCCAAAACAAAGCAATCACATACAAACATACATCCATGACTCGATAAGACCAAATTCCTGCAAATCATACTAAGGCTAATCGAACCACCAATCGGGTTCGTCACAACCAATGGTCTATCGACTATCTCGGGTTCCAGTCCCAACCTATCTACCAGGTCACTAGATATGAAGGAACGGGAAGCCCCAGTATCAAACAAAACTTGAACTGGTATATCATAAATAGAAAGCATACCTTGAACAACAACATTCTTTCCTTTCTCCGCCGCAGTTGGGGCATTCGACGAAGAAGGAACAACATCAATAGCATATGCTTTCACAATCTGCTTCTCCTTAAGAGGTTGCGGAGACTTATCCTTCTGATGTCCCACTTGACCACAGTTGTAGCACTTCCTTTCCGCTGGCTTGGCCCGACATTCCTTAGCATAATGGCCCTTCTTTCCACAGCTGAAGCACTCAACATCCTTTTTACTCTTTTTCTGGCCACCTTTAGATTGGTCCTGCTTCCTCTTATTCTGAGAGTTATTCTTGCCTCCACCGCCTGCTTGCGGCTTTGGCCCTTCTGCAGATGCAGCCTCAGTCTTTGACTTAGGGTAAAGACACTCTGACCTCAAAGCTTTCCCCACAATCGATTCAAACGTCTCATCGATGTGGTTGATAAGCCTTTTCCCAAGTATCCATCCAAACCAGTAATAAACTTCTCATTCTTCTTCTCAGGAGTATCAATGAGAGACAGTCCATACTTCAACAAAGTGTCGAACTCAGCAATATAATCAGAAACTGCCATTCCGTTCTGCTTGAGTTCCAAGAACCTCTTAAACAGTACTGACTTCTAGGCAGCTGGAATAAACTTCTCGCTAAAGCGAGCCTTGAACTGATCCCAAGTAACCTGATCCTCTGGAGTAGCTGTTCTAATGGCATTCCACCAATTCATCGCTCGCCCTTGCAGCTGACGAGACGCTAGCCTTCTCTTCATCGCATCCTCAAGACCCAAGTCATCAAAGATACGGTCACAGCTATCCATCCAATCTTGAACATCCGTGGCCGACTCCGTTCCGTGGAACGACTTTCCACCAAGATTAGTGTAATCCTTGCACAACTTGGCAAAATCGACCCTAGGCGCCTGCACTACTGGGCCAACACCAACTCCGGGATTGGGAATTGCCCCTTGCACTTCTCTAAGCATGTCTCTCATGAGGTTAGTAAACATTGCCCTCATGTCAGCGGCATTCCCTTGGTTGGTCCCTCTACTAGCACCCCTCGTGTCTCGGTTCATCGTCAATTTGAAAAAGGGAAACGATTAACGACCCCATAATGGTGCTAGTGTAGTGCGACTTCATTCTTATACTACTAATAGTATATACATATATAGCTTTTGAAAACCAAAGTAATCACAAATACGCGCTCTCATATACGTACTAACTCTCCCTAGTGTCTTTCCCTAGGTTAACTACGCAACCTAGAGCTCTGATACCAAGTGTGACGGCCCACCCCGCACCAACCGACATTTATTCCAAAGGTGCGCTGTACCCATGTCCAGTTAGCACGGAACGGGTCGTCAGAAGGAAAAATGAAGAAGGAAATGAACATACAAAGAACCTGTAGAATGTCTCACAGCGCATAGAACAAAATATAATAATAACATACTTGACATTAAACAGGAGAGACAGTGCATAAGCTGAAAATCAGAACTAAACATCATAGCAGCGGAAATTCAGAATACAGCTTATTACAACTTTCAAACTGTCTCAAAGACAAAAGTAAGATAAATGAGGTACACTACTAATGCCCAAGTAGTGACCACCAACGACACAGGGAGAATGTGTATATATATATATCATACGTGGAAGCCTCCTGCCCGCCTCCGAATCAGCTACTCGCGCATCACCAGCTAACCTGTCTCTAGTCTGCTCGTGTGAGCACCCAGAGTAATAAGAGGAGATATAAAACTCTGGGTCAGACATAAAGCCTGGTATGAGCGATAAGCATCTAAAGTGAACAATAACAGGTAGACTAAAACATACCTGAACCTGCAACCAAAGAGTTAGCACTACATACTGTACAACACTCTAAGGTATCATATCAAAAAGTGTAAAGATACGGAGGTGGGGGAGGTGTGCATGTCATAGGGATGGCAAACAATCAAACATAGCATCCATCCTCACATCTCTCACTCAGTGCGTAAAGCATACGATATTCACCACTTCGATCACCCAACATTCCTTGCTACGATCACTTTGCCCCATGAAGTCATAAATGGCTTCACTGCACTGATAACGTTGCCACAAATCCTTCGCTATGTCCACTTTGCCCCATGGAGTCACAAGAACCCCACTGCACTGGCTCATAGCCTTACCAATCCTTACTATGTCCACTCTTCCCCATGGAGTCACAAGAACCCCACTGCACTGGCTCATAGTCTTACTGCGCATCACCTTGCCCCTCGGGTCGTAATGACCCTACTGCACTGATAACGTAGTCTTGCTACCATCACCTTGCCCCTCAGGTCATAATGACCCTACTGCACTGATAAGTAGCCCATCATCCATTTTTTAGTGGTGAATCGAAGTTATGAACGTCGACAACTCCTTAGCACACGTCCCGCAGCAAAGTCCAACTCATGAAGTGAACTCCTTGGTTCCCAGCTGGTTCCGGGATCCTGAGCTCTAACTTCCCCTATTGGACTACCTTTGCATCTCGGGTTATTGGTCAATACTGGGTCGGGTCGGGTTCCTCCTTCTGGTGCGGTTCGGGTCGGCATTCCTCTGGGTTGGAGTCAGATGCTTCTCTTCAGGTCGGGTCGGGTGCTTCCCTTCGGGTCGGGTCGGGTGGATCCACCTTCACGCTCCCTTCATGTGCTCCTATCCGATCCGCTTCCGTGCTCCTACTCTGATTCGTCTTCGTGCTTCCGATCCGATCCGTCCTCCTCGATCCGATCCGTCTTCCTCTATCCGATTCGATCCCAGTTCAGCTAGCGCGGCCTTCCTTTTTGCCACTTTTCCCAAGTGTTGGGTTCCGATCTGATCAGATTCTTTGCTCAGTTCCACATATCCGATCCGAGCCCCCTTATCCGATCCGATCCGAACTCTGCACTGTTTTCTGAAACTGTTCCAGCAAGTGTTTACACCATTCGACGACGTTTTCGACCATTCTAACTATTGAAATCAATCACAAAGCATTTCATACAGTCATAGCAACATGCATAATCAACCACAAACATCAAAACATCAATATGATAGGTTAAAATGGATCAAACATACCCAAAATCCCATATTTTCCCCTTAAGCATGTTTAGGTGAAACTAATGATAGGATTAGCAAAACTTAACCAAATTAACCCAAATTCATATCAGAGGTCTAAAACATCATTTAGGAATTTATGAACATTTTCCCCGAATTTTATCATGCTTAAATTCGCTAATTAGCACTAATCACCCCTAATTAGTCATAATTAGTGTAAAACTATGCAAATCACTCACCTTAGCCACAAAATAAACTAAGATCTGAAATAATTTTCTGATTTGATGTAAATCTCAATGCCAAAAAGCAGCTCCTATGTTGCTTTGGTGAAGATCTTCCTTGATTAGGGGTTGCTAAGCTTAATCCTTGTCCAAGAGATGATTTGGAGGTGATTTAGAGGTTAGAGGCCATTTTTAGGGATCCTTGGTGATAGCTGGAGGCTAGAAAACTGAAATGGAATGATTCTTCATCTCATTTCAGCCCTCCCATAACCCTAATCCTGAAATGGGTTCTGGGCCTACTCACTAATCACCCGATTTGGCCCGGTTAAGCAGTTTTTCACCCTCCAAACCTTGTTTCAGCCATATCTCCCAAACGGTTAGTCCGTTTGGCTATTATGACTACTCTACGGAAAGGTAAACCACCAAACGAATCAAATGGAAGTGGTTTCAGGTCAAAATTACTTTCCAATCAAAAGTTATGGCCAAAACAGTACCAACTAGGGGCAAAATGGTCATTTAAAAATCGACAAAAATCATAAGCATAGGAAATGACTCAAATGGATGTTTCCCAAAGTTACATGACCATACGACTTCATACAAGAAAGAAATAAATATTCTACGATCCTATGATGTGTAGAATACGGGTCATTACAGCCTACCTTCGAGCCAAGGCCTATCGCTAAAATACGCGAACACACGCAATTGGGAACAATTAGGAATGATTAATTTGGGGCATAATTCATATTGTAAAACATGATTGGGAATTTTGGGCATAATTTGTACCTTGAGCCAAAACTTAGGATTTGGGGGCACAATTTATATCTTGATCTAAACCATAATCTCGGGCATAACTTGCATTGTGGATCAGACGTGGATTTGGGGCATAATAAACATGAAAATTGGTTAGTAATGAAAATGCCTAGATTTACAGTAATTAGAAACTGTAACCGCGCTTAATTACGAGGATTACACTTGTGGTAGAAGCCCGCCCAGAACCGTCCAACGTATCCAGCGTCCACAAGTGGTAAATCTAATGTGAGGGGTCTAAGTGTGTCAACATGTAACGGTGCTAAGACACGAGGTTAAGTCCGACTTGTGGAAGAAGTCTGCCCAGACCCAACCAGCATATCTAGCATCCACAAGTGGTAGAATTAATGTGGGAGGTCTATCGCAATAATAACCGTAGATGAATGAATGGTAATGAACTTGTAATACTTAACTTGTTTGAATCCATAAGGATTACATGAACCTGCTAACTTGAGTATGGGGTTAAGCAAACTTTCTTGAATTAGTAGGAGGGTAAAGTTAATCTTGTTAAATATGTGGGTATAGGTTATATATATAAACAGGATAAACTTAACCTTTTGGGGTTATGTAATATTGTTAAACTAGTAGGCATGACCTGCTGAAATCCTAGTAGTGAGGATACAAGCCTAGGGAGAAGCTTGTGTCATATGTCGTGTAGGACCCGTTTCAATCAATACCCCATCTTGGTATCAAACGGGGAACCCTAAACTGGGTCGGGGTTTGGACATGCTTACTGAGCTGATTATAAGAGGTCACTTGAGTGAGGGTGTTGACAGCGCGTTCCAACGGAGTCATGTGCGTGCATGGGCCCGCTTGCTAGGGAAGACAAGGCATTGTGACATCAGTAGATATGGTTGTGCACATCTTGTAAACAAAGGATTGCCACTTTAGGAAGTGATACATCCTACTGTGGTTCCGGCACAGGGTATCTATGAGTTAGGGAGCCGATCGATTGAGGGTAGTGATGAGGGTACATCTAGTCTTGCTTGTTTAGGAGCCCGTTATTATTGTTGGGGTAACACGCGTCAGTTCTATTAGGCTACCTGTTATTGTATGGGGTAAACCCTCTCACTAAAAGTACACCTATGTCTACCATCTTGTACTTGTTGGGATCGTCTTATTCTTGTTATATTAGTAATGTGCAGAGAAAAGTATTTGAGAAGCGCAATGCATGTTCTGTTCTATATCCCGTTTACCTTGTTATTCTTGCCTTATGACACTATTATCTCTCTCCAACTTATATGCCTGTCATGATGCTTTTACTTATTTATATTCTAAAAGTAACTGGACTCGCCAGACTTTATGTCTGACCCATTTTTTTCCTCTTTTTTATCTTTCATTCCCCCTAGGTTCTTAGGGTGGGAATACTCAAGATTGATCAGGATTCTTCTTTCCTTCTGCTTGGAGCCGCTTAGATGTATTTCTCGATTTCGTATCTATTCGACTATGGCTATATTTTGAGGATTATGCTCTTTTTATGTATTATTGTACCTCTGATGATGATTTTTTTACAAGGCAGAAGTTTTGTGTTTTCAGTATTCCAGAAGTACTATGTAATTGGGTTTGAACCAGGAAGCTTTTCCATTAGGTAAAGTTTTAATTCCACTGATGTTTTATGTCTGTCTTGTAATGTTTCTGTTTCTATTTACCTAAACGCTTCACGAAACTTAATGCATTATTATAAGAAGTGACATTAACGGACGTGGGGTGTCACAGAAAGATTCAGATCTGAAACAACTATAACAATTATTGTATCAATTTTAACCTCTACTTCGAAGAAACCTCGTACTCATAGAAATACTCACCTAAAATTTAAGCAAATCCAATAAGCCTTGATAGATCCTCTCTATTTATGAATATTCTCCAAAATATGTGTAGAACCAAGCCTTAATGCCTTATTAAAATTATATTTGAGAAGAGGGTTTTTTGAGGGAGGCAGAGGAATGGAGTAGTAAGGATTTGGTTAGGTTTTGGAGGCTATTTATAATAGAGTTTGGTTGTCTAGGTTTATTTGATTTTAGGCCATCAAATTAGAAGATGGATCTGGAAGCAAAACCCCAAAACATAGCCCAATCAGTCAAAATCGTGCCTGCAAACAACGTTTCCAGGCCACGACCTGGGTCGACTCACTTATATGTTGGTCGACCTACTTGGGTCCTGGGTTGACCCGTGGTCGACCAGCAGGGACTGGGTCACCCCAATTCCATTGTATATATATTTAATGCTTTCAATTTTCTGATTTTAGGTTAATCTTCAAGCAACTATAACCTCTTCTTTTTAAGTCCGATTTTAGGAAACCCAATGTCTGTCTTAACCAGAATTTCGTAGCAAACCCAATGTCGCAACCCCCAGTGTCAAATTCTCAATATTTTTCTGATTAATATTTATTTTGTTAACCTATTCCTTAGTTAATTGATTTCTTAATTAACTATTGTTTGTTAAAAATTCGGGTTGTTACATTCTCCGCTCCTTAAAGGATTTCTCCCCTGAAAGCTCCAAGGTCGAAGAATGGTACAATGTTTTCTACATCCATCATTCACTGATAACCATGGTCCTTAGTTTATTTCTAATGCAATTTATGTACTTATGAAACAATGTAGTGTGTATGACCCTGACTAATGCAAAAGATTAGGCAGTCTACTGATTTAGTCAACCTCCTTTTTATGCAATTATGTTTGTGCCACGTAACCAAATGTGTGCATCAAACACCATCCATATGCAACAACCATATGATACCATCCATATGTTTCGTCCATAAAAGCAAAATAAAATGCACATACATCCGTGTGCATATGCAAGTGTCCTATTCATCGATCTTGTTGCCTAGTGTATGCATATGTATCCACTACATCCACTTGCAAACATCAAAACTACATCCACTTGCAAACATCAAACATAATATTTCTCAAACATACGTTTCAACCATATCCTACGATATATATTCACAAATCCTAAGATCTACCCTTATCAAGGATATCTTCTAAGAAATTCCCTAATCAAAGGAAGAAGCTATTGGTAGAATATCAAAAAGGGGAAATACTTGTCAAAAGAACACATGTAATAAACTTGGATTCTCCTTTATGAGATAAAAGATTTTATAGCTAAATCTGATAGTATCCCACTGCATCATGGCTTATTATTAACTCGTACTCTTTCCAAATCTTTTAAGCCTAATAGTTCCTCTTAAAAATGTTGAGTTACTTTAACCAATTCCACGGTATAGTTCTTCTATCTCATCCATCCTAGTTACTTTAGGAAGAAATATTTCAAGTGAACTAATCCAAAAGCTTACCTTAACCTTACATGTATAGTCACACCTTTTCTCTTTTCCCACTTTCCAGTTTCTAGTCTTTACTTTACCCATCTTATGTTCCTTAATTCGTTCCACTTATAATGTTCAACCCTATAACAACTTATCTACCACTCCACTTTCTATATATATAATTTTACAAAATCTTATTTGAAAAACCTTAATGAGGAAAAATTTTCAACTGCAAAAATTTCTTTTTGAAATACATATATATAGTTTCTTTTATGAAGTTCCAAAAGTACAAATTTCATATTCAAAATACAGTAGTCCTACAAAATTCTCATTTCTAAAATTTTATACATATGGGGTTTCGACTAAAGTGGTTATACAAATTTCCATAAAACACCTCTTTGTTATACTCTTGCCCTAGAACACAATTTTAGATTTGAAATATCTATAATTTCTCTATTCACCTGGCCATTAACTAAACTTGCTACTTGCCTCGGTTCTGTTGTCATATAAAGTTTTAGTCGGAACTCCTAAAATCCACCTTTTTTGTCCAAATGACAAAATCTTGATAAGCATCAAATCTCAATAATATTTCTTAACAGAAGGTGAATTCCTATCCAATCTTAATATACAATCTCGGGTTAAATCTTTTGGGCCTACAAAATATTCCCATTGATACTTCATGAACCCTTAACTTCGAAAAAGCCAAAAATTGTTATCTACATCCTTTTTTCCAAGGAAACCTTAAAAATCATCAGACAGCCAAATTCGATATATTTTACTTGTCTTAAAGCCACAATTCTTTGTAATGAAACAACTAACCAAAAACCTATGGTTACTGAAAATCCAGACTTCCCTCCCTATAGGTAATGGTCCCTTTCTCATAATAGGCTAATGGTAGTTAATCTGAGATAACTACCCATATAGGTTTTCTTATCAATGTTACTCTTGATAGAATTAATACTAAAACGTTAATTCAAAAAAGGTTTTCCTACTCCATCCTAGACCAACATGTCACCAACACAGACTTTACCAATAGACTTCTACGTAACTTAATAACTAGGCTTAGGTGTCAGCTAGCTAAAAGGATACAACAACTATTTAAAAATCCATTGGACGTTCTGCGAACACCCTTCGTTCTTATATTTCTTTTACCACTACTCATAACTTCGTCGGAAATCCTGAGCAAAGAAATATAACCATAGGGAAAATCTGGCTCTCAGTCATTCCAGAAAGGCTATACGCATGAGTTAAGAGAAATGTTCCTTTCCACAAAATTCACTTTTGAATACTGTTAAACAAAGGGAACTTTCCGTCTTTGAAAATAAAGACGAATGACACTTCTAGTACAAAAATACTTACACTCATTAATCAATTTCAAAAAGTTATTTACTTGGCTTTTTCCCCAAAATATTTTCACTACAACTGAAGTTCAACAAATTCCTCAAAATACATGCAGAAAGCTCCAACATAAGCTCCATACTACTCTTTTCAAAAGATAAGGTTTAGGGTATAGAATATTCCAATCCAACTAATCCTTCACAAGTCAACACTTGGGTTCTCCTATAGTCCATACCCCCAAGAAAAAACCACTTTCCTTTCAATCTTTGGGATGACTTATTATATATATAGCTTATCTAAACTCCAAACTCATCCATCGACAACACGATTCTCTATCTAGAAAAGATTCTAGCAATAACTATGAAACTCAATTCTCCCTCACACCCGCAAAACCATGCGCTTCACCCAAAATCCTACTAGTTTAGCATAGTCACAAATATAGATCCGAAAATCAATCTCTCTCATAGAGATAATCTTTCAACCTCTTACCATATTCGAAATAGGTAGCATAAGGAGAACTAAATTGACATTGCCAAGAGATGCACCAAGGAAAATAGGGATATCAACATGATTGACCATTTTGGTCGCAAGAAGTCGCATAAATTAGTCCATCGCATTACCTAGCCCAACCATTTTCTTCTTCAGTCTAAATAGCCCCCAATTGGCTATCTAATCCAACCTCCAAATTTTCCTACCTCAAAACCTTTGAACATATGCACCTCAATCGAACTCTACTACTAGTGCAAAAAATCTGGATAATGAATTATATAGTTGATCTATCTAACCCATACCCAAAAATTCCCTAAACAGCTCCTAAATCAATATTTCTAATTTCAACCTCGACTAACCATAAATAATCAAGTCGATCTCCCTACGGGGTTTAGAAACTACTAGTGGGCCTAAGTGCAAAATTGTCAACTGGTGCTATCATCACAACCTAGGGGATTTACTATATCTGTAAAGGACAAATTCGTTAGTCCTATAATATAGATGCTCCACATGACTTAACTCATATCAACGTGGCTCTGGCCTCACGCAGCTACCCCAACATATCAAAGGTAAAGGGACAAAATATTCCTAAACCAAATAGGAAAACTAGAAAGAACTAAAGCTAGATAACATTCTTTCTTTCACCAATCCTCGATCACTTTTGATCAACACCTTTCCTCATAATCCTTTCGACATAAGTATACTCATGTTAATTTTTTACTTGCCATCCTTAGATTTACCCTTTAGGATGTTCTACTCATTAATGATTGGCTGGTTACCCAAAAATGTACAAAAATTTATTTTCATAGTATAAGATAATATAATTTTTGAAAGTCCGTAATTGCAAGATATTTCTTTCTGATTACCTTTAAGCTGACGGTTAGTGCCAATATGGTTGAACCCTATTCCGCACCAATCCATTTATTCTTGCAATGACATTTTCTATGCTAATTTTAAACCGAACTTTTGGAAATACATCTCTTTTTCCTAACCAATCAATCTAGGTTATTCTTAACTTCCAAACTATCCTTTTTATCACTAAACTAATAAGGTTGTTCCAAACATGATCAACTCTTTTTAATATTTGCCAAGCCACAAATTCCTTTCTATCATAGACCGTTCCCATCTACTTAGCTAAACAGGTTTGTCCACTAATCAAAATTTCAACATATAAAGAAAAGCTTGAATAGTTTGCCTTATAACTCAAATAAAAAGATAGAGATTCAGAATTCGAAAGAGTCAAAGGAAGGTTGTAACTGACTAGAAGGGATATATTTATTTTCAAAAGTAACTTTTGGTTTCTGAAAAATATGTTTTCTTTGGAAAATGCTTCCTTTTAGAACAAATTTTTAGTGATCTTGTAACCTTAGGCTCTAATACCAAATTATAACATCCCATATTCCTTAATGTCACCCGCATGATGATTTCATTAAGTAAATATGGAGCATTGCAGGTATAAAGACATACGACATCACAAAGACTAAAATTTCATAAGACATAAAGTAGTAAGTTTAAAGCGAAAAAAGACAATTCCATTTAAAAGACAAAAAACATCTTTTTTCCAATTAATCAAATAGTTACAAAGTGTTATGTCTCAAAATCTCATTCAAAACAATATTAGAGTAAACAATAATACTATTCCCCAAATAGTCAAAAATATAAAACCTAACCTAAGAAAGGAAACATGAGGAAATCCATCTTTTGTAGACATCCTTCGTGATAGAATCAACAAAGAAATCTGAACTATACACTTCCTCCCAGTAAGCCTGAGGGAAAGAAAAGAGGAAAGAAGAAAGGAAATAGGTTTGATATAAAGTCTGGTGAGTTGCTATGATTACTAATACGACTGCTAGGTTAAGGAAAATAGATTAAAAATAGTTCTAGTGTCATATAATGATGAGTGTCTGTGCACACCTAAAGTGAGCGATTTCTGATATGAACTAACATAAAAGGTTAACTATTCTTCTCCAAAAGACAATGATGATAGTAATGATTATACTAAAACTGATTGACTGTTTTGAACTTCTAGAACTTCATATCAAAATAAATAATTAGTAAGGAATTTCCTATTACTACCCATCGATCGTCTCTTATACCCAAAATGTGATAACTTGCGCCAGTTATGGAACTCGGGGTTATCAATCCTGAACCAATCAAATAAAAAGGACACAACAATTAATCATAGGCGTTACAACATCTTATCTTCCCCAATCGGAACGATGCACTCTCACTGCCGGAACACGCCCGTACCCACCTTGTTTGAACCACTTACTGTTTAGTTTAGTAAAGTGTGCCCTAGCCTCTACTTAGTGTGAGACTCCGTGATAACAAAAGGATACTGGCTGATACGGTTTCCCAACCAAAAATGCAATTGACACAAGCAACACCTAAACTTGATCCCCAATTCATTATTTTATTTGGCCTCTTGTCTTCCCCAGTCAGCCCTACGCTACCGAAGTGGACCTAAACTATGAGCCACTTATCTTCCCCAATCAGTCCCACGTTGTCGAAATGAACTCCACTATCTTTGCTTTTTAACCTTTTCTTTAATTTAACTTAACACACTTGATTTTATTAATAAGCATAATATAACCTCGTGTTATATTCCTAGGTTGTATTAAACATTTTTAATTAATGTTATCCTTTTATACAACCTATACCCACGTTACTTAACATCCAAGTAGGTTACCTTATTTCAGTTTATATGTTTGCTTGTCCATCCTGTTAACAAATAAGTTTTATCTCCAATCTACAGTCCAATACTAATTATAATGTTTAATTAGTTCTAACATGTCAAATTATCCCCCTTTATTCAATTTCATTATCTTCCATGTTATAGTTCATCTATAGATTGCAATACTTGTCCAACTTCATCATCTTCCTAATATTATAGTTCGTTTGTTGTTGACATTTTATTAATTAGATTTCAACATGCCCCTTTTATACTCGTTTTCATTATTATACAAAATTTCACTAATCCCTGATTGTTCCTTTTTATACATATTTCTTATCACTATCCAATTGTGCTATTATTGTCTCGTCTCATGTTTTAACCCAATTTGTGGAAAATAAGAAAGAATGAAAGGTTTAAGTTCAAAAAGGCCTAAAATTAATGTCAGAAATAAAAAGGAAATTTTCTTGGCTCTCGCATGGCCTAGGCTTAAATGGATAGAATTAGATCTAAAATAAAAATAGGGCTGATTATATAAACTGTAATAAAATTTTATACAAAGAACAAAGGTATAAATAACTAGAATAAACTATAGTAATGGATTTACTAAAAAGGAAGAATAATAAACTAGATTTGTGTACAACTACAGAAAGATTTAGATTTGATACCACTGCAACAACTATTGTACCAATTTTAACCACAACTTGAAAGAAGTCTCGTAATAATAGAATACTCACCTAAAACATGGGCAAACCCAATAATCCCTAATAGATCCTCTATATTTATGATTACCCTCCAGAAATATGTATAGAACCAAGCCTCAATACTTCATTTTAACTATATTTTAGAAGAGGGTTATTTGAGAGGAAGAGAAATGGAGGAGTAAGGATTAAGTTAGGTTTTGGAGGCTATAATAGAGTTAAGTTGTTTAGGTTTGTTGGACTTTAGGTTTAGATTTTAGTCCGTCAGATTAGAAGAAGGATCTAGAAGCAAAACCCCTAAATATAGACCAACCATTTGAAATCATTCTTGGAAAACAACATTACCATGCCACAACCTAGGTCGACCCACTCCATATGTGGGTCGACACATAGGTCGACCTACTTGGGTCTTGGGCCGACCCAGTGGTCGACCCAGGAGGGACTTGGTCGTCCTAGTTCCTGCGTATATATATATTTAATTCCTTTAATTTTCTGATTTTAGTTTAATCTTCAAACAGTTATTACTTATTCGTTTTAAGTTCGATTTCAGCAAACAAAATGCCTGTCCTAAATACAATTTCATAAGTGACCCAATGGCGCAACCCCATTGCCCAATTTCCAATATTTTTTCGATTAATATTTATTTTCTCAACTTATTACTTAACTAATTATTATTTGTTAAAAATTCGGGTTGTTACAGCAACGTATAAGGGAGATGTGCCCTGAACATGCTTGGGAAGCGAACATCCTTTGTCCCCGTCGAACGAGTATTGAGGTGACAACCCTTAAAGTTTATAAAATGTAGCATGAGAAAGCAAACCCTTCGACCCTGTCATAGGAGCATTAAGGGGATATGGCTCAAAGCATAGTAAAAATAGGTTTAGAAAGCAAAACCTTTCGACCCTATAGAAAGAGCATAACAACGATAGCCTTCAGGTTTTTAAAACAACGCTTTTAGAAAAAGAGAACCTTTTGACCCAATCAAAAGGGTTTGAGGTGAATGTGGAGTAGCCAACTTTTAAAACAATATGTAAGTAGCCAGTACAAAGTCAGAGAGTGAAGATGACAAGCCTTGATATCTTTAATACCATACTTGTGGAACTTCAAACTACAAGAGCTTTATCGAAGTAAAACAGTCTTCTGACCATGTTGCAGGAGTGCTCTCAATTGGGTTGATGGCACTGATAGTTTATGAAAAGAAAACTATTTAGTTTCTTTATAAAGCAATACTTTTATCGACTGCGATATTTTTTTTCAAAATGTAGTTAGTTATAAAAAAGTAAGATCGACTAACACTCAGTCTTTTCAGAAATTATATTTCTAAAACAATGGAAATAATAAACATTTGTTACTTTCCTTAATTAATGTTTTAATTACCCTAAGTCTATCCAACTTAGGAAATTCATATCAAGTAATCAAAGTGTGGGAAAAATCCTAAAAATTCAAAATAATAAGAGAATAACATTTTCTTTCTAATATAAAATTTCAAGTTCAAATTCGTTAACTAATTCCCTTAGTTAATTAATACTGTAATTATCATGTTTTTCTTCTTAGGAAAATCAGAGAATATTCCTAGTGCTTGGAAAATTATAAAACTAAAAACTATCTCTTAGCACATGTTATGAACAACATATAAAAGCTTCAAGTCAGTTGAAAATGTTTATCTATAGATTTTCCCTTGAAACATATCGAAATCATATGCAAACAAGCATACGTAAGCAAACCAACCACTGTTCTATCTAAACAATATGGTAATAACCACATAAAATGCAAAACAATCATGCTTTCACATAAATAATTTCAGTCATGACCTATAATAGAAATAAACATGGGTTAGAAATCATTATTCACCTTAGTTTTGGATGGAAAATTGAGATTTGTTGACGAAGAAACTTATACTTTAATTTCCTTAGCTTTCTCTTTATGTTTTCTCTCCTTCTTCTCGTTGTAATGGCCAACCTCTTATATATAGTTTTAGGGTTTTTCGAAATGAAAAATGAAATGGTAAAATAGTGGAAAGTTAGAGGCTACGTGTTCCTTACTTTGCCTCTCACATCCTTCGCTAACTTCATTTAGATTAATTTGTTACTATGGCTGAATCACTTTAGGTTGATCAAAAATCTCATCTACGCATCATATTAAATTTGTTTTATTTTATTTTTTCCAATTAAATCTCTTGCATAATGTTTTCGAAAGTTGAGGCATTACATCCTACCCTCCTTAAAAGAATTACATCTTTGAAATTCTGTTAAGGACTAAAACAAACATAGAAATCATGCAAACAATGCTATCTATACTAGAATATCCCATTAGTTACCAATCTATAAGACAATATAGAATATACCTCTAAGCATATTAGAATGAATATCTCTAATGTTGTCTTTAATATCTCGAGTACAGTCTTTCTCATTTTCTCTCCACCGGACTTTTAAAAGTTTGGTTGACTTGTTCCTTACATTCTTCTCACATCTATCCATAACTTGCATAGATTGTCTCATAAAAGTCGAGTCCGCTTCCACTATTAGCGTTATCTATACCCCTGGATCAATGATAGTTTCTAGATCACGGGCATACTTCCGTAGATGTGAAACATGAAATACGTCATGTAAAAACATAATATTTGAATAATGATATTAATTAAGGAATTAATTAACAATAAAATAATTTTGTGAAGTTGTCCGAATTTGGAAGTTGCAAGATTATGTCCATGGTGATTTTTTGACAAATTCCATATATAACTTGTTAAAGTTAGAGATAACATGAAGAAGTTATAAAGAGACTAAGAAATTAAGAAGTCAAATTCAAAACAACCGAAAAAGAAAAAAAATATAAGACCTATATGGGTCGACCTGGCTTGTGAGTATCTCGACCATGCGGTCAACTCCTAAGGGGCATGGGTCAACCCGCCAAAAAGCCTAGATGCAATAACGTCCAACTACAAGCTTATTGTTTTAATTTTAATTTTTGTAAAATATGGAGCTTGTGTTTTTGGATCAAAAAGTTACAACTGGGCTTGTAACATAGCTGGATTAGATCTAACCAAGTTAATCCTACATTTTGAGGTCCCCTGACTCACCTATATATAAGGCCCCAAGCCTTACCCTTTCATGGGGATCAAATCTTCTTCCATTGGGTTCCTCTTAACTGAGGCGGTACCTAAATATAAATATTTTTTAAAGAATATTTTAAAAAGAAAAATGTTAGGCAGCCTAAGGATGAGAATTAGGGGACTATCGGCATCAACTAAGAACGACAAGTGAGTGGTTGTTATTATTTTAGATATTGATTAATTGAAATAATAAGGTTGAAAATAGATGTAGTTTACAATTTTCTAGTTCATTTTCTATAGCGTATATTGTCAGATTTTTTTCTTTATAAGTATTCTTGTTTTTCCATTATTTTACATATATACCGTTTTTGTACAAGCTAATATTTCTGTAGATGTTATTTTTGAAATAGAGATTTAACCACTTACTAATGTGGAAAGTAATGAAAAAAGAGCGATTTTCATGAAATATGGTTAAATAGGGAAGCATTAAATTTACCAAAAAACATTATAAAACATGTAAATTTGAAATAAAAAGGTAAAGATTAAATTTGTAGAAAAACACTGTGGAACATATAGATCTGTAATGAAAATAAATTGGACTGAAAAATAGAAAGCCTTAAAGACATGTAAATAAATTATGTCATGCATCATAATTTAAAAATGAATAGATAGAATATAACTAGTATGGTATTAGAACGTACCATGGTGAAAGTAGAATAGGATAGACTCAAATCATAGGGACTGAGTCAATAAATAAGAATCATTATGGGAGCAAGTATAGGGGAAAATGCAATTAGAATATTTTTTGCTGGGATCCATATCGCCAGCATATCGTTCAAACTGCGAGACTGCGATCTCAAATTTAGTCTTTGTGTTAGTTTTATTTTTCCTAAATGCTCCACATTTCTTAACATGACTCATTTGGGGTATGTTAAGGGGTGTAGGGTACCACTAGCAGAGCCTTAGGTCACAAGATTCCCAAAAAAATTGGTTAAAAGAGAAGTATTTTTCAAAGCAATGGATTTTCAGAACAAAATTACTTTTAAAAATCACTATAAGTTTTAAAAAATCCCTTTAAGTCCAATGAATACTTTATTCGATTCTTTCGAATCTAAAATCTCTATATTTCTCTTGCATAGAATGACAGATTCACTTAATCTTCCTGAGTGTGTTGCAATCCCTAATTGGTTCTATAGGTACTTCTAGTCTATGGGACTGGTGGAGTCATAAGGGAATGTGTAGGATCCAACACCCACAGGTGGAGTCCCCGCATATCCACCTGCGGCAGTTTACTTGTCCAGGCTTTGCAAACACTTCTCCAATTTAAGTTGTAGGTATTTTTTAGGATGAATTCTTTTGTGAAGGCATTAAGGAGTACTAACAGGATATTTGGCCTTATGAGACTAGGAGACAGGGAGAGAGTTCAGCTTTCTTCTTAGCAGTTGAAAAAACGAGGTTTGCTATTGGTGGGAGGTGATAGAGGTTGTGGCTGGAGAGCTACATTAGAATGGTTTTTCAGAGAGTCTTGAAAGGAATTTTTAATCCTAAACCGAGAAGGGTATACTGTTATAAAGATTCATCAATTTGAGATAAGAAGATCTGTCATTCAAGGAATTTATAAACCAGTTTAGTAAGTTGTTGAGATTCGAGCTAGAATTGGTTAATACACGACGCAAGAAAACACTAAAGTTCGCTAAGGGACCAAACCAACCTTTCTAGGGTTCGAACTTACTCACGTACAAATGGGAGCTAAATTTGAGTACCTAGTGGAGATATCTCTCATGTTAAAGTTTTTTAAGGAAGAGGTTAAGGAAGATCTAGAAGCTGCGGTTTAGAGGAAAGTTTGATGAAAGAATAGGAAGAAAAATAACAAGAAGAAGATCAAGATACCCCAAAAGGATCAAATCTGGAATGAAAGGACCGTAAGAAAAGGGTGACGAAGAGAAAGTATTTTACCTACTACCAGCCAGGGCATTATAGTAGGACTTGTCCTCAGAGGACAAGAGCAACACAGAGGCTGACACTTGGTCAGCACAAAATCAAAATTTGGATTCAATTCCACTGCCTAGTAGCGGATCAGAGAGAGGTAGGAACATTACCATGGAAGTTTTGATTTCCATTTTCAATTTCTTCTATCTGTACTACTTTTGATTTTGGAGCATCATACTCCTTTGTTTCCAGTTCATTTGTTGATTGTTTACACTTAGATGTGTCTCTAATAACAGATCCATAGTTGTCTCAAATCCCGTAGAGGATTAATACATTTATCCATGATATGTTAGGGTTTGAAGGTTATGATACTATGAGAAGAATTTGACTGTGACACTTATATTTCAGGATTTTCGGGATATGGGATGATTTTGGGGATGGATTGGCTATCCACTTATAGGGCTATATTGTACTATGAGAAGAGGATTGTAAGGATAAGGATATGTAGAGCATAAACCCTTGAGATACCCTGCGATGCTAGGAGATCAATCATGTTGATTTTCATATATTCCCTTGATGTGTCTCTAGGTGACATTAGTTTATTTCCTATAGTTAGAAATTTTCGATACATGTTTGAAGAGTTGAGAGGATTACCTCCCAAGAGAGATTGATTTTCAGGCCTATCTTTGTGATAATATCAAACCCGTGAAATTACCTGTAAGACACATGGCTCCAAGGGAAAGAAGAGAGTTGAATAAGCAAATAGGTGTGCTCTTGGAGAAAGGCTTGATCAAACTTGGTATCTCTAAGTAGGGGCACCAATCTTCTTTGATACAAAGGTGGATGATTCTTTCAGACTTTTATTAACTACTGGAAGTTAAATAAGTTCATTAGGAAGGACCATTCTCCACTCTCTTCGATAAACGATCACTTTACATACTTGGTATGAGATATAGTATTTTGTTAGTTAGATTTGGTTACTGGTTTTCATCAACTTAGGGTAGTAGAGGAAATATTGACAAGATGGCATTTCAGATGCGAGATGGATTCTTTATTCGGTTGTTCATGCTTAATGGGCTGAACAGTGCCCTAGTGTACTTTGTGGACTTAATGAATAAAGTTTTCCAAGATGACCTTAATAAGTTTGTTATGGTGTTTTTTGATGACATTCTTATTTTCTCGAGAAGCGAGGAGGAGCTTGTCATACATTTGGAGGAGGTTCTTTTAACAACCTGAATTTTTAAGCCATATTGATTAATTAACGAATTAATTAATAAAATTGTAAGTTGTAAAATTATCTGAATTTGGCTATGAAAGGTTAACTATTTGATGCATGGTAATTGTGTGGTCAATTTACAAATTTAGTTTAAGAGAAATGACGTTCAAACGAAGAAGTTATGGAAAAAAAAAACAAAGAAAATAAGAAGAAATATATATACATACACGCACGGGGCATGGATCGACCTACTCATGTGCCTATGCAAAAATCGCGCCTAGGTGAGTACTGTAATGAGCCAAGATATGTTTTATTATTTTTGAGCTATGTTTGCAAGTTGTTGTTGGTTAAAATTTTTAATTGAGATGATGTGGCAAGTCCCTATTAGTCGCGTGACGTGGCTGGCATAGATTTAATCAAAAAATTCGGTAGCCTAAGATTCCTCAACAAATATATTAATATACTCCTAGACCTAGCTCATTCTTTGCAACACAATCTTTTCATCTTTAGGTTCTCAGCTTTTGAAAAGGATCTAACCTAAAAAATTGGGGAAAGGATTTATAAAATAAATATTTATATGTATACATATATTTATACCCTTTTGGAGGAGAGATCTACAGGATCACGAAGGAACACTTTGGGCTACGGTGAGTTTGTAATTATTTAGATTTATGATCATTTAGGAAAATAAGTTTTTCAATTGTTGTAGAATTTTCTATGGTCTTTCTTTATTGTTTTGTTATAGTTTTTCTTACAGTTTTAATTACAGTTTTAGTTAGTTTTTTGTAATTACAGTTTTAGTTAGTTTTTTGTAAGGGAATATTTTCAGTAAGTCTTTTACTAAAAGTTATTTTCTATAGTTTTCTAGTCTTTTTATTTTAATTTAGTACTATAAGATATTGTCTTTGTTTTCTTCTCTCTTTCTGCATTTATCAGTTATTTTGTAGTTTCTATACCTATTTGCGGTTAATGTCTAAAATATGCCTAGATCTGTATATGTTAGAATTTGATGACTGATGAATCCTTTATACTTTGTATGTGGGAATAATAGAATTAAAGAACAATTACGCAAGTATGGATAAAACATATGGACTAAATTTACAGAAAGGTGTGCATAAAAATAATTAAAAATGGATTGGAACGAAATAGGAAAATTAATGTAGATTTGTAATTAAATTAAGATTTGGGTTGTAATTGGAAAATAATGAACAAACTTAGATTAGAAATTTTATGATAAATCATATAAATATGCATTGAAATCATAACGAATATTTTAGTCTTATTTCCAAATATAATTATAACACGAAGGTTATAGCTGGATGAAATGATGGAAATGTATATTATTAATGTAAACTTAAGGTGTAGGTTAAGTTCAATAAAAATGTGCTAGCTATGGTCCATTCCAGCAACGCATGGTTGATTTTGAAAATAAGCAACATAAGTTAATAAGCGTATACTTTTTTTGGACAATCTCGATAGCACATGGGTGTTTAGGGAAATAAGTGACCAAATAAATTATATCAAGCGGAGGTAAGTGTGATTGCTGAAACACTATAAACCTTGCATGTCCTATACTTTTCTGGTTTTTCTGTTATTTGATATTATAGTGCATTTGTGATTATTTTTGAATCTGAGTGTCATACTCAATAAAACCAATTTTGAGTCAACATTTTGGCATGCGAAGGAGGGGTGCACCCAACTTAATTACTAGCTTGAAGGAAATAACTTGCTCATAGATTTGAGAATGGTTAAAAGGAAGAAAAATGACGCTACTCTCATGCTAAAGGAACAAGGAATGAAGGAAGTCAGGAGGCTTCCTCTGCTGGCATTCCCTTCGACCTGAGAGAAGATGGATGGAGTGCTAAAGGATTTAGAGTAGTGTATGGAGAGACAAGACGAACTCCTTCATAGACAGGAGGTGATGATGAACATGTTTCTTTCACAACTTAATGGATTTGGGAGGCTAACAATCACTGGAACTATCGCTGGGGCAGAGCCCAGTGGAGCTGAAGAAGTGGAAGTAGTAACTCACTAAAAAGCATTTCCTCGACCAATATACGGTTTGATCGCAGATCCTGTTCGGCTCAGCATGAATACCAAACTGGCCTTGGCTAGGGACAACTACCGCGAACACATTTGCGTGGCTCGTGCTGCTTCAATTCATGATTTTCTGGATCATAAAATAAAAATGTGGCTCAGGATATACGTGGCTCTAGAAAGAAGCGACGCTGCTTCCAAAGGGATTCGGTATGATTGTGCCAAATCGAAACCCTAGGGTATGGTCGATTTGAGTGCAAATGTCATAGGAAGGAGTGAAAATTTTGTTAGAATGAATGCTGGGAGCAACCACGTTGGCTTCGATGGCTAGAAACAGCTATCTGGTAAAGGAAATTAAACCGCAGATGTGATTCAACGATTACGAGAGGTGGATCATCTCATAAAGACATCGAGATGTTAACAGCAATCCTTTCACATAAGATATTAGGAAAACTCTGGAATCATTCTTCCTTATTCCAGTTCATCATCTCTAAGGCAACTCTAGAATGAAATTGCAGGAAGTAAATTTAATTATCAGTCTGGGAATGCTATTTTATGGAATGGAGATACTCATATTATCAAAAATGTTTATATAGCTTTAATCAGGAGAAACACTCTTTTTCTTAGTCATCTCGAATCTGGAATTTAGGTTGCTCTACAAAGAACTTCTTGTTGTGGAAAGTGATGGAAAATGCAATCAACACCACACAGACACTGCATAGGATGGGTTTAATCCTTAATGCTTTATGTGATTTTTACAAAGTGGAGGAAGAAAGCAATATTCACTTATTCTTTGCCTGCTCATTTGTGTATTGTATTTGGTTGAGAATTCTCTCGAATGTAAATTTCCAAAGGGCTTCAGATATTAGTGAAATTGAGTGGTTTAACATCTACAAAGCAACTAAGTGGAAGAATTTGAAGACCAAGTTTATGCTTCATATTCTAAAATCTTTCATTTATGAAATCTGGTTTGAGAGAAATCGAAGACTATTTGGTCTTCGAGCAAAGAATTCAAATGAGCTTTACTCTATTATTCATAAGAAATTTTTGTTTGAGATGAAGAAGAATTGTTTACGGTTTTGATAAATGAGAGTGTAGGAAGCTTGGAAGATTGGAGCTTTGAATGTTTATGATTTTCATTGATGAGTTTTTTTTCTAGTTTCATTTCTTTCTTATAATGTTTTTTTCTCATTTTTGAAATATCATGTAATATATTGTGGGGTATTTCTTGTATAAATTGTTGACATTGTTTTACCCTTGTAATTCTTTTGTGTGAATAAAGTTACTTTCCCTTTCAAAAACGATATTAGGAATACTCAAAACCCACTACATTTCAAACCATCAGTCTCGGAGGCATATGATGGTAGGAGGGATCCCACTGTTCACTTGATGCATTACATGAGACATATGGAAATGTTATCGATGTATAACAACAACATAACTAAATGCTTCCTACTCTACCTCACAGATATTGTTGCCATGTGGTTTAGTAAGTTGTAGTCGAAGTCGATCAACATTTGGAATATTTTGTTAGCAAGATTTCTTGTACATTTCAGGGTCCATATCTCTCAATCTGAAAATGTTACGACTCTCACATTAATCAAGCAGAGGACTGGGGAAACTCTGTTTTCCTTCTCGAATTGATTCAATGCGGCGGTGGTATCAGTGGATTGATCAAATTGTCAATGGTGCTTATGGATGTTGTATCCAACGTCTTGGATAAATCAGATTTTAAAATTTCATTGCAGCGAGACCCACCGAGGGACCTTGGAAAGTTCTATTTTGAGGAAGACATATTTCTGCTAGAAGAAGATGCTAGAGTCCAGAAGGAAATTCTTGGAGTTAATAAGGATGAGGGGGGATACCAGTCCAGATTCGATAAAGCAAAAGATAAGGATAAAGGCAAGGAAAAGGCCCTAGTTAGGAATGATCGTAATATTCGACAACGAAGAGAGTCCAAATTCTTAACATGTACTATACTCAGTTCCTCGTTGAAAGATATCTACTTTGATATTCATGAACTAGATCCATTCAAAAAGCCTCCCAAGAGGAAGCCCACTCAAAAGGAACGTGAGTCCAGAAAGCATTGTCTATTTCACGAGTTGGATGGCCATAGCACAAATGAATGCAGACACTTGCATGAAATAATTAAGGAATGTTTTAGGCATGGAAATCTGGCACAATACGTTATAAATTGGATTACAATAGCTGAGCAAATGTGACCACCTATCGCTTCCCAGAACGGGAGTGAGCAAGGACCTGGATCACGTGAGTGATCATCAACTAATGTGGATTTCTCTGGATTTTATGGAATTTTGGTTTCTTCGATTTTTTATTTTGTTAATCTTGATTTTGGATAGCTACATCATCCCACCCATGTACGGGATTAGGACTTAACCCCTAGGCATGCTCTGTACCCAACAACAAACCATCCGCCTTACAAATAATGAATTTGTAATTAGAAATAAAAAAGTTGGCTTACTCACATACATGGTGAAGATAATACTCCTAGGCATGCTCTGTGTCCAGTGATAAAATGTTTTATTTGTTTTGGTTTTGTAAAAATTGTGAACTTTTCAACTTTTGAAAAATTACTTCACCTGTATAGATTATGCACATGAAGTATGGAATTGAAAATGGAAATTTCTAACACTAATCAACGGATTTCCATGTATGGATTATACTTGAGGGACAGAGTTATCTCATCAGAATTTGGCAAGATCACTTGGTCATGGCCCGAGTATGGAATATACTCAGTATAGATTTCCAAGCATGGATTGTCCTTAATGGGACGATATACCTTGTTAGGATTTGGAAAGATAGCTCGATTGGGGATCAAGTACCTATTATACTTGATTGCATTTGAATTGCTTTCAGGATTTGCCAAGGCAGTCCACTTGGTTTCTTTCGTATGGATTATACTCGCATTGGTTAGGCCCGATATGGTCATGTATTTCTCCGTCTTGGATTTCTCTTATATGAGGATTTGGGAATACCATGGGATTCTATATGGCACGATCCATAGAGATCGTTATATTCTATTTGTTTTCTCTTATAATATGATTTAAAGAGACCTTTGGATCATATTATGATCCAGAAAGATTGCGGGACCTCATCGAATTTTTGGATTTCTTTTTATCTATTACCACGATCCAACACAATCGTGGTTTTTGTCCTTTGGATATTAGATTTCTATATGGACTTCTTGTACTTACAGAATTTTGGATTATCCAAAACACATCTTCCACCAAAAGATATGTTTTAGAGGGCAAGTGTTGAACTTCCTTTTTACAATGCAGTCAAAATTTGGATTTCCAACTATTAAAGTGCTTAGAACTTGAGCATGGGCTTAGGTATGCCCTGAGATAATTGGTTGAAGCATTGGATGTTTTGGAAACTTGAGTTAGGCATATGGAATTCTAATTCGGCCTTCTCGGATCGGCCTATCCCATCCAACCTAGTTCTCGGTTCGACCACCTCCAGTCGCGTATTCCCAGATCGGCATTCCCAGTTCGGTCATGCCGAACCTAAAGGGGGAACATTCCAGTGATGAGTCCCACAACTCCACCTTTTCAACATAGCCTATACCACAATCTCCACTACCTCCATATGGCAATGTCGAACCCTATTCAGGATCCTCTGCAAATACATGGTTTTTTTGTCATTAAAGAGGATCATTTTTCATTAACTTTTTAGCATCCAAGCACAAGGACTTTGTTGCCGCCATAATCATCTCTTATTCGTCTACTTTCATATGAAAATTAACTTTCTTTGTAATCGCATAATATAATAAAAGATATATTATATCAAAAGGACTTAGGGTTGATTGCCGAATCACTATAAACCTTATGTTTCCTCTACTTTACCTGTTTTTCTATGATTTGATGTTGAAGTGATTCGATAATATTATTGAATTTGGGTGTTGTACTCAAGTGAATTAAATTTTGAGCCAATAGAGACCTTACTATGAAGGAATATATCAATCACTTTAATGTGTTGAGGTTTGGGCTGGATATAGTCAACATAGATCATAAGAAGGCTATTAGGTTTGCAAGGGGATTGAACCAACATCTCCAATGGTTGACGTTGACTCCTATACCGGTTGGGGAGACATTCAAACCATTAATGGAGATGGATCTTATGCTTAAGGATGTGAAGGAAGAGATTAAAGGCGGTAAAGAGGAAGTTTTCAAGTCTGCGAGCTTGAAAAAAAGGTGGGGGAAAGATAAGAAGAGAAATAAGAAGAATACTGGAGGACCTCACAAAGGGAAAATCAATAAGGACATCAAGTGTCATAGATATGGATTGATGAGTCATTACATCAAGGATTGTGGGAAGACTACGATGAAAGGAAAGTGCTATAGTTGTAGTCAATGTGGACATATTAGTAGAGCCTGTCCCCAAAAGATAGGTAGTAGACTAGTGCATCGGTGGCTCAGGTACAGGTTTTAGAGGAAGCACCTTCAACTGTTGGACCATGTAGAGGTAGGGACGTCGCGGTGGAAGGTCTGGCTTCCATTTTTTACTCTTCCATTCGTACTCTCATTGACTCGGGTGCATCTTATTCTTTTAACTCTAGTGCTTTAGTTTGACAGTGAAGCCAACATATTGGATTCTTAGGGTATGCCGTGGTCTTAGAGGTGTATTGGCTAGCCACATATAGGCCTATCTTAAACTATGAGAAGAAGGTCGTTCGATTACTGACATATAGTGGTCAGATAATCGAGATTTATTATGACTCATGAGGATGAATCATGTTGAGTTATGTTTATTCCTTAGATTCATCTATCAAAGATATTGATCCTATACCTGTAGTATGTGAATTTCTGGATGTGTTTGAGGAGGCAAAAGGGTTGTCTCCTATGAGAGAGATTGATTTACGGATTTATCTCATTGAGAATAAATCCCATAGCATTGCCCTTATGGAATACAACTTTGAGGAGACAGAGAGAGATGAGCAAAAAAGTAGGTGAGATATTGGGGAAGGGATTCATTAGATGGAGTATCTCCAAGTGGGAAGCATCAGTTGTCTTTTCTACAAAGGCGGACGGTTCTCTCTGACATTGTGTGGACTATAGGGAGTTGAACATGCTCATTAAAAAGAACCGCTACCTACTTTCTTGGATCGATGATTTGTTTGACTAGTTGGTTGGCATGTCAGTGTTCTCTCATTTAGACATTGCCAATGGTTTCCAAAGTCTCAGGGTGGCAGAGGATAGTATAGACATGACGGCCTTATGGATGTTCGATGGATTTTTCGAGTGGTTGGTTATGCCTTTTGGGCTACCAATGTGATTGCCTATTTTGTGGATATTGATTCTTGAGGGATGTTCTCAATATGTTCATAGTTGTTTTTTGTATGACATTTTGGTATTCTCGAGGAGACAGGATGAGCACACCTTACGTTTAGGAGAGGTTCTCTATACTCTCTGAGCACATCAGCTTAAGGAGAAATTTTCGAAGTGCCCTTTTTGTCAAGAGGAAGTCGCTTCTTATGGCACATGATCTCTAGAGATGGGTTAGTTGCGGATCTCGCCAAGGTGGTGGCAGTACAGGATTCAAAAGTCCCTATGAATGGGGTTGAGGTTAAGAGCTTTCTAGGCTTGGTGGGCTATTATGGAAAGTTTATCAAGGATCAAGCGTGGATTTCAGCACCACTTACCTGTCTCATAAAGATGAATTTGGCATTCATATGAGACAAATATTATGAGGATTCCTTCATGAGACTCAATATGAATCTTACAAATGCACCGGTTTCGACGCTTCTTGATGGTTCTAAGATGTTCACAGTATGCACCGATGCATGTGGGAATGGCTTGGGTGTTGTATTAATGTAGAAATGTAGGGTTGTGTGCTATCGGAGTAGGCGGCTCAGGACTCAAGAGAAGAATTACCCGACCCATGATTTGGAATTAGCGCAATAATTTTGCACTAAATTTATGTAGGCATAATCTGCTTGCCAAGAGATTTGAGCCATGCATGGATCACAAGTAAATTAAGCGTTTATTCTTGTAGAAGGATCTAATCTGAGACACCATCGGTGGATGGAGGTCTTGGCATCATATTATTTTAAGATAGCTTATTCCCCTAGCAAAAGGAATGTATTCATGGATGCCTTGAGTAGGAAGAGGGCATATTTGAGTCCTCCTATTGTAGGGTAGGAGAGTTTTGAGTGTGTGTGTATATATATACCTATTTTTTAATTTAGACTTTGTAACACCCCACCTCCGTTAAGGTCACTTACAAAGGGAATGCCTTAACTTTGGTGGAGCATTTTAGTAAACAGAACAGAAACTTACAAGACAGATAAAATAGTACTTGAAAAATTTATAACTTTATTTCAACAGAAACCGAAATAAACTTGGTTACATCCTTTCAAATCACATTATCAAAATTCAAGTACAAAATATCAGTCTTGTACAAAAGCCTTCAGAATGCATAGTTTAAAATCATAATCCCCATAGAACGGAAGCTATACAGAGCCAAGCGATACTTTAAGCACTTCAAGCAAAAGAAATCCGGATCAAGCTAAAGTATTCCCTCCTTGGATAACCTGGGGGGAAACGGAAGAAAGGAGGCGAAACAACAAGGGACAGAAAAAAAGTCTGGCAAGTCCAGTGATTTTCAGTTATGAACAGATAATAATAACATGACATGAAAATAAAACTGGATGAGAGATAACTGTAACAGGTGTAACAGATATAACAGAAGAACAGAATGATATAAGCTATTGTTTTACACTTCTCTGTACTAATACTAGTATAACAGAATTATGTGTCACCCTAATGTCTAAACTGAAACAGAAACGGGTACAGAATAATTTGACAGAAACAAAATGCTAACAATGGGCCTTTACTACCCGATAAGAAACAGACAGAAGCAGAAACAGATTAATCCCTACGGAAACAGAATGTAGAATTAGGTGTACACTAGTAATGGGCCTTTACCACCCGAACAGACGGTACCACGCAGAAACAGACAGGTGTTACCACCCAACAGAAACAGACGGTACCAACAAAAGCAGACAGAACTAAGTGTACCCTAAAACCCTACCCCAAGCGATCGGCTCCCTAATACATAAATATCCTGTGTCGACCCCACAGTAGGGTGTATCACTCCCTAAAGTGACAACCAATTGGCACAGACCTATTTACAGATGTCACGGCGTCTTACATCCTCAGAGGCAGACCGGGATCCATGCACGCACATGACCCGGTTGGAACACACCATCAACACCCCTCGCCATTATCAGAATGAACCGCTTATAATTAGTTCAGTAAGCGTGCCCGGACCCTACTTACTGTTGGGTCAAAGTTTTGATACCAGAAAGGGTTACTGACTAATATGGGTCCCAAACAACAGATGACACAAGTAATTCCCCTCCTAACCTTGTGTCCCCAAACTAGCTTAACTTGTCTACAAGTTTCAGACATACAAAATTTAGATTAACTAGTTCACAGATCAGACAATCAAGTTAACAGGTTTTCAGACTAACGGATCAGATGTTCGGATTAACAGGCTCACAGATTAACTGGTTACAGATTAACAGACTTACAGATTAACTGGTTACAGATTATCTAACTTTGTATTGGGCCTACGGATTCATGAAATGGGTTTATCAGATTCATTGGTCCAATTGGTTTAGCCTTACCCAACACGTATTAGACATCATAATTATCTCAGATTTTCATTAATTAAATATTAATGCCCAAACCTCTCACATTAGACTGACAGTTTGCGGCTACTGTTTAGGCCGGTTGGTTCCGGGCAGGTTTCTGTCGCAAACTGAGTCTAACCTCGGGTTTCAAGCACGTTATGACTAACTTCTCACATTAGAACCTACTGTTTGCGACCACTGGAATATGCTGGGCGGTTCCAGGCAGAATTACGCCGCAAACTCATTATAACCTCGAGTTAGTCATGTTTATCTTTGCTGCCAATTAATTAATGATTCATCATTTATACCCACGCCTAATATACATGTCAATTATTCATAACTATAGCCAATTCAGATTATGTCAATAGCGGACTAAGTATATCAACTCAACAGATATTGCAGATAACAGATTTTTCAGATTAGGCGACATAACGGATTTAGCAGATTAAGTAAACTAGCAGATCTAGCATTTTCAACAGACTCAGCAGATGAACAAATCTAGCAGACTAGGCAGTTGAGCAGAACTAGCAGATTAAGCAATATAACAGAACTAGCCGATTAAGCAATATAGCAGAACTAGCAGATTAGGCAAATATAACAGATTTAATCATTCCTTAAAGTTTCACAAACATATCTTGCCTAATTTTAAATTTGGCCTAAGCATGCCTAAATAATTGTCATGATTCACACTATGATCACATACCAAATATAACCATCGATTACTATGCATGTCATATATCCCAAAGATCCCTTACTTAGGTGTTTATTTACATTTAATAGATGTCCTACCTTAATGTAAATCTTTATACCTAAGCCATATTTTCTTTGTCTCAAGTCATATGTTAACATACCATGGTTCCTCTTCTTCCAATTCACAGAATATGCATAGATCTAAATCTAGTTTACAAGCTATGTCCTTTTTCTTAAATCAGTCACAGATTAACCATGTCCAATTATTCCACATTCATTATTTGTCCCAAACATTTTAGCGTTCGTGCGTTAATCTCTTAGGAGATTGGCGCAGGCTCGTAGTAGCCTGGCTATAGAACAGAAAGAAGAAGAGATACAGAATAAAATAGATCAGAACAGAACATACACTATCTCAAATTCAGATTTACAATCATGTCACAATTATGATTAAAGTTTATATCGGAAAATAACTGCACTTGCCTTGGTTGGATTAAAGAAAGAACTTTAATTGTTGTAGAATCGTTGCAGAAGCTTTAATCTCTAATTTGAATTGAGTTGCTTAGGTTGATGTTGATTAGCTTCTAGTTTTGATTCCAGCAGAGTAGCGACGCCATTTTTATTTTTATTTAGAACAGAGGCAGAGAAGAAGCAGAATAGAATTGTGTGTAGAGAAGGCTAGGTCTTAGGTTGTTTTTATAGGTGTAGCAATTCATTTCAGCCATCAAATTAACCCTAAAACCAATCCGGACCATCAAAAATTGTCCCTGGGCTTCAAAAACGTGTTCTGGACCGAAACAGGCCGACCAGGTCAACCTGTAGGGGGGGGGGAGGTAGACACTGTAGTCGACCCCCATGGGGGAGGTCGACTCCCAGGTTGACCCCCTGGTCGACCTGGCCCCAGGTCGACCCCCTGGTCGACCTGGCCCCCAGGTCGACCTGCCCAGTTCTGTGCTGACCGAAACCTTCTGAATCTTCCACAGGCCATAAGTTCTTCATCCGGACTCCAATTTTTGAAAACTCGGACTCTGTTTCATGTAAAATTTTGAGAGGAACGCAATGGTGATGTCCATTTTACCTATTTCCTGATTCTTAAATTAATTATCCTCATTTTACTATCTTTTCCGTTACACACACCGTTATCGAACTAATTTTTCTTCTCTTTCATGTATTAATTAATTCTTCTTATGCATCACCATTATTTACCTATCATAAGCATATTTTCATATATTTTATTTCATTTTTAATTATACTTAAAAATGCGGGGTGTTACATTCTCCCCTCCTTAAAGGATTTCGTCCCCGAAAACTTCAAGTTAAGAAGAATGTGTCCTACCATCCAATCATCCAATCATCCATCTACTCAATCACCAATCACAGGCATTCATTGTCCTTAAGAGATTTCTAATGCTGTATGAACATATGCAAGAAGTGTGTGTATATGTTCCTTGTCTAATGCAAGGAACAGGCGGTCCACTTATTCAGTTGACCTCCTTAATGCGAATTATGCCAGTGCCATGAGTCCAACATGTATGCAATTTTCCTACTCGATACATATCATTTCTATATGAGTGCACAACCATTCAGTCATATGCAACATCCATGTGCTGAGTCAATCATTTTGCATCCACAAAAATTAAAAATGCTCACACATCCATATGCAGTATGAGAGTGTTTTCGAGCCGATCTAGTGCCTAGTGTGTGTATATGCATCCACGGGCAACCACTAGCAACCACTTGCATCCACTTGCAACCATCAAACATAACATGTCTCAAACACATGTTTACACCCATTAGTTTCTACCTAAAGTTCGAAGATTCGATCGATAGGATACAGTCGAATGATGGAAGCGAGTACAGATAGAACAAAAACTTGGTTCCCATTAGGCATGGGTCCTATGTATCGGCCCCGAAGACCGAAACCAACATCAAATTGACACCCATAGGATTACCCTCTTTAGACAATGTCAAAACTGGAAATCTTATCAAAAGTATTCGGATATTTACAGACTACTGGTACAGATCAGGTTCCCTAATGGCTCTTAGTAAGTTAAGCATGATAAAATCATACTCTACGAAAACTCAGAATGTATGCGTCATACTTGACGCCTAACACAGATATCCCACAAACCCCAATCTCAAACAGATGAGCCATAACCCTTATGGGTCTGAGTCTACAGCGGAATTCAGAAATAATACTAGTATTAAAGTGTAGAGTATCGATTACAAAATCAAAATACCAGAATCAGAAAAAGTCTTAACTCCATAATCAGATAAAGAAATTAAACCTACTATAGAAATTTTCCTATTTCTATCCTAGCCACTAGCCTCGAGAGTGTTCGCATGCCCTCCTTGCCCTCGTCTCTTCGGGCAGTCCCTAGTGAAGTGTCCCATCTCTCCACAGTTGAAGCAAGTGCCTTTCCTTTTTCTGCAATCCTTGTTCAGATGAGTCGAGCTCCCACAAGTAAAGCACTTTTTCCCCTTCTTATCTTCAGACTTCTCATCCTTCTTTTGTGTTTCCTTTTTGGGCCATGCTTTCTTATTCTGTGGTTCTTCCTTCTTTTTCTCTTTCGAGCCCTTGTTTTCCTCGTGCAGTAGTGCCATGTCCACCAATTTCTCGTAAGTCGCTCCCATGGGTACTTGGGTCATGGCTAGGCTGTGCAGTGGTTCGTTCAATCCTTTAACAAAGCGGAGAGCCTTTTTATGTTGAGTGTTGACTAAATCCAATCCGAACCTAGCTAGTTGGTTGAACTGGTTGACGTATTCCTTGACCGTCATACTTCCTTGCTTAAGAGATAAGAACTTTTTCAGTTGTAAACTCCGTTCAGCTTGCGAGAGAAATTTTGTCTCAAACCTTGTTCTGAAATCCATCCATGTCTCAACCGGCCTCTCGGCGTTAGTGACTTCCCACCAGTAGGAAGCTTCGTCTTTGAGCAGCCATACCGCCAACTGTACCTTCTGCCGATCGTCCACCTCGAAGATAACGAATAGATCCTCAGTTTCTTTGAGCCAGTTTCTCGCTTCGACGAATGATTCAGTTCCCTTGAAATCCTTTCCACCCATGGCCCTAAAATCTCTACAGATCTTTGAGAAAGCAATTGCACGAGGAGGGGGCGGAGGAGGAGGGGGATCATTTGCTGGACCTGCGGCGGCGGTCCTAGCCTCAAGATATTGACGAAACCAACCGGGTACATGAACACCCTCTGGTATCTCAGATGCTTCAGACATGCTGAAACGAAAAAAGGAAAGATTCAATACAAAAAGAACTAAAGGAAAGATATATGGCTCTTGGGGATCATGTTTTTCAAAATTAGCTTTATTTTTGAAAATACTTCCTTTCAAAACCTTTTTGAAAATAGTTTTCCAAAAACATTACCCAATCTGGTAACCTTCAGCTCTGATACCAAGTGTAACACCCCCACCTTCGTTAAGGTCACTCACAAAAGGAATGCCTTAACTTTGGTGGAGCATTTTAGTAAACAGAACAGAAACTTACAAGACAAATAAAATAGAACTTGAAAATTTATAACTTTATTTCAACAGAAACCGAAATAAACTTGGTTACATCCTTTCAAATCACATTATCAAAATTCAAGTACAAAATATCGGTCTTGTATAAAAGCCTTCAGAATGCATAGTTTAAAATCATAATCCCCATAGAACGGAAGCTATACAGAGCCAAACCATACTTTAAGCACTTCATGCAGAAGAAATCCGGATCAAGCTAAAGTATTCCCTCCTTGGATAACTTGGGGGGAACCGGACGAAAGGAGGAAAAACAACAAGGGTCGGACAAAAAGTCTGGCAAGTCCAGTGATTTTCAGTTATGAACAGATAATAATAACATGACATGAAAATAAAACTGGATGAGAGATAACTGTAACAGGTGTAATAGATATAACAGAAGAACAGAATGATATAAGCAATTGTTTTACACTTCTCTGTACTAATACTAGTATAGCAGAATTAGGTGTCACCCTAATGTCTAAACTGAAACAGAAACGGGTACAGAATAATTTGACAGAAACAGAATGCTAATAATGGGCCTTTACTACCCGACCAGAAACAGACAGAAGCAGAAACAGATTAATCCCTACGGAAACAGAATGTAGAATTAGGTGTGCACTAGTAATGGGCCTTTACCACCCGAACAGACAGTACCACGCAGAAACAGACAGGTGTTAGCACCCAACAGAAACAGACGGTACCAACAGAAACAGATAGAACTAAGTGTACCCTAAAACCCTACCCCAAGCGATCGGCTCCCTAATACATAAATATCTTGTGTCGGCCCCACAGTAGGGTGTATCACTCCCTAAAGTGACAACCAATTGGCACAGACCTATTTACAGATGTCACGACGTCTTACATCCTCAGAGGCAGACCGGGATCCATGCACGCACATGACCCGGTTGGAACACACCATCAACACCCCTCGCCATTATCAGAATGAACCGCTTATAATTAGTTCAGTAAGCGTGCCCGGACCCTACTTACTGTTGGGTCAAAGTTTTGATACCAGAAAGGGTTACTGACTTATATGGGTCCCAAACAACAGATGGCACAAGTAATTCCCCTCCTAACCTTGTGTCCTCAGACTGCTTAACTTGTCTACAAGTTTCAGACATACAAAATTTAGATTAACTAGTTCACAGATCAGACAATCAAGTTAATAGGTTTTCAGACTACCGGATCAGATGTTCGGATTAACAGGCTTACAGATTAACTGGTTACAGATTAACAGACTTACAGATTAACTGGTTACAGATTATCTAACTTTGTATTGGGCCTACGGATTCACGAAATGGGTTTATCAGATTCAATGGTCCAATTGGTTTAACCTTACCCAACACGTTTTAGACATCATAATTATCTCAGATTTTCATTAATTAAATATTAATGCCCAAACCTCTCACATTAGACTGACAGTTTGCGGCTACTGTTTAGGCCGGTTGGTTCTAGGCAGGTTTCTGTCGCAAACTGAGTCTAACCTCGGGTTTCAAGCACGTTATGACTAACTTCTCACATTAGAACCTATTGTTTGTGACCACTGGAATATGCCGGGTGGTTCCGGGCAGAATCACGCTGCAAACTCATTCTAACCTCGAGTTAGCCATGTTTATATTTGCGGCCAATTAATTAATGATTCACCATTTATACCCACGCCTAATATACATGTCAATTATTCATAACTATAGCCAATTCAGATTATGTCAATAGCGGACTAATTATATCAACTCAACAGATATTGCAGATAACAGATTTTTCAGATTAGGCGACTTAACGGATTTAGCAGATTAAGCAAACTAGCAGATCTAGCATTTTCAACAGACTAAGCAGATGACAGATTTGGCAGATGAACAAATCTAGCAAACTAGGCAGTAGAGCAGAACTAGCAGATTAAGCAATATAACAGAACTAGCAGATTAAGCAATATAGCAGAACTAGCAGATTAGGCAAATATAACAGATTTAATCATTCCTTAAAGTTTTACAAACATATCTTGCCTAATTTTAAATTTGGCCTAAGCATGCCTAAATAATTGTCATGATTCACACTATGATCATATACCAAATATAACCATCGATTACTATGCATGTCATATATCCCAAAGATCCCTTACTTAGGTGTTTATTTACATTTAATAGATGTCCTACCTTAATGTAAATCTTTATACCTAAGCCATATTTTCTTTGTCTCAAGTCATATGTTAACATACCATGGTTCCTCATCTTCCAATTCACAGAATATGCATATATCTAAATCTAGTTTACCCCCTATGTCCTTTTTCTTAAATCAGTCACAGATTAACCATGTCCAATTATTCCATATTCATTATTTGTCCCAAACATTTTAGCGTTCGTGCGTTAATCTCTTAGGAGATTGGCGCAGGCTCGTAGTAGCCTGGCTATAGAACTGAAAGAAGAAGAGATACAGAATAAAATAGATCAGAACAGAACATACACTATCTCAAATTCAGATTTACAATCATGTCACAATTATGATTAAAGTTTATATCGGAAAATAACTGCACTTTCCTTGGTTGGATTAAAGAAAGAACTTTAATTGTTGTAGAATCGTTGCAGAAGCTTTAATCTCTAATTTGAATTGAGTTGCTTAGGTTGATGTTGATTAGCTTCTAGTTTTGATTCCAGCAGAGTAGCGACGCCATTTTTATTTTTATTTAGAACAGAGGCAGAGAAGAAGCATAATAGAATTGTGTGTAGAGAAGGCTAGGTCTTAGGTTGTTTTTATAGGTGTAGCAATTCATTTCAGCCATCAGATTAACCCTAAAACCAATCCGGACCATCAAAAATCGTCCCTGGGCTTCAAAAACGTGTTCTGGACCGAAACAGGCCGACCAGGTCGACCTGTAGGGGGAGGTCGACACTATAGTTGACCCCCATGGGGGAGTTCGACTTCCAGGTCGACCCCCTGGTCGACCTGGCCCCCAGGTCGACCCCCAGGTCGGTCTGCCCAATTTTGTGCTGACCGAAACCTTCTGAATCTTCCACAGGCCATAACTTCTTCATCCGGACTCCGAATTTCGAAAACTCGGACTCTATTTCATGTAAAATTTCGAGAGGAACGCAATGGTGATGTCCATTTTACCTATTTGCTGATTCTTAAATTGATTATCCTCATTTTACTATCTTTTCCGTTACACACACTGTTATCGAACTAATTTTTCTTCTCTTTCATGTATTAATTAATTCTTCTTATGCATCACCATATTTACCTATCATAAGCATATTTTCATATATTTTATTTCATTTTTAATTATACTTAAAAATGCGGGGTGTTACAGACTTTTTATGAACTATACCCTAGGATTGTTGCCATTTTTGGAGGTATGACCTACAATGTTTAAGCGGATTGGACTGAGGTAGAGAGGGGATCTCAATCATGTGCATATTTTCGATAGACTTATAGGGGGGGCCTCTAGACATCTCCAACATTATTCTATGTATTGTAGTGGATGATGCGTAGGGATGAAAAGCTTTACATCCTCTATGCTGATGATTTGACAAGCACAGTATTAGTTGAGGCATACCATTCGAGGATGGTCATCTATTTTAGTGGTGATAAAATGTATTAAGACATGAAGAGGGTTTTCTACTGGACTGACATGATGAAGGATGTGGCCGATTTTGTGGCGAAGTTCCTAGCCTGTTAGACCATAGAGGCAGAGTAATGAAAACCTAGTGGATGGGTCCAACCGTTAGATTTGCCACTATGAAAGTGGAAGAGTGTGTCTATTGATTCCATCGATGGGTTCCAAAGATCTAACGAAGGCAACACTAGTATTTGGGTTATAGTAGACTAAGATACTAAAACACCCATTTGATCCTAGTGAAGAGCAAGCAGACGACTTCTTGGTTGGCTTTAGTGTATATTATAGAGATTGTTCGATTCTAGGACATTCCTATTAGCATTATTTGCGATAGGGATCCTATCTTTACTAGTGATTTTTAGAGGACTCTAAAAAAGGCATTAGGAACACAACTTAGGATGAGTACATCTTATCACCCACAAATTGATGGGCAGGCTAAGAGCATGAACAAGGTTTTAGAGGATTTGTTGATACTACGTGTTATTACCAAGTTCAACTCTTATGCCTGCTATGGTGAAGGGGTATCATACAACAACCAACACTAAAGAATGATTTGAAAGAATGAACTCGGCAACAAGCTTCTAAGACAATTAAGATCGAAATCATCAAAGTGGGAATTGGCTAAATAAGCTATTAGCACCAACATATGGAAGAAAAGCAAGAACTGAGAGCCAATGACGTGAGACCCGAAACAAAGAAGGGACTCTATATTCTCCGAAAAATCGGTAAAGTGAGATAAAGGGCTATCGGCACTAATCAACTTAGTGTCGATACAAAGGGATATAAAGACACCAAAATCAAGGATAATACTCCGAAAGCTAATTGTCGTAGTCAAGGCTTGTCAAATACCGAGACACAACACTTAAAGCCATTCGTAGAAGAACCCAAAGTATGCTTCCACAAGGCCGCAACCAATTTCCAGGATTTACCAGAAGCAAACCAAAGCTTCTAAGGAAAAAGCTATCCACACTAACCTACTTAGTGTCGATACCGAAAGGGGCGACGGATCCCGAAACATGGGAAGTTGAAGCCCAAAGCAAATACTATGGAGACTTAAAGAAAAAACCAGAAGCTAATTACCGAAAGCCATTCCTAAAGCTATCTATACCAACGGGCTTGGTATCAATACAAAAGGTAGAGGCAACATCAAAGAAAAGTTCCAAAGACCGGGACCAACTATCCTGGAGCTAAGACCGACACACCAAGGGCTGAGTTATATCTATTAACCATGTCAAAAGAGCAGCCAAAACCATGGAAACCGGAACTGAATGATGAAGAGCGACCGACACATAGCTGTTGCCCCCTTCTGATGGACCAATGATAGAAAGGGACCCGAGACCCGAGACCCTAAGATTCACATTTTATGGGACTTTTTTCATTCTCCAATCCTGTATTATTTCCTTAAAGAGTAAACCCAATTTCTAAATTGATTTGCAGATTTCCTTTGTAAACACTTATGTACTCAAGCCAATGAGAAATAAAGAGTGGATCGACACTTATTATAATTTCTATGGTTTATCCGACTATACCTTCTGCATAATATCTTATACTTTCTCCATGATTTAAGATCATCTACACAAGCCATGGTTTTTCTCCAAGATTACCAAAATACCCTTCCATAAGACATTAAGCTTCCTAACTTGTTTGAACTTAGGGAACCCTTATCCCAAGGTAGTTGTTGGTTGTTGAGTTTCATAAGCATGATACTTACCCCTTGAGGGAATAGTAAATAATCTTCAGGATAGAAACCTTGATACCAAAGAAATAGTGAACTAATTCAAGCTTGTGAGGGAAATAAATAATCCATTTTTTCCTTAGGTCCACTTCCTTAGACCTATCTCCGGTGTTGACGAAAACTATCGTTAACATTTGTGCGCTAGAAGAAGGGCTTGAATCTCCAAATCTTTTGATTTCTTAAACCACATTTCTAACTATGTTTTTCCGTCCCGGATTGGTCTAAAGCAAGAAAGAATAATGGTTAAAGGATCCCAACAAGAGTCTTCTAGATCTCAAATTGCTATGTCAGATATTTCTGACCTGAAAGTGATGGAAGAACAAAGTCTTAGATTGTAAGCCCTTCAAATTGAAAGAGGAAGAAACGAAGTAGAACCTTATAACCCTGATCATTGGAGCGTTAACCCTTTCCATATAGGTCCAACCCCTATCTTTGCCGTGAATGGTTCCGCCTCAAGAGGATACAACTTATTCACTCATCTGAAAAAGGCTGTTCATGCACAAACTAAAGAAACTATATTTGAGCAAAGTACATTGGAGAAACCCAAAAAAATTACATCAAGGTGGTCTAGGAAGGTTGCACCTCAATCTCACAACACAACAAAGAGAAGGCTTGAGGATAAGGAAGAACCAATAAAGTTGAGTAACAAAAGGATTAAGTTCCTACAACTAAATGGGATCTTTGAGTCAAGATTGCCAAGAGAATGCAAACTTACAACATTCATTGAGATATCCACTTCCTAACCAAACAAGAATTTAACTATTAGCCATCAAAAAAGTAGAAGTCTAAAACTAAAGTCAAACTGGGAGGACCCTATTGCTATTATCATACGATGAATGGACATGGGACCAATCATCGTAGAATTCTAGAAGGAAGGATCATCAATTTTTTTAGACAAGGGAAACTGTACAGATATGTTAAGAAAATGTATTCAACTATAACAATGGATTCTTTGAAGAAAGAGGGCATACATAACAAAGGTTATGGAAACCCTCCTAAGACAATAGATTAACTCAGAATGGGTCAAATGAACAAATGGATAAAAACCCTTATCACCGCTCAGGGCAAGGCACCCCTCGAAGGGGGTGGTGTGTAAGCCTTTCTCCGCATCCAAGTCAGAAAAGGCTAGGTTAAAGCATCAAAGCCTTTGATCCACACCATAAATGGTCATGACGGAGCATCTAATTAGCACGCCTTGCCTCTGCTCATAGAAGAGTATGCCCTGCCTCTGCTATGAACTAAGCACGTCCTACGTCTGCTCAAAGAAGAGCATGTCCTACCTCTGCTTATGTTCCTCATTACCCACAGCAAGGGAACAAAAAACCTTATCCGCATCTACGATGGCCAAGTTAAGGCACCCATCAAAGGGGTTGGAGTGTAAGCCTTTATCACCGGCTACGATGGCTAGCGTAAAGCATCAAAAGAGTAAGCCTTAAAACCGCGTCTACGATGTCTGGTGTAAGCATCTAAGCCCTTATCACTGCCTACGATGGCCAAAGTAAGGCGCCTCCTAGAGGGAGGTTGGGTAAGTCCTTGGGCCCTGCTTGAGAATAAGCTAGCCAAGCGCACTGAACGCACAGGTTTAGAGAGTGGCCAACAAAGCACGTACATCCTCTGCTTTGACAATCACAAGCCCGAAGAGTGGCTAACAAAGCATGTGCATCCTCTGCTTTGCAAGATAGGCCCCAAGAGGGGTGACACAAATATTATTACCAGAAGAGAATTTCTTGTCTCCTATCAAATACCCCAATCTGGGTTGGTTCAGGACTTCTATCATTACCAGATGTGGACATCTAGTCATCTATCAAATGCCCGAGTCTAGATTGGTTCGAGACTTCTATTATTACCAAAAGAGGACATTTGGTCTTCTATCAAATGCCTGAGTCTGGGTTGGTTCGAGACTTCTGTTAATACCAGATGTGGACATCTGGTCATCTATCAAATGCTTGAGTCTAGGTTAGTTCAGGGCTTTTATTAAATACCAGAACTGAATTTATGGTCCTTTGTTAAATACATGAATCTAGGTTATGGTTTGGAAATTCTAACTGTTTCCAATAGCGGCATTCTGTCCATCTCTCATTAAAAGTCAAAAAATTCCCAAGTATTAATTTCAACAACCCTAACTAGGCTTCCAGGAAAAAGATTCTGGACTTATAACGAAGACCATAATCCGGGTCCCAAGATCAGAACTCTCTTTTCCAAAGGGAAAAGGTTCACCAAGTGGTACATAGGATGAAGTTCCAAAATCTATGCATTAACGCTTTCTAACAAAAGGTTCTACTTTCTTCAATATCTTACATTGAGGAATTTGTTTGAGAATACATATTAAATAGGATAGCCATTCCTAAAGTATGGGGAATAGACGAACATACTATCCTATCACACATTCATTTATTTTTTTGATTGAAATATCAATATTGTTTCGCAAAAGATACGCAGTTATCATATGTGCATCCTACAAGGTTACCTACCAAATAGTGTATTCATGCTTGCACAGGATTGTGCAACATGAAGATGATATTCTCACCAGGAACACAGAAATGGATTATAGGTGATATCCATGTAACTTTACTTACAAGATTATATCGTAAGTTGCCACATACAAAATATCATCACATCAAGTATTTTATACATTTATATAACATTTTAGTAATATGCTACAACTATCAAATAGAGAAACTTTGTGATAGCCATACCCTTTAATCCGAGTTGGAAGACTTTAAAACATACTCTAAGGATTTATAACTTGCCTTAGTATCATTCAGTTCAACCTTTAATTTATCAACTCATAGATTGAATCTACTTATCATGTCAACTGAGTTTATAAATGAATGAAACCTTAGTCGATTTCCCAACTCAAGAATAACAGTTTTTCCTAAATATGAAGTAGTAACATCTTCAAAAAAAAATTCTCTTCGGTTTTATGATTACTAAGGAACCTTTTCTGAGTCGAGAGGGTAAAGACTTTAAGTTGACTTCACTATTGGCATGAGAAACACAACACAATTGTTTACAAATGTTGCTTCGAGAGAGTAACTGTAACACCCTGAATTATCTATGACTACTTAAAGAAAGAATTTAAGAATACTTAATTGTTAAAGTGAGAATTAAGGGAAATGGGTTACGCCATTGCGTTTATCTCGGAATTCTGCTTGGAATAGAGTCCAAGTTTTCGTAAATTGGACTTCGTATGAGGAAGTTATGGCCCTCAAAAATTTCAGTAATTTAAATAAATTAATAACAGTTCAGAATAAAAATTCAAAATTCAAATGAGGAAGAGGGTTGGGCGGGATTTCTCCCGCCCAAGGCCAGGTCGATCAGGGGGTGACCTCCCCAATACAGGTCGATCGGGGGGTCGACCTACCCCCCGGGGCAGATCTGAAATGTGACGATCCTGACTTGTTGCTGAGTCTTTCCTGACCTATTGCTGAGTCACTAGGGCATAGGTGGCAATTCTGGATAACTCTATCTAGTCTGGATGGTTGTGATTGCTCCTATGATAATCTAATGGCTTATGTTGAATTAAACTTCTATATAAGCACGCATAGACTCAAGCCCTAAACCTAAACTAAATTAATCTCTTGGCCTCCATGCTGCTGCTAGGATAGTTCTTCTTCCTAAAGCTTAGGATTTGCAAGTCAGAATTCTAATACGAAACGACAAACGAATTATTCTCTTCTCTAACCTGTCTTTGTGAGTACAATTTCTTTCATAAAATAATTAATAAATTAATTATGACGAGTTATAATTTGGATTATGAGAACATCTCTATTGAATCATGTGATGCTATTTAACTTTTTTATTGTCTGTTGGTGAACATATGACAGTTTTGTTAATTTATGTTGGTAGATCTATTTCATATGTCCAATCACATATGTTTAACTTGATTAATTTTATGACATCAGTTTATATGCAAGTTTGGGATGTAAATCGTATGCTAGTTTGTATGTGAATCTTATGCAAGTCTGTTTCTACATATGCTAGTTTGTATGTGAATCTTATGCAAGTCAGTATGCGAATTATACACAAGTTTATATGTGAATTAAGTATATACATATGCTAGTTTATATGCAAAACATGTGATATTAGTTTACATGTTTAAATTCATATGCAAGTTTGTAGGAATTCATATGCAAGTTTGGGTGAAAACTATATTCACATATGCAAGTTTAGGTGAAAACCATATTAACAAATGCAAGTTTAGGTGAAATCCATATTCATATATGCAAGTTCACAATTTCATGTTTAGATGTATATGTAGATCCATGGTAGTTTATGCAAGGTTATGTTCTATATGTCCATTGCCTATACAAGTTATTGGCTATGCAAACTTATGCTATAATTCTTATTCGCAAGTTAGATCTATTTTATGTGTTATGCAAGTTGTGATGTTGCTTTTCTTTTTTATGAGTTAGACTATTTGCGAAACTAACATATTTCATGTTAAACGTACAAACGACGTGGGGATAATGGGAAAATATTAAATAATACATATTGTGAATTGGCATAAAACGGCTTTAAAGGCATATAATTAATTTGAGACATTAATTGGTATAATTTATATTCCTAAAAAGTATGGACATAATTTAGGTGACAATTATGGACATAGTTAATTTGGAAATTATTGACAATTTTAATAGGGATAATTAACTCATATTGGGGTGAAATAATTGTGTGTAATAATAAACGCCTAAAGACACGAGGTTAGACACGCTTGTAGTATAAGACTGCCCGGACCCGCCCGAAAAATTCAGCAACCACAAACAGTAGTTTAATGTGAGAGGTCGAAAGCATAAATCAAATGTGTAACAATTGTAAAGACACCAGGTTTGACTCGTTTGCGGTATAAGACTTCCCGGACCCTCCCGACAAATCCAGCAACCACAAACGGTAGTCTAATGTGGGAGGTCTTACAAGGTTACGGTTATAATGAATTAAGTAATACTTAACTAAGATAAACAAGTGGTGGGACATGGGGGTTAAGTGGCTGACATGGGTGACATGTGAATACGATTAGAAACACTTAACCAAATTGAAACATTTAAGAAGACATGAATAAGAGGGGATTAAGTGGGAAATCCTAAGTGGGGACCAAACATAGGTGGAAAGCTTGTGTCAAGCATGGGGGACCCTTTTCAAACCAGTAACCCATTAAGTATCTTTGTGAGCTCGAGTTAGATCGAGGACGGGACACGCTTACTGGGTTTGATTGTAAGAGGTCAAAACGGGTTAACGGTGGCAATGCAAGTCCAACGGGGTCATGTGCATGCGTGGGCCCGGGCTGATAGGTGAGACATTGTTGCATCGTGTAGATATAAGTCGTGCATCTTTAGTGGTATCAGGTTGCCACTTTGGGGAGTGATAAACCCCACTGTGGGACCAGCATGGGTATCTACGAGTTAGGGAGCCGATCGCATGGGGGTAGTGGGTACAACTAGTGGAGATAGGGGCAGGCGGTACCTATGAAGACAGCTAGTGGTACATGAAACTACCATTTTCATTATTATGTTCAGTAGGCGGGATCAACTTCTAGGGTGACTAGTAATGGTGAAATACAGTTATTATCCTATAATGATTAGGAGCGAGATTAATGCCAGAATATTCCTCTTGTTTGTTTTGTCTTGCCAACTTGTTTCATAGTTATTCCTTGTTTTACCAGTTTATGCCTTATCCTAATTACTTTAATAATTATATTGTTAAAGTTATTGGACTCGCCAGACTTTATGTCTAACCCCCTTTGTTTTCGCCTCTTTTCTTCCTTCCCCCCCCCCCAAGGTTCTCAGGGTGGGATTAGTGCTAGTGGAGCTTGATTTGGATCTTTCTCCCTCTCTTTTGGAAGTGCTTGGATTGCTGAAAGTAAAGTTCAGCTCATCTCTTTTATTGCTACTTATGTTGGGGTTATGCTATTTACTTTATGTACTCAGAAATTTTTTGTCAAGATGGATATTAAGTGTACTTGGTTTTATTGTTGGTTTTTGATGTTGTTGTAACCAAACTATTTCTCCGCTACAATAAAATTTGTTTTAAAATTTTCAAGTACCAATATATGTATCTGTCTTGTTATATTCTGTTCTATACACCAATAATACTCCATGAAAGTTAATGCATTCCCCTTGAGAGTTACATTTATGGGCGTGGGGTGTTACACATGGTATCAGAGTTGAAGGTTAGCAGAACAGATAAGAGATTTTGAAAAACTGTTTTTCAAAAGCATTTTATAAAGAAATTCTTTCAAGAATATGTTTTAAGGAGAGTATTTTCAGGAGAAAATTTTGTTTTAAAAACATAACCCCCAAGATCCATATATCTTTCTTTCGATTCTCCATTTTGAATCTCTTCCTTTTTCTTTTCAGCATGTCTGGGTTACCCGAGATATCCAAGGGAATACCGATACCAACCTTGTTTAGAAGGTATATGGAGGCTAGGGCCACCGCCGCAGGCCCAGCAGACATTCCTCCTCCCCCAGCTGCAGCCACTCCTCCCCCTCTCCGCGTTGATACCTTTTCGAAGATATGCAAAGACTTTCGAGCAATGGGAGGGAAACCTTTTCACGGGTCAGAGACATTTGTTGAAGCTTGAAATTGGCTTAAGGAGGTGGAAGATTTGTTTGGTATCTTCGAGATAGAAGATGAAAGGAAGGTCCAATTAGCTACTTGGTTGATGAAGGACGAAGCCTCGTTTTAGTGGGAGGTCATGAATGAAGAGTGTCCGGTGGAGACATGGATGGATTTCAGACATAGGTTCGAGATAAAATTTCTCTCATGAGCAGAAGAGAATTTATACATGGAGAGGTTCTTGGCATTAAAGCGAGGGAATTTCTCGGTAAAGGAGTACGTGAACAAGTTCAATCAGTTGGCGAGATTTGGCTTTGACTTGGTGAACACACCTGAAAAGAAGGCCCCGAGATTCGTTAAAGGTTTGAATGAGCCACTACATGGGATTGGCTATGACCCACATTCCTATGGGGGCTACCTTTGAGAAACTGGTTGACATGGTGCTTATGCATGAAGTGGAGAAAGGCGCTAATTCTAATAAGGCACCGAAAAAGAAAGGGGATCAAAAGAAGTCACAGTAGCAACCTAAGAAAGGTGGTAAGGATAACAATGGCAAAGGAAAGAAAAGGTGCTTTAATTGTGGAACACCAGGCCATCTGAGCAAGGACTGTAGGAAGAAGAAGAAGACTAGCAGTTTCAATTGTGGTGAGGCAGAACATCTGATTAAAGACTGCCCGAGAAGACAAGGGCAAGGACAGAGGGTGGAGTCTACTTCTGGAGGGCAGGTTCAGGCTCTCATGGCACCAGGGCAAGAAAGAGGGCAGGTTCATGCTCTCATGGCATCAGGACAGGAGAGAGGTAGAAACATTTCTGTTGAAAGTTTGGTTTTTCTGTTTGATCATCCTGTTCGTACTTTGTTTGATTCTAGTGCTTCACACTCGTTTGTATCTGCTTCGTTAGTTGAAACACTACACCTAAATACTAGCCTAGTTACAAATCCCATAGTAGTCTCAAATCCAATTGGTGGTTCGGCTCATCTTTCAATGATTTGTCGGGTCTTGAGAGTGTCTAACTTGAGCGTTGAGTTTGAATGCAATGCCTTCGTTCTTGGCTTCACGGGCTATGGGTTGATTCTAGGCATGGATTGGTTACCCAGTAATAGTGCCATCCTCAATTGTGAAAAGAGAGTGGTTAGAATTATGACTCGCCTTGGCAACACTCTTGAAATCTCTTGTAATCCCATACATTCTGTTACGCTTAGCTGCCTAGAATCTGTTCATGCGTCCGTAGAAAACTTGCAGTCTGTTAGAGTAGTCCGTGAATACTCAGATGTATTTGAAGAGGTAAAGGGCTTACCTCTGACTTGTTGATAATGCTAAACCTGTAGCTCTGCCCGTTAGACACATAGCTCCAAGAGAGAGAAAAGAGCTCAGTAAGCAAGTCAAAGAGTTTCCCGAAAAAGGGTTTATAAGGTGGAGTATTTCTGAATGGGGTGCTCCAGTAGTATTCGCAACCAAAGCAGATGGTTCACTTCGCCTATGCGTTGATTATAGGGAGCTAAACAAGTTAACCAAGAAAAATAGACACCCATTTCCAAGAATAGACGATTTGTTTGATCAGCTTGTAGGTGCGTTGGTTTTCCCCCAACTAGATCTGGCTATCGGGTTTCATCAGCTAAGAGTGGCTGAAGACAGCATTGATAAGACCGTGTTTAGAACCCCGGACAGTTTCTTCGAATGGCTTGTCATGCCTTTCGACATGACAAACGCACCCGCTTACTTTGTTGACTTGATGAGCAGGGTGTTCAGGGAGTTCCTTAATAAGTTTGTGGTAGTCTTCGTAGACGACATTTTGATTTTCTCGAAGAATGAAGAAGAGCACGCTTTGCATTTAAGGGAAGTCATGGATGCTCTTTGTGCACATCAACTGAAAGCCAAATTCTCCAAATGCCATTTCTGAAGAGAAGAAGTGAGGTTTCTTGGACATGTGTTGTCCAAAGAGGGGTTAGCTGTGGACCCCGCAAAAGTAGTTGCGGTGCAAGATTGGAAGGTACCACGAAATGCAACCGAAGTTCGAAGCTTGCTCAGGCTAGCGGGCTTTTACTGAAAGTTCATTAAAGACTTTGCAAAAATCTCAGCCCCATTCATAAGTTTAACAAAGAAGAACCTAACTTTCGCTTCGGATTTGGATTGCGATATTGCTCTCCAATGTTTGAAAAGGACTCTAACAACAGCCCCAGTTCTAACATTGCCTGATGGGAGCAAAATGTTTACTGTATACACAGACGCATGCGGTACATGGTTGGGCGCTGTCTTGATGCAAGAAGGCAAGGTAGTTTGTTATGGGGGGAAGGAAATTGAAGGTACATGAGAAGAACTACCCAACTCATGATTTGGAGCTAGCTGCCATTGTTTTCGCTCTAAAGTCATGGCCTCGTTACTTACTAGGAGAAAGGTTTGAATTGTTTACTGACCATAAATCATTAAAGTACCTTTTCTCATAGAAAGATCTTAACTTAAGACAACAATGGTGGATGGAATTTCTGCCCTCATACGATTTTGAGATTTCCTATACCCCTGGCAAAAGCAATGTGGTAGCAGACGCCTTGAGTAGAAAGAAGCTGACCTTGAGTCCTCTTTCTGTAGAAAGGCAAAGTTTGGAGTACATAGCAAATTTTAACTTTAGACCCTCATCTGAAATTGTACCTGGTCTGTTAGCATCGCTAGAGGTGCAGCCTATTCTTTTGGACTCAATAGGAACCGCACAACGAGAAGACCCTCGGCTAGTTGATGTGATGGATAAGCTAGTTAGGGGTGAGACTTCTAGTCACCTCAATAGATACTCCATCGATGATAAGGGTTGGTTGAGACGGGATGAAAGGCTATGCGTCCCACAAGCAAGGGATTTAGTGAAGACGGTTCTCGAAGAAGCACACCATTCTAAGCTGACCATACACCCAGGAAGAGACAAGATGTATAAAGATATAAAAAGGGTTTTCTTTTGGAATATCATAAAGAGGGATGTAGCTGAGTTCTTCGCTAAGTGCTTGATATGCCAGCAAGTCAAAGCGGAGAAGAAGAAGCCTGGTGGTTTGCTTCATCCTCTAGAGGTCCCATAGTGTAAGTGGGATAACATTTTGATGGACTTTGTTGATGGGTTGCCTAGGTCAAGAAGGGGTAATACTAGTATTTGGGAAATAGTGGACAGACTCACTAAAAGCGCTCACTTTATACCTGTTAAGAGTAGAAGGATTGCCTCGTCCCTAGCATCTATTTTTCTTAAAGAGATAGTTCGAGTCCATGGGATACCCTCCAACATAGTGAGTGGTCGAGATCCTATCTTTACGAGCGAGTTTTGGAAGAGTTTGCAAGAGGCTGTAGGCATACAATTATGCTTAAGCACGGCCTATTTCCCCCAAACCGATGGTCAGACAGAAAGGGTGAACAGAGTGTTGGAAGACCTCTTGAGATTGTGCATTCTTGACATTGGAAGGACAAAGGAGGATCATCTTCCTTTGGTGGAATTCGCTTACAACAATAGCTACCAAGCCACCATAAGCATGGCGCCCTTCGAAGCTTTATATGGAAGACCATGCCGATCACCAACTTGTTGGTGGGAGTCTACAAACAAGCACGTACTTAGGCCAGACATGATTAGAGGAAGCTCAAAAAAGGTGGACTTGATAAGAAGATGGATGAAGGCTGCACAAGATAGACAGAAGTCCTACGCAGACAAAAGAAGGACTGACCTTGAGTTTGAGGTTGGAGATAGGGTGTTCCTTAAAGTATCTCCTTTGAGGAATGTCATTCGCTTTGGGTCCGTAGGAAAGCTAGCACCAAGATTTGTAGGACATTTCCTATAACTAAAAGGATTGGGACAATGGATTACAGAGTAGAGCTACCGAAAGACTGGTCGGGGTTCATAATATTTTTCATGTTTCTCAACTACGAAAGTGCTTACATGAGTCGGCGGAAGTGGTGGAGCCAAGTATACTAGAGGAAGTAGAAGTGGAACGAGAAGGGACTGTGAGAAGAGTTCCAACTCATATCTTGGGTACGGAAGTCAAAAAGCTATGCAACCGTGAAGTCAAGCTTGTTAAAGTTTAATGGAGTGACGCTGAGGAAGACACGATTTGGGAAACTGAGAGAAAAATACGCACAGCCTACCCTTTTCTCTTTGAGGGTACCTCCTTGATCTTTTTTTCCATAAGTTTATTTATGGTTATATCTATCTTTTAAATGTATCTCCTCGGTCCTATTCTTTATCCTTAGGTAGAAACCAATGGATGTAAACATGTATTTGAAACATGTAATGAATGATGGTTGCGAGTGGTTGCAAGTGGTTGCTAGTGCACACACATTAGGCACTAGATCGACTCAGTCACTTTCATATTGCATATAAATGTGTGTGCATATTTAAATTAATGGATGTATAATGGTTGTGTTATCATATGGATGCTGCATTTCGATGAATGGTTGTGCACACATGTAGAAGTAATATGTATCGTTAGGATTCTTTCGCATACATAATGGACGCATGGCACTATAATGATTTACATTAAGGAGGTCAACTGAATCAGTGGACCGCCTGATTTTGCATTGGATAAGGAACATGTACACACACTTTTTGTATATGATCATACGGCATTAGAAATCTTGTAAGGACAATGGATGCCTATGTTTGATGGTTGAGTAGATGGATGATTGGATGTTAGGATATTCATTCTCCCTAACTTGGAGATTTAGGGGGCGAAATCCTTTAAGGAGGGGAGAATGTAACACCCTGAATTTTCTGTGACTATTAAAAGAATGAATTTAAGAATACTTAATTGTTAAATTGAGAATTAAGGAAAATGGGTTTTGCCATTGCATTCATCTCGAAATTTTGCTTGGAACAGAGTCCAAGTTTTCGTAAATCGGACTTCGTATGAGAAAGTTATGGCCCTTAGAAGTTTCAGTAATTTAAATAAATTAATAACAGTTCAGAATTAAAATTCAAAATTCAAACGAGGAAGCGGGTTGGCGGGATTTCTTCCGCCCAAGGCCAAGTCGACCAGGGGGTCGACCTCCCCTATACAGGTCGACTAGGGGGTCGACCTCAGGGTCAACCTACGCCCCTGGGCAAATCTAAAATGTGACGATCCTGACTTGTTGCGGAGTCTTTCCTGACCTGTTGCTGAGTCACTAGGGCATATGTGGCAATTCTGGATAACTCTATCTAGTCTGGATGGTTGTGATTGCTCCTATGATAATCTAACGGCTTATGTTGAATTAAACTTCTATATAAGCACGCAAAGACTCAAGCCCTAAACCTAAACTAAATTAGTCTCTTGGTCTCCATGCTGCTGCTAGGATAGTTTTCTTCCTAAAGCTTAGGAATTGCTAGTCAGAATTCTAATACGAAACGATGAACGAATTATTCTCTTCTCTAACCTATCTTTGTGAGTACAATTTCTTTTACAAAATAATTAATAAATTAATCATGATGAGTTATAATTTGGATTATGAGAACATGTCTGTTGAATCATGTGATGTTATTTAACATTGTTATCGTCTGTTGGTGAATATATGACAGTTTTGTTAATTTATGTTGGTAGATCTATTTCGTATGTCCAATCACATATGTTTAACTTGATTCATTTTATGACATCAATATATATATATGCAAGTTTGGGATGTAAATCATATGCTAGTTTGTATGTGAATCTTATGCAAGTCTGTTTCTACATATGCTAGTTTGTATGTGAATATTATGCAAGTCTGTATGCGTATTATACACAAGTTTATATGTGAATCAAGTATATAAATATGCTAGTTTATATGCAAAACATGTGATATTAGTTTACATGTTTAAATTCATATGCAAGTTTGTAGGAATTCACATGCAAGTTTGTAGGAATTCATATGCAAGTTTGGATGAAAACTATATTCACATATGCAAGTTTAGGTGAAAACCATATTCACATATGCAAGTTTAGGTGAAATCCATATTCATATATGCATGTTCACAATTTCATGTTTAGATCTATATTTAGATCCATGGTAGTTTATGCAAAGTTATGTTCTATATGTCCATTGCCTATCCAAACTTATGTTATAATTCTTATTTGCAAGTTAGATCCATTTTATGTGTTATGCAAGTTGTGATGTTGCTTTTCTTTTTTATGAGTTAGACTATTTGCGAGTCTAACATATTTCATGTTAAACGTACAAACGACAAGGGGGTAATGGGAAACTAATAAATAATCATATTGTGAATTGGCATAAAATGGCTTTGAAGGCATATAATTAATTTGAGACATTAATTGGTATAATTTATATTCCTAAAAAGTATGGACATAATTTAGGTGACACTTATGGACATAGTTAATTTGGAAATTATTGACAATTTGAATAGGGATAATTAATTCATATTGGGGTGAAATAATTGTGTGTAATAATAAACGCCTAAAGACACGAGGTTAGACTTTCTTGTGGTATAAGACTGCCCAGACCCGCCCGGCAATTCCAGCAACCACAAACAGTAGTCTACTGTGAGAGGTCGAAAGCATAAATCAAATGCGTAACAATTGTAAAGACACCAGGTTAGACTTGTTTGCAGTAAAAGACTGCCCGGACCCACCCGGCAAATCCAGCAACCGCAAACGGTAGTATAATGTGGGAGATCTTACAAGGTTACGGTTATAATGAATTAAGTAACACTTAACCAAGATAAACATGTGGTAGGACATGGGGGTTAAGTGGTTGACATGGGTGACATGTGAAATACGATTAGAAACACTTAACCAAATTGAAACATGTAAGAAGACATGAATAAGAGGGGGTTAAGTGGGAAATCCTAAGTGGGGACTAAGAATAGGTGGAAAGCTTGTGTCAAGCATGTGGGACCCTTTTCAAACCAGTAACCCATTAAGTATCTTTGTGAGCTCGAGCTAGATCAAGGACGGGACACGCTTACTAGGTTTGATTGTAAGAGGTCAAAACGGGTTAACGGTGGCAACGCAAGTCCAACGGGGTCATGTGCGTGCGTGGGCCCGGGATGGTAGGTAAGACATTGTTGCATCATGTAGATATAAGCCATGCATCTTTAGTGGTATCGGGTTGCCACTTTGGGGAGTGATACACCCCACTGTGGGACCAGCACAGGTATCTACGAGTTAGGGAGCCGATCGCATGGGGGTAGTGGGCACAACCAGTGGAGATAGGGGTAGACAGCATCTATGAAGACAGCTAGGGGTACACGAAACTACCATTATGATTATTATGTTCAGTAGGCGGGATCAACTTTTAGGGTGACTAGTAATGGTGCAGTATAGTAATTATCCTATAGTGATTAGGAGCGAGATTAACGCCAGAATATTCCTCTTGATTGTTTTGTCTTGCCAACTTGTTTCACAGTCATTCCTGGTTTTACCAGTTTTTGCCTTATCCTAATTACTTTAATAATTATATTGTTAAAGTTATTAGACTCGCCAGACTTTATGTCTGACCCCCTTTGTTTTTGCCTCTTTTCTTCCTTCCCCCTCCCCCTAGGTTCTCAAAGTGGGACTAGTGCTAGTGGAGCTTGATTTGGATCTTTCTCTCTCTCTTTTGGAAGTGCTTGGATTGCTGAAAGTAAAGTTCAGCTCATCTCTTTTATGGCTACTTATATTGGGGTTATGCTTTTTACTTTATGTACACAGAAAACAATTTGTCGAGATGGATATTAAGTGTACTTGGTTTTATTGTTGGTTTTTGATGTTATTGTAACCAAACTATTTCTCCACTGCAATAAACGTTGTTTTAAAATTTTCAAGTACCAATATATGTATCTGTCTTGTTATATTCTGTTCTATACACCAATAATACTCCATGAAAGTTAATGCATTCCCCTTGAGATTGACATTAATGGACGTAGGATGTTACAGTAACATTGACCGATCATATTTTTAGTAAAGGAGTTTACTACCAAAGTACACACATCAGGCATTAATAATCCCTTTAGTCAAGGCGCGTCCTACACGTATTAAAATCAATATGCTAGAATTCTAAGTTTCTTTTGAAATAACTCCCTGTTCATTGCAAAGACATCCTAGGGTAGTCCATGTTTTAGAAAAATACAATGGAGGTTACATATTAAAGGATCCCTCTCAAAACAGGATGGAATCTTAGGAAGAATTTGCGACAAACACCCATTTCACAAAGCTTGAATACCAGTGCTGCACCTCCGGAAAATACTCCTTCAAGTGAAATAGTAACCTGTTACAATAAAAAATGAAATAAGCAATTAATAAAGTAGATGGTCATTGTTAGAAACATTTTATCGGCAGTTTCACTCACTCAAAATAGGGTTAAGTTACATTCTTCCTTATTCATTGTCAAGCTTCGTATTATTTTTTGTCCAGTCATATACTGTTATAAGGGACATGTTATGTTTAAAAAGATTAGAAAGAGCATAGCTAAAATAAGAGCCGTACCTGAACAACAGGCATCTCAGGTTGAGCAAATCACAATGATTCTTTCTAGCCTCGACTTGGGGAATCACCGTCTTTGGAAGAAATTATCGCTAAACCTCTATCGAGAGGGACGTCCAAAAGGCCTGGAGATATTTCTTTAGAAAAATTAGCACTGTCAGAAGAAAGAGGAAAAATAATCTATTTTCCATTCCAAGCACCAAGAAGCCCTTTACCTTTAAGGTTACGATCACCATACTCTTTAACCCAATCATCATCGGGAATAGTAGAAAAGCCCTTTCCCTCGCATAAATCAGTATCATCTGGAAGATCCTCGATATACAAAAGGTCTTTAGGCTGCCCAAAGGCTTCCTCATAGGCATGGTTATCTTGTTTAAGTTGCTCAATCTAACACTTAACCCAGTCCAAAATAGAGTGATGAACCGAAGGAAATGCAATCGCTGGGTATTTTTGAAAATTGTGAGAATACGCTAACAAGAGAATGTCCTCATAAGATGTTAGCACTGCTCTCGAGTAATAAGACCCTAGAAATGAAGAGATTCTGCTCTTGGCTTCATGAATTATGCGCCTAGCATTTGAAAGCACATTATGGACTTAGGAAAGTTGGTCATCTTTTTCCCTGAGCTTCTCAGTATGGTTAGCTACCATCCTGGCTTTCTCATCCTTAACTTCTTGCTTAAGTAATTGAAACACTAACACTCGATCATTCAAAAGGAGCTTAGCCTTTGTCTCAGCCTCCAACTATGATTCAACCTTCCTAAAAGATACCTTTAATTCTGAACACTCCTTCCTATGCCCATCCATCAAAGACCTAGTCTTAGAATCCAATGCAGCCTTCTCCTCTTCAAGCATCATAACCTCCGAAGGAGGGGGTAATCCTCCTAAGAAGAGAGCACTATTTCTTGGTAATCTGAAGACAGAAAATAAAGTTCATATTTACATAAAAATATATTGAGGAACTAGAAAGAAGCAAGACTATACAAATAGTTGTTGCTTGATAAGAAGTTGTTGAGACTTGACCAAATCCAAAGGTGTAGGAAAAGCGTCGTTATAAGAAAGAACAAGATTCACAAGCTTGCCACAATCTTGAGCCTGCAAAAGCGACCTTGGAGGATTAGCAGACGAAACGGAGGCGGAATCAATTTATGTTTTATCTAACTCAAGGCTCCTAAAGGACTCGACATCAAAGGGCTACATATAAAATCACTCCCCAGAGCCAATGCCTGAGAGGAACTAACATCAGAATTAGTCTCAATAGTAGATGTTGTAGACTCAGGAGTCTGATGCCCAGTAGTTCCTATAGCTACATCCTTGCAAGAAGTAGGAAGGGAGGAGATATCACCTTTATGTCTCTTAGGAGTTGAAGCGTCAACAAAGGAGGCAAGCCTCTTTTTAGCTGCATCCGTAGACTCTGCCAAAGCGGTTAGGATATGAATCTCTTTAGAATCCCGAAAAGCTGATAAAAGCAGTTATTATCAGAAAGAAAGAATTAAAGAAGCTATGGTATGAATACAAAATTTGAATCACTTCAGCAAAACGATCTTACGTCAAGTACCTAGAAACAAAGGAGTACGAGGTTAAAAATGTCGGAGCCTAAGGATAATTGTTTAGCGTTAGGAAAATGGAGAGGTGGTAGCCTCAAAATCTTTTGCCTGAAAGGAAGAAAGGAGTACTTGCGAAGGTTATTCAAGGTCTATACCTCTGTCCATTCTTCAACTGCTTTATAGATGGCATTAATAACTTGAGTTTCCTATTTCCTTAAACTTTTCTTCTTATGGGTAGAGGCTAAATAAAACAAAGTTAGACAAAAACATAAAGATAACATAGTAATTCCAGAACAATGGAAATCTTACCAAAATTGGAAAAAGTGCCCGAAATACAAAAAGGGCACCTAATGTAGAAAAACCGGTTTTTTCAATCTTTTGACTTGTTAATACTATCACCGATCAACTTTTTTGTAGGATTCGCGCCAAAAGTAGACAAACTCATTCCTTTGGACTAGCACAACAAATAATGGAGAAGGTTGGCGCTAAGGGAAGACTGTCTCGATTCAAATGCTAAGACCTCAAGGAAAAGAAGGAGAGTGTAGGTGTTTAGGGACAGTTGAATATGTGCAATCCCCAAGAAACACAGGAATCTTAAAATAAAATCGGGGAAAGAGAAGAAACCTTCATACCAAATGTGAATGGCTGTATAGGCAAAGAACCCCTCTGGCGGAACCTGAATGGTGTCTTGATAAAGAGTGGGATGGCCTCAACTTCAGTCATACAAAAGCTCCTAAGAATAGTGTTCACTTTGTCTTGAGTGTTAATGAGGGAGTATTAGGAAGCAACCGCCTTCTTAGGATAAAGTGCAGCAGAACCACTTGACTTTGATTTACCAATGTTATGTTCCCATACATGATACTGCCTGGTGATATTATTCCATAACACTTGTTGATATTATATCTTTGCATGAGCCACTGTTTGACATTCACAAATTTATTACCAACATGAATTCCTATTAACATTAAAACTTGGAGTGATAAAACACCACTGTAATAATTAAGATAAGTGTTCTGATGAAGTTCATAAAATAAAAACACTTTATATGTGCATATGAACAATTAAATATTTGGTGATGCTTTAGTTAATTATCCCCATAACAAAAACAAAAACAAAAGCCATGAGTCTCAGCAACACGTTCTTCACTGTTTCGATACTCACTGAGTCAAAAGTAAAAGAATAAGGGATAACGTCATCTATATAGTGAAGATCACTCCCCTATAAGTCCATTTTGTAGTTCAAACCTTAAAAATGTTTTAGGGAGATTAGCTACCAATACACCTGTCATTGAAAGCTGATAGACAACCTTTGCTATGAAGAATTTTTCTAATCATAAATTTGAAATCCTAAAAACCCAATTAACTCAGCCAAAAGGGCGATTTTCAAATTCAAATATAGCGACTAAATATTTACCAGAATGAAATCTAATTTGTGTTTCTGAAATATTGAGATTCCTGGAAAATGGTAAGCTTGCTTGAGCTTGATTCTTCGCTAGTGTGAAAGGAGAGAGAAGAGGGAGGATTTTTTTTATTAAAAGGTTCTTCAGTCCCAACCACATAAGAGAGTAAAGATGAAAAAACTAGATTATCGTTAGAGAATTCAAAGGATAGGAAATCAAAGTATAATGCAGTATGGAAGTCGACTTGAAAAGTCGAAATTACCCCTTCACAAGGGGGTGGGGGCAAATGTTACTACCAAATTCAACATCGATGCCTACTATCGGTGAAGGGGTATCAGACCGCAACCAACGCTAAAGAATGATTCAAAAGCACTATGACAGCTAAGACCGGAAGCATCAAAGTGACAACTGGATCAATAAGCTATTGGCACCAACATATGGAAGAAAAGCAAGGATCGAGAGCCAATGACCCGAGACCTAAAACAAAGGATGGACTCTATATTATCCGAAGCATCAACAAAATAAGACAAAGGGCTATTAGCACTAATCAACTTAATGTTGACACAAAGGGATATAAGGACAACAAAATCAAAGATAACACTCTGAAAGCTAATTGTCGGAGTCAAGGCTTGTCGAATACCGAGATATAACATTTAAAGCCATTCGTAGATGTACCGAATGCATTCTTCCACAATACCGAAACCAATTTCCGGGATTCACCAGAAGAAAACCAAAGCTTCTAAGGAAAAGAGCTATCCATACTAACCCGCTTACTGTTGATACCAAAAGGAAGGAAGAATCCCAAAGCATTGGAAGTTGAAGCCAAAAGCAAATATTATGGATACTTAAAGACAAAGCCGAAAGCTAATTACTGAAAGTAGAAAGTCATTTCCCAAGCTTTCTATACCAACGGGCTTTGATTCGATACAAAAGGTAGAGGCATCATCAAAGAAAAGTTCTAAAGACCGAGACTGGCTATTTAAGAGCCAAGGCCGACACACCAAATGCTGAGTTATATCTATTAACAATGTCAAAATAGCATCCAAAACCAAGGGAACCGAAACTGAAAGATGAACAGTGGTCGACACATGGCTGCCGCCCCCCAAAAGTGGCCTCTGATGGACCAATGATAGAAGGAGACCCAATTTGCCTATAAATAAGACCCTTCATTCTCTAATATTGTTCTCATTTCTTATAGAGTAAACCCTATTTCTAAATCAATTTAGGGATTTCCTTCATAAATACTTATATACTCAAGTCAATGAGCAATAAAAAGTGGATCGACACTTAGTATAATTTCTATGTTTTATCCAACTATACTTCCGTATAATATCTTATGCTTTCTCCATGATTGAAGATTTTCTACACAAGCCATGGTCTTTCTCCAAGATTACCAAAATACCCTTCCATAAGTTTTTAAGCTTCCTAATTTGTGTTGTGCTTAGGGAATCCTTGTCCCAAGGTAGCTATTGGTTGTTGAGTTTCGTAAGCGTGATACTTACCCCTTGAGGAGAGAGTAACTAATCTTCGAGCTTGAAACCTTGATACGTAAGAAATGGTGAACTAACTCAAACTTGTGAGGGAACTAAATAATCCCTTATTTTCCTTAGGTCCACTTCCTTAGACCTATCTCCCATATTGACAAAAAATATCGTTAACACTACGTATCCTAGACTTCGAAGAGACATGTGAGGGGCATCTACCTTTGGAAAAATTTGCATATAATAGTATCTTCCAAATGAGAAATGGGATGAATCCCTTGGAGGCGTTGTATGGATAACCTTGTAGATCGACCTCGTGTTAGTTTGAGGGGACTAATAAATTACTGCTTCGGCCAAACATGACGAGAGGGATTCCTGAGAAGATTGACTTAATATGGAAAAAGATAAAGGCGGCCTAAGATCGATAGAAATCCTATGCTGATAGGATGAGGACGAATTTGTAGTTTGAGATCGGGGATCTAGTTTTCGTGAAGGTTTCACCACTTAGAAATGTAGTAAGGTTTGCCTCGGTAGGTAAGTTAGCACCCAGATTTATAGGACCATTCCCTATCGAAGAAAGAGTAGGGATGGCATACAAAGGTAGATTATCCAAGAGAGTTTATAGAGTTAACGACGTACTTCATGTTTCGCACTTATGAAAGTGCTTACATTATTTATCTATGGCAGTCAAGCTTAGTCTGCTAGATGATGTGGAGATTAAGAGTGAGCCATCTATCCGTTGCATGCCTACATGGATTCTAGACCACAAAGTTACGAATCTCATAAACAAAAAAGTTCAACTAGTAAACATTCAATGGGAGGATGATGCAAATGAGGCTACATGGGAGGATGAAGAGAAGATACACATTTCTTGTCCAATCATTTTCGATGGTATGCTTTGAATTTTTATGTTATTAGATTTGAATAGGTTCCATCTTCTCAATTCTTTGAATAAGTAAATCTTAGGATATAACGTATGGATGATAAAATTTGTTGAAAACAAATTGATAGAACATGTTATGTAAGACGTACCTAAGTGGGTGCAAGTGTTTACACGTGGATGAATATATACACACATTAGGGATTATTAGAGCATATGCATATGGATGTGTGTATATTTTACTGTATTTACATGGTTTATATATGGATGATTATCAAATGGTTATTGCATATGAATGGTGTTCGAAGCACACTTTTAGACCTAGTTATCGTCATTATGATTTTTGGATGCAATATATATGAATAATTGCTATTAAAGGAGTTCAACTGGATCAGTAGACCGCTTAATCTTTTGCATTAGTTAAGGACATACACATTATTACATAACTACATAATTCGCATCAGAAAGCTTAAGGACAATGGATGTTAATGGATGATGTTTGAGTAGATGGTTATAGGTATTTAGATGAAAATACTCATCTCATTCTTCTATCCTCGTAGAATTCAGGGATGAAATACTTTAAGGAAGAGAGAATGTAACAACCTGAATTTCTAAGACATAGTAATTAACTAAAGAATTAATTAATAAAATAATAATTTGTAAAAAAATTAGAATTTATATGTGAAAGTTGTATCGTTTGATCCATGGAAATTTTCTAGTCAATTCACATATTTGGTTATATATATATATATATATATATATATGTATATATAGCATGGGTCATCCCAGATGGGAGTCAGGTCATTTGCATGCCTGGACAAAAATTGTGCCTATGCGGGTTCTATAATGAGCCAAGATATGTTTAATTATTTTTGACTTGAGTTGGCAAGTTTTTATTGGTTAAAAAATTAATTTGGGATGACATGGCAAGGTCTTATAGGTTGCGTGATGTGGGTGGTCTAGATTTAATATAAAAATCTAACGGTCTAAGATCCCAAACCTAACCTAAAAGTAGACCCATAAATCTATCTTATTCTTTACAAATACAATGTATTCCCATTGGGTTCTCTCGTTTTGTGAAGGATCTGGCTAAAAAATTTGAAGGAAAAAATATAAATATATTTTTTGAAATTCATAAATACAAAAATGTGTATATATATATATACACACATATATTTATACCCTTTTGGAGGCAGGATCTAAAGGGGCTACGGAGGAATGCTTCAGGCTACGGGTGAGTGTGTATTTAGATTTTTAATAATTTAGGAAAATAGGGTTTCTAATAGCTATAGACTTTTCTTTAGTGTTTCTTTGAATGTTATTATAGTTTTTGTTAGTTTTCTATAACTTAGCATTTTCTATAAGTCATTTTTTGTAAGTTATCTACTGTAGTTTTCAATTTTCTTATTATAGTTTAATTTTATTTAAGTACTGTAAGATATTCTCTTAGTCTTTTTCCTTCTTTCTGTGTTTATCTGTTATATTATAGTTTCGATACCTATTTGTGGTGTATGCCTAAAACACGCCTAGATATGTAAATGTTAGTATTTAACGATTGTTGTAACCATTTATTTTGTGTGTGAAAATGTGGAATCAAAGAATAATTGTGCAAATAACGATTAATGATATGAGACTACGTCAACAGAGGTACTATTTTCAAAGGCAGGGCAGAGCGGATTTTCTTCAATGGTGACTTTCTTAATCGTCTTCATCTTTGCTTCTTTCTTGTTCTCGTTTTTCTAAATTCATCACACTCTCAATCCCTTCCACTTCATCGTCTTCTCTATATCCAGGTCATTTTTCATGATTATGGTTTTCCCTCTTTCCCTAACCCTAATGCTAGCTCCTTCAATTCTGTTTTTATTTCTAGTATTTCTTTTTGTGTTTGCCTTCTCCTATCGTCCTACGCTTCCACATTCAACCACCTCCCTACACGGTAGTTGTTTGCGAACAAATTATACAATTGTAAACAACTGTAAAATTCGTTCGGCTTCCCTAAACAACAAGGATTGTTGTAGAGGGTGTCGAACTCTGGGACCAAAAATATTTTAATTAATAACTCCAATCAAGTTATTCCAAGATTTTGATTGATTGAAAACACAGAAAATAACAGTAATTAAATAAAGACGAGAGATTTATCTAATAAGAGAAAGCAAATGGGGATAATGACATAGATTAGATTCACACTCACCAATAGCCAACAAATAAATATAGATCTAATTCATGTTTCTGTCACAAACACGAATCAACAATAAATAGATTCTTAGAAATAAATAAGTAAATAACGACAAGCATAGCCTATGCAAGAGCTGAGCTCTTAAACAACCATAGACTATCAGGACAGATTCACAAATTAATTTCTAAAAACCTAAAATTAGATCTAAATCTGATAATTGTGAGATCGAACATGAATATACCCTGTGAAGGAGCATAGCTCTTAAACGACACAGGATATGAAGGTTCAGATCTAACCCTTCATTCAGATCCAGATCTACATGTATAAAGTCCTCATCTATTGGCTATGTGATTCTTGTTGAATCATATCTACTAGCGTCATCACCCCCTAATCAAAGGGGATTAGCTAGACATAGCTAAAGAAGAAGAGAAACAGAAATTAAATAACATGAACATAAAGAAAACTAAAACTAAATAGAACAGAGGAAGAAGAGTTTTATTCCAAGAGAAAGATTACAGAATAAAACTAAGTGTGTTTTACAATGAATGAGATAGAGTGTATTTATAGCTGATATGACAAAGGCTACTTGGCAAATTCCATAATGTGGGACTAAAGAATTAGCCCAACTAACACATAAGCTAGTGTGAACGCAGCTGTAGAGTGAGAGACCTTGCAAATGAGCTAATGTGAACGCAATATGAGTCTTTATTGAGCCAAATCTACCCAATTGAACTCTATTTGCAACCGTTCTTCAAGCTTTAGTAATTTCAACTTCACTCTTTTTAAGCAAATTCTTCATGCTTTATCCATCAAATGCTATAAACCAAGCTTTTTATCAACAATCTGAAAACACAGCTATAAATACACATTATTAATTATTTTGAATAGAAAACTAGATAAATAAGCGGATAAAATATACACATTTACGTGTATATCAAATACCCCCACACTTATCTTTTTATTCGTCCTCGAATAAACTAAACTAAGATATGTCATACTTTCGTAGGAAACACGATTGCATTTATCATATGCAACAAGCCGTTAAACCTCTGGGTGTCACCAGTAGGACGAGTGTTGTCTCGTGAGGGTTTTCAGCGGATACTACCCACAGAAATCCAAAGCGTCTTATGTACGCGGATTAATCAAACAATATATTTAAGGTCTTTCACATTCCAAGGACTTCACCTAACTTCAATAATAACGGTTTAGCCCCAAATTGTCCATCCCATAATTAGTGCAAAAATGAATAAAAAATTTCAAGCTGAGTCGTAATTCCTTGATAACACTGTAATTGTCTTGAAGGTTAAGAGCGTGGTGTCAACCAAAGTTCTGCACATCGACAATGTGCACCCAATCATTTATTCAACCTTTTTTTTTTGAATAATTTTGCACCAGTGTAATTGTAATGTATTGGATATGAGTTATGCATAGATGAAGGAAAATTTTGTAAGTTCTAAAAATATTCTAGATAAGAGGGCAAGTGTATTAATTGAATTTCAAGCTACAAAAGATAAAGTAATACTAAGGCACATATGGACATTTTGTTTCCTTTCATCTCCTCAACTACAATCCTTGCTTCTAAGTACGGTATGATGGATGTGGATGGAATGGAAATGGATGCTTCATAGTTAGGAATGATGAAGACTATTTTATTCAGAGAGACTCTCTCTTTATTTCATTTTTTTCTTTTCCTTTTTTTCTATTCTTTTTTTTTCTTCTTCTTTTTTTTCTCTCTTTTTTTCTTTCTTTTGCATGATGAATGATGAATGGAGATGGAATGATGACGTACATGATTTCATTTGATTCCTCCTCTACTAAACCAATACTTCATGAAAGGAAAGTTTTGTGCCCTAGTTACTCTACTTATATAACCCTAATTCAACACACAAGTCTGGATTGATGTTATACAAAAAGCTGAAAGGAATGATAAGCAAAGTTTCGTAAGATAGATAACCCATATAAAATAAGATGTGGTATATGGTTATCCTACCTTAAAACAAGTACGGAGTGGGTGGTGTAATATTAGTATAAAAAGTGACGTTTTTGACCTTTAAACAAAGGTTCTTGAGTATACCAATATAAGATAAACTTGTCGAAACATGGATGTAAATCGATTAAAAAGTTGGGTTTGAATAATGTGGGGTATCGAAGAAGAACGCTACAATGAGTCATTTCTCCTTAATTGGGCCAAGTGGATTTTAGAATTTATGATTTTGAAAATTTGAGTGAAAAGAAAATATTATGCATGAAAACGAACTCAGAAAATCCAATCAAATGTAAGTGCAAAATCATTATTATTTGATTTTTTTTTATTATTTCTACTTGCACATTCTAACATGTATAACAAAGGTTGACACGCTTACTCCAGAACACGACTAACGTCTGCACAGTCTCAAGCTAGCATCTTAAAAAGACACATTACGATTCAATGAATAAATAATGTTCATTCCCATCACCCAACAATTCAACTTATCAAACAAGAACCAAGGTGTTATTTATGAATTTAAGTTAATCCTTGTTCAATGAATGACCTACTTAATAAAATTTGATTGCTGATGTAATGTAAATTCCCCCCACACTTGAGTGTGACTGTGTCCTCACAGTCATTATTCAGACATATCTTAGTGAAAGGGAAGTAAATATTTATATATGTACAAAAGAGGGTTAGTTTGTCTTACCGAATGTAATGTGGCTCATGGAGGACCATGAGCTCTTCCTCTTGGTTGGGTATTGGTTCCAAATAAGATTTAAGGCATTTACCATTGACCTTAAAGGATGATCCATCGGTTGGATTCTCAATTTCTACCGCACCATATGGAAAAACAGTCTGTACAGTGTAAGGTCCTTTCCATCTAGATTTTAACTTACCCGAAAATAAATGCAGTTTTGAGTCATATAACAGAACTTTTTGACCTGGCATGAAAGTTTTACGTAAAATTGATTTATCATGAAAAACTTTTGTTCTGTCCTTGTAAATTCGTTCATTTTCATAGGCATCATTTCGAATTTCATAAAGTTCATTAAGTTGAAGCTTCCTATGTTCACCTGCTTGCTCTAAATCAAGATTCAAAGTTTTTATTGCCTATAACGCCCTATGTTCTAGTTCAACTGGCAAGTGACATGGCTTACCAAAAATCAACCGATAAGGGGACATACCCAAGTTTATTTTGAAAGCGGTGTGGTAAGCCCAAAGAGCATCGGTTAACTTTTGAGACCAATCTTTACGATTTCGATTCACAGTTTTATCAAGGATTTGTTTAATCTGCCTATTCGATACTTCAACTTGCCCACAAGTTTGGGGATGGCAAGGAGTGGATAACTTGTGGGTTATCGAATACTTTCTCATGAGATCTTCAAAAGAACGATTACAGAAGTGTGTACCATTATCACTGATTATTGTGCGAGGTGTGCCAAACCAAGAAAAGATGTTTTCTTTCAAGAAGCGCACAACAACCTTGTTATCATTTGTTTTGCATGGTACAGCTTCGACCCATTTGGAAACATAATCAACAGCTAAGAGAATGTAAAGGTTCACAAAAGAATTAGGGAAGGGTCCCATAAAGTCTATACCCCACACATCAAAAATTTCGACCTCTAGAATGGGGTTTAGAGGCATCATATTCCATTTAGAAATTTTCCCCAAGAATTGACATCGATCACAAGTTTTGCAAAATTCGTACGCGTCTTTGAAAAGGTTAGGCCAGTAGAAACCCGATTGGAGAACCTTTTCGGCTGTCTTTTTGGGACCGAAGTGACCACCACAGGCTTGGTCATGACAGAAAGAGAGGACACTGTGAGTTTCAGTGTCGGGAACACAACTTCGAATGATTTGATCGGGACAATACTTGAAAAGATAGGGGTCGTCCCAATAAAAATGTTTCACTTGGGAAAAGAATTTGTGTTTATCCTGCTTAGACCAAAAAGAAGGGGTTTGCATAGTGACTAAGTAGTTGACAATGTCAGCAAACCAAGGATCAGTGGATAGAGAAAACAGTTGTTCATTAGGGAAATTCTCGTTGATCGGAAGAGAAGAAGACGGGGTATTTGGAAGACGAGGCAAGTGGCCCGCAATAACGTTGTCAGATCCTTTTTTATCCTTAATGGTAATGTCAAATTCTTGAAGTAGAAGGATCCAACGAATGAGATGAGCCTTAGCATCCTTTTTAGAGAAAAGGTACCTAAGTGTGGAATGATCGGTATAAATAGTGATGTGTGAGCCAACTAGATAAGGTCTGAATTTTTCTAAAGCGAAAACGACTGCCAAGAGTTCCTTTTCAGTGGTCGTATAATTGATTTGAGCATCGTTCAGAGTTTTACTCGCGTAGTAAATGATGTGAATAATCTTATCGATACGTTGTCCAAGGACAACGCCAACAGCGAAATTCGAGGCATCACACATGATTTCAAAAGGCAGCTTCCTATTAGGATAGCAAATGATCGGGGCAGAGACAAGTTCATTTTTAAGACGCTCAAAAGATGAAATGCAATCAGAATTGAAGTCGAAAGGAACATCCTTACCAAGAAGATTGGTCAAAGGTCGAGTGATTTTGCTAAAATCTTTTATAAAGCGACGGTAAAAACCAGCATGACCTAAAAAGGATTGGATGTCCTTAACGGATTTGGGAATGGGAAGATTCGAGATAACTTCGATTTTGGCTTTGTCTACTTCAATTCCTTTGTTAGAGATGACATGTCCTAAAACAATGCCATGTTTGACCATGAAGTGACACTTTTCCTAATTAAGCGTTAAGTGTTTGTTTTTGCAATGGTTAAGAACAAGATCTAGGTGATGTAAACACTCAGTGTAGGAATCCCCAAAGATGGAAAAATCATCCATGAACACTTCCAAAAATCGCTCAATCATATCAGAAAAAAATGCTAATCATGCACCTCTGAAAGGTTGCAGGTGCATTACAGAGACCAAAAGGCATACGTCGGTACGCAAATGTACCAAACGGACAAGTGAAAGTGGTTTTCTCTTGGTCCTCAAGAGCGATAGGGATTTGATTATAGCCCGAGTACCCATCAAGGAAATGATAGTACTCATGACCAGCTAGTCGTTCTAACATTTGATCGATAAATGGCAGAGGGAAATGATCCTTTTGTGTTGCAACGTTAAGTTTCCTATAGTCAATGCGAACACGCCAACCGGTCTGGGTGCGGGTTGGGATAAGCTCGTTAGCTTCATTTTGGATCACGGTAATCCCTGATTTCTTAGGTACGACATGAATCAGACTAACCCATTGACTATCAGAAATCGGGTAGATGATTCCATTGTCAAGGCATTTAAGGATTTCAGCACGAACTGCTTCTTTCATGATGGGGTTTAGTCGACGTTGGGGATCACGGGTGGGCTTGGCATCATCTATAAGGTGGATTCGATGTTGGACTATCGAAGGACTAATCCCCTTAATATCAGCCATGGACCAACCAGTTGCTTCCTTATTTTTCTTAAGGATGGGAAGGAGCAATTGTTCCTGCTCTAAAGTAAGGTCAGAAACGATAATGACAGGAAAAGTTTCATTGTCTCCTAAGTAAGCGTACTTAAGATGACTGGGCAGCATTTTGAGTTCAGGTTTTGGGGACGACTCAACCGAAGAAATTGGCTGAGGGATAAACTCATTTGTGAGTGGCTCGACAGGAATTGAATCAGAGACATTTTCAGGAGTATCTTGGAACAAAGTTTCGTAATTTGATTTAATTTCGTTATTCAGATGGTCGAGCTCAGATTAATTATCGTGGACAACATGGATTTCAAAAAACTGGTCTACATAAGAGTTAGGAGAGTTTTCGGCTCTAAATATGTTTAGCTCGACAGTCATGTTACCGAAAGAAAGTTTCATAGACCCATTTCTACAGTTGATAAGAGCATTATATGTTGCTAAGAAGGGTCGTCCTAGAATCAAAGGGATCTGGTTTGCAGGATTGTTAACCTGTTGAGTTTATAAGACAATGAAATCAACTGGAAAGATGAATTCGCCAATTTTGATCAACACATCCTCGATTTCTCCCACAGGTTTCTTAATTGATCGGTCAGCAAGCTGAAGGGTAACCTTGGTGGGTTTTAATTCTCCTAGCCCTAATTGGCGATAGACGGAATATGGAAGCAAGTTAACACTAGCACCTAAGTCTAGCAGGCATCTATCAATTTTCTTGTCCCCAATAGTACATGATATTGTGGGGCAGCCAGGATCTTTGTATTTCACTGGCATTGATTGGGACAAGACTTCGCTTAAAGTTGCCGCCAGAAACACTTTCTTAGGTACATGTGTATGACGTTTTTGAGTGCACAAATCTTTTAGAAATTTCGCGTACTATGGAACTTGTTGAATAATATCTAAAAGAGGAATGTTCACTTTAACTTGCTTAAATATTTCTAGGATCTTTTCTATTTGGTCCGTCTTTTTCCTAGGTCGGAGTCTATGAGTAATTGGATCAGACAACTCAGTAGGTTGGGATACTTGAGTTTGAGGATGGTCCTTGTCAGAAATTGGCTCAATGTTTTGATCCGAGTTGGTCGAATTTTCGGTTGGGTTTGGAAGATCGTCCGGTAAAGCATTTGGGTTGACCACAAGGTTGTCAATCTTTTTGCCAGATCTAAGAGTTGTGACCGCATTCAAGTGACTCACGTTTGAGTCTAGAATGATGTGAATTTGGTTGGAGTTAGGATTTTGACGGTTGGGGTTTGGAATGGGTTGACTCGGGAAAGTGCCTCTTTCCCGTTCGCTTACGGAAGTGGTTAACTGACTCATTTGCATTTCAAGTTTAGCGATCGATTGACTCGTGTTTTGCATGTGCGAAGTCAATATATTTTGAAGATTGGTATTTGATTGGAGAATTTGAGTCGTCGCTTTAGTCAATTCTTCGAGAGTTTTCTCAAGTGATGTCAATCGTTTATCGTCTTGGGGAACAAAAGATTGTTGCGCTTGATTTTGAGAAGGTGGCGCAGGATGTTGGAATTGAGTTTGTTGAAAGGGAGGTTTCGAAGTATTATTCGAAAATGACTGAAAAGGTGGTCGAACCGCATTCGAATTTGCATTGTTTTGGGTCCAAGAGAAGTTAGGATGGTTTCTCCAACCTGGATTGTACGTTGGGGAGAATGGGTCATTCCTAGCTTTGTTAAATGCGTTGAGTTGTTCCAATGAATGTGGGCATTGATCATATATGCGGTTAGGATCGTTACATTTGTAACATGAGGTTTGAGACGCTTGAGCTTGATTTATTTGAGTTGAAGAAAGGACATTATCGAATTTGGATATCATCGCGTCTATTTTTGCTTCTAAGGCTACTGATAATCCTACCGAATGAGCGCTACATCGGGAATAAATCGATTTCTCGTTAGATCTTTCCCATTGAGCTGATTTTTCGGCCAAATTTTCGAGAAATTGCCAAGCGGTATTGTGATCTTGGGCTAGAAAATTTCCTTGGCACATCGATTCGAGCATGGTTCGAGAGTTATTTTCAAGTCCATCGTATAAAATTTGACAAAGAGTTCATTTTTCGAAATTGTGATGTGGACATTTCACTAGAAGCTCTTTAAATCTTTCAAAATATTTTGCAAAGGATTCATCCCCAAATTGATGAAAATTGACGATTTCGTTTCGAATTTTGGATGTTTTTTCCAGAGGGTAAAATTTCTTTAGAAAAATGTTTACAAATTCACCCCAAGTTCCAATCGTATTTGAAGGCAAGCTATACAACCATTTCTCAGCATAATCGGTAAGTGCAAATGGAATTACCTAAGTTTGATTCCATCGTCACTTAATTGTTGAAATTTCATGGTTGCACAAACTTGTTCAAATTTGGTCAAGAAAATATAAGGATCATCACATTCTAGATTGCCGAACTTTGGAAGAGTAGTTATGTGATTCGAATGAATTTCAAAGTGGTTACCCGTTGGGGCGGGCAATATGATGCAAGAAGGAATAGAAACCTGATCGGGAAAGTATCTATCCATAAGAGATCGAGGGGGTCTTTCTTCGGCCATGGTTAAAGGAATGTTTGTTCGAACTAAACGGTTATCTGAAGGATCACGAGTCCAATGACGCATGCACTAGCGAGAAGAATAAGGGAAGACGAGAAAAAACAAATTTGAGAAGCTTTTTTTTTTACAAAACGAGAATTATTTTGAAATTCTTTTTTTTGTTATTAATTTTTTTAGAGAAAAAGAATTAGACACAAAAGTTTTTTATTTTTGATGAACCTAATGCAATTTACAATTTCTAGAATTATATAATTACGTTTAGATTTATTTCAACAAAAGATTTCTCAGCCAGTTAACGGACAGGAGTTATCAGTGCACCAGGAATCACCCTAGCAATGCAGCCGAAGGTTTAAGTACATTCAGAGGAACAACCGATATAATATTTACGAATCACCGTAATATTTATAAACAGTTATTACTCTACCGTAGTCTAGACACCGAGAAATAATCCGTTAGAACTAAACCAATTTGTCAAAATATAATGAAGTCCCTAGAAAATAAAAACAAAACTAAGATGCATGCAAATTTTTTTTAATGTTTTAATCAGTCACAGAATGAACAGTCTCAGAACAGGCAATTGCAGAAATAAAAAAAATTACAAGCAAGCCGATGCCCTGCAGAAGATTTTTACAAGCAATGTTATATATATTTTTTATTTGCATCAGCGGTCCCTGTAGAGTTAGAAAATACTCACCTTGATCGGCAGTCCGTCCAGTGCAATTGAGTCGCGCTAGCGCTTTCACACCCCACTTGGTGTGCAACCGCTCCAATCCTAATTAGTCTGCTGCTTTCTGTTGTTGTTGCCTCCTTTTTCTAATTTCCACTATATCTGTTTTTTTAAGGGAAAGAAAAATGCAAACTCAAATAAAAATAAAATAAAATGAAAACCAGACTCAAAAGATAAAGAAATTAAAATGAACAAAAACAAAACCAAAATTAACAAAAGCCAACACTATTTCAAATTCAAACAAGGTTGGCCCAAAATAGGGGAAGGCCACTTAAATTCCTAGCAATCAAATGTAATTATCCCAATTCACACACACACTTCGATAACACCCAATAAGAAAAATTTGCTCAGACCTAAAAAAACATGCGCCTCCTTCCTTATTGATAAACAAAAACAGAAACGAGCTCAAAAAAAAAAAAACAAATTAAGCACGCCTATTATTTTCTCTAACCTAACTCTTCTTTTTAAAACCTCACCAGGTCTTCTCTGTTTAGAAACAATCGACCCAAAACCAAAGTAAAAAAATAAAAAAAAGGCGATCGAGAGGTGAATCTGGATTTCGAGTGGGTATGAATCTGCAATTGTGGGTGGTTCGGATTTACTGGTGGTTTGGAGAATAGCTGTAGGAGATCGGTTGTTTGGCTTGAGGACTGTTTGGGGTTCACGAGGCTCTGAGCAGTGAAGGTTAATTTGGGCTGGAGGCGTTGTTATGTCAACGGTGGTGGTTTGTGGAATGAGTGCTAGGAAGAATTGGACTGTACAGAACCAGAATGGTTAAATGGTTTTCGAAGGTGATGATGGGTGAACTATGGGAGTTGGGTGTAGAAGAGGACAGGCGTAGGTTGGTTTGTATGAAATCTGAAGTGGGGGTGTTCGGATTTGAACGTGGATTATGGTATGTTGATGTGTGGTTGAACGTGAAGAGGCTTCAAAATTTGTTTGCGGATTTAGGGAGTTTGACTGTGGCGGTGGATGGCCTATAGGTTTGTGATTTGGTTGCGTGGCGGTTGTAAGGAGCAGAGGTGAGGAGAGCGTTCAGGGTTGAACTTGGAGGGATTTGCGTGTTTGGGGTGTGTGCCTGAGGAGTTTAACGGGGAAGTTTGTGTGATTGATGTGGTGAGATTGAAGACGGTGAGGATGCTGGACAGAGAAAAACAATTTGTAAATTAAAAAGAATCTGTTTTTTTTTTCTTTTAAATTTGCAGAAAAGGAAATGTATTGATGGTGGAAAATAGAGGAAAGAAATAAAGGAAAGGAACTAAATTGGAAACAAAAAATGGCAAGAAATTGAACGGAATTGTGGCAAGAATTTTTTTTCTTAATTAATAGATTGTGGTATCAATAATTTAATACAAAATCTTCTAAACAAGATATTTTTTTAAATATATAAAACAACAACAAGAAATAAAATAAAAATATAACCCGAAGGATTATTAATAAAAATTATTTTGGTCCCCGGCAACGGCGCCAAAATTTGTTTGCGAACAAATTATACAATTGTAAACAACTGTAAAATTTGTTCGGCTTTCCTAAACAACAAGGATTGTTGTAGAGGGTGTCGAACTCTGGGACCAGAATATTTTAATTAATAACTCCAATCAAGTTATTCCAAGATTTTGATTGATTGAAAACACAGAAAATAACAGCAATTAAATAAAGATGAGAGATTTATCTAATAAGAGAAAGCAATTAGGGGATAATGACATAGATTAGATTCACACTCACCAATAGCCAACAAATAAATATAGATCCAATTCATGTTTCTGTCACAAACACGAATCAACGATAAATAGATTCTTAGAAACAAATAAGTAAATAACGACAAGGATAGCCTATGCAGGAGCTGAGCTCTTAAACAACCATAGACTATCAGGACAGATTCACAAATTAATTTCTAAAAACCTAAAATTAGATCTAAATCTGATAATTGTGAGATCGAACACGAATATACCCTGTGAAGGAGCATAACTCTTAAACGACACAGGATATGAAGGTTCAGATCTAACCCTTCATTCAGATCTAGATCTACATGTATAAAGTCCTCATCTATTGGCTATGTGATTCATGTTGAATCATATCTATTAGCGTCATCACCCCCTAATCAAAGGGGATTAGCTAGACATAACTAAAGAAGAAGAGAAACAGAAATTAAATAACATGAACATAAAAAAAACTAAAACTAAATAGAACAGAGGAAGAAGAGTTTTATTCCAAGAGAAAGATTACAGAATAAAACTAAGTGTGTTTTACAATGAATGAGATAGAGTGTATTTATAGCTGATATGACAAAGGCTACTTGGCAAATTCCATAATGTGGGACTAAAAAATTAGCCCAACTAACACATAAGCTAGTGTGAACGCAGCTGTAGAGTGAGAGGCCTTGCAAATGAGCTAATGTGAACGCAATATGAGTCTTTATTGAGCCAAATCTACCCAACTAAACTCTATTTGCAACTGTTCTTCAAGCTTTAAACTCTTCAAGCTTTAGTAATTTCAACTTCACTCTTTTTAAGAAAATTCTTCATGCTTTATCCATCAAATGCTCTAAACCAACTTTTTATCAACAATCTGAAAACACAGCTATAAATACACAATATTAATTATTTTAAATAGAAAACAAGACAAATAAGCGGATAAAATATACACATTTACGTGTATATCAGTAGTCAACTTGGTCGGCTCTTGTATTTCTCAGACAAATGGTTTAGGCTATATTGTGACCCCCTGTTCAGTTCACGTTGCAGTGATAGATTGTTGTTGTTCACTATAAGGTTGGCCTTTGGGTTGTGGACCATTACGGTGACATGCTGGTGAATGCTCCCATTTCTGTTATTTGCGTATGTGATTTCTGTGGTTGAATGGTTGGTTTGACAGTCTCTTTTTTGTTTGGTTTGGTCAGCGAGTTGTATACTTTCTTTGCTTGACTTGAGCAGTGTGAGCGTCTTGGTGGTGAGTTGCTGGAAGGCTATGTAGTTGGTGTCCTATTTGACCATGCTGCTATTATATTCTGGTGGCATCTCTTATCGGGGGTGGATATGCTACGGCTGCCTTTGGTTGGAGTTGCGTGTGATTTTCCAAGCCATCTTGCTGAAATTTTTCATTTACGTGCTTTGTGAGTTCGACAGTGGGAATGCTATAGATATGCTTATTTCCTTAGCTAATTGATAGGTGCTTGCTTGTTGGACTACTTTTGCAGCAGAGCAAAGTGATTGTGATTGAGTCTTGTGGAGTTTTTAATTGTAATTTTGACTACCTAGGAAGCTCGATGGCTCTATAATAGGACTTTTAGTTGCATTTTCTATTTCTATGTTGCACGTTGCGTAGTGAATGTATAGATATTTCTTCGTCTTTTCTGTTGTAACTTAGAATTGTAAAATGCCTGTAGCAAGTAGGCAAACTACTTACTGCTTATATTTTGCTATACTCATTATATTTTGTAATGAAAATAGTGTTACAGATCACAATAATACTGGATGGCGTTTCCAAAATAACATATAAGACTAAATTCACAAAAAGTATGCATGAAATATATATCTATAATTAAAAAAGGATTGGACTGAAATAGGCAAATTAATGTAGCTTGGCAATTAAATTATGACATGGGGTATAAGTGGAAAAGACTAAACATATTTGCAAAATAAATATTATGAAGAACTGTAGAAACACACATAGAAATCGTAATGAACAATTTGGTCTTATATGCAAATATTTTTATAACACGAAGGTTATACTAAATGAAATGGTGGAAATGCTTACTATTGACATAAACTTAAAAATGAGGTTAAGTTTAGTAAAAATGTACTGGCTATGGTCCATTCTATCAGCATATGGTTGATTTGGGAAAATAAGCGACATAGGTTAATCATATACTTGTTGTGGTCCGTTCCAGCATCACATGGGTACTTGAGGAAAATAAACGATTTAAGGATAAGGCCCAGATCAAGGGGGATATGAGCTAAGGGAAAATTAGAATATTTGTTTGCTAGGATCCATACCGGTAGCTTTACCATTTAGTTTTTTCACTGATGGTCTCACAATCTATGCTGGGGAGGATAAACATGCTTATGCTGATTGGGTAAATAAGGTATCAACAAAGACAAGGCTATGTGTAGGTGTGTTTCGACGATGCAATAAGCGTGCATGTACATCAATGAGGGAAAATAAGTCACTAATGCATCCAACGGTGATTATGTTTTTCTTTATTGATGGGTCAGGTCAGATAAAACCCAAGATCCATAGTGATGGTAGCTACCATTTTAGATGTTAAATTAGTACTCAGTTTATCCTAACAATGATTATTAGGTTAAGTAATTGAGAAAGTGCAAACATTGTATCTATACTCGCACGGTTCAAGTATATTTATTAGTATATCATTCCAGTATGTCCACATTATGTAGTTTTACATGGACACTTACCCTATCTCACACTAGAACTATTATTGAGTCTATCTTTCTTTCAGTACTAAATCATACTAGTATATACATCACTCACCAAGCTTTATGTCTGACCCACTCCTCTTCCTTCCTTTTTCTTCCCTAGATGGCTTATAAGTTGGAGGCGATTAGTTCTATTTTTCTTAGAGATTTGTTCTTGGAGATTCATTATTGCTATAGATATATTCACCGTTTTTTATCTTATTTCATGGAGTTGGTTGTATTATTGGATATTTTGAGGGTTGTTCATATTGTACTATGATTTGTCATTGAGATATGGTTTTCATGAGACATGTGTTTGAAACTGAACTAATAGATGGCTTTTGAAAAAATGTTATGCTTAGTTTTGAAAATGCTTTCCATTGTATTTATTATTTTATGTTTTGTGAATCATAATCTCTATGATGTATGTCTTTATACCTCTAACGCTTCATAGGTTGTAGCTTGACCTTGACTTAGGGAATATTAATGAAGGCGGGTTGTTTCATTCTCCGCACTCTCTGAGTGCATAGGCTTAGGGAAAATTCTTGAAGTGTTATTTTTGGCATAAGGAGGTATTTTTTGGTGCATATGGTCTATATAGAGGGCTTAGCTGTGCATCCCGCCTAAATGGTAGTGGTAAAAGATTGGATGCTACTGAAGCTTTCTTGATTTTATAGGGTAATATTAGAAGTTTATTAAGGATCTTTCAAAGATTTCTGTACCACTTACCCGTCTGACCAAGAAGACCCTAACATTCGTATAGGACACAGATTTTGAAGATTCCTTCCAAAGGCTTAAAAGGGCTTTACCAATGTACCAGTTTTAGTTCTCCCAGATGGTACTAAGCCTTTTACAGCCTATACTGATGCATGCGGTACTGGCCTAGGAATGGTTTTGATGCAAGAAAGGGGTAGTAAGTTACAAGAGTAGACAATTGAAGACCAACGAGAGAAACTACCCTACCCATGACTTGGGATTGGCTGCTATAGTATTTGCACTCAAGTCATGGAGACACGATCTTTTTAGTCAGGGGTCTGAGTTATTCAAGAACCATAAGTCATTAAGTGTAACACCCCATATTTTTTGTAAACATTAAAGTAACGAATTAAAGAATAAATAATTACAAATATGTGGATTAAGGGAAATGGGTTACGCCATTGCGTTCGTCTCGGAATTCTGCTTAAGATAGAGTCCGAGTTTGTGTAAATCGGAATCCATATAATGGAGTTATGACCTTTAGAAGATTCAGAATTTAAAATAAATAACTCAGAGTAGAGCTCAGAAAATTCAAAATTCAAAATCAGAAGCAGAAGCGGGCAGTGCGGGAAATTTCCCGCCCAAGGCCAAGTCAACCGGGAGGTCAACCAAGGGGTCGACCTCCCCCCATACAGGTCGACCTGGGTGTCAACCTGGGGGGTCGACCTCCCCCTCGGGTCAGATCTGAAATCTGACGTGTTTTCTCTTGTGATGAATTGTCGTGTCATTAGGGCTTACTTGGCATGTTCTGGTTGGTTCTCTTAGGTTTGAATGGCTTTGATTTGCTATAGGTTAATTTGACGGCTCCTATTGAATCAAACTTCTATATAAGCAACCTAAATCTAAAACCTAAAGCCACACAAAAATATTCCTAAGACCGTCATGCTGTCAACACTCAACCTAGAGTAGCCGCCATTCTCATTCAACTAGAAAGCAAGTAGGAATTGCAAATCAAATCTAATTCAACTAAGAGAATTCAACATCTACAACAAAGGAGAGCTATTCAAATTCAGAATACAGATCCCAAAACTCAAGACTAGCCTCCTTTTTGTAAGTCCAGTTATCATTTAGACCTAAACGATACTAAAATTATGACTAAATAACCGGATGTAGAACATCGCCTAATGTAAATCTATGCCTATCCTTTCTGTTAAAACTGAATTGATTAAGACCATGACTCTTATCATGTTTATGATCATGTTGTATGTAATATAATGATAAATGTTAAATGCTTTGAAATAGATCCATATGTTGTATAATTCGTCAATGACATGTTATAATTTGGCGATGGAATATCATATTGTGTAATTTGGTGATGACATTCCATATTGAATAATTTGGCGATGGATATCATATTGTGTAAATTGGCGATGACATACTATGTTGTATAATTGGGCGATGACATTTTATGTCGCATGATTTGGTAATGACATCTATATGTTGTATGTCAATTTGGGAATTTTATGCAAGTTCAACCATGTTCACATATATGACCCAAAAACTACATGCTATTATGATTAGGTTCATGTTAGATTAGATCCAACTAATTTGCGAAGTTCACAATTACATGCCAAATGTTAAGTGATATAGTTCTGTGTAAAACCCCTATTTCATGATTCATGTTGAGTAGATCTAAATTTGCAAGTTCATAATTAAGTGTATATTATTCTATGCCATATTCATATGACACATGTGTAGTTAGATCCATATTTTATGATGTTGGAATTATTACATGTACCTCTTTTCCCCTTTTTGTGTATAAGTTAGGCTATGTATCGAGCCTAACATTTTACGTGATTCATACGAATGTTTAACGGGGGTAACGTTGGGGAAAAATATGAAATTATATATAAATTGCATATTTGGCTCATGAACATGTAAATGTTTCATGGCATAAAGTGGTATAAATTTTTATACCTAAAATTATGAACTTGATTTAAAAAGGAAAGTGGGGCTTGACTTGAATGACAATAATTTACATATAAATATAAAGAGGTAAATATGTAAAAATGAGAAAAAGACGAATAAACCTAACCCGAGGTTAGATTAAGGTACGGTGTAAGACTGCCCGGAACCGCATGACACATCCAGCAACTGTAATAATATATATCAAATGTGGGAGGTTAGTGCATCAAGCCCAAAGGAACCCGAGGTTAGGCTGAGTTGCAGTGTAAAACTGCCCGGACCTGACCGACACATCCAGTAACCGCAACAATACCTATCTAATGTGAGTGGTTGGTGCTTTAATAAATGAATAAAAGCTAAGTCAGGAATGGTAGGGTTAAGTTAATTAAGGCAACACTTTACCAATGCAACATGTTAACTAAACTAATGGGTGGGGTTAGGTTAACTTGGACACTTAAACAATTTAACATGTTGACTAGGAAACCCTAGTAATGAGGACCCATTTCAGCAGTAACCCACATAGATGTATCATGGTACCCTGAACTAGGCAGGGTGGGGCACGATTACTGGGCTAATAATAAGCGGTCAAAACGATGGCTGTTGGTGTGTCAGTGTAGGTTCCGACGGTGTACGGGCGTGCACTTACTCCGGAATGGAAAAAGTAGGCACTGGGCATTAGTAGTTATACACTGTGCATCTTAAATCAAGTCTGGTTGCCACCATAGGATTTGATGCACCCCATGGTGGGACCAACACAAGTATCTACAATCGAGCGGGGTCGTATGACACAAGTGGAAAACGCGTGCCAGTAGGAGCCGATCAATGAAAAGGAATCACTGGGTTTGAACTCAAGATAATGGTTGAAATATCTAGTAGGTGAAAAGAATATGGACATGAATGCGATAGTATGATTAGTTTATCTTGCCCTGTTTATCTTACCTTATCCTATGTTACTTTATTTCCTTGTTATTGTCTTGTGTCCAGTTTATTCAAGTCATGGTTCTCTTATCACTTTACATGCTGAATAATCATTGGACTTACCAGACTTATGTCTGACCCATTTTCTTTCGCCCTCTTTTCTTCCGTTTCTCCCCCCGAGGTACCCAGGGAGGGAATAACTCAGCTTAATTTGGACTGTTCATCTTTCCAAGCTTGAAGACTCCGTGATGTATAGCTTAGAACTTCTTATCTTTGGCTATGGATTTGGACACACTACTACTTGGGGATTTATGCTGTTTTATTGTGTTTTTTGCTTCTTTATGTAATAATCAAGACAAAGATTTTGATGTCGTGATTTGGAAGTTGGTTTGAAACAGTTTGCTGTAATGTTTTGTTGTGAACCACGTTTGAAATAAAGTTAGTTTTCCGCTGCTTATATATATCTTTCTTGTAAATTATCTGTGTCTTTTACCTATAACGCTCCACCAAAGTTAAGGAATTCCCTTTGTGAGTGACCTTAACGATGAGTGGAGTGTTTCACTTGGTATCAGAGCAAAGGTTTACCAGATAAGATAAAAATTTTGAAAATTGTTTTTCAAAAAGAAATTTAAAGAAGCAATTTTCGAGAAAAAGTGTTTTATTCAAAAAAGGCAAAATCCCCCAAAGTCATATGCACTATCTTTTTATCCTTTGTTTTGAATCTTTCCTTTTTCGTTTCAACATGTCTGGGGATCTTAACCTTCCAGAGGGTGTGTCAGTACCTGGTTGGTTCAGAAGGTACCTAGAGGCTAGGGCTAATGCCGCAGGCCCAACAGACGTTCCTCCTCCCCCAGCTGTTGCGGTTCCTCCTCCTCCTCCTCCTCCTCGTACAAATGCTTTCTCAAAAATATGTAGGGACTTTTGATCCATGGGTGGAAAGAACTTTAATGGAAATGAATCCTTTGTGGAAGCAAGAAACCGACTCAAAGAAACTGAGGATTTGTTTGATATCTTCGAAGTGGATGATAGACAGAAGATACAGTTGGCCGTATGGTTGCTCAAAGACAAAGCTTCCTATTGGTAGGATGTTACTAAAGTTGAAAGACCAGTTGAAACTTGGATGGATTTCAGAATGAGGTTTGAAGTGAAATTCCTCTCACAAGCCGAACGAAGCCTACAGATGGAGAAGTTCTTAGCTCTCAAACAGGGAAGTATGTCGGTCAAGGAATACATTAACCAATTCAATCAGCTGGCTAGGTTCGGATTGGAATTAGTGAACACTTCACATAAGAAGGCTCTCCGCTTTGTTAAAGGGTTGAATGAGCCACTGCACAGTGTAGCTATGTGCCATATACCTATGGGTGCGACTTATGAGAGGCTGGTGGACATGGTATATTCAAAATTTTAATATACTGGATAGATATAAATTCACACTCTAGTCGCCCGAAGATGATTCTGATGATTGTAGCTACATCATCAGAATTAGTGTTCGAGTGTTGAAGGTGTGATATTTATATATCTCCTATTGACTGGTGTGAGAACCGAAACTAGATAGGGCTTATTGTTGTGATTTGGCATCAAAAATCTGATTTTTGACTATGTATCAAAGTTATGAATTTAAAAAGCTAATCAACTAATTGATTGATGGTTGTGTTGTTGATTATTGGTTGATTAATTAAAATTTGTATTATATAACCAATTTGATCAAATATTGACTTGTATTGGAAATTGGTCGCATTTGCTTGTATATACATGTACTTACATTGAATAGGTCATAGCAAGGAGGCTAGAGCATAGAATAAAATTTGTTTGCCCGACAAATAGGTACATATTTACTATAATTTACTGTTTTGTTTGGGTGATGATGATTTTATGAGCCTATTGGCTAGCCGCTTGGCTTTTTCTTTTTGAGATCAGAAGGCCTGTATGGCAATTTCGGGATTTTCCCGTGGCTCCCGGTGCAAGGGAGGTTATGGCAAAATTTTTCGAAAATTTAGGGTGTTAGCCAAAATTTTGAAAATTTGAAAATTCTCAGAAACTGAAAAGTTGGAGAATGGAAGCCAGATCGAACGTAGAGTTGATTGATCAAACCACTTTCGACTTTGTTCCTTTTCGGGGACGAAAAGTTTTAAGTGGGGGAGATTGTAACAACCCGAAAATCTGGGCCAGTTTAAAATTTTTATTTTGGCAATTTTAGCGAATTTTGATTATTTAAAATGAATTATTTTAAATAATATCGACGAGAAATTTAATTTGAATTGAATTCGAATGAATATATTATATACGTCGTCGTTAGAATATAAATATTTATTTATATTTATAAAAGGAATTGAAAATGGCGCGGTAGTTCGATAATTCGATTTCAAACTTCAATTGAATGTACTGGGTGCAAAACAATCCGGATTTTAGTGAAACCAAAAATAATGGGATCTAATTGTGACTATCTTTCCAATGAATCCGAAAAATCAAAATTTCATAGCGGGGATCAAAAGATATGTCCAGTAGTCACTATGGAATTCAGGCCCTTAAAAATGGACATTTTGCAAACGATCTCGGATTTCGACGAAACCACTTTTGTTGGGTCCGTGATGTCAAATTATTGCTAGGTTTCAAATTTCATTATTTTTCGAATCAATATGTGAGCGTGGCAAAGGAAAACGCGTTTGACCAGTTTCAGTTGATTTTAATCGATTGGAAAATGGTCATTTATCAAACGGTCTCAGAATTCAACGAAACTAGTTTTTTTAGGACCGTATCGTCAATACGAAGCTAGAAAATATTTTTCTGCAATTTATAGAGTTAGTATGTGACCCCGGTAAATTGAAATGCGCGTTCAAATTCAATATATAGAGTTATATGTTGATTTTAACGGAAACTGGTCGAAATGATCGAATCAGCCTACGATACATATCCCATTGTGTTCGGAATGGGGGTAATTAGCTAGGAACGACAGTCGGTGGGTTTGATTTCGAGTTCGAATTTTAAAGTTGCTTTTTAGAAATAAATAAATTAAAATATATATTTTTATATAAGCACTCCCTCACACCCTCTCCCCTCAGACTTGGTCAAACATCGATTTACAAATAATAATAAAAAAAAACTAAATCTAAAATCACGCCCCCCACAGCCAACCCCCCCTCCCCACGTCGCTCCACCGTTCGACCCGCTGCCACGCACCTCCATCCTCCCCTCTACTCCGACGCCTCAGGCGTACTCCGTGCTCTATGACGCGAGTGTCCAGCTCGAACCATCGCTCCAAGAAGTCGCCGTTCCCAGGCGAATTCTAAGGTTGAAGGGTGATCGAGCTAGAGGTGCTTGGTGGCCGGAAGGAACTTGCGCAAAAGGGGACCTCGTAGCAGCGCCTGATTGCCATCCAAAGCCTCGAACTGTGCGCAAATGGGAACCCTAACATCGAATGGATGGGTTCGAACTGCTCTGGATGAAGATGACCTGAAAACGTGAGTAAATGAAGGGGAGGTAACGGCCTAATTTCTTTGATTAAGGAATGTTAATTACAGGTTAATTATATTAAATTTATTTATTTAGTTATGTTATTAATTTAGTATATAAAACAGTAATACATGTTTAGAAAATAAAATTAGCAAAGATTACAAAAGAATAATAAACCTTGTTTAGAAATGAAAAACATAAAGGCAAGTTTTTGAAATAGAATAGATAAGATTTTTTAAAATATGAACTCTATTTTATATGAGGCGAGAATAAAAATAGGATTATTATATATTGAATAGCGAAGTAAAAATTCGATTTTTATATATTGAATAGCGAAGTAAAAATAGGATTTTTATATATTGAATAGCGAAGTAAAAATAGGATTTTTATATATTGAATAGCGAAGTAAAAATTCGATTTTTATATATTGAATAGCGAAGTAAAAATAGGATTTTTATATATTGAATAGCGAAGTAAAAATAGGATTTTTATATATTGAATAGCGAAGTAAAAATTCGATTTTTATATATTGAATAGCAAAGTAAAAATTCGATTTTTATATATTGAATAGCGAAGTAAAAATTCGTTTTTTCTATATTGAATAGCGAAGTAAAAATTTGAGTTTTATATATGTAGTGGCTACGGGCAACGAAGTTGACAAAGATGCGATAACGACGAAGATTTCTATAAAAGAAGAGTCGTGGGATCGGATAGCTATAGGCGAGAATTTCTCACTCTTTAATTTTATTTTTCTAGTTATATAAATATATACTAGGATGCAGACGGTGTTTAGTAGCACTGTTCGTGGTTATACGGATGTTGTTATGGAAATTTGAAAGATATATATTTATATCGTTATTTCCAATACGACATTTGTTAATCGTAGAATTTTATATTGAATATAAGCCGATACATTTTCTATTCAGAGCCTTGTATTGAATATCAAATGTGATTTGGGTCTGTCGTGAATGGTGTCTTCACTAACACTGTTCTTGAACCCAGTTGAGAAAAGATTAAATCCTTTTATTTAGATTTAATGAAGTGTACCAATTAAAAGATATTTAATTGGAATTGAATTCGAATTGATTTTTAGGTTTATCGTGAGCAGTGTTTTAAATAACAGTCGTTCTTTAACCCGATAATTAATGAATGTGATTTTGGGTTTATCGTGAACCGTGTTTTAAATGACACTGATTCTTTAACCCAGTTAGCGATTAAAACTAAGTGGAGTTTTAATGAATCTTTAATTAGATTGAAATGATCAAGAATGGAGTATCACCAGTTTTGCTCCAGGCGATAGTTAAATCTTTAATTAGATTTGAACGTGAAATGGTAATTGAATTTACCAATAACACCGTGGTGTTAGATATGAAGTATTACCAGTTTTACTTCATGGGATAAATAGGTTGGGATTGGGAAATTAAAATAAATGATTACTTCGGTAAGGTTCGTTAATCCCGATTAGTTGAATCGAAATTCAAAAGGATAGATTAAAGAATAAATATAAGGAATTTATCTTGGATAAAATTAATGGGAACCTTTCCCTATGAATGTGAAATTTAGAAACTAAATGTCGGTTAGCCAAGCAGAATGGTTTTCTGGATATTGATCTGATGTTGGTTTCGGCCTTCGGGGTTAATATTTGGGGAATTGTTCTCTTGATTAATTTACGGTTAGTGACTGATGAATTGGAATGAAGCGTATGTTGTGTTTGTGTAACACTTATTTAAAATATACGCGAGTTATTCGGAAAGTCCGGGTTTATCCCATTCTGAATAACTGATACGACGATAAGTTGAAGATGAAGATGATGGTCGAAGACCGGAGGTCTTCACGTCGTTTGGGTGATTACTGATGATTTTGATTGGGCTGTACACCCAAGAAGATGGAAACAGTTGGTGATCATCCAGATGTGCTTGGAGATCGAAGGATCTGCGAGGAAAGTGCCTCCGGTTTCGTTCAGACCCAGAACGGACTTGTATATGGACTATGTGTCTGACATCGGATTTCATTCTCTGTGACTGATATCGGTTGCATAGAATGGTTTGCCGTTGTGGCATGCTAAGATGCAAATGATCAAGGCTTCTGTTGAAAAGCAAAGTCTTGTGGTGATGATCAAAGCACAGCCTGTGTGGCACAGCTTTGAGTAACGTGAATTCGCGAGCCTCACACCCCGGTATGAGCCAAAAACTGGAGACGGACTTCAGGGATATGGACATATGCTGGTTTCTAATTAGGAGTGGCGTCATTGCTTGAACTGGCTGACGAGTTTGACTCATGTGGTTGTTGGAATTGGAGGCGCCTCGGTTATATCGGTCGTTCTCGAACCGATGGAGTCATTGGACTCATTTATGCCCCATAAGGCAGACTAGCATATAGTTCAGGCATTTTAATCCACTCCGTGTGGACCGGCCCTGACGATCCAAGGGTCACTCGAGCTCTGATCCTGAGGCTCGGGCTAGAGAGTCTCGAATCGGTTGAGGACTATCTTTTGCCTCGGTTCATAGATGGAAACCCAATTTCCAAATACGTGACTTTGCGATTTTGATTGTTTAACCTATATATGGCGACATAGTGGGATGGGGCGCTTATGCCGCCTACGATTGATACTTATGATTTGAAGTTGTTTATACACTATATACTTATAATAGTATCAAATGATTTCTTTTGAACGTATCAAGCATTCTTGGCTATTATAAGGTAAAAACCCTATCCTCCGTCTTGCGTTGCATTGTGTGATGGGAACTGGGTCTTATAATAGCTTCATTTTTTCTTTATTTAGCATTGCGCAGTTTGTTTTATGCACTGGTATTCTTGGGAGGAAACCCGTTCCGTGTTATACGGCGTGGTCCCTTGATTTGCCTAACTTTAAAATAAAGATTTATAACTGTTTTAGTTCTCACACCAGTCCCATGACTGACCTGGAGTTTATTGTTTTAACCTAAACTCTGGGTGCCCTTATTTTGACATGGGCAGCTAGTAGTTTTGGTTGCAGATTTATATTCATAGGATCCTGGTTTACAGCTGGAACGATATCCGGAAAGCTTTGTATCCGTATATCTCCTCTAGTTGTGTATTGTATTATTTTCTGCTGCTATGTATTTAAATGTAATTTAAATCTCTGATATTTCTGTGTAATATTCATTTATACCCTGTATATTCTTGTATTCTGATGCATTGTTGTAATATACAATGAAATGTCCTTCCGTCTGCGTTCTGTTGTGGCTTGTTCTCGAACTATCCGCGCTTTCCTTCACGGGGAAGTTGCGGGTCTTCACACTGTTTTATTGTGTTTTATGCTTCTTTGTGTAATAATCAAGACATAGATTTTGATGTAGTGATTTGGAAGTTGGTTTAAAGTAGTTTGCTGTAATGTTTTGTTGTGAACCACATTTGAAATAAAGTTAGTTTTCCGCTGATTATATATATATCTGTCTTATAAATTATCTGTGTCTTTTACCTATAATGTTCCACCAAAGTTAAGGCATTCCCTTTGTGACGGAGGTGGGTTGTTTCATTAAGATACCTATTTCCCTAGAAGGGCCTGAATTTGAGAAAACAATGTTGGATGGATTCATGGTATCCTATGATTTTAAGATTTCCTATACCCTTAGTACTAGTGTAACATGGTTGTGAACGCATTGAGTTAGAAGAGAGCATCTTCGAGCCCTTTACTTATAGATGGAAAAAGTTAGGAATTTGTCGTTGCCTTTGATTTTAATCACTCTACGGATACCACTCTCGACTTATTGGTAGATTTGGAGATTCATCCCACCTTTGTTGATCATATTGGCTCTAGACAGAGGAACATATGGAGATATCTGATATGCATTTGCTTTAGTGGTTAGTCTTTCTTCTTTCTTTGTTCAGTCTCTACTTTAATTGTTTAAATGTTGAATTCCTTGTATTGAAATGATAACACAAATGAGGAGCTAAATTCCTACAATTTAGGGGTAATAAAGCTCTCTTTTGTAAATTTAGGTTCAACATAATCTTATATTTTTATCTCTTTGTGCTTCATTAGAATGGATGTAGATATTTATTTGTGTTTCATGTTGCATTCGATAGCCTTTTTTGTTCATAACATAGAGGCTATGCATATTTCATGAATAACAAATTGTCTCTTCATCTAAAATATGATTATGACAATGAATATGAAGTTGTAACTAAAATTTGATGGTCTATGTTACTAATTAATAGTAAATTGATCATGCTTAAACTATATTTTGATTTCATTTTTCTATATTATATTTCATAAATGTGAAAAAGTAACGATTAGACGTGTATGATAGTTTGATCGCTCACTTTGTGTTAACTAATAACACAAATATGTCATGCTTATGATAATTATATCACTAATCCTACTTAGACAAAAAAGAGGAGCCTACTTTTGCTCATATATCTACAGTAGTCTCTAGACCTGTCTTAAGCCTATAACTTATTTCACTACAAATGGTTTCACTTTATTATACCTTGAAAGGGTCTAATTTACGTACTGTTTGAAGAATATACTTCATGATTAAACCAATTATAGCAAATCTTGCTTAGTGTTGTGTGTAATATTATATTAAAAAAGGATTTTCAATCCATATTTTCCAATAATAGGCCAATCAATTACTCCTTTAATATAAAGTAATTAAGAAAAAGGAAAGTGATAATATTACCATACTCGCTGTAATAAAGAATCGGAGGATGTGAAAAACATCCAAAGGCAATAGGCAATAAATTATTAATGGTAGAAAGTCAAATGAAGACATATTCAAGGTAAAACAAGAGTGGATCTAGGTTGCATATCATAGAAGTGGCCATTTTATTCCAAAGACAAGAATGCCCTTTGGACCATATTTGAGAAATAGACTCAATCGTGGAAGATGCATTGGAAACTAAAAATAAAGAGAAAATAAATTACTTTCCATTGTTAAAAGAGTACATGTCTAAACCTCTTAATGATGAATAAGTTAAAAGGGTACAAACATTAATGCATCCATGATTAAGAAATCAAGTCTACTTTGGTTCGCTTTTATATGTGAATAAGGTTAAATCATGCAACCAAAATTAGCCTGGTCGTAAGTAACCCATAGTGCTTGTTATTACCCAGAAAGAAATTATAAGGCTACCCACTACAAAATAAAATAAAGACTGATGTTTTCAGTCTTTAGTTCAATGATTCATTCTTCAACTAGTATTTAAAGACGGACTAAATACCACTGTGTCTGTTACTAAATCTAAAGTCCCAAAAAATAATTGAGACTGAAATATCGATCTTAAGCTTTAAAGACTGAAATTATGGTGCTGAAAATGATTAAAGATTGAACTGCAATTTCTAATCTGTCTCAATTTTTATATATATACACACACATATACACACATACATCCACGTGTTTTTGTACATGCACAAATGAACATACTTGTAATTGTTTTCCATCAATTACATAAGTACAAAAGTTTTCAATAGAGAACTAAATACTAAAAAGTGCAATTTCAATACAACTATCTACTAAATTTACAATTTAACTTAATACAAAGGACACCGAAGTTTATATAACTGAAGCCGAATACATATATAATACAACAGCAATAACACATTTCTGAACATAACTGTATATCCATATTTAGTACAATATCAGTTTAACTATATCTTTCGATGTTTCTAAATGAAGTTTTCCTTGAAATGCCTCTACCCTTTCCGCAGCTTTAAATCAGTGCCTCGTTGTTAAACTATGCAACTTCATGAACAAAGACCATATCCTCGAACTCCGCAACTTCATGTACTATCTTCCACTGCTAAAATCCCAGTTTCTTCACATCAACCCTTGTTACACAAACACCACAGGCCTTTATCTTCTTCAACATTTTTACTTTCTCTAGATGGCTCATGTTTCCTTAGATTTGACTTGAATCCAATCAATAATTCGTCATGCAGGTGAAAATGTATTAGTCCATAGAGAGCAACACAATAGAAATTTACGGTTATTTTAATTTAACAATGCTTAATAAAATTATTATATACACTTCAACTCAGCAATATAAGAGAACCTCGTTGCTTATTAAATAATGTGGCGTAAGGTTAATATAATCAATAACACAGATCAAGCAACAAAATTAAAAGCAAGAGTTCAATGCAAAAGCTTGTTACAATGACCAAGAGAGAGGATGAAAACATATAACCAAAAATGATGTTGTCATGAATTTAGAAGATAAAATCAAATGAAACAAATCGGGAAAATGAGAAATCAGATTGCTAAGCTACATTTCAGCAAGCACTAGGTGGGTAGTAACAATTTGTAAGCCAGAGCACTATAAATTTCCATATGTATTGCAAAAAAGCAAAGTGATTTCCTATAATTTTGTAAGATGATTACATTGGTGTTCACAATTAATTTAAATGTCGATTGATTTCACCACTTGATAAACAATTCTTTAAGGTGCTAAATACTAAATAACTAAACTGCAATTTATCAAATAAAATACTGAATAACTAAACATCAAGTTATCAAATAACAAAGTGATTGTTGATTTAAACCAAAAATATATATCGAAAACAATAAACAAATAAGAAACAAGTGATAACAGCCAATAATGAATATCACAAGTAACCATAATCAACATCACGATGATTAAATTTGAATTAGCAAATTCGACCAATTTGCTTTTGAAGTGGATAATTTGAATTAAATAGCATAATTGACAGAATAGTAAGTTCCATATTGATTGACTAACTTAAAGCTATTGTTGTGATGGCTATTCAAACAACTTAATAGCATCATCCATGTAGCTTATCCCCCTCGCGTTGTCGATTCAAATAATCCCCATTGCGAACTCTAATTTGTCTTAAAAGCGTTTCCTCAGCAGCATACTGACTGACGGGTATGGAGAGAAGAATTAAAATAGCGGTAAGTTCTGAGGTGTAATCATGAAAGTATGTACAGATCGGCAAAGCATAGGACGTTTGTAGGAGGGGGTATGAAATATAGGGATTTGGGGGGAAACAACCAATTAGAGCGGCATCCTGTAACAACCACTCCATGCTAAGTATGTGCAGTAGTGTGAAAAGAACACCATTTCAAGTCTCTGATCAAATTACGACCAATGGATCACCCGAAAAGTCACTGGACATGACGAATGAAGAAGGAGATGCTCAAGCAGTTTCTATCTAGTCAGTAGATAGAAGACAAAAGCTTTAGTTGATATGTGCATGGCCATGTCAATGTGCACATGCACACTTGTTCTTTAATTCTCCTGTAAAATTAATGGGCCAAATATGTTTGATAAAATGTATAAGTGACATGGCAAACTAACCATTGGGATAATGGTTATAAATAGAAGGCAAATCAATTGTAAAAGATATCAGAGAAATAAAATCATTTTATTTTGCCTTCAAACATTCATTATGATTTCTCATACCTTGTTCAACTTCTTATTACTGTCATCACCTTTTTCAGGTGAACACCTCGTCTGATACTTCCCCTATTCGACACCTTAACCTACTTTCATCTAGCCTTGAATCCCTATTGCTTCCATCCTCAACCTACCCTCTATTTCTTCAATTCGTCTAAACCCCATAAAACATGACAAATCACCCACCAGTGTATCAAGAAAAGCTATAAACACCGCTACTTCATAGGCAAGTCACAACAAAATGGTATCAGAGCATCAGTCTGAGCATGATTTAGACCTTCAGACCCTAAACCACCATCGACATAATTTATTCCTCAACTTTGTACAAGATCAAAATGATGCATGGGTAAAGCAAGAAGGAGTTAATACCAAGTTTGCTCAATCTTTGGATGATCTGAACCTGAAAGTAGATCAAGGAATCAAGGAATTAAATGGCAAATTTGATCAACAAAATGAAAAAATGGATGGGCTTTACACCATGATGCGATCTGTAACTCAAAATATGCAACAAATGAGAAGTATTGGAATTCTTGCTTCAAACCCTAATGATAGAACTTTAACAGAAACCTCTACCAATCTCCCAATTCCTCCAGTAACTTCTACAAACCCACAAACAGCCTCATCCAATCCACAAAGAAATAGCCCCAATTCCGTTCCATTACCCTTAACATTCAACAACACTTTACCATTGGCATTAACCAAAAACCAGTCCAGTCAACAAAATAGTTCTTGGAATAAAAATTCCCCTTTTCCTAACCTTAAGTTAGACTTCACAATATTTAAGGGGGGTGACATGGTTCTTGAAATGATAAACCAAGCAGAGCAAATTTTTTCGGTTTCACCAAATTGAAGGAAACATATAGGCAGAAATTGCCTCTCTCTACTTAAGGAAGGATGCACTTAAAGGGTATAATTGGTTTGCCAAGAATGTTGAGGACTATTTACTGTGGAAGATCTCTAAGGAGGAGATTCTGATTAGGTTCAATGAAGAGGATTTATAACAAGCTTATGAAGCCTTGGCAAAACTTTAACAAGTTACTACAGTAACGACTTACCTTACCAAATTCGAGGGTTTACAAGCAACAATTTAAACACTACCTCCATAATTCCTCTTAGACCGATTTATTGGTGGACTTAAAAAAGAAATCAGGTACGATGTAATGACTTCAAGGCCTTAAAATTTTAAGCAAGCTGTATCCCTAGTCAAAATGTTTGAAAGGGTATGGCTTATAACAAAGAAAGGCAATACAACTCGTACCTTACCTGCACTTAAAAGCAACCCTGTTTCTTCCTTCCTGCAATAAAGAATTAATCCCAAAACCCAAAAAAAGGGGTACCACATTAGAAAGGCTAGCCAAGAGTAAGGGAGTGACCCCACAAGGATTAGTGGAAATGAGAAGACAAAATATTTGTTATGGGTGCAGGGAACCTTGGCACAAAGATCATAAATGTAAAAGCCCTCAAATTAGAATTATGGAAGGTATAATGTCTTTTATAGACAATGAAGATATTGTTAAAGAAAATGATGCATCTGAAGAAAATTTAGAAGAAACTCACACTATAACTTTGCAAGCTATGTGTGGCATTCCTGCATTATCAACAATTACGGTTCAAGGCACTGTGAAAGGGAAAGCAGTACATATATTGATTGATTCTAGTTCGACTCATAGCTTCATAGACAAGAAGTTAGCTCACAAATTACAACTTAAAATTGATGACTTAAAAATATATGAAGTAACCGTAGCTAATGGAGAGAAGTTACAAGGTTCTGGAATCTGCCATGATGTAATTCTTAACTCTCAAGGGTGCAAGATGTCTGTTGACCTCTTACTCCTTCCATTAGAGGGCTGCCAGATAGTTTTAGGGGCTCAATGGACGTAAAAGCTTGGAGAGATAACCCTTAACCTAGATAAAATACAGGTAAAATTTACATATGGTAATAAAAAATATATTTGGTAGGGGATACAGTAAGTTGGTTGACAAGAAGACTATGGAGAAAGAACAAGCTATTGGACAAATTTCCATGATGATGTATGCCATAACTAGTCTTCAGTCCATACCTTTTAAAGATCAACCCTCAAATTTGTTGCCAGAAATTCAAAGCCTGCTAGATAAATTCCCTGAAGTAACCTCCACAACAATAACTCTCCCTCCTTCTAGAAAGCGTGACCATAAAATTCCTTTAAAAACTGGAGCAAACCCAGTCTGTCTTGAACCGTACAGGAATGCTCATCACATCAAGAACGAGTTAGAAAAAATAGTTAAAGAACTACTGGAAAGTGGCATTATAAGACATAGCAACAGTTCATATTCATCTCTAGTGGTTATGCTGAGAAAAAAAGATGGAACTTGGCGGCTATGCATTGACTACATAAATCTGAATTCCTTAACCATCAAAGATAAGTACCAATTCCTTTAATAGGTGATTTATTTGATGAATTACATGGTTCAAAATATTTTACTAAACTTGACCTTAGATCTGGTTATCATCAAATTAGAATGTGTGAAGAAGATATACACAAAACTGCATTTAAAACTCATGATGGACATTATGAATTTATTGTTATGCCATTTGGGTTAGTAAATGCTCCATCTACATTTCAGTCTTTGATTAATAACATTTTTAGACCATTTTTAAGGAAATTTGTGTTAGTATTCCTTGATGACATACTAATATATAACCAAACTATGTCAACATGTCAAGCATCTTAGTTCAACTTTTCAGATCCTAAAGGATAAACAACTAGTGATCAAATTATCTAAATGTAGCTTTGCAAAAGAATCAATAGATTATTTTGGGCATGTGATATCAGCAGAAGGAATTTCTGTTGATCCTAAAAAAGTGAAGGCTGTACTTGAATGACCACTTCCTACCAGTTTAAAGACACTCAGGGGCTATTTGGGACTCACTGGATATTATAGAAAATTTATAAGAAGTTATGGATTAATTGCTAAACCACTCACCAACATGCTAAAAAAAGATTCATTCCAGTGGACTGAAGAAGCCAAGCAAGCCTATGAATTACTAAAACAATGCCTGATTAATCCTTCTATACTGGTTATGCCATATTTCTCCAAACCTTTTGTGTTAGAATGTGATACTAGTGGACATGGCATTGGTGTTGTACTACTGCAAAACAACATACCACTGGCTTATCTTAGTAAAACCTTAATAGGGAGAAACCTGTCACTATCAACTTATGAGAAAGAACTAATGGAAATAATTATTGCCACAAGAAAATGGTCTCAATATCTGACGGGAAGACAATTTATCATCAGAACTGATCACCAGAGCCTCAATTATCTTTTATCACAGAAAATTCATACTAGAATACAAAATAAATGGTTGGCAAAGTTGCATGGATTTGACTACATAGTGTAATATAAAACTGGAAAAAAAATGTGGTAGCAGATGCTTTATCCAGAAAAGAAGAGGACACATGTGAAGGAAACTCTAGTGCCATATCAACTATTCAAGGTACATGGCTACAAGAGCTGAAGAAAACTTTATTGACTTCAAAATGGTACACTCAATTATTATAGAAAATTAAAGAGCAGAACATGGGCAACAACAAGTACCAAGTAGTTGATAATTTAATATTTTATAAAAAGAAAATTTTGGTTGATCATCACTTACATAGCTTGGTACACATAATTATTGAAGAAAATCATGCTACTCCTCTAGGTGGACATACTAGTATTAAAGGTACGAGAAATGCTAGGGACAGTCGCTTTAAGGCAACTGTCCATGATACTCGCCATACAATTGGCTGTTATTGTGATAGTGAGGCCAATATATAACATGGAAAACTGCATAAAAATAATTACATAGAATCTTTGACCAATCAATGAGCAAGTAACATGGGCAGTTGCCTTAAAGCGACTGTCCCTAGCATTTCTCTTAAAGGTACAATGAAAAAAATAAAGCATGTCTATTATATTATATGAAGGCACAATCTTTCTTTTCAGACCTTTCAGTTCCATTTCTATCAAAAAATCAAGATGTTGACACGTGTCCATCACTTGAATCTAACGCTCCCTTTTGTATGTCTTTTCCCTTCCTTTCGTTCTTACGTTTGTTTACCCTCTCTTTCTTCCATCTTTTAGCTTCAAAGCGTTATTCCATTGTTTTCCCTTTTTGTTTTCCTTCCGTTATTTTTTTTCAAATACATCCGTGTCATTGTAATGAATCAACCTTCGGAATAGAGGAAAACAAACGGCTGCTGCCGTCAAATTGTGTCCACCTCCAGGATAAAACAAAGAAAAAAGCCCCTAGACTTTCCTATTAAACCCTAACACCACGATTTTCTTTTCCTTGGCGTTTTCCTTCCCCTTCTTTGATGTTGCATTACTGCCGGTTGGATCCCTATTTCAGCTATCCGTATCGGACCATCTCGCTGGGCCAGGATGTCTGTTCTTCTGAATATAAGCATTTGCGCCCTTTTATTTCCACGTTGCTAAAAAATACAGGATGATGCTATGGATATACTGTTCTATGTGTAACGTCATTCTCTCGCTGGGCCAGGATGTCTGTTCTTTTGGCTTTAGATTTTTCAATGGCGATTTAAATCTCAATCTTCTACTGGTTATCAGGTAGTTTTTTATTTTGCAGCTGCATTTTTTACTTTCATGTAATATAATATCCGCCTTTAGTCTAACTGGTTTTTTCCTCAACAATGCAATGCATTCACGTGTATAAATTTCATATGATGAAACTGGGTTGTTTGAATTTCTACCATATTTTCTTTTTCACCCCTTGGTTAGTGGTTACCTAAAACAGTCGTAAAACGTAACTGATGTGAGTTACAATATGTAAGAGACATATTGTTAATATGATTTGGTTATAAATTTGCTAATAGGAGCATTTTTAATATGTTCACATTAATTCTCCACAGAAAATTGATGGCCATGGCTCTTAGGAATAAATGTTCCATTCAGTTTAACATTTGTAATTTTGTCTTCTTAACAGCCTTCTAATCGAATTCTAGGGAGATGATTATGATGGATTTACTATGTCACAATGACTGATTTTTTTTATATTATATCATTCCCACTTCCTATTAGTTAAAATGGCAATTATCAAATACTTGCAACTGTTTTTATTGATGCATTAATTATTGAAGAATTTTCTACCTATACATACAAATTCATAAATCAACTATTAATTAGCAACAAAGGGACTGGGTTCTAATGTAAAATTGGTATATGTTGTATCTATATATTTTGTCAATGGCTTATTTTAGATTTTCATGAAGATTTGAACAATCGATCATCTGACATTAAATCCAAAGTTGAAGTTTAGTTTAGTTTAGGCTATTTTGTCCATTGATATCAACAGATAAAACCCTTTCATTAAAATTGAAATAGTAATTTGAAGTCAAACGATTGAATATTTAAATCCAAATGAAAACCTAATAATAAGCATGAGAAAAAACATATGTATTACACATATATCATTCTGATATTAGAAACTGACCCTTTAGTCGTTAATTAGCAGTTAATTTGTGTATTAGTTTACATCGCCAGAAAATTCTTAACTAATCACTACATACATTTGTAAAACAAGACAATAGCCATATTCGATTATTCACCTCTACAACTGACGGACATTGGAAATAACATAATATGAAGGAAAATAAACCATCATAACTGTCTTCTTAGAACACAATATTTCGAAGGCCTCCTAGGGAGATGAAATTTAACATGCTAATTCAATATTTTGTGATATAAAAATATAAAAAAATAAAGCTTAAGTAGAGACCGAGGGGGAGTCTCTATAAATAAGCTTATAAAAAGGTACATTTTAGCATACATAACACATGCAATAAAATTAATAAATATACCTTAGCCCATAAGTTTATACTCAAATTTATATTCATAAACATTTGAGTTTATTCACATAGATATATCACCTAATAATATGCCTTGCACTAAATAATGTACAATTCTTATGTCAGTCTATAAGTTTTATAAGCGTCATTATATTGAAGTGTAATAACAGAGGGTGAGAGTACTATATTTGTTAATCTGTTGTGCAGTAACAAAAGATGAGAGATACTATATCTGTTAAATATGCTCTAAAGTAAGTCTGGACCATGCATCCATATATTCAATGCTTTTTGAGCATCATTATATCAATGTAGCAATAATAAAGGGTGGTAAAAATATATTTGATTTAAAATGTAATCTCTACCACAGAATTTACAACAATGCAGCCCTTCTTCGTTTTCTTCTTTTTAGTAACTTATGGCCTAACCTGAAGACAACAAAAAATAGCAAATGATATTGGATTATTTATGATTATTAAATGTACTTGAGTTTTTATATTTTAATGTATAACAAATCTACGCTCCAACCTAGCAAAATGGGTGGCTTACAAAAATAAGTAACTACATGTGCTTCTACTAAAAAGAGCGATGATGAAAGTTTAAGGTCCCATTTTATGAATTAAAACTATTTTAGAAGTTGTAGAAGTTCTGATGTAATACTTTTCTAAACATGACATGGAATGAAAAGCTATCACTGATATAATAAAAGTAAGAATAAGATGCACGAACGCATGTTTGTTGTAGCTATATGTTATCTTGATAATTTATTCACTCTTAGTTTATCAAGTTAATTTTTTAAACTTATAATTCATTTTCTTTAGTCTTGATTCCATTATTATTTTATGATCTACTTGGTTAATTAGAGGTGGTTGGTCGTGGACTTTCATATTGTTTTTTATGTTCTTCAACGATTGGCAACATAAATCTGAACTATAAAGTCAGTCATTTTTATTTTCATTCCTGTAAAGAGAAATGGATCTGCATGTTCTTGAATAGTTATTATATTACCTATGGGCATTGCTTCAGTGATTCCAATCTTCATTTGCCTTTGAGCCATGCATGTCTTCGAGCAAACAGCCCAATATGTTTTAAGAAGCAGATTATATGATTGTATCATTCTGTGCATGTTACTTTAATGGGACTGGAAGTTTGATAGATTTATTTAATGGAATGATGTATAATAATATAACTTCATGTTTAGTAAAAAAAAATGTTGCAAATGTAAACTAATATTTTGGATGTTTAATTTTAATAAGATTAGAAAAGAAGTGAATCGAACAGAAGATCCAAATTCATATGTTTAGCTGAGAAATCATGGTTAACTAAATAACATTAATTTTCAAACAGTTTGCTACATCTATAGTCTTAGATATAGCCTATAATGGAAAAATACTGGTCCTAAGCACCTACTTGCTTCATCTACTGGTAACCATCAGCTCGGATGCCAGCATACTGTTCATCTTTATAGGTGCAAAAAGCTTCTATAATTTACTGACCAACTACTACTACAAAGGTACATTGTGTATTAGTGGTAGTTCCGATTAATTATAAACACTAATGTTCAACCTACCACTGTTATGCTTTGGATAGCAATAGAGAGCAGACATTATTTTAGAAGTGCTCTACTTATACCCGGGTTGATCAACCCATTGAACTGGATATAGCAGTATATCCTTACATAAATATATTTGCATTTACAAAATAAATCAAATTTAGCTAAAAAATTATTAAATTATGAGTCGCTACAAGTCAATCCTTCGACATAGGTGCATCTGCATATACATAATAAAATCGTTAATTTTATTCATGTCTACTATATTGCGCGTACCATGAGTATGCATTATAACAACCTATTTGGAAATATGGGCAATACTTTATTGTTCTTTATTTCTGTACTGGCAGTATGGTCGGTAGCAACTAAGTGCAGATAATACCCCCGGTCTTTGTTAATCTACTAATTCAAGCAGTAGTAGCTAAGGTTAAAACTTCCTCTTCATACTACTAAAATTTACTATACCAACAAAGATAAGCATTTTTATTGCTCCATTACCTAATTATTCGAACATAATGCAGTTATGCCAATACAGTAACTTATGTCATCTTATGTTACATGGGTTTGTTACACAAAAAAGCTAATTATATAGTGAATGCACCTGAACATTGAATGTTAGAACGTATCCCGAAATAGCAAGATGATGTCAACTAAGTGTGTACAAACAATCAAAACTAATAGCACAATGACCTTTAGAATAGAGGAAAAAAAAACCCTCAGCTTTAAGCACAATACTTAATCACTTTTATAAGTAATTTGTTTACATAAAAGGTGCATTAAAGACATCAACTTTTGTTTACTTTTTTAACCGTAAGATCATATAAACCATAATGATGTTCAATCCACTGAACTAACACCAATGCTTCAACAGATGATTGAGATTGTTCTAACTTTAGCCTCGATAGGATGACACACACATAGCAGTTTGAAAAAAGTGGTGTGCTTCTACATTTATCAGACTTCAATTTATTTGAATGCTAATTGTGTAATATGTTTTCAGTATTAATAAATTGTGTCCACTGACATTTTTATTACCCTGCATTTATCAAAGTTCAATTTATTTGAATGCTAATTGTGTAGCATAGTAATGTTAACTTAACAACGTTATCCTTCTTCATAATATTATTTCCATATAAACTTTTTTTTGAGTACTTATGTACCTATGTTGAACATAATGAATGCTTGAAGCGCTAATGAACGAGCATGTACACCAAGCAAGATCTTTATTCACTTCTACATGCTGCATGTATTTAGGCAACACGATCTTCACACTGTCCCTTTGCACTTTTATTTTGACATTACTTGCAGTGGTCTGTGTGTCCTAACTAACATTTTGAATGGTTATGTCCATTACTTTAATCAACTGACCTTTTATTCTACTTACCAACAACCTATAGAAAACCAAACATGCTTTGGATATGTTTTAAAACTTGCATCAGATTATATTCTGATAATTGGGTACATGCTTTAGCCTGAACTAACTTTTAACCTGGCAGCTCCTAAAATACGTAGCTGCCATATCCATGGGAATTAAACTATAGTTATACATAACATATCCAAATGCAAAATTTTCACATAAGATATTACCGTAACCCGTGTGCGTAGCATGGGTTCGCACTAATTTTTTACTAGAAGCACATGAAGAGGGATGTAGAAAAATTTGTCAAAGAATGTGAGAATTGCCAAAGAAGCAAAGCAGAGAATGTTAAATTACCTGGCCTTCTCAATCCTCTTCCAATTCCAGAAAAGATATGGACTGATATCTCATTGGATTTCGTCACTTGTTTACCTAAAAATCACAATAAAACTGTCATCTATGTGGTAGTAGATCGTTTGAGCAAATATGCACATTTCTTTGCATTAGTACATCCATATACTGCTAAAGAAGTGGCTAAGGTACTTTTCAATGGCGTTTTTAAACTGCATGGGTTACCTAAATCTATTGTGAGTGATCGAAATGCTCTATTCACTAGTAGTTTTTGGCAAGAGATATTCAAATTACAAGGATGCAAACTCAAGTTAAGCTCCTCATACCATCCACAAAGTGGTGGTCACATTGAAATCGTCAATAAAATCTTAGAAGCCTATCTAAGATGTTTCATATTCCACAAGCCACATGAATGAGTAGAGTGGTTATCTCTTGCGGAATACTCGTATAACTCTTCATGGAAAACTTATACTAATACTACCCCATACAAGGCCGTTTATGGAATTGACCCCCCTACACTTTTGTCATATGTACCAAATACTGCCAAGGTGGAACAAGTAGAAGAAACATTGTTCAACAGGGACATTATCATAGAATTTTTAAAAACAATATGAAGTTATCACAAGATAGAATGAAGAAATACTGTGACTTAAGGATGACAGAAAGACACTTCAAGGTCAATGATTAGGTGTACTTAAGACTTCAACCATACAAGCAAATTACTGCAAGGGATCAAAGAACTCATAAATTATCACCCAAGTTTTATGGACCCTACCAAATTGAAGAGAAAATAGGGACAGTGACATATAAACTTAAATTGCCTGCACATGTAAAAATTCATCCATTCTTTTATGTTTCTCAATAAAAAAGAAAGTATGTGAACAAATAGTGATTTAGGATGATTTTACAAGTTTTAAGCAAGAGGAAGTATTAGTACCAGGAAAAATTATGGATGGAAGAATGATACCTAGAAGAGGAGAAGCTGTGGTGCAACTACTAGTGAAGTGGAGAGGAAAAACCGAAGAAGAAGCTTCCTGGGAAGATTACTGGCCATTAATAAGAAGATTCCCGACCTTAGACCTAGAGACAAGGTCTATTCTTGAAGAGGAGGGGAGATGTAACAACCACTCCATGCTAAGTATGTGCAGTAATGTGAAAAGAACTCCATTGCAAGTCTCTGATCAAATTACGACCGATGGATCACCAGAAAAGTCACTGGACATGACCAATGAAGAAGGAGATGCTCAAGCAGTTGCTATCTAGTCAGCAGATAGAAGAAAAAAGCTTTAGTTGATATGTGCATGGCCGTGTCAGTGTGCACATGCACACTTATTCTTTAATTCTCCTGTAAAAGTAATGGGCCAAATATGTTTGATAAAATGTACAAGTGATATGGCAAACCAGACGTTGGGATAATGGTTATAAATAGAAGGCAAATCAATTGTAAGAGATATCAGAGAAATAAAATCATTTTATTATGCCTTCAAACATTCATTCTGTTTTCTCATACCTTGTTCAACTTCTTGTTACTGTCATCACCATTTTCAGGTGAACTCTTTATCTGATACTTCCCTTGTTCGACACCTTAACCTACTTTCATCTAGCCTTGAATCCCCATTGCTTCCATCCTCAACCTACCCTCTATTTCTTCAATTCGTCTAAACCCCATAAACCATGACTAATTCACCCACCAGTTTATCAAGAAAACCTATGGACACCGCCACTTCAAAGGCAAGTCACAACACGTCCGCGGAGAAAAATACCTCCCCAGCAATAAATAGGCAACTCATCATAAAAAGCATATTGAGTTTCAATTTACTTCAATGTAATGGATTTTTTGTTGAGTAAAAGAGTTAATTTGTAACTAAAGGTGAAGAATATTTGAAGTTAGGTTTTAGTTTATTGGGTAAAGAATAGAATATTTGTTTCCAAAGGACTTTGATCATCCAATTAACCCACATATTTGAAGAATAAAAAGGACTTGAATGCGTATCAATATACAAATTAGTGACTAATCAAAAGATTGAAATTTTTATATGTCTTAAATTTTAGTAACCGGTCCAAGACAGATTTTCAATCTCTAGAGTTAACAAATTAATACCGACCTTTTCGGTATACATCCAATCTTAAGTTAAAAACCAAAAAATATCAGTCTTTAGTTATCAATCTTTATTTGGGTGTTTTTTAGTAGTGACCAACCTAAGGATAGCCATGTGCCTGCTGAGGCCCTTCTTGAATCTAGCTTTAAGGATCCGGGGCAAGTTCTATTCATATTTCTTTCCTATGCCCATGCAAAAACTACAAAACTAATGGAAACGACTTCAAAAGCCATCGTTTCTTCTAAATACATGCCTCTTATCTCAAAAGCCGGTCATTTCTTTCTAATATGTGCCTCTTATCTCAAAACCCGATCATTTCTTCATAGCTTATGCAAAATCAACTAATCTAGCAACTTCTTCCTTGCCTTATTCTTTTGTTTTCCCACTGCAGACTGTTGCCAGACCTAAGGTTTTATGTTTCACTTATTACCTTAGCTACTTATTGACATTGATGATGAGTGGATTATACAACATTTTTATAGCGTTGAAGCTGTTCCAAAGATGGTGTAGAAGAGTTTGGCATATTAATCTATATTATAGATATTTTGCTTATGTTGTTTTGCTTATATACACCGATGGATATATAGTGAGGACTACTTGTACATAACTCGACAATTTAATAGAGCTGATGTTTCCACTCTTTTATGTGTCATTATTATTTTGTTGTATATTTTTTTATTATATTTTTTCTCATGTGCTGTGAAATATATGATAGATTTTTTTTTCTCGGATGATCGTTCTATATCAACGTGGCACATATGTTGTGCAACTTTCTCCTTTTTAGTGTAGGTCGTATAAGATGGTCGTTGACCATCGACTATAGCGGTTGTAACCACCAATAGAAGTAGTAACTCCATAAAGCACTTCTCCATCCACTGTGACGTAACACTACCATCATGCATATCTTATGTCATTGCCTCGGTTTGACAACATGCTAGTATGATAGTAGCAATAGAGGAGGCACCACGACTTGCATAATAGTGTTGTTATAACTGGTATTTGTTGTCCGGTATAGTTTTAATGGGGATACTATTAACAAAAGAGTTTTTAATAGTCGGTAATGGTGGTTATCGATACAACACCGCCACGAGACTACCTTAACCACCACCGCCAATTTTAACAGCTCACAAGTCTACTAGTGCCGTATTTTGTTAATAGTATCATGTTGTGCAACAAGTGTGTATGCTTGAGTTTCTTAGGACCGAGAGCTTGAGGAGTGAGTGGATATAATTTCGAATGGCGATCCTACTTAGAAGATTATTTGCATTGACAAATAATAGAATGATGGACAATGTTACCTCTCTTCTTTATATAGATACATGGTATTTTCTTGGGGGCCGGCTATTTGAACACAAAATTAAACACAAAGAGAGAGACACAAAGCCTCAACCGTTGGATTTGTTTGTCTTTATGTGTAGAGTGTAATTCATGGAAGGATCTAGTGCTTGAGATTTATTGTGTGCAATTTTGTGTCCTTAATTTGTGTCTAAATAGAGTTTCCAGTATTATTTGTATTTGTACTAATTCGTGTTTAGTATATTTAAGATATTATGTTGTTAGTATGTATGGTTTGGAATGTGAATTGGCCACATGTAATATACGACATATGAACTAGTGACATAGGTGATTATATATATATATATGTATATATATATGTATATATGTATATGTATATGTATATGTATGTATGTAATGCCCTGCCTTTTCGATCGCTTCAAACCGGTAATTAAACCAACTCAAACCGTTTGAAACGATAGATTGTTACTTAGCTTACGGGGTTTAAACAAAATCAGACACAAAAATCACATAATAAATAAAATACAGTATCTTACAGCGGAAACATTTACACAAAATATCAGAGTTGTATAATAAATTTTACACAGTGGAATTACATAGATATTTTTAAATAAAATAAAATAAAATTTGCAAAAATTGTCGAAGCAGTGCGCACGTCTTCATCACTTACTAACTTCAATAGCGGAAATCTTTAAATCTGCAACACTCAGATCTGACCAGAGCGTTCCATGCAAAATACAAGATACTTGAGTCAGGATTAATCATTGTTCAAGTAAATCAATTTCAATAAACTACTGAATAAAATAATTAATCCTAACTTGTATATGCGATTAATGGAATTTCAGAATTTATGTCAAATGCCAAAAATTCCGATTTCCAATTCACAAAATAAGGCAGAGGTATATGAACAACACAAGTATAACCAAATTAGACACACGTGCATGCAACACAAGATGGTCAGCAGCTATTATGGATTTAACACTTTGCAACATAGCACATAGAAGTGAAACAACATGAGTGAAATCAAGTTATAGGACGGAAGCAAAGGGTAGAAGAATCATGACAACTTACTGTATGAATCTTAACAGTAGGTTAGTACTCTAGAATGCGCAAATCAACAAAGTAATGCAACGATGGAATGACAAAATAATAGTAGCACAGCAACACACACATGAAGCAACAAAAGAGATTAAAATTAACAGTCGGTAATGGTGGTTGTCGATACAACACCGCCCCGCGAGACTACCTTAGCCACCACCGCCAGTTTTAACAGCTCACAAGCAGGGCCGGCTCTGGTCTAGTGCGAACCGTGCGACCGCACAGGGCCCATTAGGATAGGGGGCAAAAAAAAAAAAAAACTGTATTACCTCCTTTACTAGAGCTGTTTTTTCTTGTCATGATGCGTGTACTTGATAGTAATTTATCTATGCAAAAGTAGATATGATAGTATGCTTTGTTGACATCAATCAATATATTAAAATGGAGATGTGGCTTGTGTGGACCTCTAGTTGACAGATTGAAAATGTGGGTACAAACTTTATGAATTTGCTGAAACACGCAATTTTCTCAATGGAGATGCACAGTAGAAAAAACACATTTTCGCTTAAGTTCAATTTCATTAAAAAAAATTAAGAGCCCAAAATTTTAGACCTGCACTAGGCCCATAAATACTCAGGACCGACCCTGCTCACAAGTCTACTAGTGCCGTATTTTGTTAATAGTATCATGTTGTGCAACAAGTGTGTATGTTTGAGTTTCTTAGGAGCGAGAGCTTGAGGAGTGAGTGGATATAATTTCGAATGGCGATCCTACTTAGAAGATTTTTGCATTGACAAATAATAGAATGATAGACGTTGTTATCTCTCTTCATTATACAGATACAAGCTGTTTTCTTGCAATATTATTTTTATTTGTATTAATTTTTGTTTGCAGGTTGTAAGATTGTTGACATTTTATTTATATGGTTTTGTATATTTAAGATATTATGTTGTTAGATGTATGGTTTGGAATGTGATGTAATATATGACATATGAACCAGTGACATAGACGAGTGTGTGTATGTATATATATTGTTGAGTTTCGGCATTCCCTGTTTACCCGTACGCGTTTTGTTGTGTCTATCCGAGGTCAACAGCCGAAGTCTTCTATGTCGGCGTCCCGATTGAACTTCCCGCACCATCTCCCATCGAGTATATAATTCGGTATCTGCAAGCATTTATTGTAACAAAAGAAATCCCCAATGTTACATGCCACCAACAACATATATATATATATATATATATATATACATATACATATATTGAACGAATGAATAGTCCCACGTCGCAAGAAATTATATATATATATATATATGGAGCCCCTCTGAATTTCAGCCTCCATTTGCACTCGAACCACAACCACTCATTTATATTAAAGAATGTGAGTGAAAAGTGAAAGAATGAGTGGAAGGAGAGAGATGATGTAGAATATTTGGTTGTGGTTGAGGGGCTTTTGGGGGTGATGCACTGTTTGGGGGTGCTCTGTCCATATATATATATATATATATATATATATATATATATATATATATATATATATATATATATATATATATATACACACACACACACACACACATATATGGGGAGGGTTTATTATGCCATTGAAACGAGGAACATAGAAGAAATGCTGTAAATATGATCCCAACAAAGACGATATAGCGACACATCTCTAGAGGGCAAATAAATCCAAATTTTACCATTTAAAAAGTTGTGGACAAGAAGTCCAAATGATGTTGATAGTACTTTGTTGGAAAGGCATCAATGAACATCATCCATATAGAGATTATAACAACACCACGAGAAGCATATTCTAGATGAAGAGATATATATATATATATATATATATATATATATATATATATATATATATACACACACACACACACACATACACACACATATGGGGAGGGTTTATTATGCCATTGAAATTCCTAACATAGAAGAAATGCTGTAAATATGATCCCAACAAAGACGTTATAGCGACACATCTCTAGAGGGCCAATAAATCCAAATTTTACCATTTAAAAAGTTGTGGACAAGAAGTCAAAATGACGTTGATAGTACTTTGTTGGAAAGGCATCAATGAACATCATCCATATAAAGATTATAATAACACCACGAGAAGCATATTCTAGATGAAGAAATAAATTTCTGGATCACACATTTTCATCTAATGCCTCTTATGGTGTCAATAGGTCATACACTGGTCTGACGTTAGTAAATCATCTTCATTTTGAAGTGCGATTCTAACTTTCTTTTTCTAGGATGACCTTATATCTCGTTTACTAACAACTAGGTTTGGAATTCAATAAATTTCAGAGGTAAAATCAAGTTGCAAAGATATAAAAAGAAGATTCCACTGATCTCATTTCCTTTTCATCTCTCTCCTCTTATTTATAATTGAATAACAACATAAAACTCACTGAAATAAGCTCTTCATGTTCTGTATATCCTCCATGAAGCTTTAAGCAAGAAATCGAGGCCCAATAAAAACTACTGTAACTCAATATCGAGTGCACAACTCAGAACCAAATTATATGACCTTGGTTTTTTATGCTTCAGTCTCACTTTGGCTCCCATATCTTAAGTGGTTTTTCACTCATCATAAATCAAAAGATCTGGTGTCGAGTTGGTGGTATAAATCACATTTTGTTTCTCAGCATTTGACTTGCTTAAGAAATGGCCAAATATGGTACCAACCTTTGGAAGTTCATCTTGGTTCTATCATCAGGCTCACATTCTAGACTTCTGGTTCACTGCATGAGCATTCAGTCGTTCTGATTCATTAAAAAATCACTTAAGTTCAAAAGCAGGGCAATATATTAATATTGATCTTTTCCATAACCAAAGTCCTCTACTATTAGGGCACTTACAACAAGAAGAAAATTTCGTTCTTTGTTTTCGTTCCAACTTCAAGCATAAAGCTACACTGAAGTAATGAAAACATCAACAAATGAATCATCATTCTATATAGATCAGTTGTAGTTAATCCGTACACTGTGAATCTTCTCTATCGTGGCATCTTCCAAACTTCTTGATTAATCTTTCATCATCATGCAATCCAATATCTCTAATTCAAGTCATTTTCGAGACTGTGAGATTATTTTATACAAAAGCATGTTTGTTAGTTTACAACATAATAGTTTCTGCATTTTAATTATATTAATTATGGGAAATTTAGGAGAATAAAAAAAAAAACTTTAGTCCCATTTTTATATAAATGATGCAAGTTCCTAGAATTTAGTCTTAAGGACACTGAATGTTATATTTTAGACATTGAATAAGAAACATGAACTTAGTGTTATATGTGGATGATGATGTTAACACTTCTTTAACTGTGAAAATGGATGTCATTTTAGTTTGTCTGGTGTAGTTCCTTCGATGCTATTTTAGTTTAATATTCCGTTTATCTTATGCTAATTTAAAACAACATTCTGTTTTTTGGCAAGGCAAGAAATTTTTTAAAGCGGCTCATCCACACAGTAACACTCTCTTTTTATTCTGATGCTAAATGAATACAATATAAGTGTCTTTTAGATTGAATTTTAAAAACTAACAAACCAGAAATAAATATAACATTGAGCATCCTTAAGACTAAATTTTAAAACTTACGTACTTCACACTAAAATAGATTTTTGGTTTTTCCTTAGAACTAGTTCGTTCTTTTTATTATAATTAATTTTTAAATTTTATTATTCACCATTATGTTTAAAAACTGAAATAAGAATTAATAGGGTCAAAACACATTTTTAAAATTTTCATTTTCTTTCGTATGAAACAATCAACCCAAATTTTCCATCTCTTGAAAATTTTGTTAATTGGACCATAAGAAATCGAAAATGCTCACCAAATATTTGTCTTTTACTTTATCCATATTACCAATTCTTTTTAGTTATCTCTGTGAGAAGTGTTGAGATTTGTGATACGCAAATCACAAAATTGTAGGCAACAAATTTTCTATGTGGATCCATTTTTGGTGGAGATATTTGTTGCTATTTTTGTGGGATATTTGAAAATGAAGGCAAGGATTATTTGGTGTTTATCCAAATAGATATATTTGAGATATATGAGGATAATTTGAGTGACAAGTTACTCTATAAAAGGCCTACATGATATCTTCATTATGTGGTGGAAAAATTTGCCATTGTTCTTCATCATCTTTCTCTTCAAATTGTTTAGCCATTAGATATTCTCTACCTATTTCTCAATAAGGTTATTGATTCAAATTGTGTTTGTTTAACGATAGTTGAGATCGGTTGTAAACAATATTTTGGTGAATCAATAAAGAGGGTGGTTGGGTGGAATATCGTGTGTTCATATTTCCGATATTTTTTTTGTATTGTTGTTTGTTATTCAATCACATTCATCTTCAAGTGATTGGGTGAAAAAGATTCATTTTGTTTTTGGGTGTTTTGTCAAAACTTCCGCTGCGCACAAAACCCCAACAGTTGGTATCAGAGCTTAGATCACCGCATAGCTTGGAGTGTTTGTTGGATTGAAAAAAAAATTGATTTTTTGTTTGAAAAAAAATTGATTTTTTGATGTCGGAGATGATGACGTTGTCGAAGATGGCTATTTTGAATAGGAGGAATTGGGGTATATGGAAGCCGAAGATGGAGACGTTCTATATCTCAATGATTTGCATGATCCCATTGATGGAAATGGGGAGAAGCCCTCGAATATGGATGAGGGAAAGTGGAAAAAAATGGACAAAAAGGCGATTGCGTTGATTCGCCGATATTTGGATGATTCTGTGTTCCACCATGTGGCTAGTTGTGAATCCGCAAAGGCGTTGTGGGACAAATTAGTATCGTTGTATGAGTCAAAGAGTGCTACAAGCAAGGCTTTTCTGATTCGAAAGTTGGTGCAACTTCAATTGGATGAGGAGAAGTCTGTTGCAGAGCATTTGAACGAGTTTCAAGATGTCATCAATCAATTGGCAAACATGAAGGTCAATTTTGATGATGAGTTGCAGGCTCTTTTGTTGATGAGTTCTCTTTCGGAAAGCCGGGAGACTTTGGTTGTTTCATTGAGTAATTCCAATGCTAATGGAACTATCTCTTTGGAAACGGTTCGAAGCAGTCTTTTGAATGATGAGCTAAGGAGAAAAGGGTTGGAATTGAAAACGGTTCAAACTGAGGCGATGGTAGCAAAGGACTTAGGTAAAGATACAAGAAGAAGAAAGGTGCTATCTTTTGTCATTATTGTGGTAAGAAAGGCCACAAGCGCAATGATTGCTATTCATATATACGAGATATGAAGAAGAAGAAGGCGCAAGGTGATAATAATAGTGATGAGGCACAGGCAGACTTTGCTGAAGGTACCGAAGGCAATTCTTCATGTGATGTCCTACTTAGTGTTGTGGAGCCTTGGAAGATGGATTCGGGAGCCAGTTTTCACATATGTCGAGATGTGAAAAGTTTTTCTTCGTATGAGAAGAGTGTTGGCATGATAAAGACGGCCAATGGAGTAGAGCTACCAATTTGTGGAGTTGGAGCTGTTAGGTTTCGGATGCATGATGGAGTGGAGAGAGAAGTTGCCGGTGTGAGGCACATACCCACTTGTTCGCATAACCTCATATCTCTCGGTCAGTTAGATCGCCGCGGTTGCACTTATGAGACTCGAGGTGGAGTTTTGAGAGTGAAGATGGGTGGTTGTGTGATGATGCGAGGAGTTTTGGAGGAGGGGAACCTAAATAGTTTGGTCGGTTCAGTGGTCAACAGTGGAAGGCGGGTGACGGTTGAAGAACCTAGTCCACAACAAGGTGGAGAGGTTAATATGGTCACTGCTGATGGTCCTAAGGTGAAGGATCATGGTATCGACAAGGGTCTAGATGTTGATGATGCTCGAGGGATCCCGGAGATGAAGAGATCATGTCAAGCCGAAGACGGATGTCGAGTTGTGAAATCCACAAAGACAAGATGGAGATCTTTGTGGTATTACAAAAGCTTTTGAAGATCGCTATTGGTGTGGTGCACGGATGAGGGAGGTGCACCATTAGTGGGCGATGGTGGAGGTTTGTAATGATGTTAATTGAGAAAAGAAGGTTGAAAGTGAGAGCTAAGTTGGCTAGTGTTGAGTGGAGGAGATGTTGTGATTTGGTATCAAGGTGGAGTGTTGAGATTTGTGATACGCAAATCACAAAATTGTAGGCAACAAATTTTCTATGTGGATCCATTTTTGGTGGAGATATTTGTTGCTACTTTTGTGGGATATTCGAAAATGAAGGCAAGGATTATTTGGTGCTTATCCAAATAGATATATTTGAGATATATGAGGATAATTTGGGTGACAAGTTACTCTATAAAAGGCCTACATGATATCTTCATTATGTGGTGGAAAAATTTGTCATTGTTCTTCATTATCTTTCTCCTCAAATTGTTTAGCCATTAGATATTCTCTACCTATTTCTCAATAAGGTTATTGATTCAAGTTGTGTTTGTTAAACGATAGTTGAGATCGGTTGTAAACAATATTTTGGTGAATCAAAAAAGAGGGTGGTTGGGTGGAATATCGTGTGTCCATATTTCCGATATTTTTTTTGTGTTGTTGTTTGTTATTCAATCACATTCATCTTCAAGTTTTTTGGTGAAAAAGATTCATTTTGTTTTTAGGTGTTTTGTCAAAACTTCCGCTGCGCACAAAACCCCAACAAGAAGATCATCCAAACAAAGTGAAAATTATTTAACAACAATCAGATCACTATTAAATTGGAGTCAAAAGCCATGAAATCGTTTACTATTTAACAAAATATTCATTCTTCTATGTTTATTTAATACGATCTAAGTTCATGTGCATATGTAATGGACATTTGAGAATGAATGACATCCTAGAATAATCACATATTGTCAGCAGATGCTTATTTTAGAGTGTTTGAACAATTTCTTGTATTTAGAAGCGAATTGTACAAAATTGAAATGTGTTGACGTCAAAAGTTGGTCTAATGACGATCAACCCCTAAAGTGCATTATCCACACACAATAATATTCACAGAATGCAAGAAAAAGTAAATGAACACAGGAGACACATTTTTTTTAGTGGTTTGGCTTAATCCAAGCATACAACTTTATAATATTTGTTTATACCGTCGGTTACAGGTTACAGTTGTTTTTCAGTGAAAGAAAATAGAGAAAGAAATGGTTTAAACACAAAAGCTTGTGTTGTACTAAGAGTACACGGCATGCTGTTTTTGAACTGTCAAAGAGGAGCTTTTCTCTGGTGGATTCCATCTCCCTTTCCATTTCAGGAAAGAGTTGTATTTATAGGCGAGAAGTTGAGCCGAATTTGTATGCAGCGTGGCACACATCTTTTTCAGGCTTGGACACGTGTAACTCAATCCATAAAAGTAGTTGTAGGCGGAGGGACCCGGTATACCGCTGATGGGCAGTTCTTGTAATGACCAGAAAATCCGGTCCAATTTGAGCTGACCAAAAACACAAGTCCAACCTCAAATTAAACTGAATATCAGGAAATTAATAGAAAGAAAACAGAGGGTAGGGAAAGATAAGATAGAAAATTAGAATAGAAGAAGAAGAACAACACCACATCAGAGTAACACGAATCTCACAGCGGAACGAATAACATATAATATAAATAACATAACTTGAAATATACATCTGTACTTGAATATACATCATTATCAAAGTACAACACTTACAACACAGCGGAAAAAAAACTATAGCTATATAATCCTGAAGCCTCCTGCTCCAAGCTCTTCCAGTATATCTGTAAATCCCGACTACTTGATTGCCCGTACAAATTTAGGCACCCAAGAGTTTAGGGAAAACAACAAAATAAACTCTGGGTTAGTCATGGGACTGGTATGAGTAAAACAGTTTAAAACAGTTTGAACAAGTAAACGATATCTCATAAGACCACGTCGTATAACGGAACGGGTTTTTCCCTTATGAGAATCCAAATTATCTTTATATCAAAAACCTTTTGATATTATAATAATGTCTATCAACCACAATATAATAATCATCTAGCAGAAACGCTTTCATCTCACGTTCTACATATATAGTATACAATCAAAACCGCAAGCACGTATTGGGTAATGGATTTCCAACTATGACAAGGTATGGAACTACCTTTCGCTAGTGTTCCTCTAGAAAAGAATACACTGGGTTCAACAAGAACATCTTGCAACCCGGCCACACATGACCGACCACTCATTTCGCTTGAGTGTATCGAATGTAAATCACCAACAGTTGGGATCAGCAACCGTTTCCCGAATGGGACAACATCAACAATAGATTTTTAGAAGTAAATGAAACTCTAGATCAGGTGATTATACACCCTACTTCGGTGCGACCGACTTAGCCATGCTGCCTGCCCGATTTCTGTCATTTACCGGATGTGAGGCTATAAGCTACGCTTTATCATCACACCAGATTCACTTTGAATGCCACATCGTCAAATCCATCAAATCACCAATTGACGTCCTCAACCATACATTATGTGTTAGCTAAAAGAAGTTTCCTTCTCCGCTTCCACTCTTGGTACGGTTGGAGAAATCAATATACGTGATCGTCTGGAAATACTCTGTCAGACATCCGTCCATACAAGTCATCCAGGAACAGGATGAACCGAAGGCACTATTCAATACATCCATCTTAGACACTGTTATCTAAGACTTATACAATAGCCCTTGCACTTTACTCCGTCTTCAATTATCTTTGGCATATATGATTCGCAACGCTTATGCCAATACAGAGGGGTTCTTTGGATTATTATCCAACCGGTCTCTCCATATTAACAACGTTAAAATGGTTAAAAACTTCGATAGTCTGTGATTTAACTATCGAAGAAAAACACGTGTGCAAACAACGATATTATTTCCAGATGGAAATTCTATCAATCATACATCATTTAACATTTGTCTCCTTAGTTCATTTTTCATCTCATGTTTCCCTATATTCAACATTTGCTATTTTTTAAATTTAGAAAATACATCTTATTGACACTGGAAAACATTTCCATTTCTTGTTTTCTATGTTAGAAAACATTTCTGGTTCTTGTTTGGAAACATTTCCAAAACTCCTACGTTTGGATTTAGCAGATGTTTAGATAAAACATCGCTATGCCAACTCAAACTATCATACTTATTCACTTAACCATCCTTTACTGCCGAACCTTAACCATTCCTTAGTTAAAAACGAAGCCAATCAAGTTGGGGTAGAACTACCTCTCAGACCTTAACTGAACAACATTTCTAACCTTGAAATAGGCAAAGTTCACTTTAAATTTCTTTAACTAACTTCCTGACTTAACCTTTTTTTCGAATAACTATATTCGATTAACTCTTTTCACTTAACTCTATTCGATTAACTCCTTTGGATTAACACTATTGGATTAACTCCATTTGATTTAACTCTAGTCAGTAACTCCTTTAACTCTATTCGAATTACTAATATTCGATTTAACTCAATTGATTCCATTCGAATTAACTATATTCGATTTATTCCTTTAATTCTATTTAACTCTATTCGAATAACTAATATTCGATAACTCTATTTAACTCTTCTTCGAATAACTAATATTCGATAACTCCTTTTACTTTATTCGAATTACTAATATTCGATTTAACTCAATTGCTTCTATTCGAACAAACTATATTCGATTAACTCCTTTTCGAATAAACTATTCATTTATAAAAATTTACTTTTAGTAACGGTTCTTCACTTTACAAATGATTTCCCTTTTAGTAACGTTTTCCTTTTTATAACGTTTTCCTTTTTATAACATCCTATTTGGTTATAAACAAATTTCCTTTTTATAACTCTATTTAATTTCTAAATATTTACTTTTTATAAAATCTCCTTTGATTGTTATAAATATTATCTCTTTTATAAAATCCTTTGATTTTATAAATAATTTATTTTCAATATTCATTTTGAAAATTCCCTTTTCACCATTCCGGTATGTTATGGTATTTAACACATCAAATAACGATGACCAATATCGTTCAAACACATATAATCGACAACAGATTATATATCGCATCATATATCAAAATATATGAAAAACAATAAAATAACTGTTGAGGAATCCAGTCGGATTCCTCCAACGTGTCTCCCTGCACCCACAGATGTTATACAATATAAAATCAACATCACTTTCAGTTCTATATGATATATTCTGTTAAACAGAATCAATATAGAAATTCAACTAACTGACTAGCAGTTCAATCAAACAGTCAACACACAGTCAATCAGCCAATATTTAACAGTTCTAAAAATACAACATGAAATTATAATCTGTTCAGAGTTAGTGAGATTTACTCACATTGGACGATCATCGTTAATAACAATAACCATCGCTCAGTTTGGTTCAGACGGACAATCTATTTTGTTATAAATTGTAACGAGCTTCAATGGACTTCCAGTCAGTTCCATCGTGTAGCCACCGTCCATACAATCCCAACGCAACTTACGGTTCGTCAATCTGATATCGTATGACGAAGATATTGCATTGTAAAGTTAATACACTATTTTTAAAACCAAAATTGAATTTATTTGCTTTGGGCCTCAACACCAATACCTTGGCCCATCATCATATACAAAAGCCCACCCTTCATTTCCTTCTTCCCCGATGATGTCCCACTCCAGATATCAACCACCGAACACAGCCATTCCCAAATCTTTGAATCCAAACTCCACCTTAACCGCATAACTAAAAAGCAACCTAAATTCACCAATATCCTTCTCTTCAGACACTCATCAAACCCATCCCCATTCGGTGCCACTCGATCTTCTTCCTCGCGGGCCGCTTCTCAGTCACCATCGCCTACAACCTGTACAACCACCGAACTCTTTTGCCACGATTTCTCCCAAAGACTTGCCACAACATGCTACTCGACACCGTGAATCCAAAACCACCCACGAAAATGAGCATAAATGCTTCAAACTTCCTTTGAAGCCAACCCTAGCTCGCGCTGTTTTTTTTTTCCATCGACACAACAACGTTTGAACCCAGAAAGAGGAATACCATAATGAAGAGGATCCTTCTATGATTTCGAATACATATATAGTTTGATTTATAGGAATTTCTTTGTAATTCTTTTGGATTTTTCTTTTTGCTATTTGCTTTTGCTGTGTAAAAATCTTGGACGGTGGATTCACTTTGATTTTAAACGGGAGCAAAACTCTTGTGTGGCTGTGAGTATAGGAGACGTGGACTCAGTTTTGATCAAAGAACAAATTAGGATATTTTTATTTTAATTATTTTATATTCGTTTCCGCGTTCTAAAAATCCCCACGAATACACATGATACCTAAAAATCACGAAACTGGACATGCAGCTAAAGTTCGACATTACGGTCCCAACGAAACTGGTTTCGTTGAATTCCGACTTCGTATGCTCACATAGCGTATTTTTAACTGTCAGAATATCGACTGTTTTTTCACCTTAAAAATCAGTACGGCCACATACGGACTTCAAAAATTACGGAAACTGGAAATCTAACAATAATTTAGCATTACGAATCCAACAAAATTGGTTTCGTCGAATTGTAAGGTCGTATGAAAAACTGGCTATTTTTAAAGCTCTGAATGACCCAGTTAAATATATAAATATATAAAAATATATTTAAATTAATTATAAATAAATTTATATTATCGTATATACTCACAGTGGAATACCCTACAGCTCTAGAATATTTCTATATGAATTTCTAACTCGATATTCACTTCTGGGTCAACCCGATATTCGATTTATATTGAAACTCCTTTTTAAAATATAAATAATTTCTTTATAAATTATAAAGGAATTCGACAGCGACTTTTCTAAAATTTGATTTGGATGTAAATCAAAATCTACATGACGAAATCCCGATTTTTCTCTTCCACTAGAAAGATATACTCCACCAGCTCCACACGTTTCTTGTTTCACAGAAATCCGGCTTAAAACGAATCCTGTACATTTAGTTGAAGTTCGAATCGCCCATTTACGAATTGCAGCGCCATTTCGAGCTCGATTTTAATTATATTATAACTCTACGTTCAAACTGTCGTTTATATAATATATTCGTTATTCAAATTAAATTCCAAGCTGAATTAAATATCACAGATGATCCAGTTCACACCATATCGCCATTTCAGCCAATTCTGATTATTTCAGAATTAAATATATTATTCAATTTATTATTTAAATTAAATACTCACCATTATTTAATTCCAGGACCAATAAATTCCTTTTAATCACCTTTTAAATAATTAAATTAATTAATTATTATACCGTTTACGATGCGGGTCATTACAATCTTCCCCACTTAAAATATTTTCGGCCTCGAAATTGCTAAGGTAGAGAACGACCCTATCGACTGGTTAGAACATATTTGTTCACTTCTTAACTTCAGTTTTCAACTGAACCAATTTAATTTCAATTAAATATTAATTAATTCTTATCAACGAAAATTTCCAAAAGTCCTGAAAATTTTCTAACATCTTAACTTTTTTTTTTGAAAAATTTCGCCAGCACCTCCTTTGTACTGGTCAATAGGTCAAACTCCAACATGCCTCCCTAGGCCATCTCCAACCAAAAAGAAAATCAAACAGCCAAGCGGCTTGCCAATTCGGCTCATAAATCTTATATCCAATAGAAATATAAACTTGGTACCTTTTTGTCGGCATATCATTATATCCTTTCCACCTGTTATCAATTCAGCGGATACAAGGGTCATCCCAATCAAATTCAAATCTTCTTTTATCCACAACACAACCATTCGCTTATATCCGAGCCAAATATCATTTTAACTCGAGTTTCTTCTCGATTCCCAACTCTTAACTTGATTATCCCATTACACTTCAAATTTGAATCTCACAATCCAATTTGTCTTGATATCATTCTAATTCAATCTCAGTTACCACTTTACTGGTTTTACTTTAATTCAAATTTTCTTTCACAAATTTCTGTTAAATTTGTTTTTAATTCAAATAGTCTTTCCCTGGGAGTTTTTAAACAGTTTACTCTTTTCAAAAATCAAATTTTCCTTTTGAACATGTCACTGAGCCCTTAATTAATATTCCATTAGTTAAATCACTTCTCTATTTCTTTATCAATATTTGTTAACCAAATATTTTCAATAACCATATTGGCCTTTTATGTTATTTGGAAAACATTTCCGAATATCGCCTTCCTTTATTTTCTAAATTTTAGAAAATATATGCTATTTATAATTGGAAAATATTCCAACTACTTCTCTCTTTTCCGATCTCGTTTATTTCTATACTTAGGAAATATTCTTTATTATATTTCCAAGCTTACACTTATTTGGGTTAAAACGGATGTTGTGTAAACATCGTTACGACAACCCAAATACTATATTCAACTAACTCTTATTCAACATTGATCTTCGAGCCTGAAATCTTACTATTTATTTGTTAATAATGAAATCAATCAAGTTGGGGTATAACTACCTCTCAGACCTTGACTGAATAACATTTATAACGTCAAAACAGATATGACTACTTACTCGAATAATCAATACCATGCAACTACTTATTCACATTTAAACACGTATATGCTTCCTCTTTCTATTCTTACTAGATTTTATTCTTACTCTTCCTTTTTGATTTTACTATTCTATTTCTAAGTTCGTTTTCTTATCGACTTCTATAAATATATCGATACGTTGATTTCTAACTATCAAATTATCTTAAAAATATTCTAACTCCTTAAATTCCCGGAAAAATTCGCCATAACCTCCTTTGTACCAGGAGCATCGGGATATTTCAAATAGCCTCCCATGGCCCTTACCAATCCAAAAGAAAAAGAAAATAGCCGAGCGGCAAGCCGATATGGCACATAAAATCTCATATATGAATTAAATACGTACCTTTCCGTCGAGCATTCTATCTATTTCACTTCTATACTATATTCCAAACCCGTCTCCTGTATATATATACCTGTCCAATTTAATTCAACTATACCCGATCATTTTAACTCATTTCGTTAATTAATTTGTTAATTAACTCTTTAGTCTATTTCACTTTTATATTTGAACATGACATGTTCAAATATATTTTAACTTGCTTATTAACTAATTTGAATCCAAATTTCAAATTTAAGTTCTATATTCGATTTCGAATATCCATTTACAAATCCAATTCACCTTTCAAAGTTCAACTTCAAATTCAAATCTCGATTAACTAATTCCTCTTCGACTTAGTTAATTCTATTCAATTTCTATTCAAATTTTATATCACTTCTATTATTCAAATCTATATATCAAATTCTATTATTCAAATCCCATTTTGAAATTCAGCACAACTTGTCTTTCCCAAAACAAATTCAAAACAGTATCTTTGGTAGTGATTCGTCACTTACAACTCGAAAATGAATACTGATGATGCAGCTGTCATTATCAGAATCTATTTTCCAGCGATCGAAGTGAGTTCAATACTATAAAACCATTTCTAAACATTCCACTTTGAAATTCATTTCAAAATATCATTCACACTGCTTGTAAAACAATTTAAAATCTCCTAGGATCTTAAATTTTTCCTTACTTTTAATCCAAATCCATTTACAAACACTTATCCAATTCTCTAGCGTTTTAACTCAATTTCTGGTTTAAAAATTTAGATTCAACTCATCTGATTTCACGTATTTCACTTATATGAATTCTGATTGGTTATTAACATAACCATTTAATTTATAATCTTACTCGATCATAATAACAACCAATATATCCACTATATTATAATTTTTGATATATATATCTTCTCTATATCAAGATATACCTTGGGTAAACTTATTTTAATTTACCCTCTTTTCAAAACATATCGTGTCGACCCATCATATTCAAGTGTTTATAAACTCCTACCGATACAGTGGATCAAACTGATCGACCGGAACTCATAAACAACTCAACAAATAAATCTACACAATATAAAACAATTTTTATATCAATAACAAATATGCTCACTCATATATATATATATATATATATATATATATATATATACTCAACTCAATCTACGATATTTCTAATCCCATCTCTACTGAGTTACGCCATATAGCCAAGGTAATTAACTTAACTTAAGCTCTGATACCAACTGTAATGACCCGAAAATTCGGTCCAATTTGAGCTGACCAAAAACACAAGGCCAACCCCAAATTAAACTGAATATCAGGAAATTAATAGAAAGAAAACAGAGGGTAAGGAAAGATAAGATAGAAAATTAGAATAGAAGAAGAAGAACAACACAACATCAGAGTAACACGAATCTCATAGCGGAACGAATAACATATAATATATATATATATATAACATAACTTGAAATATACATATGTACTTGAATATACATCATTATCAAAGTACAACACAGCGGAAAAAAAACTATAGCTATATAATCCTGAAGCCTCCTGCTCCAAGCTCTTCCAGTATATCTGTAAATCCCGACTACTTGACTGCCCGTACAAATTTAGGCACCCAAGAGTTTAGGGAAAACAACAAAATAAACCCTGGGTCAGTCATGAGACTGGTATGAGTAAAAAAGTTTAAAATAGTTTGAACAAGTAAACGATATCTTATAAGACCATGCGTATAACGGAACGGGTTTTTCCCTTTTGGGAATCCAAATTATATTTATATTAAAAACCTTTGGTATTATAATAATGTCTATCAACCACAATATTGTAATCATCTAGCAGAAACGCTTTCATCTCACGTTCTACATATATAGTATACAATCAAAACCGTAAGCACGTATTGGGTAATGGATTTCCAACTATGACAAGGTATGGAACTACCTTTCTCTAGTGTACCTCTAGAAAGGAATAGACTGGGTTCAACAAGAACATCTTGCAACCCGGCCACACATGACCGACAACTCATTTCACTTGAGTATATCAAATGTATATCACCAACAGTTGGGATCAGCAACCGTTTCCCGAATGGGATAACATCAACAATAGATTTTTAGAAGTAAATGAAACTCTAGATCAGGTGATTATACACCCTACTTCGGTGCAACCGACTTAGCCATGCTGCCTGCCCGATTTCTGTCATTTACCGGATGTGAGGCTATAAGCTACGCTTTATCATCACACCAGATTCACTTTGAATGCCACATCGTCAAATCCATCAAATCACCGATTGACGTCCTCAACCATACATTATGTGTTAGCTAAAAGAAGTTTCCTTCTCCGCTTCCACTCTTGGTACGGTTGGAGAAATCAATATACGTGATCGTCTGGAAATACTCTGTCAGACATCCGTCCATACAAGTCATCCAGGAACAGGATGAACCGAAGGCACTATTCAATACATCCATCTTAGACACTGTTATCTAAGACTTATACAATAGCCCTTGCACTTTACTCTGTCTTCAATTATCTTTGGCATATATGATTCGCAACGCTTATGCCAATACAGAGTGGTTCTTTGGATAATAATCCTATCGGTCTCTCCATATTAACAACGTTAAAATGGTTAAAAGCTTCGATAGTCTGTGATTTAACTATCGAAGAAAAACACGTGTGCAAACAACGATATTATTTCCAGATGGAAATTCTATCAATCAGACATCATTTAACATTTGTCTCCTTAGTTCATTTTTCATCTCCTGTTTCCCTATATTCAACATTTGCTATTTTCTAAATTTAGAAAATATATCTTATTAACACTGGAAAACATTTCCATTTCTTGTTTTCTATGTTAGAAAACATTTCTGGTTCTTGTTTGGAAACATTTCCAAAACTCCTACGTTTGGATTTAGCAGATGTTTAGATAAAACATCGCTATGCCAACTCAAACCATCATACTTATTCACTTAACCATCCTTTACTGTCGAACCTTAACCATTCCTTAGTTAAAAACGAAGCCAATCAAGTTGGGGTAGAACTACCTCTCATACCTTAACTGAACAACATTTCTAACCTTGAAATAGGCAAAGTTCACTTTAAATTTCTTTAACTAACTTCCTTACTTAACCTTTCTTTCGAATAACTATATTCGATTAACTCTTTTCACTTAACTCTATTCGATTAACTCCTTTGGATTAACACTATTGGATTAACTCTATTTGATTTAACTCTAGTCGATAACTCCTTTAACTCTATTCGAATTACTAATATTCGATTTAACTCAATTGATTCCATTCAAATAAACTATATTCGATTTATTCCTTTAATTCTGTTTAACTCTATTCGAATAACTAATATTCGATAACTCTATTTAACTCTTCTTTGAATAACTAATATTCGATAACTCCTTTTACTTTATTCGAATTACTAATATTCGATTTAACTCAATTGATTCTATTCGAATAAACTATATTCGATTAACTCCTTTTCGAATAAACTATTCATTTATAAAGATTTACTTTTAGTAATGGTTCTTCACTTTACAAATGATTTCCCTTTTAGTAACGTTTTCCTTTTTATAACCTTTTCCATTTTATAACATCCTATTCGGTTATAAACAAATTTCCTTTTTATAACTCTATTTAATTTCTAAATATTTCCTTTTTATAAAATCTCCTTTGATTGTTATAAATATTATCTCTTTTATAAAATCCTTTGATTTTATAAATAATTTATTTTCAATATTCATTTTGAAAATTCCCATTTCACCATTCCGGTATGTTATGGTATTTAACACATCAAATCACGATGACCAATATCGTTCAAACACATATAATCGACAACAGATTATATATCGCATCATATATCAAAATATATGAAAAACAATAAAATAACTGTTGAGGAATCCAGTCGGATTCCTCCGACCTGTCTCCCTGCACCTACAGATGTTATACAATATAAAATCAACATCACTTTCAGTTCCATATGATATATTCTGTTAAACAGAATCAATATAGAAATTCAATTAACTGACTAGCAGTTCAATCAAACAGTCAACACACAGTCAATCAGCCAATATTTAACAGTTCTAAAAATACAACATGAAATTATAAACTATTCAGAGTTAGTGAGATTTACTCACATTGGACGATCATCGTTAATAACGATAACCATCGCTCGGTTTGGTTCAGACGGACAATTTATTTTGCTATAAATTGTAACGAGCTTCAATGGACTTCTGGTCAGTTCCATCGTGTAGCCACCGTCCATACAATCCCAACGCAACTTACGGTTCGTCAATCTGATATCGTATGACGAAGATATTGCATTGTAAAGTTAATACACTATTTTTAAAACCAAAATTGAATTTATTTCCTTTGGGCCTCAACACCAATACCTTGGCCCATCATCATATACAAAAGCCCACCCTTCATTTCCTTCTTCCCCGATGACGTCCCACTCCAGATATCAACCACCGAACATAGCCATTCCCAAATCTTTGAATCCAAATTCCACCTTAACCGCATAACTAAAAAACAACCTAAATTCACCAATCTCCTTCTCTTCAGACACTCATCAAACCCATCCCCATTCGGTGCCACTCGATCTTCTTCCTCGCGGGCCGCTTCTCAGTCACCATCGCCTACAACCTGTACAACCACCGAACTCTTTTGCCACGATTTCTCCCAAAGACTTGCCACAACATGCTACTCGACACCGTGAATCCAAAACCACCCACGAAAATGAGCATAAATGCTTCAAACTTCCTTTGAAGCCAACCCTAGCTCGCGCTGGTTTTTTTTCCCATCGACACAACAACGTTTGAACCCAGAAAGAGGAATACCATAATGAAGAGGATCCTTCTATGATTTCGAATACATATATAGTTTGATTTATAGGAATTTCTTTGTAATTCTTTTGGATTTTTCTTTTTGCTATTTGCTTTTGCTGTGAGTATAGGAGACGTGGACTCAGTTTTGATCAAAGAACAAATTAGGATATTTTTATTTTAATTATTTTATATTCGTTTCCGCGTTCTAAAAATCCCCACGAATACACATGATACCTAAAAATCACGAAACTGGACATGCAGCTAAAGTTCGACATTACGGTCCCAACGAAACTGGTTTCATCGAATTCCGACTTCGTATGCTCACATAGCGTATTTTTAACTGTCAGAATATCGACTGTTTTTTCACCTTAAAAATCAGTACGACCACATACGGACTTCAAAAATTACAGAAACTGGAAATCTAACAATAATTTAGCATTACGAATCCAACAAAATTGGTTTCGTCGAATTCTTAGGTCGTATGAAAAATTGGCTATTTTTAAAGCTTTGAATGACCCATTTAAATATACAAATATATTTAAATATATTTAAATTAATTATAAATAAATTTATATTATCGTATATACTCACAGTGGAATACCCTACAGCTCTAGAATATTCCTATATGAATTTCTAACTCGATATTCGCTTCTGGGTCAACCCGATATTCGATTTATATTTAAATCCCTTTTTAAAATATAAATAATTTCTTTATAAATTATAAAGGAATTCCACAGCGACTTTTCTAAAATTTGATTTGGATGTAAATCAAAATCTACACGACGAAATCCCGATTTTTCTCTTCCACTAGAAAGATATACTCCACCAGCTCCATACGTTTCTTATTTCACAGAAATCCGGCTTAAAACGAATCCTGTACATTCAGTTGAAGTTCGAATAGCCCATTTACGAACTGCAGCGCCATTTCGAGCTCGATTTTAATTATATTATAACTCTACGTTCAAATTGTCGTTTATATAATATATTCGTTATTCAAATTAAATTCCAAGCTGAATTAAATATCACAGATGATCCAGTTCACACCATATCGCCAATTCATCCAATTCTGATTATTTCAGAATTAAATATATTATTCAATTTATTATTTAAATTAAATATTCACCATTATTTAATTCCACGACCAATAAATTCCTTTTAATCACCTTTTAAATAATTAAATTAATTAATTATTATACCGTTGACGATGCGGGTCATTTCAGTTCTCCTCGAATTTCGTGGCATACGTGGAACTTGAATTCTAGAGTATAAAAAGTTGTGCGAGTCAAAGATGACCGGTTCTGTAGCCTTGGGAGTATGAATTCGTCTTGTAGTACATAATTTGTCTTGATATGTCTGCTCCGATATTATTGGCTCGATCTGATCTTTCAGGAGCCGCTCGATCGATCGATTGATGACTCGATCGATCGCTTTAGTTTTTCCTTTGGAAGAATGTTATCTTTTGAGAGAGAATTTTTATTTGTTGTGTCTCCATTTCGGGTCGAATCATGATCGATCGACCTAAGATGAAAGTGGTCCCTGAAGGCACGGAACAGACCGATATCTTATAGCAAGCTTCGATTCTTGAGTTATGATGGATTTTGCTAAAAAGTCGGTCAACACTTTGCCCCCCATAACAATCTTCTTGGGGAAGTAGATGTGTTCCGAATCTTCTAGAGAATACTGAATAGAAGTCAGATTTATTGTGATCCAGGAAGCCATGGTTGCACCAAACTATGTTATGAGAAAGGCCAGAAAACCGACGACCATTGATGATTAAATTAAGGCCAAGAAATTGACGACCGCTAAGGATCGTATTAAGGCCGGAAAACCAACAATATCCGAGGATGTATTAAGGCTAGGTCTACGAGGATGCCTGAAAGCCAATCGGCCGTGCCAAATCGACTTCATAAAAGAGCAGTAAAACCAAGGTCTTACCGAGTTAAACAGTGTTAGCTAGTAAATAACTTGGCATGCCAAATCATGACAATGTCGTTTGAAGTGTTCAAGCTTAAGCCATGCTTGGATGCATGTTAGGAGTATCAACCATACTCAGTTTACAATCAGGAGGGGCATAAACCATTCTCTGGGAGTCGAGTATAAAGTATACTCAGATGTACGACCCGCATTCTACGCATCAGAGGATCGTAGAATATTTATTTCTTTCTCATAAGGAGTCATATCGTCGTGTGGCATTGGGGGACGAATATTGGGGTCATTTCCCATGTTCATGATTTTTGCCGATTTTTGAATGATCGTTTTGCCCCTAACTGATCTTGTTTTGGCCATAACTTTTGATTGATAAGAAATTTTGATTTGAAACCACTTCCATTAGATTCGGATGATGGTTTACCTTTCTGTAGAGTGGTCACATTAGCCAAAAGGACTTATCATTTGGGAGATATGGCTGAATTAAGGTTTAGAGGGTGAAAAACAGCTTAATCGGGCTTAACCGGGCGATTAGCAGCTAGGCCCATTGGGGGATTTAGGGATTTGGGGTATTTAAGGGATGTTAGGGTTAGGGATTTCAGTTTTTACTCATTTTCCAGCCGCCACATACATCATAGAAATCCTAACAATGGCCTTCAACATCTAGAATCATCTCCAATCACCGTTTAATCAAGGATTAAGCTTAGCAACATCAAATCAAGGAGAAATAACACCATTTTAGAGTTAGAGCTGCTGTTAGACGCTGGAGATCGCCCCAAATCAGCCGAGTTTCAGTTTTGAAAGTTTTGTTTGTGGCTAAGGTGAGTGATTAGTCTTGTTTTTACACTAATTATGGTTAATTAAGGGTAATTAGTGTTAATTAGCGAATTTAAACATGATTAAATTCTAGAAAAATATTTATAAATTTCGAAATATTTTTTTAGGCCTCTATTAGAAATTTGGGTAGATTTGGTTAAGTTTTGCTAATCCTATCATCAGATTTTCTTAAACATGCTCTTAAGGGGAAAACATATGTTTTTGGGTTTGTCTGATCCGTTTTGACATATCAATTTGTTATTTTGGTGTTTATGATTGATTCCTTATGTTGCTAAGACTATATGGTATGCTTTGAGATTGATTAGAAAAGTTAGAATGGTCGAAAACGTCGTCGTATGGCGTAAAACAGTCATTGGAAAAGTTACAGGAAATGTGCAGGGTTTCGGATCGGATCGGATTATAGGGCTTGAATCGGATCGGTGGATCGGGCAAGGGGAATACGAACTGGATCGGATCTTGGCACTAGTGGAGCCTTGGCAACAAGGAAGTCCACTTGCAAAGAGTTGGAGTTGGGTGCGGATCAGATCGGAGCTGAGCATGGGATCGGATCGGAGGAGAGCAACTGGAGCAACGGATGGAGATGACCAAACCGACCCTGATGGAGTGCCACAACCGAACCGACCTGGAGGGTGTTGACCAAACCGACCCGGTTGGAGTACCACATCCGAACCGACCTGGGGGGTGTTGACCGAACCGAATGGATGACCAGGAGCGGAAGCATGTCGAACCGAACCAAGGGAAAGCCACCAAACCGAACCGGATGTATGCTACTACTTCTACGCGATGACTCTTCTGAAGACCAACTCCAATTCAACCAAAACCCGAGATGCAAAGGAGGTCCAGATGGGAAGCTATTACTTAGGATCCAAATGGGATCAACGAGTTGACTTCATGATTGGACTTTGCTATGGGACGTGTGCAAAGGGGTTATCGACGTCTACAGCTTTGATTCACCACCGAGATGGATGTTAGGCTGCGTATCAGTGCAGTGTGTTAGTTATTACTCCATGGGGCAGAGTGATCGTAGCATGGCTGTGAGCCAGTGCAGTGAAGTCATCATGACTTCATGGGGCAGAGTGGACATAGCAAGGATTAGTGGCTATGGATCAGTGCAGTGGAGTCGTCATGACTCCATGGGGCAGAGTGATCATAGCAAGGATTTCGGTGATCAAAGCGGTGGATATCGTATGCTTTACGCACTGAGTGAGAGATATGAGGATGGTTGCTATGCTTGATTGTTTTCCATCATTATGACATGCACACCCCCTCCCCCGTATCTTTACACCATATGTTAGTGTCACCTTAGAGTATTGAACATCTTGTTGTGCTAACTCTTTGGTTGCAGGTCCAGGTTCAGGTATGGTTTAGTATACCTGTTATTGTTCGGTTTTGCTGATTATCGCTCATACCAGACTTTTGTCTGACCCAGAGTTTTATGTCTCTTCTTATTACTCTGGGTGCTCTTAAACGGGTAGACTGGAGACAGGTTAGCTGGTTGTGCACGAGTAGCTGTCCGGAGACGAGCATGAGGCTTGCACGTACTATTCTATATATATATACTCCCTGTGTTGCTGCTGGTCACTACTTTAGGCATTAGTAGTGTACCTTTCCTTTACTTTGCTTTAGAGACAGTTTTAAAAGTTGTAATAAAGATGATGTGGAACATAAGCTGTATTTGCATTTTTCCGCTGCTATATGGTTTAGTTTTCAGCTTATGCACTGTCTCGCCTGTTTTATGTCAAGTATGTTATTATTATATTTTATTCCATGCGTTGTGAGACATTCTACAGATTTCTTGCTAGTTCAAATTCCCTTCTTTTCCTTTCTTTGGCGACCGTCCCGTGCTGGTTGGACAACGACACAACGCACTTTCATTGGAAATGTCGGCTGGTGCGGGGGGGGGGGTCACATTTGGTATCAGAGCTCTAGGTTGCGTAGTTAACCTAGGGAAGACACCAGAGAGAGATAGTACGTATATGAGAGCGTGTATTTGTGATATTTTGGTTTTCAAAAGCTATATATATATATACATACTATTAGTATATTTAAGGATGAAGTCGCGTTGTACTGGCACCAATGAAGAGATGGTTAATTGTTTTCTCCTTACAGATTGAATGATGAGCCGATATACAAGGGGTACTAGTAGAGGAGCTAATAATGGGAATGCTCCTGATATGAGGACGATGTTCACTGACTTCATGAGAGAGAAACTTAGAAATGTGCAAGGAGAAGTTCTCAATGCTGCAAATGGTGGTGGTGTAGTGATGCAGGAGCCTAAAGCCGATTTCGCCAAGCTATGCAAGGATTACACTAGTCTTGGTGGAAAGCCGTTCCACGGAACGGAATCGGCTACAGAAGTTCAGGAATTGTTGGATAGCTGTAAGCATATCTTCAAAGACTTGGGTATTGAGGATGCAATGAGGAGAAAGCTAGCATCCCGTCAACTGCAAGGACGGACGATGAATTGGTGGAATGCTATTAAGGCAGCTACTCCAGAGGATCAAGTTACTTGGGATCAGTTTATGGCCCGATTCAGTGATAAGTTTATCCCAGCTGCTCAGAAATCAGAATTGTTTATGAAATTTCTGGAGCTTAAGCAGAATGGTAGAGCATTCACGGGGTACAGTGCCGAGTTTAATACTTTATCGAAGTATGGATTATCCCTCATTGACACTCCCGAGAAGAAGAACGAGAAGTTCATAACTGGTTTAGATCAGTACTTGAGGGAAAGGCTTATAAACCATATTGATGAGACTTTTGAATCGATTGTTGGGAAAGCATTGAGGTCAGAGAGCCTTTATCCTAAATGCAAGACTGAAGTCGCTGTCGCATCTGCAGAGGGGCCAAAGCCGCAAGCAAGCGGTGGAGGCAAGAATAATTCTCAAAATAAAAGGAATCAGAGTCAGAACCAAGCTAAGGATGGTCAGAAAAAGAGCAAGAAAGATGTTGAGTGCCTTAGCTGGACCATTATGCTAAAGAATGTCGAGCAAAGCCAAAGGACAGGAAGTTCTTCAACTGTGGCCAAGTGGGACATCACAAGGATAAGTGTCCGCAACCCTCTAAGGAGAAGCAGATTGTGAAAGCATATGCTCTTAATACTGTTCCTTCTTCGTCGAATGCCCCAACCGCGGCGGAGAAAGGAAAGAATATCGTCATTCAAGGTATGCTTTCTGTTTATGATGTTCCTATTCGAGTATTGTTTGATACCGGAGCTTCCCGTTCCTTCATATCTAGTGACCTGGTAGATAGGTTAGGATTGGAACCCGAGATAGTCGATAGACCTTTAGCGGTGACGAACCCGATTGGTGGTTCAACTAGCCTTAGCATGATTTGTCATAATGTGGTCTTATCAAGTCATGGATGCATGTTTGTTTGTGATTGCTTTGTTTTGGGCTTTACTGGGTTTGGCATTATCTTGGGAGTCGATTGGCTCCAAAGATACGGGGTGGTGGTAGACTGTGAGGGCTTTTTGGTGACAGTTGGAGCGGATGATGGGCGGAGGGTAGTGTTTGGTGGTCTACCTAGTGAAGGGGTAATGGCTAGTTTTATAAATTCCCTCGACATCCCGCATGATGAGTTGTCAGATGTGCCCGTGGCTGGCCAGTATCAGGACGTCTTCAAGGAAGTGACCGGACTTCCACCACACCAAGAGATTAAGTTTCAGATTGATTTAGTGAAAGATGCCAGACCTATAGTGATGCCACTTCGTCGTATGGCACCAAGGGAGCAGCGAGAACTCGGGGTGCAAGTAGGTGATCTGTTGAAGAAGGGATTTATCAGAAGAAGTGTTTCTGAGTGGGGAGCACCAGTTGTGTTTGCTACCAAGGCAGATGGTTCCCTTCGATTGTGTGTGGACTACCGCGAGTTGAATAAGGTGACGAGGAAGAATAAGTATCCTCTACCGCGGATAGATGATTTGTTTGATCAGTTGAGTGACGCAAGAGTGTTCTCCCAGTTAGATCTCGCGATAGGTTTCCATCACCTTAGGGTGGAAGCTTAGAGTATAGCTAAAACGGCCTTTCGGACACCGTCTGGATTCTATGAGTGGTTGGTCATGCCATTCGGGTTGACCAACGCACCAACATATTTTGTGGATCTTATGAATAGGGTATTCAGGGATCAATTGAATAAGTTTGTTCTTGTGTTCATAGACGATATCTTGGTTTATCCGAGGACAGAGGAAGAACACAAGGAACACTTGAGGATAGTAATGGAGGTGTTGAGAAAACACCAATTGAAAGCAAAGTTTTCTAAGTGTCACTTCTGGAGGAGGGAAGTGAGATTCTTGGGCCATGTTGTTTTAGAAAATGGTATTGCTGTGGATCTTGCGAAGGTGGTTACAGTACAAGATTGGTCTACGCCCACGAATGCAATAGACGTAAGAAGTTTCTTGGGATTGGCTGGATATTATCGTAAGTTTATCCAAGACTTCTCCAAGAGAGCAGCACTGTTGACTCAGTTGACCAAGAAGAACCAAGCTTTTGTTTGGGACGAAAAGTGCGAGAATGCGTTTAAGAGTCTAAAGGAAAAGTTCTGTGTTGGTCATTCCTAAAGGGAATGAAGAGATGACGGTATACACAGATGCCTGTGGTACCGGACTAGGTGCTGTATTGATGCAAGGAGGTAGGGTTGTAGCTTATGCTAGTCGGCAACTGAAACCGCATGAGAAAAGGTATCCTGCCCATGATTTGGAATTGGCAGCGATCGTGTTCGCATTGAATATGTGGAGACATTATCTCTTGGGAGAAAGATTCGAGTTGTTTACCGATCATAAATCGTTAAAGTATCTTTTCTCTCAGAAGGATCTAAATCTCCGACAGCAAAGATGGTTAGAATTCTTGGCTTCCTACGATTTCGATATTGCATATACACTAGGAAATGGCAATGCGGTAGCTGATGCATTGAGTAGAAGACTTGCCAGTTTAGGGGCTATGATTCTAGAATGGAAGCAACTGGAATACATCGCTGGGTATGATTTCAGACCAAAGTGCAAATTGGATCCAGAAGTATTAACAAGTTTGACGATCAGACCCACTTTGATTGAGAGGATTGGTTCCAGTCAGAGAGACGATCCTAACCTATTGGAAATCATCTCCAGGTCAGAGATGAGTATCGACGAGGAGATGAACAAGTATGGGCTTGATCGAGATGGATGGCTTAGAAAGAATGGAAGACTAGTTGTGCCCAATGTCAATGGATTGAGAGATGAAGTGCTTAGAGAATGTCATCACTCGAAACTGACCATACATCCTAGTGGTAACAAAATGTATAGAGATATGAGGCAGACCTACTACTGGGAAGGGATGAAAAGAGACGTTGGGAAGTTTATATCCAAATGCATGAATTGCCAGCTAGTTAAAGCTGAGCAAAAGAAGCCTAGTGGTTTGTTGCAACCATTAGAAATTCCAGAATGGAAATGGGAACAAGTCTCAATGGATTTCATTGATGGGTTACCAAGGACTAGATCGGGCCATGATAGCATTTGGGTGATTGTGGACCGACTGACCAAGAGTGCAAGGTTTATACCCGTCAAGTCGAATAGAACAGCAGCTAAGTTAGCAGAACTGTATATGAAGTGGGTAGTGAGATTTCATGGAGTACCCAAAGGCATTGTAAGTGACCGAGATCCGTTGTTCACTAGTGGATTTTGGAAGAGCTTACAAGAGGCGTTAGGATCAGAATTACATCTCAGTACCGCGTATCATCCTCAAACCAACGGTCAGACGGAGAGGGTGAATCGAGTATTAGAAGATCTCTTGAGAGCTTGCATATTGGATTTTGATGGATCATGGGATGACCATTTGCATCTAGTAGAGTTTGCATATAATAATAGTTATCAATCTAGTATTGGTATGGTTCCATTTGAAGCTTTGTATGGAACATCGTGCAACTCACCGTCATGTTGGTTAGAAACTGGTGATAAGTTTGTGCTTGGGCCAGATGTGATAAGAGAAACCTCAGATAAGATCAAGGTTATTCAACAACGAATGAAGGCTGCCCAAGATAGGCAGAAAAGTTATGCTGATAAGAGGAGAAGGGATCTGAAATTCTCCATTGGCGACTTGGTGTTTGTCAAGATTTCTCCATTAAGGAGCGTGATACGATTTGGTAGGAGAGGCAAGATAACACCAAGATTTGTTGGTCCATTCCCAGTTCTTGAGCAAGTTGGGAATTTGGCATATAAAATTGAATTACTAGAGAAGATAGCAGGAGTTCATAACGTATTTCATGTTTCCCAGTTAAGGAAATTCGTGCACGACCCTAGTGTGACTATTTCACCTGATAAGTTGGACGATATCGAGGTTGAACCCGAGGCGGTTGGGAACCACATGCCTATGCGTATTGTTGGGAACGATACAAAGCAGCTTCGAAGGAAGGCAGTGAAACTAGTCAAAGTTCAGTGGGGGCGAGGATGAGAATGACTATACTTGGGAGACAGAGGAGAGCATTAAGAAGACGTATCCAGAACTGTTGGCCTGGTAAGATTTTAATTGCGACTTAGTTTTCCGCATGCTAGGATAGAATTGTTTGTTTGTTTTTGCATGTTTGATTGTCGTGAATGATTGGTAGGCGTGCAGGATCCTTTGTATGTTTTGGGTTATAGAATTTCGGGGACGAAATTTCTTGGGGGAGAGGGGGTGGGGGGAGGGGGAGGGAGGGGAGAATGTAACGACCCGCATTCTACGAATCGGAGGATCATAGAATATTTATTTCTTTCTCATAAGGAGTCGTATGGTCGTGCGACATTGGGGGACGACTATTAGGGTCATTTCCCATGTTCACGATTTTTTGTCGATTTTTGAATGACAGTTTTGCCCCTAGCTGATCTTGTTTTGGCCATAACTTTTGATTGGTAAGGAATTTTGACCTGAAACCACTTCCATTAGATCCGGATGATGGTTTACCTTTCCTTAGATTGGTCACATTAGCCAAATGGACATACCGTTTGGGAGATATGGCTGAATTAATGTTTAGAGGGTGAAAAACAACAAATCGGGTTTAACCGGGCGATTAGCAGCTAGGCCCATTGGGGGATTTCGGGATTTGGGATATTTAAGGGCTGTTAGGGTTAGGAATTTCGGGTTTTACTCATTTTCCAGCCGCCACATACATCATAGAAACCCTAACAATGACCTCCAACATCTAGAATCATCTCTAATCACCGTTTAATCAAGGATTAAGCTTAACAACATCAAATCAAGGAGAAATAATACCATTTCAGAGTTAGAGCTGCTGTTAGACGCTGGAGATCGCCCCAAATCAGCCGAGTTTCAGTTTTGAAAGTTTTGTTTGTGGCTAAGGTGAGTGATTAATCTTGTTTTTACACTAATTATGGTTAATTATGGGTAATTAGTGTTAATTAGCGAATTTAAACATGATTAAATTCTGGAAAAATATTTATAAATTTCGAAATATTGTTTTAGTCCTCTGTTAGAATTTTGGGTTGATTTGATTAAGTTTTGCTAATCCTATCATTAGATTTGCTTAAACATGCTTAAGGGGAAAACATAGGTTTTTGGATTCGTTTGATCCGTTTTGACATATCAAATTGTTGTTTTGGTGTTTATGGTTGATTCTCTATGTTGTTATGACTGTATGGTATGCTTTGAGATTGATTACAAAAGTTAGAATGGTCGAAAACACCGTCGTATGGTGTAAAATAGTCGCTGGAAAAGTTGCAGGAAATGTGTAGGGTTTCGGATCGGATCGAATCGGATTATAGGGCTTAGATCGGATCGGTGGATCGGGCAAGGGGACTACGAACCGGATCGGAGCTTGGCACTAGCGAAGCCTTGGCAACAAGGAAGGCCACTTGCAAAGAGTTGTAGTTGGGTAGGGATCATAGATGAGCATGGGATCGGATCGGAGGAGAGCAACTGGAGCAACGGATAGAGATGACCAAACCGACCCGGATGGAGTGCCACAACCGAACCGACCTGGAGGGTGTTGACCAAACCGACCCAGATGGAGTGCCACAACCGAACCAACCTGGGGGGTGTTGACCGAACCGAACCGAATGGATGACCAGGAGCTGAAGCATGTCGAACCTAACCAAGGGAAAGCCACCAAACCGAACCGGATGTATGCTATTACTTCTACGCGATGACTCTTCTGAAGACTAACTCCAATTCGACCAAAACTCGAGATGCAAAGGAGGTCCAGATGGGAGGTTATTACTCAGGATCCAAATGGGATCAACGAGTTGACTTCATGATTGGACTTTGCTGTGGGACCTGTGCAAAGGGGTTATCGACGTCTACAGCTTTGATTCACCACCGACACAGATGTTAGGCTGCGTATCAGTGCAGTGGGGTAGTTATTACTCCATGGGGGCAGAGTGATTGTAGCATGGCTTTGAGCCAGTGCAGTGAAGTCATCATGACTTCATGGGGGCAGAGTGGACATAGCAAGGATTAGTGGCTATGGATCAGTGCAGTGGAGTTGTCATGACTCCATGGGACTGAGTGATCATAGCAAGGATTTGGGTGATCAAAGCGGTGGATATCGTATGCTTTACGCACTGAGTGAGAGATGTGAGGATGGTTTCTATGCTTGATTGTTTGTCATCATTATGACATGCACACCCCTTCTCCTGTATTTTTACACCATATGTTAGTGTCACCTTAGAGTATTGAACATCTTGTTGTGCTAACTCTTTAGTTGCAGGTCCAGGTTCAGGTATGGTTTAGTATACCTGTTATTGTTCCGTTTTGCTGCTTATCGCTCATACCAGACTTTTGTCTGACCTAGAGTTTTATATCTTTTCTTATTGCTCTGGGTGCTCTTAAACGGGCAGACTAGAGATAGGTTAGTTGGTTGTGCACGAGTAGCTATCCGGAGACAAGCATGAGGCTTACACGTACTATTCTGTATATATACTCCCTGTGTCGCTGCTGGTCACAACTTTGGGCATTAGTAGTGTACCTTTCCTTTACTTTGCTTTAGAGACAGTTTTAAAAGTTGTAATAAAGATGATGTGGAACATAAGCTGTATTTGGATTTTTCCGCTGCTATGATGGTTTAGTTTTCAGCTTATGCACTATCTCGCCTGTTTTATGTCAAGTATGTTATTATTATATTTTATTCCATGCGTTGTGAGACATTCTACAGATTCCTTGCTAGTTCAAATTCCCTTCTTTTCCTTTCTTCGGCTACCATCCCGTGCTGGTTAGACAGTGACACAACGCACTTTCATTTGAAATGTCGGCTGGTGCGGGGCGGGCCGTCTCATCAGAAGTCTAAAGTGAGGTATCAACCATACCTGGAGTTCGTTGAGTATGAGCACAAACCACACTCGGTTTTTTTAGAAGGGGTATATGCCATACTCAGGGAGTCGAGCATAAACCATACGCGACAACTTATATTGGGGTATCATCCATACTCGGAGTTTCTTTTTTTAAGGGAGATGAGCATAAACCATGCTCGGTTTTGGTAAAGGGGTGCATAAACCATACCCGACAAAATTGAGGTTCGAGCATCAGCCATTCCCAGGGAGTAGATTTTCAAAAAGATCGAGTAAGAACCATACTCATCATTTATTATTATAAGGACGAGTATAAGCCATACTCAGTTTTTTTAAAGCTGGCGAGTATTAACCATACTCATGTTAAAAGGGTCGACGAGCATTAACGGTACATGGCTTAGGAAGGTTGGCGAGCATTAACCATACTCGGTTGTGAGGCTCTTATCGAATTCTGAAAAGATACTTGCTTCGATCAAACATAATCCATGTTTGAGAAAGAAAGTTTATTTCTACTAAGAAACTATTACAAAAATTAAAGCAAATCCTAATGGGTTTATAGTCGAATCCAGAGCATGCCTAGGGATTAAATCCTAACCCCGTACATGTGTACTTCAACAAAACCAGATTATTGAAAAAATATCTTTCTTACATCCTAAGAAATGGGGTATATCCATGATGATCTAAATCAGATTAGTTGATGATGATGCCGCAATCGCTAAGCTCGGGGTCCTTCCCGTTTCGAGGAGCTCAGGGACCGACCTGAGGAGTTTGGGCAGAAGGTTGTGGCGGTAAAGCCAGTGTAAATTTATTAACATACTTGGGTGGCTCTCCATGTCTAACCCTTTCCTCGATAAGGTCGAGCAAGTGCCTACATTCATTGGTACCATGACCTGCCATATTATGATACATGTAGTGCTTTCCTGATTCAAGTTCTCTTTGGATTGGCACCCTCTTGGGAGGCTTTGGAAAAGGGAGATATCCTCGCACATCAAGGTAGATGTCAAGTAGGGAGGAGTTGAACTCGGTGTACTAATCGTATTTTTTTTCTCTTCGGAATCGTACGTTTTGATCGTTCTTTCCCGAGGCTTTTCCTTTTCCTTTGTTCTGGCCATTGGTATTGGATGGGCCTCCATCCTTTGTAGCAATTACTTCGAGATTTTCCATCTCGATGCTAGCATCTTCTTGTCGGAGGAATCTATTTTCTTTGGCACTGAAATCTTCAATATCTTTGGGGGGATCTCAAGTAAGGGAGATCCTGAAATCAGATCGGCTCTGAACACCAATTATGGCAGACATAAGCACCATTGAATCTCGGGTCGATCGACTGATGCTACGGCCACGTTGAGTCTCTAAGAAGGAGCGTAGTCTCGTCGGACCGCCGCTAGATGGATGTGAGGAACATGACGCTCTTCGGTCAGGAGATATGAACTCTGAACTGTTCTATGAAGCGAGTGACCAACATATTCTAGTTGTTGATCGATTTAGTTGTTAGCTACCAAAAACACATGCCAGCTATAGATACAACGCTGTATTCTCCTTTTTCTCCACCACTATTCACAAACTTTAATTATTCTCTCAATGTATTGAAATTCTTCGATGACAACACCTTAATAAGAACATCAGCTTATTGATAAAAGGTTGGAACATTGCAAACCACTAATTCCCCTTTTAGAGTTTTCCCTCATACTAAGTATAAGTCAACTTCGATATGCTTCGTGCGAGAGTGTTGTATTGGATTTATCGAAAGCAAAATAGCATTGGAATTATCACACAAGATGGCTAGCTTCCTCGGTAATTGAAGCCCTATTATACATTTATGGTTTTAATCCAAATTAATTTTGTTGTTTTGGTACTTGAAATACAAGGGATCTTTGCCTTAGTGCTAGATTTGGAGATGTCGGTTGTTTCTTCCTGCACTAGGAAATTGGATTCTGACCAGGGTAAATACAATACCCTGAGATTAATCTTCGATCATCAGGGTTATTTTCCCAATCAACTTCATTGTAAGCTTTTATACTCATTTCTTTGCACGATATAAGAGATAAACCATAATGTTGTATGCCTTTTAGATATCTCAGTGTTGTCTTTCAGTGTTCATTCAACAGATCTTGCATATATTGGCACACTTTATTGATGTTGTAGCAAATTTCTGGTCTAGTGATAGTTACGTATTGTATTGCTCCTACAATACTTCTGTACTGCTTGATAATGTCAATAGCTTCTACCGAATAATTTGATAATTATAAATTTCTTACCATAGGTGTAGGATGTGATCTATCTTGCTTTGTGTTAGCTTTCACCAATATTTTTTGAATGTATTTTCTTTGGGACATGAACATTTCTGCATCAAATTTCCTTTTTTACATGAATTCCCAAAAATATTCCAACTTCCCTCGATCTTTGATGTCAAAATTTATGTTAAGGTGTTCCACCACTCTACTTATTTCAATGTCATTATCACCAATGATCAGTATGTCATCTACATATACAAGTATGTATACATTGACAATGTCATAGGCTTTTATATGGAGGAAATTGTCTGCATTAGTGGCTTTGAATCCCAGTGTACCCAATGTGACTTTCAACTTGTCATACCATGCTCTTAAAACTTGTTCGAGACCATTTATGGCTTTGTAAAGTTTACACACTTTTCAATCCTCTTTATCTCTAGTGTGTTCTTTTAGTTACTGCATGTACACCTCTTCATTTAGTTCACCATTAGAAATGCATTTTGTACACCAAGTTGACTTATTTTCCTTTCTTTATGTAAGGCAATGATAGTATAATTCTTATACGGGCAGACTTCATTATTGGTGAGAATGTATTTGTGAAGTCAAAATTGTTGAGAGTAGCCCTATGCTACAAGCCTGGGTTTATATTTCAATACACTGCGGTATGCATTCCTTTCGATCTTATATACCCATTTACGAGCTATCACATTTTGTGTGTTTTGGAGGGTCAACCAAGCTTCGGGTTTGATATTTGATATTTGATACGACAATGATATTCATCATCCACAGCTTTTCTCTACTTGTCATGCTTCACAACTTCTTCATAAATGTTCAGTTCTGTCTTATCTGAGTTGACTTCATAAATTTTTGGTTTGAAGTTGGATCTGGTAATCATGTGATGTTGAGTTTTAAATGTAAACCAATGCTTCTCTTGTACTTAATTATCAGATAACTTTGAGTAGTCACAAGTGCTTTCCTCATGTCTGTCACTTTGTTGTGTTATTTCATATGATGGATTTGGTTGTGCTATGGATGATTTACTTGAAATATATGTCCAGATTTGGTACTTGGTACAGTTGAGTGGTCACTGGGTTGGTCTGCTGTGGTAGATTGTTAACACTATCACACCTTATGGTAGTATTGACGCTACAGGCATCACCACCTGTACATTGTGTGAACCATGTCGATTTTTGCTGCTTTTTTTCTACAAGAAGGAAAACACATTCATTAAACATAACACGTCTAGACAAAAACCATTTTCCTCTAAGACACTTGTGTCCCTTTTGATCAGTAGCATAACACAAGAAGGTACAAGGACTTGATCTCAAATTTAATTTGTGTTTATTGTGGGGCCTAAGGCATGGACATCCAAAGGGGTTCATATATTTATAATCTAGTTTATTAGCATAAAGCTTATCACATGGGTAATCGTGTAAGGACTTCGGTGGGTAACTTGTTAATCAAATATACTATTGTTTCGAAAGCATAGTCCAATATTTCATGGGTAATGATGCATATGACAACAATGTAAGCTCAATTTCCACTATATGATTGTGTTTTCTTTCTACTGGCCCATCCTACTCAGATGTGTGGGCACATGCAATTTTATGAAAATCCCTTTTTTATTAAAGAAATATTTAAGGGGTTTGAATTAAGTGCCACCATCTGTCTGCATTATCTTAACATAGTGATTTAATTGTTTTTTATATGAGTTATAAAATGAATTACAACATCACTAATTGTAGATTTTTCTTTGATGAAGTATATCCATGTATATCTTGAATATACCTCAACAATAGATAGATAATACCTGTGTCCCATGGCTGAGGCAACAGATCCAGCCAAAGGTTTTTCCGAGTCTACAACCCAAGAGTTGATTGGTGTTGGTCCCCACAAGTCAACTGCTATCAACTCAAGTTGTTTTTGATATACAATTTTAGAATTATTAAAAGTTAGCTTATGGGTCTTGCCATGTTGACAATGTGTGCATATGTGCAGAACGGGTTAGTTATCATAAGAAATGTTATTTTCATTCAATATTAATTTTACAATATTAAAGCTGGGATGCCTTAGTTTATAATGTCATATGTCAAGAACATTCATATCATTATTGCCACTGATATTAGCATCATTGCACCACTTTCCATCATAAGAAGAATTTCTTGACTTCAAATTCATGAGTTTGTATAATCCTCTATCCAGTTTACCCTATAACAATATTTCTTGACTTAGCAAGTCTTTTACAAGGCAAAACTTAGGCTAAAACTCAAAGTACACATTGTTGTTGGAAATCTATGTGACACTTAATAATTTTTTTAATGTTAGGCTCTCTTAATAGATTATTCAAATAGAGTTGCACTTTACTTGTTATATTGCCATAGTTAAATACTTATAGCTTCACCATTACCTATATGTAAAGCTTGCATACACGAATAACTTTTATTTTCGAGGTTAAGATTTTGTAAGTTGTTAGTGATGTGGCTAGTTGCACCAGAATCTATAAACCATTCTTCATTGTTGATTTCATCAGTTCTGATGGTGTCATCACTGCTTCCATTCTGCATCCATGTGATATCATTGTTGCTTCTGTTTTAATTGTTTAATTACATCATGTTAGCATTAGCACCCTTCTGAGTTCCCTGGTTCTGTTCCACCACATTGAATTCGTACCTGAAACCGAAATAAAATCTATTAGCCATATGTTTAATTTTTTCACAAATTTGGCAATTCACCCTGTTGAAAATGTTCCGTCTACCTCTACCACATCTCCTTATTGGTTGATTTCCTCTTTGACTTTGTTTTTCTTTCCTGTTTCAATTGGTAGTGGTCCAATGTTGACTTTTTTTATAAGTAGCAACATAGTTATCTGAGTATTCATTATGCATTATTTCCCTCTATTCTACTTTGCCTTCATGTGCAAGAAGAGAAGAATGCACAAATTGTAAGTCAAGCAGCATTTGATGAGTGGTAAAGAATGTTACTAAAGATTCATACTCATCATCAAGCCCACTAATTATGATAAGAATTCATTTGCTTACTGAAATCTTATGACGCACACCCTTTAACTTGTCACATAAGTTCTTGATCTTTGTGAGGTACTCACAGACATGTCATCTTTTCTTGATTTTTTCATTTCTCTCCTATAATGCATAACTATTACAGTGGAATATAAGTTAAAGATTTGGCCAATAAATGACTACATTTCACGTGATATGACACAACCAAAAATTTGTGTCAATAAATTGAAACTAATTAGAGATAACATCCAAGAAGATAGGAGATTATCTTGCTTTTGATACATTGCATATTCATGATTATTCACTGTGTTTCCATTCTTTTCCTAAATCATATTTAAGTGATTGGTATGTTACCTTTTATATTGTTTTGAAGTCCATAACCTTTCAATGTTTTTTCAACTTGGTATTTCCATAATATGCAGTTATCTTCATTTAATCGAATGGTAATAATCTGGCTTTTGGTTTTATCAAGTTGAAACTAGATGTACTATCATCGTTGGTAGGTACTCTTTATGTTGTAGATTTGACTTCATTATCATTGGTCATGGTGATTTAATAAATTGAAATGCCAGTCTCTGATAAACAAGAATCTCAAAAAAATGACGTGGCGAGGCAATCCCTTAAAATTGCAGCCAAGAACCTTTAGAAAGGGAAAAACTAATCAAATGTATATGTACTACTAATTCAATTGGTTTAGTAATGCATGTATAGCTGACTAGAAAACAGGATCAGATGAAGGGGTAAACTCTGATGAATGATCTACACGTGTAGTGTGATGGATGATGAAGATACAATTCTGGTTCCACCAAGGCAAGGCACAAAAGTAGCGAGAAATTGATGAATCGATGCTAACTGATCGAAGAAGGTAATAAAACTATCCAACGGTGATAATTTTACAAGGAGACAGAGGTATAATCTCCTTCTAATCACACAATTTTGATGATTGTTTGTAGAAGATCGATTCTTATCGTCAGGCAGCAGCTCTGATACCATAAATGTGTTTAAACAATTTCTTGTATCTAAAAGAGAACTGTACAAAACTGAAATGTATAGAATGATATAATTGCATTGACAATTGTATTTATATGTAAATATGTAACGGTAATTATAAGTTGGGCAACATCGCTATTTGGCCCAATATACAATAGCAGTTGCTTGGTAGGCCGCTGAAGGAAATAATATGTGTGAAGACTTCGGTCCATCCTCATATTCCAATACTATTTAAGGTTTTCAAAATTTAACATTTCAAGAAGTAAAATCTATTTAGGCACAAAAATTTAATATAATTGGTGACACAATGGATCCCCAATATTGGATTGTCCACTGAATTCCATCTTTCATATGAAAAAGACAAAAAGGTAGAAATATTGATTCCGTAATGCTAAGTAACCTAAATAAAGGATATGGATATTGTAACACCCCACCTCCACCAGGGTGGCTCTTGCAAGCACTCTGACTTTGGAGGGGCGTTTGAATCAGGTAAACATGCATAATGATATATCAAGGCAGAACAAGAACATATGTATATATGTAAACAGAGTAAATAACATAGATAAAACAGCGGAAGATTTCAAAATATTTCAAAACAAGTCTGGTACAACATAGCTTTCCAAATAAACAAGTCTAGATAAAACAACATCAACTGAAAAACTGAAATAAATAAGTGCTATCCCCAATTAAGTGGTAACCATAGCTAGCTTCATGTCGAAACCGTACATGAGCTGAAATCCCACAAGCAAGAAATCCGAAATCCAAGCTAAGCTCCAGTATTCCCTCCCTGAGAACCTTGGGGGGGGGGGGGGGGGGAACGGAAGAAAAGAGGCGAAAGAAAACAGGTCAGTCAAAAAGACTGAGTAAGCCCTACTACAATCAATGTAAACTGATAAAGTTAACTGGCATGAGCAGCAGAGATGAACATAAGGATAACAATATACTAGCATGATGATTAACTAACAAGGTAGATAAAGGTGTCATCGCATAATCAGGATTAAGGTTTTGCACCATAGGTGTACTAGCAAACTAACATGACTTGAATAAACAAGTATTGATCCCTTGGCCCAAGCTTTGGCCCAATAACATGAAATGACCCTAATACAAGGTCCAACCAAACGGTCTAGTCGATCGGCTCCCTAAGCCTAACTCGTCACGTGTTGGTGTCAATACGGCCCAATCATAATTGTAGTCGAACTGTGCCGGGTCCACCCTTCGGGTGTATCAAGCCCTAGGGTGTCAACCCCTGGACACCATGAACATGAGTGCACAGTCCCGATCTACTGGTACCCGTGCATGTTTTCTCTGGCTACGGACTATGTGCACGACCAGAGTCCGCCCGGAACTACACCGGCGTACCCTCTGCCGTCGCTTTCGGTCACTTACCTCCAGTCCAGTAATCGTGCCCCCACCCTAGCCTAGTCCCTAGGGTCATGATGATACTAACTTGGGATTACTACTGGAGTGGGCCCCCATTGCTAGGATTTTTCTAGTGGGTTAAGTACGGTTTAACCCTCTTGCTAATCCTGTATTAACTTGGTTAAGTGTAACGATGAGTTCACGACTTAACCCCGATTAATCTACCAAGCCCAAATTGGTTAAGTATTAAGTGGACCATGACTTAACCCTAATCACGAGGCATTAATTAATTTAATGCGCCTTAACCTCTCACATTAGACCTTGTTGTGGTTACTAGTTAAGCCGGGCGGGTCCGAGTAGCTTTACACCACAACTTGGTCTAACCTCGGGTTCAAGGTACAACATGACCAACTTCTCACATTGGGTCCTATTGTTTGTAGCAACTAGTTAAGCCGGTCGGTTCCGGGTAGGTTTACGCTACAAACTCAACCCAACCTCGAGTTGGCCACACTTATCTTTTCTAAGTGTCATGTCCATCATGTTTCCAAAACATGTTACAAGTTTTCAAGCAATTGGGTAGACCTAACTTAATAGGTAAATTCCCAATGGGTAGACCTAACTTAATAGGTAAATTCCCAAGCTTATGTTTTATGTCTTTTAAGTTTACCCAACCCCAAACGCAATCCCATCGCTTACATATCACAATAGCGCATAAAGGATAGAAAGAGGGAACTTGGCATAATCATGACATAAAGGTATTGAAGCCACAAGCTTAACATGGTGGCATATGAAATGTTCATATGTTCATACACTTGCATATTACATTTTTAGGCCTCAAAAGCATGCATAAAACCAAACTTAGCATATTGGTGATACATGGTGCTAAATGACATGTAGAGATGGCCATAAGTTCGCATTTAGCCTCACATGCAAGTTATCATAAGAGATATGATAACTTACATGTTGCTAAAATGCAACCTTTGGCATAAAGCTTAAAGCTTTATGTTCATAAACCCAAAATAAGCTTGCATAACATGATAGCATGAACAAAATGTTCAATCCAAACTTGCATAACATAACTTGGCATACTTGCATATAAACTTGCATATCACAACATGATAAACTTGCATATAAACTTGCATATCATACATTTAACTTTAGAGTTTAAGTATAAAAGTAGAATAGGGCTTACAATGCTTAAGAAGTCACAAAAATATGACAAAGCCCTTATGAAATCAATTAAACCCAAAATGCAAGCAAAACCCCTGAGCCAAAATGATCAAGACTCTTTCTTTATGATGCAAACATATAAACTTGACTTGAATGCAAGCTAATGATGCTCATACAAGTTTGAAAACACTTGTATGCATGGAAAATCACTTAGGAATTTATTTAGGAATTTTATGAAGAGAGTGGAGGCCATGAGAGGATTGATTTTGCCATAGTTTAGTTGTATGAATGAATAATGATGATTTAGGGTAGGTTAGGGTCTTATTTATAGATTAGGCAAGTGTTTTAGGCCATAGGATTAAACCTAGATTCAATCCAAGCCATCAAAGCATGTCTTGGGGAAGAAGTCAAGTGTAGGAACCATCTAGGGCCTTTAGATTAAAGATGAACCATGAGAACCATCCAAATGCAAAATCTGCATTTGAGCGAATCGGCCCACGGGTTGACAGCCAAACACCCTGGATTAACCCCTAGTCGACCCAGCAAGCTAGGGTCGACCTCAAAAATCGGCCGGTTCGGTTATTCCCCTCTCCCAATTCGCTGTTTTGAACATTTTTGCATATTTATTTATTTAATTTTCAATTATATATATATATATCAATATATATATTTCTCTGCGCAACCCATTTCACTTAATTAAGTATACTTTAATTTGGGAATTTTTCGTGAAACTTCGCGAGGCCATATCTTGGTCATACGGACTCCGATTTTCGAAAACTCGGACTCTATTTCGCGTATTTTTCCAAGACGAACGCAATGGCATAGCCCGTTTCCCTTGATTCAGATTTTACAGTTTAATTCTGCCTCCATTTATGTTATAACATGTTATTCAAAAATACGGGTTGTTACAGATATGTGAATTATAAGATTAAAGGCTAAATATCTAAATAAGAGGCAAAAAGGATGGTTTAGATTGTTTTTGCACAAACTGGGTAATAGATTATTGGATAAAGTAGCATTTTCGATATAAATTTTGCACTTATTATAATTGAGCGGACGTCTTCTTTTAGGCAGTTAGTGTAAGAATGCATACTTTGACTATTGAAATATATTAAATTTAAAATAACTTTTGAAAATGACTATTTAAATATAAATTTTTATTGACTTAAATTATATTTCGGAGAAATTTGACTGTAGTAATATGAAAACAATAGATAATTTAAAACATATATAATTTTTGTTGAATTACTTGAATGTAATTAGAATCCATGATAATTTTAAGTATAGATCTAACTATAATTAATTGAATGCAAAATTTTTAATTTAAAGGAAATTCGTGGTCATAATTAGTGAATTAATTTCAGAAAAAGTAAGCTTTATGTTACACTAAAATGAGTGTTTTAATGAAATTATAATAATTTTTAAGGAAAATAAAATTAAACATTTTATTTTTAATGTAAACATGATTTCAAATTATAAAAGTGAATTTAAAAATAATAATTTGAGGTTGTTAACACGTAGTCATGAGTGGTATCCTGGAATTTATTTAGTGCTAAAATTAAAAATTAAATAGGTTATTTTTGAAGTTTTTGATAGCTCAATTGAATTTAAAAATACCGAAAATGTATATTTTGATATATGGAACGACATATTTTGGTTTGACAATGGAAATAAACATTTTGGCTTTGATATCGATTTGGCCCAACAGCCTAATCATTGCCTAAAAATATATAGTAACTCTTAAACCCTTAAACACTTTCCAATCACTATACCAAAACAACAAATTTGGCACACGAGGATGCAGAGATTTGATATGGCATTAAGCCGTATCAAATTTGATAGTGCTGATAGCTGTATCAACTTTCTTTTCCAATCCGCACCACCCCAAACAACCAAAACCTAACCCTACATCAACAAAGCTCTGGATCAGTTCATTTCATACGACTTCGGGCTGTATCAAATCTGCATCATATTTTTCCTCCGTTTGCTTTGTCACTTAGAATAAAATTTTTGGCTTTCCTCTTTTTTACTTCTATGGTGGCCGAAAACCAAAATTAGGATTTTGGAACTCAGATCATCATCTTGCTTTGTCAATAAAACAATAGGCCTCCTCAATCAAACGCAGCCACCGCTCGAAGCTCAAACCACCACTTTCCATCTTCAATTCATGTTGCTTCAGCTTACCAGCGAACCGCTCAGTCGTCTTCTTCTTTCTCGTCGCCACTGCAAGTGAGTATTAGCTTACGGTTTATTTTTATTCAAGTTTCTGGACTTCGATATGTAATGGAATAAAAACAAATTGGTTTTGATGGAAGCGTTGACCTTAGTTTTCTTTCAGTAATGAAATAGTATTCTCTTTTGCTTTTAAATGTTACTTGTTTGAAACATATAATTTTTTTCTTTTCGATTAAATAAGGAATTTAATTAAACGTCTTGGTAAAAATGAGTGGGTTGACACACTTACATTTACTTCGCCAGTTAATTTTTAGGCTTGGTCATCTGAAATGAATTTCATTATTGGATGTCGATCTCGTTATGTTTAAAGAAAATAATATTGGTTATGACTGCAGCATCATCAAGATTTATTTTCATACTTCTAAGTTAGAATTGCTTAAACTGGTTTCCAATCTTCTTATGCTCGGTTATGATGGTCATTTATATGTTTTCGTGAGAGACCTTTGGTTTATGACCTGTTGCAATTGTGCTAGGATTATTTTTGCATTTTATAGTGGAATTTACAATTTGTTAGTGAATATTTGAATTAAGTCAGTGGTTATAGGACATTTGGCTACACTCGCCTATTTACTAGCTTAATGTAAATTACACTTTCTTTGTCGATCGTTTATGATCACTTTGTGATCTTTGAGCTAAACCTCTAAGTATATATCAACATTTGATAATCACTTGATTTATTGAATATCGATTTTTCTTTAAGTGGACTCATATCGTTAAAATGTGATTTTGTGTTATTCATGAATTCATCATTTTCGCAATGACTACCTTATATTTACTTACATTTCTTCGAGGACATCGAATTATCTGTGATTATATGGTGATTTCAGTAATTCATGGGTTCTATTTATTTAATGATGACACGAATTACTTATGTGTTCGTTTATAGAGCTATATCCTCTTTGTGTTTTTGTGGACTCTTGTGTGAATCCACTATTGTGTTATAAGAACCGTTTTCAAATAACATTTTGATTTATGGATTTATATGCTCTCACCTGCTATGGTTCGAGTGTCTATCCATTTTATATTTTTCTAGATACCTTTGAGTGACCTCTAGAACTTGAGTGATTTGAGTTCTCATGGAAAGTTATCTCGAAACTTCTTTCGGAAGGTAATAAATTATATTTTGCCTACTACATTAAGTCTCTTGTTTCCGAATTTTGATTCTCGATCTCCAGGCTTTCATGATGTGGGGATGTTGTGTGATTCCCAATATTCATCTCTTGTGTACTAAACTGGGTTTATTATTTCGATAGCTCAACTTTGCAAAAAGTTGTTATTCCTTTGAGAAATTATTCTTGAGACTAACTTTGGTGGATTTTTTAAAAATCGTTTTTCTTTTTGGATGATTAACTCTCTTTTATGTGGCTATTCTTTCCATGCTTATTTGCATGTCTTGTTTGTTTTAGTTTTGTGGTGATTCTCGGAATGGATTGAGCTAACCATATTGAGGTCCGCATATCATTTTCTGAGAATATCTTCTATCTTCGACATTTCATATCTATGAGACAAATTTCAGTTGTTCTTAACGATCCTAATTTAGATTCGTTAGCTTCCTTATGTTTTATAAATTATCATAACAATGAGAATGACATTAAGGAAAACGTGTTTTATAATTTACATTACTCATGAATTTCTGGAATCTTTATACCCATTCTACGATGACCAATTCAATAGGTTAGTTGTGCTTAAGTCATTTCACTATTTGACTTAGCAGCTGAGTTTTCGTCAACCCTTTATTTTCGTGCTCGTTTTATCCTTGGGATGAACAAATATTCCAATTTATTTTAATAACCTTAATGAACACAATTTTCGAGTTCATAACCCAACTGGTTTAACCTCATCCTTGTTGGTGATATTTTTGTGTATTTGAAAACTAAGGTTTTCAATTTTTGTTTAATTTGTTCAACTTCTACCATTTGTCATGTTTACATGATTTAGAAGTTGATCATGAAATACTAGAGGATGTGTTAATATTTAAAAATTGAGATTTTTAGGGATTATTGGAAACTTAAAAGTACTAATTTATTTGTTTTCGAAATATTAGAGATCATGTTAATATTTCCAATTTAGGGTGTATAACCCGAATTTTATTTCATGATCTTGTTTCCCCAACAAGATCGCTTATCCTTGTGAGTGGGATGTATATGACCATCATATACATCCTTTTCAATTAAAGAAAATTTTGCAAGCTAGAACATTTTTAAGAAATTTTTACATGATAAAATTTTCTAGCTAAAATGTGATAGGGAATATATGATGATTTTGGATAGTTGATGTTTTAAAATTTTAATTTGATTGTGTAATTAGTTTATACTGAAAACGTAAGGAAATAGGTTTATAATCTATAAACCTATCGAACGTTAAGCGAATTAATTAAATTTAATTAAAACGAGCTTATCGCGTAGCGGTAGTACGTAATTTTCGATTTTAATTTGGATTGAGTGTATAAGATCCAATACAAGTCGGAATTCTTGGAAACAAGAATTATCCGGATCTATTGGATTATAGTTTTCTAGTGAAAGAAAAATAATTGAATTTCGTCTTGTAGATTTCGAGATATGTCTAAACCAAAATTTCAAAAAAAAATCACGGTACGGTAGTTTGCGATTGAAATTTAAATATGGGAAACTCTATTTGAACACAAAATGGGGACACAAAATTGAACACAACAAATCTCAACCACTAGATCCTCCCATGAATTCCACTCTCCACATAAAGACAAACAAATCCAACTGTTCACATTTTGTGTGTCTAATTTTTTGTTTAATTTGTGTCCCAATAGCCTCTCCATTTAAATAATTATTGAAATTAAGGGTTTAATTTACAGAATTTAAGTAAGAAAACTCTAATTTCTTAAAAACGCTTATGAGAAAAATAAGTTAATTGCTCGTATATGTTCGTGACTTTTATTTGAACATTATACCTATATAAACTTAAGTGATTTATAACTCAAAGTTAAAATTTTATAAAATAATTCAAAAGTGAATATTTGACTTAATCTATTTTGATGTATATCTTGGTGATGTGTTGTTTTTATTTATATTCAGTTTTTCCTTAAATAATTGTGAGGACGCAATTTCTTTAAGAGGGAAGTCTGTAACAACTTGCATATTTAACGATAATATATTTAAACATTTTATTTAAATATAACATCATTAATCGAGTATATGTCTAAAAAGTCACATTTTGCATACGGATGAATTTGGACACGAAACCACTTCCATTGAGTTCAAAATGCCGTTTATGTGATCGAAAAATATAAACTTCAATATATTTCGAGTATGTGAAAATTGGGACCATGGTTGGGTTTTGGGTTAGCTAACCTAGCCCACTCGTGTAACCCCCATCAGCCCTCTCCCCTTCATTCACTTCCAACGCTTAGCAAAAATAGAAAATGGGGGAAGGGAAGTGAAATTATAATTCCCTAAACCTAGTTAATCCTAGGAGCTCTAATACATGTTGAAATCAAGTGCAAATCGAAGGAGAAGCTTAGATAAGCTATATATTCATCATCTCCATCTCAATTCCACTTCAATTTATCGTAATTCCTATGACCTAATCTTAGGCAGCATGTTCATATGATCATAGGTTGATGATTCTTGTGTTCTTGCCTTGACTAAGAGCCTCTCATTCATTTTCAAGCTCAAAGATCCTTCATTTATCCACCATTGAGCCAAAGGTGAGTCCCTATAAACTCACATCTATGCCTCAAGCATTCATGCTTGTCTAATGTGCCTTTGGCACAGTTATTATATGATTATTGGTTGTGTTGATTGATTTGTGTGTTGACATTTATAATTTATGAAGTTTGATTTCATTTCAATGATTTCTATTGTGATTCTTGGTGTGCATGTGAATTTGAGTGTTATAAGTTGCTTCAGCAAGCCTTGGATGCTTCATTTTTGCGTAGGAAACATTATGAGCCTTCGGGCATTTGTCGATATCGTTTTGAGTATGTTTTCCAAGTAAAATTGTGCCTTGATTCAAATATCTAAATATTATAGGTCAGACGTCTAACCTGCTACGAATAATTAAAATACAGAAGTAAAAGAATTCTGAAGTCTGAATTTTTCCATTTAGACGTCTGAATTTCAATTCAGACGTCTGAATTGGAAAATTCATATGTTTGAGTTACAAAAGGAGACTTATGTCTCTGGAAAACCTAGTTTTATTTCAGACATATGAATCCTATTTTTCTGCTGTTGACCTGTAGAGACCACGATCAACATTTTAGGTCCATTTGAGCTTATTCCCGATCGAGTTTCGGCCCATTTCGCCTTTGTTTGTGACTTTTAAGTTTTTCCGCTTCACAGATTTCTGCAACTCAATTTTTATGGAGTTTTGTTTTATTCATTGTGAATGAATTTATGATTGGTATTCATGAGATATAATTTATGTCATAAAAACGTGAATTCTTGGTTTGATCGTTATTTCGATCACTATTATATGAGATTTTCCGCTTTGAAACTATAAATAAAAAGGTTTTACATTATTAATAGATACCAAATTCTTTTACCAAAATAGTTTCCAATCCTACTTCATTATACGAAATTATTTTACGAAATCGTTTTATAAATAGTTTTCCAATCTACTGTATATATTTATATAAACCTTTTCCCATTTGTATGAGAAATCTAATTAAACGCTTTAGAAAAAACAAGGACTATGAACCCTAGTCGTTCGATTGAAAACTGTGGCAATGATCGTCTTTTGTTTTTAGTGGACTATACGATTTGTTTGTAAGCATTCGAGTAGAGCTAGTGTTTATGGGATATATACCTAAACTCCTATAGTTACTAGCTTGGAGTAATTTGCACTACCTTGGATCAATTGTGATCTTTTTGTGATTTTATTTATTTTGATGATCTTCGGATCATCCTGAGGAACTTCGGTTCATTGAGGGACTTCAGTTCACTCTAGCGGGTTGCGACCCGCAGGACTTCGAGCCATCTCTGAGCTTTGGCTCAGCATATAGGCTAGCTACCTAGAGATCGTGTCTCGTCTCGATACACGTGTTGGTTGAATCTTTGGACTCCCATCTCGAGGCCTACCCTTTGTTTTCTCTTTGATTTCTGGATTTTGATTTCTAGATTTTGATTTCTGGAATATGAGTTTTATTGACATATGAGCTGTCAATTTTCGTATTGGTATTAATTTATCAATCTTAGTTTTATTAACATATGAGCTATCAATTCTCGTGTTGGTATTAATTTATCAATCTTAGTTTTATTGATATATTAGTTATCAATTTTCGCAATGATTTGATATGATTTATCATTTCCGTGAGTAGCTATATAATTTTGAATGAGAAATTCTTTTATATCTTCGACATATATTTGAGATATACTGTAGACATTCTTAAGATTCACCTTTAAGTGTGACATTTTGTTAGAGTATGTTTATATTTACCTTTACCTCTTATCATATCCCAGTTTATGAGATAACTACAACTAGAATGGTCCGTTTATTGTTTATCTTTGTGTAAATAATATTTGGGTCAGACCAAGGTATTTTAGGTGATTCTTCTTGACTTCAGCATGGAATATACCCCACTTTTGGGCAAACTACTTTAGTGTTGTACTTTTTGATTATATGTATATGAGACTCCTTTGTATACATATTATTTTGAGTAGCCATGTACCTATTCTTTTGATGTATAGTGGATCGACTATGACCACTGTCTTTATATTTACTCTTACGTGTTATATTCATATCTATTTCTGTCTTAGTGATGTGAATATCTGTGTCTGACTCTGATTTTTATTGTTATGTATTTTATATTTATTCTAAATTACATATAGCCACTGTAGTAGATTTGAATTTGATTTAGATGTGTCGAATTTTCTCATGAGATTTAAAAAATAAGACCACATTATCTAACATATTTAACACTCATTCAAAGCTAATATACAGATGGTCACTCCTTAATAGCCTTATTCTTCGGGTTAGTTGACACCTTGCTTGCAATGGCCTTGGCTAATGCAAGTATGGAGGTGGGGCATTACACTCTTGCATATGTTCGTACAAGAATTAAAAACTTTGAAGGGCAATGGATGCTTTTGGATGATGGTTGAGTAGACGGGTGTAGGTTTTATAATAACATTTCTTAACTTAGAGATTTTGGGGACGAAATCCTTTAAGAAGGGGAGAATGTAACGCCCCATATTTTTATACACATTAATCATATAATGAAGATAATAAAAATGAATATTACTTAATTTAATATTCATAATTAGGTAAAACAGACTTCACCTTTGTGTCCATTATGAAATTTTGGTTCAGATAGACTCTTAATTTGCATAATTCGGATTTAATACGAAGAAGTTATGGACTTAAGAAAATGCATAAAAATATATACAGATTATATAAAATAAACAGCGCAACAGAGAAATGTTCACGGGGCGAACGACCCATACCTGGGTCGACCCATTTCTAAGGTAGGTTGACCCAAGGGTCGACTTACCCATGTACAGGAACAGGTTCTGAGTTCAGTTTTTAGATTGATTATTTAACCATGTTCATTTGCTTACTCAGCATTGGGTGTATGGTTGGATTTGAAAACCTAAAATCTAACAGTAAGGGATTATCCTAGGTAATCTATATAAAGGCTAGCAGCCTCATTGTTTTCTACACACAAATCTATTCTTCATTCTTCTCCCTCCAAACTTTTCTAATTTAAAATTAGGAAGATGCTGAGGTGCTGCCCAAACATAGATTAGAGAGGACAATTCTTATTTTTCAACAAATCAAAAAGTGGACTTTATTCAACAACAGCATATAAAAGAGATAATTTTTTGAACTTCAATCCAACCACAGTGAGTTCAGTTGTTTTTAGATTTGATAGATAAACAGTATTATGACAGTTAATAAATCTGAATCTAATATTTTACATGTTTATATGTTATTATTTTACTACCACATACTTATCCAATTTCATTTGGTTTACTGCTACATGTATATCCTATTATCCCTTTTCTGTTTTAGATTTATTTACAATCTTATGCCTATTTCATTCTGTTTATGTGTTTCTGAATCAAATCTATGTTTTAATCCTTTTCCTTTATATTTTGCATTGTACCTAGGCTATTTAATGCCTAGGCTATTCATGTTAGGAGTAAAACTTGGAATAACTAGAGATGACAGAAAAAGGAGAATTAGGTATATTGAACATGAAATTCAATAACCGTAAAATTTGGGATAATATGCAAAACATAATAAGATAAGCTTAATTTAATTATTAGGTAGAACATGTTGGTGGTAACAAATGTAGTTAAGTAAATTAGGCAACTTAATATATACATACATCTGGGCACGTTCTTGTTTGGGGAAGGGGGTTATACATAGAATAACATTTATTGAAAACGTCATTTACAACCATGCTTACTAATAAACTTAAACTTGCAAAGTTATTACTTGATTAATAAGCTAAGAGGTCCCACAGTCTTGTAGTGGGTATCTGGTATTGGAAATCTTAAAATCCTAGGGTGAAGGAACAACCCTGTGGGTGGCTTGTGCCAATCTATTGTGTGGAACCCATATCAGTCAGTATCCATGTTTGTATCTTAGAGAGGGGCCTTGCACTAGGTAGGGGCCAGGGCATGCTTTACTGATCTGGATTGTAAGAGGTTCAAGTGGAAGGTTGGTTCGGGCGCGTTCCGGAGGAGTCATGAGCGTGCATGGGTTCTATTAGGGGAAACTAACTTGTTGTAACACCAACAAATAGGTTTATGTCCTATAAGTCGTCGGGTTATGGACATATACATCCAACTGCCGGGGTAGGCAAAGGATATTTGTGTAGTAGGGAGTCGATCGTATGGGTAGTAAGTAGGGTAACCCCTAATCTTGCTAAGTATAGTAATTTGTGCAGTAACTTATACTTGGGAGATGAATGAGAAGCGTATACGGTCCTTACCTTTACTTATTATCTTATTATCATGTTATATCATTATCATTTTATCTTCGTATCTGTCTACTTAGTATAGTTTCATGTTCAACATTATTTACCTGCCTTAATATTTTCTATCTTATGCTATTGCTGGAAATCACTGGAACTAGCCAAACTTTATGTCTGGCCAATTTTGTTTTCTTTCTCTCTCTTCCATTCCCCCTTAGGTTCTTAGAGTGTGAGTGGACAGTAGTTGTGACCATGATTTCATTCTTGGACTTGGACTTCTTATGATTCATGTATTGCTTTAATTATTGCTCTATTTTGTTATGGCTTTTGTGGAGGGATTTGATTTTATAGTTTTGTACTCAGATGTTTAGTATTATGAGACTGATTATTTTAATTGAGGTTTTTGGTATTTAAAACAATATGATGTTGTAACTGGTTTGAAATGATGTTTTTCTTTAATAATAAAAGTTACTTTTTCCACTGCATATTTACATCTGTCTTGTGAATTTTAATTACTGTTTATATATTGCGCTTCACGAAACTTAATGCGCTCTCATATGAGTGACATTAACAGACTTGGGGTGTCACAATTAATCTAATAGAAATGGTTTTGTGAGTAATGGTTAAATCCAACTAATGTTTAGTCAATCTTTTAATTACTAGATAAATTATTGAAAAATTGGTTATTAATAAAATTAATTATTATTATTTAATAGCCTTTTAAAAAGTAATTAATTATTCTATTTTAAGTTAATGACGAAGTCAACTACTTTTATTTTGATTAATGATAAAGTTACTTATTATTTTAATTATTAATAATTAAAGTGATTACTTTTAAATAAAGGTAATTAGGTTTGTAAATGAAATTTAGTCGGATTTGAAGGGAAGCCCATGAACAAATTTTTTTTATAATATAATGTGAGTGTTATAAATGAAGTTAAAAGGAAATGCGATAGCTTAAAAGTACGTGTTGTACTTAATATTCGAGTTGAGTAGAAGAGTTGAGATATAAAAGAAGATTTGCAAGGATGAAAGAAGATATGAGGATTTGTATTGAATCCAAATTATAATCCAAGTTTTTAAATAAAGTTTAAAAGTTAAAGCGATGATTATAAATTCGACATTTACTTAAGAATTTGAATTAACTGAACGTTGGGATTAAAAAGATGTAACTGGATTTTTTTTTATGAAAAAAACCAAATGGTTTTTTAATAGGGTATAAAATGAATTTGGGTAAAATATTTGGAAATGGATTATTGTAATATAATCTGAATTATAAATGGAATTGTATAAAAAGATTTCTAAAGAGAGAAGTTATGTGTTTTAGTAAACAATTTACTTAATCAACGAATTAATTAAAGATGGTCGTGATTGACAATGATTTTCAAGAATAAGAATATGATTTATAAACAATATTGTTAACAAAATAAGGAAATAAGTTTTGGTTGATATTGTAAGTAATATTGGTTTTGAGTTACGACTTTTATCTAACTAAATATAAGAATTTTTTCGTTCAAGGTCTGAGAGATAAATAGAATACCCCAACTTGAACGATTTCAGGATTATCGGAGGATGGTAATAGTTGTAATTGTAAGTTATTGTATTTATTATATTGTTTCCATAAAAGAAATAATATTGTAGCTTTGTTTGTAAGGTTTAATAAAATCATTGGGTTTTATGATAAATGATGTATTATATGACAATGCTTGGATTAAATAAAGTAGGACCATATTATAATGGCATGGTTTCCTAAGTAATTGAAATGGTATGTTTTATAACTACACTTATTTAAATGAAATAAGTTGGTAGTTGAGATTTTGGAAAGATGGAATAAGAGGTTATGTAAGTGTTAAACGGAAATGAATATTGAAATTAAATTTCCATAAGCGATATCGTTAACCTTAATATGAAGTCTAAAAGTTAAATAAACTGTTGAAGTTATAAACAACATGCCGGTTGACATCATTGTGTTCCGCATATAAGAATGGAAATTAGATTATCTCGTTTGGTTAAGTGAATAGAATTTTATATCCAAAGTAAAAGAGAATAAAAGGGAATTGTGATAATATATATGTATAATAATATTTCCAAAGCAAATGAAATACGAAAAAAAGTTTGAGAAAAATATAAAACGATATTTCCAAGGTAAGGAAGTATAAATGGGTTTGTGAAGTATAGTGAAATTTCGCAGTAAAGGAAGATAAAGGAAGGAGTTTGGTAATAGAGTTATTTTGAAATTATAAGTATTGAATATTGTTTTCAAAGTAACAAAAACCAGAGAAATGTTGGGATAAATATACAGAATTGATATGTAAGAATCGATGAATTGATTTTAAATAAATGGTTTTAAATGAAAGGAACCTAAGCTGCCAAAGTACTAATCTATATGGTTTGAATTGATAGTTGTTAACGATATTTTTCGTCAACACCGGAAATAGGTCTAAGGGTGTGGACCTAGGGAAATTAAAGGGATTATTTAGTTTCTACAAGCTTGAGTTAGTTCACCGTTTCCTAGATATCAAGGTCTTAAGCCTGAAGATTAGTTACTTTTCCTTCAAAGAGGTGAGTATCACGCTTACGAGACTCAAGGACCAACAGTAACCTTTGGGTAAGGGTTCCCTAAGCGCAATGCAAGTTAGAAAGCTCAATGAGATGACCCAGACTTCGCTGATCCCCGAAGAGACAGAGGAGTCGGGATTTTTTGAGAACACGACACATCAGAACACAAACATGAGAACATTTCATTGCTATTACAACAATTTAGATCAGAGTACTAGATATCAGAGTTCAAGTAAATAATATACAGCGGAAAAATAAATATCAGAGATTTACAAATTACAAAAGCAGCGGAAAATAATACATAAATATAATGTGCAACAGAAAACATCAACTACCACGGCTGAAAGAAATACACGGATACAAAGCATTCTGAATATAGCTCCAGCTGTAATCCAGGATCTTGTTAAAAGAAATATGTGCAAACCAAAACTACTAGCTACCCGCGTGGAAAATATGGGCACCCAGAGTTTAGGTAGAAACAATAAACTCCGAGTCAGTCATGGGACTGGTGTGAGAAATCAAAACAGTTATTAAACTTCACTTTAAAATTTGGTAAATCACGGGACCACACCGCATGTCACGGAACGGGTTTACTCCATGAATACTCTGAAATAAAACAATTTGTAAACAACGCAATATTTTTGGAAAAATGAAGCTATTATAAGACTCAGGTCCCATCACACAATGCAACACAAACAAAAGGATAGAGTTTTCCCTTATAATAGCCAAACATTCTTGATATGCTTTAAAACAAATCATTTTGATGTTACTACAATTGCATAGTGTCAAAACAACTTCAAATATAAATGTGTCGATCATAGATAGCATAGGTACCATATATTATGTCGCCGTACATAGGTTTACAACTAAAACCGAATGATGTCGTATTGGAAATTTTATTTCCATTATGAGTCAAGGCAAGGGATGGTCTCCTTACCGATTCGGCTCAACTCTAGCAAGATGACCAAGGATTACGCACTCTGGGCAACCCTTGGATCCTGCAGTACCGGTCCACACTTAATTCAGTGGATTGGTTAATCCTGAACAATACGTTTCCCAGTCCTATCGGACCTCTAAAATGGTTAGTATGTCAACCAGTCATATCTGAGGCGCCTCGCATCCATCATCCACATAAGTAAAAATGTCTGGGGTCCATACCATGACACCACTTCTAGCTAGAAAGAATCATGTGCACTCACTGTGCTCCCTTATCCTGTTTTTGACTCATACCAAGATGTGAGCTCGTGAATTAACGCTATACACAAAGCTACGCTACTTAAAGCTGTGCTTTGATCATCATCCATAAGACTATGCTTTTCAACAGAAGCCTTGATCATTTGCATCTTAGCATGCCACATTGACAATTCATGCCATGCAACTGATGTCTATCAAATATAACCTCTAATCTCGTATGTCTCAGAGAATGGTGTTAAGCAGGAGAATAAATTCTCCGCCGCCAAACAGATATATATTTAATAGAAATCAATCAATATGAAATGAAATACAATGTCAGACACACATCCATTTATAAGTCTGTTCTGGGTGTGAAAGAAACCGGAGGCACCTTATTCCTCGTCCTATATGTCCAATACAGGAGGGAGGTCCTCGCATATCCCGTTGATCTCCAAGTACGTGCGGACAATCACCACTTATTACCTTGTCTTGGGTGTACAGCCCAGTCAAGACATTAGTAATCATCCAAATGATGTGAAGATCTCTGGTCTTCCACCACCGTCTTCATCGTCGACTTTTAATCTCCGTAACAGTTATTCAGAATGGATTAAACCCAGTCTTTCCGAATAACACGCGTATCTTTATAATCAATAATCAAGTGCTATAAAAACACATCATATGTCTCATTCCAATTCAGAATATTCTTTTGTTTAAATATTCACATCTTAGTGGAAAGGTTCCCATTAATTTTAACAAAATTATGTTCTTTTAAACTTATTCTCTAATCTTCCTTTAGATATCAATTTCAATATAGTTTATTTTATCTTTCTACAACTTAAACCAATTAATTTTTATTAATTAGTTGGGATTTTCAAGCCTTACCGAAGTAACCATTTATTATTTTATTATCCCAATCCCAACCTATTCATCCCATGGGGAAAAACTGGTAGTACTCCATATCTAACACCCATTGGGTTATTGATAAAATTAATTACCATTTCTCGTTTTAAATCTAATTAAAGATTTAACTATCACATGGAGTAAAACTGGTGGTACTCCATTTTCAAACATTTCTCGAATTCGATAAATTTAATTATCCCATTCTCATTTTAATCTACTTAAAGATTCATTAAAAATCTAGTTCAGTTTTAATCACAAAAATCATTACTTAATGATTATCCAAATTTTAGGAAATAAATCCGTTCTTTACTTGGGTTAAAGAACAAATGTCATTTAAAACATTATTCATGGTAAACCCAAAGTCCTCTTCCATTAAGATGGAACTTTCAAGGAATTCATAACAGTATACAATCGACATAAATTTCCGTATCATACTAATACTATAAATGGAATAACGACAAGCCCTTTTAAATTCCATAAATAGTAATGGTCTTCCTTCACAGAAGCTCATCTCGATAATTAATAAATCGAGTTCCATTCAGTTCCAATTTAATATATTAAATTGGAAAACTCTACTCTGGAAAATTCCATTAATCTTAATTAAAAGATTATAAATTCCAAATCATAATTTCACTGTTAATTGGGTAAAAGAACAAATGTTATTTAAAACATTGTTCACGATAAACCCAAAATCAACTTTCATTTCAATTCCAATTAAATTAATTAATTGGTAAACTTCTCTAAATCTTAACTAAAAGATTTATTCTATTCTCAACTGGGTTTATGAACAGTGTTATTGAAGACACCATTCACAACAAACCCAAAATCCAATTTGATATTAAATATAAGGCTCTGAATAGAAATCATATCGGCTTATATTCAATATCAAATTCTGAAACCAACGAATATTGTATTCGGAATAACGATACATATATATATATATCTTCCAAATTCCTCAACAATATCCGTATAATCACGGAATCCAATATCGGAATATTCTGAAGATTATTTCCACTCAAATCCCTTCCAATTTATACACTGGAAAATTTTGGTTTTATTAAAACCATTTCAATTCTTTTCAGTTCTTATCTCAAGTTGCAAAATAGCTTATTATGATAAATATATCTTTTATCTTTACAAATGTGGAATATTTCACTCAAAATCATTTCAAATTATTTATTATGATTTTACATAGTTTTTTCATATTTTTAATAATTTTATTAAGTCCCTTGCAGTTGGTTTCCAATATCGGCCACCGAATTGCATCCATATCGATCTTTTCCAAAACTTATTTGGACATATCTTAAAATCCAACAGTTAGATTTCAAATCTCTTATTTTTGTTTGAAGCCTTTTTCGATACGAACCCAATGGTTCCAGTTTTAGGAGAATTCGACGGTCAGATCTCCTATTACATCAATTTGAAGTCAGTGGTCGAAATTCGCGAACAGCCGCTGCACGATACGTTCTATTCAGGCCATTTAAATATATACAATAAATTTTGTCCATTTCCCTTTTAAAATGTATTTTATAAATCGATTATAAATTCATTTTAAAATGACTTCAACTTCCTTTTCAATTTTAAATCAAAATTGAACAATCTATATTATTATAGTATAAAAATAATAATATTATCAACATATCAGATTTTGAAATCAAATACTTTTGATATTCATTATAAAAGAAATAACATCAACATAAAAAACGTTTGGGTTAAAATGGCGTTTACATACATAGCTCGGCTTCATATATTTCAATATTTTCATGTACATCCAAAATCGGACATCAAAATCATATTTTGATTCTTTACTGAATATTATTTTAAAATATTCGTTATTTATGAATTAGAATCAAACTCAATCAATTACCATATAATTTTATTAATATGGATTCCATATATCGCATATATTCAAAAATAGCGATAAACAACTATTAAACAGTCAATTCCTATCTAGAGTGCAGTTTACAACTATATAAGCATTAAATAATTAAATAACGCTTATAACAGCCTGTCAATCAATCGGTTGACATACAATTAAATCCAAGGGAGATGTGAATTAATTATCATTCCCAGTCCCATTTCAGGTTTTCAATCATCAAACAAATATTATTATTTGTACCTTGGGCAATGTGTACAATTATCATCCCAATACCCGTATAGGGTTTACATCACAGTCCATGTGAATATATTTATTATTTGGGATACGGGTGGGTAAATTGTCATCCCAGAATAATTTATAATATAAATGTTTTATTTCTAAACATTTATAATCACAGTTTAATAATAATAACATTAAAACTATAAACAATCATTAACCACCAGACAAACATTGTAATTACAGGAAACAAATATAAATTCAGTTATAAAAATAAATAACTGTACTAAATTTTGAGTGAGAGAATTCTCACATTGGTTTCCACTTCTTCAGTCTTTTATTGAAGTATTTTATTTTTAAGCTAAATTAAACGAGCATTTAATTTAGCCAAAAAATTCAGCTTACTCTATTTCCGTTTTGGTCAGTTCCAAGTTGTAGTGTTCGCTTCCACGATCGCAACTAAAATCATCGGATTTCAATCTCATATGAAAAAGATACGGCATTTTATATATTAATTACATAAATTAAATAATTAATTTATCAATTAATCACTAGTTACACTTAACCCCTTAATCCACCTTCTTCCTCCCAGTAACGATCGAAACCCGCTGCTTTCCTCCAACTCCATCGCGCCGCCCCCACGACCACCCTGACCAAGATCCGACAGTGCCACTTCATAACCGCATGCGAGTGCCTCCACCGTCAAACACCCCGTCCAACTCGCGCCCCTCCATCGCCACGGAAACAACTTCGAACACCGGCTGTTCTAGCACCAAATTCGAGAAACCAGACCCCCATTTCTGATCTCAACCGTATCATCTTGAAGGCCAGAAGAATCTCTACAATTTTATTTTTGATTTCATAATTTAATTCAACGTGGATTGGAATATTTTAAGGATTCAAAATCGGATTGTATCGGCCATTAAAACCGTTTCTGGTGGCAGTCTGTATAAGTGGAGATAGGGTTTTGACCATTGACCATATATTTATATAAATTGTAATATTAATTAATTCATTTATTACTTATTTAACGATCCGATCTCCAAACGAATCCCAACGACTGTCGTGCCGAACCAAATACCCCCATTCTGAACACAATGGGATATGTTTCATAAGCAAGTTCTATCAATTCAATCAGTTTTTGTCAAAATTAAAATATAAATCAATATAACGTTCAACATTAAATTCCAACGTACATTTTAATTTACCGGGACCACGTACTGACTCCAAAAATTATGAAAATTGAAATCCTGCTATGTTTTGACGATACGGTCCTAACAAAATTAATTTTGTTGAACTTGAAGACCGTTTGAAAAATAGCCTTTCAACTAGCTTATTAATTTTAAACTGAAATTGAAAATGCATTTAAATTCACCATGCTTCTATATTAAATCCAAATGACTTAAAAATTTAAATCTAATAATAATTTGACATTCCGGACCCAACAGAAATGGTTTTATCGAAAATGGAGGTCATTTGCAAAATGGCTACTTTTAAGCCGTTATATATAATATTAAAAAATATATATAAATTCCATAGCGACTATTCTAAATTTTAAACTGGACATAACTTTCAATTTATAAAGTGAAATCTCAATTTCTTACATTCTTCAGAAAGATATTATTAAATAGATTCTAACGGTTCTTGTTTCATCCAATTCTGATTTATATTGAATAATGTACATTCATTTAAAATAAAAAATCGAATTTTCAAACTACCGTATCGTTTCGAGCTCGTTTTAATTAATTCGAGATTTATACGTTCTAACTTTGATTTAAATAAATTTCAAGTCGTTATTTATTAAAATAAACCATTTTAAATACTTAAATCCATTAAATCAATTAAAAATAAAATTTTAAATTGGTTCCAAAAATACGGGTTATTACAATCTCCCCCACTTAAAATCTTTACGTCGTCGAAAAGGGAGATAGAATCGAAGATTGTTTACTTAATCAACTCCACCTTTGCTTGACTCAAGTTCTACAACCTTTCAATTTCTAAGAACTTTCTAATTTCTCAAAATTTGGCTAACACCTTAAATTTTTGAAAATTTTCGCCCTAAACTCCTTTGTACGGGTTGATCGGTGAAACCACAACTTGCCTCACAGGGCCTTCATCAATCAAAAAGAAAAATCCAAGCGGCTTGCCAATCGGCTCATAAAATCATTGAGCCCAATCAGTACAGTAAATATGTACCTATTTGTCGGGCATACAATTTTTTTCTCTTCTTAGCTTCCATGCTATGACCTGTTCACACATATATATGTACATGTATGCAATTCCAATCAATTTTCATATTGGTTTCAAAATTTAACTCGATTTGACTTAATCTACCTTTCATTTTCATATTGGTTGTATTATTCCAGTATTTTTAATTAGTTAAATTAATAATCACACATCACAACTAGAAATCAATTAGTTGATTTACTTTTCAAATATATAACTTTTATATACTCAAAATCCATATTTTTAGTGTCAAATCGCAAACAATAAATTCTAACTAAGTTTTTGGTTCTCATACCAGTCAATTGGAAATATATAGATATCCAACTTTTGAAACTCGAACATAGATACTGATGATGATATATCAATCACCAGAATCACCTCGGGAGACTAGAGTGTGATTCTATATCTACCCAATATATTTGAGACTTCGAACATACGTTCATGACGCGTATATGCAAAATCTTCTTATACCTGATAGTCCAAAATCAATATCAAATATAATATTTAAACCTTTATTATAAGATATAATTTTCAAAACAAAACTCATTTTTGGAAATAATACCCCTAAAACACATTCTAAGGTATCACTAGCTCTATCTCTAACGAGTTATTCTTATAGGATTTTACTAATCCTACCTCTGATGAATTCTCTCATTCGATTCCAATGTGCCTTGTTCTCTAGCTTTGTAAACCAAAGCTCTGATACCAACTGAGACGACTTAGACTTTCCCGATCCTCGAAGAGACGGAGGAGCCCGAATTGTTTTGAGAACACGATGCATCAGAACACAAACATGAGAACATTTCATTGCTATTACAACAATTTACATCATAGTACTAGATATCAGAGTTCAAATAAATAATATACAGCGGAAAAATAAATATCAGAGATTTACAAATTACAAAAGCAACGAAAATAATGCATAAATATAATGTGCAACAGAAAACATTAACTACCACAGCTGAAAGAAATACACGGATACACAACATTCCGAATATAGCTCCAGCTGTAATCCAGGATCCTATGAAAATAAATATCTACAAAACAAAACTACTAGTTGCCCATGTGGAAAATATGGGCACCCAAAGTTTAGGTAGAAATAATAAACCCCGAGTCAGTCATGAGTATGGTGTGAGAACTCAGAACAGTTATTAAATTTCACTTTAAAATTTGGTAAATCACGGGACCACGCCGCATGTCATGGAACGGGTTTACTCCCCTGAATACTCTGAAATAAAACAATTTGTAAACAACGCAATCCTTTTGAAAAAATGAAGATATTATACGACTCAGGTCCCATCACACAATGCAACACAAACCAGAGGATAGAGTTTTCCCTTATAATAGCAAAACATGCTTGATACGCTTTAAAAAATATCATTGATACTACTATAAGTGCATAGTGTCAAAACAACTTCAAATATAAATGTATCAATTATAGACGGCATACCTACCATATATTATATCGCTATGCATAGGTTTACAACTAGAACCAAACGATATCGTATTCGAAATTGGATTTACATCACGATTCAAGGCAATGGATGGTCTCTTTACCGATTAAGATCACCTCTAGCAAGATGACCCAAAATTACACACTCTGGGCAACCCTTGGATCCTACAGTGTCGGTCCATACTTACTTTAGTGGATTGGTTATTCCTGAATAATACGTTTTTCGATCCTATCGGACCCATAAAATGGTCAGTATGTCGACCAATCATATCCGAGGCGCCTCGCATCCATCATCTACATAAATAAAAATGCTTGGGCTTCGTACCATGACACCACTTCTAGCTAGAAAGAAACGTATGCACTCACTGCGCTCCCTTATCCCGTTTTCAACTCATACCGAGGTGTGAGGCTCACAAATTAACGCTATACACAAAGCTATGCTACTTAAAGTTGTGCTTTGGTCATCATCCATAGGACTATGCTTTTCAACAAAAGCCTTGATCATTTACATTTTAGCATGCCACATTGACAATTCATGCCATACAACTGATGTCGATCAATATAAAACCTCTAAGCTCGTACATCTCAGAGAAGGGTGTTAAGCAAGAGAATAAATTCTCCGCCACCAAACAGATATATATTTAATAGATGTCAATCAACACGGAATGAAATACAATGTCAGACACACATCCATTTATAAGTCCGTTTTGGGTCTGAACGAAACCAGAGGCACCTTATTCCTCGTCCCATATGTTCAATACAAGAGAGAGCTCCTCGCATATCTGATTGATCTCCAAGTACGTCTGGACCACGTATTACCTTGTCTTGGGTGTACAACCCAATCAAGACATCAGTAATCATCCAAACGATGTGAAGATCTCCTGTCTTCAACCACTGCCTTCATCGTCGACTTTTAATCTTCGTATCAGTTATTCGGAATGGGTTAAACCCGGTCTTTCCGAATAACTCGCGTATCTTTATAATCAATAATCAAGTGCTATAAAAAACATCATACGTCTCATTTCAATTCAGAATATTCTATTTTTCAAATATTCACATATTAGGGGAAAGGTTCCCATTATTTTTATCAAAGATAAGTTCTTTTAAACTTATTCTTTAATCTTCCTTTAGATATCAATTTCAAAAGATTTTATTTTATCTTTCTACAACTTAAACCAATTGAGGTTTATTAACTAGTCAGGATTTTCGAGCCTTACTGAAGTAACCATTTATTATTTTATTATCCCAATCCCGACCTATTCATCCCATGAGGAAAAACTGGTAGTACTCCATATCTAGCACCCATTATTTTATTGGTAAAATTAATTACCATTTCTCATTTCAAATCTAATTAAAGATTTAACTGTCACATGGAATAAAAGTGGTGGTACTCCATTTTCGAACATTTCCCGAACTCGATAAATTTAATTATCCCATTCTCATTTTAATATACTTAAAGATTCATTAAAAATCTAGTTCAGTTTTAATCTCAAAAATCATTTCTTAATGGTTATCCAAATTTTAGGAAATAAATCCTGTCTTTACTTGGGTTAAAGAATAAATGTCGTTTAAAACATTATTCACGGTAAACCCGAAGTCCTCTTCCATTAAGACGAAACTTTCACGGAATTCATAATAGTATATAATCGATATAAATTTCCGTATTGTACTAATACTATAAATGGAATTACGGCAAGGCCTTTTAAATTCCATAAATAGTAATGTTCTTCCTTCATAGAAGCTCATCTCGATTATTAATAAATCAAACTCCGTTCAGTTCCAATTTAATATATTAAACTGGAAAACTTTACTTTGGAAATTTCCATTAATATTAATTAAAAGATTATAAATTCCAAATCATAACCTCATTGTTAATTGGGTTAAAGAACAAATGTTATTTAAAACATTGTTCACGATAAACCCAAAATCAACTTTCATTTCAACTCCAATTAAATTAATTAATTGGTAAACTTCTCTAAATCTTAATTAAAAAATTTATTCTTTTCTCAACTGGGTTTAAGAGAAGTGTTATTGAAGACACCATTCACAACAAACCCAAAATCCAATTTGATATTAAATATAAGGCTCTGAATAGAAATCATATCGGCTTATATTCAATATCAATATCTGAAATCAACGGATATTGTATTCGGAATAACGATATATATATATATATATATATATATATATATATATATATCTCTTCGAAATTCCTCAACAATATCCGCATAATCATGGAATCCAATATCGAAATATTCTAAAGATTATTTCCATTCAAATCCATTCCAATTTATACATTGGAAAATTTTGGTTTTATTAAAACCATTTCAATTCTTTACGGTTCTTATCTCAAATCGCAAAAACAACTTATTCTGATAAAAATTTCTTTTATCTTTACAAACGTAGAATATTTCATTCAAAATAAAATCGTTTATTATGATTTTACGTAAATTTTCATATTTTTAATAATTTTATTAAGGCCCTTACGGTCGGTTTCCAATATCGGCCACCGAGCTGCACCCATAGCGACCTTTTCCAAAACTGATTTGGACATATGTTAAAATCCAACTGTTAGATTTCAAATCTCTTATAATCATTCGAAAGCCCTTTTCAATACGAACCTAACGGTTCTTGTTTTAGGAGAATCCGAAGATCAGATCTCCCATTACATCGATTTGAAGTCAATGGTAGAAATTCGCGAACGATCGCTGCGCAATACGTTCTATTCAGGACATTTAAATTTATATAATACATTTTGTCCATTTTCTTTTTAAAATGTATTTTATGAATCATTTATAAATTCATTCTAAAATGATTTCAACTTCCTTTTCAATTTTAAATCAAAATTGAACAATCTATATTATTATAATATAAAAATAAGAATATTTTCAACATATCAGATTTTGAAATCAAATCCTTTCTATATTCATTATAAAAAAATAAAATCGACAGAAAAATCCGTTTGAGTTAAAATAGCGTTTACATACTTAACTCGGCTTCATATATTCCAATATTTTCTTGTCCATCCAAAATCAAACCTCAAAATCATATTTTGATTCTTTACTGAATATTATTTTAAAATATTCGTTATTTTTGAATTGGAATCAAACTCAATCAATTACCATATAATTTTATTTATATGGATTCCATACATCACATGTATTCAAAAATAGTGATAAACAACTATTAAACAATCAATTCCCATCTAGAGTGCAATTTACAACTATATAAGCATTAAATAATTAAATAACGCTTATAATAGTCTGTCAATCAATCGGTTGACATACAATTAAATTCAAGGGAGATGTGAATTAATTATCATCCCCAGACTTATGTCGGGTTTTCAATCATCAAACAAATATTATTATTTGTACCTTGAGCGATGTGTAAAATTATCGCCCCATTACCGGTGTGGGGTTTACATCACAATCAGTGTGAATTTATTTATTATTTGGGATACGGGTGGGTAAATTGTCATCCCAGAATAATTTATAATATAAATTTTTTATTTATAAACATTTATAATCACAGTTTAATAATAATAATAACATTAAAACTGTAAACAATCATCAACCAACAAACAAAATTGCAGTCACAGGCAACAAATATATATTCAGTTATAAAAATAAATAACTATACAAAATTTTGTGTGAGAGAATCCTCACATTGGTTTCCACTCCTTTAGTCTTTTATTGAAGGATTTTGTTTATAAATTAAATTAAACAAACGTTTAATCTAGCTAAAAAAAATTCAACTTGCTCCGATTCCATTTTGGTCAATTCCATGTTGTAGTGTTCGCTTCCACAATTACAACACAACTGAAATCGTCAGATTTCGATCTCGAATGAAAAAGATACGGCATTTTATATATTTATTACATAAATTAAATAATAATTAATTAATCACTAATTACACTTAACCCCTTAATCCACCTTCTTCCTCCCAATAATGATCGAAACCCACTGCCTCCCTCCAGCTTCATCGCGCCGCCCCCACGACCAACCTGACCAAGATCTGAAAGTGCCACTTCGTAGCCGCCTGCGAGTGCCTCCACCGCCAAGCACCCCATCCAACTTGCACCCCTCCATCACCGCGGAAATATCTTCGAACGCCGGCTATTCTAGCACCAAATTCGAGAAATCTAGACCCTATTCTGATCTCAACCGTTGTAATAACCCAGAAAATCTTGGTCAGTTTAAAATTTTTATTTTGGCAATTTTAGCGAATTTTGAATATTTAAAATAGATTATTTTAAATAATATCGACGAGAAATTTATTTTGAATATATTTCGAACGTATAAATTATATAAGTCGTCGTTAGAATATAAATATTTATATTTAATTATAAAAGGAATTGAAAATGGCGCGGTAGTTCGATAATTCGATTTCAAACTTCAATTGAATGTACCGGGTGCAAAACAATCCGGATTTTAGTGAAACCAAAAACATTAGGATCTATTTGGGAATATCTTTCCAATGAATCCGAAAAATCAAAATTTCATAGCGGGAATCAAAAGATATGTCCAGTTGAAAATTCTGAATAGTCGTTATGGAATTCAGGCCCTTAAAAATAGACATTTTGCAAACGACCTCGGATTTCGATGAAACCACTTTTGTTAGATCAGTGATGTCAAATTATTGCTAGGTTTCAAATTTCATAAATTTTCAAATCAATATGTGAGCGTGGCAAAGGAAAACGTGTTTGACCAGTTTCAGTTGATTTTAATCGACTGGAAAATGGCCATTTTTCAAATGATCTCAGAATTCAACGAAACTAGTTTTGTTAGGACCGTATCGTCAATACAAAGCTAGAAAATATTTTTCTGCAATTTATAGAGTTAGTATGTGACCCCGGTAAATTGAAATGCGCGTTCAAATTCAATATAAAGAGTTATATGTTGACTTTGACGGAAACTGATTGAAACGATCGAATCAGCTTGCGATACATATCCCATTGTGTTCGGAATAGGGGTAACTAGCTATGGACAACAGGCGGTGGGCCTCATTTTGAGGTCATATGTAAAAGTCAACATTTTGAAATTAAATAATAATAAAATTAATTAATTAAATCTCTCTCCTCACCCTCTCCTATACCTCTGGCCCCCCTTTCTCGTTTTCAATTCGATCAGAAAGAAAAAAAATCCTACGAACCCTTCCACCGCGCCCCTCCATCGACGGAGACCACCACCGTCGGAGGCGATGGACCCCCCTCCCCTCACTGCGGCGAATCCCTCCCCAGCGCGCTCCTCCTCTCCCCTTCCGAGACGCGAACCCCCTTTCCCCTTCAGCCAAATCGAGCCCCAAATACCCCACGCCCGGTGCACCGCATCATCCCAGACCCGACCACCCCCTAGCGCACCACCTCCGACGACGCCACGACCCACCTGACCGCGACCAAGCCACCACAGCACCTCAGCCCCTCCTCCAATGGGAAAAATCCGATTTTGGCCATTTTTGGTTTTGGATTCAAGCCGCCACTCGCCACTACTGACTCCGGCGCACCGTTCTCACCCCCTCTCTCTCCTCTAAGTCTGGTAAGTGATTTCGTTCTTTTTATTTTTCTAAAAAACATTATTTTTCTTTTATGATTGTTCTTTGCATGAATGAGTCGAAAGGCTAGGATTTTTATGGTCGTAAAGCCCGGATTTTTATCACATCAAAGATCATATTTTTATCATATGAAAAGATAAGATTTTTAATGTGTAAAAGATAAGATTTTTAATGCGTAAAAGATAAGATTTTTTATGTGTAGAAAAAAATAAGAATGTGGTTTTTATAATGATAAATTTGAAAAGGCGAAATCTTTAAATTTGAAAAGGCGAGACCTTTATATAGAGAATAACAAAAAAAATGAAATTTTTATCCATATAGCATAGTAAAAATTCGATTTTTATATATTGAATAGCGAAGTAAAAATTCGATTTTTATATATTGAATAGCGAAGTAAAAATTCGATTTTTATATATTGAATAGCGAAGTAAAAATTCGATTTTTATATATTGAATAGCAAAGTAAAAATTCGATTTTTATATATTGAATAGCAAAGTAAAAATTCGATTTTTACATATGTAGAGAATATGGGCAACGAAGTTGACAAAAAGGCGAGAACGATGAAGATTTCTATTTATAAAGTGTCTTGGTATTGGATAGCTATTTGTGAGCACTTCTCACTCTTCAATTTCTTTTTCTAGTTATATATATATATACTAGGATGCAGACGGTATTTAGTAACACCCGACACAATCGTCCACAGACCATGGACTTGTTTGTTTGACTGCAAAAATTAGTTAGATTATTTGATTGAAATTTAGATTGTTTGGTATAATGGAATGAAATTGATTTGATTGATGTGTGAATGGCGTGGGCCTTCACTAGACCGGGGATAAGGCTAGGCCTCGTCCCGTTTCTAGTATCGTGCCGTTATGCCGCCGAAATTTTCTAAAATAAGTTAGAAAATTTAAAATATCATTTTATTTAAAGAATGAACTGAATAGAAATTCACGTGATGAAATAAAATGTTTTATCGTTAAAAATATAATTTTTAACGTGGAAGTGAATAAAATAAAATATTCATTTACAAACCGGACGGTTTGTTTATGTACACCTATTTGAAGGACATTGATTGGGTCAATAAATTTTACACATCGCCCAACTGCACAACTAAAATCTGTGTTTGATTGTTTGAAACCCCACATGGGTGTTGGGATGAAATTTGAAGTTCACTCATCCTGATTGATAAATATGTCGATCGATTGATTGACAGGCTGTTATAAGCGTTAGATATCTATATTTGATGCTTATACAGTGTAGTGCACTTTGGTTGATGGTTGATTACTTATCGTTGCTATTATATACATGTGTTGTATGGAATCCATATAATTAACTTTATATGGTAATTGATTGGGCCTTATTCCAATCGGGAAAGTAAAGAATAATATAAAATAAAGGTTCATGTGTTGACCGTACTCATCCGTTGAGATTAGTCATGTGTTGAACGAAATATTTTAATAATAGAAATATTTGAAATCGAAATATTTTAATAATAGAAATATTTGAAATCGAAATATTTGAAATAGAAATATTTGAAATCGAAATATTTGAAATAGAATATTTGAAAACAGAAATATATGAAGCCGTGTTGATTAGATTGACGCCATTTTGACGTGAACGATATTTATATCGATTTTATTCATTTTAAAATGAATATTGAAAAGTGATTTCGAAATCGAATAGAAAACCAATTTGAATTGAATCGAATAGAAAACCAATTTGAAATGAATTGAATATAAAACGATTTCGAAGTTAATTGAATATAAAACGATTTCGAAATGAATTAAATATGAAACGATTTCGAAATGAATTAAATATGAAACGATTTCGAAATGAATTGAATATGAAACGATTTCGAAATGAATTGAATATGAAACGATTTCGAAATGAATTGAATATAAAACGATTTCGAAATGAATTGAATATGAAACGATTTCGAAATGAATTGAATATAAAACGAATTTGAAATGAATTGAATATAAAACGAATTTGAATTGAATTGAATTGAATTCAAATTGAATTGAAATTTGAATTGAATAGAAATGAATTTTAAAGCGAATTTATAAGGAAGAATTCAATTTTGATTTGAATTGAAATGGAAGTTGAAATTGTTTTTGAAACGAATTTAAAACGATTTATAAAATTCGTTTTAAATAGAAATCGACGAAATATATATAATATATATAATATATATTATATATATAATATAATGGCCTAAATAGAACGCGCCGCGCCGCGGCTGTTCGCGAATTTTGACCATTAACTTCGAACGGACATTACGGGAGATCCGACTGTCGGATTCTCCTAAAACCGGAACCGTTGGGTTCGTATCGAAAAGAGCTTTCTAACGAATATTAGAAATTCAAAATCTAACAGTTGGATTTGGAGATACGTCCAAATCAAATTTGGAAAAGGTCGCTGTAAGTGCAGTTCGATGGCCGTTGATGGAAATCGACTGTACGGGCTTTGATAATATTATTAAAAATAGTAATAATTTGTGTAAAATCATAAGAAATGATTTGGGAAAAATTGGGATGTAAAACTCCATATTCGAAAAGATAAAAATAGATTTTTATCGAAATGAACTAGTTTTGAACTAAAATTAAAACCCAATTATTTTTAAATAAATAAATTAGACTTAAAAAGGGGTTTAAATAATCGGAATTTCTAATATATTTGATCGAAATTAAATTAGAAGTGATTTGTGGGTTTATCGTGAACAGTGTTTTAAATAACACTTGTTCTTTAACCGGATAATAAATAGAATGTAATTTGGGTTTGTCGTGAACTATGTTTCAAATGGCACTAGTTCTTTAACCCAGTAAAAGGAGTTTTAATGAATCTGCAATTAGATTGAAATGTGAATTGATAATCTAAATTATCAAATTTAGAAATTGAGCGAGAATGGAGTATCACCAGTTTTGCTCCAAAGCGATAGTTAAATCTTTAATTAGATTTGAACGTAAAATGGTAATTAATTTTACCAATAACACCATAGTATTAGATATGGAGTATTACCAGTTTTGTTTCATGGGATGAATAGGTTGGGATTGGGAAATAAAATAAATAATTACTTCGGTGTGGTTCGTTAATCCCGACTAGTTTGGAAAACCATAATTTGGTTTGAAATGACATCCAAAGGAAGATTAAAGGATAAATTTTAAAGAATTTATCTTGGATAAAATTAATGGGAACCTTTCCCTAAGGATTGGAATGAGGCGTATGTTGTGTTTGTGTAACATTTGTTTTTAATATACGCGGGTTGTTCGGAAAGGCCGGGTTTATACCCATTCTGAATAACCGATTCGACGATATGTCGAAGATGAAGACGGTGGTTGAAGACCGGAAATCTTCACATCGTTTGGGTGATTACTGATGATCTTGATTGGGCTGTACACCCAAGATGAGGGAATCAGTTAGTGGTCGTCCAGACGTACTTGGAGACGGATGGATATGCGAGGAAAGTGCCTCCGGTTTCGTTCAGACCCAGAACGAACTTGTAAATGGATTGTGTGTCTGACATTGGATTTTATTCTATGTTGATTGATTTCTGTTAAATATATATCTGTTTGGCGGCGGAGAATTTATTCTCTTGCTTAACGCCCTTCTCTGATACGTACGAGCTTAGAGGTTATATATCGATAGATATCAATCGCATGGCATGAATTGCCTGTGTGGCACGCTAAGATGCAATGATCAAGGCTTTTGTTGAAAAGCAGAGTCTTGTGGTTGATGATCAAAGGACGGCCTACGTGGCAGCTTTGTGTATAATGTGAATTCGCGAGCCTCACACCTCGGTATGAGTCAAAAACGGGATAAGGACTGCAGGGAGAGCACGACGTTTCTTTCTAGCTTTGGTGGTGTCAGTGACTTACCAGCCCTGACATTTATATACTTTTCACCTATGTGGTTGTTGGATGAGGCGCCTTGATTTTAGGTCTGTAAGGACCGGGAAACGTGTGTTCAGGCATAATTAATCCTCTAACGTAAGTGAGGACCGGCCCTGAAGATCCAGGATTGCCCAGAGTGTGTAGTCCTGAGACATTTGCTAGAGTGTCTCGAAAGCGGAGAGGAGCTTGCCCCTTGCCTCGACTCATGACAGAAATCCAATTTCCAATACGTGTATTTCGGTTTTAATTGTAGAACTAGTATGGCGACATAGTGGTATGAGGCATTCATGCCGCTTATGATTTATATTTATGATTGAAATTGTTTTGACACTACACACTTATTATAGTATCGAATGATTTGTTTTAAACGTACCAAGCATGTTTGGCTGTTATAAGGTAAAACCCTATCCTCCGGCTTGCGTTGCATTGTGTGATGGGACCTGGGTCTTATAATAGCTTCATTTTTCGAAAAAGCATTGCGCTGTTTATTCTATGCACTAGTATTCTTGGGAGGAAACCCGTTCCGTGATATACGGCGTGGTCCCTTGAATTACTCTCTTTTAAAGTAAAGCTTTAAATAACTGTTTTAGTTCTCACACCAGTCATATGACTGACCTGGAGTTTATTTTTTTAACCTAAACTCTGGGTGCCCCTATTTTCCACACGGGCAGCTAGTAGTTTTGGTTTTGCAGATTTATTTTCACAGGATCCTGGTTTGCAGCTAGAATGATATCCGGAAAGCTCTGTATCCGTATATCACCTTCAGTTGTGCTTTGTATTATTTTCCGCTGCTATGTAATTTATTGTAATCTCTGATATTTATCGAATGTAATTTATTCATTTATACTCTGTATATTCTTGTATCTGATGGAATTGTTGTAATAGCAATGAAATGTTCTTCCGTCTGCGTTCTGTTTTCTCCTGTTCTCAAACGATCAGGGGTTTCGAACGGTCTAGATCGGTTTAACGACTGATTCGGATCGAGCGAAATTCCTTGCCGTCACAACCGTATCATCTTGAAGGCCGGAAGAATATCTACAATTTTCTTTTTGATTTCATAATTTAATACAGCGTGGATTGGAAGATTTACAGGAATGAAAATCGGATTGTATCGGCCATTAAAATCGTTTCTGGAGGCGGCCTGTATAAGTGGAGATAGGGTTTTGACCATTGACCATATATTCACATAAATTATAATATTAATTAATTCATTTATTACTTATTTAACGATCCGATTTCCAGACGAATCCCAACGACTGTCGTCTCTAACCAGATACCCCCATTCCGAACACAATGGGATATATATGTTTCGTAAGCCAGTTCTATCATTTCGATCAGTTTTTACCAAAATTAAAATATAAATCAATATAATGTTCAATATTAATTCCAATGTACATTTTAATTTACCGAGGCCACATATTAACTCCAAAAATTATGAAAATTGAAATACCACTATGTTTTGACGATACAGTCCTAACAAAATTAATTTCATCGAATTTGGAGACTGTTTGAAAAATGACATTTTAACTAGCTTATTAATTTTAAACTGAAATTGCAAATGCTTTTAAACTCCCCACGCTCACATATTAAGTCCAAATGACTTGAAAACTTTAACCTAACAATAGTTTGACATTCCGGATCCAACAAAAGTGGTTTCGCCGAATACGGAGGTCGTTTACAAAATGGCTATTTTTAAGGCGCTATATATAATATTAATATATATATATATTCCATAACGACTATTCTAAATCTTAAACTGGACATAACTTTTAATTTGTAAAGTGAAATATCAATTTCTTACATTCTTTAGAAAGATATTATTAAACAGATTGTAACGGTTCTTGTTTCGTCCAGTTCTGATTTATATTGAATTCTGTAAATTCATTTAAAATTAAAAAGTGAATTTTCAAACTACCGCGTTATTTTAGGTTCATTTTAATTAAATTCTAAATTTATACGTTCTAACTTTGATTTACATTAATTTCAACTCGTTATATATTAAAATAAACCATTTTAAATACTAAAAATCCATTAAATCAATTAAAAATAAAATTTTAAATTGGTTCCAAAAATACTAGTTGTTACACTCAACGGCTTATAGAAGGGTATTTTGAGTAATTTGGCTTATGCATGGAACAATGTCGTGAAGAAACATTGAAGAAACTAGCTGTAACACCACAAATTTTTAACGATACTAAAAGAGGGTAAATTAAAGAATAATTGATTTAATATTAAGAATTAAGGGAAACAGAGTACGTCGTTACGTCCGTCTCGAAGTTCTAGTCAGGATAGAAACCTAATTTCATAAAACGGATAACATATAAAGAAGTTACAAACAATGAAAGTTTGACAATCAAAACAGTGATAACTGGTGCATTTCAGAAGTGCGCCAAGGCAATTTTACACTGGCGCACCTGTAAAGTGCGCCCATAGGGGTTTTTGGGTATTCGGGCCTTTTTCAAGTAGGTGGCGACCCGTGACCTGATTCACTCTAAGGCTGAGGTGGCATTCGAGTTCTGGACATTGGCAGCTATAAATATACCTCAATTCCCTTGTTTTCTTCACAAAGAAATAATGACGGCCAAACTCTGCCGGTGTCTGAATTGAACTGGATCCCTTATCTTCTACTATCAACTAAGGCAAATCAATTGGAGATTCAAGAATCAATCTCTTCTAGTTTTATCTTCTAATCCAAACTTAGTGAGTATAGTTACTTTTACAATTAAATATTTAAAAGTAAACTTGATAGGATTATAGTTTGGATTTGTTCATATATTATATTGGATCCATTGTAAATTATGAACATATAATATTTTGGATTGATTATAACTTGGATCTAAATTTCTATGATGTAGATCTTAATCCCTATTTGTGTTAGATCTACTTTTATCTATAGATCTGAATTACGTGGACATTCTATAATGTAGATCTTAATCCCTATTTGTGTTAGATCTACTTTTATCTATAGATCTGAATTATATGGACATTCTATGATGTAGATCGTATCCCTATTTGTATTAGATCTACTTTTATCTATTAGATCTGAATTATGTGAACATTCTGTGATGTAGATCTTAATCCTTATTTGTTAGATCTAATTTTACCTATTAGATTTGTATTATGTGGACACCTAAACCATTAATCGGATCTAGTTCATTATTTGGATCCCCTTGTGCTTCTCATATTAGATCTGAACTTGTCGGACATCTAAATTAAAATTTAGATCTTGTCATGTTCATCTTATCACCTTTTCAATGTTATAACTAGTTAACTACCACAAGTTCATTAGATCTATGCTTATATGTTCACCATGTTAGTATATGTTTATGCTAGTTATGTTAGAACATTCACCTTTGTCATATTTCCACTACCTTCCTTTTTTATCGTTTATGATTAGGCTATTATTTAGCCTATACAAGCCGCAAATTATGAACATGCTAGTTAGGGAGTGGAGAGGAAAAAAAGGTTAATATTGGCATAATTTGAATGTGAACATGAGTTCGACGTATAATTCAATAATTGGGTAAATAGGCATAAATACCTAATAAGGTGTAGGTATAATTAACTGGACATATAATTCAAAAGGGGGAAAGTGGGGACATAATTACCTATAAATACATAGGTAAGAATTTGATAAAAAATGGAATGTTTAATAATTACAATTAGAAATTGTAATTGCACCTATGACATGAGGTTAGGTTGCATTAGTGGTGGAAGTCTGCCCAGACCCGACCGACATATCCAGCAGCCATTAATGTTGAACCTAATGTGAGAGGCCTAAGTGTGCAAATACGAATTGGGCTAAGACATGAGGTTAGACCCAACTTGTGGAATAAGACTGCCCAGACCCGACCGACATATCCAGCATCCACAAGGTGTAGGCCTAATGTGGGAGGTCTATCCCATTATAAACCATAAATGAACATGGTAATCAATTGGACTACTTAACCTAATCTAATCCATAAGGGATTGTATGAATATGAACTAAAGTTAGGGTTAAGCAAAACTGATTGGACAGTGGATGGGTTAACCAAATCTGGAAGGGGTGGGTAATATTTACATATAGGCCCACAAACTTAACCCGATAAGGTTATGTAATTAAAGACACCTAGTGGTATACATAACCGGAGGGAATAATAAAGTTATGTAATTAAAGACACCTTTTAGGGTAAGCATAACTGATAGAAATGAACAGGGCTATGTAATTAAAGGCACCCGGTGGTATACATAGTCAGTGAAAACCTAGTGGGGAATACAAGACAAAGGGGAGAGCTTATATCATATTGTGTGGGACTCATTTCAGTCAGTAACCCAGAGTAGGTAACAAACAAAGTACTCCGTACTAGGCGGAGAAAGGGCACACTTACTGACTGATTGTAAGAGATCCAAACGTGGAGGACGGTGTAGGCGGCGCATGAGCTGGGCAGAGGGGAATAAGACGACTGTGACACCTGTAGATATGGGGCTGTGCATATCAGTGTGGGGTTGCCACTTTAGGACATGATACATCCTACTGTTGGGCCGACACAGAGTATCTACGGAGTAGCGAGCCGATCGATTAGGGTAGTAGTTAGTGTACATTTGGATGTATGCCTTAGTCTACCACCTTGAAGTGTAAGGGATCATCTCATTCTGGTTATACTAGTAATAGTGCAGAGTAATCATTAGAAGCATATACACCTTATCCTGTATAACTATTCACACCTGCCATTTATGTACTGATCTCTCTTATCCACTTTATATGCCTGTCATGCTACATTTATTTACTTGTTAAAGTCACTAGACTCGCCAGACTTTATGTCTGACCCTTTTTGTTTCTCCTTTTTTCTTCCGTTTCTCCCCCTAGGTTCTCAGGGAGGAAACAATCAGGCTTGACCGTGATTCTGCTTACTTTTGCTAGAGTTGCTGATTTGTATAGCTCATGCTCCTATCCTTGTTGCTATGACTATATTTTGTTCTTGGGGAATTTTACTTATTTTATGTACTCTGATATTTCTGAAGTACAAGACAGTAACTTTTATGTTGTAATGGGCTTTTATGTTTCAGACATGAGATGTTTTTGGACCACGGTATCTTATGATAAATAAAGTTTTTATTCCGCTGTTATTTTATATATCTGTCTTGTAATATTCTGTACTTGTTTACCTATAACGCTTCACGAAACTTAATGCATTCCTTTTGTGAGTGACATTAACGGACGTGGGGTGTCACACTTGGTATCTGTAATGACCCGCATTGTCAGGGGTATTATAATTAATTTATTAAATTATATAAATAATGATTTAGGGAATTAAATCGTCGTTAATTAAATTATAGTGAATATTTAATTAGATTAAATAATTAAATAATATATTTAATTCAGAAATAATCAAAAATATTGGAAATCACAATATTCTGTGAACGGGGTCGTCCCTTAGATTTAATTCAGCTTAGAGTTGAATTATATTGACGAATATATTCAATCGACGACAGTTTGAACATATAAATATATTATAATTAAAATCGAGCTTGAAATGGCGCCGCAGTTCGCGATTTGGCGATTTGAACTTCAACTGAATGTACAGGATTCGTTTTAAGCCGGATTTCTGTGAAACAAGAAACGTGTGGAGCTGGTGGAGTATGTTTTCTAGTGGAAGAGAAAAATCGGGATTTCGTCATGTAGATTTTGATGTATGTCCAAATCAAATTTTAGAAAAGTCGCTGTGGAATTCCTTTATAATTTATAAAGAAATTATTTATATTTTAAAAGGGAAATCCATTATAAATCGAATATTGATTTAAACAGGATTTGAAATATCGAGTTATAAATCCCAGTAGAGCTGTATGGTATTCCACTGTGAATATATATACGAGAATATTTATTTTTAAATATTAAATTTAATTATGTTTAAATATATTTATATATTTAAATGGGTCATCCAAAGCTTTAAAAATAGCCGGTTTTGCAAACGGAGTCGGAATTCGACGAAACCAGTTTTGTTGGATCCGCAATATCAAATAGTTGTTAGATGTGAAGTTTCGTGATTTTTAGAGTCAGGGTGTGGCCGTACGGATTTTTAGAGTGAGAAACAGTCAGTATTTTGACAGTTAAAAATACGCTGTGTGAGCATACGGAGTCGGAATTTGACGAAACCAGTTTCGTTGGGACCGTAATGTCGAACTGTAACTACATGTCCAGTTTCGTGATTTTTGAATATCGTGTGTGATCACACGGATTTTTAGAAAGCAAAATGAATATAGAAATGAGCATATACCGGGAATATTCCCTTTTTAAAAATATGTAGATATTTTCTTTCTCTATAAATACCCACCCAAAACCCTTCCCTCATAACCTCATTCCCTCTGAAAATGAAATAAAGGAGCCGCCACAATTTTTACATCTTACAGTAAACTTTGGATCAATAAAATTCAAAAGAAAAACCAAATAAAATACTAAAAATCCCAAATCAAATGTCTTTGGATTCGAGAGAGCCTGCACTTCATTTCTAGCTCATTTTTGTTGGGTGCGCACTTGATCTTTGTCGCTGGAAATGGCCGGGCGTGTTCTAGGGTTACGATTTAGGGACGATATAGCTTTTGATTGATGATGTGTGTAGCGTGGTTGAGCTTGCAAGGAAGAATAGCAGTGGTTGGCGAAAATCTGGGGCATTCGATCCTCAACAAGGGGTGCGCGACTTCTGTACAGGGTTAAATACCCTGTTCGACACAAGCAGGTTTCAAAGATCGAGTTATCTAAATGAGTATTGGGTGGAAGGAGCTCGCGAAGAGGATGGAAGTGGTGGCATCGATTTGGTTTTCGGTGTAGAAGGGTTGGCGTGAGGTGGAGCTGAAGTTGGAAGAATGGAGGAGGAAGCGATCTGGAGTTTGCGTTAGAAAAGTGGGAAGACGGGTTTAAAGAGGAATAGATGGACTTGGGTATATGGTAGTGGGCCGGAGTATAATTAAGGTGAAGGCCCGTTACTAATTAAATCCAAGTTTAATTTATTTAAATTAATTCAAAACTTTAATATGGTATAACTTGATCATACAAGATCAGATCGACGAACCGTAAGTTGCGTTGGGATCGTATGGACGGGAGCAACACAATGAGACAAACCGCGAGTCAATTGGAGTCCGTTACAATTTATAGCAAAATAAATTGTCTGAATTAAGCGATGGTTATCGTCATTGACGATGATCGTCCAAATGTGAGTAAAACTCACCAACTCTGAACAGTTATATTTTTATAATGTATTTTTAGAACTGTTAATCATCTGTTGATTTTTGTGTGTTGGTTGATTGATTGAACTTCTAGTCAGTTAGTGGAAATTATATATATATAAACCATTAAATATTTTTATATTGATTCTGCTATCAGAATAATTTATATTGAACTGAAAGTGATGATAATCATATTGTGTAACATCTGTGGATGCAAGGAGACAGGTTGGAGGAATCCGACTGGATTCCTCAACAGTTATTTTATTGTTTTTCCTATATTTTAATATATGATTCTGTGTGTATGGACGAGATTAGACATCGTGATTTGATATGATTGAATACCATAACATACCGAAATGTTGATAAGGGGATTTTCAAAGTGATATTGAAAATAGAATATTTACAAAATGGGATATTTATAAATAAGAGGTATTTATAAAGTGGAATATTTATAAATAAGAAATGTTTATAAGTTATAATATTTATAAATAGGATATATTCAAAAAGGAAATAATTACAAACCATATTCTTTTTGAATGGAAAGGCCTGTGTGGCGGGTTTGGGGATTTTCCCGATGCTCCCGTTACAAAGGAGGTTAGGGCGAATTTTTCAGAGAATTTAAGGAGTTAGAATATTTCAAGAATAAATGTGAAAAGGAAATATTTGTAAACCATTTACAAATAGAATTGAAAAGGAAACGTTTTAAAAAGGAAATCATTTTTAAAGTGTAGAACCGTTATTTAAAAGTAAATCTTTCCAAATGAATAAAACGTTGTTAAAAAGGAAATCTTTATAAAGTGAATAAAGTAAATCGAATATGGTATTCGAAAGGAGTTAAATCGAATATGGTATTCGAAAGGAGTTAAATCAAATATGGTATTCGAAGAGAGTAAATCGAATATGGTATTCGAAAGTTAATAAAACGAATATGCTATTGGAAAGGGGTTAGTCGAGTTAGTTGAATAGAGTTAACCAGTTCAGTAGAGTTAACCAGTTCAGTAGAGTTAACCAGTTCAATAGAGTTAACCAGTGAGTTAAGTAAGTTAAGTTAATCAGTTGGAGTTAATCGATTCGAGTTAAGATTTTCGAGTTGATAATCGAGTTAAGTTATCGAATACCACTTATTCGAAGTAGAAGTTATCAAATATAGTTATTTGAGATAGAGTTAGTCAAACAGAGTTATTCAGGATAAGTTGCCATCTCGTACGACTACTAGCGTAATTCGCAGGGCTGTAAATAGCCTACGGTGGTCGGATGTTTCCCTAGGGAGTCAGTGTAATAACCCGAAAATCTGGGCCAGTTTAAAATTTTTATTTTGGCAATTTTAGCGAATTTTGATTATTTAAAATGAATTATTTTAAATAATATCGACGAGAAATTTATTTTGAATATAATTCGAACGTATATATTATATAGTTCGTCGTTAGAATATAAATAATTATATATAATTATAAATAGAATTGAAAATGGCGCGGTAGTTCGATAATTCGATTTCAAACTTCAATTGAATGTACCGGGTGCAAAACAATCCGGATTTTAGTGAAACCAAAAACATTAGGATCTAATTGTGAATATCTTTCCAATGAATCCGGGAAATCAAAATTTCATAGCGGGAATCAAAAGATATGTCCGGTTGAAAATTCTGAATAGTCGCTATGGAATTCAGGCCCTTAAAAATGGGAATTTTGCAAATGACCTCGGATTTCGACGAAACCTATTTTGTTGGATTCGCAGTGTCAAGTTATTACTAGATTCCAAATTTCATAATTTTTCGAATCAATATGTGAGCGTGGCAAAAGAAAACGCGTTTGACCGGTTTTAGTTGATTTTAATCGACTGGAAAATGACCATTTTTCCAACGGTCTCGGAATTCGACGAAACTTGTTTTGTTAGGACCGTATCGTCAATACGAAGCTAGAAAATATTTTTCGAGAATTTTTAGAGTTAGTATGTGACCCCGGTAATTTGAAATGTACATTTAAAATTCAATATAGTGATTTAAATGTAAATTTAGCGGAAACTGATTGTAACAGCCGAATCAGCCTACGATACATATCCCATTGTGTTCGGAATGGGGGTAAAACGCTATAGATGACAGGCGGTGGGCCTCGTTACGAGGTCGTATGTAAAAGTCAACTATTAGCAAAATAAAATAATAATAATAAAAATATATCTTCCTCTCCTTTTTATCAGCTGCCCCCCCCCCTCTTCAAAATCAAATCGACAGAAAAGGAAAAAAAACAAAACGGGATCGACGATCGACGCTTCCACCCCCCGGCCACCTGCGCCTGCGCCTCCCCCCACGACCGCGTCAACCTCCCTCTTCGCTCCTCCCTCCTACCGAACCCCTAAGCCCTGATTCCCACGAACACTAGCTCCACAAAATCAACTACTTCACCGCGAATCCGCCTCCGACTGCCATCGTCTGACCGCCTCCCCTGCAACACCCGATGCCGCGAGCGATCCCCCATCCACAGCCACAACTCGACGTTGGTGGCCTTCGCAATGATGAAAACAATGACGAGCAAATGGGTTTAAGAGGATCAGTTTTACAGTGAAAGAGAAGAACGATTAGAAGAGGTAATTAACATTGTCAAATTTCAATTTTAATTTAATTAGCATTGAATTCAAATTTCAGTTTTTAATTTAAATCACATTATTTAAATTTCGGTTCTTGATATGTATAACATTGGATTAATAAAAATGAGATTTTTATTAATATGTATGATATTGTTTTTATTAACATATATGAAATTGTTATTATAAAATATAATAGCATAGAAATAAAAATTTGGTTTTTAATGTAGATAAAATTTTAATCTTTATAGCAGAAAAGATTAGATCTAGATGTAGAAAAGTTTATATTTTTATAGTACAAAGGCGATATTTTTATTAGTAAAAATATGATTTTTATATATTGAACATCGAAGTAAAAATATGATTTTTATATATTGAACATCGAAGTAAAAATATGATTTTTATATATTGAACATCGAAGTAAAAATATGATTTTTATATATTGAACATCGAAGTAAAAATATGATTTTTATATATTGAACATCGAAGTAAAAATATGATTTTTATATATTGAACATCGAAGTAAAAATATGATTTTTATATATTGAACATCGAAGTAAAAATATGATTTTTATATATTGAACATCGAAGTAAAAATATGATTTTTATATAGGGGTTTTTACCCTCAAGGACAAAAGGAACTAAAAATTATTCCATAAGGATAAGGGGGCAAAATTTTATCCTCAAGGACAAAATTTAGTGTAAAGGGAGGAATTCAGGGGCCCACTATAATTCATCCCTTTACACTAACACTTGTCCTTATGGATAAAATTTTGCCCCCTTGTCCTTATGGAACAATTCTTTGTTCATTTTATCCTTCACGGTATTTTCCTGTTTTATATATTGAACATCGAAGTAAAAATATGATTTTTATATATTGAACATCGAAGTAAAAATGTGATTTTTATATATTGAACATCGAAGTAAAAATGTGATTTTTATATATTGAACATCGAAGTAAAAATATGATTTTTATATATTGAACATCGAAGTAAAAATATGATTTTTATATATTGAACATCGAAGTAGAAATATGATTTTTATATATTGAACATCGAAGTAGAAATATGATTTTTATATATTGAACATCGAAGTAAAAATATGATTTTTATATATTGAACATCGAAGTAAAAATATGATTTTTATATATTGAACATCGAAGTAAAAATATGATTTTTATATATTGAACATCGAAGTAAAAATATGATTTTTATATATTGAACATCGAAGTAAAAATGTGATTTTTATATATTGAACATCGAAGTAAAAATATGATTTGTATATATTGAACATCGAAGTAAAAATGTGATTTTTATATATTGAACATCGAAGTAAAAATGTGATTTTTATATATTGAACATCGAAGTAAAAATGTGATTTTTACATATTGAACATCGAAGTAAAAATGTGATTTTTATATATTGAATAGCGAAGTAAAAATATTATTTACATATGTAGTGAATACGGGCAACGAAAGCGGCAAAGGGCGAGATTGGAGAAGATTTCTATAAAAGAAGAGTCAAGATGTTTGGATAGCTTTCGGTGAGAATTTCTCACTCTTCAAATTCTTTTTCTAGTTATATATATACTAGGATGCAGACGGTGTTTAGTAGCACCCGACACCCGTCATCCACAAACCATGGATGACTTGTTTGTTTAATTGTTTGGTTGTGTAGTTGGTTAGATTATTTGGTTTGAATTGAATTGTTTGGTGAAATGAAATTGATTTGATTGATGTGTGAATGGCGTGGGCCTTCACTAGACCGGGGATAAGGCTAGGCCTCGTCCCGTTTCTAGTATCGTGCCGTTATGCCGCCGAAATTTTCTAAAATAAGTTAGAAAAATAAAAATATCATTTTATTTAAAGAATGAACTGAATAGAAATTCATATGTTGGAATAAAATGTTTTATCGTTAAAAATATAATTTTTAACGTGAATGTGAATAAATAAATATTCATTTACAAACCAGACGGTTTGTTTATGTACACCTATTTGAAGGACATTGATTGGGTCGATAAATTTTACACATCGCCCAACTGCACAAATAAAATATGCGTTTGATTGTTTGAAACCCCACACGGGTGTTGGGATGAAATTTGAAGTTCACTCATCCTGATTGATTAAATATGCCGATCGATTGATTGACAGGCTGTTATAAGCGTTGAATATCTATATTTGATGCTTATACAGTGTAGTGCACTTTGGTTGATGGTTGGTTATTTTGCAATGCTATTATGTGTGTTCAATGTATGAAAATCCATATAATTAACATTATATGGTGATTGATTGGGCCTCATTCCAATTTAGAAAATAAAGAATAATATAAAATAAAGGTTCATGTGTTGACAGTACTCATCCGTTGAGATTAGTCATGTGTTGAACGAAATATTTTAGTAATAAAATTTACATCTTTATCAATATAAAATAAAGGTTCATGTGTTGACAGTACTCATCCATTGAGATTGGTCATGTGTTGGACGAAATATTTTGATAATAACAACTATTTTGAAAAAGAAATATTTGAAATAGAATATTTGAAAATAGAAATTTATGAAGCCGTGTTGATTAGATTGACGCCATTTTGACGTGAACGATATTTATATCGATTTTATTCATTTTGAAATGAATTGAATTGAAAACGATTTCGAAATGAATTGAATTGAAAACGATTTCGAAAGGAATTGAATTGAAAACGATTTCGAAATGAATTGAATTGAAAACGATTTTGAAATGAATTGAATTGAAAACGATTTCGAAATGAATTGAATTGAAAACGATTTCGAAATGAATTGAATTGAAAACGATTTCAAAATGAATTGAATTGAAAACGATTTCGAAATGAATTGAATTGAAAACGATTTCGAAATGAATTGAATTGAAAACGATTTCGAAATGAATTGAATTGAAAACAATTTCGAAATGAATTGAATTGAAAACGATTTCGAAATGAATTGAATGGAAAACGAATTCAAATTGAATTGAAAGCGAATTGAAATGAATTCAAATTGAATTGAAATGAATTCAAATTGAATTGAAATGTGAATTGAATAGAAATGAATTTTAAAACGAATTTATAAAGAAGAATTCAATTTTGATTTGAATTGGAAAGGAAGTTGAAATTGCTTTTGAAACGAATTTAAAACTATTTATATAATTCGTTTTAAATAGAAATCGACGAAATATATATTATATATATTATATATATAATATAATGGCCTGAATAGAACGCGCCGCGCCGCGGCAGTTCGTGAATTTCGACCATTTATTTCAAACGGACATTACGGGAGATCCGACCGTCGGATTCTCCTAAAACCGGAACCGATGGGTTCGTATCGAAAAGAGCTTTCTAACGAATATTAGAAATTTAAAATCTAACGGTTGGATTTGGAGATACGTCCAAATCAAATTTGAAAAAGGTCGCTGTAAGTGCAGTTCGATGGCCATTGATGGAAATCGACTGTACGGGCCTTGATAAAATTATTAAAAATAGTAATAATTTGTGTAAAATCATATGAAATGATTTAGAAAGAATTGGGATGAAAAACTCCATATTTGAAAAGATAAAAATAGATTTTTATCGAAATAAACTAGTTTTGAACTAGAATTATTATTCTATTTATTTTTAAATAAATAAATTGAATTTGAAATGGTTTTGAAAATAACCGGAATTTCCAATGATTGCATTGGAGTGGATTTGAATCGAAATTGTCTTCGGAATATTTCGATGTTGGAATTCGTGATTATACAGATGTTGTTATGGGAATTTGAAAGATATATATATATATATATATATATATATATATATATATATATATATATATCGTTATTTCCAATACGATATTTGTTAGTCGTAGAATTTGATATTGAATATAAGCCGGCATATTTTCTATTCAGAGCCTTGTATTTAATATCAAATGTGATTTGGGTTTGTCGTGAATGGTGTCTTCACTAACACTGTTCTTGAACCCAGTTGAGAAAAGATTAAATCTTTTTATTTAGATTTAATGAAGTGTACCAATTAAATAATATTTAATTGGAATTGAATGGATATTGATTTTTGTGTTTATCGTGGACAGTGTTTTAAATAACACTCGTTCTTTAACCCGATAATTAATGAATGTGATTTTGGGTTTATCGTGAACTGTGTTTTAAATGACACTGATTCTTTAACCCAGTAAAAGATTAAAACTAAGTGGAGTTTTAATGAATCTTTAATTAGATCGAAATGATCGAGAATGGAGTAGCACCAGTTTTGCTCCAGGCGATAGTTAAATCTTTAATTAGATTTGAACGTGAAATGGTAATTGAATTTACCGATAACACCGTGGTGTTAGATATGAAGTATTACCAGTTTTACTTCATGGGATGAATAGGTTGGGATTGGGAAATTAAAATAACTGATAACTTCGGTAAGGTTCGTTAATCCCGACTAGTTAAATCGAAATTCAAAAGATGATTAAAGAATAAATTCAAGGAATTTATCTTGGATAAAATTAATGGGAACTTTTCCCTATGAATGTGAAATTTAGAAACTAACTGTCGGTTAGCTAAGCAGAATGGTTTTCTGGATATTGATCTGATGTTGGTTTCGGCCTTCGGGGTTAATATTTGGGGAATTATTCTCTTGATTAATTTACGGTTAGTGACTGATGAATTGGAATGAGGCGTATGTTGTGTTTGTGTAACACTTATTTAAAATATACGCGAGTTATGCGGAAAGACCGGGTTTATCACATTCTGAATAACTGATACGACGATAAGTCGAAGATGAAGACGGTGGTCGAAGACCGGAAGTCTTCACGTTGTTTGGGTGATTACTGATGATCTTGATTGGGCTGTACACCCAAGAAGATGGAAACAGTTGGTGATCGTCCAGACGTACGTGGAGATCGATGGATATGCGAGGTACAAGGTGCCTCCGGTTTCGTTCAGACCCAGAACGGACTTGTAAATGGACTGTGTGTCTGACATTGGATTTTAGTCCGTGTGATTGATCTCTATTAAATATATATCTGTTTGGCGGCGGAGAATTTATTCTCTTGCTTAACGCCCTTCTCTGAGACGTACGAGCTCAGGGGTTATATATTGATGGATATCAAACGCATGGAGTGAATTGCCTGTGTGGCATGCCAAAGTGGCAATTGATCGAGGCTTCTGTTGAAAAGCAAAGTCTTGTGGTGATGATCAAAGTAAGGCCTTTGTGGCGTAGCTTTGTGTAACGTTGATTCGCGAGCTTCACACCCGGTATGAACCAAAAACGGGAGAGGACGTCAGGGAGGGCATGCGTTTCTTTCTAGCTAGAAGTGGCGTCAGTGGTTTTACACGCCCTGACGAGTTTGACTTATGTGGTTGTTGCTGTTGCGAGGCGCCTCGGATTGATCGGTCGTTCTCGAACCGATGGAGTCATTTAGTTGGCTCGTTTACGCCCCATAGGACAGGGAAACGCATGTTCAGGGTTTAAGTTTAATCCACATCGGTGGACTGGCCTTGAGGATCCAAGGGTCACTCGAGTTCTGGTCCTGAGGCTCGGGCTAGACAGTCTCGAATCGGTTGAGGACTATCTTTTGCCTCGGTTCATAGATGGAAATCTAATTTCCAAATACGTGACATTTGCGGTTTTATTTGTAGAGCCTAGTATGGCGACATAGTGGGATGGGGCGCTCATGCCGCCTATGATTGATACTTATGATTTGAAGTTGTTTTATACACTATGCGCTTATAATAGTATCAAACGATTTGGTTTTAACCGTATCAAGCATTCTTTGGCTGTTATAAGGGAAAACCCTATCCTCGGCTGCGTTGCATTGTGTGATGGGACCTGGGTCTTATAACAGCTTCATTTTTCTTTATTTAGCATTGCGCTGTTTGTTTTATGCACTGGTATTCTTGGGAGGAAACCCGTTCCATGTTATACGGCGTGGTCCCTTGATTTACCTAACTTTTAAAATAAAGAATAATAACTGTTTTAGTTCTCACACCAGTCACATGACTGACCTGGAGTGTATTGTTTTAACCTAAACTCTGGGTGCCCCTATTTTATGAGCCTACTGGCTAGCCGCTTGGCTTTTTCTTTTTCTGGAGTCATTTAGTTGGCTCGTTTACGCCCCATAGGGCGGGGAAACGCATGTTCAGGGTTTAAGTTTAATCCACATCGGTGGACTGGCCCTGAGGATCCAAGGATCACTCGAGCTCTGATCCTGAGGCTCGGGCTAGACAGTCTCGAATATGTTGAGGACTATCTTTTGCCTCGGTTCAAAGATGGAAATCCAATTTCCAAATACGTGACATTTGCGGTTTTATTTGTAGAGCCTAGTATGGCGACATAGTGGGATGGGGCGCTCATGCCGCCTATGATTGATACTTATGATTTGAAGTTGTTTTATACACTATGCACTTATAATAGTATCAAACGATTTGGTTTTAACCGTATCAAGCATTCTTTGGCTGTTATAAGGGAAAACCCTATCCTCGGCTGCGTTGCATTGTGTGATGGGACCTGGGTCTTATAACAGCTTCATTTTTCTTTATTTAGCATTGTGCTGTTTGTTTTATGCACTGGTATTCTTGGGAGGAAACCCGTTCCGTGTTATACGGCGTGGTCCCTTGATTTACCTAACTTTTATAATAAAGAATAATAACTGTTTTAGTTCTCACACCAGTCACATGACTGACCTGGAGTTTATTGTTTTAACCTAAACTCTGGGTGCCCCTATTTTGACACGGGCAGCTAGTAGTTTTGGGTTTTGCAGATTTATATTCACAGGATCCTGGTTTACAGCTGGAACGATACCCGGAAAGATTTGTATCTGTATATCTCCTTCTAGTTGTGTATTGTATTATTTTCCGCTGCTATGTAATTTATTGTAATCTCTGATATTTCTGTGTAATATTTATTCATTTATACTCTGTATATTCTTGTAATCTGATGCATTGTTGTAATATACAATGAAATGTTCTTTCATATGCGTTCTTTTGTGGCTTGTTCTCGAACTACCCGCTCTTTCCTTTACGGGGAAGTTATGGGTTTTCACAGTTGGTATCAGAGCTTTGGTTTACAAAGCTTAGAGAACAAGACACATTAGAACCGTACGAAAGAATTCATCAGATATTGGATTAGCAATATCCAATTAGAATGACTCGTTAGAGATAGGATCAGTAGTATCCTAGAACGAGTGTGAAGAGTATATTTTTAAAGTGAAAACAAATTTTGTTTTGAAAATCTAAATCACTTATTCGTATTTGATTATTTATTTATATTGATTAGGACAGTCCAATATATAAAGATTTTGCATATACGCCTTGCAAACGTGTATTTGAAGTTTTAATATACTGGATAGATATAGAATCACACTCTAGTCGCCCGAAGATGATTCTGATGATAGTTCGAACATCATCAGAATTGGTATTCGTGTTTAGAAGGTGTGATATCTATATATTTCCTATTGACTGGTGTGAGAACCAAAATTAGATAGGGCCTATTGTTGTGATTTGGCATCAAAAATTTGATTTTTGTATATGTATCAAAATTATGAATTTGAAACTCTAATTCACTAATTGATTGATGTTTGTGTTGCTTGTTTAATTGTTTGATAATTTTGAACCATTTAGCCTAATTATATCAAATATTGAACGATATTGAAAATTAGTCGCATTTGCTTGCATATACATGTACTTACATTGAACAGGTCATAGCAAGGAGGCTAGAGCCAGAGAATAAAATTTGTTTGCCCGACAAATAGGTACATGTTTACTACATAATTTACTGTTTTGTTTGGGTGATGATGATTTTATGTGCCTACTGGCTAGCTGCTTGGCTTTTTCTTTTTCTTTTTGAGATCAGAAGGACCGGGGAAGCTATTTGAAATTCCCCGATGCTCCCGGTGCAGGGGAGGTTATGGCGAAATTTTTCAAAAATTTAGGGTGTTAGCCAAACTTTTGAAGAATTTGAAAATTCTCAGAAACTAAAAAGTTGGAGAATGGAAGCCGGATCGAACGTAGCGTTGATTGATCAAGCCACTTTCGACTTTGTTCCTTTTCGGGGACGAAAAGTTTTAAGTGGGGGAGATTGTAATAACCCGAAAATCTGGGCCAGTTTAAAATTTTTATTTTGGCAATTTTAGCGAATTTTGATTATTTAAAATGAATTATTTTAAATAATATCGACGAGAAATTTATTTTGAATATAATTCGAACGTATATATTATATAGTTCGTCATTAGAATATAAATAATTATATATAATTATAAACAGAATTGAAAATGGCGCGGTAGTTCGATAAATCGATTTCAAACTTCAATTGAATGTACCGGGTGCAAAACAATCCGGATTTTAGTGAAACCAAAAACATTAGGATCTAATTGTGAATATCTTTCCAACGAATCCGGGAAATCAAAATTTCATAGCGGGAATCAAAAGATATGTCCGGTTGAAAATTCTGAATAGTCGCTATGGAATTCAGGCCCTTAAAAATGGGAATTTTGCAAATGACCTCGGATTTCGACGAAACCAGTTTTGTTGGATCCGCAGTGTCAAGTTATTGCTAGATTCCAAATTTCATAATTTTTCGAATCAATATGTGAGCGTGGCAAAAGAAAACGCGTTTGACCGGTTTTAGTTGATTTTAATCGACTGGAAAATGGCCATTTTTCCAACGGTCTCGGAATTCGACGAAACTAGTTTTGTTAGGACCGTATCGTCAATACGAAGCTAGAAAATATTTTTCGAGAATTTTTAGAGTTAGTATGTGACCCCGGTAATTTGAAATGTACGTTTAAAATTCAATATAGTGATTTAAATGTAAATTTAACGGAAACTGATTGTAACAGCCGAATCAGCCTACGATACATATCCCATTGTGTTCGGAATGGGGGTAAAACGCTATAGACGACAGGCGGTGGGCCTCGTTACGAGGTCGTATGTAAAAGTCAACTATTAGCAAAATAAAATAATTAAAATAATAATAATAATAATATATCTTCCTCTCCTTTTTATCAGCTGCCCCCCCCCCCTCTTCAAAATCAAATCGACAGAAAAGGAAAAAAAAAAAACGGGATCGACGATCGACGCTTCCACCCCCCGGCCACCTGCGCCTCCGCCTCCCCCCACGACCGCGTCAACCTCCCTCTTCGCTCCTCCCTCCTACCGAACCCCTAAGCCCTGATTCCCCGAACCCTAGCTCCACAAAATCAACTACTTCACCGCGAATCCGCCTCCGACTGCCATCGTCTGACCGCCTCCCCTGCAACACCCGATGCCGCCAGCGATCCCCCATCCACAGCCACAACTCGACGTTGGTGGCCTTCGCAATGATGAAAACAATGACGAGCAAATGGGTTTAAGAGGATCAGTTTTACAGTGAAAGAGAAGAACGATTAGAAGAGGTAATTAACATTGTCAAATTTCAGTTTTAATTTAATTAGCATTGAATTCAAATTTCAGTTTTTAATTTAAATCACATTATTTAAATTTCGGTTCTTGATATGTATAACATTGGATTGATAAAAATGAGATTTTTATTATTATGTATGATATTGTTTTTATTAACATATATGAAATTGTTATTATAAAATATAATAGCATAGAAATAAAAATTTGGTTTTTAATGTAGATAAAATTTTAATCTTTATAGCAGAAAAGATTAGATCTAGATGTAGAAAAGTTTATATTTTTATAGTACAAAGGCGATATTTTTATTAGTAAAAATATGATTTTTATATATTGAACATCGAAGTAAAAATATGATTTTTATATATTGAACATCGAAGTAAAAATACGATTTTTATATATTGAACATCGAAGTAAAAATAGGATTTTTATATATTGAACATCGAAGTAAAAATGTGATTTTTATATATTGAACATCGAAGTAAAAATGTGATTTTTATATATTGAACATCGAAGTAAAAATATGATTTTTATATATTGAACATCGAACTAAAAATATGATTTTTATATATTGAACATCGAAGTAAAAATATGATTTTTATATATTGAACATCGAAGTAAAAATATGATTTTTATATATTGAACATCGAAGTAAAAATATGATTTTGATATATTGAACATCGAAGTAAAAATATGATTTTTATATATTGAACATCGAAGTAAAAATGTGATTTTTATATATTGAACATCGAAGTAAAAATGTGATTTTTATATATTGAACATCGAAGTAAAAATATGATTTTTATATATTGAACATCGAAGTAAAAATATGATTTTTATATATTGAACATCGAAGTAAAAATATGATTTTTATATATTGAACATCGAAGTAAAAATATGATTTTTATATATTGAACATCGAAGTAAAAATATGATTTTTATATATTGAACATCGAAGTAAAAATGTGATTTTTATATATTGAACATCGAAGTAAAAATATGATTTGTATATATTGAACATCGAAGTAAAAATGTGATTTTTATATATTGAACATCGAAGTAAAAATGTGATTTTTATATATTGAACATCGAAGTAAAAATGTGATTTTTATATATTGAACATCGAAGTAAAAATGTGATTTTTATATATTGAATAGCGAAGTAAAAATATGATTTTTACATATGTAGTGAATACGGGCAACGAAAGCGGCAAAGGGCGAGATTGGAGAAGATTTCTATAAAAGAAGAGTCAAGATGTTTGGATAGCTTTCGGTGAGAATTTCTCACTCTTCAAATTCTTTTTCTAGTTATATATATAATAGGATGCAGACGGTGTTTAGTAGCACCCGACACCCGTCATCCACAGACCATGGATGACTTGTTTGTTTAATTGTTTGGTTGTGTAGTTGGTTAGATTATTTGGTTTGAATTGAATTGTTTGGTGAAATGAAATTGATTTGATTGATGTGTGAATGGCGTGGGCCTTCAATAGACCGGGGATAAGGCTAGGCCTCGTCCCGTTTCTAGTATCGTGTCGTTATGCCGCCGAAATTTTCTAAAATAAGTTAGAAAAATAAAAATATCATTTTATTTAAAGAATGAACTGAATAGAAATTCATATGTTGGAATAAAATGTTTTATCGTTAAAAATATAATTTTTAACGTGAATGTGAATAAATAAATATTCATTTACAAACCAGACGGTTTGTTTATGTACACCTATTTGAAGGACATTGATTGGGTCGATAAATTTTACACATCGCCCAACTGCACAAATAAAATATGCGTTTGATTGTTTGAAACCCCACACGGGTGTTGGGATGAAATTTGAAGTTCACTCATCCTGATTGATTAAATATGTCGATCGATTGATTGACAGGCTGTTATAAGCGTTGAATATCTATATTTGATGCTTATACAGTGTAGTGCACTTTGGTTGATGGTTGATTATTTTGCAATGCTATTATATGTGTGTAATGTATGAAAATCCATATAATTAACATTATATGGTGATTGATTGGGCCTCATTCCAATTTAGAAAATAAAGAATAATATAAAATAAAGGTTCATGTGTTGACAGTACTCATCCGTTGAGATTAGTCATGTGTTGAACGAAATATTTTAGTAATAAAATTTACATCTTTATCAATATAAAATAAAGGTTCATGTGTTGACAGTACTCATCCATTGAGATTGGTCATGTGTTGGACGAAATATTTTGATAATAACAACTATTTTGAAAAAGAAATATTTGAAATAGAATATTTGAAAATAGAAATTTATGAAGCCGTGTTGATTAGATTGACGCCATTTTGACGTGAACGATATTTATATCGATTTTATTCATTTTGAAATGAATTGAATTGAAAATGATTTCGAAATGAATTGAATTGAAAACGATTTCGAAATGAATTGAATTGAAAACGATTTAGAAAGGAACTTTAATTGAAAACGATTTCAAAATGAATTGAATTGAAAACGATTTCGAAATGAATTGAATTGAAAACGATTTTGAAATGAATTGAATTGAAAACGATTTCGAAATGAATTGAATTGAAAACGATTTCGAAAGGAATTGAATTGAAAACGATTTGGAAATGAATTGAATTGAAAACGATTTCGAAATGAGTTGAATTGAAAACGATTTCGAAATGAATTGAATTGAAAACGATTTCGAAATGAATTGAATTGAAAACGATTTCGAAATGAATTGAATTGAAAACGATTTCGAAATGAATTGAATGGAAAACGAATTCAAATTGAATTGAAATGAATTCAAATTGAATTGGAATTTGAATTGAATAGAAATGAATTTTAAAACGAATTTATAAAGAAGAATTCAATTTTGATTTGAATTGAAAAGGAAGTTGAAATTGCTTTTGAAACGAATTTAAAACTATTTATATAATTCGTTTTAAATAGAAATCGACGAAATATATATTATATATTATATATATATATATAATATAATGGCCTGAATAGAACGCGCCGCGCCGCGGCAGTTCGTGAATTTCGACCATTTATTTCAAATGGACATTACGGGAGATCCGACCGTCGGATTCTCCTAAAACAGGAACCTTTGGGTTCGTATCGAAAAGAGCTTTCTAACGAATATTTGAAATTTAAAATCTAACGGTTGGATTTGGAGATACGTCCAAATCAAATTTGAAAAAGGTCGTTGTAAGTGCAGTTCGATGGCCATTGATGGAAATCGACTGTATGGGCCTTGATAAAATTATTAAAAATAGTAATAATTTGTGTAAAATCATATGAAATGATTTAGAAAGAATTGGGATGAAAAACTCCATATTTGAAAAGATAAAAATAGATTTTTATCGAAACAAACTAGTTTTGAACTAGAATTATAATACTATTTATTTTTAAATAAATAAATTGAATTTGAAATGGTTTTGAAAATAACCGGAATTTCCAATGATTGCATTGGAGTGGATTTGAATCGAAATTGTCTTCGAATATTTCGATGTTGGAATTCGTGATTATACAGATGTTGTTATGGGAATTTGAAAGATATATATATATATATATATATATATATATATATATATATATATATATATATATATATCGTTATTTCCAATACGATATTTGTTAGTCGTAGAATTTGATATTGAATATAAGCTGGCATATTTTCTATTCAGAGCCTTGTATTTAATATCAAATGTGATTTGGGTTTGTCATGAATGGTGTCTTCACTAACACTGTTCTTGAACCCAGTTGAGAAAAGATTAAATCTTTTTATTTAGATTTAATGAAGTGTACCAATTAAATAATATTTAATTGGAATTGAATGGATATTGATTTTTGGGTTTATCGTGGATAGTGTTTTAAATAACACTCGTTCTTTAACCCGATAATTAATGAATGTGATTTTGGGTTTATCGTGAACTGTGTTTTAAATGACACTGATTCTTTAACCCAGTAAAAGATTAAAACTAAGTGGAGTTTTAATGAATCTTTAATTAGATTGAAATGATCGAGAATGGAGTAGCACCAGTTTTGCTCCAAGCGATAGTTAAATCTTTAATTAGATTTGAACGTGAAATGGTAATTGAATTTACCGATAACACCGTGGTGTTAGATATGAAGTATTACCAGTTTTACTTCATGGGATGAATAGGTTGGGATTGGGAAATTAAAATAACTGATTACTTCGGTAAGGTTCGTTAATCCCGACTAGTTAAATCGAAATTCAAAAGATGATTAAAGAATAAATTCAAGGAATTTATCTTGGATAAAATTAATGGGAACTTTTCCCTATGAATGTGAAATTTAGAAACTAACTGTCGGTTAGCTAAGCAGAATGGTTTTCTGGATATTGATCTGATGTTGGTTTCGGCCTTCGAGGTTAATATTTGGGGAATTATTCTCTTGATTAATTTACGGTTAGTGACTGATGAATTGGAATGAGACGTATGTTGTGTTTGTGTAACACTTATTTAAAATATACGCGAGTTATTCGGAAAGACCGGGTTTATCCCATTCTGAATAACTGATACGACGATAAGTCGAAGATGAAGACGGTGGTCGAAGACCGGAAGTCTTCACGTTGTTTGGGCGATTACTGATGATCTTGATTGGGCTGTACACCCAAGAAGATGGAAACAGTTGGTGATCGTCCAGACGTACGTGGAGATCGATGGATATGCGAGGTACAAGGTGCCTCCGTTTTCGTTCAGACCCAGAACGGACTTGTAAATGGACTGTGTGTCTGACATTGGATTTTAGTCCGTGTGATTGATCTCTATTAAATATATATCTGTTTGGCGGCGGAGAATTTATTCTCTTGCTTAACGCCCTTCTCTGAGACGTACGAGCTCAGGGGTTATATATTGATGGATATCAAACGCATGGAGTGAATTGCCTGTGTGGCATGCCAAAGTGGCAATTGATCGAGGCTTCTGTTGAAAAGCAAAGTCTTGTGGTGATGATCAAAGTAAGGCCTTTGTGGCGTAGCTTTGTGTAACGTTGATTCGCGAGCTTCACACCCGGTATGAACCAAAAACGGGAGAGGACGTCAGGGAGGGCATGCGTTTCTTTCTAGCTAGAAGTGGCGTCAGTGGTTTTACACGCCCTGACGAGTTTGACTTATGTGGTTGTTGCTGTTGCGAGGCGCCTCGGATTGATCGGTCGTTCTCGAACCGATGGAGTCATTTAGTTGGCTCGTTTACGCCCCATAGGGCGGGGAAACGCATGTTCAGGGTTTAAGTTTAATCCACATCGGTGGACTGGCCCTGAGGATCCAAGGGTCACTCGAGCTCTGATCCTGAGGCTCGGGCTAGACAGTCTCGAATCGGTTGAGGACTATCTTTTGCCTCGGTTCATAGATGGAAATCCAATTTCCAAATACATGACATTTGCGGTTTTATTTGTAGAGCCTAGTATGGCGACATAGTGGGATGGGGCGCTCATGCCGCCTATGATTGATACTTATGATTTGAAGTTGTTTTATACACTATGCACTTATAATAGTATCAAACGATTTGGTTTTAACCGTATCCAGCATTCTTTGGCTGTTATAAGGGAAAACCCTATCCTCGGCTGCGTTGCATTGTGTGATGGGACCTGGGTCTTATAACAGCTTCATTTTTCTTTATTTAGCAATGCGCTGTTTGTTTTATGCACTGGTATTCTTGGGAGGAAACCCGTTCCGTGTTATACGGCGTGGTCCCTTGATTTACCTAACTTTTAAAATAAAGAATAATAACTGTTTTAGTTCTCACACCAGTCACATGACTGACCTGGAGTTTATTGTTTTAACCTAAACTCTGGGTGCCCCTATTTTGACACGGGCAGCTAGTAGTTTTGGGTTTTGCAGATTTATATTCACAGGATCCTGGTTTACAGCTGGAACGATATCCGGGAAGCTTTGTATCCGTATATCTCCTTCTAGTTGTGTATTGTATTATTTTCCACTGCTATGTAATTTATTGTAATCTCTGATATTTCTGTGTAATATATATTCATTTATACTCTGTATATTCTTGTAATCTGATGCATTGTTGTAATATACAATGAAATGTTCTTTCATATGCGTTCTTTTGTGGCTTGTTCTCGAACTACCCGCTCTTTCCTTTACGGGGAAGTTATACGTTTTCACATCAGGCGTAACCATTGTGATCGCTGCGATCTAGAGTCAAGCGAATGAAGTTAAATCGAATATTAGTTATTCGATAGGAGTTAAGTTCTTGAGTTAGATTATCGAGATAAGTTAATCGAGTTAAGTTCTTGAGTTAGATTATCGAGATAAGTGAGTCGAGTTAAGTTCGTCGAGTTAAATTAATCGATGTTAGTTTCATCGAAAGGAGTTAATCGATGTTAGTTTCATCGAAAGGAGTTATCGATTATTAGTTAATCGAAGTGAGTTATAGAATATTAGTTAAATCGAAGGAGATATCGAATATAGTTTATTCGATGGAGTTAATCAATTAGAGTTAAATCAAAGAAGTTAATCGAATATAGTTTATTCGAATAGAGTAAATGAGTTAATCGAATATAGTTTATTCGAATAGAGTTAGAGGAGTTATCGAATATAGTTTATTCGACAGGAGTTAAGTGAATTAGTTAAGTTAAACTAAGTGAATTAGTTAGGTGAATTGGTTAAGTTAACCAAAGTGAATTAGTTGAGTTAATCAAAGTGATTAGTTCAGTTAATCGAGATAAGTAAATCAAGTTAGGGTAATCGAGTTGAATTTGTCAGTCGAGTTAATAAATGGAGTTAGTCAAACCAAGTAAAACCAGTTAGAGTTAATTAATTAAGATTGACCAGTTAGAGTTAATCAATCAGAGTTAATCAAATAGAGTTAAGTAAAATTAGAACTGACTAGAGATTAGTAAATTGAATGGTTTTCTAAGTGTCTATCTGATGTTGGTTTCGGTCTTCGGTATTTATACTTAGGGGATTGTTCTCATACTAGTTTACAGTTAGGGACTGATAGTTGGGGTAGAGTAGTGATTTGTAAATAAGCAGATGGAAACGTTTTCCAGTGTTAATAACATATATTTTCTAAACATAGAAAATAAGGCGATGTGAATATATATAGATATATGTTGATGATTGATCGATATAATTTCCATTTGGGAATGATATCGTTGTTTGCACATTTGTTTTTCTTCGATAGTTAACTCACAGACTATCGAAGTTTTTGACCAATTTAACGTTGTTAATATGGAGAGACCGGTTGGATTATTATCCAAAGAACCACTCTGTATTGGCATAAGCATTGCGAATGATATATGCCAAAGATAATTGAAGACGGAGTAAAATTGCAAGGGCTATTGTATAAGTCTTAGATAACAGTGCCTAAGATGGATATACAGAATAGTGCCTTCGGTTTGTCCAGTCCCAGGACAACTTGTATGGACGAAGGTCTGACAAGTATATCCAATGGATCGCGTAAGTTGATCTGTTCAAATGTATTCACGTTTGGTGGCGGAGGAATTCGTTTCTCTTAGCTGTATACCCGTGTTATTTTTGGATAAGTCAATTTGTGATTTGGCGGGTATGACGATGTGACATTCTAAGTGAATGAAGATGGATGTCTGACAGAGTATTTCCAGAAAGGTCACGTACATTGATCTCTTCAACCGTACCAAGAGTGGAAGCGGAGAAGGAAGCTTCTTGTAGCTGACACGTAATGTACTGTTGTAGACGTCTATTAGTGATTTTCGACGGATCTGATAATGTGGCATTCGAAGTGAATCTGATGTGATGATAAAGCGTAGCTTCTAGCCTCATCAACCGGTAAATGACAGAAATCGGGCAGGCAGCATGGCTAAGTCGGTCGCACCGAAGTAGGGTCTATAATCACCTATCTAGAGAATATTCATTTGTTTCTTAAATCTATCAATGTTGTCCCATATATATACGGGAACGGTTGCTGATCCCAACCGTTGGTGATGTACATTCGATACACTCAAGCGAAATGAGTGGTCGGTTATGTGTGGCTGAGTTACAAGATGTTCTTGTTGAACTCCAGTGTATCGTTCCTAGAGTACACTGATCGGAAGGTGGTTCCATACCTTGTCATAGTTGGAAATCCATTATCTAATACGTGCGTGCGATTTTGATTGTATACTATATATGTAGAACGTGAGATGAAAGCGTTTCTGCTAGATTGATATATATTTGTACTTAGACATTATTATAATATCAGAATGATATTGCTTGTCAAAGATGTTGGATTCTCATAAGGGAAAAACCCGTTCCGTATTCACGGCGTGGTCTTATGAGATATCATATATATGTTAAACTGTGTTAAACTATTTTACTCACACCAGTCCCATGACTGACCCGGAGTTTATTTTGTTGTTTTCCCTAAGCTCTTGGGTGCCTAAATTTGTACGGGCAGTCAAGTAGTCGGGATTTACAGATATACTTGAAGAGCTGGAGCAGGAGGCTTCTGGATCATATAGCTATAGTTTATTTCCGCTGTGTTGTAAGTGCTGTACTCTGATAAGTGCTATTGTATACATAACTGTTATATTTCAAAGTTATGTTATATATTATATGTTATTCGTTCCACTGTGAGGTTCGTGTTACTCTGATGTTGTGTTCTTCTTCTTCTTCTATTCTAAGTTTCTATCTTATCTATTCTCACCTTCTAATTTCTTTCATTAATTACCAGGATTTTTCGAGGTTTTGGTTATCGACATCGCGTTTATGTCGATAACCAAAGTCGCTCAAAATCCGGGTCATTACAGTATCAAAGCCTAAGGTTACCAAATTAGATAAAAGAAAGTATTTTCAAAAAGAAAATTCTGTTTTGAAAACATTCCCCAAAAAGCCATATGTAGTACCCTTCGGTCGTTTGTCTAAATCTCTTCCTTTTTATTTTCAACATGTCTAGGGAAAAAACATTCCTAATATCCCAGAGGGCGTTACGATACCCGGATGGTTCTGAAGGTATCTGGAGGTCACAGCGCCTGCCAAAGGCCAGAGAAACATTCCTCCCCCAGCTGCACCAGTCATTCCTCCTCCTGCCCCTCCAAAAGCAGATAACTTCGCCAAGATCTGCAATGACTTCCTTGCTATGGGAGGGGAGCCACTCCATGGGAACGAGACATTCGTAGAAGCGTGGAATTGGCTCAAGGAGACCAAGGACTTGTTCGTAATCTTTGAAGTAAAGGATAGAAAGAAGATTTAGTTAGCTGCTTGGCTACTGAAAGATGAAGCCACATTTTAGTGGGAAGTCACCTAAGCTGGACGTCCAGTGGAAACTTGGGAAGATTTTAGACAGAGGTTCGAAATGAAATTTCTCTCCCAAGCTGAGAGAAGCATGCAGATGGAGAGGTTCTTAGCGCTCAAACAAAGAAAACTTGACGGTGAAAGAATATGTGAACAAATTCAACCAGTTAGCAAGGTTCGGGTTAGAATTGGTGGATACACCGCACAAGAAGGCGTTGCCATTTGCTAAAGGGTTGAATAAAGCTCTGCATGGGTTAACCATGTCTCATATTCCAATGGGGCCCACTTTTGAAAAGCTTGTCGATATGGCCCTAATGCATGAGGAAGACAAGGGAGAAAAGAAGGAAGTAAAGGCTGAGGAAACATCGCAAAATAAGAAGGTGTGGCCCTGGAAGGGGCAACAGCAATAGCAACAACAACAGCAGAAGAAAGGTGACAAGAATGAAAAGGGCAAGGATAAGAGGAAATGTCATAGTTGTGGGAAGGAAGGTCACTTGATCAAAGATTGTAAGAGAAGGAAGAACGCTTACTTTAACTGCGGAGAAGTCCGACACTTTGCTAAAGAGTGCCTGAAGAAACGGGGATCATAGGCACAAGGTCAAAGGGAAGGAACTTCTGGAGGGTAGATTCATGCTCTCGCGACCAGTGCTCCGGATAGAGGTAGAAAAATTTCCGTGGAAGGTTACTTTCTCTTTCAAACCATCCTATTAGAACACTTTTTAATTCTGGTACCTCACATTCATTTATATCAAGTTCTATAGTTGAATCTCTGCACTTAGTTATTAGTATGGTAGTAGATCCCGTATTTGTTTCAAACCCCATTGGTGGTTCGTCTCATTTATCTATGATTTGTCAGGGTTTGAAAATATCTGTGTTAGGCGTCGAGTTTGAAAACGACGTGTATGTGCTCAGGTTTATGGGCTACAGGGTGATTCTAGGAATGGATTGGCTTACCACATATGGTGCCATTTTGGATAGTGAAACGAGGGTCGTTAGCTTCTAACTTGCCATGGGAAGACCCTCGAGATTTCTTATGACCCACAAGGGTCGGTTATACTTAGTTTCCTAGAGTCTCTTGATGCATCTATCGATGACTTGGAATCTGTTCTAGTAGTCCGAGATTATTCCGATTTTTTTGATAAGGTTCGGGGTTTACCTCCAAGGCGCGAAATTGACTTTCATATATATCTGGTGGACAATGCAAAGCTAGTTGCATTGCCAGTGCGCCATATGACTCCAAGGGAAAGAAGGGAGCTGAGTAAGAAAGTAGGGGAGCTACTTGAAAAAGGGTTTATCAGATGAAGCATATCTGAATGGGGTGCTCTAGTAGTATTTGCGACTAAGGCGGATGGTTCGCTTCGTTTGTGTGTTGACCATAGAGAGCTGAATAAACTCACTAAGAAGAATAGGCACCCGCTTCCGAGGATTAATGATTTATTTGATCACCTTGTTGGTGCTTCGGTATTTTCTCAGTTAGACTTGGCCACGGGGTTTCATCAGTTGAGGGTGGTTGAGGACAGCATAGGTAAGACTGCTTTTAGAACTCCGGATGGTTTCTTTGAATGACTAGCTATGCCTTTTGGGTTGACGAATGCACCAGTCTATTTTGTTGATTTAATGACTAGGGTGTTTCAGGAGTTCCTAAATATATTTGTTGTAGTCTTTGTTGATGATATTTTGATCTTCCCTAAGAGCGAAGAAGAGCATGCCCGGCATTTGAGATAAGTTTTTAAAACTCTCCGTGACCATCAGCTTAAGGCAAAGTTCTCCAAATGCCATTTTTCGAGAAAGGAGGTGAGATTCTTAGGGCATGTATTCTCTAAAGAAGGATATCTGTAGATCCCGCGAAAGTAGGTTCGGTGCAAGATTGGCAGATTCCTAAAAATGCAACAGAGTTGAGAAGCTTTCTTGGGTTGGCAGGTTACTATAGGAAGTTCATTAAGGACTTCGCAAAGATATCAGCCCCACTCACCAAGCTAACAAAGAATACCTTGGTGTTTTCATGGGATATAGGCTGTGATGTTGCTTTCCAACGACTGAAGAGGGCTCTGATAACAACCCCAGTCTTGACCTTGCCTGATGGGAGTAAAAAATTTACCGTTTACACTGACGCGTGTGGCACAGGTCTTCGTGTGGTTCTGATGCAAGAAAGGAAAGTAGTATGTTATGGGGGTAGACAGTTGAGAGTTCATGAGAAGAACCACCCCACCTGTAACGAACCAAACTTCCCCATAAAGGAAAGCCTAGATTGTCTGAGAACACGAAAAATAAGAACACAAACAGAGAACATTTCATTGCTTATTACAACAATTTACATCAGAGTACAAGAATATACAGAGTATGAGCAAATAATATACATTTGATAAATATCAGAGATTTAATATACATTACATAACAGCGGAAACTAATACAAAACACAACTGAAAGAGATACATGGATACAGAGTTTTCAGAATATCATTCCAGTTGTAAACCAGGATCATGTGAATATAAATCTGCAAAACCAAAACTACTAGCTACCCGTGTAGAAAATAGGGGCACCCAGAGTTTAGGTTAAAACAATAAACTCCAGGTCAGTCATGTGACTGGTGTGAGAACTAAAACAGTTATTTTAAACTTTACTTTCAAATTAGGTAAATTAAGGGACCATGCCGTATAACACGGAACGGGTTTCCTCCCAAGAATACCAGTGCATAAAACAAACAGTGCAATGCTTTTTGGAAAAATGAAGCTATTATAAGACCCTAGCCCCATCACACAATGCAACGCAAGCCGGAGGATAGGGTTTTCCCTTATAATAGCCAAACATGCTTGGTACGTTTTAAACAAATCATTTTGATACTATTATAGTGTAAAGTGTATGAAAACAACTTCAAAAATAAATGTATCAATCATAGACGGCATAGTATCCTATGCTACAATGTCGCCAATACTAGGCTATACAATCAAAACCGAAATGTCATGTATTGGAAATTGGATTTCCGCCATGAGTCGAGGCAAGGGATGTACTCCTTTCCGCTTCGAGACACTTTAGCAAATGCCTCGGGACTGCACACTCTAGGCAACCCCTGGATCCTCCAAGGCCGTTCCACACTTACGTTAGTGGATTAATTATTCCTAAACACACGTTTCTCGGTCCTATAGGACCTATCCATCGGCTCCGTAGAGAGCGATATAACCGAGGCATCACGCATTCCAACAATCACATTGGTAAAAATATAAAAATGTCAAGGCTTGCAAAACCCCGACACCACCCATAGCTAGAAAGAAACATCATGTTCTCCTTGGGTCCCTTATCCCGTTTTTGACTCATACCGAGGTGTGAGGCTCGCAAATTAATGCTATACACAAAGTTATGCTATATTAAAGCCGTGCTTTGATCATCAACCACAAGACTCTACTTTTCAACAGAAGTCTTGATCATTCTCCACTCAGGCATGCCACACAGGCAATTCACGCCATGCGACTGATGTCTATCGATATATAACCTCTGAGCTTGTATGTCTCAAAGAAGGGCGTTATGCAAGAGAATAAATTCTCCACTGCCAAGCAGATATATATTTAATAGAGATCAATCAACACAGAATAAAATCCAATGTCAAACACACAGTCCATTTACAAGTTCGTTCTGGGTCTGAACGAAACCAGAGGCACCTTATTCCTCGTCCAATATGTCCAATACAGGAGAGAGGTCCTCACATATCCGGTCGATCTCCAAGTACGTCCGGGCGATCACCACTTATTACCTTGTCTTGGGTGTACAGCCCAATCAAGACATTAGTGATCATCCAAACGATGTGAAGACCTCCGGTCTTCAACCACCGTCTTCATCGTCGACTTATCGTCGAATCAGTTATTCAGAATGGTTGCAAACCCGCCCTTTCCAAATAACTCGCGTATATAATAAACAAGTGCTATAAAAACACAACATACGCCTCATTCCAATTCAGAATATTCTTTTATTCAAATATTCACATTCTTAGGGATATGTTCCCATTAATTTTATCAAAGATAAATTCTTTTAAATTTATTCTTTAATCTTCCTTTGAATATCAGTTCAAACCATATTAAGGTTCTCCAAACTGGTTGGGATGAACGCACATTACCGAAGTAACCATTTATTTAATTTCCCAATCCTAACCTATTCATCCCATGGAGCAAAACCGGTATTACCCAATAACTTACACCACGGTGTTATCGGTAAATTTAATTACCATTTCCTGCTTAAATATAATTAAAGATTTAACTATTGCTTGGAGCAAAACTGGTGATACTCCACCCTTGATCATTTCCCAAATTTGATAATTTAAATTATCAATTCATATTTCAATCTAATTAAAGATTCATTAAAACTCCACTTAGTTTTAATCTTCCCAAAAATCAATATTAATGATTATTTAACTTTGGAAACACAAACATGCCGCATCGAAAATCTACACCTTTCTATTGCTTTCTACCTATATATAACCTCTGAGCTCGTATGTCTCAGAGAAGGGTGTTAAGCAAGAGAATAAATTCTCCGCCACCAAACAGATACATATATATATATATATATACACATATTTAGCAGAGATCAACCATACAGTTCAAAATACTATGACAGACGTGTAATCTTGCCTTTAACTGGGTTAAAGAACTAATGTCATTTAAAACACAGTTCACGATAAACCCAAATCACATTCCATTAAAATGGAATCTTCACGGATAAACAAATCAATATATAATCGATATCAATTTCCGTATCCGACTAATAATATAAATGGAATAACGGCAAAGCCTTTTTAAATTCCATATGTATTAACAGTCTTCCTCCACAGAAGTTCACTTCGATTATTATCAATCGAATTCCATTCAATTCCAATTTAATATATTAAATTGGAAAACTTTACTTCAGAAAATCTCCGTTAAATCTTAATAAAAAGATTTATAAATTCCCAATCCCATTACACTGTAAATCCGGTTAAAGAACGAATGTCCTTGAAAACACAGCTCACAATAAACCCAATTCACATTCCATTTTATTCCAATTAAATGTTAATTAACTAGAAACACCAATAATATTAATTAAAAGATTTATTCTTTTCAAACGGGGTTCAAGAACAATGTTATTTAAGACACCATTCACGACAAACCCAAAATCCAATTTGATATCAAATATAAGGCTCTAAATAGAATTTATACCAGCTTATATTCAATATCAAATTCTGAAACCCACAAATATCATTTTGGAAATAACGATATAAAATATATCTTCCAAATTTCCATAACAATATCCGTATAATCACGAATCCAACATAGAAATATTCCGATGATAATTTCGATTCAAATCCATTCCTATTCATATATTGGAAATTCTGGTTATTTTTAAAACCATTTCAAATCCAATTTATTTATTTAAAAATATTGGATTTCATAATTCTAGTTCATGACTAGTTCATTTCGATAAAATATATTTTTATCTTTTCAAATATGGAATTTTTCAACCCAATTCTTTCCAAATCATTTATTATAATTTTACACTAATTATTGATATTTTTAATAATTTTATCAAGGCCCAACAAGTCGATTTCCATGAACGGTCATCGAACTGCACTTACAACGACCTTTTCCATGAACTGTCGTCTCTTATATTCGTTGAAAAGCTCTTTTCGATACGAACCCAACAGTTCCGGTTTTAGAGAATCCAACGGTTGGATCTCCCGTAATGTCAATTTGAAGTCAATGGTCGAAATTCGCAAACTGACGCGGCGTGGCGCATTCTATTCAGGCCATTAAATATATATATTATATATATTTCGTCGATTTCCATTTAAAATATATTTTATAAATCATTTTAAATTCGTTTTCAAAACGATTTCAACTTCATATTCAATTTTAAATCAAAATTGAATATTCCATATCATTAATATATAAATGATAATATTTAAAAACATTAGATTTTGAAATCACTTCCATTTTCGATGTTCATTATAAAAATGAATAAAATCAATATAAATATCGTTCACATCAAAATGGCGTTAATCTAATAAACACGGCTTCGTATATTTAATATTTTCGTGTCCATCCCAAATCGGGCATCAAAATCATATTTTGATCCATTAATGAATATTATTTTAAAATATTAGTTGTTTTAAAATATTCATTATTCACCATTTTAAAATATTCATTATTTTAAAAATATTCATTCCTTCCGAATTGGAATCAGACACAGCCAATCACCATATAATTTTATTTATATGGATTTCATATACACATGTACACAACAACAATCAAACACAGTCAACCATCATCCAGAGTGCATTACACAACTGTATAAGCGTTAAATATAAATAATTAATGCTTACAACAGCTTGTCAACCATTCGATTAACATACAACTAGAAATTGGGATTAGTGTATGTCCAATTTCATCCCAATACCTATGTGGGGTTTTCAAACAACAAACACTGATTATTACTTTTGCAGTTGGGTGATGTGTAAAATACATCGTCCCAATCCATATCAGTCAAATGTGTGTACATAAACAAATCGTTCTATTTGTAAATGAATATTTATTTCCACTTATATAATTGTTAAAAATTACATTTTTAATGATAAAACATTTATTTCAACACCTAAATATATTCCATTACACATCACAATGACAATCAATTTTCACAACACATTATAAAATCAAACAAGTCGTCCATGGTCTGTGGACGGCGATGTCGGGTGCTGCTAAGCACCGTTTGCATCCTAGTATATATTTCTAACTAGAAAATAAATTAAAGTGAGAAGTTCTCACCTTGGGATCCACTCCGCCAGTTTTATTTATGAATTTCTGAACTGTTCGGATTTGCCCGAAATTCCAACGCAACCCTTTACATGCTGTTCATAGTAAAATCACATTTTTATTATGATGATTATATATTTAAAATCACATTTTTATTTTAACGCTATATAGATAAAAATCACATTTTTACATTGCTATTATATAAATAAAAATCATATTTTTACATCGCTATTATATAAATAAAAATCATATTTTTATTTCTACTTCATATATATATAAATCGAATTTTTATCGCCACTCCATATATATAAAAATATTTCATAACTACGATAAAAATTATTTTTTTATCTAACTAAAATAAAATTTTTGTCTACTAAAAATAATATTTTCATATTGCTATTCAAACAATAAAATCATCTTTTCATTTTTAAAAGTCCTTTGTTTATATTTTTAAAAAATCCTTTCTTTATATTTTTTTAAAAATACTTTCTTTATTGTTTTAAAAATCAAATCTTTCTATAGTTTAAAAATCAAATCTTTATATTATATAAAAATCAAAACTTTATATTATTCAAAATCAAAACTTTATATCATATGAAACTCAAAACTTTATATTATATATCAAAACTTTATATTATTCAAAATCAAAATTTTATACCTTAAAGAAAATCGGATTTTTAAATTAATTTAACTAAATAAAATCAATTAAAAACTCACTGAATCTTGATTGGAGGTGGGGGTTTCACCGACGCGCTGACGTGGCAGGGGATGCGGAGGAGCTCCGGCGCTGGGACAATGTAGTGGTGGCGGTGAATTTCGGGTTCGGTTTAGGCTTAGGGTGTGCGGGTGGACGAGGTTTTTAAGCGAAGGAGGAAGGGGAGAGAGGGCGGCGCTGGGGGCGATGAATGGAGGAGAGGGTGTGGCATGGGGTACGGCGGTGGAGAGAGGAGGCGTCGTGCGTTTTATCTGAAGGGAGGAAGGGTCGAGTTTTTATTTTGGGGGAGAAAGGTATACAGGGGGGTATATGTTAATATACATATATTATTTATATTAATTTAATTTCCAACTAGGTTGACTTTTTATTCTAACTCCAAACGAGACCCAATGACTGTCGCCCTTAGCTAATTACCCACATTCCGAACACAATGAGATATGTATCGTAACCCAATTCGGCTGTTACGATCTGTTTTCGCTAAATTTAAAATACAAATCCTTATATTTTAAATTCAAACGAACATTTTAATTTACCGGGGCCACGCACTGACTCCATAAATTCCAGAAAAATAAATCTGGCTATGTTTTGATGATATGGTCCTAACAAAACTAATTTCATCAAATTTGGAGACCGTTTGAAAAACGGTCATTTTCCAGTCGATTAAATTCAATCTGAATTGACCAAACACGTTTAAATTCACCACGCCCACATATTGATTCCAAAAATTATGAAAATTGGAATCTATCAATAACTTCACATTCCGGATCCTACAAAAGTGGTCTCATCGAAAATGGAGGTCGTTTGCAAAATCTCCATTTTTAAGGGCTATATATCTATAACGACTATTCTGAATTTTCAATTAGGCATAACTTTTTATTCCCGCTATGAAATTTGGATTTTTCAGATTCATTGGAAAGATATTTTCAAATAGATTCTAATATTCTTGGTTTCACTAAAATCCGGTTTATTTTGAATCCTGCACATTCAATTGAAATTTCAAATCGAATTTTCAAACTACCGCGCCATTTCCAATTCCGTTTATAATTAAAATAAATATTTATATTCTAACTTCAATTCAAATAAATATATACGTTCTAATTCTATTCAAAATAAATTTCTTGTCATTATTATTTAAAATAATTCATTCTAAATATTCAAAATTCATTAAAATGCCAAAATAAAATTTTTAAATTGGTTCGGATTTTCCGGGTTGTTACACCACCCATGATCTAGAACTAGCTGCCATAGTATTCGCGTTAAAGACGTGGCGTCACTATCTACTTGGAGAGAAGTTCGAGTTATACACCGATCATGAATCTCTCACGTATTTGTTCTCGCAGAAGGATGTCAATTTAAGGCAACAACGGTGGATGAAGTTCCCAGCTTCATATGATTTTGAGATTGCTTATACTCCTAGCAAGGGTAATGTGGTGGCTGACGCACTAAGTAGGCAGAGGATGGCCTTAAGTCCTCTGTTCGTGAAGAGTAAGAGATTGGAGTTCATCTCAACTTTTGATTTTAAACCTTCCATCGAGATTTTGCCTGACTTGTTTGCATCATTAGAAATACGACCAACTCTTATGGATCATGTAGGAGCTTCGCAACAAGGTGACCCAAAGATTTTAGACATCATGGATAAGCTCCGAAAAGGGGAGACTTCTAGTCAACTCAATCGATATACTATAGATGAAAAGGGGTGGTTGCGACAAGATGGAAGGCTTTGTGTTCCTCAAACAGGATGCTTGATAAAGGCAGTCCTAGAAGAAGCCCACCATTCTAAGATGACCATTCATCTAGGTGGTGATAAGATGTACAGAGATATGAAAAGGATTTTTTCGGGCTGGGATGAAGAAAGATGTGGCCGAATTTGTTTCTCAATGTTTAGTTTGCCAGCAAGTTAATGCTGAGCAATAGAAGCCCGGTGGTTCACTTCATCCTTTGGAGGTTCCTCAGTGGAAATAGGAGAGCGTCTCTATGGATTTCATAGATGGTTTTCCTAGATCGAAGAAAGGCAACACCAGCATCTGGGTTGTGTTAGATAGACTCACTAAGAGCGCTCACTTTATTCCAGTTAAGAGTAAGAGGACAACACCATGATTGGCAGCAATTTATGTCCGAGAGATAGTTCGTCTTCATGGAGTACCTTCCAGCATCGTGAGCGACCGCGACCAAATCTTCACCAGTGAATTTTGGCGGAGCTTGCAATAAGCATTAGGTACACAGTTGTGTTTAAGCACCGCTTATCAACCTCAGACCGATGGACAGACGGAGAGGGTGAACAGAATTCTTGAAGATCTTTAAAGGCTGTGTATCCTAGACTTCGAAGGGACTTGGGAAGAGCATCTTCCTTTAGTAGAGTTTGCCTATAATAACAGTTATCAAGCCAGCATCGGCATGGCACCCTTTGAAGCAATGTACGGATGGCCCTGTAGATCACCAACTTGTTGGTGGGAATCTACAGAAAGATTATTACTTGGACCAAATATGGTTAGGGAAACGTTTGAGAAGATTGATGCATGCACATAAATCCGACGGAGTGCACCGTCAACATCACCACTTAAATGAACCTCCTCCAATCTACTCAGTAAGCGTGCCCAGAACTCAACCTAGTTCAGAGTTTCCCATTTAATACCAAAATGGGTTACTAACTATATGGGTTCCACACAACAGAAGATACAAGCCACCCCCTAGACTTGCAACCCCTATACTAGGATTTTGACAAGTTATGCCTAACAGTTTAACATGGTTGCCTAACCCAAACATATAAAATAGTTAAGTTTGTCGAGTTTATATATATAACTCGCCCCCGCAAATTTAACAAGATTTACTTAACACCACTGATTTAAGAAAGTTTACTTAGCCCCAACTCAATTTGACAGGTTCATGTAACCCCCACAAATTTAAACAGGTTAAGTATTACAAGTAAACAAGTTATTATCATATTTCCATTCATGTCTGTTAATGTACTAGACCTCTCACATCAAGTCGACCACTTGTGGATGCTGGATATGTTGAGCGGTTCCAGGCAGACTTCTACCACATGCTTGACTTAACCTCATGTCATAGCACTGTTACGTGTACATTTACGCACGACCCCTCACATTTGATTAACCACCTGTGGATGTTGGATTTGTTGGGTGGTTATGGGTAGAATTCTACCACAAGTGTAATCTAACCTCGTATCTAAGTGCGGTTACAGTTTCTATTTACTGTAATTTAGGCATGTTCACTATTAGATAATTTTTCATGTTTATCCAAGGTTAAGCCCCAAATCCCAGTCATGTTCCGCGATACAAGTTATGCCCTTAGTTAAAGTTTTAGATCAAGGGATGTATTATACCCCCAAATCTCAATCATGTTTTACAATATAAGTTCTGCCCCAATTTTTCATTCCCAACCGTTCCCAATTTCATGCGCTCGCATATTTCAGCGATAGGCCTAGGCTCGAAGGTAGTCTGGCTATAAAAATAAAAATGGAAAGAGGAAGAGAAGAGAACAAGAATAAGAACAATAACAAGACACACATATGATGATAGAAATAAGCATACTAGGAAGATAGGCATATGGTGACATGATTAGCATACTAACAGAATAGACATATGGTGACAGAATGGGCATAATAATAGAATATACATAATAAAGATAGGCCTGTAAGAACTAAACAGAGGATTAGGTGTACAAGTAATGGCAGGTCTGTTTAGTTATGATTCAGGTTATTAACAGGCACAGGTTTAGATCCAAACTTATGAACATGTCAAGATTACTATTAAATGTTTATATCTAAAAATAACATGAATTCACAGGGTCTGGATCTAAAAACAGAGAAATGACTGTTGATTTTGTAGAAGAGATTCTTGTATATGTATAACTTATTATTGCAGAAGAATAGGCTAGTTCAATCTGAGTTGGGGGCAGCACCTTGTTGTCTCCATTGTTTTTGGTGAATAAAACAATGGAAATGAGGTCCTATTTATAGCCTACAGTCAACGAATCTGATCAATAAGCGAGTCCACGTTCACAGAAATGGATATGCCCTAGATCTATCTAGGTTGACACAGGGGTCGACACCCCCCATGTAGGGGTCGTCTGTACAACACTTCAAAGGGTGCCATGCTGATGCTAGATTGATAGATGTTGTTATAGGCAAACTATACTAAAGGAAGATGCTCTTCCCAAGTCCCTCTGAAGTCTAGGATACACAGCCTCAAAAGATCTTCAAGAATCCTGTTCACCCTCTCCATCTGTCCATCGGCCTGAGGATGATAAGCAGTGCTCAAACACAACTGTGTACCTAATGCTTCTTGCAAGCTCCTCCAAAATTCGCTGGTAAAGATGGGGTCACGATCGCTCACGATGCTGGAAGGTACTCCGTGAAGACGAATTATTTCATGCACATAAATTGCTGCCAATCATGATGTCGTCCTCTTACTCTTAACTGGAATAAAGTGAGCGATCTTAGTGAGTCAATCTACCACAACCCAGATACTGGTGTTGCCCTTCTTCGATCTAGGAAAACTATATATGAAATCCATAGAGACGCTCTCCCATTTCCACTGCGGAACTTCCAGTGGATGAAGTAATCCACCGGGCTTCTTTTGCTCAGCTTTAACTTGCTGGAAAACTAAATATTGAGAAACAAATTCAACGACATTTTTTTTCATCCCAGCCTAAAAGAAAACCCTCTTCATGTCCCTGTACATCTTATTATTGCCTGGATGAATGGTCATCTTAGAATGGTGGGCTTCTTCTAGGACTGCCTTTAACAAGCTTCCAGTTTAAGGAACATAAAGCCTTTCATCTCCTCACAACCACCCCTTTTATCTATGACATATCTACTGAGGTGACAAGAAGTCTCCCCTTTTCGAGCTTTCCCTTGATGTCTAAAATCTATGGGTCACCTTGTTGCGAAGCTCCTATCTGGTCCATAAGAGTTGGTCGTATCACCAAGGATGCAAATAAGTCAGGCAGAATCTCGATAGAGGGTTTAAAATCAAACACTGATATGAACACCAAGTTCTTTCTCTCCACAAACAGAGGACTCAGGGCCATCCTCTGCCTACTTAGTGCGTCTACCACCACATTACCCTTGCCAGGGGTATAAGCAATCTCAAAATCATAGGAAGCTTGAAACTTCATCCACCGTTGTTGCCTTAAATTAGGGTATTTCTTAGATTTATGATTGGTGTTTAGCTCGAACTTCTCTCTAAGTAAATAATGACGCCATGTCTTTAATGCAAATACTATGGAAGCTAGCTCTAGATCATGGGTGGGATAGTTCTTTCATGAACCCTCAACTGTCTGCCCCCCGAACACACCACTTTCCCTTCTTGCATCAGAACCGCACCAAGCCCTGTACCACACGCATCAGTGTAAAAAGTAAACACTTTACTCCCGCCAGGCAAGGTCATGACTGGGGTTGTTGTTAGATCCCTCTTCAGTTGTTGGTAAGCAACATCACAGTCTATATCCCACGAAAATGCCAAGTTCTTCTTCGTCAACTTGATGAGTGGGGCTGATATCTTTGCGAAGTCCTTTATGAAATTCCTATAATAACCTGCCAACCCAAGAAAGCTTCTCACCTCGGTTGCATTTTTAGGAATCTGCCAATCTTGCACCACAACCACCTTCGCGGGTTCTACAACTATTCCATCTTTGGAGACCATATGCCCTAAAAATCTCACCACTTTTCTCCAAAAATGGCATTTGGAGAATTTTGCTTTAAGCTGATGGTCACGAAGAGTTTTCAAAACTTCTCTCAAATGTTGGGCATGCTCTTCTTCGCTTTTGGAGAAGATCAAAATATCATCAACAAAGAATACAAAAAATTTATTTAGGAACTCCTGAAACACCCTACTCATCAGAACGACAAAATAGGCGGGTGCATTCGTCAGCCCAAAAGGCATAACTAGCCATTCAAAGAAACCGTCCAAAGTCCTAAAAGTAGCCTTATCTATGCTGTCCTCAGCGACCCTCAACTGATGGAATCCCGTGGCCAAGTCTAACTGGGAAAATACTGAGGCACCAACAAGCTAATCAAATAAATCATCAATCCTCGGAAGCAGGTGCGTATTCTTCTTAGTGAGTTTATTCATCTTTCTATAGTCAACACACAAACGAAGCAAACCATCCGCCTTAGTCACGAATACTATTGGGGCACCCCATTCAGATATGCTTCGTCTGATAAACCCATTCTCAAGTAGCTCCCATACTTGCTTACTCAACTCCCTCATGTCCCTCGGAGCCATGTTGCGCACTGGAAATGCAACTGGCTTTGCATTGTCTATCAAATATATACGAAAGTCGATTTCGCGCCTCGGAGGTAAACCCCGAACCTCATCAAAAACATCGGAATAATCTCGGACTACTGGAATAGATTGCAGATCGTCGACAGATGCATAAAGAGACTCTAGGAAACTAAGCATAACCGACCCTAATTGGTCACAAGAAATCTCGAGGGTCCACCTATGACGAGTCAGAAGCCTAACAACGCTCTTCTCACAATCCAAAATGGCACCATACATGGTAAGCCAATCCATTCCTAGAATCAACCCATAGCCCATAGCCCATAAACCCGAGCACATACGCGTCGCATTCAAACTCGACGCCTAACACAGATATTTTCAAACCTCGACAAATCATAGATAAATGAGCCGAACCACCGATAGGGTTTGGAACAACTACGGGATCCACTACCATACTAGTAATTAAGTGCAGAGATTCAACTACAAAACTTGATGTAAATGAATGTGAGGCACCAGAATCAAATAGTGTTCTAATAGGGTGGTTTGAAAGAGAAATTAAACCATCCACAGAAATGTTTCTTCCTCTATCAGATGCACTGATCGCGAGAGCATGCACCTACCCTCCAGAAGTCCCTGTCCTTTGACCCTGTCCCTGTGATCCCTTTTTCTTTGGGCACTCTTTAGCAAAATGTCTGACCTCTCTACAGTGGTAGCAAGAGTTCTTCCTTGGCTTACATTCTTTAATTAGGTGACCTTACTTCCCATAATTGTGGCATTTTCTCTTATCCTTGCCTTTATCATATTTCCCTCGTTTCTTCTGCTGCTGTTGTTGTTGCTGCTGCCCCTTCTTGGACCACACCTTCCTGTTTTGCGATGTCTCCTCAGCCTTCTTTTCTCCCTTGTCTTCCTCATGCATTAGGGCCATATCGACAAGCTTTTCAAAAGTGGCCCCCATTAGAATATGGGACATGGCTAAACCATGTAGAGGCTCATTCAGCCCTTTAGCAAACCGCAAAGCCCTTTTGTGTGGAGTATCCCCCAACTCTAAAACGAACCTTGCTAGCTGGTAGAATTTATTCACATACTCCTTTACCACCAAGTTTCCTTGTTTGAGTGCTAATAATCTCTCCATATGCATGCCTCTTTCAGCTTGGGAAAGAAATTTCATTTCGAACCTCTGTCTAAAATCTTCCCAAGTTTCCACCGGACGTCTAGCTTGGGTGATTTCCCACCAAAATGAGGCTTTGTCCTTCAGTAGCCAAGCGGCTAATAGAACCTTCCTTTTATCCTCTTCTTCAAATATTATGAACAAGTCCTCGGCCTCCTTAAGCCAATTCCGAGCTTCTACGAATGTCTCGTTCCCATGGATTGGTTTCCCTCCCATAGCACGGAAGTCCTTGCAGATCTTGGCGAAGTTGTCTGCTCTTGGAGGGGGAGGAGGAGGAGGAATGACTGGTGCAACTGGGGGAGGAACATTTCCTTGGCCTTCGGCAGGCGACGTGGCCTCCAAATACCTACGGAACCATCCGGGTATTGTGACGCCCTCCGGGATATTAGGAACGTTTTGTTCCCCAGACATGCTGAAAAAGGAAAAGGAAGAAATTTAGATAAAGGACCGAAGGATACTAATATGCCTTTTTGGGGAATGTTTTTCAAAACAAACTTTTCTTTTTGAAAATGCTTTCTTTTAAAATCTTTTTGAAAACAATTTTCAAAAACTTTATCCAATCTGGTGACCTTCAGCTCTAATACCAAGTGTGACACCTCACATCCATTAATGTCACTCATTAAGGCAATGCATTACGTTCATGAAGCGTTATAGATAAAAAGACACAGAATAATTACAAGACAGATATAAATAAGATAGCAGCGGAAATTTAAATTTTTATTTCAAACGTAAATCATAATGCCGTGGTCCACAATACCATAAGTCACAAAAACCATTATAACAAAATAACTTCTGTCTTGTACCATCAGAGTACATAAGTATATAAAAGCATAATTCCCCAAATTGTAACGAACTGGTATTTTCGACTTTGAAAATCAACACAAAACCACCATGTTGACTATTCAGACATCGGAAATACCTGATCATTAATAGAAAGAAGTTAGAGGGTGAGAATAGATAAGATAGAAAATTAGAATAGAAGAAGAAGAAGATCACCACAGAACATAATCAGAGCAATACGAATCTCACAGCGGAACAGATAATATATAATATAGCTTTGAAATAAAATAGTATACAATAACATTATCAGAGTACAACACTTACGCACAGCGGAAATAACGATAGTTATATAATCCTGAAGCCTCCTGCTTCAAGCTCCTCAAAGTATATCTGTAAAGACCTGAACTACTTGACTGCCCGTATAAATTTGGGCACCCAAGAGTTTAGGGTAAACAAAACAAAATAAACTCTGGGTCAGCCATGGGACTGGTGTGAGTAAACTCAAATCATTTGGTTTAACTTTTCAAAATACTTTTCAAAAGAAAAGATAATCGTAAGACCGGTCCACACATAAACACGGATGGTTTTTACCTTACGATAACCAAAACAGTTTTGGAAATCAATACTTCTCTTGATATTATAATAATGTCTAATCACAAATAACTAACAATCTAGCAGAACGCTTGCATTTCACGTTCTACATATATAGTATACAAAAAAAACCGCGGGTGCTTATTGGAGATTGGATTCCAACTATGACAAGGTATGGGACCACCTACCGATAGTGTATCTCTAGAGGCGAATACACTGGGTTCAACAAGAACGTCTTGCAACCCGGCCCACACATGACCGACCACTCATTTCGCTTGAGTGTATCGAATGTATACCACCAACAGTTGGGAGCTACCCACCGTTCCCCGAAAAGGGACAACATCGATAATAGATAAAAGAATGAAATCGATTTTCTCTAGATAGGTAATATACACCCTAATGGGAGCGACCCACCTCGCCGTGTTGCCTGCCCGATTTCTGTCATTTCCCGGTTGATGAGGCTTGAGGTCATAACGTATCTTTTGGAACACCTGACCACCATTCACTTTGAATGCCACATCATCATACTCGCCAAATCACAAATTGATTTCCCCAAAAATACCACGGGTATAAAGCTAAGAGAAACGAATTCCTCCGCTACCAACATAGGTACGTTTGAAGAGATCAACTTACGCGATCTGTTAGATATACTTTGTCAGACATTCGTCCATTCACGGTGTCCTGGGCTTGGACAAACCGAAGGCACTATTCTGTAAATAGGATAGACCTTGCATAACTCCGTCTTCAATTATCTTCATCATATTTGATCGCAATGCTAACGTCCATACAAAGTGGTTTTCAGATAATGAATCTGATCCCAGTCTCTCCGTATTGACGACGGAAAAATGGTCAAAACTTTGATAGTCGGTGATTTAACTATCAAAGAAAAATAGGTGTGAAACCAACGATCTTATATCCAGATAGAAATTCGATCGATCAATCATCAATCAACAATTATCTCTTTTAATTTAATTCATCGTTAATTTATTCATTTCCCATTTCTATATATTGTAAATTCTTATTTCCTAAATTTAGAAAATATACTTTATTAATCATTGGAAAACATTTCCTTATTTCCTCCATTCCTTATTTTCTATATTAGAAAATATTTCTGATTCTTATTTGGAAAATATTTCCAAAATTCCTTCATTTGGTTTAAACAGATGTTTAAATAAAACATCAATAAAACCAATTCAAACCATTACACTCATTAACTAAATTTACTTAACCAATCTTCACTATCGAACCTTACCCATCCCTTAGTTAAAACTAAAGCCAATCAAGTTGGGGTATAATTACCTCTCAGACCTTAACTGAACAATATTTCTAACCTCGAAATAGACAAATTCCACCTTTCAAATCTTTAACAAAACTTCCTTACGTAACTTTCAGATTCTTTTTATGAATCAAATTCTTTTATGAAAAACATTGGTTCTAACGATAACGTTATAGTCCCTACTTCTGAAATACCTAACTTCAAATATAACTTTTACTTATTAATTTTGATAAATAAACAAATAACAAATTTATTAATAAATAAGTAAATCTTGATTAAAATGGAAAGTGTACTTTTCCGAATTCGATATAATCGAATTCAGTGTATAGTTCTCTTTTTCGAATAATCTCTATTCGATAACTCAATTTCGAATAAACTATATTCGATAACTCTTTCTTCGAATAACTATATTCAATAATCTCTCTTCGAATGATTTACATTCGATTAACTTTTTATGAATGATTTACATTCGATTAATCTCCTTTCGAATAAACTATATTCGATTAACTCCTTTAATTTTATTCGAACAAACTATTTCGAATAACTCCTTTGGATTAACTCAGTTTGATTAGCTCATTTTGACTAACACAACTCGATTAACTCAACTTGATTAACTCAACTTATTTAACTCCTATCGAATAACTAATATTCGATTAACTTATATTCGAATAACTATGTTTGTTTTAATTTTATTTTGAATGGCTAATATTCAATTTAACTCCATTCGCTTGACTCTAGATCGCAGCGATCACAATGGTTACGCCAGATTCCCTCAGGAAAACATCCGACCGCCGTAAGCTATCTGCAGCCCTGCGAATTACGCTAGCAGTCGTACGAAATGGTGACTCATCCTGAATAACTATGTTTGACTAACTCTATCTCAAATAACTATATTCGATCAACTCTAATTGAATAACTAATATTCAATTAAATCTTGATTCGATTAACTATATTCAATTAACTCTATCTGGTTAACGCTTACTGGTTAACTCTATCTAATTAACTCTAACTGGTTACCTCTAACTGATTAACTCTAATCAATTACTCTAATTTGATTAACTCTAATATGATTAACTCCACTTGATTAACTCTTATCAATTTACTCTATTCGAATAACTAATATTCGATTAACTCTCTTACAATTTGATTAACACATTTTGATTAACACATTTTGGTTAACTCCTTTGATTAACTCTACGTCCATATTCATTTCAATTATTGATGATGAAATCGATTCTTACTTCTCTATATAAGTCCTGACTTATATATTCTATTTATACAATGATAAACATTTTATTTTATTTATAAAATATTATTTATAAATTAATCTTTTCCACTTATCTATTAAAATAGATTTCTATTAAAAATCTACTTTAAATTCATATTCTATTATACCCGTGTGCAAGCACGGGTCTAATCCTTCCTAGTGTAAAATTTTCTTTTTATACAACTCTATTCATTTTTCAAGTATTTCTTTCTTTTATAATCTATTTATTTTCGAAATAAATATTTTCTTTATAATTCTATTTATTTCTAAATAAATATTTCTTTTTATAACTCTATCTATTTCATAGATAAATATTTCTATTTATAATATGTTTGTAAATGTTTTACAAATATTTCCTTTCCAATTCTATTTATAATTTTTTTCAAATACCTTCTTTTTTCCTATTTGTCTCACAAATATTTTCCTTTTCTATTTGTTTTACAAATATTTTCCTTTTCTATTTGTTTTACAAATATTTCCCTTTTTATATAAAATCCTTTGATTTTATATAAATATTTTATTTCAAATTATAGTTTTGAAATTTCCCTTTTCACACTCCAGTATTTCCTTTGGTATTTAAAAGTACCAAATAACAATGATCAAACACACATAATCAACAACAGGTTATAAATCACATCATATATCACAATACATGAAAAATAGTAAAATAAATGTTGAGGAACCCAGTCGGATTCCTCCGACCTGTTTCCCTGCATCCACTAATGTTAATCACATGAATAACACGAATATGAAATATACTGATAAACAGAATTAATATTCGATTAACGATTTATATATATTGTTATCTATATTTTCAATCAATTAACAAGCAATCCAACCAAACAGTCAACACACAGCAAACAAACATCATTTATAGATTCTAAAAATATTTTATAAAAATGTAAATTGAGCAGAGTTAGCGAGATTTACTCACCTTGGTGGTTTATCGTTAAATAACGATTATCGATCATTGATATGATTCATGCGTTCAATTTCACCATAAATCCAAACGAGCTCCAATTCACTCTCGGTCAGTTCCATGGTGTAGCCACCGTCCATACGATCCCATCAGATCTGACTGTTCCAAATTCTGATATAGAATGACCGAGATTTTACGATTAGAAGTTTAATACAATTTAAATTAAAACAAAGGCTAAATGTCCTTTATAACCTTTAATTGGGCATCACCTTATAACACCCCGGCCCAACCATTTCTTGCGCACCCGTTACTTAGCTTTCTTCCCCAATTAAAACTCCCGTACTCCTCTCATCCTTATTTCCAAACAGATCGAACCCGACTCGTTCTTCTCAGCCATTTCCCCGATTTCAAATCTTCAACAATAATTCAAAGAAAAATATCGATAATTCATCTTTTCAAAAACCCTTCTACTTCATATCAATTTCATGAAGCTCGGTCCCTACTTCTCAATCGCGACGAAGGCCCTCTGATGCACGAACATTGTAGGAGATCAACACTCTTCCTCACTGATCCTACCAAAAATCTGTGTATAACCCTTAAATCCCATCACGACATCAAATACATAAATTGTTCTTCGAATCCATGCTCCATTCATCAAAAAATTTCCAACCCTAAGTCTCGAACTGTCCAACGCAGTGGAAAAATAGAGCTCGAAGGCTTCAAAATTAACACCAGAACGGAGAGAAGCATTTGAGGATATCAAACATATATGATGTTTGATTTATAAGATTTTATGTGAATTTCAATGAATTTTTAAACATGAATCGTTTACTGGAGATCGATAGAGTATGGCGGTTGAAGAACTTGACCAGAAGAAAAGTATTTAGGGTTTGACAAGGGTGGAGTGTATTTATAGGGTATTTAATAGATTTTTATATTCGAATTTTTAATTCATTTTTAAGCAAAAGCTATTTGTATTATCAAATAAAAATTTCTAAAATCACATACTATATCCAAAAATCACAAAAATGGACATACACCTTCAGTTTGACATTACAGACCAAACGAAACTGATTTCATCGAATTCCTACTGCGTTTGCTCACATAGCGTATTTTTAACTGTCAAAATACTGATTGTATTTCACTTTAAAAATCCGTACGGCCACACACTGACTCTAAAAATCACGAAATTTGACATCTAAAAATAATTTAACATTCCTGATCCAACAAAATTAGTTTCGTTGAAAATAGAGGTCGTTTGCAAAACTGGCTATTTTTAAAGCTCTAAATAACCCATTTAAATATATAAATATATTTAAAAATAATTAAATTTAATATTTATAAATAAATATTATCATATATATTCACACTAGAATACCATATAGCTCTAACTGGATTTATAATTCGATATTTCAAAATTCCCAGTTATATCGATATTCGATTTATATATAAAATCCTTTTATAATATTAATATATATTTATAAATTTCAAAGGAATTCCATAGCGACTTTTCTAAAATTTGATTTGGACATAACTAAAAATCTACACGACGAAATCTCGATTTTTCTCTTCCATCAGAAAAATATACTTCACCAGCTTCTAACGTTTCTTGTTTTACAGAAATCCGATTTAAAACGGACCCTGTATATTCAGTTGAAGGTCAAATTGACAAATAGCGAACTGCCGCGCCATTTCAAGCTCGATTATAATTATAATATAATTATACATTCAAACTGTCGTTCAAATAATATATTCGTCATCGTAATTAATTTTAAAATGAATTATATAATTTGAATTTCCCAATTCACACAATATTGCCATTTCAGCTAATTCTGATTATTTCAGAATTATATATATTATTTAATTATTATATTAATTAAATATTCAATATTATTTAATTAAATGACCATATAAATATCTAAACAATTATTTATATAATTAAATAAATTAATTATAATACCGTAAAAATACGGGTCGTTACATTCTTCTCCCCTTTAAATAATTTCGTCCTCGAAATTGCTAAGGTAGAAAACAAACCCTATTAACTGGGTAAAAATTATTTATTTTATTTTTACTTTAGTTTCAACTGAACCGATTAATTCCAATTAAAATATTAATTTATTCCTACTAATGAAAATTTTCAAAAATTCTGAAAATTTTCTAACAACTTAAATTTCTGGAAAATTTCGCCAGCACCTCCCTTGTACCGGTCAATAGTTCAAACCCCAACTCGCCTCTCTAGGCCTTCTCCAATCCAAAATAAATCAAGTAGCCAAGCGGCTTGCCAAACCGGCCCATAAATCACCAAATCCATAAAAATAAACGTGTACCTTTTTGTCGGGCAAATCATTATATTCTTTCCATCTGCTGCCCTGTTGGCATATACATATGCATTCCCAAACAAAATTCCAATTTTATTCTCAAAACCAAATCATTCACGTATCCAAGCCAAATTCATTCTCAACTCAAATGCCATTACCAGTGTCAACTCTTAACTTACCAGTCCAATACCATTTCAGATTTCCTATCTCACAATTCAAAATCTGATTCTACTTAATAGTATATTCGAATTCAATTTCTAGTTAAATTGATTTCAATTCATATTTGCTTTCGCCAATTTTTTTCTTTAATTCAAAAAATCCTTCTTGGGAGTTTTAAACAACTTACCCTTTTCCAATATCAATATTCCTTTTCGGAATTCAAACCACTTGATTTCCTCAAAACAATTCAACACAAAATCTTTGGTAGTAATCTGTCACTTAGAACTCGAAAATGAACACTGATGATGTGGCCAGCAACATCAGAATTATTTCCCAGCTAATGAAGTGAGTTCAATACTATATCACTTATCAAACCATATTTAAACATTTTCATTTTGAAATCTATTTCAAAATACCAAACACAATGCACGTAAAATAATTTAAAATCTCCCAGGATTTTAAAATTATCATATAGTTAATCCACATCCATTTATAAACACTTATTCAATTTTCCAAGGTTTTAATTTCAATTCCAATTTTATTTCTAGATTTAGTTCATTTGTTTTCATATATTACACTTATATGAATTCTGATTGGTTATATCTAACCATTTCACTTTTCTTATAATTTCATTCGATTATAATAACAACCAATATATCCAATATACTATAATAATTCAAATATGAATCATTCTTTTATATCAAAATATAATTTGGGTAAAATTACTCCATTTACCCTTTTTAAAACATACTGTGTCGGTTTATCGTACTTGAGTGTTTAGAAACTCCTATCGATACAGTGGATCAAACTGATCGACCAGAACTCATAAACAATTCAACCAATAAATCTCCACAATATAAAACATTTTTGTATAAAATCTACAAATACGTTCACTCCTATATATACACTCATACTAAATCTAGGGTATTACTAATCCCATCTCTACTGAGTCACGCCACAGAGTCAAGGTAATCACTTAACCTTCAACTCTGATACCACTGTAACGAACTGGGATTTTCGACTTCGAAAATCAACACAAAACCACCATGTTGACTATTCAGACATCGGAAATACCTGATCATTAATAGAAAGAAGTTAGACGGTGATAATGGATAAGATAGAAAATTAGAATAGAAGAAGAAGAAGATCACCACAGAACAGAATCATAGTAATACGAATCTCACAGCAGAACGAGTAATATATAATATATAACATAGCTTTGAAATAAAATAGTATACAATAACATTATCAGACTAAAACACTTACACACAACGAAAATAACAATAGCTATATAATTCTAAAGCCTCCTGCTTCAAGCTCCTCCAAGTATATCTGTAAAGACCTGAACTACTTGACTGCCCATATAAATTTGGGCACCCAAGAGTTTAGGGAAAACAAAACAAAATAAACTCTGGGTCAGTCATGGGATTGGTGTGAGTAAACTCAAATCATTTGGTTTAACTTTTCAAAATCCTTTTCAAAAGAAAAGATAATTGTAAGACCGATCCACACATAAACACGGATGGTTTTTACCTTACGATAACCAAAACAGTTTTGGAAATCAATACTTCTCTTGATATTATAATAATGTCTAATCACAAGTAATTAACAATCTAGCAGAACGCTTGCATTTCACGTTCTACATATATAGTATACAAACAAAACTGCGGGTGCTTATTGGAGATTGAATTCCAACTATGACAAGGTATGGGACCACCTGCCGATAGTGTATCTCAAGAGGCGAATACACTGGGTTCAACAAGAACGTCTTGCAACCCGGCCCACACATGACCGACCACTCATTTCGCTTGAGTGTATCGAATGTATACCACCAACGGTTGGGAGCTACCCACCGTTCCCCGAAAAGGGATAACATCGATAATAGATAAAAGAATGAAATGGATTTTCTCTAGATATGTGATATACACCCTAATGGGGGCGACCCACCTAGCCATGCTGCCTGCCCGATTTTTGTCATTTCCCGGTTGATGAGGCTTGAGGTCATAACGTATCTGTTGGAACACCTGACCACCATTCACTTTGAATGCCACATCGTCATACCCGCCAAATCACAAATTGATTTCCCCAAAAATACCATGGGTATAAAGCTAAGAGAAACGAATTCCTCTACCACCAACGTAGGTATGTTTGAAGAGATCAACTTACGCGATCTGTTAGATATACTTTGTCAGACATTCGTCCATTCACGGTGTCCTGGGCGTGGACAAACCGAAGGCACTATTCTGTAAACAGGATAGCCCTTGCATAACTCCGTCTTCAATTATCTTCATCATATTTGATCGCAATGCTAACGTCCATACAGAGTGGTTTTCAAATAATGAATCTGATCCCGGTCTCTCCGTATTGACGATAGAAAAATGGTCAAAACTTCGATAGTCGGTGATTTAACTATCAAAGAAAAATAGGTGTGCAACCAACGATCTTATTTCCAGATAGAAATTCGATCGATCAATCATCAATCAACAATTATCTCTTTTAATTTAATTCATCATTAATTTATTCATTTCCCATTTCTATATATTGTAAATTCTTATTTCCTAAATTTAGAAAATATACTTTATTAATCATTGGAAAACATTTCCATATTTGCTCCATTCCTTATTTTCTATATTAGAAAATATTTCTGATTCTTATTTGGAAAATATTTCCGAAATTCCTTCATTTGGTTTAAACAGATGTTTAAATAAAACATCACTAAAACCAATTCAAACCATTACACTCATTAACTAAATTCACTTAACCAATCTTCACTATCGAACCTTACCCATCCCTTAGTTAAAACTGAAGCCAATCAAGTTGGGGTATAATTTCCTCTCAGACCTTAACTGAACAACATTTCTAACATCGAAATAGACAAAGTCCACCTTTCAAATCTTTAAGAAATCATCCTTACGTAACTTTCGGATTTTATTTATGAATCAAATTCTTTTATGAAAAACATTGGTTCTAACGATAACGTTATAATCCCTACTTCTGAAATACCTAACATCAAATATAACTTTTACTTATTAATTTGGATAAATAAACAAATAACAAATGTATTAATAAATTAGTAAATCTTGATTAAAACGGAAAGTGTACTTTCCCGAATTCGATATAATCGAATTCAGTGTATAGTTCTCTTTTTCGAATAATCTCTATTCGATAACTCCCTTTCGTATAAACTATATTCGATAACTCTTTCTTCGAATAACTATATTCGATAATCTCTCTTCGAATGATTTACATTCGATTAACTTTCTACGAATGATTTACATTCGATTAATCTCCTTTTGAATAAACTATATTCGATAACTCCTTTAATTTTATTCGAATAAACTATTTCGAATAACTCCTTTGGATTAACTCATTTGGATTAACTCTGTTTGATTAGCTCATTTTGACTAACTCAACTCGATTAACTCAACTTGATTAGCTTACTTGATTAACTCAACTTATTTAATTCAACTTATTTAACTCCTATCGAATAACTAATATTCGATTAACTTATATTCGAATAACTATGTCTGTTTTAACTTTATTTCGAATGGCTAATATTCAATTTAACTCCATTCGCTTGACTCTAGATCGCAACGATCACAATGGTTACGCCTAATTCCCTCAGTAAAGCATCCGACCGCCGTAGGCTATTTGCAGCCTAGAGAATTACGCTAGCAGTCGTACGAAATGGCGACTCATCTTGAATAACTATGTTTGACTAACTCTATCTCAAATAACTATATTCGATCAACTCTAATTAAATAACTAATGTTCAATTAAATCCTAATTCGATTAACTATGTTCAATTAACTCTATCTGGTTAACTCTTACTGGTTAACTTTATCTAATTAACTCTAACTGGTTACCTCTAACTGATTAACCCTAATCAATTACTCTAATTTGATTAACTCTAATACGATTAACTCCACTAGATTAACTCTTATCAATTTACTCTATTCGAATAACTAATATTCGATTAACTCTCTTACAATTTGATTAACACATTTTGATTAACACATTTTGGTTAACTCCTTTGATTAACTCTACGTCCATATTCAGTTTCAATTATTGATGTTGAAATCGATTCTTACTTCTCTATATAAGTCCTGACTTATATATTCTATTTATACAATGATAAACATTTTATTTTATTTATAAAATATTATTTATAAATTTATCTTCTCCACTTATCTGCTAAAATAGATTTCTATTAAAAATCTACTTTAAATTCATATTCTATTATACCCATGTGCGAAGCACGGGTCTAATCCTTCCTAGTGTAAAATTTTCTTTTTAAACAACTTTATTCATTTTTCAAGTATTTCTTTCTTTTATAATCTATTTATTTTAAAAATAAATATTTTCTTTATAATTCTATTAATTTCTAAATAAATATTTCTTTTTATAACTCTATCTATTTCATAGATAAATATTTCTATTTATAATCTATTTGTAAATGTTTTACAAATATTTCCTTTTCAGTTCTATTTATAATTGTTTTTCAAATACCTCTTTTTTCTATTTATTTCACAAATATTTTCCTTTTTATATAAAATCCTTTGATTTTATATAAATATTTAATTTCAAATTATTGTTTTGAAATTTCCCTTTTCACACTCCAGTATTTCCTTTGGTATTTAAAAGTACCAAATAACAACGATCAAACACACATAATCAACAACATATTATAAATCACATCTTATATCACAATACATGAAAAAACAGTAAAATAAATGTTGAGGAATCTAGTCGGATTCCTCCGACCTGTTTCCCTGCATCCACAGATGTTAATCACATGAATAACACGAATATGAAATATACTGATAAACAGAATTAATATTCGATTAATGATTTATATATATATATCGTCATTTATATTTTCAATCAATTAACTAGCAATCCAACCAAACAGTCAACACACAACAAACAAGCATCATTTATTGATTCTAAAAATATTTTATAAAAATATAAATTGAGAAGAGTTAGTGAGATTTACTTACCTTGGTGGTTTATTGTTAAATAACGATTATCAGTCATTGATTTGATTCAGGCATTTAATTTCACCATAAATCCGAACGAGCTCCAATTCACTCTCGGTCAGTTCCATGGTGTAGCCACCGTCCATAAGATCCCATCAGATTTGACCATTCCAAATTCTTATATAGTATGACCGAGATTTTACGATTAGAATTTTAATACAATTTAAATTAAAACAAAGGCTAAATGTCCTTTATAACCTTTAATTGGGCCTCACCTTATAATACCCCGGCCCAACCATTTCTTGTGCACCCGTTACTTAGCTTTCTTCCCCAATTAAAACTCCCGTACTCTCTCCTCCTTATTTCCAAACAGATCGAACCCGACTCGTTCTTCTCAGCCATTTTCAAATCTTCAACAATAATTCAAACAAAAATATCGATAATTCCTCTTTTCAAAAACCCTTCTACTTCATATCAATTTCGTGAAGCTCGGTCCCTACTTCTCAATCGCGACGAAGGCCCTCTGACGCATGAACATAGTAGGAGATCGACACACTTCCTCACCGATCCTACCAAAAATCTGTGTATAACCCTTAAATCCCCTCACGACATCAAATACATAAATCGTTCTTCGAATCCATGCTCCATTCATCAAAAATTTCCAACCCTAAGTCTCGAACTTTCCAACGCAGTGGAAAAATAGAGCTCGAAGTCTTCAAAATTAACACCAGAACGGAGAGAAACATTTGAGGATATCAAAAATATATGATGTTTGATTTATAAGATTTTATGTGAATTTAAATGAATTTTTAAACATGAATCGTTTATTGGAGATGGAAAGAGTATGGCGGCTGAAGAATTTGACCAGAAGAAAAGTGTTTAGGGTTTGACAAGGGTGGAGTGTATTTATAGGGTATTTAATAGATTTTTATATTCCATTTGCTTAATTCATTTTTAAGCAAACACTATTTGTATTGTCAAATAAAAATTTCTAAAATCACATACTATATCCAAAAATTGACATACACCTTCAGTTTGACGTTACAGACCCAACGAAACTGGTTTCGTCGAATTCCGACTCCGTTTGCACACATAGCGTATTTGAACTATCAAAATACTAACTGTATTTCACTTTAAAAATCCGTACGACCACACACTGACTCTAAAAATCACGAAATTTGACATCTAACAATAATTTAACATTCCTGATTCGACAAAATTAGTTTCGTCGAAAATAGAGGTCGTTTGCAAAACTGGCTATTTTTAAAACTCTAAATAACCCATTTAAATTTATAAATATATTTAAAAATAATTAAATTTAATATTTATAAATAAATATTATCGTATATATTCACACTAGAATACCATACATCTCCAATTGGATTTATAATTCGATATTTCAAAATTCCCAGTTATATCGATATTCGATTTATATATAAAATCCTTTTATAATATAAATATATATTTATATATTTCAAAGGAATTCCATAGCGACTTTTCTAAAATTTGATTTGGACATAACTAAAAATCTACACAACGAAATCTCGATTTTTCTCTTCCATCAGAAAAATATACTTCACCAACTCCTAACGTTTCTTGTTTCACAAAAATCCGATTTAAAACGGACCCTGTATATTCAGTTGAAGGTCAAATCGCCAAATAGCGAACTGCCGCGCCATTTCGAGCTCGATTATAATTATAATATAATTATACGTTCAAACTGTCATTCAAATAATATATTCGTCATCGTAATTCAATTTTAGACTAAATTATATAATTTGAATTTCCCAATTCACACAATATTGCCATTTCAGCTAATTCTGATTACTTCAGAATTATATACATTATTTAATTATTATATTAATTAAATATTCAATATTATTTAATTAAACGACCATATAAATCTCTAAACCATTATTTATATAATTAAATAAATTAATTATAATACCGTAAAAATACGGGTCGTTACACAAATAAAAGAGTTAAGCCGTAGTGGAGACAAGAACTTGAGCCATACTTCAGAAGTAGCTCATAGCAAGATAATATCTGAGTCCTGACTAAGCCTGAGTGTTTCCTCCTTAAGAACCATAGGGGGGAACGAAAGAAAGAAGGAGAAACCAAAGGGTCAGACATAAAGTCTGGCGAGTCCAGTTACTTTTAGCCAGTAAATAAATAACAGTAGCATGACATGCATATAAAGTGGATAAGAGAGATCATTTCATAAATGGCAGGTTTCACAAGGTAGACAGGATAAGGTGTATACACTTCTCTAATGATTACTCTGCACTATTACTAGTATAACAAGAATGAGATGATCCCTTCCACTATAAGTTGGTAGACTTAGGGCATACGTCCAAGTGTATCCTAACCACTACCATAATCGATCGGCTCCGTACTCTGTAGATACTCTGTGTCGGCCCCACAGTAGGATGTATCACATCCTAAAGTGGCAACCCCTCACTGATATGCACAGCCCTATATCTACTGGTGTCACGGTCGTCTTATCCCCCTCTGTCTGGCTCATGCACACACATGGCCCGGTCGGTTTGCGCTGCCCACATCGTTCTCCACGGTTGGATCTCTTACAATCAGCCAGTAAGCATGCCTTCTCTCCGCCTAGTACGGAGTATTTTATTTGATACTTACTCCGGGTTACTGACTGAAATGGGTCCCACACAATATGATACAAGCTCTCCCCTTTGTCTTGTATCCCCCACTAGGTTTTTCACTGACTATGTATACCACTAGGTGTCTTTAATTACATATCCCTATTCAGTTATGCTTACCCTAAAAGATGTCTTTAATTACATAACTTTTATATTTTCGTCCGGCTGTGTATACCACTAGGTGTCTTTAATTACATAACCTTATCGGGTTAAGTTCGTGCGCCTATATTTAAATATTACCCACCCCCTCCAGATTTACTTAACCCATCCACTATCCAATCAATTTACTTAACCCAAACTTTAGTTCATAATCATATAATCCCTATGGATTAGATTTGGTTAAGTAGTGCAATTCATTACCATATCCACTTATGGTTTGTAATGGGCTAGACCTCTCACATTAGGCCTACAACGTGTGGATGTTGGATATGTCGGTCGGGTCCGGGCAGTCTTATTCAACAATTGGGCCTAACCTCATGTCTTAACCCGATTCATATTTTCATACTTAGACCTCCCACATTAGGTTCAACATTAGTGGCTACTGGATATGCCGGTCGAGTTCGGGCAGACTTCCACCACTAATGTAACCTAACCTCATGTCATAAATACAATTACAATTCCTAATTGTAATTACTAGACATTCCATTATTAATTAATTAATCTATTTATCTATTATTAAACCTTTCCCTTTATAGGTGTTAATGTCCATTCTACCCAATAGTTTGAATTATATGTCCAAAAATGTTCATATTCAAATTATGCCATTATTAACTATTTTCCCCCCGTTCCTTAACTAGCGTCCTCACAAAATTGGCAACATGCCTAGGCTAGATAATAGCCTAGCCATCAACGATAAAAGGGGAAAAAATAGTAGGATTATAACAAAAGTGATTATTCAACTTGGCATAGGCATATACTATCATGGTGATAAGGTTAATATACATACTAACATGGACATGTAATTAACATCAGAACAAGATGGGCGTAAGACTGGTGAACTTGTGGCAGTCAATTGATTCTAACATAACTACGATGTCCGAATAAGCATAGTAAGATCTCTAAGTTGCGGCAGTCAATTTGGAGTGTTACATTCTCCCCTACTCAAAGGATTTCATCCCTGAAATCTCTAAGTTGAGAAGAATGCATATCCTACCATCCATCATCCATATACTCATCCAACAACCACTAGCATCCATTGTCCTTAAAGACTTCTAATGCTTATATGAATATATGCAATGATGTGTGTATATGTCCCAACACTAACGCGAAAAATCAGGCAGTCTACTGATTCAGTTGACCTCCTTAATGCAATGTATGTTAGTGCCGTGAATCCAATATGTATGCAAATAAACCTATTATATCCTATAAACCCTTTATGTGTGCACATCATTCGTCCAAATGCAACATCCATATGCTAGTTCATCCATTTCCATCCATAAAAGAAAAGAAAATGCACACATCCATATGCAGTATGAAAGTGATTGAGCCGACCTAGTGCCTAATGTGTGCATATATGCGTCCACAGGCAACCACTGGTAAACACTTGCATCCACTTGCATCCACTTGCATCCATCAAACATAACATGTTTCAAACACATGTTTACATCCATAGGATTCCTATCTAAAGGTCGAAAAAAACTATGGATAAGATATACTCAAGTGATAGAAACAAGCACTGATAAAACTTCGAAAAAGGATTTAAGAACATACCCTCGAAAAGGAAAGGGTACGAAGCACGAGTCTTGTCTTCGATTTCCCAAGTCGCATCCTCCGGGTTATCTCCCCATTGAACCATTAGCAACTTGATCTCTTTATTGCATAGCTTCTTAACTTTTGATCCAAGAATACGGGTAGGGACTCGCCTGACTGTCGCCTTCCGTTCCACTTCTACTTCTTCCAACACCCTCGGCTCAACAATTACTGCGGTGTCATGCAGGCACTTCTGCAGATGAGAAACATGGAAAACATCATGAAAGCCGAATAGATTTTCTGGGAGTTTTATTCTGTAGGCGATTTGGACAATCCTCTCGTTTATGGGAAATGGTCCCACAAACCTAGGTGCCAACTTCCCTACCGAACTGAAGCGAACCACATTCCTCAGAGGTGATACTTTAATAAAAACTAAGTCTCCCACTTCAAATTCGATGTCAGTCCTTCTCTTGTCAGCATAAGACTTCTGTCTATCTTGAGCTGTCTTCATCTACCATCAAATAAGGTCAATCTTTTCGGACGTTTCTCTAATCATATCTAGTCTCAGTAATAATTGTTCTATAGATTCCCACTAACAAGTTGGTGATCTACAGGGTCGTCTGTACAATGCATCGAAGGGTGCCATGCCGATGCAGGACTGATAGCTGTTGTTATAGGAAAACTCTACTAAAGGAAGATGCTCTTCCCAAGTCCCTCTGAAGTCTAGGATACACAGCCTCAAAAGATCTTCAAGAATCTTGTTCACTTCTCCGTCTGTCCATCGGTCTGAGGATGATAAGCGGTGCTCAAACACAACTGTGTACCTAATGCTTCTTGCAAGCTCCTCCAAAATTCGCTGGTAAAGATGGGGTCACGATCGCTCACGATGCTGGAAGGTACTCCGTGAAGATGAACTATCTTACGCACATAAATTTCTGCCAACCATGATGCCGTCCTCTTACTCTTAACTGTAATAAAGTTAGCACTCTTAGTGAGTCTATTTAACACAACCCAGATATTGGTGTTTCCCTTCTTCGATCTAGGAAAACTATCTATTAAATCCATAGAGATGCTCTCCCATTTCCACTGCGGAACCTCCAATGGATGAAGTAATCCACCGGGCTTCTTTTGCTCAGCTTTAACTTGTTGGCAAACTAAACATTGAGAAGCAAATTAGGCCACATCTTTCTTCATCCCAACCTAAAAGAAAACCCTCTTCATGTCCCTGTACATCTTATCATCGCCTGGATGAATGGTCATCTTAACATGGTGGGCTTCTTCTAGGACTGGCTTTATCAAGCTTCCAGTTTGAGGAACATAAAGCCTTTCATCTGGTCCCAACCACCCCTTTTCATCTATAACATATATACCGAGGTGTCTAGAAGTCTCACCTTTTCTGAGCTTTCCCATGATGTCTAAAATCTGTGGGTCACCTTGTTGCGAAGCTCCTATTTGGTCCACAAGAGTTGGTCGTATGTCCAAGGATGCAAATAAATCAGGAAAAATCTCGATGGTGGGTTTAAAATCAAACGCTGATTTTAACTCCAAGTTCTTTCTCTCCGCAAACAGAGGACTCAGGGCCATCCTCTGCCTACTTAGTGCGTTTGTCACTACATTACCCTTGCCAGGGGTATAAGCAATCTCAAAATCATAAGTATCTAGAAACTCCATCCACCGTTGTTGCCTTAAATTGAGGTCTTTCTGCGAGAACAGATACTTGAGATATTTATGATTGGTGTATAGCTCGAACTTCTCTCCAAGTAAATAATGACGCCACGTCTTTAATGCGAATACTATGGCAGCTAGCCCTAGATCATGGGTGGTATAGTTCTTTTCATGAACGCTCAACTGTCTGCCCCTGGAACACACCACTCTCCCTTCTTGCATTAGAACAACACCAAGACATGTACCACACGCATCAGTGTAAACAGTAAACACTTTACTCTCGTCAGGCAAGGTCAAGACTGAGGTTGTTATCAGAGCTCTCTTCAGTCGTTGGAAAGCAACGTCGCAGTCTATATCCCATGAAAATTCCAAGTTCTTCTTCGTTAGAAGTCCTTAATGAACTTCCTACAATAACCTGCCAACCCAAGAAAGCTTCTCAACTTGGTTGCATTTATAGGAATCTGCCAATCTTGCACCGCAACCACCTTCACGGGATCTACAGCTATCCCTTCTTTGGAGACCACATGTCCTAAAAATCTCACCTCTTTTCTCCAAAAATGCCATTTGGAGAATTTTGCTTTAAGCTGATGGTCATGGAGAGTTTTCAAAACTTCTCTCAAATGTTGGGCATGCTCTTCTTCGCTTTTGGAGAAGATCAACATATCATCAACAAAGAGTACAACAAATTTATTTAGGAACTCCCGAGACACCCTACTCATCAGATCGACAAAATAAGCGGGTGCATTCATCAGCCCAAAAGGCATAACTAACCATTCAAAGAAACCGTCAGAGTCCTAAAAGCAGTCTTATCTATGCTGTCCTCGGCCACCCTCACCTAATGAAACCCCATAGCCAAGTCTAACTAGGAAAATACCGAGGCACCAACAAGTTGATCAAACAAATCATCAATCCTCGGAAGCGGGTGCCTATTCTTCTTAGTGAGTTTATTCAGCTCTCTATAGTCAACACACAAACGAAGCGAACCATCCACCTTAGTCGTGAATACTACTGGGGCACCCTATTCAGATATGCTTCGTCTGATAAACCCATTCTCAATTAGCTCCCTTACTTGCTTACTCAGCTCCCTTCTTTCCCTCGGAGCCATGTGGCAACTTGCAATGCAACTGGGTTTGTCTACCAAATATAGACGAAAGTCGATTTTGCGCCTTGGAGGTAAATCCTGAACTTCATCAAAAACATCAGAATAATCTCGAACTACTGGAACAGATTGCAGATCATCGACAGATACATCAAGAGACTCTAGGAAACTAAGCATAATCGACCCTTGTGGGCCACAAGAAATCTCAAGGGTCCTCCCATGACAAGTCGGAAGCCTAACAACCCTCTTCTCATAATCGAGAATGGCACCATACGTGGTAAGCCAGTCCATTCCTAGAATCAACCCATAGCCTATAAACCTGAGCACATACGCGTCGCATTCAAACTCGACGCCTAACACAGATATTTTCAAACCCCGACAAATCATAGATAAATGAGTCGAACCACCGATGGGGTTTGAAACAACTACAGGATCCACTACCATACTAGTAATTAAGTGCAGAGATTCAACCATAGAACTTGATATAAATGAATGTGAGGCACAAGAATCAAAAAGTGTTTTAGTAGGGTGCTTTGAAAGAGAAATTAAACCTTCCATAGAAATTTTTCTACCTTTATCAGGAGCACTGATCGCGAGACCATGCACCTGCCCTCTAGAAGTCCCTGTCCTTGTGATCCCTGTTTCTTCGGGCACTCTCTAGCAAAATGTCAAACCTCTCCGCATTGGTAGCTAGAGTTCTTCCTTCGCTTACAGTCTTTAATCAGGTGACCTTCCTTCCCACAATGGTGACATTTTCTTTTATCCTTGCCTTTATCATTTTTTCGTCCTTTCTTCTGTTGTTATTGCTGATGTTGCTACCTCTTCTTGGACCACACCTTCCTATTTTTCGATATCTCCTCGTCCTTCTTTTCTCCCTTGTCTTCCTCATGCATTAGGGCCATATCGACAAGCTTTTCGAAAGTTGCCCCCATTGGAATATGGGACATGGCTAACCTATGTAGAGGCTCATTCAGCCCTTCAGCAAACAACAAAGCCCTTTTGTGCGGTGTATCCACCAACTCTAAACCGAACCTTGCTAGCTGGTTGAATTTATTCACATACTCCTTTACCGACAAGTTTCCTTGCTTGAGTGCTAAGAATCTCTCCATCTGCATGCTTCTTTCAGCTTGGGAAAGGAATTCCATTTTGAACCTCTGTCTAAAATCTTCCCAAGTTTCCACCGGACGTCCAGCTTGGGTAACTTCCCACCAAAATGAGGCTTCGTCCTTTAGTAGCCAGGCGACTAACTGAACCTTCCTTCTATCCTCTACTTCAAAGATTACGAACAAGTCCTCGGTCTCCTTGAGCCAATTCCGAGCTTCTACGAATGTCTCATTCCCATGGAATGGTTTCCCTCCCATAGCACGGAAGTCCTTGCAGATCTTGGCGAAGTTGTCTGCTCTTGGAGGGGGAGGAGGAATGAATGGTGTGGCTAGGGGAGGAACATTTCCTTGGCCTTCGGCAGGCGCCGTGGCCTCCAAATCCTATTGAACTATCTGGGTATTCTGACGCCCTCTGGGATATTAGGAATGTTTTGTTCCCTAGACATGCGGAAAAAGGAAAATGAAGAAATTTAGATAAAGGACCGAAGGATGCTACATATGGATTTTTGTGGAATGTTTTTCAAACAGACTTTTCTTTTTGAAAAAGCTTTCTTTTAAAATCTTTATGAGTATAATTTTCAAAAACTTTGTCCAATCTGGTAACCTTCAGCTCCGATACCAAGTGTGAAACCCCATATCCGTTAATGTCACTCACTATAGGAATGCATTAAGTTTCGTGAAGCATTAAAGGTAAACGGACACAGAATAATTACAAGACAGATATAAATTAAATAGCAGCGGAAATTTAAATTTTTATTTCAAACATAAATCATAATGCCGTGGTCCACAATACCATAAGTCACCAAAACCATTACAATAAATAACTTCTGCCTTGCACCATCAGAGTACATAAGCATATAAAAAGCACAATTTCCTAAATAAAAGAGTTAAGCTATAGTGGAGACAAGAACTTGAGCCATACTTCATAATTACCTCCTAGCAAGATAATATCTGAGTCCTGACTAAGCCTGAGTGTTTCCTCCTTGTGAACCTTAGTGAGGGAGGAACGGAAGAAAGAAGGAGAAACAAAAGGCTCAGACATAAAGTCTGGTGAGTCTAGTTACTTTTAGCTAGTAAATAAATAAAAGTAGCATGACAGGCATATAAAGTGGATAAGAGAGATCATTACATAAATGGCAGGTGTGACAAGGTAGACAGGATAGTGTATACACTTCTCTAATGATTACTTTGCACTATTACTAGTGTAACTAGAATGAGATGATCCCTTCCACTATAAGTTGGTAGAATTAGGGCATACATCCAAGTGTACCCTAACCACTACACTAATCGATCAGCTCCCTACTCCGTAGATACTCTGTACCGACCCCACAGTAGGATGTATCATGCCCTAAAGTGGCAACCCCTCATTGATATGCATAGCCCCATATCTACTGGTGTCACGGTCGTCTTATCCCCCTCTGCCCGACTCATGCACGCACATGGTCGGTCGGTTTGCGCCGCCCACACCGTTCTCCACGTTTGGATCTCTTACAATCAGCCAGTAAGCGTGTCCACTCTCCGCCTAGTACAGAGTATTTTATTTGATACTTACTCCGGGTTACTGATTGAAATGGGTCCCACACAATATGATACAAGCTCTCCCCTTTGTCTTGTATCCCCCACTAGGCTTTTAACTGACTATGTATACCACTAGGTGTCTTTAATTACATAGCTCTATTCAGTTATGCTTACCCTAAAAGGTGTCTTTAATTACATAACTTTTATATTTTCCTCCGGTTATGTATACCACTAGGTGTCTTTAATTACATAACCTTATCCACCCCCTCTAGATTTTCTTAATCTATCCACTATCCAATCAATTTACTTAACCCTAACTTTAGTTCATAATCATACAATCCCTTTGGAATAGATTTGGTTAAGTAGTCCAGTTCATTACCATGTCCATTTATGGTTTATAATGGGCTAGACCTCCCATATTAGGCCTACAGCGTGTGGATGCTGGATATGCCAGTCGGGTCCGAGCAGTCTTATTCCACAATTGGCCCTAACCTCGTGTCTTAACCCGATTCATATTTGCGTACTTAGAGCTCCCACATTAGGTTCAACATTAGTGGTTGTTGGATATGTCGGTCGGGTCCGGGCAGACTTCCACCACTAATGCAACCTAACCTCGTGTCATAAGTACAATTACAATTCCTAATTGTAATTACTAAGCATTCCATTATTAATCAATTAATCAATTAATCAAACCTTTCCCTTTATAGGTATTAATGTCCATTCTACCCAATAGTTTGAATTATATGTCCAAAAATGTTCATATTCAAATTATTCCATTATTAATCATTTTTCCCCTGTTCCTTAACTAGCATCCTCACAAAATTGGCAGCATGCCTAGGCTAGATAATAGCCTAGGCTAGATAATAGCCTAGCCATAAACGATAAAAAGGGAAAATTAGTAGGAGTGTAACAAAAGTGATTGTTCAACTTAGCATGGGCATATACTATCGTGGTGATAAGGTGAATATACATACCGGCATGGACATGTAATTAACATCACAACAAGATGGACGTAAGACTAGTGAACTTGTGGCAGTCAATTGATTCTAACATAACTATGATGTCCCAATAAGCATAGTAAGATCTAAATTATCAATTTAGATGTCCAACTGGTTTAGATCTAACATGATAAACACAAAGGAATAAACTAGGTCACATAATTCAGATCCAAAGGTTAAAGTAGATCTAACACCATTAGGATGACATAATAGCATGCTTAGATCTAAATATGGGTTCACATGTCCAATTTACAACATATCTAAGTTGATCGCAATATGATAGGTGAAAGGTGATTTACATAAAGAATTAGATCTAACCAATATTGCAACTATCCAAATTAACAGATTTACATTCATCACAATAGTTACAAGTCAAGATCCACATAGGCAATATAATAGAATAACCACAATTGCATTAGATCTAAAGGTGTAGATCTATCATGACATAGTATAAGATTTAACAAAAACATATATTCATAGTTTACATCATATCTAATTCACAGACTTTCATAATTCACTTTTATTCATTTAAACCTAAAAGCAACTAGAAACTCACAGCGTTAGGTTTAGATAATAGAGAAAGAATGGATCTTGAATTTCTGGATTTGATTTGCAAAGTTGAATGTTGTACATTGTTGAAGAAAACGAATCCTTCTTAGTTCGCACGCCGGCAGCATTTGGCTCCCAAAATTTCCAATGAAGAAATAGGAGAATTGGACACACACACATACACACATATATATAGTTGTAGAACCCTTGGAAACCGACTGCCACATCAGCCTTAGGGGTGTTGACACCCCTATAGGTGGGTCGACCCATAGGTCGACACCCCTTAAGGGGGGTCGACCCCGGTGTCGACACCCCCCTCTATGGGCATCGACCCCCTAATGTGGGAAATCTGCCGCCACCTTTCAATTTTCGAATTTGAACTGTTCTGGATAAAATTTTGACTCATCTCTGACTCATACGTGACTCATATATATATTCTTTCTGCGCGTATATAAACTTAAAACCATCATACTCCTCCATACGGTGTCCATTTTACGTAAACCAAATGTCTATCTTAAACAAATTTTCGAGATGGACGCGATGGCGCAGTCTATTTTCCTTAATTCTGAATATTAAATTAATTATTATTTAATTTATCCTATTTTAGTGTCGTTAAAAATTTGGGGTGTTACATTTACTTTAAAATTACGGGATGTTAAATTTCCCCTACTTAAAGGATTTCATCCCCGAAATCTTCAATTTAAGAAGAATGTATATCCTATCATCCATCATCCATCTACTCATCCACTAATCATAGGCATCCATTGTCCTTAAAAGATTTCTAATGCTTATATGAACTTATGCAAAGGTGCGTGTATATGTCCTTATTCTAATGCAAAGATTAGGAAGTATACTAATTTAATCGACCTCCTTACTGCAATGTATGTCAGTGCTATGAATCCAACATGTATGCAACAATCCTATTATAACATGTAAGTTCTGTATGTGTGCACAATCATTCGTCCAAATGCAACATCCATATGATGATACATCCATTTCCATCCATTAAAAGAAAAAAATGCACACACATCCATATGCAGTATGATAGTGATTGAGTCGATCTAGTGCCTAATGTGTGTGTATATGCATCCACGAGCAACCACTTGCATATAATTGCATCCATCAAACATAACATGTCTCAAATACATGTTTACATCCATGGGATTCCTATCTAAAGGTCAAAGATTCGATCGATAGGACAAACTTAAATGATAGAAACAAGCATAAATAAAAGATTTGGAAAGGAAGTTAAGAAAATACCCTCAAAAAGAAAAAGGCACGAAGCGCGATTCTTGTCTTTGGTCTCCCAAGTCGCATCCTTTGGTTATCTCCCCACTGAACTTTTATCAACGTGACTTCTCTATTACGTAGCTTCTTAACACTTGATCCAAGAATACGGTAAGGAACTCGTCTTACTGTCGCCTCTTGTTCCACCTCTACTTCCTCCTATATACTTGGCTCAACTACTTCTACGGTATCATTCAGGAACTTCCATAAACGAGAAATGTGGAAAACATCATGAACACCGGCCAGTCTCTCTGGTATATTCACTTTATAAGCCATTTGACCAATCCTTTCTATTATGGGAAATGGCCCTACAAATCTTGGGGCCAATTTCCCTACAGATCCAAAACGAACCACATTCCTCAAAGGTGATACCTTGATGAAAACCATGTCTCCTACCTCAAACTCAATATCAGTCCTTCTCTCATCTGCGTAGGACTTCTGCCTGTCCTGAGCTGTCTTCATGCGTCTGCGAATAAGATCAATCTTCTTGGAAGTTTCCCTAATCATCTCAGGTCCGAGTAGAAGCCTTTTTGTAGACTCCCACTAACAAGTCAGTGATTTACAGGGTCGTCCGTACAATGCCTCGAAGGGTGTCATGCCGATACTAGACTGATAACTATTGTTGTTGGCAAACTCTACTAATGGAAGATGCTCTTCCCAAGTCCCTCCGAAGTCTAGGATACACAGTCTTAAAAGATCCTCAAGAACTCTATTCACCCTCTTCGTCTGTCCATCGGTCTGAGGGTGATAAGCGGTGCTCAAACATAACTGTGTACCTAATGCCTCTTGCAAGCTCCTCCAAAACTCACTGGTGAATATGGGGTCACGATCACTCACAATACTGGAAGGTACGCCATGTAGACTGACTATCTCACAAAGATAAACTGCTGCCAACCATGCTACCATCCTCTTACTCTTAACAGGAATGAAATGAGCGCTCTTAGTAAGCCTGTCAATTATAACCCAAATACTGGTGTTGCCTTTCCTCGATCTAGGAAAACCATCATTGAAATCCATAGAGACACTCTCCCACTTCCACTGTGGGACCTCCAAAGGATGAAGTAAACAACCGGGCTTCCTTTGCTCTGCTTTGACTTGATGGCAAATCAAACATTGAGAAACAAGCTCTGCTACATCTTTCTTTATACCAGCCCAAAAGAAAACCCTCTTCATATCTACATGCATTTTATCACCGTCGGGATGAATAGTCATTCTAGAATAATGTGCTTCCTCAAGGACTGACTTTAACAGACTCCCAACTCAGGGAACACAAAGCCTTCCATCTCGTTGCAACCACCCTCTATCATTCATGGAATATCTACTGAGGTGACTGGAAGTCTCTCCTCTACTGAGCCTATCCAAGATGTCTGCTATCCGAGGGTCCTCTCGCTGCAAAGTTTCTATCTGATCCAAAAGAGTAGGTCGCACATATAATGATGCTAATAAACCAGGTGTGAACTCGGTAGAGGGTCTAAAATCAAAAGTCGATATATACCCCAAGCTCTATTTTTCTACGAATAGAGGACTTAAGGCCATCCTTTGCCTACTATGTGCATCCGCTACCACATTACCCTTGACAGGGGTATAAGCAATCTCGAAGTCATAGGAAGCTAGGAAATCCATCCATCTCGATTGCCTCAAATTAAGAACTTTCTGTGAGAACAAGTACTTGAGAGATTTATGATCGGTATACAACTCGAATTTCTCTTCAACTAGATAATGACGCCAAGTCTTAAGCGCGAATACAATGGCAGCCAACTCTAAATCATGGGTAGGGTAGTTCTTCTCATGAGCTATTAATTGTCCACCTCTATTACATACTACCCTTCCCTCTTGCATCAGAACCACACCAATCCCTGTACCACATGCATCAGTGTATACTGTGAATACTTTGTTCCCATCAGGCAAAGTCAAGACTGGGGCTTTTGTCAGAGCCCTCTTCAATCGCTGAAAAGCATCCTCACCATCTATATCCCAAGAAAATGTCAAATTCTTCTTCGTCAGTCTAGTGAGAAGGGCATATATCTTTGTGAATTCCTTAATGAACTTCCTATAATAGCCCGCTAATCCAAGAAACCTCCTCACCTCCATTGCATTCTTGGGAATCTGCCAGTCTTGAACTGCAACAACTTTCGCGGGATCCATTGCTATCCCATCCTTAGAGACCACATGCCCTAGAAATCTCACTTCCTTCCTCCAAAATTGACATTTGGGGAATTTCGCCTAAAACTGATGTGCTCAAAGAGTCTTCAAAACCTCCCTTAAGTGTAGGGCATGCTCTTCTTCACTCTTCGAGAAAATCAAGATGTCATAAACAAAGACCACAACAAACTTATTTAGAAACACCCGAAACACCCTACTTATCAGATCCACAAAATAGGCGGGTTCATTCGTCAACCCAAAAGGCATGACGAGCCACTCGAAGAAACCATCTGGAGTTCTAAAAGTAGTCTTGTCTATACTGTACCCGACCACCCTTAACTGATGAAACCCCGTGGCTAATTCTAACTAGGAGAAAATAGATGCACCAACAAGGTGGTCAAATAGATCATTTATCCTTGGATATGGGTGCTTATTTTTCTTAGTGAGCTTATTCAACTCTGCATATCCCACGCAAAAGAAAAGCGAACCACCGTCCTTAATGGCAAATAATATTGGATCACCCCACTCGGATAATGCTTCACCTAATAAAGCCTTTCTCAAGTAGCTCCCCTACTTGCTTGCTGAGCTCCATCCTTTCTCTCGAAGCCAAATGGCGCACAACCAATGCAACTGGCTTTGCATTTCCACAAGTATATACGGAAATCATTCTCGCGCCTCAGATGTAACCTCAAACTTCCTTGAAAACATCAAGATACTCACAGGATACTGGTACATATTGTAGATCATCGATAGACGCATCAAACGACTCTAGGAAACTAAGCATGACAGAACCCTTAGGATCATAAGAAATCTTGAGGGTCCTCCCATGGAAAGTCAAAAGTCTAACGACCCTACTCTCACAATCCAGAATGGCACCATACATGGCTAGCCAATCCATCCTTAGAATCAAACCATACCCCATGAAACCAAGCACATATGCGTCACACTAAAATCGACGCCTAATACGAATATTCTCAAACCCCGACAAATCATAGACAAATGAGTTGTACCTCCAATGGAGTTTGAGACAACAACGTGATCTAGTGCTAAGGTGTAGAGACTAAACCATTGAATCAGATATAAAAGAATGCAAAGCGCCAGAATCAAAAAGAGTTCTAACAAGATGATTGGTAAGAGAAATTAAACCTTCGACAGAAGCTTTTCTACCTCTATCCGGTACACCAACCACGAGAGCATGCACCTTCCCTCCGGAAGATACCGCCCTTTGACCCTGTCCTTGCTTCTTCATGCAATTCTCGATAAGATGTCCGACTTTTCCACATTGGAAACAATCATTCTTCCTTTTTCTGTAATCTTTGCTAAAATGACCCAAGCGTCCACAATCATGACATTTCCTCTTTTCTAGGGCTTTGTCATTCTTTCCACCGTTCTTTGTTGTTGTGTTCTTTCTTAGGCCACGCTTTCTTGTTTTGTGTTTCATCAATCTTAGCCTTTTTCTTTTCCCCTTTTTATTTTCCCTTTTATCTTCTTCGTGCATCGATGCCATGTCAACGACTTTCTCAAAAATTGCTCCCATCGGAATATGAGACATAACCAACGCATGAAGGGGTTCATTCAATCATCTAGCAAACCTCAAAGCTTTCTTGTGCTGGGTATTCACTAGCTCCAAACTTCGCCAATTGGTTGAATATGTTAATGTACTCTTGGATAGACATGCCTCCTTGCTTAAGTGCCAAAAACCTTTCCATTTGCATACTTTGCTCGGCTTGAGAAAGAAACTTCATTTTGAATCTCTATCAAAAATCTTCCCAAGTCTCAACTGGATGTCCTTCTTGCATCACTTCCCACCAAAATGAAGCCTCATCTTTCTGTTGCCAAACGTCCAACTGAATCTTCCTACGATCGTCAATCTCAAAAATCCCAAAAAATCCTTCGTATCTTTAAGCCAATTCCTTGCTTCCACAAAAATCTCAGTTCCTCGGAATAGCTTTCCTCACATAGCATAGAAATACTTTCATATCTTGGAGAAATTATCAGCTCGCGGAGGAGGAGGAGGAACAATAGCCGCAGCTGGGGGAGGGGCGTCTGCTTGCCCTCCGGCTGGCGTCGTAGCCTCAAGATACGTACGAAACCAAGTCGGTATCGTAATGCCCTCGGGAAGAATAGGTTCCCCAGATATGCTGGAAAGAAAAGGAAAAGAGATTCAAATAGAGAATCGAAAGATATTTCATATGGATTTGTGGAGTATGTTTTTTCAAAATATACGTTTCTTTTGAAAATGCTTTCTTTTAAAACCTTTTTGAAAACAATTTTCAAAATTTTTTATTCGATCTGGTAACCTTCAGCTCTGATACCAAGTGTGACGCCCCACATCCGTTAATGTCACTCTTTATCAGAATGCATTAAGTTTCGTGAAGCGTTATAGGTAAACAGAAACAAAAACATCACAAGACATATATAAAATAACAGCGGAATTTAAAACTTTATTAAATGTAAAACATCGTGGTTCAAATTTAGTTACAACATAATTCTGAAATTCAGTTACAATATCATAAGGCAGGTATAAAAGACTGAGCAGGATAAACAGAGTAAACATAATAGAATAAACTACGCTTCTCAAATACTTTTCTCTACACCAATACTAGTAGAAACAAGATTATCCCAATAGAAACAGGATGGTAGACTTAGGTGTACTTCCAGTCAGGGGTTTTACCCCATACAATAACAACAGGTAGCCCAACAGAAATGGCAGGTGCTACCGCCAACGATAATAACGAGCTCCTAAACAAGCAAGACTATATGTACCCTAATTACTACCCTAATTGATCGGCTCCCTACCCTGTATATACCCTATGTTGGCCCCACAGTAAGATGTATCACTTCCTAAAGTGGCAACCCCTTTTATTAACGAGTTGCACAACCATATCTACATATGTCACAACGTCTTATTATCCTAACGCAAGCCAAATCATGCCCACACATGAAACCGAAGGAGTGCGGTGCCAACATCCCCACTTAAATGAACTTCTTGCAATCGACTCAGTAAGCATGCCCAGAACCCGACCTAGTTCGGGGTTCCCCGTTTGATACAAAGATGGGTTACTGATTGATATGGGTCCCACACAACAGATGATACAAGCCATCCCCAAGAATTGCTTCCCCAGTATTAGGATTTTAACAGGTTATGCCTACCAGTTTAACAAGGTTGTATTACTCCAACATATAAAATAAGTTAAGTTTGTCGTGTTTATATATATAACCTGCCCCGTAGATTTAACAAGATTTAAGTTTACTTAACCCCAACTCAATTTGACAGGTTCATGTAACCCCACATATTTAAACAGGTTAAGTATTACAAGTCAAAAATATCATATTTCCATTCATGTTTGTTAATGTACTAGACCTCTCACATAAAATCGACCACTTATGGATGTTGGATATGTTGGAGAATTCTACCACAAGCTAGACTTAACCTCATGTCTTAGTACTGTTACGTGTACATTTATACACTCGACCCCTCAAATTAGATTAACCACCTATGGATGCTGGATTTATCGAGCGGTTCCGGGCAAATTTCTACCACAAGTGTAATCTAATCTCATGTCTATGTGCGGTTACAGATTCTATTTACTGTAATTTAGGCATGTTCGTTATTAAATAGTTTTTCATGTTTATCCAAGGTTATGCCCCAAATCCCAGTCATGTTCTATGATACAAGTTATGCCCCAAATTAAAGTTTTAGATCAAGTTCTGGATTATACCTCCAAATCCCAATCATGTTTTACAATATAAGTTATGCTCCAATTTATCATTCCCAACCGTTCCTAATTTCGTGTGCTTGCATATTTCAGTGATAGCCCTAAGCTCGAAGGTAGCCTGGCTACAAAAATAAAAAGGGGAAGAGGGAGAGAAGAGAACAAGAATAGGCACAATAACAAGACATGCATATAATGATAGAAATAAGCATACTAATAGGATAGGCATATGGTGACATGATTGGGCATACTAACAGAACATGCATATGGTGAAAGAATGGGCATAATGATAGAATAGACATAATAAAGATAGGCATGTAAGAACTAAACAGAGGATCAGGTGTACAAGTAATGGCAGATCTATTTAGTTATGATTCAGGTTATTAACATGCATAGGTTTAGATCCAAACTTATAAACATGTCAATATTACTATTAAATGTTTATATCTAAAAATAATAGGAACTCACAGGGTCAGGATCTAAAGAACAGATAAATGACTGTTGATGTTGTAGCAGAGATTCTTGTATGCGTATAACTTATTGTTGCACAAGAATAGGCTAGTTCAATCTGAGTTGGGGCAGTACCTCATTGTCTCCATTGTTTTTGGTGAATAAAAAATGGAAATGATGTCCTATTTATAGCCTATGGCCAACGAATCTGGTCAAGAATCTAGTCAACGTTCACAGAAATGGATGTGCCTCAGATCTGGCTAGGGTCGATCTAGGGGTTGACACCCCCGTGTATGGGTCGAACCATGGGTCGACACCCATGGGGCATGGGGCCGACCCCTAAAGGGCCAAATTCCCCTCTTTTTCCGGCTCTTCGATTTTTTTTGTGGACTTGTTTATTTATATTTGTATTTCTTATATGTATACAAACTTCAAACCTTGATATCTTCTTTATACAATGTTCGTTTTATGCAAACTTGGGATCTATCTTAAGCAGAATTCCGAGACTAACGCAATGACACAATCTATTTTACTTGTTTCATAGTACTTAATTAAGTATTCTTTAGTTTATCATTTTAGTGTTCTTTAAAAATCCAAGCGGCTTGCCAATCGGCTCATAAAATCATCAAACCCAATCAATACAGTAAATATGTACCTATTTGTCGGGCATACAATTTTATTTCTCTTCTTAGATTCCATGCTATGACTTGTTTACACATATATATGTACATGTATGTAATTCCAATCAATTTTCATATTGGTTTCAAAATTTAACTCGATTTTGCTTAATTTACCTTTCATTTTCATATTGGTTGTATTATTCTAGTATTTTTAATTAGTTAAATTAATAATCACACATCACAACTAGCATTCAATTAGTTGATTAATTTTTCAAATATATAACTTTTATATACTCAAAAATCATATTTTCAATGTCAAATCACAAACAATAAATTCTAACTAAGTTTTTCGTTCTCACACCAGTCAATTGGAAATATATAGATATCCTACTTTTGCAACTCGAACATAGATACCGATGATGATATATCAATCACCAGAATCACCTCGAGAGAGTAGAGTGTGATTCTATATCTACCCAGTATATTTGAGACTTCGAATATACGTTTATGACGCGTATATGCAAAATCTTCTTATATCCAATAGTCCAAAATCAATATCAAATATAATATTTAAACCATTATAATAATATATAATTTTCAAAACAAAACTCATTTTTGGAAATAACACCCTTCAAACTCGTTCTAGGGTATTACCAACTCTATCTCTAACGAGTTATTCTTATAGGATTTTACTAATCCTATCTCTGATGAATTCTCTCGTTCGGTTCTAATGTGCCTTGTTCTCTGGCTTTGTAAACCAAAGCTCTGCTACAAACTAAGACGACTTAGACTTCCCCGATCCCCAAAGAGATGGAGGAGTCCGGATTGTTTTGAGAACACGACGCATCAGAACACAAACATGAGAACATTTCATTGCTATTACAACAATTTACATCAGAATACTAGATATCAGAGTTCAACTAAATAATATACAGCAGAAAAATAAATATCAGAGATTTACGAATTACAAAAGCAGCGAAAAATAATACATAAATATAATATGCAACGGAAAATATCAACTACCGCAGGTGAAAGAAATACATGGATACAATTATTCTGAATATAGCTCCAGCTGTAATCCAGAATCTTATGAAAAGAAATATCTACAAACCAAAGCTACTAGATATTTGTGTGGAAAATATGGGCACCCAGAGTTTAGGTAGAAACAATAAACTACGAATCAGTCATAGGACCGGTGTGAGAACTCAAAACAGTTATTCAACTTCACTTTAAAATTTGGTAAATCACGGGACCATGCCGCATGTCACGGAACGGGTTTACTCCCGTGAATACTCTGAAATAAAACAATTTGTAAACAACTCAATGCTTTTTGAAAAATGAAGCTATTATAAGACTCAGGTCCCATCACACAATGCAACACAAACCAGAGGATCGAGTTTTCCCTTATAATAGCCAAACATGCTTGATACACTTTAAAAAAATCATTTTGATACTACTATAAGTGCATAGTGTCAAAACAAATTCAAATATAAATGTATCAATCATAGACGGCATACCTACCATATATTATGTCGCAATACATAGGTTTACAACTAAAACCAAACGATGTCGTATTGGAAATTGGATTTCCATCATGAGTCAAGGCAAGGGATGGTCTCCTTACCGATTTGGATCTCCTCTAGCAAGATGACCCAGGATTACACAATTTGGGCAACCCTTGTGTAACACCCCACGACCGTTAAGGTCACTCACAAAGGGAATGCCTTAACTTTGATGGAGCATTTTTGTAAACAGAACAAAATATTACAAGACAGATATAAAAATAATACTTGAAAAACTTTATAACTTTATTGCAGCGGACAGAAATCAGTTTGGTTACAACTTTACCAAAAACTCAAGTTCATATATATATCAGCCTTGTTCAAAAGCCATTAGAGTACAAAACTTTAAAATCATAATCCCCACCGAAGATGCCAGAAAAAGACAAGCCATACTTTAAGCACTTCAAGCACTCCAAGCAGGAAGAAAGATCCGGATCAAGCTAGAGTATTCCCTCCTTGAAAACCTGGGGGGGAAACGGAAGAAAAGAGGCGAAACAACAAGGGTCAGACATAAAGTCTGGCAAGTCCAGTGACTTTCAGTTATGAACAGATAATAATGTCATGACATGCAAATAAAACTGGATGAGAGATAACAGGAAACAGGAATAACAGATATACTTAGGTTAAACAGAAGAAATAGGATGATATTACTTTTCACTTCTCTGCACTAATACTAGTATAACAGGATTAGGTGTTACCCTAATGTCTAAACAGAAACATAAACAGAATAATGGGCCTTTACCACCCTAATAGAAGGTACAGAAACATAATGCTAATAATGGGCCTTTACCACCTGAACAGAAAGTACAGAAATAGAATGCTAGTAATGGGCCTTTACCACCTGAACAGAGACAGAAACGGAAACAGAATAATCCCTACGGAAACAGAATGTTAGAATTAGGTGTACACTAGTAAATGGGCCTTTACCACCCCAACAGACGGTACCACGCAGAAACAGACAGGTGTTACCACCCAACAGAAACAGACGGTACCCCACAGAACAGACAGAACTAAGTGTACCCTAAATCCTACCCCACGCGATCGGCTCCCAAATACATAAATACCCTGTGCCAGCCCCACAAAAGGGGGTATCATTCCCTAAAGTGGCAACCTTTGAATGACACAGACCTATTTATAGATGTCAAGGCGTCTAACATCCTCAGAGGCAGACCGGGATCCATGCACGCACATGACCCGGTTGGAACGCACCATCAACACCCCTCGCCATTATCAGAATGAACCGCTTATAATTAGTTCAGTAAGTGTGCCCGGACCCTACCTACTGTTGGGTCGTAGTTTTGATACCAGAAAGGGTTACTGACTAATATGGGTCCCACACAATAGATGACACAAGTAATTACCCATCCTAACCTTGTGTCCCCAGACTAACAGATTTCAGATTAACTTGTTTACAAGTTTCAGGCATACAGAGTTCAAATTTACTAGTTCACAGATCAGACAATCAAGTTAACAAGTTTTCAGACTAACGGATCAGATGTACAGATTTAACAGACTTACAGATTGTCTAACTTTGTAATTGGGCCTACAGATTCATGAAACGGGTTTGTTAAATTCATTAGTCCAATTGGTTTAACCCTATCCACCCAACACGTTTTAGACATCATATTTATCCCAGATTTGCATTAATTAAATATTAATGCACAGACCTCTCACATTAGGTTGGTAGCTTGTGGCCGCTGGATATGCCGGGTGGTTCCGGGCAGACTTCTGCCACAAGCCAGACCTAACCTCGTGTCTAAGCATATTTTAGTTATGCCCATGACCTCTCACATTAGACTGACAGTTTGCGGTCGCTGGTTAAGCCGGTTGGTTCCGGGCCGGCTTCTACCGCAAACAGTGTCTAACTTCGTGTCATAGCCAATTCATTCCAATACAGATTTTTCAGATATCAGACTAATTCTGTTTATTTAATAGATTAAACTTCTGTACAAGTTACAGCAGATTATTCGAGGTTCTATTAACAAGTTTTGCTCAAATTTAAATCGAGCCTACAGATTCACATACTTCAAATTTCAGCATTTCAGTTCCAACAGATTACGTCATTCAACAGATAACAGATCTTGCAGATTAGGCTATTTAGCAGATTTAGCAGATAAGGCAAATTAACATAATTAGCAGATTAGGCAATTCAATCTAATTAGCAGTTTAGGCAATATAACAGAACTAGCATATTAGGCAATATAACAGATTTAGCAGATAACAGATTTAGTAGATTATATATATCTAAAACTCTATTTACCTATCTTGCCTAATCATAAATTTAGCCTAAACTTATATGCCTAAATCAAGGTCATAATTCATAATACAATATATGCCCCAAATTTTAGCCTTAATATCCCCGTTTACATTTCATGTCAAAACTAGATTTAATATTCTAGTTCACCATTTATGTCCAAGACTAATACACATGTAAATCATTCTCTATTATAGCCAACTCAGATTATGCCAACCTATTTGCTATGCCAGATTTACTTAATCAAGCTACGCCCAATCCCTGTATAACATGTTTCCACAAGTTCTCTAAGTACTCATGAAATGGCCCTATAGGCTCGATGTACATAACAGTGAATGAGAATAAATTAGCAAAGTTACATACTATATGAGATCTAAAATCATTAAGGGAATAGGCATAAAAAACTAACTACAATAGATATAGGTAACTAACCACAATAGTCATGGGCGACTAATCACAATAGTTTCTTATTCAATGTCATAGGCAATAGTCTCATAGTCATGAATCACAGTCATAGGCAATAGTATCATAGTCAATGAATCATAGTCATAGGCAATAGTCTCATAGTCAATGAATCATAGTCATAGGCAATAGTCTCATAGGCAATAGTTTCATGTCCAATTATGCATTATTCATTATTTGTCCCAAAATTTATCGTTCGTGCGTTAATCTCTTATGAGATTCGGCGCAGGCTCGTAGTAGCCTGGCTATAGAACAGAAAGAAGAAAGGGATACAGAATAAGATAGATCTAAACAGAACAGAACAGACATAAACTCAGATTCAGATTTACAATCCATGTCACAATCATAATTAACGTTCATATCAGAAAATAACTGTACTTGCCTTTCGTGGCTAAAGAAAAGGATTATAAATCGAATTTGATGCAGAAACGCTGATTAATCTTCTTCGATTGTTGTTGCAGCTCTAAACTTTAATTTGAATTGTGAATGAACACTTGAGATTAGATTTAGAGGCGGCGACTAGGGTTTAAAAGAGAGTTGGTAGCATAATGGTGTCGTAGACAATATTTTATGAATTAGGGTTAGGTTAATCAAATATTTATAGGTGTAGAGAGTGTTTCAGAACCATTAGATCACCCTAGAAGCCATCAGGTCCGTCCAGCACATCAAAAATCGTCATTAGAACTATCTAGAACCCTGTGCAGGTTTCTAGCTCGACATGGGCGCACTTCCCAAGTGCGCCAGTGTATTTTTGTGCTGGCGCACTTCACAAGTGCGCCAGTGCATTTCTGGCATGTTTCCGGTTTTTCTGCCTAACTTCGTTCGTCCATATCTCCTTCATACGGTATCCGTTTTACGCAAACTCGGACTCTATCTCAAGCAGAATTTCGAGACGAACGCAATGGCGCAACTCGTTTCCCTTAATTATTCTCCTAAAAATTAAGTATACTTTAATTTGTTACTTATACGTTCACAGAAAATACGGGGTGTTACATTCTCCCCTCCTTAAAGGATTTCGTCCTCGAAATCTTCAAGTTAAGAAGAATGTGTCCTACCATCCAATCACCCATCTACTCAACCATCGTCCACAAGCATCCATTGCCCTTAGAAACTTCTAAGGTTGTATGAACATATGCAAAAGTGTGTGTATATGTTTCTTATCTAATGCAAAGATCAGGCCGTCTACTAATTCAGTTGACCTCCTTAATGCGAATTATGTCAGTGCCATGAGTCCAACATGTATGCAATTTTCCTATTTGATACATATCATTTCTATATGAGTGCACAACCATTCATTCATATGCAACATCCATGTGCTGAGTCAACCATTTTGCATTCATAAGGATTAAAAAAAATGCACACACATCCATATGCAGTATGAGAGTGTTTTTGAGCCGATCTAGTGCCTAGTGTGTGTGTATATGCATCCACGAGCAGCCACTAGCAACCACTTGCATCCACTTGCAACCATCAAACATAACATGTCTCAAACACATGTTTACACCCAATAGTTTCTACCTAAAGGTCGAAGACTCGATCGATAGGATATAGCTGAGTGATAGAAGCAAGTACGATTAAAACAAGAGCTCTGTTCCTATTAGACATCGATTAAGAAAATGATTCCCTAAGTATCAACCCCGAAGACCGAAATAAACATCAGATTGACACCCAGTGAATTACACCCTTTAAACAATGCCAAACTAGAAATCTACTTCACGCTTCGAGTAAAAACCCCTAACCTTTTCAGAAATATCAAGATACTTACAGACTACTAGTACAGATCAGATTATCAAATGATTTTTAGGAAACTAAGCTTGAGAAAGCCTAACCATATCCCAAAAAAACCCAAAATGTATGCGTCACAGTCATCTTAACGCCTAACACAGATGCCCTCAAAACCCAACCTATCACAAACAGATGAGTCGTAACCCTTATGGGTTTTGAGACTACAGAGGAATCAGAAACAAGACTAGTATTAAAGTGCAGAGACTTAACTACAGAATCAAAATGCTAGAATCAGAAAGAGTTCTTCTTACTAATCAGATAAGGAAGTTAAACCTTCTCAGAAATTTTCCTACCTCAAAGGTACCAACAAGTCCTCCCCTTCCTTCTAGTTTTGATAACCGTCTCAATCCCATGAAGCGATTTTCCGCCCACCGTACGGAAGTTCTTACGTATCTTAGAAAAAAGCATCTATACGCAGAAGAAGAGATTAAAAAGGGAAAGAGGAAGGGATTCGAAACAAAGAATCGAAAGAAAGATATCTGGCTTTTATGGATTATGTTTTTCAAAATAAACTTTACTTTTGAAAATACTTCCTTTTAAAACCTTTTTGAAAATAGTTTTCAAAAACTTCTATCTAATCTGGTAACCTTCTGCTCTGATACCAAGTGTAACACCCCACGTCCGTTAAGGTCACTCACAAAGGGAATGCCTTAACTTTGATGGAGCATTTTAGTAAACAGAACAAAATATTACAAGACAGATATAAAAATAATACTTGAAAAACTTTATAACTTTATTGCAGTGGACAGAAATCAGCTTGGTTACAACTTTACCTAAAACTCAAGTTCATATATGTCATCCTAGTTCAAAAGCCATCAGAGTACAAAACTTTAAAATCATAATCCCCACCGAAGATACTAGAAAAAGACAAGCCATATTTTAAGCACTTCAAGAACTCCAAGCAGGAAGAAAGATCTGGATCAAGCTAGAGTATTCCCTCCTTGAAAACCTGGGGGGAAACAGAAGAAAAGAGGCGAAACAACAAGGGTCAGACATAAAGTCTGGCAAGTCCAGTGACTTTCAGTTATGAACAGATAATAATGTCATGACATGCAAATAAAACTGGATGAGAGATAATAGGAAACAGGAATAACAGATATACTTAGGTTAAACAGAAGAAACAGGATGATATTACTTTTCACTTCTCTGCACTAATACTAGTATAACAGGATTAGGTGTTACCCTAATGTCTAAACAGAAACAGAAACAGAATAATGGGCCTTTACCACCCTAACAGAAGGTACAGAAACATAATGCTAATAATGGGCCTTTACCACCCGAACAGAAAGTACATAAACAGAATGCTAGTAATGGGCCTTTACCACCTGAACAGAGACAGAAACAGAAACAGAAACAGAATAATCCCTACGGAAACAGAATGTTAGAATTAGGTGTACACTAGTAAATGGGCCTTTACCACCCCAACAGACGGTACCACGCAGAAACAGACAGGTGTTACCACCCAACAGAAACAGACGGTACCCCACAGAACAGACAGAACTAAGTTGTAACGACCCAGAAAATCTGAACCAATTTAAAATTTTTAAATGGTCTAAAATAATGGATTTTAAATATTTTAAATAATGGCGATGAAAACTGAGTTGAAATCGACATTTGAAAACAAATATAATTAATTATAATTATATATAGAATTCAAAATAGCGCGGTAGTTCGATAATTCGATTTCAAACTTCAATTGAATATACCGGGTGCAAAACAATCCGGATTTTAGTGAAACCAAAAATAATGGAATCTAATTGATAATATCTTTCTAACGAATCCGACCAATCGAAATTTGATAGCGGGAATCAAAAGATATGTCCAGTTGAAAATTCTGAATAGTCGCTATAGAATTCAGGCCCCTAAAAATGAACATTTTGCAAACGACCTCGGATTTCGATGAAACCACTTTTGTTGGATCCGCAGTGTCAAGTAATTGTTAGGTTTCAAATTTCATAATTTTTCGAATCAATATGTGAGCGTGGCATAGGAAAACGCATTTGACCAGTTTTTGTTGATTTTAATCGAACGGAAATTGGCCATTTTTCAAACGGTCTCAGAATTCGACGAAACTAGTTTTGTTAGGACCGTATCGTCAATACGAAGCTAGAAAATATTTTTCTGGAATTTTTCTAGTTAGTATGTGGCCCCGGTAATTTGAAATGTGCGTTTAAAATTCAATATAGAGATTTAAATGAAAATTCAAAAGGAAACTGATTGTAACAATCGAATCGGCTTGCGATACATATCCCATTGTGTTCGGAATGGGGGTAAAACGCTATGGACGACAGGCGGTGGGCCTCGTTTCGAGGTCATATGTAAAAGTCAACCTTTTGCGAAATTTAATAATTAAATAATAATAAAAAAAAATACTTTCCCTCCTTATCTCCTGCCTGCCCCCCCCCCCCCCGACTTCATTTACCAGAAAAGAGGGAAAAAAAAAAGAAAGAAAACCTAAATCTAATCGCTGCCGCCCCCCCCCTGACCTTGACGCCGACGAACACCACCGCAGCCCCTTCGAAGCCACCGCCGCCTCGTCTCGAAGTCGCCGACGAAGACCTCGCGTCCCCCCCCCCTCCATCGATCGAACCCCGAAGCATAGCGACGCCCCCCCTGGAGCCTTGAAGACGCCGCCATCGACGAACCACCTCGAAGCGCCTCCAATCTCCTCCCCCCCCCCCCCCCCCCGCTCCTCTGTAAGTATTTTTATTCTTATTTTTATTTTTAAATTCTGTAAAACTGAATTTTTATAAAGATAAAAACTGTTTTGTTTTTAAAATTTAAAAACCGATTTTGTTAAAGTTAAAACAGAAATTTTTATAAAGTTTAAAACTGAATTTTTTTTAAAGTTAAAACTGTTATTTTTAAAAGCAATTTAAAACTGAATTTTTAAAAAGAAATAAAACTGTTTTTGAAATAAAAGTAAAAAACATATTTTTATATGTTGAAAGCAAAAGAAAAAAAAACATATTTTTATATGTTGAAAGCAAAAAAAAAAAAAACATATTTTTATATGTTGAAAGCAAAAGAAAAAAAAACATATTTTTATATGTTGAAAGCAAAAGTAAAAAACATATTTTTATATGTTGAAAGCAAAAGTAAAAAAACATATTTTTATATGTTGAAAGCAAAAGTAAAAAACATCTTTTTATATGTTGAAAGCAAAAGTAAAAAAACATATTTTTATATGTTGAAAGCAAAAGTAAAAAACATATTTTTATATGTTGAAAGCAAAAGTAAAAATCATATTTTTATATATTGAATAGCGAAGTCAAAATTCGATTCTTATATATTGAATAGCATAGTAAAAATTCTATTTTTACATATGCAGAGAATACGGGTGAAAGCGACAAATAGGCGAAGATTTCTATTAAGAAGAGTCTTGAAGTTGGATAGCTATTGGTGAGATTTCTGATTTAAAATTTATATATATATATATATATATACGTGTGAAGTAAAAGTGAATTGCTATATATAAATAAATAAATATATATATATATATATATATATATATATACGCCCCTCGTCCACAAACCATGGACGATATTTATTGGTTGAAATTGTTGTGAAAATTGAATGGTTGTTTGGGATTGTTTGTGATTGATATTGGTTGATTGTGGTTGAAAAATACCCATTGGTGGTTGTGAAATATTTGGTTGAAACCAGATAGGATTAGTTTGTGGAAATGAAATAAATATATACATGCCGCCTGCGTGCGAACTAGATGCATGATCCCCATTGTCAAAAACCGCGAGGTTTTAAGGTAGAGCGAGGAGCCGTACTAGGGACGGTGCCGGTTTAACTACCCTGCCGTTATGCTGCCGAAATTTTGAATAATATTTGTGTGTTTGAATTATTTTCATATGCTTAAACTATATTTATTCATTGAATAGAAAACATTCATGTGTTGAATTGATATTCATTCGTTGTTTAGAAATTCATGTGTTGAATGGTATTCGCGTTTTAAAATATAAAAATCACATTTTTATCTATATATAGAAACTATTGAAAACATTCATGTGTTGAATTGATATTCATTCGTTGTTTAGAAATTCATGTGTTGAATGGTATTCATATTTTGAAATAAATTGTTCGATAACAAAAAAATCACATTTTTATCTATATATAGAAACTATAGAAAACATTCATGTGTTGAATTGATATTCATTCGTTGTTTAGCAATTCATGTGTTGAATGGTATTCATATTTTGAAATAAATTGTTCGATAACAAAAATCACATTTTTATCTATATATAGAAACTATTGAAAACATTCATGTGTTGAATTGATATTCATTCGTTGTTTAGAAATTCATGTGTTGAATGGTATTCATATTTTGAAATAAATTGTTTGATAATAAAAATCACCTTTTATCGACTATATGAACTATATAGAAAAAAATAGTGTTTTGAAATGAATTGTTTTACAATAAAAATCACATTTTTATTGTATGCATAAATCGTTGAAATGTGAAGTGTTAAAAATAGCCACTTGTTCAAAATAAACATATATGAGTTGAAATATTCATTAATTAGCTAATGAAATGATTTGCACCTATTTATGTAACATTAGAATGAATGGTATTTTTAAACCAAATAGAAATCAAATATGAAGTTGAATAGAAAATGAAAAATGATATGGACTATATATATATGTACATGCATATTCATTGAACAGGTTATAGCAAAGGGGCTAGAGAAGAGGAATAAAATTTGTGCCCGACAAATAGGTACACATTTACTGATTTGTTTGGGTGATGATTTTGAGCCTGTTGGCTAGCCGCTTGGCATTTTTCTTTTTTCTTTTTGAGATTAGAAGGACCGGGACGCTATTTGCGATTTCCCGACGCTCCCGGTGCAGGGGAGGTTATGGCGAAATTTTTCCAAAATTTAAGGTGTTAGAAATTTTTTTGAAGTGAAAACGATATTGAAATTGTTGAAAGAACTATATTTATATAAATATATAAATATAAATAAAATTAAAACGAAACGAGGCCGTGCAGTTCGTATTTTGAAACCGTGATTTCAAACGACTAGTGCGGGAAATCCGACCATTGGATTTTCCCGAAACCTCAACCGTCGGGTTCGCCTTGGAAATATCTTTCCAACGGCACCAACCTTGTAGAAATCCAACGGTTGGATTGTCTGGAATGTTTAATTCAAATCTGAAGAAAAACAGCGCCAGAAACGATTATATTTATTTATATATATAAATATAATTATATTTAATCGAATAACGACGCTGCAGTTCGTATTTTGAAATCGAAAATTCAAACGATTGTACAGGGAGATCCGACCGTCGGATTTTCCCGAAACTGGAACCGTTGGATTCGTTTTGAAAAGACCTTTCTAATGATGTAAATTTTGTGAAGATCCAACGGTTAGATCTTCAGATATGTGTAAATCAAATCTGAAGAAAAACAGCGCCACGGCCGCCTTATGGCCCGAAGCGTCGTTTTGAATAAAATGGCTATTTTAAAATAAATAAAAATAGCGATAAATAATTATAAAATATCGTAAGCGATATGGAATGGAAATAAACTGAATTTGCTTGATTTATGTGATGTTTGATGGTTGAATGTGTTTGGTGTGAAAACTATATTAAAGAACACAATTGGTGTTGTCGAATAATTTAACCATTGAAATAAATCGATTTGAAATTCTAAATATACGTGAATTATTTGAAAAGGCCGAGTTAATTCTCATTTCAAATAATTGATCGACGATTGAAAGTCGAAGATGAAGACGATGGTCGAAGACCGGAGATCTTCACCTCGTTTGGATGGTAACCGAGGTCCTGATTGGGAGGCATCCCGAAATATGGATAATGAGTGGTGATCGTCCAGACGTACGTGTTGATCGAAGGGTTTGCGAGGTATTTAGTGCCTCCGGTTTCGTTCAGACCCAGAACGGACTTGTAAATGGACTGTGTGTCCGACATTGGAATTTGTTCTGTGTGATTGATAGCCATCAGTTGCACGGTATGAATTGCCTGTGTGGCATGCTAAGATGCAGTGATCAGGGCTTCTGTTGAAAAGCAAAGTCTTGTGGTGATGATCAAAGCATCGCCTGTGTGGCGTAGCTTTGTGTATAACGTAAATTCGCGAGCCTCACACCCCGGTATGAACCTAAAACGGGAGAAGGACCTCAGGGAGGGCATGCGTTTCCTTCTAGCTAGGGTGGTGTCAGTGACCTCCCAGCCCTGACATTTATATACTTTTCACCTATGTGGTTGTTGCTGTTGCGAGGCGCCTCGGTTTGATCGGACGATCCGGGTCCGATGGAGTCATTCGTTGGCTCGTTTACGCCCCAAAGGGCGGGGAGACGTATTGTTCAGGCATAATAATCCACATCGGTGGACCGGCCCTGTCGCTCCAAGGCTTGCCTGCGCGCTTGCCTGAGACATGGGCTAGATTGTCTCGAATTCGGTAAGGACTATCTTTTGCCTTGGTTCATGACGGAAATCCAATTTCCAAATACGTGACGATGCGGTTTCGATTGTATATATATTTGGCGACATAGTGGCATGGGACGCTCATGTCGTCTATGATTGATAGTTATGATTTGAAATTGTTTTCAAAACATATAGACACTAGCAATAATATCAAAAGCCTTTGTTTTATTCGTATCAAACATATTTTGGCCATTATAAGGTAAAACTCTATCCTCCGGTTTGCGTTGCATTGTGTGATGGGAACTGAGTCTTATAACGGCTTCATTTTTATAAAAAGCATAGCGATGTTTAAAAGAAAGATTTGTTTTAAAGCACTGGCAATCCAATGGAGAAAACCCGTTCCACGAAAGTGGCGTGGTCCTGTGATTAGCCAATTATATATGTGTTGAGTGGATTTCTCATACCAGTCCCATGACTGACTCGTAGTTTGTTTCACTCTCAAACTCGGGTGCCCCTTTTTCTACACGGGCAGCCTTGTATTCAGGTTTAGCTGGTTCTTTCTGGATAGCTGGAGCTGAAGATGGATTCTATCATTTATTTCTTTTTATGCTGTTCAGCTCCTATTGTACATATTTTGTTTATTTCCGCAGTAGACATTTATGTATAGCTGAACTGTATTTGTACTAAGTAAGATCCTGTATACTGTGTAACTTTGATGATTACTTTTATCCAGTATATTTTGTTGTTCATTCTGGTGTATTTATTTAATTCTGTTCTGCTATTATATGTTTCTGTGTTATATTCCAAAAGATAACCTTGTTTCCGTGAGAACGGGAAATCGGGTCGTCTCAACGTGGTATCAGAGCTTTGGTTAAGCTTAGTTCTGGAATATAACATTTGAACGAACTCGTCAGAAATAGAACCAGTAGTGTTCTAGGACGGGTAACTCTATACAGATAGGATCAGCAATATCCTAGTATGAGTAAAGCAGAATGAAAATACACTTCGATAGACACATTTACACTTCAAGTATTTGTCTCTATATTTTAAAATACCTTTTCTGTGACCTGACACTTGATCTGCTATTTGCAGAAGAACTAGAAAATGAGTGCCAGAAACAGAAGAAGTAATACTGACCCGGATATAGAAGCTCTATTCATGAAATATAGAAATCTGGGTGGAAAGCCGTTCTCGGGCGAAGAAGCAATTATGAAAACACAAGCTTGGATTCGTTCAGCTGAGAAAATCTTCGAAGCATTAAAGCTGAGGGATGACCAGAAAAGATTACTGGCCTCCTGGGCACTCAAAGAAGAGGCTTTGTTCTGGTGGGATTCAGTTATTAAGGATAATCCAGAAGGTGATATCACCTGGGATAGATTCAAAGTTATTTTCTTGGAAAGATTTACTCCTCCCGAAGCGACCGAGCGGCTATGCGATGAATTTTCCTATCTAATTCAAGGCGATATGACCATCCCAGAATATCACAAGAAATTCAATGAACTTGCTCACTTTGCTCCCCATCTAATTCAAAATCCGAAGAGGAAAAATATGAGATTTATTCATGGGCTTCAAAGGAAATACCGGAATAAAGTATTGGGGCATGTGAAGCTTCCTTTTTCAGAAATGATTTATATGGCTTATCAATACGAAGATCTAGACAAGAAAGGAATGTTGCGTGACGAAGAAGAAGTTTGTTGTAGTGGCAAAGAAGATTCGGAAACGGATATTCCTGAAGCCAGTATGATGTCCGAGGTCAGTAAGGAGCCTAGGACCAATCAGAAAAGGGCCAGATCCGAAAAAGAACCAGCAACGACTGCCATATGCAACAACTGCCATAAGCCAGGGCATTTCCAGGGGAATTGCAAACCCTCGAAAAAGCGAAGGGGGAGTGAATCTAAAACCAAGAACAAGTCTCCTGTGACTCGGGAATGCAATCTTTGTCATCAGTCCGTTCATATAAAGAGAGATTGCTGGCTGTTAAAAAGGGCCAAAGAGGCTCAGGTAAATGAAGTAGCAGAAACCTCAGCACCCTCGGATAGTCAGGGGAGGTCTGATGTTTTAGAAGGCACGCTTAATGTCAAAAATATTCTAGTTAAAGTACTGTTTGACACTGGCGCGTCGCGAAGCTTTATTGCAAAGAGTGCAGTCAAGAAGTTGGATTTGAATTTGAAAAAGCTCAAAGAGCCCATGACTGTTCAGAATCCAGTTGGAGGTTCCATTAATCTCAGTTGGATTTGTGCAGTGCCCGTCTCTTTTTCTTGCTATAAATTCCCCATTGTCTCTATCATCATGAATTTTAATGAATTCGATCTTATTCTGGGATTGGATTGGCTAACCAAATATGAAGCTGAAGTTAAATGCGCCGAGAGAGTGGTTAAAGCAAAGGCCCAATCGGGGAATTATATAACCATACCATGTGAAGGCCCGACTTCAAATAGAAAAGATTTCTGGTCAGCTCTCGATGTTTCTCCAGCCCAAATAGAAAATATCCCTGAAATCACTGAGAATATTCCTGACCTCATTAAAGATATTCCTGTCGTCAAGAACTATGCGGATGGGTTCGAAGAAGTTGTTCACTTACCTCCGCAGAGAGAAATAGATTTCAAAATTGCTTTAATTCCCAATGCAAGGCCGGTAGTTCACGCTATTCGAAGAATGTCCTTGAAGGAGAAGGAAGAATTAGACAATCAAACACGACAGCTAGTATGGAAAGGTCTGATCAGGCCTAGTTTCTCTGATTGGGGTGCAGCAGTGGTATTTGTCCCAAAATCTGACGGTACTCTACGTCTATGTGTGGATTATCGTGATTTGAACAAACAGACAATAAAGAACAAATATCCATTGCCGCGGATTGATGATTTGTTGGATCGATTAAATGGAGCACAAGTATTCTCACGAATGGACCTAGCTACAGGCTTCCATCAACTTCGAATTGCCGAAGAGTGTGTTCCAATGACAGCGTTCAGAGGCCCCGACCTATTCTACGAGTGGTTAGTAATGCCATTCGGCTTATGTAACGCTCCAGCTTATTTCGTCGATCTGATGAATAGAGTATTCAGAGGAGTATTGAATAAATTTGTTTTGGTTTTTATTGATGATATTCTAATCTTCTCTAAATCAAAGGCCGAACATGAAAAGCATCTGGAACAGGTTCTAGAAATTCTGAGACGGAATGTATTAAAAGCAAAGTTTTCCAAGTGTATATTCTGGCAAGATGAAGTGAAATTTCTGGGCCATGTTGTATCGAGAGAAGGAATCGCTGTGGACCCAAGCAAAATCACAGCTATTCAGAATTGGAAACAGCCCAGTACTCCCACTGAAGTCCGCAGTTTTCTTGGATTGGCTAGCTATTACCGGAAGTTCGTTAAAGACTTTTCGAAGATATCTGGCCACTTAACGAAGCTTACAAAGAAGCATTCTAAGTTCAAATGGACACAAGAAAGTGAGGAGGCTTTCGAAGAGCTAAAGTTAAGATTAACAACTGCTCCAGTGCTAACCATCATCGATGGCAACCAAGATTTAAAAGTATGGACTGATGCTTCTAGAGAGGGCCTTGGCACAGTGTTAATGCAAAGAGGCCAGGTAATTGCTTATGCTAGCCGTCAACTGAAACCGCACGAGAAAAACTACGTAACTCATGATCTTGAGTTATTGGCTATCATATTCTCTTTGAAAATCTGGAGGCACTATCTTCTGGGCGAGAGATTTGAACTGTTTACAGATCACCAGTCGTTAAAGTATCTGTTCACTCAGAAGGACTTAAATCTGAGACAGCAACGTTGGCTGGAGTTTCTTGCAGCATATGACTTCGAAATTATATATACTCCGGGAAAAGCCAATGTCGTGGCCGTTGCGTTAAGCCGAAAGAATGTAATGATCGCCAGTTTCATCATTGCGACTTCATTGATTGATAAGATATCGGCTCTCCAAAAGGACGACCAATTTATCAAAGGAATAAGTCAGCGAATTCGTGAAGGCAATGCTTCGGATTTCCAGTTAGACAGCGAAGGGATTCTGAGGTTAGAAGGGCGAATTTGCGTTCCAGATATTCCTGAACTCAGAAGAGAGGTGCTTGATGAATGCCACAAATCTAAGCTCAGTATCCATCCAGGTGTGAATAAAATGTATAACGACATCAAACGCACATTCTGGTGGAAGTCGTTAAAAAGAGACATCTCAATATATGTTAGTCGATGCCCTACTTGCCAGCTAGTTAAAAGCGACCAACAGAAATTGGCTGGATTATTACAACCACTGGAAGTTCCTGGTTGGAAGTGGGAGCATATTTCTATGGATTTCATTGATGGTTTGCCCAGAACCAGAAAAGGAAATGACAGTATTTGGGTGATCGTAGATCGTTTCACGAAGACCGCCCATTTTATACCTGTCAGATCAAACAGAACTGCTCAGAGTCTGGCGCAGATATACTTCAGGGAAATAGTTAGACTACATGGAGTGCCGCTCAGCATAGTAAGTGATAGAGATACGATATTCACTAGTAAATTCTGGAAGGCATTTCAAGTCGAACTGGGAACGAAGTTAAACATGAGCACCGCTTATCATCCTCAGACAGACGGTCAGACTGAGAGGGTGAATCGCATTTTAGAAGATCTATTGCGGGCTTGTATTCTAGATTTCGGTGGATCATGGGAAGACCATCTGCATTTGGCTGAATTCTCTTATAACAACAGCTACCAGGCGAGTCTGACAATGTCGCCATTCGAAGCATTGTATGGTAGACCGTGCCGATCTCCTGCTTGTTGGGTCGAGCCTGGAAATAGACTTGTGTTGGGTCCTGATATGATTCGAGAAGCGGCCGACAAAGTCGATTTTATTAAGAAGCGATTACTCGCCGCTCAAAGCCGACAAAAGAGCTATGCTGATAAAAGAAGAAGAGATATATCCTTCGAAGTTGGCGACTATGTATATTTGAAAGTATCGCCGATGAGAGGAGTTATCAGGTTCGGTAAAACTGGAAAGTTAGCGCCTAAATTTATTGGTCCGTTTCCTATTCTGGAACGGATTGGAACTCTCGCTTATAGGGTCAAACTGCCTGACTGGTTGCCTGGAGTGCATGATGTATTTCATATATCTCAACTTCGAAAGCACGTTCATGATCCAGACTTGATCGTGGAAGAAGCAGCTCAGCAGGCTATTGAAATTACGCCAGAATTAGCCGTGAGGCGAGAGCCACTAAAGATTATCGGCAAAGAAACCAAAGAGCTGAGGAGCAAGAAGGTTCACTTAGTCAAAGTGCAATGGAGTGGAGATCCGCGAGATTGTACTTGGGAAACTGAGGAGAGCATTCAGAAAGCTTATCCTAGATGCCGAGTAGATATCTCTGATTGACTCCGGTGCAAGGTACATTTACCCTACTTTGCATTACCGTTTAATTCTCTATTCTGTTGCTATTTTCTTCCCATGGATGTGCATTGTTTATTCTATACTCTGAATATAAAGAACAAATTGGTTGTTGTATTGTGGGATTGTAGATTTATCAAACCACTTTCGACTTTATTCCTTTTCGGGGACGAAAAGTTTTAAGTGGGGGAGATTGTAACGACCCAGAAAATCTGGACCAATTTAAAATTTTTAAATGGTCTAAAATAATGGATTTTAAATATTTAAAATAAATATTTTAAATAATGGCGATGAAAACTGAGTTGAAATCGACATTTGAAAACGAATATAATTAATTATAATTATATATAGAATTCAAAATAGCGCGGTAGTTCGATAATTCGATTTCAAACTTCAATTGAATATACCGGGTGCAAAACAATCCGGATTTTAGTGAAACCAAAAATAATGGAATCTAATTGATAATATCTTTCTAACGAATCCGACCAATCGAAATTTGATAGCGGGAATCAAAAGATATGTCCAGTTGAAAATTCTGAATAGTCGCTATAGAATTCAGGCTCCTAAAAATGAACATTTTGCAAACGACCTCGGATTTCGATGAAACCACTTTTGTTGGATCCGCAGTGTCAAGTAATTGTTAGGTTTCAAATTTCATAATTTTTCGAATCAATATGTGAGCGTGGCATAGGAAAACGCGTTTGACCAGTTTTTGTTGATTTTAATCGAACGGAAATTGGCCATTTTTCAAACGGTCTCAGAATTCGACGAAACTAGTTTTGTTAGGACCGTATCGTCAATACGAAGCTAGAAAATATTTTTCTGGAATTTTTCTAGTTAGTATGTGGCCCCGGTAATTTGAAATGTGCGTTTAAAATTCAATATAGAGATTTAAATGAAAATTCAAAAGGAAACTGATTGTAACAATCGAATCGGCTTGCGATACATATCCCATTATGTTCGGAATGGGGGTAAAACGCTATGGGCGACAGGCGGTGGGCCTCGTTTCGAGTTCATATGTAAAAGTCAACCTTTTGCGAAATTTAATAATTAAATAATAATAATAAAAAAAAAATACTTTCCCTCCTTATCTCCTGCCTGCCCCCCCCCCCCCGACTTCATTTACCAGAAAAGAGGAAAAAAAAAAGAAAGAAAACCTAAATCTAATCGCTGCCGCCCCCCCTGACCTTGACGCCGACGAACACCACCGCAGCCCCTTCGAAGCCACCGCCGCCTCGTCTCGAAGTCGCCGACGAAGACCTCGCGTCCCCCCCTCCATCGATCGAACCCCGAAGCATAGCGACGCCCCCCCTGGAGCCTTGAAGACGCCGCCATCGACGAACCACCTCGAAGCGCCTCCAATCTCCTTCCCCCCCCGCTCCTCTGTAAGTATTTTTATTTTTATTTTTATTTTTAAATTCTATAAAACTGAATTTTTATAAAGATAAAAACTGTTTTGTTTTTAAAATTTAAAAACCGATTTTGTTAAAGTTAAAACAGAAATTTTTATAAAGTTTAAAACTGAATTTTTTTTAAAGTTAAAACTGTTATTTTTAAAAGCAATTTAAAACTGAATTTTTAAAAAGAAATAAAACTGTTTTTGAAATAAAAGTAAAAAACATATTTTTATATGTTGAAAGCAAAAAAAAAAAACATATTTTTATATGTTGAAAGCAAAAGAAAAAAAAACATATTTTTATATGTTGAAAGCAAAAGTAAAAAACATATTTTTATATGTTGAAAGCAAAAGTAAAAAAACATATTTTTATATGTTGAAAGCAAAAGTAAAAAACATCTTTTTATATGTTGAAAGCAAAAGTAAAAAAAACATATTTTTATATGTTGAAAGCAAAAGTAAAAAACATATTTTTATATGTTGAAAGCAAAAGTAAAAAACATATTTTTATATGTTGAAAGCAAAAGTAAAAATCATATTTTTATATATTGAATAGCGAAGTCAAAATTCGATTCTTATATATTGAATAGCATAGTAAAAATTCTATTTTTACATATGCAGAGAATACGGGTGAAAGCGACAAATAGGCGAAGATTTCTATTAAGAAGAGTCTTGAAGTTGGATAGCTATTGGTGAGATTTCTGATTTAAAATTTATATATATATACGTGTGAAGTAAAAGTGAATTGCTATATATAAATATATATATATGTATATATATATATATACGCCCCTCGTCCACAAACCATGGACGATATTTATTGGTTGAAATTGTTGTGAAAATTGAATGGTTGTTTGGGATTGTTTGTGATTGATATTGGTTGATTGTGGCTGAAAAATACCCATTGGTGGTTGTGAAATATTTGGTTGAAACCACATAGGATTAGTTTGTGGAAATGAAATAAATATATACATGCCGCCTGCGTGCGAACTAGATGCATGATCCCCATTGTCAAAAACCGCGAGGTTTTAAGGTAGAGCGAGGAGCCGTACTAGGGACGGTGCCGGTTTAACTACCCTGCCGTTATGCTACCGAAATTTTGAATAATATTTGTGTGTTTGAATTATTTTCATATGCTTAAACTATATTTATTCATTGAATAGAAAACATTCATGTGTTGAATTGATATTCATTCGTTGTTTAGAAATTCATGTGTTGAATGGTATTCGCGTTTTAAAATATAAAAATCACATTTTTATCTATATATAGAAACTATTGAAAACATTCATGTGTTGAATTGATATTCATTCGTTGTTTAGAAATTCATGTGTTGAATGGTATTCATATTTTGAAATAAATTGTTCGATAACAAAAAAATCACATTTTTATCTATATATAGAAACTATAGAAAACATTCATGTGTTGAATTGATATTCATTCGTTGTTTAGCAATTCATGTGTTGAATGGTATTCATATTTTGAAATAAATTGTTCGATAACAAAAATCACATTTTTATCTATATATAGAAACTATTGAAAACATTCATGTGTTGAATTGATATTCATTCGTTGTTTAGAAATTCATGTGTTGAATGGTATTCATATTTTGAAATAAATTGTTTGATAATAAAAATCACCTTTTATCGACTATATGAACTATATAGAAAAAAATAGTGTTTTGAAATGAATTGTTTTACAATAAAAATCACATTTTTATTGTATGCATAAATCGTTGAAATGTGAAGTGTTAAAAACAGCCACTTGTTCAAAATAAACATATATGAGTTGAAATATTCATTAATTAGCTAATGAAATGATTTGCACCTATTTATGTAACATTAGAATGAATGGTATTTTTAAACCAAATAGAAATCAAATATGAAGTTGAATAGAAAATGAAAAATGATATGGACTGTATATATATGTACATGCATATTCATTGAACATGTTATAGCAAAGGGGCTAGAGAAGAGGAATAAAATTTGTTCCCGACAAATAGGTACACATTTACTGATTTGTTTGGGTGATGATTTTGAGCCTGTTGGCTAGCCGCTTGGCTAGCCGCTTGGCTTTTTTCTTTTTTCTTTTTGAGATTAGAAGGACCGGGACGCTATTTGCGATTTCCCGACGCTCCCGGTGCAGGGGAGGTTATGGCGAAATTTTTCCAAAATTTAAGGTGTTAGAAATTTTTTTGAAGTGAAAACGATATTGAAATTGTTGAAAGAACTATATTTATATAAATATATAAATATAAATAAAATTAAAACGAAACGAGGCCGTGCAGTTCGTATTTTGAAACCGTGATTTCAAACGACTAGTGCGGGAAATCCGACCATTGGATTTTCCCGAAACCTCAACCGTCGGGTTCGCCTTGGAAATATCTTTCCAACGGCACCAACCTTGTAGAAATCCAACGGTTGGATTGTCTGGAATGTTTAATTCAAATCTGAAGAAAAACAGCGCCAGAAACGATTATATTTATTTATATATATAAATATAATTATATTTAATCGAATAACGACGCTGCAGTTCGTATTTTGAAATCGAAAATTCAAACGATTGTACAGGGAGATCCGACCGTCGGATTTTCCCGAAACTGGAACCGTTGGATTCGTTTTGAAAAGACCTTTCTAATGATGTAAATTTTGTGAAGATCCAACGGTTAGATCTTCAGATATGTGTAAATCAAATCTGAAGAAAAACAGCGCCACGGCCGCCTTATGGCCCGAAGCGTCGTTTTGAATAAAATGGCTATTTTAAAATAAATAAAAATAGCGATAAATAATTATAAAATATCGTAAGCGATATGGAATGGAAATAAACTGAATTTGCTTGATTTATGTGATGTTTGATGGTTGAATGTGTTTGGTGTGAAAACTATATTAAAGAACACAATTGGTGTTGTCGAATAATTTAACCATTGAAATAAATCGATTTGAAATTCTAAATATACGTGAATTATTTGAAAAGGCCGAGTTAATTCTCATTTCAAATAATTGATCGACGATTGAAAGTCGAAGATGAAGACGATGGTCGAAGACCGGAGATCTTCACCTCGTTTGGATGGTAACCGAGGTCCTGATTGGGAGGCATCCCGAAATATGGATAATGAGTGGTGATCGTCCAGACGTACGTGTTGATCGAAGGGTTTGCGAGGTATTTAGTGCCTCCGGTTTCGTTCAGACCCAGAACGGACTTGTAAATGGAATGTGTGTCCGACATTGGAATTTGTTCTGTGTGATTGATAGCCATCAGTTGCACGGTATGAATTGCCTGTGTGGCATGCTAAGATGCAGTGATCAGGGCTTCTGTTGAAAAGCAAAGTCTTGTGGTGATGATCAAAGCATCTCCTGTGTGGCGTAGCTTTGTGTATAACGTAAATTCGCGAGCCTCACACCCCGGTATGAACCTAAAACGGGAGAAGGACCTCAGGGAGGGCATGCGTTTCCTTCTAGCTAGGGTGGTGTCAGTGACCTCCCAGCCCTGACATTTATATACTTTTCACCTATGTGGTTGTTGCTGTTGCGAGGCGCCTCGGTTTGATCAGACGATCCAGGTCCGATGGAGTCATTCGTTGGCTCGTTTACGCCCCAAAGGGCGGGGAGACGTATTGTTCAGGCATAATAATCCACATCGGTGGACCAGCCCTGTCGCTCCAAGGCTTGCCTGCGCGCTTGCCTGAGACATGGGCTAGATTGTCTCGAATTCGGTAAGGACTATCTTTTGCCTTGGTTCATGACGGAAATCCAATTTCCAAATACGTGACGATGCGGTTTCGATTGTATATATATTTGGCGACATAGTGGCATGGGACGCTCATGTCGTCTATGATGGATAGTTATGATTTGAAATTGTTTTCAAAACATATAGACACTAGCAATAATATCAAAAGCCTTTGTTTTATTCGTATCAAACATATTTTGGCCATTATAAGGTAAAACTCTATCCTCCGGTTTGCGTTGCATTGTGTGATGGGAACTGAGTCTTATAACGGCTTCATTTTTATAAAAAGCATAGCGATGTTTAAAAGAAAGATTTGTTTTAAAGCACTGGCAATCCAATGGAGAAAACCCGTTCCACGAAAGTGGCGTGGTCCTGTGATTAGCCAATTATATATGTGTTGAGTGGATTTCTCATACCAGTCCCATGACTGACTCGTAGTTTGTTTCACTCTCAAACTCGGGTGCCCCTTTTTCTACACGGGCAGCCTTGTATTCAGGTTTAGCTGGTTCTTTCTGGATAGCTGGAGCTGAAGATGGATTCTATCATTTATTTCTTTTTATGCTGTTCAGCTCCTATTGTACATATTTTGTTTATTTCCGCTGTAGACATTTATGTATAGCTGAACTGTATTTGTACTAAGTAAGATCCTGTATACTGTGTAACTTTGATGATTACTTTTATCCAGTATATTTTGTTGTTCATTCTGGTGTATTTATTTAATTCTGTTCTGCTATTATATGTTTCTATGTTATATTCCAAAAGATAACCTTGTTTCCGTGAGAACGGGAAATCGGGTCGTCTCAACGTGGTATCAGAGCTTTGGTTAAGCTTAGTTCTGGAATATAACATTTGAACGAACTCGTCAGAAATAGAACCAGTAGTGTTCTAGGACGGGTAACTCTATACAGATAGGATCAGCAATATCCTAGTATGAGTAAAGCAGAATGAAAATACACTTCGATAGACACATTTACACTTCAAGTATTTGTCTCTATATTTTAAAATACCTTTTCTGTGACCTGACACTTGATCTGCTATTTGCAGAAGAACTAGAAAATGAGTGCCAGAAACAGAAGAAGTAATACTGACCCGGATATAGAAGCTCTATTCATGAAATATAGAAATCTGGGTGGAAAGCCGTTCTCGGGCGAAGAAGCAATTATGAAAACACAAGCTTGGATTCGTTCAGCTGAGAAAATCTTCGAAGCATTAAAGTTGAGGGATGACCAGAAAAGATTACTGGCCTCCTGGGCACTCAAAGAAGAGGCTTTGTTCTGGTGGGATTCATTTATTAAGGATAATCCAGAAGGTGATATCACCTGGGATAGATTCAAAGTTATTTTCTTGGAAAGATTTACTCCTCCCGAAGCGACCGAGCGACTATGCGATGAATTTTCCTATCTAATTCAAGGCGATATGACCATCCCAGAATATCACAAGAAATTCAATGAACTTGCTCACTTTGCTCCCCATCTAATTCAAAATCCGAAGAGGAAAAATATGAGATTTATTCATGGGCTTCAAAGGAAATACCGGAATAAAGTATTGGGGCATGTGAAGCTTCCTTTTTCAGAAATGATTTATATGGCTTATCAATACGAAGATCTAGACAAGAAAGGAATGTTGCGTGACGAAGAAGAAGTTTGTTGTAGTGGCAAAGAAGATTCGGAAACGGATATTCCTGAAGCCAGTATGATGTCCGAGGTCAGTAAGGAGCCTAGGACCAATCAGAAAAGGGCCAGATCCGAAAAAGAACCAGCAACGACTGCCATATGCAACAACTGCCATAAGCCAGGGCATTTCCAGGGGAATTGCAAACCCTCGAAAAAGCGAAGGGGGAGTGAATCTAAAACCAAGAACAAGTCTCCTGTGACTCGGGAATGCAATCTTTGTCATCAGTCCGGTCATATAAAGAGAGATTGCTGGCTGTTAAAAAGGGCCAAAGAGGCTCAGGTAAATGAAGTAGCAGAAACCTCAGCACCCTCGGATAGTCAGGGGAGGTCTGATGTTTTAGAAGGCACGCTTAATGTCAAAAATATTCCAGTTAAAGTACTGTTTGACACTGGCGCGTCGCGAAGCTTTATTGCAAAGAGTGCAGTCAAGAAGTTGGATTTGAATTTGAAAAAGCTCAAAGAGCCCATGACTGTTCAGAACCCAGTTGGAGGTTCCATTAATCTCAGTTGGATTTGTGCAGTGCCCGTCTCTTTTTCTTGCTATAAATTCCCCATTGTCTCTATCATCATGAATTTTAATGAATTCGATCTTATTCTGGGATTGGATTGGCTAACCAAATATGAAGCTGAAGTTAAATGCGCCGAGAGAGTGGTTAAAGCAAAGGCCCAATCGGGGAATTATATAACCATACCATGTGAAGGCCCGACTTCAAATAGAAAAGATTTCTGGTCAGCTCTCGATGTTTCTCCAGCCCAAATAGAAAATATCCCTGAAATCATTGAGAATATTCCTGACCTCATTAAAGATATTCCTGTCGTCAAGAACTATGCGGATGTGTTCGAAGAAGTTGTTCGCTTACCTCCGCAGAGAGAAATAGATTTCAAAATTGCTTTAATTCCCAATGCAAGGCCGGTAGTTCACGCTATTCGAAGAATGTCCTTGAAGGAGAAGGAAGAATTAGACAATCAAACACGACAGCTAGTATGGAAAGGTCTGATCAGGCCTAGTTTCTCTGATTGGGGTGCAGCAGTGGTATTTGTCCCAAAATCTGACGGTACTCTACGTCTATGTGTGGATTATCGTGATTTGAACAAACAGACAATAAAGAACAAATATCCATTGCCGCGGATTGATGATTTGTTGGATCGATTAAATGGAGCACAAGTATTCTCACGAATGGACCTAGCTACAGGCTTCCATCAACTTCGAATTGCCGAAGAGTGTGTTCCAATGACAGCGTTCAGAGGCCCCGACCTATTCTACGAGTGGTTAGTAATGCCATTCGGCTTGTGTAACGCTCCAGCTTACTTCGTCGATCTGATGAATAGAGTATTCAGAGGAGTATTGAATAAATTTGTTTTGGTTTTTATTGATGATATTCTAATCTTCTCTAAATCAAAGGCCGAACATGAAAAGCATCTGGAACAGGTTCTAGAAATTCTGAGACGGAATGTATTAAAAGCAAAGTTTTCCAAGTGTATATTCTGGCAAGATGAAGTGAAATTTCTAGGCCATGTTGTATCGAGAGAAGGAATCGCTGTGGACCCAAGCAAAATCACAGCTATTCAGAATTGGAAACAGCCCAGTACTCCCACTGAAGTCCGCAGTTTTCTTGGATTGGCTAGCTATTACCGGAAGTTCGTTAAAGACTTTTCGAAGATATCTGGACACTTAACGAAGCTTACAAAGAAGCATTCTAAGTTCAAATGGACACAAGAAAGTGAGGAGGCTTTCGAAGAGCTAAAGTTAAGATTAACAACTGCTCCAGTGCTAACCATCATCGATGGCAACCAAGATTTAAAAGTATGGACTGATGCTTCTAGAGAGGGCCTTGGCGCAGTGTTAATGCAAAGAGGCCAGGTAATTGCTTATGCTAGCCGTCAACTGAAACCGCACGAGAAAAACTACGTAACTCATGATCTTAAGTTATTGGCTATCATATTCTCTTTGAAAATCTGGAGGCACTATCTTCTGGGCGAGAGATTTGAACTGTTTACAGATCACCAGTCGTTAAAGTATCTGTTCACTCAGAAGGACTTAAATCTGAGACAGCAACGTTGGCTGGAGTTTCTTGCAGCATATGACTTCGAAATTATATATACTCCGGGAAAAGCCAATGTCGTGGCCGTTGCGTTAAGCCGAAAGAATGTAATGATCGCCAGTTTCATCATTGCGACTTCATTGATTGATAAGATATCGGCTCTCCAAAAGGACGACCAATTTATCAAAGGAATAAGTCAGCGAATTCGTGAAGGCAATGCTTCGGATTTCCAGTTAGACAGCGAAGGGATTCTGAGGTTAGAAGGGCGAATTTGCGTTCCAGATATTCCTGAACTCAGAAGAGAGGTGCTTGATGAATGCCACAAATCTAAGCTCAGTATCCATCCAGGTGTGAATAAAATGTATAACGACATCAAACGCACATTCTGGTGGAAGTCGTTAAAAAGAGACATCTCAATATATGTTAGTCGATGCCCTACTTGCCAGCTAGTTAAAAGCGACCAACAGAAATTGGCTGGATTATTACAACCACTGGAAGTTCCTGGTTGGAAGTGGGAGCATATTTCTATGGATTTCATTGATGGTTTGCCCAGAACCAGAAAAGGAAATGACAGTATTTGGGTGATCGTAGATCGTTTCACGAAGACCGCCCATTTTATACCTGTCAGATCAAACAGAACTGCTCAGAGTCTGGCGCAGATATACTTCAGGGAAATAGTTAGACTACATGGAGTGCCGCTCAGCATAGTAAGTGATAGAGATACGATATTCACTAGTAAATTCTGGAAGGCATTTCAAGTCGAACTGGGAACGAAGTTAAACATGAGCACCGCTTATCATCCTCAGACAGACGGTCAGACTGAGAGGGTGAATCGCATTTTAGAAGATCTATTGCGGGCTTGTATTCTAGATTTCGGTGGATCATGGGAAGACCATCTGCATTTGGCTGAATTCTCTTATAACAACAGCTACCAGGCGAGTCTGACAATGTCGCCATTCGAAGCATTGTATGGTAGACCGTGCCGATCTCCTGCTTGTTGGGTCGAGCCTGGAAATAGACTTGTGTTGGGTCCTGATATGATTCGAGAAGCGGCCGACAAAGTCGATTTTATTAAGAAGCGATTACTCGCCGCTCAAAGCCGACAAAAGAGCTATGCTGATAAAAGAAGAAGAGATATATCCTTCGAAGTTGGCGACTATGTATATTTGAAAGTATCGCCGATGAGAGGAGTTATCAGGTTCGGTAAAACTGGAAAGTTAGCGCCTAAATTTATTGGTCCGTTTCCTATTCTGGAACGGATTGGAACTCTCGCTTATAGGGTCAAACTGCCTGACTGGTTGCCTGGAGTGCATGATGTATTTCATATATCTCAACTTCGAAAGCACGTTCATGATCCAGACTTGATCGTGGAAGAAGCAGCTCAGCAGGATATTGAAATTACGCCAGAATTAGCCGTGAGGCGAGAGCCACTAAAGATTATCGGCAAAGAAACCAAAGAGCTGAGGAGCAAGAAGGTTCACTTAGTCAAAGTGCAATGGAGTGGAGATCCGCGAGATTGTACTTGGGAAACTGAGGAGAGCATTCAGAAAGCTTATCCTAGATGCCGAGTAGATATCTCTGATTGACTCCGGTGCAAGGTACATTTACCCTACTTTGCATTACCGTTTATGTAACAACCCGTATTTTTCGATAACGTGTTAAGACGAGAATCAAGGCAGAATTTAATTTTAAATTCTGAATCAAGTAAAACGGGCTATGTCATTGCGTTCGTCTCGGAAAAATACGCGAAATAGAGTCCGAGTTTTCGAAAATCGGAGTCCGTATGACCAAGATATGGCCTCGCGAAGTTTCACGAAAAATTCCCAAATTAAAGTATACTTAATTAAGTGAAATGGGTTGCGCAGAGAAATATATATATATATATATAATTGAAAATTTAATAAATAAATATGCAAAAATGTTCAAAACAGCGAATTGGGAGAGGGGAATAACCGAACCGGCCGATTTTTGAGGTCGACCCGAGCCCGCTGGGTCGACTAGGGGTTAATCCAGGGTGTTTGGCTGTCAACCCGTGGGCCGATTCGCTCAAATGCAGATTTTGCATTTGGATGGTTCTCATGGTTCATCTTTAATCTAAAGGCCCTAGATGGTTCCTACACTTGACTTCTTCCCCAAGACATGCTTTGATGGCTTGGATTGAATCTAGGTTTAATCCTATGGCCTAAAACACTTGCCTAATCTATAAATAAGACCCTAACCTATCCTAAACCCTCATTATTCACTCATGTAACTAAACTATGGCCAAATTTCTACTCTCATGGCCTCCACTCAACTATCCTAGCCTCCACTTCATTTCTATGAGAGGTTTCATGATCATGAGAATGTTAGAGAGTCCCTATGTTAGTATGAGAGCTTCTCAAGTTGATTTCAAGGCAAAAGCTATGATCTTTGTTCATAAAGATGGTGTTTTTAGTGATTTGGTGCATCCATCTTTGGGTTTTTGGGTGATGGCATGCATAGGCTTCATCATAAGCTTTGGTTTAATCGATTTAGGCCTTCATAGCAAGGTAAGCCCTTCTCCTACTATTAGATATGAACTTTAAACTTAATATGACATGTTGTAAGTGGGTTTAAACATTAGTATGTAGCATGCTATCATCTTATGCAAGCTTATAAAGTCATTACCTTGGTCTTGTGGTCATAAAGCTTTGACCTTTATGTTGAAATGTTGCATTATGCAACATGAGAACCCTTATAACCTTCATGTCAACTTGCATATGAAGCCATAACCCTTATGTGAGGTCATATGCGAGTTACTTGTCATCATTCCATGTTGTTTATCACCATGATTTGCTTATGTGCCAAGTTTGGGTTTATGCATGTTTTTGAGGATTAACAATGGTATATGCAAGCTAATGAACACATTTGTGCCTCATTCGCCACCATGATTAATTTGTGGCTTAATATCCATCTTTGTCATGCTTTTGCCAAGTCTCTTCTTTTAATCCATTACGTTGTTGCGAACGTATATGCGAGTTTAAAAGCGTTGGGTTATGTTATGGGTAATTTCTAATGGCATGAAAATACAACTTGAAAACATGACTTGAAATATAACATGAAAGTTGACATGTAAGTATGCATAAAAACATGAGCTTGGGAATTTACCTATTAAGTTAGGTCTACCCTTTGGGAATTTACCTATTAAGTTAGGTCTACCCAAATGCTTGAAAACTTGTAACATGTTTTGGAAACATGATGAACTTAGATAATATAAGTATGGCCAACTCGAGGTTGGGTTGAGTTTGCAACGTAAAACTACCCGGAACCGACCGGCCTAACTAGTAGTTGCAAACAATAGGACCCAATGTGAGAAGTTGGTCATGTCGCGCTTAAGACCCGAGGTTAGACTAGGTTGTGGTATAAATCTACCCGGACCCGCCCGGCTTAACTAGTAACCACAACAAGGTCTAATGTGAGAGGTTGAGGGTGCATTAATTAAATTAATGCCACATAATAGGGTTAAGTTAATTTGATTAATGAGGCTTAACCAAATATGATATGGACAAATGGGTTAAGTAATTTGATTAGGCTAATGATACTTAACAAAACTTGATAAGCTTGGGTAGGTTAAGTAACTTGATTTGCCTAATGACACTTGACCATTTTTATACGACTAGTGGACGGGATTAAGTTAACCAACACTTAATCAATCCAACACGATAACGTGATAAGGTTAAGTAAATTTTCTTAATGACACTTAACCGTATAATACAGTTAATGGATGGGGTTAAGATTAGGCTTAACTAATCTAAACATGGTAATCGGATGGGGTTAAGTTAGCCTAGACTTAATTGATCCAACTTGGTAATTTAATGGGGTTAAGTTAAACACTTAACTAATTTAACACGATGATTGATGAGGTTAAGTGACCTATACTTAACCAATCTAACTCGTTAATTTGATGAGGTTAAGTTAATCTATACTTAACCAATCCAACGTGAAAACATGATAAGGCTAAGTCACAAATCACTTGAATACGCTTGACCGATTTGATGACAAGGTCAAGTTAAATTATATAATTAACCAATCTAAAATGATAATTAGACGAGGTTAAGTCATGGATTCCTTGATATACTTAACCAACTTGACACATGGTTTGTAGGGTTAAGTCTTGGACTTGTATACTTAGCCAATTTTGACATGGTTTGTAGACGGGCTAAGTTATGAACTTAAGTGACACTTAACCCATTAGATAAACCCTAATTCGGAGGATTAGGTAAATAACCATAGTTAACAAGGATTATGGAAATAAGGCTAAGTGGTAAACCTTAGTTAAGGGAAACTAAGTAATAATTCTTAGTCAAGGAAATTTGGACCATTTCTTAGATAAATTAGTAACCCGATACGTTAGGTCAACATTTAAGAATGCGTGTAGGAGCAGGCTATCTAATTTAGATAAAGGCTCCAACGAACTGGGTAACGAAGCAGCGGCTTCGGGGAACGTGAGGATATTCTTGGGATCCCTCTGTGAGCTGCCAGGTCATTATACTAGGCTCACGAGAGGTTGAGGTCTGCGGTAGAAGAACCAAGAATATGCCTTGGTTGCTATGCGAGCGACCTAAAGACTGGGGTGGATAGCAGTGAGTCGACGAATACATAAGGTGCCCGAGATAGCAAGTTCGTCGATCATCTACCATCTTGAGTCAAGCGTGTACGTACGGAAAGGCAGGGAACACCCAACAGACCATAATTGCTATCTAATTATGGGTGAGGTAGGCCGTAGGATGTGGGCTGGCCGGAGTGTAGTTCTCATGCAAGATTTTCTCTTGTGTTGCCTTTCACTAGTTGAGGGAGGGGTCTCGTGGGACCATAGCCACGTGTAGAAAAGCAGACCTTAGTATCTGCATCGGCAGATAAATCTAAAGCTCCCGACCGAGTCCTGTATTTCTTGGTTTGCCCTGTGACAGGACTCGGATGGCACGATGTGATACATGTGCATACAGTTATAGAAAAACGATTCACGATGAATGCGTGGGAAAAAGGGCGCGGTTGAGGGTTAGCGTAATCCCTAGTGGCCTAGGTGGTTTAACCCAAACCGAAATACGAAAGCGTGCAATAGGTAAGCGTAATCCCTAGTGGTGCTAGGTGGCGTAAGTCCTAGTAGTTCAAACGATGATTCATATGGAAGAGCCTAGCTAGAACAAGGGTGACAGTCAAAACGATTTCAAGGATAATACGACATGAGGAAGCCCGTACGAGGTACGGCAAAGGACTGAACTTATATACATGGAAAGAAACATATGATTTGAGTAACCTATATATGCGATATGTTAGGTTGACATGGACCATTACACGATTTTGAGTAAGGGACATTCATGGTTAACACATAACAAGGCTGGGATACTAGTACGGAGGGTGCAGAGCAAATATACATGTTAGAACCAGGAAGAATATACGGAATAGATACCGTGGGATGTTAGACGGGGTAGATACCTTGGGATAGTATACTTGATAGAAGTCTGACGATATGATACCTTGATTTATCGTGACACCGTAGTTTATCATGATACCTTAGTTCAGTAGTTATCCTGTTATTCTGATTTAGCTTATCTATCTTGTTATCATGCTTATGTTCATCTCAGTTCCTCATGCCAGTTAACTTTACTAGTTTATATGCTAATAGTAGATAGGGCTTACCAGTCTTTATGACTGACCCCGTTTTCTTTCGCTTCTTGTCTTCCGTTCCCCCCCCCCAGGTTACAGGGAGGAAATACTGTTGTTTAGTTCAGACTTCTTCTGCTTGAAGGTCATCATGGATGGCTTGGACTTTTCTTGGCTATGGCTACTTTACTGTTTTATTTGGGGAATAATTTATGGAAAAGTCTTAATGCTTCTTTATTATTGCAAGACAGGTTTTGATGTACTCTGATGTAAAAGGCTTTAGACCTTAATTATTAATGTTTATGAAAGTTCGATTTTACTTCCGCTATTTTATATGTTCTGTCTTGTGATATTTCTGTGCATGTTTACCAATAATGCCCCTCTAAAGCTAGTGCATTCCTTTGCGAGTGACCCTAGCGGAGGCGGGGTGTTACAGTTTAATTCTCTATTCTGTTGCTATTTTCTTCCCATGGATGTGCATTGTTTATTCTATACTCTGAATATAAAGAACAAATTGGTTGTTGTATTGTGGGATTGTAGATTTATCAAACCACTTTCGACTTTATTCCTTTTCGGGGACGAAAAGTTTTAAGTGGGGGAGATTGTAACGACCCAGAAAATCTGAACCAATTTAAAATTTTTAAATGGTCTAAAATAATGGATTTTAAATATTTAAAATAAATATTTTAAATAATGGCGATGAAAACTGAGTTGAAATCGACATTTGAAAACGAATATAATTAATTATAATTATATATAGAATTCAAAATAGCGCGGTAGTTCGATAATTCGATTTCAAACTTCAATTGAATATACCGGGTGCAAAACAATCCGGATTTTAGTGAAACCAAAAATAATGGAATCTAATTGATAATATCTTTCTAACGAATCCGACCAATCGAAATTTGATAGCGGGAATCAAAAGATATGTCCAGTTGAAAATTCTGAATAGTCGCTATAGAATTCAGGCCCCTAAAAATGAACATTTTGCAAACGACCTCGGATTTCGATGAAACCACTTTTGTTGGATCCGCAGTGTCAAGTAATTGTTAGGTTTCAAATTTCATAATTTTTCGAATCAATATGTGAGCGTGGCATAGGAAAACGCGTTTGACCAGTTTTTGTTGATTTTAATCGAACGGAAATTGGCCATTTTTCAAACGGTCTCAGAATTCGACGAAACTAGTTTTGTTAGGACCGTATCGTCAATACGAAGCTAGAAAATATTTTTCTGGAATTTTTCTAGTTAGTATGTGGCCCCGGTAATTTGAAATGTGCGTTTAAAATTCAATATAGAGATTTAAATGAAAATTCAAAAGGAAACTGATTGTAACAATCGAATCGGCTTGCGATACATATCCCATTGTGTTCGGAATGGGGGTAAAACGCTATGGGCGACAGGCGGTGGGCCTCGTTTCGAGGTCATATGTAAAAGTCAACCTTTTGTGAAATTTAATAATTAAATAATAATAATAAAAAAAATACTTTCCCTCCTTATCTCCTGCCTGCCCCCCCCCCCCGACTTCATTTACCAGAAAAGAGGAAAAAAAAAAAAAAGAAAGAAAACCTAAATCTAATCGCTGCCGCCCCCCCGACCTTGACGCCGACGAACACCACCGCAGCCCCTTCGAAGCCACCGCCGCCTCGTCTCGAAGTCGCCGACGAAGACCTCGCGTCCCCCCCCTCCATCGATCGAACCCCGAAGCATAGCGACGCCCCCCCTGGAGCCTTGAAGACGCCGCCATCGACGAACCACCTCGAAGCGCCTCCAATCTCCTTCCCCCCCCCCCCCCCCCCCGCTCCTCTGTAAGTATTTTTATTCTTATTTTTATTTTTAAATTCTATAAAACTGAATTTTTATAAAGATAAAAACTGTTTTGTTTTTAAAATTTAAAAACCGATTTTGTTAAAGTTAAAACAGAAATTTTTATAAAGTTTAAAACTGAATTTTTTTTAAAGTTAAAACTGTTATTTTTAAAAGCAATTTAAAACTGAATTTTTAAAAAGAAATAAAACTGTTTTTGAAATAAAAGTAAAAAACATATTTTTATATGTTGAAAGCAAAAGAAAAAAAAACATATTTTTATATGTTGAAAGCAAAAGAAAAAAAAACATATTTTTATATGTTGAAAGCAAAAGTAAAAAACATATTTTTATATGTTGAAAGCAAAAGTAAAAAAACATATTTTTATATGTTGAAAGCAAAAGTAAAAAACATCTTTTTATATGTTGAAAGCAAAAGTAAAAAAACATATTTTTATATGTTGAAAGCAAAAGTAAAAAACATATTTTTATATGTTGAAAGCAAAAGTAAAAAACATATTTTTATATGTTGAAAGCAAAAGTAAAAATCATATTTTTATATATTGAATAGCGAAGTCAAAATTCGATTCTTATATATTGAATAGCATAGTAAAAATTCTATTTTTACATATGCAGAGAATACGGGTGAAAGCGACAAATAGGCGAAGATTTCTATTAAGAAGAGTCTTGAAGTTGGATAGCTATTGGTGAGATTTCTGATTTAAAATTTATATATATATATACGTGTGAAGTAAAAGTGAATTGCTATATATAAATATATATATATATATATACACGCCCCTCGTCCACAAACCATGGACGATATTTATTGGTTGAAATTGTTGTGAAAATTGAATGGTTGTTTGGGATTGTTTGTGATTGATATTGGTTGATTGTGGTTGAAAAATACCCATTGGTGGTTGTGAAATATTTGGTTGAAACCACATAGGATTAGTTTGTGGAAATGAAATAAATATATACATGCCGCCTGCGTGCGAACTAGATGCATGATCCCCATTGTCAAAAACCGCGAGGTTTTAAGGTAGAGCGAGGAGCCGTACTAGGGACGGTGCCGGTTTAACTACCCTGCCGTTATGCTACCGAAATTTTGAATAATATTTGTGTGTTTGAATTATTTTCATATGCTTAAACTATATTTATTCATTGAATAGAAAACATTCATGTGTTGAATTGATATTCATTCGTTGTTTAGAAATTCATGTGTTGAATGGTATTCGCGTTTTAAAATATAAAAATCACATTTTTATCTATATATAGAAACTATTGAAAACATTCATGTGTTGAATTGATATTCATTCGTTGTTTAGAAATTCATGTGTTGAATGGTATTCATATTTTGAAATAAATTGTTCGATAACAAAAAAATCACATTTTTATCTATATATAGAAACTATAGAAAACATTCATGTGTTGAATTGATATTCATTCGTTGTTTAGCAATTCATGTGTTGAATGGTATTCATATTTTGAAATAAATTGTTCGATAACAAAAATCACATTTTTATCTATATATAGAAACTATTGAAAACATTCATGTGTTGAATTGATATTCATTCGTTGTTTAGAAATTCATGTGTTGAATGGTATTCATATTTTGAAATAAATTGTTTGATAATAAAAATCACCTTTTATCGACTATATGAACTATATAGAAAAAAATAGTGTTTTGAAATGAATTGTTTTACAATAAAAATCACATTTTTATTGTATGCATAAATCGTTGAAATGTGAAGTGTTAAAAACAGCCACTTGTTCAAAATAAACATATATGAGTTGAAATATTCATTAATTAGCTAATGAAATGATTTGCACCTATTTATGTAACATTAGAATGAATGGTATTTTTAAACCAAATAGAAATCAAATATGAAGTTGAATAGAAAATGAAAAATGATATGGACTGTATATATATGTACATGCATATTCATTGAACAGGTTATAGCAAAGGGGCTAGAGAAGAGGAATAAAATTTGTGCCCGACAAATAGGTACACATTTACTGATTTGTTTGGGTGATGATTTTGAGCCTGTTGGCTAGCCGCTTGGCTTTTTTCTTTTTTCTTTTTGAGATTAGAAGGACCGGGACGCTATTTGCGATTTCCCGACGCTCCCGGTGCAGGGGAGGTTATGGCGAAATTTTTCCAAAATTTAAGGTGTTAGAATTTTTTTTGAAGTGAAAACGATATTGAAATTGTTGAAAGAACTATATTTATATAAATATATAAATATAAATAAAATTAAAACGAAACGAGGCCGTGCAGTTCGTATTTTGAAACCGTGATTTCAAACGACTAGTGCGGGAAATCCGACCATTGGATTTTCCCGAAACCTCAACCGTCGGGTTCGCCTTGGAAATATCTTTCCAACGGCACCAACCTTGTAGAAATCCAACGGTTGGATTGTCTGGAATGTTTAATTCAAATCTGAAGAAAAACAGCACCAGAAACGATTATATTTATTTATATATATAAATATAATTATATTTAATCGAATAACGACGCTGCAGTTCGTATTTTGAAATCGAAAATTCAAACGATTGTACAGGGAGATCCGACCGTCGGATTTTCCCGAAACTGGAACCGTTGGATTCGTTTTGAAAAGACCTTTCTAATGATGTAAATTTTGTGAAGATCCAACGGTTAGATCTTCAGATATGTGTAAATCAAATCTGAAGAAAAACAGCGCCACGGCCGCCTTATGGCCCGAAGCGTCGTTTTGAATAAAATGGCTATTTTAAAATAAATAAAAATAGCGATAAATAATTATAAAATATTGTAAGCGATATGGAATGGAAATAAACTGAATTTGCTTGATTTATGTGATGTTTGATGGTTGAATGTGTTTGGTGTGAAAACTATATTAAAGAACACAATTGGTGTTGTCGAATAATTTAACCATTGAAATAAATCGATTTGAAATTCTAAATATACGTGAATTATTTGAAAAGGCCGAGTTAATTCTCATTTCAAATAATTGATCGACGATTGAAAGTCGAAGATGAAGACGATGGTCGAAGACCGGAGATCTTCACCTCGTTTGGATGGTAACCGAGGTCCTGATTGGGAGGCATCCCGAAATATGGATAATGAGTGGTGATCGTCCAGACGTACGTGTTGATCGAAGGGTTTGCGAGGTATTTAGTGCCTCCGGTTTCGTTCAGACCCAGAACGGACTTGTAAATGGACTGTGTGTCCGACATTGGAATTTGTTCTGTGTGATTGATAGCCATCAGTTGCACGGTATGAATTGCCTGTGTGGCATGCTAAGATGCAGTGATCAGGGCTTCTGTTGAAAAGCAAAATCTTGTGGTGATGATCAAAGCATCGCCTGTGTGGCGTAGCTTTGTGTATAACGTAAATTCGCGAGCCTCACACCCCGGTATGAACCTAAAACGGGAGAAGGACCTCAGGGAGGGCATGCGTTTCCTTCTAGCTAGGGTGGTGTCAGTGACCTACCAGCCCTGACATTTATATACTTTTCACCTATGTGGTTGTTGCTGTTGCGAGGCGCCTCAGTTTGATCGGACGATCCGGGTCCGATGGAGTCTTTCGTTGGCTCGTTTACGCCCCAAAGGGCGGGGAGACGTATTGTTCAGGCATAATAATCCACATCGGTGGACCGGCCCTGTCGCTCCAAGGCTTGCCTGCGCGCTTGCCTGAGACATGGGCTAGATTGTCTCGAATTCGGTAAGGACTATCTTTTGCCTTGGTTCATGACGGAAATCCAATTTCCGAATACGTGACGATGCGGTTTCGATTGTATATATATTTGGCGACATAGTGGCATGGGACGCTCATGTCGTCTATGATTGATAGTTATGATTTGAAATTGTTTTCAAAACATATAGACACTAGCAATAATATCAAAAGCCTTTGTTTTATTCGTATCAAACATATTTTGGCCATTATAAGGTAAAACTCTATCCTCCGGTTTGCGTTGCATTGTGTGATGGGAACTGAGTCTTATAACGGCTTCATTTTTATAAAAAGCATAGCGATGTTTAAAAGAAAGATTTGTTTTAAAGCACTGGCAATCCAATGAAGAAAACCTGTTCCACGAAAGTGGCGTGGTCCTGTGATTAGCCAATTATATATGTGTTGAGTGGATTTCTCATACCAGTCCCATGACTGACTCGTAGTTTGTTTCACTCTCAAACTCGGGTGCCCCTTTTTCTACACGGGCAGCCTTGTATTCAGGTTTAGCTGGTTCTTTCTGGATAGCTGGAGCTGAAGATGGATTCTATCATTTATTTCTTTTTATGCTGTTCAGCTCCTATTGTACATATTTTGTTTATTTCCGCTGTAGACATTTATGTATAGCTGAACTGTATTTGTACTAAGTAAGATCCTGTATACTGTGTAACTTTGATGATTACTTTTATCCAGTATATTTTGTTGTTCATTCTGGTGTATTTATTTAATTCTGTTCTGCTATTATATGTTTCTGTGTTATATTCCAAAAGATAACCTTGTTTCCGTGAGAACGGGAAATCGGGTCGTCTCATAAGTGTACCCTAAATCCTACCCCACGCGATCGGCTCCCTAATACATAAATACCCTGTGCCAGCCCCACAAAAGGGGGTATCATTCCCTAAAGTGGCAACCTTTGAATGACACAGACCTATTTATAGATGTCAAGGCGTCTAACATCCTCAGAGGCAGACCGGGATCCATGCACGCACATGACCCGGTTGGAACGCACCATCAACACCCCTCGCCATTATCAGAATGAACCGCTTATAATTAGTTCAGTAAGTGTGCCCGGACCCTACCTACTGTTGGGTCGTAGTTTTGATACCAGAAAGGGTTACTGACTAATATGGGTCCCACACAACAGATGACACAAGTAATTACCCATCCTAACCTTGTGTCCCCAGACTAACAGATTTCAGATTAACTTGTTTACAAGTTTCAGGCATACAGAGTTCAGATTTACTAGTTCACATATCAGACAATCAAGTTAACAAGTTTTCAGACTAACGGACCAGATGTACAAATTTAACAAACTTACAGGTTGTCTAACTTTGTAATTGGGCCTACAGATTCACGAAACGGGTTTGTTAAATTCATTAGTCCAATTGGTTTAACCCTATCCACCCAACACGTTTTAGACATCATATTTATCCCAGATTTGCATTAATTAAATATTAATGCACAGACCTCTCACATTAGGTCGGTAACTTGTGGCCGCTGGATTTGTCGGGCGGTTCCGGGCAGACTTCTGCCACAAGCCAGACCTAACCTCGTGTCTAAGCATATTTTAGTTATGCCTATGACCTCTCACATTAGACTGACAGTTTGCGATCGCTGGTTAAGCCGGTTGGTTCCAGGTAGGCTTCTACCGCAAACAGAGTCTAACCTCGTATCACAGCCAATTCATTCCAATACAAAATTTTCAGATATCAGACTAATTCTGTTTATTTAACAGATTAAACTTCTGTACAAGTTACAGCAAATTATTCGAGGTTCTATTAACAAGTTTTGCTCAAATTTAAATTAAGCCTACAGATTCACATACTTCAAATTTCAGCATTTCAGTTCCAACAGATTACGTCATTCAACAGATAACAGATCTTGCAGATTAGGCTATTTAGCAGATTTAGCAGATAAGGCAAATTAACATAATTAGCAGATTAGGCAATTCAATCTAATTAGCAGTTTAGGCAATATAACAGAACTAGCAGATTAGGCAATATAACAGATTTAGCAGATAACCGATTTAGCAGATTATATATATCTAAAACTCTATTTACCTATCTTGCCTAATCATAAATTTAGCCTAAACTTATATGCCTAAATCAAGGTCATAATTCATAATACAATATATGCCCCAAATTTTAGCCTTAATATTCCCATTTACATTTCATGTCAAAACTAGATTTAATATTCTAGTTCACCCTTTATGTCCAAGACTAATACACATGTAAATCATTCTCTATTATAGCCAACTCAGATTATGCCAACATATTTTCTATGCTAGTTTTACTTAATCAAGCTACGCCCAGTCCCCGTATAACATGTTTCCACAAATTCTCTAAATACTCATGAAATGGCCTTATAGGCTCGATGTACATAACAGTGAATGGGAATAAACTAGCAAAGTTACATACTAAATATGAGATCTAACATCATTAAGGGAATAGGCATAAGAAACTAACTACAATAGTTATAGGTAACTAACCACAATAGTCATGGGCGACTAATCACAATAGTTTCTTATTCAATGTCATAGGCAATAGTCTCATAGTCATGAATCACAGTCATATGCAATAGTCTCATAGTCAATGAATCATAGTCATAGGCAATAGTCTCATAGTCAATGAATCATAGTCATAGGCAATAGTCTCATAGGCAATAGTTTCATGTCCAATTATTCATTATTCATTATTTGTCCCAAAATTTATCGTTCGTGCGTTAATCTCTTATGAGATTCGGCGTAGGCTCGTAGTAGCCTGGCTATAGAACAGAAAGAAGAAAGGGATACAGAATAAGATAGATCTAAACAGAACAGACATAAACTCAGATTCAGATTTACAATCCATGTCACAATCATAATTAACGTTCATATCAGAAAATAACCGTACTTTCCTTTCGTGGCTAAAGAAAAGGATTATAAATCGAATTTGATGCAGAAACGCTGATTAATCTTCTTCGATTGTTGTTGCAGCTCTAAACTTTAATTTGAATTGTAAATGAACACTTGAGATTAGATTTAGAGGCGGCGGCTGGGGTTTAAGAGAGAGTTTGGTAGCATAATGGTGTCATAGACAATATTTTATGAATTAGGGTTAGGTTAATCACATATTTATAGGTGTAGAGAGTGTTTCAGAACCATTAGATCACCCTAGAAGCCATCAGGTCCGTCCAGCACATCAAAAATCATCATTAAAACTCTCTAGAACCCTGTGCAGGTTTCTGGCTCGACATGGGCGCACTTCCCAAGTGCGCCAGTGTATTTTTGTGTTGGCGCACTTCACAAGTACGCCAGTGCATTTCTGGCCTGTTTCCGGTTTTTCTGCCTAACTTAGTTCGTCCATATCTCCTTCATACGGTATCTGTTTTACGCAAACTCGGACTCTATCTCAAGCAGAATTTCGAGACGAACGCAATGGCGCAACCTGTTTCCCTTAATTCTTCTCCTAAAAATTAAGTATACTTTAATTTATTACTTATACGTTCATAGAAAATACGGGGTGTTACACCTTGGATCCTGCAGTGCTGGTCTATACTTACTTTAGTGGATTGGTTATTCCTGAATAATACGTTTCCCGGTCCTATCGGACTTACAAAATGGTCAGTATGTCGACCAATCATATCCGAGGCGCCTCGCATCCATCATCCACATAAGTAATGATGTTTGGGCTCCATAAGATGACACTACTTCTAGCTAGAAAGAAACGTATGCACTCACTGCGTTCCCTTATCCTGTTTTTGTCTCATACCAAGGTGTAAGGATCGCGAATTAACGCTATACACAAAGCTATGCTACTTAAATTTGTGCTTTTATCATCATCCATAAGACTCTTCTTTTCAAACAAAAGCCTTGATCATTTGCATCTTAGCATGCCACATTGAAAATTCATGCCATACAACTGATGTCTATCAATATATAACCTCTAAGATCATACGTCTTAGAGAAGGGTGTGAAGCAAGAGAATAAATTCTTTGCCACCAAACAGATATGTATATTTAATAGATATCAATCAACACGGAATGAAATACAATATCAGACACACATCCATTTATAAGTCCTTCTGGGTCTGAACGAAACCGGAGGCACCTTATTCTTCGTCTCATATGTCCAATACAGGACATAGGTACTCGCATATCCGGTCGATCTCCAAGTACATCTGGACGATCACCACTTGCTATCTTGTCTTGGGTGTACAGCCCAATTGTAACGACCCGCATTTTTCAGCGATGTAATTAATTTATTTAATTATTTAAATAGTGATTTAGAGAATTTAAATGGTCGTTTAATTAAATAATATTGAATATTTAATTAAATTAAATAATAGAATAATATATTTAATTTCAAAATAGTCGGGATTAGTGAATTGACAATATAATGTGAACTGGACAATTCAAAATATATAATTCATTTTAGAATTTGAATTAGAATAACGAATATATTTAAATAATGATAGTTTGAACGTATGATTATATTATAATTATAATCGAGCTCGAAATGGCGTGGCAGATCGCAATTTGGCGATTCGAACTTTAAACGAATATACAGAAGCCGTTTTAAATCAGATTTCTATGAAACAAGAAACGTTAGGAGCTGGTGAAGTATACTTTTCTGATGGAAGAGAAAAATAATGATTTCATCGTGTAGATCGTGAGTTGTATCCAAATCAAATTTTAAAATAGTCGCTATAGAATCGTTTATCGACTATAAGAGTTTATTCGATATAAGTAGATACCGGTTTCAAATTTAGACAAGATTCTTTTGAGACTTAGTGATAATTTAATTTTTAGAATTTTATTGTAAATTTTAATTAATTAAATAAGCAACTTTTTATTTGGAGTATTTTGCACCCTGTAATCAACATTTTGAGGTTTCACAAAATGAGTCAATCTATCGATATTTTTATATTTTTGAAATCGGGGTAAATTGCTTGGCACAAGAGTATTTTTATTTCTGTCATTGGCTGTCCGGATGAGAACAGAACTTCATGTATAAGGGTAACCAAATATGTTATAACTTAAAATATCCTATCCCTGAAACCTAGCCATTCATTTCTCCGATCAAAAATAAGCCATGGTTTCCATCTCCTGAGCAAGAGAAATCAAAATGTGGAAATCAAATCCTCCACAAATTCAAAGAACTAAATTCCTATAAATACTCCACAAATAATCCTAAGCCCTAAATTATTTCTGCCGAGGTCAATGTCTCCCCATGCCATCAGTTTTACATCCTCAAACAAAAATCGCAACTTCAGAAAATCAAAAGAATTCAAAAACAAATTCTGTAAATCCTAATATTTATAGATTAGAGATGCTCAAGTCCTTCTCTTCGGTTTGATGTAGCGTTTAAAGAGTTCGAACGCATTTGGGTTCGCAGTGTTATACTACAGTAAACTAGGGATGGGATTTTTGGGAAGATGAGGAAGGATTTGGTGAAACGCAGGGTGGCGCAGCACTTCAGTGGAGGAGCCGCATCCAGTGAAGGGAGTTAGAGGGCCTCCGTCTTCGTTTCAGACAGTGCGACATGGGTTTTGAGGCTCGGAGGGCTTCAGATCGACAATTGCAGGAGGACATCGAGTCCTTTGTGGAGGTGACTGCTGGGTGCGGCTTTGGATGCTGGATTGGATGGTGTAGGCGGCGCCGGGGATTTGTGGTCAGAGTAGTGGGGATAAAGGAGGATGAACGTCGGCCATGAATGGGGTAACAGAAGCAGTTTTATTTTGTGGTTGGAAGAAGGTAACGTGGAAAGAGGCTGTGGGAGTTAGAAGGGGGTTTGGGCCGGTATATTCAAGGTGAGGCCCAAAAGGGTTTAAAACTAATATAAGTTGTATATTTAAAACATAGATCCACTTGTAAATTGTATAACTTCTCCATACGAAATCAGAATGTGACGAAACAAGATCCTTTGGGATCGTGTGGACGGTGGCTATACAATGGAATTGATTGGAAGTGAATTGGGGCTCGTTACAATTTTTTGCAAAATAAATTGTCCGTCTGAATCAAGCGTGGCTATCGTTATTAACGTTGATCGTCCAATGTGAGTAAAACTCACCAACTCTGAACAGTTATATTTTTATAATGTATTCTTAGAAATGATAATTATCTGTTGATTGCTGTGTGTTAACTATTTGGTTGAATTGCTTGTGTATTGGTTGAAATTATAGATAACGATATATATATAAATCGTTAATCAAATGTTGATTCTGTTTAGCAGAATAGTTCATATTGAAATGAAATCGATGATAATTATGTTGTTTAACATCTGTGATGCAGGGAAACAGGTTGGAGGAATCCAGCTGGATTCCTCAACATTTAATTTACTATTTTAATATATTGTGATATATGATGTTGTAACGACCCGTGTTTTTGCCCGTCGAATATTTTATTTAATTATTATTTTAAATAGTATATATTGGGAATATTAATGGAATTTAATATTTAATTCGTTATTAAAAACGAAGTTGAACGTTATAATTTATATATAAAATAATTCGAGCTTGGAAATGGCGTGCAGTTCGTAATATTTGGTTTTGAACTTCAATTGAGAATACAGAATTCGATATAAGTCAGATTTTTGTGAAACAAGACACGTTGGAGCCGTATTGACGATAATTTTCATATGAAAGAGAAAAATCCAGATTCCGTGTTATAGATAATAAGTTATGTCTAAATCAAATTTTGAAATAGTCGCTATGGAAAATCGTTATAAAATTATAGGCCTTTAAAATGGCCGTTTTGCAAACGGACTCAGATTTCGACGAAATCAGTTTCATTAGAACCATATCGCTAAATTATTGTATGGTGGTGAATTGCGTGGAAAACCGATATCGTATGTGACCACGGTAGCTATAAACGCTCGTTCATTTTCTATAGCGAGTAATTAAATTAATAAAAAGGGTATTTGGCATAACTTGAGCAGACAATCGAATTAGGCCACGAAACCAGTTCCGTTGAGTTCGTATCGTCGATTAGAGTCAGGATAGGTATACAGTTTGTTATTTTTAGAAATCGAGAAATTTGGCGTTAAAAAGGGTAGGGCGGTTCGAGGTAAAAATAGCCTACCGGGGCAACAGTCTCAGAATGCGACGAAATTAGTGCCATTGGGTTCGTATCGAAAAGTTATTGTCAGATTTCGTAGTTTCAAGTTGATTTGATTTATCTGGTGACCGTGGAAAAATTAAACGTGTGTTCATTTCTGGTTTCATAAAGGAAAATTTTTCATACGACCTCGGATTTCAACGAAACTCGTTCCATTGGATCTGGAATATCGTTTTACATCAAGAACAGCCTTTTATCAGTAGACAGAGATCGTATGTAGTGGGTTTTAGCACGTTTTCCCCATAACAAAGTTTTGTACGTTAAAATATGAATAAAACTATCCATTCTTTGTTGCCATAGCTTGTTTCTCTTCTGTACTTGCTGGACAAACTATCCATCAGTGTTGTCAAGGAAACGTGCCACCCAAACATTTCTTTTCTCTGTCTACCATTACACAGACACCGTGCCGACAAAGCCTTTTGAATTGTCCATTCAAGCAACAGCAACTCTAACTCTCGTCTGCAGACCTACCTTTTTACATAATATATTCAATTAAAAACGTGGCCAGCACGTCGTCTTCCCTCCTATAAAAGCCTTTACTACATTCATTTTTACTCTCGTCCCGGAAAGGGTGAGACAACATCATTTGAAAAAAAAAAAAAACAAGGAAAAGAAGGGAGACGTGAGGACAGAAGGGAGACGTGAGGAGAGAAGCAGCAGGTTTCGAAACTAAAAAAAAAAAAAAAAAGGGATTGAAGGACAACAGTACGGGATTCAAGTGGAGAGGTGGCGGTTGGATCATTGAGCTGTGCGTGGTCTAATCCTTGAATGGAAATGATGAAGACCTGGGTGAGTGTGTTCAAACAACAGTGGTCCGATGGGGTTCGGGAGGGCTGAGGTTCAGCGAAGGACTGGAGTGACGGTGGAACAGGGACGGATGGCTGCAGTGTTGAGGGGCATACGTTGGAGCGGGTAGCAACGATGGAGTGGATCGGTGGGTGGTGAGTTCCTGAAGGTTGAAGCGAAGGCTACAGGGTGGGTTGGTTCAAACTGTAGTGGGAAGTGCATGGCGGTTTGATCAGGTAAGGAAGAAGGGTGTTTAACAGTACTTTATATAAGTGCCTAATTACATTATGTTTGCCTAGTTATATATATACGTGGTTTAGAAACTGCAAAAGTAGAATGATAATGAAGAACTAACGCAAGTATTAGTATAGAATGGCCTAACCAATGTTTACTTGGCTAACCACGTTCTTAATCCAGTTCGTACATGCCTAATGAAGAATTAGTTTTCTAAGTTAAGGTTAGCTAGGGACATGTATTAATTTATTTATAATATTAACTTACATAGTTCAACGTGCGCCTGGGAAGATTATTTCGAGGGTGCCCAAGTATAACGTGTCAGAGTGTCTAATTATATACATGTCGCCCCTGTAAAACATGACAAAAATCTTATATCCAACGTGATTGACACACATATGTATAATAACCTAATAATGATTTAAATATTTTACGTGACTAAGTAAAGCCATACATTATAACTAGTATAACATGGTCATACATTAACAGATTAGGACAAAGTAGAAGACGTCGGAACCAACTTTACAAGCACTTCACTTTGGAACAGGTTTAGACGAATATGAAAACATTTGGGAAAATTCAGTTAAATTAAACAGCTGCTGAAGCGGACCGGTTATCGACAAAAATCCAAGTGAGTTAAACTCACTCAGTTACCCTTTTTATATTTTATATAAATTGGGTATTTTTATTTTGTGTGCTCTGCTTGCCAATAATTGACTGTTTGCTAGTTATACATTTGTTTGTTTTAACTGATGAAATTAAACTGTGTTTAATTTCAGTGAAATACCAAATCGTTATTTTTAACGATTAATTCCAATAAAGGTGACTCACCTGGGTTGGTCACGTTTATTTATAAACGTGTTTAAAATGGTTGCATTGTTTGAATTGCGTATGGTTGATGTTAAATGGTCGTTATTTAATTTATCAGTTAAACAAAACTGAACCGTCTGATTTGAGATAACCATTTGAATACAGGGACGAACAGGTTGGAGGGACCTAACCGGATCCCTCAAATGTATTATTTATTTTCATATTATCATATATGAACTGATCTGTTTGTATGATTGATTTGATGGTTGATTATTGACTGAATATTCAACATCTGTTTGGTTTAAACCAATGGGCGATAGTGGTTAAGTGGTTGGCAGAGTATGGCCTTTAAAACCAATCGTGTTATAGACAGTGATTCACCGTCAGGTGAATCGATAGAGTTGAGGTTATAAAAATTTACTTTATAACCAGAGTTAGATTTTGAATTATATTATTCGAATAAAAGTTATTTAAGAGAAATAAATAAATATTTATTTGTTTAAGACTTTGGTTTGTTATGAAGTTATTTTGCAAAGCAAATGCTGATGTAAATCAGATTTTCCAGTTGAAGAATAAGAAATGAATTAAATGATAGAACCTTGGGAATTTGTTTTGTAAAGAAAACAAATAATTGGAATCTATCTAAATTAATTATATTTTTAATTAATTTAAAGCAAGGATTGTTGAAATCGGTTAATGAGGTAATCAAATTTTTGAGTTAATTAAATCGACCGTTTGGAATTAGAATTGTTTATCAAGTTAATGTGTTTTGACTAAAATAGTTAAATGAATATTGTTTGAATTTAAATAAGGATTTAAAAGGGATTTAATATTTAATTTAGTTAATAAAGGGATTTACTACTAAAGTAGTTAATGTTTGAAATAAGTTATTATTTTAATTAATGATGAAGTTAGGAATATATTTTTAAATGGGAATTCATTTGAAAAGGTTACCGAATGTGAGATGCAAGCCAATTGAATGGGGAAAGGAAATAAACGTACTCAATTATTTGAATTAAGTCGAAGGAGATTTCGATAAAAGGGTTTAAGATAAACCAAAACAAAAAAATGAGTTTCAAAGTGAAGGCGTTAATTTTATTTAACGTTACTTGAAAACGAGATCAAGTAAAAAGGAGAATTTTTAATGAGATTTCAAAGTGGGAAATTGAATATAGCTATTCAAGATAGAATTAGCCAAACATAATTATTCGGCTAAGTTGCCATTTCGTACGACTGCTAGCGTAATTCGCAGGGCTGCAGATAGCCTACGGCGGTCGGATGTTTCCTGAGGGAATCAGGCGTAACCCTTGTGATCGCTGTGATCTAGAGTCAAGCGAATGGAGTTAAGACGAATGTTAATTAATCAATTAGAGTTATTCAAATATCGTATTGTTGAATATTAAAAGAATTGGAAGTTTCAAGTTAACAAAAGGAAAATCAGTTTATTAAAGGCCAGGTGATGCTGAATACTGAACCAGTGAACTCATTGGAGTGTCATGTTTGAAACACTGAATATTTTGATAGTTAAAACACCGACTATCAAATCTGGCCAATACGAGTGTTGGTACGGAAAGACCGGGATCGAATTTATATTCGAAAACCATTCCGACCAACAAATACGTGAAGATCTCAGAAGATGTTCGAGATGGAGCATTGAAGACCGTTGATTTTCATAAACGGAAGAACCACTAATATTCTCTGCCTGGCAAGCAGAGATAAACTGTGATTCTGTCGTAGTTGGAATCTACGGGGTTGCAAGGACTTCTCGCTACTGATCCATGGGGTGATCCCTATATGGATGCAGTAGGAGAGTGCCTTCGGTTCATCCTGTTCCTGGATGACTTGTATGGACGGATGTCTGACAGAGTATTTCCAAAGGGTCACGTACGTTGATTTCTTCAAACGTGCTATGGTTGTTGGCGGAGAATTGCCGCTCTCTTAGCTTCCAGCTAGAGTATTTTTGTGGATATCAATTAGTGATATCTGATGGATCTGACGATGTGGCGTTCAAAGTGAATGGTGACCAGATGATCAGAAGTTAATTCTGGCCTCAAGCCTCATCAACCAGGAAATGACAAAATCGGGCAGGCAGCATGGCTATGTGGGTCGCTCCCATTAGGGTGTATGATCACCTATCTAGAGGAAATCCTATTTGCTTCTTAAATCTATGTTTCGATGCTGTCCCTTGTCGGGAGACGGTTGCTGATCCCAACCGTCGGTGATATACATTCGATACTCTCAAGCGAAATGAGTGGTCGGTCATGTGAGGGCCGGGTTGCAAGATGTTCTTGTTGAACCCAGTGTATTCGTCTCTAGAGATACACTATCGGAAGGTGGACCCATACCTTGTCAAGTCGGAACCCAATTTCCAATAAGCGCCTGCGGTTTTGATTGTATACTATATATGTGGAGCGTGAGATGCAAGCGTTCCACTAGATTGTTATTTACTTGTATTTAGACATTATTATAATATCAGACAAGATATTGGTTTCAAAACTGTTTTGGGTTATCGTAAGGTAAAAACTGTCCGTGTTTATGTGTGGATTTGGTCTTACGATTATCCTTTTCTTTTGAAAAGATTTTGAACTTTAAAAAAATCAAGATTTGTTGATTCACCCTTATTACTGTGCGAGTTTATCTCACTTTGGTTCACCAGACTGACCCGGTGTTTTGTAAATGCTCGGGTTAGGCCGGGTTGTACAGGTTCAGGTTATCGACTGCTGTGAGGGAACGAGCTGGAAGAGTCCAGACGTATGATATTACTATTCCGCTGTGTGTTATATGAGGACAGATTAGTATCACTGTCCAGATGTGTACTCTGATATTGTAAGTATTTCAAAAGCTTTCAATAAAGGTTATTTCTGTATTATATTTTGTTCCGCTGCGATGTGAGACTCTGTGTTGTGTGGTGTTTCTTCTTCTTCTTCTATTCTAATATTTCTTTCTTTCTTACCTCACCCTCTAACTTCTTTCTATTAATGATCGGGAATGTTCGATGTCTGAATGGTCAACATGGTAGTTGATGTTGATTTTCGGAGACGAAAATCCCGGTTCGTTACAGTGGTATCAGAGCTATTGGTTATGTGATTACCTTGGCTCTGTGGCGTAACTCAGTAGAGATGGGGTTAGTAATACCCTAGACTGAGTTGAGTGTATATATACGAGTGGACGTATTTGTAGATTTTATAAAAATTGTTTTATATTGTGGAGATTTATTGGTTGAGTTGTTTATGGATTCTGGTCGATCAGTTTGATCCACTGTATCGATAGGGGTTTCTAAACACCCAAATACGATAAACCGACACAGTATGTTTTGAAAGAGGGTAAATGAAATAATTTTACCCAAATGGTATTTTAATATAAAAGAATGATATATATTTGAAGTATTATAGTATATTGGTTGTGTTGGTTGATTATAATTGAAATGGTTATATAAATAACCAACTCAAATTCGTATAATATAAAAGCAGATTAATTAAATCTGAAATATAAAATCAGAATTGGAATTAAAGTTCTGGAAGTTGGGAAAAATGTTTGTAAGTGGATTTGAATTAAGTTTAAGAGAATTTTAAAAAAATCCTGGGAGGTTTTAAATTGTTTTACAAACATTGAGGTGGATATTTTGAAATAGATTTCAAACGAAAGTGTTTAAAATTGGAATTTTGAAATAATATAGTATTGAACTCACTTTGATAGCTGGGAAATAACTCTGAGGATGTTGGCCACATCATCGGTGTTCATTTTCGAGTTCTAAGTGACGGATTACTACCAAAATCTTGTTTTGAATTGTTTTGAGAAAAACAAGTTGTTTTGAATCCTGAAGAGAAATATTTGATTTTTTTGAAAGAGCTGAACTATTTAAAAACTCCCAGAGAAATTGTTTGAACAAAGGTAAAATTTAATAGAAATTGTGAAAGCAAATATGAATTGAATTGAAACCAATTAACTGGAAATTTGAATCGAGATATAATATATAAAGTGGGATCAGATTTGGAATTGGGAGACAGGAATATGAAATGGTGTTGGACTGGTAAGTTAAGAGTTGGAATTGATGATGGATGGAAATTGAGTCAAGAATGGAATTTGGCTTGGACACGTGAAGAATTTAGTTCGAAGAATGAAATTGGAATTTTGTTGGAAATGCAATTGTATATGCTGACAGGGTGGCAGACGGGAAAAGATATAGTGATATGCCCGACAAAAAGGTACACGTTTATTTTTATATGGGTTTGGTGATTTATGAGCCGATTTGGCAAGCCGCTTGGCTGTTTTATTTTCTTTTGAATTGGAGAAGGCCCAGAGAGGCGAATGGTAGTTGTACCAATTGAGCCGTACAGAGGAGGTGCTGGCGAAATTTTTCGGAAATTTAAAGTGTTAGAAAATTTTCGATATTTTTGAAATTATTTATTTACAGTATTGAATAGGTTTCTAATTTAATATAAAATTAGATTTGAAATTAATGAGTTTATAACGTTCTTTCTTACCTTAGCAATTTCGAGGACGAAATTATTTTAAGGGGGGAAGAATGTAACGACCCGTGTTTTTGCCCGTCGAATATTTTATTTAATTATTATTTTAAATAGTATATATTGGGAATATTAATGGAATTTAATATTTAATTCATTATTAAAAACGAAGTTGAACGTTATAATTTATATATAATATAATTCGAGCTTGGAAATGGCGTGCATTTCGTAATATTTGGTTTTGAACTTCAATTGAGAATACAGAATTCGATATAAGTCAGATTTTTGTGAAACAAGACACGTTGGAGCCGTATTGACGATAATTTTCATATGAAAGAGAAAAATCCAGATTCCGTGTTATAGATAATAAGTTATGTCTAAATCAAATTTTGAAATAGTCGCTATGGAAAATCGTTATAAAATTATAGGCCTTTAAAATGGCCGTTTTGCAAACGGACTCAGATTTCGACGAAATCAGTTTCATTAGAACCATATCGCTAAATTATTGTATGGTGGTGAATTGCGTGGAAAACCGATATCGTATGTGACCACGGTAGCTATAAACGCTCGTTCATTTTCTATAGCGAGTAATTAAATTAATAAAAAGGGTATTTGGCATAACTTGAGCAGACAATCGAATTAGGCCACGAAACCAGTTCCGTTGAGTTCGTATCATCGATTAGAGTCAGGATAGGTATACAGTTTGTTATTTTTAGAAATCGAGAAATTTGGCGTTAAAAAGGGTAGGGCGGTTCGAGGTAAAAATAGCCTACCGGGGCAACAGTCTCAGAATGCGACGAAATTAGTGCCATTGGGTTCGTATCGAAAAGTTATTGTCAGATTTCGTAGTTTCAAGTTGATTTGATTTATCTGGTGACCGTGGAAAAATTAAACGTGTGTTCATTTCTGGTTTCATAAAGGAAAATTTTTCATACGACCTCGGATTTCAACAAAACTCGTTCCATTGGATCCGGAATATCGTTTTACATCAAGAACAGCCTTTTATCAGTAGACAGAGATCGTATGTAGTGGGTTTTAGCACGTTTTCCCCATAACAAAGTTTTGTACGTTAAAATATGAATAAAACTATCCATTCTTTGTTGCCATAGCTTGTTTCTCTTCTGTACTTGCTGGCCAAACTATCCATCAGTGTTGTCAAGGAAACGTGCCACCCAAACATTTCTTTTCTCTGTCTACCATTACACAGACACCGTGCCGACAAAGCCTTTTGAATTGTCCATTCAAGCAACAGCAACTCTAACTCTCGTCTGCAGACCTACCTTTTTACATAATATATTCAATTAAAAACGTGGCCAGCACGTCGTCTTCCCTCCTATAAAAGCCTTTGCTACATTCATTTTTACTCTCGTCCCGGAAAGGGTGAGACAACATCATTTGAAAAAAAAAAACAAGGAAAAGAAGGGAGACGTGAGGACAGAAGGGAGACGTGAGGAGAGAAGCAGCAGGTTTCGAAACTAAAAAAAAAAAAAAAAAGGGATTGAAGGACCACAGTACGGGATTCAAGTGGAGAGGTGGCGGTTGGATCATTGAGCTATGCGTGGTCTAATCCTTGAATGGAAATGATGAAGACCTGGGTGAGTGTGTTCAAACAACAGTGGTCCGATGGGGTTCGGGAGGGCTGAGGTTCAGCGAAGGACTGGAGTGACGGTGGAACAGGGACGGATGGCTGCAGTGTTGAGGGGCATACGTTGGAGCGGGTAGCAACGATGGAGTGGATCGGTGGGTGGTGAGTTCCTGAAGGTTGAAGCGAAGGCTACAGGGTGGGTTGGTTCAAACTGTAGTGGGAAGTGCATGGCGGTTTGATCAGGTAAGGAAGAAGGGTGTTTAACAGTACTTTATATAAGTGCCTAATTACATTATATTTGCCTAGTTATATATATACGTGGTTTAGAAACTGCAAAAGTAGAATGATAATGAAGAACTAACGCAAGTATTAGTATAGAATGGCCTAACCAATGTTTACTTGGCTAACCACGTTCTTAATCCAGTTCGTACATGCCTAATGAAGAATTAGTTTTCTAAGTTAAGGTTAGCTAGGGACATGTATTAATTTATTTATAATATTAACTTACATAGTTCAACGTGCGCCTGGGAAGATCATTTCGAGGGTGCCCAAGTATAACGTGTCAGAGTGTCTAATTATATACATGACGCCCCTGTAAAACATGACAAAAATCTTATATCCAACGTGATTGACACACATATGTATAATAACCTAATAATGATTTAAATATTTTACGTGACTAAGTAAAGCCATACATTATAACTAGTATAACATGGTCATACATTAACAGATTAGGACAAAGTAGAAGACGTCGGAACCAACTTTACAAGCACTTCACTTTGGAACAGGTTTAGACGAATATGAAAACATTTGGGAAAATTCAGTTAAATTAAACAGCTGCTGAAGCGGACCGGTTATCGACAAAAATCCAAGTGAGTTAAACTCACTCAGTTACCCTTTTTATATTTTATATAAATTGGGTATTTTTATTTTGTGTGCTCTGCTTGCCAATAATTGACTGTTTGCTAGTTATACATTTGTTTGTTTTAACTGATGAAATTAAACTGTGTTTAATTTCAGTGAAATACCAAATCGTTATTTTTAACGATTAATTCCAATAAAGGTGACTCACCTGGGTTGGTCACGTTTATTTATAAACGTGTTTAAAATGGTTGCATTGTTTGAATTGCGTATGGTTGATGTTAAATGGTCGTTATTTAATTTATCAGTTAAACAAAACTGAACCGTCTGATTTGAGATAACCATTTGAATACAGGGACGAACAGGTTGGAGGGACCTAACCGGATCCCTCAAATGTATTATTTATTTTCATATTATCATATATGAACTGATCTGTTTGTATGATTGATTTGATGGTTGATTATTGACTGAATATTCAACATCTGTTTGGTTTAAACCAATGGGCGATAGTGGTTAAGTGGTTGGCAGAGTATGGCCTTTAAAACCAATCGTGTTATAGACAGTGATTCACCGTCAGGTGAATCGATAGAGTTGAGGTTATAAAAATTTACTTTATAACCAGAGTTAGATTTTGAATTATATTATTCGAATAAAAGTTATTTAAGAGAAATAAATAAATATTTATTTGTTTAAGACTTTGGTTTGTTATGAAGTTATTTTGCAAAGCAAATGCTGATGTAAATCAGATTTTCCAGTTGAAGAATAAGAAATGAATTAAATGATAGAACCTTGGGAATTTGTTTTGTAAAGAAAACAAATAATTGGAATCTATCTAAATTAATTATATTTTTAATTAATTTAAAGCAAGGATTGTTGAAATCGGTTAATGAGGTAATCAAATTTTTGAGTTAATTAAATCGACCGTTTGGAATTAGAATTGTTTATCAAGTTAATGTGTTTTGACTAAAATAGTTAAATGAATATTGTTTGAATTTAAATAAGGATTTAAAAGGGATTTAATATTTAATTTAGTTAATAAAGGGATTTACTACTAAAGTAGTTAATGTTTGAAATAAGTTATTATTTTAATTAATGATGAAGTTAGGAATATATTTTTAAATGGGAATTCATTTGAAAAGGTTACCGAATGTGAGATGCAAGCCAATTGAATGGGGAAAGGAAATAAACGTACTCAATTATTTGAATTAAGTCGAAGGAGATTTCGATAAAAGGGTTTAAGATAAACCAAAACATATAAATGAGTTTCAAAGTGAAGGCGTTAATTTTATTTAACGTTACTTGAAAACGAGATCAAGTAAAAAGGAGAATTTTTTAATGAGATTTCAAAGTGGGAAATTGAATATAGCTATTCAAGATAGAATTAGCCAAACATAATTATTCGGCTAAGTTGCCATTTCGTACGACTGCTAGCGTAATTCGCAGGGCTGCAGATAGCCTACGGCGGTCGGATGTTTCCTGAGGGAATCAGGCGTAACCCTTGTGATCGCTGTGATCTAGAGTCAAGCGAATGGAGTTAAGACGAATGTTAATTAATCAATTAGAGTTATTCAAATATCGTATTGTTGAATATTAAAAGAATTGGAAGTTTCAAGTTAACAAAAGGAAAATCAGTTTATTAAAGGCCAGGTGATGCTGAATACTGAACCAGTGAACTCATTGGAGTGTCATGTTTGAAACACTGAATATTTTGATAGTTAAAACACCGACTATCAAATCTGGCCAATACGAGTGTTGGTACGGAAAGACCGGGATCGAATTTATATTCGAAAACCATTCCGACCAACAAATACGTGAAGATCTCAGAAGATGTTCGAGATGGAGCATTGAAGACCGTTGATTTTCATAAACGGAAGAACCACTAATATTCTCTGCCTGGCAAGCAGAGATAAACTGTGATTCTGTCGTAGTTGGAATCTACGGGGTTGCAAGGACTTCTCGCTACTGATCCATGGGGTGATCCCTATATGGATGCAGTAGGAGAGTGCCTTCGGTTCATCCTGTTCCTGGATGACTTGTATGGACGGATGTCTGACAGAGTATTTCCAAAGGGTCACGTACGTTGATTTCTTCAAACGTGCTATGGTTGTTGGCGGAGAATTGCCGCTCTCTTAGCTTCCAGCTAGAGTATTTTTGTGGATATCAATTAGTGATATCTGATGGATCTGACGATGTGGCGTTCAAAGTGAATGGTGACCAGATGATCAGAAGTTAATTCTGGCCTCAAGCCTCATCAACCGGGAAATGAAAAAATCGGGCAGGCAGCATGGCAATGTGGGTCGCTCCCATTAGGGTGTATGATCACCTATCTAGAGGAAATCCTATTTGCTTCTTAAATCTATGTTTCGATGCTGTCCCTTGTCGGGAGACGGTTGCTGATCCCAACCGTCGGTGATATACATTCGATACTCTCAAGCGAAATGAGTGGTCGGTCATGTGAGGGCCGGGTTGCAAGATGTTCTTGTTGAACCCAGTGTATTCGTCTCTAGAGATACACTATCGGAAGGTGGACCCATACCTTGTCAAGTCGGAACCCAATTTCCAATAAGCGCCTGCGGTTTTGATTGTATACTATATATGTGGAGCGTGAGATGCAAGCGTTCCACTAGATTGTTATTTACTTGTATTTAGACATTATTATAATATCAGACAAGATATTGGTTTCAAAACTGTTTTGGGTTATCGTAAGGTAAAAACCGTCCGTGTTTATGTGTGGATTTGGTCTTACGATTATCCTTTTCTTTTGAAAAGATTTTGAACTTTAAAAAAATCAAGATTTGATGATTCACCCTTATTACTGTGCGAGTTTATCTCACTCTGGTTCACCAGACTGACCCGGTGTTTTGTAAATGCTCGGGTTAGGCCGGGTTGTACAGGGTCAGGTTATCGACTGCTGTGAGGGAACGAGCTGGAAGAGTCCAGACGTATGATATTACTATTCCGCTGTGTGTTATATGAGGACAGATTAGTATCACTGTCCAGATGTGTACTCTGATATTGTAAGTATTTCAAAAGTTTTCAATAAAGGTTATTTCTGTATTATATTTTGTTCCGCTGCGATGTGAGACTCTGTGTTGTGTGGTGTTTCTTCTTCTTCTTCTATTCTAATATTTCTTTCTTTCTTACCTCACCCTCTAACTTCTTTCTATTAATGATCGGGAATGTTCGATGTCTGAATGGTCAACATGGTAGTTGATGTTGATTTTCGGAGACGAAAATCCCGGTTCGTTACAGATGTGATATATAATTTGTTGTTGATTATGTGTGTTTGAATGATATCGATCACTGTTGTTTGGTATTTTAAATACCGTAAGAAAACCCTATGATGAAAAAGGAAATTTTCAATAACTATATTGAAATAAAATATTATATAAAATCGAAAGATTTTTTATAGAAGGAAGATTTCAAACTGTATATTGAAATAGAATATTTATAAAATCAAAGGATTTTATATAAAGGAATATTTATAAAATAAAGGGATTTTATAAAGGAAAATATTTGGAAAAACAAATATGAAAAGTATATATTTGTAAACCATTTACAAATAGAAATGAAAATGATATATTTGTAAACCATTTACAAATAGATATGAAAAGGGTATATTTGTAAACCATTTACAAATAGAAATGAAAATGATATATTTGTAAACCATTTACAAATAGATTTGGAAAGGGAATATTTGTAAAAAAATTACCAATAGAATTGAAAAGAAAATATTTATTTGTTAAATAAATAGGATTGGAAAAGAACATTTATTTGTTAAATAAATAGAGTTATAAAAAGGAAATATTTATTTAGAAAATAAATAAAGTTATAAAATAGATTTATTGGGAAATGAAAAAGGATGTCATATAAGGAAATATTTGGCAAATGAATATAATTTTACATCAGGAAAGTTTAGACCCGTGCTTCGCACACGGGTATAACATGATATGGATTTAAAGCAAAGATTTTAAATAGAATCTGTTGTAACCAATAGATTGAGAAGATTAATTTATAAATAATATTTTGTAAATTAAATAAAATATTTATCATTGGATAAATAGAATATATAAGTCAGGGCTTATATATAGAGAAGTAAGAATCGATTTCAACATCGATATTCGAAACTGAATATGGACGTAGAGTTAATCAAAGGAGTTAATCAAAATGAGTTAGAGGAGTTAATCGATTAGAGTTAGAGTTAGTCGATAAGAGTTAAAGTTAACCAGTTAGAGTTAATCAGTTAGAGTTAATCGATTAGAGTTAAATCGAACTAGAGTTATTTGAAAAAGAGTTAATCGAACAAGAGTTAGTCGAATATTTGTTATTCGAATAGAGTTAATTGAACTAGAGTTAGTCGGATTAGAGTTATTCGTATATAGTTTATTCGAAGAAAGAGTTATCGAACAAGGTTATCCGAATAAGAGAAGTTATCGAATATTTGTTATTCGAAAGAAGTTATCGAATATTTGTTATTCGAATGAAGTTATCGAATATTTTTTATTCGAAAGAAGTTATCGAATATTTGTTATTCGAAAGAAATTATCGAATATTTGTTATTAGAAAGGGTTATCAAATGTTAGTTATTCGAAAGGAGTTATCGAATATAGTTTATTCGAATAGAGTTAAAAGGAGTTGTCGAATATAGTTTATTCGAATAGAGAAAGGAGTAAATCGAATATAGTTTAATCGAAAGGGGTTAATCAAATATAGTTTATTTTATAGGAGTAAATTGATAAGAGCTAATCGATTAGGGTTAATCAAAAAGAGTTAATCCAATAGAGTTAATCAAATAGAGTTAATAGAATTGAGTTAATCAAATAAAGCTTACTGATAAGGGTAAATCGATTAGAGTTAATCGAATATTGTTAATTGAATAGAGTTAATCGAATATAGCTATTCTAAGAGTGATTATCGAATATAGTTTATTCGAAGGAAAGGGTTATCGAATAAAGTTTATTCAAAGGGGAGTTATACGTTGAAATTCGATTATATCGAATTCGGAAAAGTAATATTTACTTTCTGGTTTTTAAACCAAGATTTATTTAATAAATCGTTTAGTTATTTATTCAAATTAAAGAGTAAAAGTTATATTTGAAGTTAGATATTTTGAAAGTAGGAATTATAACGTTATCGTTATAACCAATGTTTTTATAAAAGAAGTGGATTCGTAAATAGAATCGGTGAGGTTCGCAAGGAAGTTGTTAAAGGGTTAAAAAGATAAACTTTGACTATTTCGAAGTTAAAACGTTGTTCAGTTAAGGTCTGAGAGGTAATTATACCCCAACTTGATTGACTTCCTTCTTAACTAAGGAATGGTAAGGTTTGATAGTGGAGGTTGGTTAAGTGAATATAGTAAATGAAGGTAATGGTTTGAATTGGAATAGCGATGTTTTATTTAAACATCTTTTTAAATGCAAGGAATGAGTTTTGGAAACGTTTTCCAAAATATAACCAGAGATATTTTCTAATCATAGAAAATGAAATGTTGGATGGTAAAGAATACTGGAATGACAGTGATACGTGGAAAGCAGATGGAAATGTTTTCCAATGATTAATAACGTATATTTTCTAAATTAGAAAATATGGATTTCTGTACATATATGGAAATAGGAAATGGGTAAACAAATAAACTAATGATGAATTAATTTAAGAGATAAATGATGATTGATCGATAGAATTTCCATCTGGAAATAATATCATTGTTTGCACACGTGTTTTTCTTTGATAGTTAACTCACCGACTATCGAAGTTTTTGACATTTTAACGTTGTTAATATGGTGAAACCGGTTGGATTATTATCCGAAGAACCACTCCGTATTGGCATAAGCGTTGTGAATCATATATGCCAAAGATAATTGAAGACGGAGTAAAGTGCAAGGGCTGTTGTATAAATCTTAGGTAAAGATTGCCTAAGATGGTTGTACTGAATAGTGCCTTCGGTTTGTCCAGTCCCATGACAACTTGTATGGAAGAAGGTCTGACAGAGTATATCCAATAGAATGCGTAAGTTGATCTCTTCAAAAGTATTCACGTTTGGTGGCAGAGGAATTCGTTTCTCTTAGCTGTATACCCATGGTATTTTTGGGGAAATCAATTTGTGATTTGGCGGGTATAGCGATGTGACATTCAAAGTGAATAAATGTGTGATCTATCAGAGATAAGCGTGGCCTCTAGCCTCACAACCGGGAAATGACAAAAATCGGGTAGGCAGCATGGCTATGTAGGTCGCACCTATTAGGGTGTATAATCACCTAATCTAGAGTTTCATTTACTTCTAAAAATCTATTGTCAATGCTGTCCCATTCGGGAAACGGTTGCTGATCCCAACCGTTGGTGATATACATTTGATACACTCAAGCGAAATGAGTGGTCGGTCATGTGTGGCCGGGTTGCAAGATGTTCTTGTTGAACCCAGTGTATTCCTCTCTAGAGGTACACTATCAGAAGGTGGTTCCATACCTTGTCATAGTTGGAAATCCATTAATCAATACGTGCTTGCGATTTTGATTGTGTACTATGTATGTAGAACGTGAGATGAAAGCGTTTCTGCTAGATGATTACTATTATTGTGGTTGACAGACATTATTATAATATCAAAAGAGTTTTGATATAAAGATTAGTTTGGATTCTCATAAGGGAAAAACCCGTTCTGTTATACGGTGTGGTTTTATGAGATATCGTTTAATGGCTCAAACTGTTTTAAACTGTTTTACTCATACCAGTCCCATTACTGACCCAGAGTTTAATTTGTTTTGTTTCCCAAAACTCTTGGGTGCCCAATTTTATACGGGCAGTCAAGTAGTCAGGATTTACAGATACTTGAAGAGCTAGAGCAGGAGGCTTCAGGATCATATAGCTATTGTTTATTTCCGCTATGTTGTAAGTGTTATACTCTGGAAATGATATGTATATTCAAGTACAGATTTATATTTCAAAGTTATGATATATATTATATGTTATTCGTTCCGCTGTGAGTTTCATGTTACTCTGATGTTGTGTTCTTCTTCTTCTTCTATTCTAAGTTTCTATCTTATCTATTCCCAGACTCTATTTTCTTTCTATTAGTTTTTCTGATTTCTAGTGTAATGTGGGTTGGACTTGTGTTATTTGGTCAGGTCAAATTGGACCGGAATTTCGGGACACTGCAGTTGGTATCAAAGCTTAAGGTTAAGTAATTACCTTGCCTCTGTGGCGTGACTCGGTAGAGATGGGATTAGTAATACCCTAGATTGAGTTTGAGTGTATATATACGAGTGAACATATTTGTTGTTCAATATAAAATGATTTTATATTGTGGAGATTTATTGGTTGAGTTGTTTATGGGTTCTGGTCGATCAGTTTGATCCTCTGTATCGGTAAGGATTTATAAACACTCGAATACGATGGGTCGACACGATATGTTTTGAAAGAGGGTGTAACAACACGGAAAATCTGAGCTAGTTTAAAATTTTTATTTTGGCAATTTTGATGAGTTTTGATTATTTAAAATGAATTATTTTAAATATAATGGACGACATATTTATTCTGAATAGAATTCGAGCGTATATATTATATAGATCATCGTTAAAATATAAAATTTTATTTTAATTATAAAAGGAATTGAAAATGGTGCGGTAGTTCGATAATTCGATTTCAAACTTCGAATGAAGGTACCGGGTGCAAAATAAACCGGATTTTGGCGAAACCAAAAATACTAGAATCTATTTTAGAATATCTTTCCAACGAATCCGAAAAATCAAAATTTCATAACGGGAATCAAAAGATATGTCCAGATGAATTTTCAGAATAGTCGTTATAGAATTCTGGCCCTTAAAAATGGAAATTTTGCAAACGACCTCGGATTTCGACGAAACCTCTTTTGTTGGATCCGTTATGTCAAGTTATTGCTAGGTTTCAAATTTCGTAATATTTTGAATCAATATGTGAGCGTGGCAAATGAAAACGCGTTTGGCCAGTTTTAGTTGATTTTAATCGACTGGAAAATGGCCATTTTCAAACGGTCTCAGATATTGACGAAACTAGTTTTGTTAGGACCGTATCGTCGATACGAAGTTAGAAATAATTTTTCTAGAATTTTTCGAGTTAGTAAGTGGCCCTGGTAAAGTGAAATGTACGTTCAAATTGAATATATAATGAATTATATTGTAAATTAAACGGAAACTGATCAAAACGATAAAACTGGCTTACGAAACATATCCCATTGTGTTTGGGATGGGGGTAATACGCTAGGGACGACAGTCGGTGAGTTTGATTTCGAGTTCGTATTAGAAAGCTACTTTTTAGAGAGATAAAGTAATTTAAATTTAATTATATATTATTATATAATGGGCGAAGCCCTTATTCTTCCTCCCTAAGCCCGATTCAATACAGAAATTAAAAAACAAAGGGGAAAAAGGGAGAACGACGATGGACATCGCGCCCTCCTCCAGGCGACGCCACCGCCGCTCTGGGCACCGGACCCCCCTGCTCCTCCCCTCACCTCAATCGATCTTGCCCTCCTCTCGACGCGATGTCGAACCACCCCTCCAACCGTGCCCTAACCCCGTCGTCCATCACCACTTCCACCCCCGGAGCCAGGCGCCGCACCTCCCTGTCCCTCGCCAGCACCTCGCCTCTGCCAAGCTCCGTTTCTCCCCTTCGAGAACCGCTAGTCCCCAAGCCCAAACCCCCTCCGACCTTCGCCGACTGTCCTCAGACCAGCAGACCGGCGACCGCCAGCAAGCAACCCCCCTGCCGCCTCCTCGATTCGCGCGATGAAACTTACCCCTCGTTCGATAGAAATGGTGAGTCTTTATTTTCAGTTTTTACATATATTTCTATTTTATTTCAGTTTTAAAAATAGATGCCATTATAAAAAAATTCAAATCTGAAATATATACCTTTAGAATAATAAAAATATAGTTTTTCTATAGTTAGAGTAATAAAAATATAATTTTTAAAGTAAGTAGTGAAGTAAAAATATGATTTTTACTTCAATAAAAATAGGATTTTCATTAATGTGGAATAATAAAAATATGATTTTTATTAAAGTAGAGTTATAAAAATATGATTTTTATATACTAGATAATGTAAAAATATGATTTTTTATATTATAGAAGGAGTAAAAATATGATCTTTATATTTGAAAAGGCGAAATTTATATATTTGAAAAGGCGAAATCTATATATTTGAAAGGGCGAAATCTATATATTTGAAAAGGCGAAATCTATATATTTGAAAGGGCGAAATCTTTATGTAGAGAATGGCGATAGAAAAACATAATTTTTGTATGGTTATGATAATAAAAATTCAATCTTTATATAAGAAGTAGAAATATAAAAATATAATTTTTATATAGAAAGAAGCATTGTAAATATATGAAGTGAAATAAAAATCTGAACTTTATTTTATCGTGAAGTGGAGAGAATATAAAAATGTGATTTTTATATATGTAGCAAACACGGGCGACGAAAGTGACAAAAGGCGAGCACGATGAAGATTTCCTACATATGAAGAGTCGAGCGTTTGGATTAGCTAGTCGGTGAGAACTTCTCACTTTAAATCTTGTTTTTCTAGTTAAAAATATATACCAGGATGCAGACGGTGCTTAGCAGCACCCGACACCCGTCATCCACAGACCACGGATGGCTTGTATGTTTGATTGTCTGATGTGTTTTGAAAATTGATTGTGTGACGTGAAATAAAATATTTATATAGGTAAAAATATTTCATCGTTAAAAATATTATTTTTAACGTATGTGTGTGAATAAAAATATGTGTTTGTTAATTTGAAACCCCACACGGGTGTTGGGATGATATTTGAAGTCCACTCATCCCGATTGATTAGTTGTATGTTGATCGATTGATTGACAGACTGTGTAAGCGTTAGATATCTATATTTGATGCTTATACAGTGTGGTGCACTTTGGATGATGATTGATTATTTATTGTTGTGATTATATGCATGTGTTGTATGGGATCCATATAATTAACATTATATCGTAATGGATTGGGCCTCATTCCAATTGAGAAAATAAAGAATAGAATGAAGTATATATTCATGTGTTGAATAGAATAAATAATCATGTGTTGAAAGAAATATTTTAACAATAAAATTTACATATTTATCATATTTAAAGTTAGAAACTAACTGGAAAATAGATAAGATGAGTGGTTTCCAGGGTAATGATCTGATATTGGTTCCGGCCTTCGGCATTAATATCTAGGGAATCATTCTCTTACTACTTTACAGTTGGAGTCTGATTTAAAAATCAAACGATAGATACCATAGTTTTATAAAATATATTAAATAATAAAAATAGTCATGTGTTGACAGTGCTCATGTGTTGAGAATATTCATGTGTTGAAAGAAATATAGATTCATGTGTTGAATGGAATAAATATTCATTTGTTGAATGGAATAACGAATTTATTTAAATATATAAAGCCGTGTTGATTAGAGATGCGCCATTTTGACGTGAGCGATATTTATATCGATTATCTTCGTTTTTAAAATAAATATAGAAAAAGAAGTGGTTTCAAAATATAACGTTTTGAAAATATTATCATTTGTATATCGATGATGTGGAATATCCAATTTCAATTCAAAATTGAATTTGTTTTGAAAACGAATTTAAAACGATTTATAAAATACGTTTTAAAAAGCAATCGACAAAATATATGCATATATTATATATATATATATATATATATATAATGGCCATAATAGAACGCGCCGCGCCGCGGCAGTTCGTGAATTTCGACCATTGACTTCGATTGGATATTACGGGAGATCCGACTGTCGGATTCTCCTAAAACCGGAACCGTTGGGTTCGTACCGAAAAGAGCTTTCCAATGAATATTAGAAATTTGAAATATAACAGTTGGATTTGGAATTATGTCCAAATCAAATTTGGAAAAGATCGCTGTAAGTGCAGTTCGATGGCCGTTGGTGGAAATCGACTGTACGGGCCTTGATAAAATTATTAAAAATATCTATAATTTGTGAAAAATCATAAGAAATAGTTTGTGAAGAACTGGGATGAAAAATTCCACATTTGAAAAGATAAAAATAGATTTTTTATCGAAATGAACTAGTTTGAACTAGAATTAAAATCAATTTATTTTTGAAATAAATAAATTGAATTTGAAAGTGGTTTTGAAAATAATCAGAATTTCCAATACGTGAATTGGACTGGAGTTGAATCGAAATTATCTTTGGAATATTTCGATGTTGGATTTCGTGACTATACAGATATTGTTATGGGAATTTGAAAGATATTTTATATCTTTATTTCCAATACGATATTTGTTGGTTTGAGAATTTGATATTGAATATAAGCCGGTATATTTTCTATTCAGAGCCTTGTATTTAATATCAAATGCGATTTGGGTTTGTCGTGAATGGTGTCTTCATTAACACCGATTCTTAAGCCCAGTAGAGGAAAAAGATTGAATCTTTCTATTTAGATTTAATGAAGTGTATCAATTAAATGATATTTAATTGGAATTGAATTTGAATTGGTTTTTGGGTTTATCGTGAGCGGTGTTTTGAACAACACCTGTTCTTTAACCCGATTAACAATAGGGTGTGATTTGGGGTTTATCGTGAACCGTGTTTTAGATGACATTGGTTCTTTAACCCAGTTAAAGACAGGATATTGATTTTTGAGAAGATTAAAACTAAGTGGAGTTTTAAAGAATCTTTAATTAGATTAAAATGTGAATTGATAATTTAAATTATCTAATCTGAAAGGTGATCGAGAATGGAGTACCACCAGTTTTGCTCCAAAGCGATAGTTAAATCTTTAATTAGATTTGAACGTGAAATGGTAATTAATTTTACCGATAACACCGTGGTGTTAGAAATGGAGTATCACCAGTTTTTCTCCATGGGATATATAGGTTGGGATTGGGAAATAAAATAAATAATTACTTCGGTGTGGTTCGGTAATCCCGACTAGTTTGGAAAACCATAATATGGTTTGAAATGATATCCAAAGGAAGATTAAAGAGTAAATTTAGAAGAATTTATCTTGGATAAAATTAATTGGAACCTTTCCCTAAGAATGTGATTTTGTGAATAAAAGAATATTCTGAATTGGAATGATGCGTTTGTTGTGTTTGTGTAACATTTGTTTATTACATACGTGGGTTATTCAGAAAGGCCGAATTTCTACCCATTCTGAATAACCGATTCGGCGATATTTCGAAGATGAAGACGGTGGTTGAAGACCGGAAGTCTTCACATCGTTTGGGTGATTACTGATGATCCAGATTGGGTTGTACACCCAAGATGAGAGAAACAGTGGGTGATCGTCCAGACATACTTGGAGATCGATGGATATGCGAGGAAAGTGCCTCTGGTTTCGTTCAGACCCAGAACGAACTTTTAAATGGATTGTGTGTCTGACATTTGATTTTATTCTATGTTGATTAATCTCTATTAAATATACATCTGTTTGGCAGCGGAGAATTTATTCTCTTGCTTAACGCCCTTCTCTGAGGCGTACGAGCTCAGAGGTTGTATATCGATGGACATCAGTCGCATGGAGTGAATTGCCGGTGTGGCACGCGTAAGTGGCAATTGATCAAGGCTTCTATTGAAAAGAAAATTCTTGTGGTTGATGATCAAAGCACGGCCTGTGTGGCGTATCTTTGTGTATAACGTGAATTCGCGAGCCTCACACCTCGGTATGAGTCAATAACGGGATAAGGACCCAAGGAGTGCACGACGTTTCTTTCTAGCTATGGGTGGTGTTAGTGCTTGTAGTGACCCGAAAATCCGGTCCAATTTGAGCTGACTAAATAACACAAGTCCAACCCCAAATTGCACTGGAAATTCAAGAAACTAATAGAAAGAAGATAGAGGGTGAGAATAGATAAGGTAGAACTATTAAAATAGAAGAAGAAGATCATCATCATCAGAGTAACACGAATCTCACAGCGGAACGAATAAAATATAACATACTTTTGAAATACAAACAGTATATGTATACAATAATATTGCGGAGTACAACACTTACAACAACAGCGGAAATAATAATAGCTATAGAATCTTGAAGCCTCCTGCTCCAAGCTCTCCAAGTGTATCTGTAAATCCCGACTACTTGACTGCTCATACAAATTTAGGCACCCAAGAGTTTAGGGAAACAAAACAAATAAACTCCGGGTCAGTCATGGACTGGTGTGAGTAAACTCAAATCATTTTAACAGGTATATGATATCTCATAAGACCACGCCGTGAATACGGAACGGGTTTTTCCCTTATGAGAATCCAACATCTTTGAAAAGCAGTATCACTGATATTATAATAATGTCTAAATACAAATAGATATCAGTCTAGTAGAAACGCTTGCATCTCACGTTCTACATATATAGTATACAATCAAAACCGCAGGTGCGTATTGGATGATTGGGTTTCCAACTATGACAAGGTATGGAACCACCTTCCGATCAGTGTACTCTAGGGACGATACACTGGAGTTCAACAAGAACATCTTGCAACTCAGCCACACATGACCGACCACTCATTTCGCTTGAGTGTATCGAATGTACATCACCAACGGTTGGGATCAACAACCGTTCCCGTATATATATATGGTACAGCATTGATAGATTTAAGAAGCAAATGAATATTCTCTACATAGGTGATTATACACCCTACTTCGGTGCGACCGACTTAGCCATGCTGCCTGCCCGATTTCTGTCATTTTCCGGATGTGAGGCTAGAAGCTATGCTTACTTTCCATTCATTTATAACACGATCACTTTGAATGCCACATTATCAGATCCGTTAATCATTTAGTTGGATCTGCACAAATAGATTCTGGATATTATGCGAAGGGAATAAATCCGTTGGCCACCATATATATTTGAACAGTCCAACCCATTCGATCATTGGAAATACTCTGTCAGACATTCGTCCATATACGTTCGTTCTGGGACTGAACGAAACCGAAGGCACTATTCTGTAAACAGGACAGCCCTTGCATTTTACTCCGTCTTCAATTATCTTCATCGTATTTGATCACAACGCTTATGCCAATACGGAGTGGTTCTTCGGATAATAATCCAACCGGTCTCTCCATATTAACAACGTAAAATGGTCAAAACTTCGATAGTCTGTGATTTAACTATCAAATGAAAACATGTCGGTGTACAAACAACGATCTTAATTCCTAATGGAATTTATTGATCCAATCATCGAATATATATATATATATATATATATATATTCATATCTCCTTATTTCTACACTTAGAAAACATCTCTGATTTATATTTGGAAAACGTTTCCGAAACTCATTTATATGGATTTTATCTAACGCTGTATGAAACATCGTTACGACTACTAAATCCATAAGTCATTTATTACTTAACTGCATTACTAGTCATCCTTTGTTATCGAACTTCAACTATTCCTTAGTCAATTTCAAAGTCAATCAAGCTGGGGTATAATTACCTCTCAGACCTTAACTGAACAACGTTCTTAACCTTGCAATAGATAAAGCTTATCGCTTCAATTTCTACAATCATTTGCTTACGAAAATACTCGGATTCAGATTACGAATCCACTTCTTTATGAAAAACATTTATTATAACCCTAACGTTATAAATTCTACTTCTGAAATATCTAACGTATAAGCCTAACATTTATTTCTTACTTTGATTAATTTATCCAACAACTAATTTATTTATAATTAAATAAATCCTGATTTAAAAACCGGAAAGTAAATAATACTTTCCCCGAATTCGATAGAATCGAATTCGACGTATAATTCCCTTTCGAGTAATCTCTATTAGATTAACTCTCCTTCGAATAACTAATATTCGATTAACTCTCTTCGAATAGATTATATTCGATTATCTTTCTCCGAATAGATTATATTCGATTATCTCTTTTTGGTTAATTCTATTTAATTAACTCTTCTCTTGAATAACTAATATTCGATTAACTCTAGTTTGTTTAACTCTATTTCATTACTCCTATTCGAATAACCCTATTTGATTAACTCCTTTTTATTTGACTCTTATTCGAATAACTAATATTCGAATAACTCTATTTGCTTTACTCTAACTGCTTAACTCTTATTTGATTAACTCTACTGAATTAACTCTATTCCGAATAACTAATGTTCGATTTGACTTCATCCTTAATAACAATGTCTGTTTTGACTCTAATCGATTAACTCTATTTGATTTACTCTAATCGATTAACTCTATTTGATTATTTCCTTCGAATAACTAATATCCGATTAACATAATTTGATCAACTCTAATTCGATTAATCCTATTTGTTTAACTCACATTCGATTAACTAATCTTCGACTAACTAATAGTCGATTTACACTTATTTGCTTAACCAATATTCGACTAACTAATAGTCGATTAACTTACTTCGATTAATTCGATTAACTTTTATTTGATTATCTCTAATCGATTAACTTTATTTGATTACCTCTAATTGAATAACTAATATTCAATTGATTATTTTCAAATAACTAAATTCGATTAGCTCCTTCGAATACTAAATTTGATTTATGTAACGACCCGGGAAAAAGACGACCTTGATTATCCGATATACAACACATATCGAACATCAAGGGTCGACAATTACCGAATAGTTAATGAAAGAATTTAGAGGGTGAGGATAGATAAGATAGAAAATTAGAATAGAAGAAGAAAAAGAAGAACACAACATCAGAGTCACACGAATCTCACAGCGGAACAAATAAAATATAATATACAATATAACTTGAAATCAAAAGCAGTATATGTATACGATACCATTATCAGAGTACAATACTTACAATACAGCGGAATAAACAATAGCTACATAAGTCCTGAAGCCTCCTGCTCCAAGCTCTCCAAGTATATCTGTAAAATCCTGACTACCTGACTGCCCGTACAAATTTGGGCACCCAAGAGTTTAGGGAAAACAAACAAAATAAACTCTGGGTCAGTCATGGGACTGGTGTGAGTAAACTCAAATCATTTGGTTTAACTTTTCAAAATCCTTTTCAAAAGAAAAGATAATCGTAAGACCAATCCACACATAAATACGGATGTTTTTACCTTACGATAACCCAAATCATTTTTTTTTGAAATCATATCTTATCTGATATTATAATAGTGTCTAATCACAAGTAATTAACAATCTAGCAGAACGCTTGCATCTCACGCTCCACATATATAGTATACAATCGAAAAACCGCGAGCGCTTATTGGATATTGGATTCCAACTTGACAAGGTATGGGACCACCTTCCGAACGTGTATCTCTAGAGGCGAATACACTGGGTTCAACAAGAACATCTTGCAACCCGGCCCACACATGACCGACCACTCATTTCGCTTGAGTGTATCGAATGTATATCACCAACGGTTGGGATCAGCAACCGTCTCCCGAAATGGGACAGCATCGATAGATTAAAGAACAAAAGGAATTTCTCTAGATAGGTGATCATACATCCTAATGGGTGCGACCCACATAGCCATGCTGCCTGCCCGATTTTTGTCATTTCCCGGTTGATGAGGCTTGAGGTCATAACGTATCCTTTGACAGATCCCACCTCCATTACTTTGAATGCCACATCGTCATACCCGCCAAATCACAAATTGATTTCACCAAAAATACCATGGGTATACAGCTAAGAGAAACGAATTCCTCCGCCACCAATCGTAAGTACGTTTGAAGAGATCAACTTACGCGATCCTTTGAATATACTCTGTCAGACATTCGTCCATTCATGTTTGTCCTGGGACTGGACAAACCGAAGGCACTATTCTATAAATAGGATAGCCCTTGCATAACTCCGTCTTCAATATATTCAGCATACTTGATTCACAACGCTTATGCCAATACGGAGTGGTTCTCTGGATAATAATCCAACCAGTCTCTCCATATTAACAACGTTAAAATGGTCAAAATTTTGATAGTCGGTGATTTAACTATCAAATAAAAACATGTCGGTGTGCAAACAACGATATTATTTCCAGATGGAAATTCTATCGATCAATCATCATTCATCATCAAATTATCATAAATTTACCCTTTTCCTTATTCTTGTTTTCCTATATTTCTTATTTAATGTATTTAGAAAATATACGTTATTAACAATGGAAAACAATTCCATTTCTCATTTTCTATATTCAGAAAACATTTCTGATTTTCATTTGGAAGACATTTCCAAATCTCCTTCATTGGGTTTAAACTGATGTTTGAATAAACATCGCTATGCCAACACCAACCATTTCGCTCATTAACTAAATTCACTTAACCCCTTTCACTCTCGAACCTTATCCACTTCTTAGTTAAAAACGAAGTCAATCAAGTTGGGGTATAATTACCTCTCAGACCTTAACTGAACAACATTTCTAACTTCGAAATAGACAAAGTTCAAACTTTACTCTTTAAGAAACTTCCTTGTGAATTCTCGGATTCTATTTATGAATCCACTTCCTTTGCTGAATCAATTGATTATAACTATAAATGTTATAATTCCATGCTTTCAAAATATGTTAACTTAAATATATTTCCATATCTTAATTTGGATAAATAAACAACCAACTACTTTATTAACAGATAATTAAAACTTGATTTGAAATGGAAAGTAAACATTACTTCCCTTGATTCGATATAATCGAATTTCCATGTATGATTCACTCTCGAATAATCACTATCCGATAATTCTCTTTCGAATAAACTATATTCGATTCCCCTATTCGAATAACTAATATTCGATAATCCTTTTCTTCGAATAACTAATATTCGAAAATCTCACTTCGAATAAACCATATTCGATAATTCTCTCCTTCGAATAACTATATTCGATTTAACACACTTCGAACGAACTATATTCGATTACTCTTCTCGAATAAACTATATTCGATAACTCTACTTCGAATAGGTGATATTCGATTAATTCCCTTTTTGACTAACCCTACTTAATTTACTAATACTCGACTAACTCGACTTAATTAACTTCTATTGATTAATTACTATTTGATTTAACACCATTTGCTTGACTCTAGATCACAGCGATCACAATGGTTACGCCTGATTCTCCCAGGAAACATCCGACCGCCGTAGGCTATCTGCAGCCCTGCGAATTACGCTAGCAGTCGTGCTAAATGGAAATTCATCCTTAAATAACTTTGTCTATTTTTAGCTCTATCTCGAATAATTAGATTCGATCAATTCTAATTGAATAACTAATATTCAATTAACCCTTATTCGATTACTATATTTGAATAACTCTAGTTCGATTTGACTCAAAACGATTAACTCTAACTGATTAACTCTAACCGGTTAATTCTAACTGAATAAATCTAGCTGGATAACTCTAACTGAATAACTCTAACTGGTTAACTCTAACTAACTAACTCTAACTGTTTAACTTTACGGTTTAACTCTGACAGTTTAACTTCAACGGTTTAACTCTAACAGTTTAACTCCAACTGATTAACTCTAACAGTTTAACTCCAACTGTTTAACTCTAACAGTTTAACTCCAACGGTTTAACTCTAACAGTTTAACTCCAACGGTTTAACTCTAACTGTTTAACTCCAACGGTTTAACTCTAGTTGATTAACTCTTTTGAATTAATCCCTTTGACTTTTCTCTTTTGAATAATTCCTTTAGAATAATTCCTTTGAATTACCTTCCTTGAATAGATTCTTTTTCTATTCGTTTACTCAACAAATAACTATTCTCTTTTCGCTTCTATTTATTTAACAAATAAATATTCCCTTTAACCTTTCTATTTATTCAACAAATAAATATTTCTTTAAACTTTTCTATTTATTTAACAAATAAGTACTTCTTTCAACTTTTCTTTATTCCCTACATGAATATTCCCTTTACAATTCCATTTGTAAATACTTTTACGAATGTTTCCCTTTTTATTTCTATTTGTAATCGTTTCACAAATGTTTCCCTTCTATTTGATTTCACCAATATTTTCCCTTCTATTTGATTTCACCAATATTTGTTTTTTAACAAATGCTTTGATTCTATAATCATTTTCTCTCATGAAATTCTCTTCCTTTTATATATAAAATCTATTGATTTTATATAAATAATTTATTTTCAAAATAAACTTTGAAAATCCCTTTTCACTTTCTAGTATCACTTATGGTATAAAAATACCAAATCAAAAGGTTCAATCATCATCCAAGCACACAGGTTCAACAACAGATGATATAACACATCATATATCAGAATATATGAAAAACGGTAAATAAATGTTGAGGAATCCAGTTGGATTCCTCCGACCTGTTTCCCTGCATCCACAGATGTTACACAATATAATTCACATCAATTTCATTTCAATATGAGGTATTCTGATAAACAAAATCAACATCGATTAACGATATATATAACTATATCGGTATTTTCAACCAGCTGACTAGCAGTTCAACCAAACAATCAACACTCAGCAATTCAACCAATATTTATCAGTTCTAAAAATACTTTATAAAAATATAAAGTGTTCAGAGTTAGTGAGATTTACTCACATTGGACGGTTTATCGTTGAATAACGATAGTCGGTCATTGATTTGGTTCAGACGTTAAATTTCACCATAAATCCAAACGAGCTCCAATCCACTTGCGGTCAGTTCCCTTGCGTAGTGCTCGTCCATACGATCCCAACGGATCCTGTTTCGTTAAATTTCGTTAATGTATGCAAAAGTTATGCTATTTACAATATTTACCTAATTTAAATGGATATATATTTAATTAAATTAATTAAATTATTTTTATCTTAATTAATTTCTAATTGCGTTATTAGCCAAATTACCTTCCCTGCCCTTCTAAAAAATCCTACTTTCTCATCTCTAGCCATATCCAATTTTTTTCTAAAATTGAAAAACCATTTTAATATTAATTAAATTTAATTTTCAAATAAAATATTTAAAAATATTCATTTAATTATAACTTAAAAATTTTAACCCGGATCAAAAATCTGCTTCCACTCATTTTAAAGTATTTTTCGATAAGAATCCAACGGTCCTTGTTTCGTGGAAATCCGACTTGTTTTGAAAAAGTTATAAGCTTGTAAAGTTTATGGTTAAAAATTACGAAAATGCCCCTGGTCTGTTTTAAATTCAAATTAAATTTTAAATTTAAATTTAAATTAATCATCCCATTCGTCGGATCAGTTAGGGATAGCCAGGGAGAGCAGGAAACTATATTTTCCAAACTCAAGCCTTAGACACTATCCTCTCTGTCACCCTTAGAATGTTCCGATATTTAATTTTTTTAAAATCTATTTTAATTATAATATATATATATATATATATATTACACAAATAAATAAATAAATATTATTTAAAAACTTACCCCGTGAAGCCTAAGCCTCTGCCTAAGAGTCCCTAACTCCCCGTCTTGCCCTCCTTTCTCCCTTCCTTCTCTTTTCCCTATTTCCTAATATTTTATTATTATTTCTGCCATTGCCAAGGCTTGAAAGAGGAGGAGGAGGAGTGAGTTTAAAATGAGGGGGGGGGGGGCTATTTATAGCCGAAGGAGAAACATGGATTGCTGAGGTGGCGCGAATCCAACGGTCGAAAATGGATGGCTATGATTAATCCTTAAATTAATTAAATTATAAATAAATTTAATAATTTATGAATAGTAAAGTGTGTTTTCTCAACCCTATTCGGACGTTAATTTAACTTACTTATTGATACCTTATCCAAAATATTTTTCAACCATGTTGTTCAATTTTTCTTGCTCTTCAATAATATATAAAAATATTTAAATTTTGAATTCGTTTGAACTTTCAAATAATTTAAATTCAAATTCAAAATAGTGTTTTGTGTTAGTTTCAACACCTTCCGGTCTCATGTTGGAGTATCAAACGATAACGGTTTTCAGAAATTCTTCCACCATCTGGTCCGGTTTTTAACGTACTTTAATCCTATGTATTCAAATCAAAAATCGGAGTTCGTTTATATTTTCAAATAATTTATTTAAATTTTGTTTCCTTAATAACTTTCTATATCCGTTATAGGATTTTCCCAGATTTCATATATAGCTAATATCCTATGTTTAGAATTTTCCTGGATAGGTCTCAGGTTCCAGTTTTGCCGTTAGCATTAGCAAATTCCAATTACCGTCAAAATTTAGTTCAAATTTTGGCCTTTTATTTTTTCTTTTCCACATACGGATGCCATTTTTGACGTAACTTGGTTGGTTACCTAATTTCATCATTTCAGATTTAATGAAACTGATTTCATCGAAATCCGAGTTCGTTAGCTTCTACTTCCTTTGTAAACGTACTATTTTAAATTAAAAAATTATCCTTTTATACTGCCAGTTCACATTATATTGCAGATCCACTAAATTTCTACCATTTCGGAATAAAATAAAATATTCAAAATTATTGAAATTAAACCATTTAGAATTCCAAAATAATAAAAAAAACATTTTTAAATAATAACTAAATGGTCAAAAAATCTGGGCCGTTACATTCTTTCCCCCTTAAAATAATTTCGTCCTCGAAATTGCTAAGGTAGAAAAATGAACTTTATAACTAGGTTAAAATTATTTATTTACTCCGGTTTCACTAAACCAATTAATTCTAATTAATTTATTTCTATAAACGAAAATTTCAAAAATTCTGAAAATTTTCTAACATTCGAAATTTCTGAAAAATTTCGCCAGCATCTCCTTTGTACTGGTCAATAGCTCAAACTCCAACTCGCCTCCCTAGGCCTTCTTCAACCCAAAAGAAAATCAAACATCCAAGTGGCTTGCCAACAGGCTCATAAATCTCATCCAACTCATATGAATATGTACGTGTACCTTTTTGTCGGCATTCAATTCTGCTATCAATTTAGCATATACCACTATCATCCCAATCAAACTCCCAATCACTTTTATCTTCAACATGACCATCCGCTTATAACCAAGCCAAATTTCAATCAAACTGCAATTCCAATCTCAATTCAAATTTCTTGCTCGACCATCCATTTCTATCCCAGATTATCTCTAATCTAGTCCAATTCTACTTGATACCATTCTATTTCAATTCAACTCAATTTCCACTGAACTGCCTTCAATTCAATTTCAAATTTGCTTTCACAAATTTCTATTTAATTTGTGTTTATTTCAATAATCTGTACCTGGGAGTTTCAAATAGCTTTGCCTTTTCCAAAAATCAAATATCCCTTTGGAATATCAAAACAACTCGGTTTTTCAAAACAATTCAAAAACAAAATCTTTGGTAGTAATCCGTCACTTACAAACTCGAAAATGAACACCGATGATGTCTGGATCAACATCGGAATTTATTTTCCAGCTATCGAAGTGAGTTCAATACTATGTCACTTTCAAAACCATTTCTAAACACCTTCATTTTGAAATTCATTTCAAAATATCCCTTTTCAATGCTTGTAACAAATTTAAAATCTCCCAGGATTTTAAAATTCACATATATTCAATTTAATTCCATTTACAATGCTTATTCAAATTTTAGCAATTTTAATTCCAATTCCGAACTTAGTTTTGGATTTAATTCAACTGATTTCATATATTTCACTAATATGAATTTTGATTTGTTATTTACATAACCATTTCACATTTTATAATCTTATTCGATTATAATCACAACCAACACATTCAATATACTATAATAATTTCAAATATCTATACTTTGCTTATATCAAAATATAAATTGGGTAAAATTATTTCATTTACCCTTTTTTCAAAACATATCGTGTCGACCCTTCGTATTCAAGTGTTTATAAACTCCTATCGATACAGTGGATCAAACTGCTCGTCTAAAACTCATAAACGACTCAACCAATAAATCTCCACGGTATAAAATCATTTTATATAAAATAACAAATACGTTCACTCTTATATATACACTCAAACTCAGTCTAGGGCATTACTAACCCCATCTCTACTGAGTCACGCCACAGAGCCAAGGTAAATCACCTAACCTTCAGCTCTGATACCAACTGTAACGACCCGGGAAAAAGACGACCTTGATTATCCGATATACAACACATATCGAACATCAAGGGTCGACAATTACCGAATAGTTAATGAAAGAATTTAGAGGGTGAGGATAGATAAGATAGAAAATTAGAATAGAAGAAGAAAAAGAAGAACACAACATCAGAGTCACACGAATCTCACAGCGGAACAAATAAAATATAATATACAATATAACTTGAAATCAAAAGCAGTATATGTATACGATACCATTATCAGAGTACAATACTTACAATACAGCGGAATAAACAATAGCTACATAAGTCCTGAAGCCTCCTGCTCCAAGCTCTCCAAGTATATCTGTAAAATCCTGACTACCTGACTGCCCGTACAAATTTGGGCACCCAAGAGTTTAGGGAAAACAAACAAAATAAACTCTGGGTCAGTCATGGGACTGGTGTGAGTAAACTCAAATCATTTGGTTTAACTTTTCAAAATCCTTTTCAAAAGAAAAGATAATCGTAAGACCAATCCACACATAAATACGGATGTTTTTACCTTACGATAACCCAAATCATTTTTTTTTTGAAATCATATCTTATCTGATATTATAATAGTGTCTAATCACAAGTAATTAACAATCTAGCAGAACGCTTGCATCTCACGCTCCACATATATAGTATACAATCGAAAAACCGCGAGCGCTTATTGGATATTGGATTCCAACTTGACAAGGTATGGGACCACCTTCCGAACGTGTATCTCTAGAGGCGAATACACTGGGTTCAACAAGAACATCTTGCAACCCGGCCCACACATGACCGACCACTCATTTCGCTTGAGTGTATCGAATGTATATCACCAACGGTTGGGATCAGCAACCGTCTCCCGAAATGGGACAGCATCGATAGATTAAAGAACAAAAGGAATTTCTCTAGATAGGTGATCATACATCCTAATGGGTGCGACCCACATAGCCATGCTGCCTGCCCGATTTTTGTCATTTCCCGGTTGATGAGGCTTGAGGTCATAACGTATCCTTTGACAGATCCCACCTCCATTACTTTGAATGCCACATCGTCATACCCGCCAAATCACAAATTGATTTCACCAAAAATACCATGGGTATACAGCTAAGAGAAACGAATTCCTCCGCCACCAATCGTAAGTACGTTTGAAGAGATCAACTTACGCGATCCTTTGAATATACTCTGTCAGACATTCGTCCATTCACGTTTGTCCTGGGACTGGACAAACCGAAGGCACTATTCTATAAATAGGATAGCCCTTGCATAACTCCGTCTTCAATATATTCAGCATACTTGATTCACAACGCTTATGCCAATACGGAGTGGTTCTCTGGATAATAATCCAACCAGTCTCTCCATATTAACAACGTTAAAATGGTCAAAATTTTGATAGTCGGTGATTTAACTATCAAATAAAAACATGTCGGTGTGCAAACAACGATATTATTTCCAGATGGAAATTCTATCGATCAATCATCATTCATCATCAAATTATCATAAATTTACCCTTTTCCTTATTCTTGTTTTCCTATATTTCTTATTTAATGTATTTAGAAAATATACGTTATTAACAATGGAAAACAATTCCATTTCTCATTTTCTATATTCAGAAAACATTTCTGATTTTCATTTGGAAGACATTTCCAAATCTCCTTCATTGGGTTTAAACTGATGTTTGAATAAACATCGCTATGCCAACACCAACCATTTCGCTCATTAACTAAATTCACTTAACCCCTTTCACTCTCGAACCTTATCCACTTCTTAGTTAAAAACGAAGTCAATCAAGTTGGGGTATAATTACCTCTCAGACCTTAACTGAACAACATTTCTAACTTCGAAATAGACAAAGTTCAAACTTTACTCTTTAAGAAACTTCCTTGTGAATTCTCGGATTCTATTTATGAATCCACTTCCTTTACTGAATCAATTGATTATAACTATAAATGTTATAATTCCATGCTTTCAAAATATGTTAACTTAAATATATTTCCATATCTTAATTTGGATAAATAAACAACCAACTACTTTATTAACAGATAATTAAAACTTGATTTGAAATGGAAAGTAAACATTACTTCCCTTGATTCGATATAATCGAATTTCCATGTATGATTCACTCTCGAATAATCACTATCCGATAATTCTCTTTCGAATAAACTATATTCGATTCCCCTATTCGAATAACTAATATTCGATAATCCTTTTCTTCGAATAACTAATATTCGAAAATCTCACTTCGAATAAACCATATTCGATAATTCTCTCCTTCGAATAACTATATTCGATTTAACACACTTCGAACGAACTATATTCGATTACTCTTCTCGAATAAACTATATTCGATAACTCTACTTCGAATAGGTGATATTCGATTAATTCCCTTTTTGACTAACCCTACTTAATTTACTAATACTCGACTAACTCGACTTAATTAACTTCTATTGATTAATTACTATTTGATTTAACACCATTTGCTTGACTCTAGATCGCAGCGATCACAATGGTTACGCCTGATTCTCCCAGGAAACATCCGACCGCCGTAGGCTATCTGCAGCCCTGCGAATTACGCTAGCAGTCGTGCTAAATGGAAATTCATCCTTAAATAACTTTGTCTATTTTTAGCTCTATCTCGAATAATTAGATTCGATCAATTCTAATTGAATAACTAATATTCAATTAACCCTTATTCGATTACTATATTTGAATAACTCTAGTTCGATTTGACTCAAAACGATTAACTCTAACTGATTAACTCTAACCGGTTAATTCTAACTGAATAAATCTAGCTGGATAACTCTAACTGAATAACTCTAACTGGTTAACTCTAACTAACTAACTCTAACTGTTTAACTTTACGGTTTAACTCTGACAGTTTAACTTCAACGGTTTAACTCTAACAGTTTAACTCCAACTGTTTAACTCTAACAGTTTAACTCCAACTGTTTAACTCTAACAGTTTAACTCCAACGGTTTAACTCTAACAGTTTAACTCCAACGGTTTAACTCTAACTGTTTAACTCCAACGGTTTAACTCTAGTTGATTAACTCTTTTGAATTAATCCCTTTGACTTTTCTCTTTTGAATAATTCCTTTAGAATAATTCCTTTGAATTACCTTCCTTGAATAGATTCTTTTTCTATTCGTTTACTCAACAAATAACTATTCTCTTTTCGCTTCTATTTATTTAACAAATAAATATTCCCTTTAACCTTTCTATTTATTCAACAAATAAATATTTCTTTAAACTTTTCTATTTATTTAACAAATAAGTACTTCTTTCAACTTTTCTTTATTCCCTACATGAATATTCCCTTTACAATTCCATTTGTAAATACTTTTACGAATGTTTCCCTTTTTATTTCTATTTGTAATCGTTTCACAAATGTTTCCCTTCTATTTGATTTCACCAATATTTTCCCTTCTATTTGATTTCACCAATATTTGTTTTTTAACAAATGCTTTGATTCTATAATCATTTTCTCTCATGAAATTCTCTTCCTTTTATATATAAAATCTATTGATTTTATATAAATAATTTATTTTCAAAATAAACTTTGAAAATCCCTTTTCACTTTCTAGTATCACTTATGGTATAAAAATACCAAATCAAAAGGTTCAATCATCATCCAAGCACACAGGTTCAACAACAGATGATATAACACATCATATATCAGAATATATGAAAAACGGTAAATAAATGTTGAGGAATCCAGTTGGATTCCTCCGACCTATTTCCCTGCATCCACAGATGTTACACAATATAATTCACATCAATTTCATTTCAATATGAGGTATTCTGATAAACAAAATCAACATCGATTAACGATATATATAACTATATCGGTATTTTCAACCAGCTGACTAGCAGTTCAACCAAACAATCAACACTCAGCAATTCAACCAATATTTATCAGTTCTAAAAATACTTTATAAAAATATAAAGTGTTCAGAGTTAGTGAGATTTACTCACATTGGACGGTTTATCGTTGAATAACGATAGTCGGTCATTGATTTGGTTCAGACGTTAAATTTCACCATAAATCCAAACGAGCTCCAATCCAATTGCGGTCAGTTCCCTTGCGTAGTGCTCGTCCATACGATCCCAACGGATCCTGTTTCGTTAAATTTCGTTAATGTATGCAAAAGTTATGCTATTTACAATATTTACCTAATTTAAATGGATATATATTTAATTAAATTAATTAAATTATTTTTATCTTAATTAATTTCTAATTGCGTTATTAGCCAAATTACCTTCCCTGCCCTTCTAAAAAATCCTACTTTCTCATCTCTAGCCATATCCAATTTTTTTCTAAAATTGAAAAACCATTTTAATATTAATTAAATTTAATTTTCAAATAAAATATTTAAAAATATTCATTTAATTATAACTTAAAAATTTTAACCCGGATCAAAAATCTGCTTCCACTCATTTTAAAGTATTTTTCGATAAGAATCCAACGGTCCTTGTTTCGTGGAAATCCGACTTGTTTTGAAAAAGTTATAAGCTTGTAAAGTTTATGGTTAAAAATTACGAAAATGCCCCTGGTCTGTTTTAAATTCAAATTAAATTCAAATTAAATTTTAAATTTAAATTTAAATTAATCATCCCATTCGTCGGATCAGTTAGGGATAGCCAGGGAGAGCAGGAAACTATATTTTCCAAACTCAAGCCTTAGACACTATCCTCTCTGTCACCCTTAGAATGTTCCGATATTTAATTTTTTTAAAATCTATTTTAATTATAATATATATATATATATATATATTACACAAATAAATAAATAAATATTATTTAAAAACTTACCCCGTGAAGCCTAAGCCTCTGCCTAAGAGTCCCTAACTCCCCGTCTTGCCCTCCTTTCTCCCTTCCTTCTCTTTTCCCTATTTCCTAATATTTTATTATTATTTCTGCCATTGCCAAGGCTTGAAAGAGGAGGAGGAGGAGTGAGTTTAAAATGAGGGGGGGGGGGGGGCTATTTATAGCCGAAGGAGAAACATGGATTGCTGAGGTGGCGCGAATCCAACGGTCGAAAATGGATGGCTATGATTAATCCTTAAATTAATTAAATTATAAATAAATTTAATAATTTATGAATAGTAAAGTGTGTTTTCTCAACCCTATTCGGACGTTAATTTAACTTACTTATTGATACCTTATCCAAAATATTTTTCAACCATGTTGTTCAATTTTTCTTGCTCTTCAATAATATATAAAAATATTTAAATTTTGAATTCGTTTGAACTTTCAAATAATTTAAATTCAAATTCAAAATAGTGTTTTGTGTTAGTTTCAACACCTTCCGGTCTCATGTTGGAGTATCAAACGATAACGGTTTTCAGAAATTCTTCCACCATCTGGTCCGGTTTTTAACGTACTTTAATCCTATGTATTCAAATCAAAAATCGGAGTTCGTTTATATTTTCAAATAATTTATTTAAATTTTGTTTCCTTAATAACTTTCTATATCCGTTATAGGATTTTCCCAGATTTCATATATAGCTAATATCCTATGTTTAGAATTTTCCTGGATAGGTCTCAGGTTCCAGTTTTGCCGTTAGCATTAGCAAATTCCAATTACCGTCAAAATTTAGTTCAAATTTTGGCCTTTTATTTTTTGTTTTCCACATACGGATGCCATTTTTGACGTAACTTGGTTGGTTACCTAATTTCATCATTTCAGATTTAATGAAACTGATTTCATCGAAATCCGAGTTCGTTAGCTTCTACTTCCTTTGTAAACGTACTATTTTAAATTAAAAAATTATCCTTTTATACTGCCAGTTCACATTATATTGCAGATCCACTAAATTTCTACCATTTCGGAATAAAATAAAATATTCAAAATTATTGAAATTAAACCATTTAGAATTCCAAAATAATAAAAAAAACATTTTTAAATAATAACTAAATGGTCAAAAAATCTGGGCCGTTACAATTTAACTCTATTCGATTATCTCTTTTATATCTCGTCAATTTCCTTTTCATAACGTTTATTTTCCGTTACAAATATCTCCTATTTATAACTTCTATTTACCGTTACAAATATTTCCTATTTGTAACTTCTATTTACCGTTACAAATTTATAACTTCTATTTACCGTTACAAATATTTCCTATTTATAACTTCTATTTATTTTCTAAATAAATATTCCCTTTTTAATTCTATTTATTCTCTAAATAAATATTCCCTTTTTAATTCTATTTATTCCCTAAATAAATATTCCCTTTTATAAAACTCTATTCGTTTTATAAATACTTCCTTTTTATAAAACCGTGTTCGTTTTATAAATAATTTCCTTTTTTATAAAATCCTGTGATTTTATAAAATTCCTTTATTGCAATATACATTGAAATATTTCTTTTTACATCCCAGGGTTTCTTATGATATTTAAAATATCAAACAACGATGATCAATATCGTTCTAACATCCATAATCAATAACAGATTATAAATCACAACATATATCACAATATATGATAACAGTAAAATAATTGTTGAGGAATCCAGTCGGATTCCTCCAACCTGTCTCCCTGCATCCACAGATGTTTACACAATATAATATATATCATATTTCATTTTGAAATGAAATATCCTGCTGTACAGAACCATATTTGATTAACAGTACATAGATTAACTATAACTACGTTTTCAATCAAATCTATTTAACAGCCCAAATTATCAATACAACAATCAATCAACAGTTATCAAAAAATAAAGTACAGAGTTAGTGAGTTTTACTCACTTTGTCCGTTAACCGTTAAATAACACGTTACGGTCGTTGGTTCGGATCAGGCAATTTATTTCGATATAAATGTTAATGAGCACCAATAGATTCGAAACCAAGTGCATTGGGTTGTCGTTGTCCGTACGATCCTGTCGAGTCCGATTCATCAAGTTCATTCTTTATGTCAATCCCACCCTGCTCTTTCCTTTAATTTCTCCCAAGCGCAATACAAAACAACAGACTTTGACTATCAATCCTATCACATATGTACACCATCACCAGTATAAACCACCCATATCCTCCTTCTAATTAATTTAAAAGATTAGCACCCTTTAATCACCATTTAGACTTAACCGCTCCTGCTCATTACTTACCCTCCCAGGCCATTTTCCATGAACACAAAATTTTCCAACGCCCCTTCATCTTTCCATGATTCGGCAAACTACGTCCATCGTCGATCTCCTTTTTGAATCCAGACTCCAGTTCATCACCACGTCCTTTATATCCGAAACAACCCCCTTCGCAACAGTAAAGCAACGACCCCAAGACCAACCCGCACCAACCTCCAGACCTTCAGCAATCACCCCCGTCCTCTCCTCGTCTCACTCTCACGGATTCAAAAACAACGAAGTGGCCAAACCGAAGCCACATCTTTTCGTAAACCCCAAATTGACAACTACTATGGAGTTTCGATCTCCTCTACATCTCCTCATCAACTCGAATTCGAGATTAAATCCTCCCATTCGCCAGTATCTTGAACCCTAGGTTCACGCTGAAGAATACTGCGAGCCAAAAGTGAAATCGAGTTCAGCGCAAATCCCATTATGTTGAAGAGAACGAGAGCAGGGATTCCTATATATAAATATTATGATTTTAGGATTTTATTTCGAATTGTTTTGATTTTCGAGAGTTGCGGAATTTTCGTTTTCCAGAAGATAGAACTAGCGGCGGCTAGATCTGAGAAAGGAAATGGGATATTAGGTTTTAGAACGATTGTTGCTGTGTTTATATAGTGAGGGCTGGGGAGATTTTTATTACACTACTGTACAAATGTTTTAAAAATGCTTTGTACTGGTTGGACCGAGCCCATTTCTACGTGAGAATTTATGATGCGAGTTAACCACAAAAGTATGTCAGTCAGAAATATATATGGTCTTATTCTTTTGTTATAAATTTGTTAGAACAGAAGTCCACTTCACAACTTAATATATTTATGAATAAACCAAACCTTACTTAGGCACTCGTTACGTAACTCCGCTTATTTGTTGACTGATGCAAGTTTACTTAGGGTAGGGAAACCTTAGGGATGAAGAAATCGGTAATATATATTATATATATATATATATATATTTACACTTCAGTGCTAAGGTATGTATAATTTATATTATACGTTTTGGTACCCTGCCACATACAATTCTGTTCACAACCAGACTGTTAACGACAAGAATAAAATTACTATTTTGTCGAGCAAGACACTACGATCCCACAAATAAAATAATATCGGTAGATGGATTCATATTTTGAAACCCCAAAATTTCTGATATAGGGTGCAAAATACTCCAAATTATTAGTTGTTTATTTAATTAATTAAAAATTGCAGTAAAATTCTAAAAATTAAACTGTAACTACGTCTAGGAGGGTTTATCCGAATTCGATACCAATATTCCATTATATCGAAAACTCCTTTATAACGTATATAAAGCGTTACGAATTATATACGAATTCTATAGCGCAGTTCTGGAAATTTGATTTGGACATAACTTACAATCTATCCGACGAAATCTCGATCTTTCTCTTTCATATGAAAATTATTAACAATAAGATTCACACGTTTCTTGTTTAACAGAAATCCGACTTGGTACGGATTTTGTATATTCAGTTGAAGTTCGAATCGCCAAATTACGAACTACAGTGCCATTTCGAGCTCGAATTATAATTATATTATAATTCCACCTTCTAACGTCGACGATTAAATAATAAATTCGTTATTTAAATAATTAAATAAGTTAATTATTACACCGTCAAATATCCGGGTCATTACAGTGCTTAAACTGGCTGACATTTATATACTTTTCACCTGTGTGGTTGTTGGATGCGAGGAACCTCAGATATAGGTCCTATAGGACCGGGAAACGTGTGTTCAGGAATTGCCAATCCTCAAAAGTAAGAGAGGACCGGCCTTGGAGGATCCAGGGATTGCTGTTTGCGGTCCCGAGGCATTTGCTAGAGTGTCTCGAATCGGAGAGGAGCCTGCCCCTTGCCTCGACTCATGACGGAAATCCAATTTCCAATACGTGATATTGCGGTTTTATTTGTACAGCCTAGTATGGCGATATGATATATGGTACCCATGCCGTCTATGATTGGTATTTATGATTGAAATTGTTTTGACACTACACACTTATAATAGTATCAAATGATTTGTTTTGACGTACCAAGCATGTTTGTATACTATAAGGGAAAACCCTATCCTCCGGTTTGCGTTGCATTGTGTGATGGGACCTGGGTCTTATAATAGCTTCATTTTTCCAAAAAGCATTGCGCTGTTTTGTTATATGCACTAGTGTTCTTGGGAGGAAACTCATTCCATGTTATACGGTGTGGTCCCTTGAATTACTTTCCTTTAAAAATAAAGATTAATAACTGTTTTAGTTCTCACACCAGTCACATGACTGACCTGGAGTTTATTTTTTTAACCTAAACTCTGGGTGCCCCTATTTTCTACACGGGCTACTAGTAGTTTTGGTTTTGCAGATTTATATTCACAGGATCCTGGTTTACTGCTGGAATGATATCCGGAAAGCTCTGTATCCGTATATCTCTTCTAGTTGTGTTTTATATTGTTTTTCCGCTGCTATGTAATTTATTGTAATCTCTGATATTTATCGAATGTATTTTATTCATTCATACTCTGTATATTCTTGTATTCTGATGGAATTGTTGTAATAAACAATGAAATGTTCTTCTGTCTGCGTTCCGATGTGTGTTATTCTCATCTCAATCCGGGCTTTCCTTACCGGGGAAGTTCGGGTCATTATAGAGTGGTATCAGAGCTTTGGTTTACATAGCTCGAGAACAAGACACATTAGAACCGAACGAAAGAATTCATCAGATGTTGGATTAGTAATATCCAATTAGAATTACTCGTTAGAGATGGGATCAGTAGTATCCTAGAACGAGTGTGAAGAGAATAATTTTTCAAATGAAAACAAATTTTGTTTTAAAATTTAAATCGTTTTATACGTATTTGAATATTTATTTATTTTGAATTTGGACAATCGAGTATATAAAGGTTTTGCATATATGCGTCATGAACGTATATTCGATGTTTTAATATACTGGATAGATATAGAATCACACTCTAGCCGCCTAGAGATGGTTCTAATGATTGATCGATCATCATCAGAATTTATGTTCGTGTTTCGAAGGTGTGATTTCTATATATTTCCATTAGACTAGTGTGAGAACCAAAATTTACTTAGGATTATTTGTTGTGATTTAGCATCAAAAACATGATTTTCTGTATATATATATATATATATATATCAAATTATGAATTTGAAACGTTAATTCACTAATTGATTGATGGTTGTGTTGTTTGATTAATTAAATTTTGAACCATTTAGCCTAATTGAACCAAATAGTGAATTGTATTGAAAATGAGTCGCATTTGCATGCATATACATGTGTATACATTGAACAGGTCATAGCAAGGAGGCTAGAGCAGAGAATAAAATTGTTTGCCCGACAAATAGGTATATGTTTACCGTATTTACTGTTTTGTTTGGGTGATGATGATTTTATGAGCCGATTGGCTAGCCGCTTGGCTTTTTCTTTTGAGTTGAAGAAGGCCATGGGAGGTTATATGAAATATCCCCAAGTCCCCGGTGCAGGGGAGGTTATGGCGAAATTTTTCGGAAATTTAGGGTGTTAGCCAAATTTTTGAAAAATTTAAAAAGTTCTTAGAAACTGAAAAGTTGAAGAACTTAAGCCGTAATGAAAATACTGGAAGTAGAGTTGATTAGTTAAACAACCTTCGGCTTCGTTCCTTTTCGGGGACGAAAAGTTTTAAGTGGGGGAGAATGTAACAACCCGGAAAATCTGTGCCAGTTTAAAATTTTTATTTTGGCAATTTTGATGAATTTTGATTATTTAAAATGAATTATTTTAAATATAATGGACGACAAATTTATTTTGATTAGAATTCGAGCGTATATATTATATGGGTCGTCGTTAGAATATAAAATTTTATTTTAATTATAAAAGGAATTGAAAGTAGCGCGGTAGTTCGATAATTCGATTTCAAACTTCAAATGAAGGTACCGAGTGCAAAATAAACCGGATTTTGGCAAAACCAAAAATACTAGAATCTATTTGAGAATATCTTTCCAACGAATCCGAAAAATAAAAATTTCATAGCGGGAATCAAAAGATATGTCCAGATGAATTTTCAGAATAGTCGCTATAGAATTCTGGCCCTTAAAAATGGAAATTTTGCAAACGACCTAGGATTTTGACGAAACAACTTTTGTTGGATCTGTGATGTCAAGTTATTGCTAGGTTTCAAATTTCATAATTTTTCGAATCAATATGTGAGCGTGGCAAAGGAACACGCGTTTGGCCAGTTTTAGTTGATTTTAATCGACTGGAAAATGGCCATTTTATAAATGGTCTCAGAATTTGACGAAACTAGTTTTGTTAGGACCGTATCGTCGATACGAAGCTAGAAATAATTTTTTTGGAATTTTTCGAGTTAGTATGTGGCCCTGGTAAAGTGAAATGTACGTTCATATTGAATATATACTGAATTATATTGTAAATTAAACGGAAACTGATCAAAACGATAAAACTGGCTTACGAAACATATCCCATTGTGTTCGGGATGGGGGTAATACGCTAGGGACGACAGTCGGTGAGTTTGATTTCGAGTTCGTATTAGAAAGCTACTTTTTAGAGAGATAAAGTAATTTAAATTTAATTATATATTATTATATAATGGGCCAAGCCCTTATTCTTCCTCCCTAAGCCCGATTCAATACAGAAATTAAAAAAAAAGGGAAAAAAGGGAGAACGACGATGGACGTCGCGCCCACCTTCAGGCGACGCCACCGCCGCTCAGGGCACCGGACCCCCATGCTCCTCCCCTCACCTCAATCGATCTCGCCCTCCTCTCGATGCGATGTCGAACCACCCCTCCAACCGTGCCCTAACCCCGTCGTCCATCACCGCTTCCACCCCCGGAGCCAGGCGCCACACCTCCCTGTCCATCGCCAGCACCTCGCCTCCGCCAAGCTCCGTTTCTCCCCTTCGAGAACCGCCAGTCCCCAAGTCCAAACCCCCTCCGACCTTCGCCGACAGTCCTCAGACCAGCAGACCAGCGACCGCCAGCAAGCAACCCCCTTGCTGCCTCCTCGATTCGCGCGATGAAACTGCCCCCTCGTTCGATAGAAATGGTGAGTCTTTATTTTCAGTTTTTACATATATTTCGATTTTATTTCAGTTTTAAAAATAGATGCCATTATAAAAAAAATCAGATCTGAAATATATATCTTTAGAATAATAAAAATATAGTTTCTCTATATTTAGAGTAATAAAAATATAATTTTTAAAGTAAGTAGTGAAGTAAAAATATGATTTTTACTTCAATAAAAATAGGATTTTCATTGATGCGGAATAATAAAAATATGATTTTTAATAAAGTAGAGTTATAAAAATATAATTTTTATATACTAGATAATATAAAAATATGATTTTTTATATTATAGAAGGAGTAAAAATATGATCTTTATATTTGAAAAGGCGAAATCTATATATTTGAAAAGGCGAAATCTATATATTTGAAAGGGCGAAATCTATATATTTGAAAAGGCAAAATCTATATATTTGAAAGGGCGAAATCTTTATATAGAGAATGGCGATAGAAAAATATAATTTTTGTATGGTTATGATAATAAATATTCAATCTTTATATAAGAAGTAGACATATAAAAATATAATTTTTATATAGAAAGAATCGTTGTAAATATATGAAGTGAAATAAAAACCTGAACTTTATTTTATCGTGAAGTGGAGAGAATATAAAAATGTGATTTTTATATATGTAGCAAACACGGGCGACGAAAGTGACAAAAGGCGAGCACAATGAAGATTTCCTACATATGAAGAGTCGAGCGTTTGGATTAGCTAGTCGGTGAGAACTTCTCACTTTAAATCTTGTTTTTCTAGTTAAAAATATATACTAGGATGCAGATGGTGCTTAAAAGCACCCGACACCCGTCATCCACAGACCATGGATGGCTTGTATGTTTGATTGTCTGATGTGTTTTGAAAATTGATTGTGTGATGTGAAATAAAATATTTATATAGTTAAAAATATTTTATCATTAAAAATATTATTTTTAACGTGTGTGTGAATAAAAATATGTGTTTGTTGATTTGAAACCCCACACGGGTGTTGGGATGATAATTGAAGTCCACTCATCCCGATTGATTAGTTGTATGTCGATCAATTGATTGATAGACTGTGTGAGCGTTAGATATCTATATTTGATGCTTATACAGTGTGGTGCACTTTGGATGATGATTGATTATTTATTGTTGTGATTATATACATGTGTTGTATGGAATCCATATAATTAACATTATATGGTAATGGATTGGGCCTCATTCCAATTGGGAAAATAAAGAATAGAATGAAGTATATATTCATGCGTTGAATAGAATAAATAATCATGTGTTGAAAGAAGTATTTTAACAATAAACTTTACATCTTTATCATATTTAAAGTTAGAAACTAACTCGAAAATAAATAAGATGAGTGGTTTCCAGGGTATTGATCTGATATTGGTTCCGGCCTTCGGCGTTATTATCTAGGGAATCATTCTCTTACTACTTTACAGTTGGAGTCTGATTTAAAAATCAAACGATCGATACCATAGTTTTATAAAATATATTAAATAATAAAAATAGTCATGTGTTGACAGTGCTCATGTGTTGAGAATATTCATGTGTTGAGAATATTCATGTGTTGAAAGAAATATAGATTCATGTGTTGAATGAAATAAATATTCATTTGTTGAATGGAATAACGAATTTATTTAAATATATAAAGCCGTGTTGATTAGAGATGCGCCATTTTTACGTGAGCGATATTTATATCGATTATCTTCGTTTTTAAAATGAATATAGAAAAAGAAGTGGTTTCAAAATATAACGTTTTGAAAATATTATCATTTGTATATCGATGATGTGGAATATCCAATTTCAATTCAAAATTGAATTTGTTTTGAAAACGAATTTAAAACGATTTATAAAATACGTTTTAAAAGGAAATCGACGAAATATATATAATATATATATATATATATATATATATTATATATATAATGGCCTGAATAGAACGCGCCGCGCCGTGGCAGTTCGTGAATTTCGACCATTGACTTCAAATGGATATTACGGGAGATCCGACCGTCGGATTCTCCTAAAACCAGAACCGTTGGGCTCGTACCAAAAAGAGCTTTCCAATGAATATTAGAAATTTGAAATCAAACGGTTGGATTTGGAATTATGTCCAAATCAAATTTGGAAAAGGTCGCTGTAAGTGCAGTTCGATGGCCATTGGTGGAAATCGACTGTACGGGCCTTGATAAAATTATTAAAAATATCTATAATTTGTGAAAAATCATAAGAAATAGTTTGTGAAGAAATGGGATGAAAAAATCCACATTTGAAAAGATAAAAATAGATTTTTATCGAAATGAACTAGTTTGAACTAGAATTAAAATCAATTTATTTTTGAAATAAATAAATTGAATTTGAAAGTGGTTTTGAAAATAATCAGAATTTCCAATACGTGAATTGGACTGGAGTTGAATCGAAATTATCTTCGGAATATTTCGATGTTGGATTTCGTGACTATACAAATATTGTTATGGGAATTTGAAAGATATTTTATATCGTTATTTCCAATACGATATTTGTTGGTTTCAGAATTTGATATTGAATATAAGCCGGTATATTTTCTATTCAGAGCCTTGTATTTAATATCAAATGTGATTTGGGTTTGTCGTGAATGGTGTCTTCATTAACACCGATTCTTAAGCCCAGTAGAGGAAAAAGATTGAATCTTTCTATTTAGATTTAATGAAGTGTATCAGTTAAATGATATTTAATTGGTATTGAATTTGAATTGGTTTTTGGGTTTATCGTGAGCGGTGTTTTGAACAACACCTGTTCTTTAACCCGATTAACAATAGGGTGTGATTTTGGGTTTATCGTGACCCGTGTTTTAGATGACATTGGTTCTTTAACCCAGTTAAAGACAGGATATTGATTTTTGAGAAGATAAAAACTAAGTGGAGTTTTAATGAATCTTTAATTAGATTAAAATGTGTATTGATAATTTAAATTATCAAATCTGAAAGGTGATCGAGAATGGAGTACCACCAGTTTTGCTCCAAAGCGATAGTTAAATCTTTAATTAGATTTGAACGTGAAATGGTAATTAATTTTACCGATAACACCGTGGTGTTAGAAATGGAATATCACCAGTTTTGCTCCATGGGATATATAGGTTGGGATTGGGAAATAAAATAAATAATTACTTCGGTGTGGTTCGGTAATCCCGACTAGTTTGGAAAACCATAATATGGTTTGAAATGATATCCAAAGGAAGATTAAAGAGTAAATTTAGAAGAATTTATCTTGGATAAAATTAATGGGAACCTTTCCCTAAGAATGTAATTTTGTGAATAAAAGAATATTCTGAATTGGAATGAGGCGTTTGTTGTGTTTGTGTAACATTTGTTTATTACATACGTGGGTTATTCAGAAAGGCCGGGTTTCTACCCATTCTGAATAACCGATTCGGCGATATGTCGAAGATGAAGACGGTGGTTGAAGACCGGAAGTCTTCACATCGTGGGTGATTACTGATGATCTTGATTGGGCTATACACCCAAGATGAGAGAAATAGTGGGTGATCGTCCAGACGTACTTGGAGATCGATGGATATGCGAGGAAAGTGCCTCCGGTTTCGTTCAGGCCCAGAACGAACTTGTAAATGGATTATGTGTCTGACATTGGATTTTATTCTGTGTTGATTGATCTCTATTAAATATACATCTGTTTGGCGGCAGAGAATTTATTCTCTTGCTTAACGCCCTTCTCTGAGACGTACGAGCTCAGAGGTTGTATATCAATGGACATCAGTCGCATGGAGTGAATTGCCAGCGTGGCACGCGTAAGTGGCAATTGATCAAGGCTTCTGTTGAAAAGCAAAGTCTTGTGGTTGATGATCAAAGCATGGCCTGTGTGGCATATCTTTGTGTATAACATGAATTTGCGAGCCTCACACCTCGGTATGAGTCAAAAACGGGATAAGGACCCAAGGAGTGCACGACGTTTCTTTCTACCTATGGGTGGTGTCAGTGCTTAAACTGGCTGACATTTATATACTTTTCACCTGTATGGTTGTTGGTTCCGAGGCGCCTCGGTTATAGGTCCTATAGGATCGGGAAACGTGTGTTCAGGAATTGCCAATCCTCAAAAGTAAGAGAGGACCGGCCTTGGAGGATCCAGGGATTGCTGTGTGCGGTCCCGAGGCATTTGCTGGAGTGTCTCGAATCGGAGAGGAGCTTGCCCCTTGCCTCGACTCATGACGGAAATCCAATTTCCAATACGTGATATTGCGTTTTATTTGTAGAGCCTAGTATGGCGATATGATATATGGTACCCATGTCGTCTATGATTTATATTTAAGATTGAAATTGTTTTGACACTACACACTTATAATAGTATCAAATGATTTGTTTTGACGTACCAAGCATGTTTGGATATTATAAGGGAAAACCCTATCCTTCGGCTTGCGTTGCATTGTGTGATGGGACCTGGGTCTTATAATAGCTTCATTTTTTCAAAAAGCATTGCGTTGTTTTGTTATATGCACTAGTGTTCTTGGGAGGAAACCCGTTCCGTGTTATACGGCGTGGTTCCTTGAATTACTTTCCTTTAAAAATAAAGATTAATAACTGTTTTAGTTCTCACACCAGTCACATGACTGACCTGGAGTTTATTGTTTTAACCTAAACTCTGGGTGCCCCTATTTTCCACACAGGCAGCTAGTAGTTTTGGTTTTGCAGATTTATATTCACAGGATCCTGGTTTACAGCTGGAATGATATCCGGAAAGCTCTGTATCCGTATATCTCTTCTAGTTGTGTTTTATATTGTTTTTCCTCTGCTATGTAATTTATTGTAATATCTGATATTTATCGAATGTATTTTACTCATTCATACTCTGTATATTCTTGTATTCTGATGGAATTGTTGTAATAAACAATGAAATGTTCTTCTGTCTGCGTTCTATTTTGTCTTGTCCTCAACGCAATCCATGCTTTCCTTCACGGGGAAGTTCGGGTCGTGTCAGAGGGTAAATGAAATAATTTTACCCAAAGTATATTTTTATATAGAGAATATATATATATATATATATATATATTGGAATTATAATATATTGGATATATTGGTTGTTAATATAATCGAGTAAGATTATAAATGAAATGGTTATGTAAATAACCAATCAAAATTCGTATAAGTGTTACGAAGTGAATTAAATCTGAAATTTAAATCAGAATTGAAAGTACAACCCTGGAGGTTTGGAAAGGTGTTTGTAAATGAATTTGGATTGAATATATGAGAATTTTAAAATCCTGGTATATTTTAAATTGTTTTGAGAATAATATTTTGAATCGATTTCAAAATGGAAATGTTTAAATATGAGTTTTAAAAAGTGATATAGTATTGAACTCACTTTGATAGCTGGGAAATAACTCTGATGATGCTGGCCACATCCTCAGTGTTGATTTTCGAGTTCTAAGCGACGGATTATACCAATGGTATTCATTTTGAATTGTTTTGAGAAAAACAAGTTGTTTTGAATTCCAAAAAGAGATATTTGATTTTTGAGAAAGACAAAGCTGTTTAAAACTCCAGGAAGAGACTGTTTGAATTAAAAGCAAATTAAATAGAAATTTGTGGAAACAAATTGAAATTGAGTTAAAGCCAGTAAAGTGGAAACCGTATTGAAATGGAGTAATATCGAGTCGAACTGGAATTTGGTATATAATTAGACTCGATTGAGTAAATGGTTTGATTTTTGAAATAAAAAACCGATTTGAGTTATGAGATAAAGATAACTGATTAATGAAATTAACCAGTTATTGAAATATGTGGATAGAACTTAACGAGGTTAAGTATATTGGATTGGTGAGTTAAGAATTTAAAAATCGAAAATGGAACTTTGATTTGAAATTGAATTCGACTTAGGTATAAGCGAATGGTTGGATTTGTGGATAAAATTGGAATTTGATTGGGATGACCCTGTATCTGCTGAATTGATAACAGGTGGAAAGGATATAATGATATGCCTGACAAAAAGGTACAAGTTTATATTTCTATTGGATATAAGATTTATGAGCCGAATTGGCAAGCCGCTTGACTGTTTGATTTTCTTTTGGGTTAGAGATGGCCCAGAGAGGTGAGTTGGAGTTTGAGCTATTGAACAATACAAAGGAGGTGCTGGCAAAAAAATTCGAAAATTTCGGGTGTTAGAAAATTTTCAAGATTTTTGAAAATATTCGTTAATAGAAATGAATTAATAATTTAATTGAAATTAATTGGTTCAGTTGAAACTGAAGTTAAAGAAGTAAACAAATAAATTTTAACCCAGTTAATAGGATTTGTTTTCTACCTGACAATTTTGAGGACGAAAATATTTTAAGTGGGGAAGAATGTAACGACCCGCATTTTTCAGCGATATAATTAATTAATTTAATTATTTAAATAGTGATTTAGAGAATTTAAATGGTCGGTTAATTAAATAATGTTGAATATTTAATTAAATTAAATAATAGAATAATATATTTAATTTTGAAATAGTCGGGATTAGTTAATTGACAATATAATGTGAACTAGACAATTCAAAATATATAATTCAGTTTAGAATTTGAATTAGAATAACGAATATATTTAAATAACAACAGTTTGAATGTTTAACTATGTTATAATTATAATTGAGCTCGAAATGGCTTGGCAGTTTGCAATTTGGCGATTCGAACTTTAAACGAATAAACAGAAGCCATTTTAAATCAGATTTCTATGAAACAAGAAACGTTAGGAGCTGGTGAAGTATATTTTTCTGATGGAAGAGAAAATTCAGGATTTCGTCGTGTAGATCGTGAGTTGTGTCCAAATCAAAATTTAAAATAGTCGCTATAGAATCTTTTATCGACCGTAATGGTTTATTCGATATAAGTAGATACCGGTTTCAAATTTAGACAAGATTCTTTTAAGACGTAGTGATAATTTAATTTTTAGAATTTTATTGTAATTTTTTATTAATTAAATAAGAAACTTTTTATTTGGAGTATTTTGCACCCTGTAATCAACATTTTGAGGTTTCACAAAATGTGTTAATCTACTGATATTTTTATATTTTTGAAATCGGGGTAAATTGCTCGGCACAGCAGTATTTTTATTTCTGTCGTTGGCCGTCTGGATGAGAACAAAACTTCATGTAGAAGGGTCACCAAAAATGTTATAACTTAAAATATCCTATCCCTAAAACCTAGCCATTCATTTCTCTGATCAAAAACAAGCCACGATTTCCATCTCCTGAGCAAGAAAAATCAAAACGTGGAAATCAAATCCTCCACAAATTCAAAGAACTAAATTCCTATAAATACTCCACAAATAATCCTAAGCCCTAAATTATTTCTGCCGAGGTCAATGTCTCTCCACGCCGTCAGTTTTACACCCTCAAACGAAAATCGCAACTTCTGAAAATCAAAAGAATTCAAAGACAAATTCTATAAATCCTAATATTTATAGATTAGAGATGCTCAAGTCCTTCTCTTCGGTTTGATGTAGCGTTTGAAGGGTTCGAACGCATTTGGGTTCGTAGTGTTATACTACAGTAAACTAGGGATGGGATTTTTGGGAAGATGAGGAAGGATTTGGTGAAACGCAGGGTGGCGCAGCACTTCGGTGGAGGAGGGGCATCCGGTAAAGGGAGTTAGAGGGCCTCCGGCTTTGTTTCAGACGGTGCGATATGGGTTTTGAGGCTCGGAGGGCTTCAGATCGAAAATTGCAGGAGGACATCGAGTCCTTTGTGGAGGTGACTACTGGGTGCGGCTTTAGATGCTGGATTGGATGGTGTAGGCGGCGCCGAGGATTTGTGGTCGGGGTAGTGGGGATAAAGGAGGATGAACATCGGCCATGAATAGGGTAACAAAAGCGGTTTTATTCTGTGGTTGGAAGAAGGTAACGTGGAAAGAGGCTGTGGGAGTTAAAAGGGGGTTTGGGCCGGGAAATTCAAGGTGAGGCCCAAAAGGGTTTAAAACTAATATAAGTTGTATATTTAAAACATAGATCCACTTGTAAATTGTATAACTTCTACATACGAAATCAGAATGTAACAAAACAAGATCCTTTGGGATCGTGTGGACGGTGGCTATACAATGGAATTGACTGGAAGCGAATTGGGGCTTGTTACAATTTATTGTAGTATAAATTGTCCGTCTGAATCAAGCGATGGTTATCGTTATTAACGATGATCGTCCAATGTGAGTATAACTCACCAACTCTAAACAGTTATATTTTTATAACGTATTCTTAGAACTGATAATTATCTGTTGATTGCTGTGTGTTAACTATTTGGTTGAATTGCTTGTGTATTGGTTGAAATTATAGATAACGATATATATATAAATCGTTAATCAAATGTTGATTCTGTTTAGCATAATAGTTCATATTGAAATGAAATCGATGTTAAATATGTTGTTTAACATCTGTGATGCAGGGAAACAGGTTGGAGGAATCCAACTGGATTCCTCAACATTTATTTTACTGTTTCCATATATTTTGATATCTGATGTGATATATAATCTGTTGTTGATTATGTGTGTTTGAATGATATCAATCACTGTTGTTTGGTATTTTAAATACCGTAAGAAAACCCTGAGATGAAAAAGGAAAATTTTCAATAACTATATTGACATAAAATATTAAATAAAATCGAAAGATTTCATATAGAAGGTAGATTTCAAACTGTATATTGAAATGGAATATTTATAAAATCAAAGGATTTTATATAATGGAATATTTATAAAATCAAGGGATTTTATAAAGGAAAATATTTGTAAAAACAAATATGAAAAGGATATATTTGTAAACCATTTACAAGTAGAAATGAAAAGGATATATTTGTAAACCATTTACAAATAGATATGAAAAGGGTATATTTGTAAACCATTTACAAATAAAAATGAAAAGGATATATTTGTAAACCATTTACAAATAGATTTGGAAAGGGAACATTTGTAAAACATTTACAAATAGAATTGAAAAGAAAATATTTATTTGTTAAATAAATAGGATTGGAAAAGAATATTTATTTGTTAAATAAATAGAGTTATAAAAATGAAATATTTATTTAGAAAATAAATAGAGTTATAAAAGGGATTTATTGGGAAATGAAAAAGGATGTCATATAAGGAAATATTTGGCAAATGAATAGAATTTTACATCAGGAAAGTTTAGACCCGTGCTTCGCACACGGGTATAACATGATATGGATTTAAAGCAAAGATTTTAAATAGAATCTGTTGAAACCAATAGATTGAGAAGATTAATTTATAAATAATATTTTGTAAATTAAATAAAATATTTATCATTGGATAAATAGAATATATAAGTCAGGGCTTATATAGAGAAGTAAGAATCGATTTCAACATCGATATTTGAAACTGAATATGGACGTAGAGTTAATCAAAGGAGTTAATCAAAATGTGTTAATCAAAATGAGTTTGAGGAGTTAATCGATTAGAGTTAGAGTTAATCGATTAGAGTTAGAGTTAACTAGTTAGAGTTAATCAGTTAGAGTTAATCGATTAGAGTTAAATCGAACTAGAGTTATTCGAAAAAGAGTTAATCGAACAAAAGTTAGTCGAATGTTTGTTATTCGAATAGAGTTAATTGAATTAGAGTTAGTCGGATTAAAGTTATTCGAATATAGTTTATTCGAAGAAAGAGTTATCGAATAAGGTTATTCGAATAAGAGAAGTTATCAAATATTTGTTATTCGAAAGAAGTTATCGAATATTTGTTATTCGAAAGATGTTATCGAATATTTGTTATTCGAAAGAAGTTATCGAATATTTGTTATTCGAAAGGGTTATCAAATGTTAGTTATTTGAAAGGAGTTATCGAATATAGTTTATTCGAATAGAGAAAGGAGTAAATCGAATATAGTTTATTCGAAAGGGGTTAATCAAATATGATTTATTTGATAGGAGTAAATTGATAGGAGTAAAGTGATAAGAGTTAATCGATTAGGGTTAATCAAATATGATTTATTTGATAGGAGTAAATTGATAGGAGTAAAGTGATAAGAGTTAATCGATTAGGGTTAATAAAAAAGAGTTAATCCAATAGAGTTAATCAAATAGAATTAATAGAATTGAGTTAATCAAATAAAGCTAATTGATAAGGGTAAATCGATTAGAGTTAATCGAATAGTGTTAATTGAATAGAGTTAATCGAATATAGCTATTCGAAGAGTGATTATCGAATATAGTTTATTCGAAGGAAAGGGTTATCGAATAGAGTTTATTCAAAGGGGAGTTATACGTTGAAATTCGATTATATCGAATTCGGGAAAGTAATATTTACTTTCTGGTTTTTAAACCAAGATTTATTTATTTAATAAATCGTTTAGTTATTTATTCAAATTAAAGAATAAAAGTTATATTTAAAGTTAGATATTTCAAAAGTAGGAATTATAACGTTATCATTATAACCAATGTTTTTATAAAAGAAGTGGATTCGTAAATAGAATCCATGAGGTTCGCAAGGAAGTTGTTAAAGGGTTAAAAAGATAAATTTTGACTATTTTGAAGTTAAAACATTGTTTAGTTAAGGTCTGAGAGGTAATTATACCCCAACTTGATTGACTTCCTTCTTAACTAAGGAATGGTAAGGTTTGATAGTGGAGGTTGGTTAAGTGAATATAGTAAATGAAGTAATGGTTTGAATTGGCATAGCGATGTTTTATTTAAACATCTGTTTAAATCCAAGGAATGAGTTTTGGAAACGTTTTCCAAATATAATCAGAGATATTTTCTAGTCATAGAAAATGAAATGTTGGATGGTAAAGAATACTGGAATAACAGAGATATGTGGAAAGGAGATGGAAATGTTTTCCAATGATTAATAACGTATATTTTCTAAATTAGAAAATAAAGATTTCTGTATATATATGGAAATAGGAAATGAGTAAACAAATAAATTAATGATGAATTAATTTAAGAAATAAATGATGATTGATTGATAGAATTTCCATCTGGAAATAATATCATTGTTTGCACACGTGTTTTTCTTTGATAGTTAACTCACCGACTATCGAAGTTTTTGACCATTTTAACGTTGTTAATATGGAGAGACCGGTTGGATTATTATCCGAAGAACCACTCCGTATTGGCATAAGCTTTGCGAATCATATATGCCAAAGATAATTGATGACGGAGTAAAGTGCAAGGGCTATTGTATAAATCTTATGTAAAGATTGCCTAAGATGGTTGTACTAAATAGTGCCTTCGGTTTGTCTAGTCCCAGGACAACTTGTATAGAAGAAGGTCTGACAGAGTATATCTAATAGATCGCGTAAGTTGATCTCTTCAAACGTATTCACGTTTGGTGGCGGATTCACGTTTGGTGGCGGAGGAATTCGTTTCTCTTAGTTGTATACCCGTGGTATTTTTGGGGAAATCAATTTGTGATTTAGCGGGTATGACGATGTGACATTCAAAGTGAATAAATGTGTGATCCGTCAGAGATAAGCGTGGCCTCTAGCCTCGCAACTGGGAAATGACAAAAATCGGGCAAGCAGCATGGCTATGTAGGTCTCACCTATTAGGGTGTATAATCACCTGATCTACAGTTTCATTTACTTCTAAAAATCTATTGTCGATGCTGTCTCATTCGGGAAATGGTTGTTGATCCCAACCGTTGGTGATATACATTCGATACACTCAAGCGAAATGAGTGGTCGGTCGTGTGTGGCCGGGTTGCAAGATGTTCTTGTTGAACTCAGTGTATTCCTCTCTAGAGATACACTATCAGAAGGTGGTTCCATACCTTGTCATAGTTTGAAATCCATTACCCAATACGTGCTTGCGATTTTGATTGTGTACTATGTATGTAGAACGTGAGATGAAAGCGTTTCTGCTAGATGGTTATTATTATTGTGGTTGATAGACATTATTATAATATCAAAAGAGTTTTGATATAAAGATTAGTTTGGATTATCATAAGGGAAAAACCTGTTCCGTTATACGGCGTGGTCTTATGAGATATCGTTTAGTGGCTCAAACTGTTTTAAATTGTTTTACTCATACCAATCCCATGACTGACCCAGAGTTTATTTTGTTTTGTTTCCCTAAACTCTTGGGTGCCCAATTTTAAACGGGCAGTCAAGTAGTCGGGATTTACAGATACTTGAAGAGCTGGAGCAGGAGGCTTCAGGATCATATAGCTATTTTTTATTTCCGCTGTGTTGTAAGTGCTGTACTTTGGAAATGATATGTATATTCAAGTACAGATTTATATTTCAAAGTTATGATATATATTATATGTTATTCGTTCCGCTGTGAGGTTCGTGTTACTCTGATGTTTTGTTCTTCTTCTTCTTCTATTCTAAGTTTCTATCTTATCTATTCTCACCATTTTTTTTCTTTCTATTAGTTTTTCTGATTTCCAGTGTAATGTGGGTTGGACTTGTGTTATTTGGTCAGCTCAAATTGGACCGGAATTTCGGGACACTACACCAATCAGGACATCATTTATCATCCAAATGATGTGACAATCTTCGGTCTTCAACCACCGTCTTCATCATCGACTTTTAATCTTTATATCACTTATTTAGAATGGGTTAAACTCGGTCTTTCCGAATAACTCACATATCTTTATAATCAATAATCAAGTGCTATAAAAACACATCATATGTCTCATTCCAATTCAGAATAATCTTTTGTTCAAATATTCAAATCTTAGGGGAAAGGTTCCCATTAATTTTATCAAAGATAAGTCCTTTTAAACTTATTCTTTAATCTTCCTTTAGATATCGATTTCAAAAGATTTTATTTTATCTTTCAACAACTTAAACCAATTGAGGTTTATTAACTAGTCGGGATTTTAGAGTCTTACCTAACCATTTATTATTTTATTATCCCAATCCCAATTTATTCATCCCATGAGGAAAAACTGGTAGTACTTCATATCTAACACCCATTGTGTTATTGGTAAAATTAATTACCATTTCTCGTTTCAAATCTGATTAAAGGTTTAACTATCGCATGGAATAAAACTGGTGGTACTACATTTTAGAACATTTCTCGAATTCGATAAATTTAATTATCCCATTCTCGTTTTAATCTACTTAAAGATTCATTAAAAAAATCTAGTTCAGTTTTAATCTCAAAAATCATTACTTAATGATTATCCAAATTTTAGGAAGTAGATCCTGTCTTTACTTGAGTTAAAGAACAAATATCGTTTAAAACATTATTCACGGTAAACCCAAAGTCCTCTTTCATTACGATGAAACTTTTACAGAATTCATAACAGTATATAATCGATATAAATTTACGTATCGTACTAATACTATAAACGGAATTACGGCAAGGCCTTTTAAATTTCATAAATAGTAATGGTCTTCCTTCACAGAAGCTCATCTCGATTATTAATAAATCGAATACCATTCAGTTCCAATTTAATATATTAAATGGGAAAACTTTACTTTGGAAAATTCCATTAATCTTAATTAAAGATTATAAATTCCAAATCATAACTTCACTGTTAATTGGGTTAAAGAACAAATGTTATTTAAAACATTGTTCACGATAAGCCCAAAATCAACTTTCATTTCAATTCCAGTCAAATTAATTAATTGGTAAACTTCTCTAAATCTTAATTAAAAGATTTATTCTACTCTCAACTGGGTTTAGAATAATGTTATTGAAGACACCATTCACAACAAACCCAAAATCCAGTTTGATATTAAATATAAGTCTCTCAATAGAAATCATATCGGCTTATATTCAGTATCAAATTCTGAAACCAATGGATATCGTATTCGGAATAACGATACATATATCTTCCAAATTCCTCAACAATATCCGTATAATAATGGAATCCAATATCAAAATATTCTGAAGATTATTTCCATTCAAATCCATTCCAATTTATACATTGGAAAATTCTGGTTTTATTAAAACCTTTTCAATTCTTTTCGGTTCTTATCTCAAGTTGCAAAACAACTTATTCTGATAAAAATAGTTTATCTTTACAAATATGAAATATTTCATTCAGAATCATTTCAAATCATTTATTATGATTTTACGTAATTTTATCATATTTTTAATACTTTTATTATGGCCCTTACATTCAGTTTCCAATATCGGCCACCGAACTACATCCATAGCGACCTTTTCCAAAACCGATTTTGACATATGTTAAAATCCAACCGTTAGATTTCAAATATCTTATTATCATTAGAAATTCCTTTTCGATATGAACCCAATAATTCTGGTTTTAGGAGAATCCGACGGTCGGATCTCTCGTTACATCAATTTGAAGTCAATGGTCAAAATTCACGAACGGTCGCTGCGTGATACGTTCTATTCAGGCCATTTACATATATATATAATATATTTTGTCCATTTCCTTTCTAAAATGTATTTTATAAATCGTTTATAAATTCATTCTCAAACGATTTCAACTTCCTTTTCAATTTTAAATCAAAATTGAACAATCTACGTTATTATAATATAATAATAATAATAATTTCAACATATCAGATTTTGAAATCAAATCCTTTCGATATTCATTATAAAATAAATAAAATCGACAGAAAAATACGTTTAAGTTAAACTGGCGTTTACGAACTTAACTTGGCTTCATGTATTTCAATATTTTCGTATCCATCCAAAATCGAACATCAAAATCATATTTTGATTCTTTACTGAATATTATTTTAAAATATTCATTATTTCTGAATTGGAATCAGACTCAATCAATTACCATATAATTTTATTTATATGGATTCCATACATTACATGTATTCAAAAATAGTAGTAAACAACTATTAAATAGTCAATTCCTATCCAGGGTGCAATTTACAACTATATAAGCATTAAATAATTAAATAACGCTTATAACATTCTGTCAATCAATTGGTTGACATACAATAAAATCCAAGAGAAATGTGAATTAATTATCATCCCCAGACCCATGTAGGGTTTTCAATCATCAAAGACATATTATTATTTGTACCTTCGGCGATGAGTAAAAATTATCGTCCCAATACCCATGTGGGGTTTACATCACAGTTTATGTGAATTTATAAATTATTTGGGATACGGGTAGGTAAATTGTTATCCCAGAATAATTTATAATATAAAGTTTTATTTATAAACATTTATGATCACAGTTTAATAATAATAACATTAAAACTGCAAACAATCATCAAAAAACAAACAAACATTGCAGTCACAGGCAACAAATATAAATTCAGTTACAAAAATAGATAACTATACAAAATTTTGAGTGAGAGAATTCTTATGTTGGTGTCCACTCCTTTAGTCTTTTATTGAAGGATTTTATTTTTAAACTAAATTAAACGAATGTTGAATTTAGCTAAAAAAAAAATAAACTTGCTCTGATTCCGTTTTGGTCAGTTCCATGTTGTAGTGTTCGCTTCCACAATTGCAACGTAACTGAAATCATCGGATTTTGATCTCAAATGAAAAAGATACAGCATTTTATATATTAATTACATTAATTAAATAATTAATTATTAATTAATCACTAATTAACTTAACCCCTTAATCCACCTTCTTCCTCCCAATAATGATCGAAACCCGTTGCCTCCCTCCAGCTCCGTCGCGCCGCCCCCACGACCACCCTGACCAAGATCTGATAGTGCCACTTCATACCCGCCTGCGAGTGCCTCCACCGCCAAGCACACCATCCAACCCATGCCCCTCCATCACCACAGAAATAGCTTTGAACACCGTGTGTTCTAGCACCAAATTCGAGAAATCCAGACCCATATTTTCGATCTCAACCATATCATCTTGAAGGCCGGAAGAATCTCTACAATTTTCTTTTTGATTTCATAATTAAATACAGCGTGGATTGGAAGATTTTAAGGAATGAAAATCGGATTGTATTAGCCGTTAAAATCGTTTCTGGCGGCGCATGTATAAGTGGAGATAGGGTTTTGACCATTGACCATATATTCACATAAATTATTATATTAATTAACTCATTTATTACTTATTTAACGATCCGATCTCCAAACGAATCGCAACGACTATCGTTTCCAAACAAATACCCCCATTCCGAACACAATGGGATATGTTTCGTGAGCCAATTCTATCGTTTCGATCAGGTTTTGTCAAAACTAAAATATAAATCAATATAACGTTCAATATTAAATTCCAACGTACATTTCAATTTACCGGGGCCACATATTGACTCCAAAAATTATGAAAATTGAAATACCGCTATGTTTTGACGATACGGTCCTAACAAAATTAATTTCGTCGAATTTGGAGAGCGTTTGAAAAATGGTCTTTTAACTAGCTTATTAATTTTAAACTAAAATTTAAAATGTGTTTAAACTAACCACGCTCACATATTAAGTCCAAATGACTTGAAAACTTAAACCTAACAATAATTTACATTTCGAATCCAACAAAAGTGGTTTCGTCGAAAACAGAGGTCGTTAGCAAAATGGCTATTTTTAAGGCGCTATACATAATATTAATATTAATATATATATATATATATATATATATAAATTCCATAACGACTACGCTAAATTTTAAATTGGACATAACTTTCAATTTATAAAGTGAAATCTCAATTTCTTACATTCTTTCGAAAGATATTATTAAACAAATTCAAGCTATTCTTGTTTCATCCAATTCTGATTTATATTGAATTTTAAACATTTATTTGAAATTAAAAATCGATTTTTCAGGCTACCGCTTCATTTCGAGTTCGTTTTAATTAAATTCTAAATTTATACGTTCTAACTTTGATTTAAATTAGTTTCAAGTTGTTATATATTAAAATAAACCATTTTAAATACAAAAAATCCAGTAAATCAATTAAAAATAAAATTTTAAATTGGTTCCAAAAATACTGGTTGTTACACTCAATGGCTTGTAGAAGGGTATTTTGGCTTATGCATGGAACAATATCGTGAAGAAACATTGAAGAAACTAGCAACATAAATGATGAAGGAAATCATGACGCAGATCTCAAGTATTGATTCACTCTTTATTGATCACTTTATTGGATACTGTAACGACCCGGAATTTTTGCGATCTTGGTTATCCGATATACAACACATATCGAACATCCAAGGATCGAAAATAACCGAATAGTTAATGAAAGAAGTTAGAGGGTGAGCATAGATAAGATAGAAACTTAGAATAGAAGAAGAAGAAGAAGAAGAAGAAGGCAACATCAGAGTAACACGAACCTCACAGCGGAACGAATAACATATAATAGATAACATACCTTTGAAATAAAAGATTGTACTTGAATATACATATCATCATCAAGTACAGCACTTACAACATAGCGGAAATAAACTATAGCTATATGATCCTAAATTATCCTGCTCCAGCTCTTCAAATATCTGTAAATCCCGACTACTTGACTTCCCATACAAAATTGGGTACCCAAGAGTTTAGGGAAAACAAAACAAGATAAACTCTGGGTCAGTCATGGGACTGGTATGAGTAAAACAGTTTAAAACAGTTTGAGCCATTAAATGATATCTCATAAGACCACACCATATAACGGAACAGGTTTTTCCCTTATGAGAATCCAAAATATCTTTATATCAAAAACCCTTTTGATATTATAATAATGTCTATCAACCACAGTATAATAATCATGTAGCAGAAACGCTTTCATCTCACGTTCTACATATATAGTATACAATCAAAACCGCAAGCACGTATTGGGTAATGGATTTCCAACTATGACAAGGTATGGAACCACCTTTCGCTAGTGTACCTCTAGAAAGGAATACACTGGGTTCAACAATAACATCTAGCAACCCGGCCACACATGACCGACCACTCATTTCGCTTGAGTGTATCGAATGTATATCACCAACGGTTGGGATCAACAACCGTTTCCCGAATGGGACAGCATTAACAATAGATTTTTAGAAGTAAATGAAACTCTAGATCAGGTGATTATACACCCTAATAGGTGCGACCTACATAGCCATGCTACTTGCCTGATTTCTATCATTTACCGGTTGATGAGGCTTGAGGTTACGCTTTATCATCACATAAGATTCACTTCGAATGCCACATCATCAAATCCATCAAATCACCGATTGACGACCTCAACAATACATTATGTGTTAGCTAAAAGAAGTTTCCTTCTCCGCTTCCACTCTTGGTACGGTTGGAGAAATCAATATACGTGATCGTCTGGAAATACTTTGTCAGACATCCGTCCATACAAGTCATCCAAGAACAGGATGAACCGAAGGTACTATTCAATATATCCATCTTAGGCACTGTTATCTAAGACTTATACACTAGCCCTTGCACTTTACTCCGTCTTCAATTATCTTTGGCATGTATGATTCACAAATGCTTATGCCAATACAGAGTGGTTCTTCGGATAATAATCCAACCGGTCTCTCCATATTAACAACTTTAAAATGGTCAAAAACTTCGATAGTCGGTGAGTTAACTATCAAAGAAAAACAGGAGTGCAAACAATGATATTATTTCCAGATGGAAATTCTATCAATCAATCATCATTCGAATATATCTATCTATATATATATATATTCATATTTCCTTATTTCACTGTTTGATTACGTTTCTGATTCTATTTGGAAAACATTTCCAAACCTTCTTTACTTGGATTTAAACATATGTTTAAATCAACATCGCGACAACAACCCAAACCACTATACTTATTTACTAAATTCACTTAACCACTTTCACTCTCGAACCTTAACCATTTCTAAATTAAAAACGAAGTCAATCAAGTTGGGGTATAACTACCTCTCAGACCTTAACTGAACAACATTTCGAATCTCGAAATAGGGTAAGTTCATCTTTTAACACTTCTCCTTACGTAACTCCTTTAACTCTATTCGAATAACTAATATTTGATAACTGTATTTAACTTTATTCGAATCACTAATATTCGATAACTCTATTTAACTTTATTCAAATCACTAATATTCGATAACTCTATTTAATTAACCCTGTCGATTTAACTCTAACTGGTTAACTCTGACTGGTCGACCCTAATTGATTTACCCTACTGGTTAACTCTAACTCATTTACTCTATTCGATTAATTCTAATCGAATAACTAATATTCGATTAACTCATTTTAACTCTATTTATTTATTCCTTTTCTATTTGTTTACTTAACAAATAATTATTCCCTTTTCAATTCTATTTACTAACAAATAAATATTCCTTTTCTTTTATATTTATTAACAAATAAACATTCCGAAATAAATAAATAATCCCATTTAATCTATTTGTAACTATTTTACAAATATCTCCTTTTAAATCCTATTTGTAAATGTTTTACAAATATTCTCTTTTTATTTCTATTTACAAATATTTTCCTTTATATTTGTTTTACAAATTATTTCTTTTATAATTGTTTAACAAATAAATTTCTTAATATTTGTTAACAAATAAATTCTTTTAAACTCTTTTCATTTTGTAATTATTTCTTTAAAAAATCCTTTTTCCTTTTATATATAAAATCCAGTGATTTTATATAAATAAATTATTTTCAAAATATGCTTTGAGAATCCTCTTTCTATACTCTGGTATTTCTTATGGTATTTAACACACTATATAACAACGATAAAAATCGTCCAAACATATATGATCAACGTCAGATTATATATCACATCATATATCAAAATATATAAATCACAGTAAAATAAATGTTGAGGAATCCAGTTGGATTCCTCCAACCTGTCTCCCTGCATCCACAGATGTTACACAATATAATCAACATCACTTTCAGTTCAATATGAAATATTCTGTTAACAGAATCAATATTTGATTTACGGTTTATATATATATATATATATATATATATATATATATATATAATTTCCGCTAACTGACTAGCAGTTCAATCAAACAGTCTACACACAGTAAATCAGACAATTTTTAATAGTTCTAAAAATACAACGTGAAAAATATAAATTGTTCAGAGTTAGTGAGATTTACTCACATTGGCAGTTCATCGTTAAAGGACGATAAACTGTTTGTTTGATTTGAATCAAACAATTGAATTCGCCATAAATTCATACGAGCTCCAATCCACTCCTCGTCGGTTCTGTTGTGTAGTCGTCTTCCATACGATCCTAACGGATCTTGATTCGCTGAATTTCGTTAACATATGAAGAAGTTATTGACTTTACAAGTTCGAACACTATTTAAATTGAATTAAACTTAACTAATTGAACCATTCGGTTTTAACCTTTTGAAGAAGGCCCATTATCGAATTAAAATACTCAGGCTCGTTTTCCTCACTTAACCACGTTGACCCATTTGATCCTTCTTCCCAAATCAAAGTATCGAATTCCAGAAATCAATTCCTCCTTTGACCGCCCCTTTGACCGGCGACCACCACCTCTCCGGTCACCGAAACACCAAACCGACCTCGCCATTGAATTTCTCGCGTAATCCCTGACCTGTTGGCCACCATCGTATCCATTCCAACCCGATGCTCTCGATCCCGAATCCGGCTTTCGCGCCCTGACATACACCATCGGAATTCCCCTCGTCAACGCCATCACCTGCGCCTCGCTCCACTGGACTCGCCTATCACCTCCGTTCGAGCTCCAGTCGCCCGTACCTCTCATGAAGCCGTGCCCTAGGTTCACTGTTGAAAATTTTGAGCAACACAAACTGGTTCGAGCTTCCAACTGAGCACATCATTTTAAAGCTCAAGCCTCGCTGAATCCATAAATACAACTCTTTTGATTTATAGATTTTTATTGGATTTTTCTTTTACTCCATTGTTGGCTGTGTTTTGTTTTTACGATATATATATACTTGTGTTGTTGGTAGGTGTCGTTCGTGGTTGAGAAAGAGTCTGTGTGGGTTTGTTTAAGTCCACTTATAACTAGGATATTTTTTCCTCTTTTTGATTAGTTATATTAATGGTCAAATAATATATGTTGCTCGTTGTAGTCCGTTTATCAGCCAAGGAATGGACGTACCTTATTTTCATATAATAGTTGAAGTCGTCCACTATGTTTTAAAATCACCGAGAACCACGGTATAAGGTTACTATAGATGTTGTTTGCAAAATGTAAAGAACTTATAACAATCCAATTATATTGAATATAAACAGTATTACGGGTCCGTGTATTTGTTTCGGTGTAAAAGATTTTGGTCATCTCATTTTACAAAACTTCGTTAATTACGAACTGCTATCGACCGGATCAACTACACCATCGTGACGATCAATGTGCCACGATCTCAAAAATATAAGAATACCGGTAGATTAACTCATATTGTGAAATCCCAAAATGTTGATTACAGGGTGCACAATACTCCAAATAAAAAGTTGCGTATTTAATTAATTAAAAATTACAGTAAAATTCTAAAAATTAAATTATCATTATGTCCCAAAAGAACCTTGTCTAAATTCAAACCCGATCTCTAGTTATATCGAATAAACCGTTACGGTCGATAAACGATTCTATAGCGACTATTTTAAAATTTGATTTGGACATAAATCAAAATCTACACGACGAAATCCCGATTTTTCTCTTCCAGTAGAAAGATATACTCCACCAGCTCCGTACGTTTCTTGTTTCACAGAAATCCGATTTTAAAATGAATCCTGTACATTCAGTTGAAGTTCGAATCGCCAATTTACGAACTGCAGCGCCATTTCGAGTTCGATTTTAATTATAATAAAATTATACGTTCAAACTGTCGTTCAAATAATATACTCGTTATTCTAATTCAATTCTAAACTGAATTAAATATCACAGATGATCCAGTTCACACCATATCGCCACTTCAGCCAATTCTGATTATTTCAGAATTAAATATATTATTTAATTTATTATTTTAATTAAATATTCACCATTATTTAATTCAACGACCATGAAATCCTTTTAATCACCTTTTAAATAATTAAATTAATTAATTAATTATTATACCGCTGAAAATGCGGGTCATTACATTCTTCCCCACTTAAAATAATTTCGTCCTCGAAATTGCTAAGGTAGGAAACAAACCCTATCGACTGGTTAGAACTTATTTGTTCACTTCTTAACTTCAGTTTCCAACTGGACCAATTTAATTTCAATTAAATATTAATTAATTCTTATCAACGAAAATTTTCAAAAATCCTAAAAAATTTCTAATACCTTAACTTTTCAAAATATTTTGCCAGCACCTCCTTTGTACTGGTCAATCGGTCAAACTCTAACTCGCCTCTCTGGGCCATCTCCAACCCAAAAGAAAAATCAAACAGCCAAGCGGCTTTCCAATTCGGCTCATAAATCTCATGCTTATATCAAATATAAACTTGTACCTTTTTGTCGGCATATCATTATATCCTTTCCACCTGTTATCGATTCAGCGGATACAAGGGCCATCCCAATCAAATTCCAATCTGCTTTTATCCACAACACAACCATTCGCTTATATCCGAGCCAAATATCATTTCAACTCGAGTTTCTTCTCAATTCCCAACTCTTAACTTGATTATCACATTACACTTCAAATTTGAATCTCATAATCTAATTTGTCTTGATATCATTCTAATTCAATCTCAGTTACCACTTAACTGGCTTTACTTTAATTCAAATTTGCTTTCACAAATTTCTATTAAATTTGTTTTTTAATTCAAATAGTCTTTCCCTGGGAGTTTTTAAACAGTTTACTCTTTTCAATCCTTTTTGAAATTCAACACAACTTGTCTTTCCCAAAACACATTCAAAACAGTATCTCTAATAGTAATTCGTCACTTACAACTCGAAAATGAATACTGATGATGCAGCTTTCATAATCAGAATCTATTTTCCAGCGATCGAAGTGAGTTCAATACTATAAAACCATTTCTAAACATTTCCACTTTGAAATTCAGTTCAAAATATAATTCACACTGCTTGCAAAACAACTTAAAATCTACCAGGATCTTAAATTTTCCTTATTTTTAATCCAAATCCATTTACAAACAATTATCCGATTCTCCAGAGTTTTAATTCAATTTCTGATTTTGAACTCAGATTTAATCCAATTCGATTTCATATATTTCACTTATATGAATTCTGATTGGTTATTTACATAACCATTTAATTTATAATCTTACTCGATTATAATAACAACCAATATATCCACTATATTATAATTTTGATATATATATATATTCTCTATATCAAGATATATCATGGGTAAACTTATTTTAATTTACCCTCTTTTCAAAACATATCGTGTTGACCCATCGTATTCGAGTGTTTATAAACTCCTACCGATACAGTGGATCAAACTGATCGACCAGAACTCATAAACTACTCAACCAATAAATCTTCACAATATAAAATTATTCTTATATCATCTATAAATACGTTCACTCGTATATATACACTCAACTTAATCTAGGGTATTACTAACCCTATCTCTACCGAGTCATGCCACAGAGCCATGGTAATTACTTAACTTAAGCTATGATACCAACTGTAACGACCCGGAATTTTTGCGATCTTGGTTATCCGATATACAACACATATCAAACATCTAAGGATCGAAAATAACCGAATAGTTAATGAAAGAAGTTAGAGGGTGAGAATGGATAAGATAGAAACTTAGAATAGAAGAAGAAGAAGAAGGCAACATCAGAGTAACACAAACCTCACAGCGGAACGAATAACATATAATAGATAACAAATCTTTGAAATAAAATATTGTACTTGAATATACATATCATCATCAAGTACAGCACTTACAACACAGCGGAAATAAACTATAGTTATATGATCTTGAAGCCTCCTGCTCCCGCTCTTCAAATATCTGTAAATCCCGACTACTTGACTGCCCATACAAAATTGGGCAACCAAGAGTTTAGGGAAAACAAAACAAGATAAACTCCGGGTCAGTCATGGGACTGGTATGAGTAAAACAGTTTAAAACAGTTTGAGCCATTAAACGATATCTCATAAGACCACTCCATATAACGGAACGGGTTTTTTCCCTTATGAGAATCCAAAATATCTTTATATCAAAAACCCTTTTGATATTATAATAATGTCTATCTACCACAGTATAATAATCATCTAGCCGAAACGCTTTCATCTCACGTTCTACATATATAGTATACAATCAAAACCGCAAGCACGTATTGGGTAATGGATTTCCAAATATGACAAGGTATGGAACCACCTTTCGCTAGTGTACCTCTAGAAAGGAATACACTGGGTTCAACAGAAACATCTTGCAACCCGGCCACACATGACCGACCACTCATTTCGCTTGAGTGTATCGAATGTATATCACCAACGGTTGGGATCGGCAACCGTTTCCTGAATGGGACAGCATTAACAATAAATTTTTAGAAGTAAATGAAACTCTAGATCAGGTGATTATACACCATAATAGGTGCGACCTACATAGCCATGCTACCTGCCTGATTTCTTTCATTTACCGGTTGATGAGGCTTGAGGTTACGCTTTATCATCACATCAGATTCACTTCGAATGCCACATCATCAAATCCATCAAATCACCGATTGACATCCTCAACAATACATTATGTGTTAGCTAAAAGAAGTTTCCTTCTCCGCTTCCACTCTTGGTACGGTTGGAGAAATCAATATACGTGATATTCTGGAAATACTCTGTCAGACATCCGTCCATACAAGTCATCCAGGAACAGGATGAACCGAAGGTACTATTCAATATATCCATCTTAGGCACTTTTATCTAAGACTTATACAATAGCCCTTGCACTTTAATCCGTCTTCAATTATCTTTGCCATGTATGATTCGCAAATGCTTATGCCAATACACAGTGGTTCTTCGGATAATAATCCAACCGGTCTCTCCATATTAACAACGTTAAAATGGTCAAAAACTTCGATAGTCGGTGAGTTAACTATCAAAGAAAAATAGGTGTGCAAACAACGATATTATTTCCAGATGGAAATTCTATCAATCAATCATCAATCGTATATATATCTATATCTATATCTATATATATCCATATTTCCTTATTTCAGTATTTGATTACGTTTCTGATTCTATTTGGAAAACATTTCCAAATCTTCTTTACTTGGATTTAAACAGATGTTTAAATCAACGTCGCGACGATAACTCAAACCACTATACTTATTTACTAAATTCACTTAACCACTTTCACTCTCAAACCTTAACGATTTCTAAATTAAAAACGAAGTCAATCAAGTTGGGGTATAACTACCTCTCAGACATTAACTGAACAACATTTCAAATCTCGAAATAGGGTAAGTTCATCTTTTAACTCTTTAACACTTCTCCTTACTTAACTCCTTTAACTCTATTCGAATAACTAATATTTGATAAATGTATTTAACTTTATTCGAATCACTAATATTCGATAACTCTATTTAACTTTATTCGAATCACTAATATTCGATAACTCTATTTAATTAACCCTATCGATTTAACTCTAACTGGTCGACCCTAATTGATTTACCCTACTGGTTAACTCTAACTCATTTACTCTATTCGATTAATTCTAATCGAATAACTAATATTCGATTAACTCATTTCAACTCTGTTTATTTATTCCTTTTCTATTTGTTTACTTAACAAATAATTATTCCCTTTTCAATTTTATTTACTAACAAATAAATATTCCTTTTCTTTTCTATTTATTAACAAATAAACATTCCTAAATAAATAAATAGTCCCATTTAATCTATTTGTAACTGGTTTACAAATATCTCCTTTTAAATCCTATTTGTAAATGTTTTACAAATATTCTCTTTTTATTTCTATTTACAAATATTTTCCTTTATATTTGTTTTACAAATTATTTCTTTTATAATTGTTTAACAAATAAATTTCTTTATATTTGTTAACAAATAAATTCTTTTAAACTCTTTTGATTTTATAATTATTTCTTTGAAAAATCCTTTTTCCTTTTATATATAAAATCCAGTGATTTTATATAAATAAATTATTTTCAAAATATGCTTTGAGAATCCTCTTTCTATACTCTAGTATTTCTTATGGTATTTAACACACTATATAACAACGATAAAAATCGTCCAAACACATATAATCAACGTCAGATTATATATCACATCATATATCAAAATATATAAATCACAGTAAAATAAATGTTGAGGAATCCAGTCGGATTCCTCCAACCTGTCTCCCTGCATCCACAGATGTTACACAATATAATCAACATCGCTTTCAATTCAATATGAAATATTCTGTTAACAAAATCAATATTTGATTTACGGTTTATATATAAATATATATATATATATAATTTCCACTAACTGAATAGCAATTCAATCAAATAGTCTACACACTGTAAATCAAACAATTTTTAACAGTTCTAAAAATACAACATGAAAAATATAAATTGTTCAGAGTTAGTGAGATTTACTCACATTGGCAGTTCATCGTTAAAGAACGATAAACTGTTTGTTTGATTTGAATCAAACAATTTATTTCGCCATAAATTCATACGAGCTCCAATCCACTCCTCGTCAGTTCTGTTGTGTAGTCGTCTTCCATACGATCCTAACGGATCTTGGTTTGCTGAATTTCGTTAACATATGACGAAGTTATTGACTTTACAAGTTCGAACGCTATTTAAATTGAATTAAACTTAACTAATTGAACCATTGGGTTTTAACCTTTTGAAGAAGGCCCATCATCGAAATAAAATACTCAGGCCCGTTTTCCTCACTTAACCACGTTGACCCATTTGATCCTTCTTCCCAAATCAAAGTATCGAACTCCAGAAATCAATTCCTCCTTTGACCGCCCCTTTGACCGGCGACCACCACCTCTCCGGTCACCGAAACACCAAACCGGCCTCGCCATTGAATTTCTCGCCTAACCCCTGACCTGCTGGCCACCATCGCATCCATTCCGACCCGATGCTCTCGATCCCGAATCCGGCTGTCGCGCCCTGACATACAGCATTGGAATTCCCCTCGTCAACGCCATCACCTGCGCCTCGCTCCACTGGACTCGCCTATCACCTCCGTTCGAGCTCCAGTCGCCCGTACCTCTCATGAAGCCGTGCCCTAGGTTCACTGTTGAAAATTTTGAGCAACTCAAACTGGTTCGAGCTTCCAACTGGGCACATCATTTTGAAGCTCAAGCCTCGCTGAATCCATAAATACAACTCTTTTGACTTATAGATTTTTATTGGATTTTTCTTTTACTCCATTGTTGGCTGTGTTTTGTTTTTACGGTATATATACACTTGTGTTGTTGGTAGGTGCCGTTCGCGGCAGAGAAAGTGTCTGCGTGAGTTTGTTTAAGTCCACTTATAACTAGGATATTTTTTCCTCTTTTTGATTAGTTATATTAATGGTCAAATAATATCTTTTGCTCGTTGTTGTCCGTTTATCAGCCAAGGAATGGACGTACCTTATTTTCATATAATAGTTGAAGTCGTCCACTATGTTTTAAAATCACCGAGAACCACGGTATAAGGTTACTATAGATGTTGTTTGCAAAATGTAAAGAACTTATAACAACCCAATTATATTTAATATAAACAGTATTTCTGGTCTGTGTATTTGTTTCGGTTTAAAAGATTTTGTTCATCTCATTTTATAAAACTTCGTTAATTACGAACTGCTATCGACAGGATCAACTACACCATCGTGACAATCAATGTGCCACGATCTCAGAAATGTAAAAATACCGGTAGATTAACTCATATTGTGAAATCCCAAAATGTTGATTACAGGGTGCACAATACTCCAAATAAAAAGTTGCGTATTTAATTAATTAAAAATTACAGTAAAATTCTAAAAATTAAATTATCGTTATGTCCCAAAAGAACCTTGTCTAAATTCAAACCCGATCTCTAGTTATATCGAATAAACCGTTACGGACGATAAACGATTCTATAGCGACTATTTTAAAATTTTATTTGGACATAAATCAAAATCTACAAGACGAAATCCCGATTTTCTCTTCCAGTAGAAAGAAATACTCCACCAGCTCCATATGTTTCTTGTTTCATAGAAATCCGATTTAAAACGAATCCTGTACATTCAGTTGAAGTTCGAATCGCCAATTTACGAACTGCAGCGCCATTTCGAGCTCGATTTTAATTATAATATAATTATACGTTCAAACTGTCGCTCAAATAATATATTCGTTATTCTAATTCAATTCTAAACTGAATTAAATATCACAGATGATCCAGTTCACACCATATCGCCACTTCAGCCAATTCTGATTATTTCAGAATTAAATATATTATTTAATTTATTATTTTAATTGAATATTCACCATTATTTATTTCAACGACCATGATATCCTTTTAATCACCTTTTAAATAATTAAATAAATTAATTATTATACCGTTGAAAATGCGGGTCATTACAGATACATAGAAATGTCTAAGTAAAATCCCCAAACCGATTTAGGAATTAAGGTTTATTCTATAAGAGAAGTTTATAAGAATGGGGAATAAGAAAAGTCCCTCAAAATAAGACCCCTGGGGTCTTATTCATAGAAAAATTGGACCCCCTTTTTGACATCAACTTAGCAGAAGTCACTTTCGGATGCTGCAACAGGGTTTTGGCCAATTTTATGCCTTTCGCTTCCAGCAACATGGTTTCGACCGCTTTTCTCTCTATTGAGCATTGTTATCAGGTCTATCCTGCATTCAGAATGTTGGTTTCGGGCCCTAGAAGCTTAACTTTGATGCTGCTTTTTCATAATGTATCGGTACCAAGTCCAATGGTATAGATAGCTTGAAGAGTTGCTTTTGGTTTTGGCCATAAGCTTCGGTCTCGATAGTAAGTCTTCAGAATATTACCTTTATGCTTTCATTCCTTTTGTTATCTCCATCTATTTCGGTATCGACACTAAATAAATTAGTGTGGATAACCCTTATTCTTATGACTTTGGATTACTTCAGTGAATTCTTGGGTTTAGTTCTGTCTTTGCGATAACATGCTTTTGGTATGCCTTCCAATGGTTTTGGAGATACTTCTTGGTGTCGGTATCTGTTCCAGATACCGATATCCCGTGGCTTCCTCCTAGCTTGACATCATGCTTTTATTTCATGGTTCTGGGTTTCAAGTCATATGATTTCGGTCAAACCTTTATATTTGCTTTCGGTTTTAAGTGGTAGGCTTAAAGAGTTGTGTTTACGTTTATCGTTTTCAGTGTTGGCATTGCCTTTCTGATATCTCCTTTTGTATCAATATCAAGCCTTTTCCTTCTGTGTTGGTACCGATAGCACATTGAACAAATACTCCACTCTTTGCATTCGATATCGGTTGCTTCAGTGATCTGGTGTCGTTTGTCTGCTTCCAAAACACACTCTTGGTGCCAGTGGTGCTCTGATATCCCTTCGCCATTACCTAGTTTCTATGTTGACTTTGGTAGTAACATTTTCCCTCTTGTAAAGGGGGTATTTTCCACTTTTCAAGTCAAACTTTGACTTTCCTTGTGACACGCCACATCCATTAATATCTCTTTATCAAAATGCATTAAGTTTCATGAAGCGTTATAGGTAAACAAAAACAGAAATATCACAAGACAGATATAAAATAACAGCGGAATTTAAAACTTTATTAATCAAAGAACATCGTGGTTAAAATCCAGTTACAACATAAGTCTGAAATACATAAAACCCATTACATAAATTTAAAAGTATTTTCCTTGTAATAAAATCATCAAAGTACAATAATATAAATGCATAGTCCCCAACAGTAGCTATATCAGAGAAGACACGAAATCAAAGCGGTACATCCAACAGCTCCAAGCAGAATGAAAGAGAGAATCCTAATCAAGCCCGAGTATTCCCACCCTGAGAACCTGGGTGGGGGGGGGGGAGGAAGAGAGAGAAAAGGAAACAAAAAGGGTCAGACATAAAATCTGGCGACTCCAGTTACTTTTTGCATATAAATAAGTAAAAGCATCACGACAGGCATATAAACTGGAAGAGAGATAATAATATCATAAGGCATGTATAAAAGACTGAGCGGGATAAACAGAATAAACATAATGGAATAAACTGCGCTTCTCAAGTACTTTTCTCTGCACCAATACTAGAAGAAACATGATGATCCTAACAGAAACAGGATGATAGACTTAGGTGTACTTTTAGTGAGAGGTTTTACCACGTACAATAATAACAGGTAGCCCAACAGAAATGACAGGTGTTACCCCCAACGATGATAATGGGCTCCTAAACAAGCAAGACTAGGTGTACCCTAATTACTACCCCAATCGATCATCTCCCTACCCTGTAGATACCCTGTGTTGGCCCCACAGTAGGATGTATCACTTCCTAAAGTGGCAATCCCTTTTATTAACGAGATGCACAACCATATCTACTAATGTCACGTCGTCTTATTATCCCAACGCAAGCAGATTCACGCACGCACATGAATCCGACGGAGTGCGCCGTCAACATCCCTACTTAAATGAACCTTCTACAATCAACTCAGCAAGCATGCCCAGAATGCGACCTAGTTCAGGGTTCCCTGTTTAATACCAAGATGGGTTACTGACTGATACAGGTCCCACACAACAGATGATACAAGCCACCCCCTGGACTAGCATCCCCAATACTAGGATTTTAACAAGTTATGCCTAACAGTTTAACAAGGTTGCATTACCCAAATATATAAAATAGGTTAAGTTTGTTGGGTTTATATATATAACTCGCCCCCGCAAATTTAACAAGATTTACTTAACCCCCACTGATTCAAGCAAGTTTACTTAGCCCCAACTCAATTTGACAAGTTCATGTAAACCCCACAAATTTAAACAGGTTAAGTATTACAAGTAAACAAGTTATTATCATATTTCCATTCATGTCTGTTAATGTACTAGACCACTCACTTCAAGTCAACCACTTGTGGATGTTGGATATGTCGAGTTGTTCCGGGCAGACTTCTACCACAAGCTTGACTTAACCTCGTGTCTTAGCACTATTATGTGTACATTTACGCACTCGACCTCTCACATTTGATTAACCACCTGTGGGTGTTGGATTTGCTGGGTGGTTATGGACAGACTTCTACCACAAGTGTAATCTAACCTCGTGTCTAAGTGCAGTTACAATTTCTATTTATTGTAATTTAGGCATGTTCATTATAAGACAATTTTTCATGCTTATCCAAGGTTAAGTCCTAAATCCCAATCATGGGTATATCGACAGAGTAGACATAATAAAGATAGGCATGTAAGAACTAAACAGAGGATCAGGTGTACAAGTAATGGCAGATTTGTTTAGTTATGATTCAGGTTATTAACAGGCATAGGTTTAGATCCAAACTTATAAACATGTCAAGATTACTGTTAAATGTTTATATCTAAAAATAACATGAACTCACAGGGAATGGATCTGAAGAACAGAGAAATGACTGTTGATGTTGTAGCAGAGATTCTTGTATACGTATAACATGTTATTGCAGAAGAATAGGCTAGTTCAATCTGATTTGGGGCAGCACCTCGTTGTCTCCATTGTTTTTGGTGAATAAAACAATGGAATGAGGTCCTATTTATAGCCTACGGTCAACGAATCTGGTCAATAAGAGAGTCCATGTTCATAGAAATGGATCTGCCCCAGATCTGTCTGCGTTCGACCTTGGGGTCGACATAGGGGTCGACACCCCTGTGTAGGGATCGACCCATGGGTCGACACCCATGGGCATGGGGTCGACCCCTAATAGGATGAATTCCCCCTGTTCCCGCTCTTTGATTTTGATTTCTGGACTCGTTATTTATATTTGTATTGCTTATATGTACACAAACTTCAAACCTTAATATTTTCTTCATACGTTGTCCATTTTATGCAAACTTGGGGTCTATCTTAAGCAAAATTCAGAGACGAATGCAATGGCATTGTCTGTTTTACTTGATTTGCAATACTTAATTAAGTATTCTTTAGTTTATCATTTTAGTGTTCTTTAAAATTACGGGATGTTACATTCTCCCCTACTTAAAGGATTTCTTCCCCGAAATCTTCAAGTTAAGAAGAATGTATATCCTAACATCCATCATCCATCTACTCATCCACCAATCATAGGCATCCATTGTCCTTAAAATATTTTTAATGCCTATATGAACTTATGCAAAGCTGCGTGTATATGTCCTTATTCTAATGCAAAGATCAGGCAGTCCTTAATGCAATGTATGTTAGTGCCATGAATCCAACATGTATGCAAAAATCCTATTATAATATGTAAGTTCTATATGTGTGCACAATCATTCGTCCAAATGCAACATCCATATGATGATACATCCATTTCCGTCCATTAAAAGGAAAAAAATGCACACACATCCATATGCAGTATGATAGTGATTGAGCCGATCTAGTGCCTAATGTGTGTATATGCATCCACGAGCAACCACTAGCAAATACTTGCATCCATCAAATATAACATGTCTCAAACACATGTTTACATCCACGGGATTCCTACCTAAAGGTAAAAGATTCGATCAATAGGACATACTTAAATGATAGAAACAAGCATAAATAAAAGCTTTGGAAAGGAAGTTAAGAAAATACCCTTGAAAAGAAAAGGACATGAAGCACGAACCTTGTCTTTGGTCTCCCAAGTCGCATCCTCTGGGTTATCTCCCCACTGAACTTTTATCAATGTGACTTATCTATGGCGTAGCTTCTTAACTTCTAATCCAATAATATGGGAAGGAACTCGTCTGACCCTTTCCTTGGATCGAAGGTCAAGAAGTTACGCAACCGTGAGGTCAAGTTGGTTAAAGTCCAATGGGGAGATGATCAAGGAGACGCGACTTGGGAAACGAAAGGCAAGATATGGGCGTCGTACCCTTTCCTTTTTGAGGGTATGTTCTTAACTTCTCCTTTTTCTGTCGCTTTGTTTATACTTGTTCTATCGTTTAATGCATCCTCTCGATTATATCTTCGATCTTTAGGCAGAAAATCCTATGGTTGAAAACATGTGTTTGAGACATGTTATGTTTGGTGGATGCAAGTCGATGTAATTGTTTGCTAGTGGTTGCTCGTGGATGCATTTACACACACATCAGGCACTAGATCGGTTCAATCACTTTCATATTGCATATGGGTGAGTGTGCATATTTAAATTAATGGATGTATATTGAAATTGTGACATATGGATGTTGCATTTCGATGAATGGTTGTGCACTCATATAGAAATGATATGTATCATTAGGATTCTTTTGCATACATAATGGACGCATGGCACTATCATGATTTGCATTAAGGAAGTCAACTGAATCAGTAAACCGCCTGATTTTGCATTAGCATAAGGACATATACACACACTTTGCATATGTTCATTAAAGCATTAGAAATCTTTTAAGGACAATGGACACCAGTGATTGATGGATGAGTAGATGGATGATGGATGGTAGGACATACATTCCTTTCAACTTCGAGATTTCGGGGACAAAATCCTTTAAGTAGGGGGGAATGTAGCACCCCGTAATTTTAAAACATGACATAAGGAATAATTAAAGAATAATTAATTTTTAGAAGAAAAATTAAGTGAAACGGGTTACGCCATTGCGTTCGTCTGGGAATTCTGCTTGAGATAAACTCCCATGTTTGCGTAAAACGGATACCGTATGAAGGAGTTATGGACGATGGAAGTTTGGCAAAACAATTAGGAAACAGGCTAGGATAACTGGCGCACTTGTGAAGTGCGCCAAAACAAAATTGCACTGGCGCACCTAGGAAGTGCGCCCAGGCTGAGCCAGATCTGTAGAATTTTGGAGAGTTCCATGACGACGTGTCCTTCTGGGATTGGCTGGATGACATGTTTTCTAGTCTAGATGGTTCAGATGGTTTCTAATCTAATCTAAAGGTCCTAATTCACCTAATACACCTATAAATAAACACCTAAACCTAACCCTAATCTCATTGTTATCATCCATGGTGCCTCCATGCTGCTCTAATCTAAACTAGCATTTCTTCTCCATCAAAACAAATCAGAATAGGAGTATTCCAATTAGAAGATCAGATCTACAAACAATCAAAGTAGAGATTATTCAAGATCATATTTGCTACAACAACACCTAATTCTCTTTTCTAAGAATCCTATCGCTATGAGTCTATGTTACTTTCACATATAATTAAATTAAAAAGTAGTTGTGATAGGATTGTAAATTGGATCTAATGTATATGCCTATAAATAAGATGAATCATATCAAGTTTTGTAATTTGTTATCCTTCAGATTCATACCCAATTGCTATTATCATATGCTTATCTGATCTATTCTATCATTATTTATTTCACATTCCTATTTGTATGTTTATGCCAGTTTTGATGTTTCAATTCTCTCCCCTTCTTCTTTCCTTTTTTTTCCTTTTGATATTAGGTTACTGCGAGCCTAAGCATATTGCGTTGAGATTTACGTACGAATAAAGTTGGAACGATTAAGAAAAGTTTGGGAAATATGGAATGAAATGAGATTATTGGCATAAATTGTTGACGAATATGGAAATTGGTTTAGGCATAATTGAGTATAACTTGTATACATGAGATTTGGCACAAATTGTTAATAACTATGAAAATTGATTTGGCAAAATTTGGTACAACTTGTATGCATGGGATTATAGGCATAATTTGGATTAGAATTATAAGCATAAACTGGATTAGAATTGATGGGTAATTGGGAATCACTATAATCCAAGATTTGAAATTGGGCATGAATTAAGGAAGAGATATTGAACGCAAATAGATTTGGGTATAATTTGGTATAACTTGTATATATAGGATTATAGGCACAAATTGGATTAGAATTATAAGCATAAATTGGGTTGGAATTTATAGGTAATTGGAATATATTATAATCCAAGATTTGAAATTGGGACTTGAATCAAGAAAGTGATAATGAACGCCTAAGACACGAGGTTAGATTCGGATTGCGGTATAAGCCTGCCCGGAACCGCCCGGCATATCCAGCAACCACAATTTGGTAATCTAATGTGGGAGGTCAAAGGCAGAAATTAGATGCGTAATAATGCTAAGACACAAGGTTAGATTCGGATTGCGTAGAAGTCTGCCCGGAACCGCCAGGCATATCCAACAACCACAAAACAGAAATCTAATGTGGGAGGTCTTGCAAGATTATGGTTATAATGAATTAATGAACACTTAACTAAGATAAGACATGTGGTAAGACATGGGGATAATAAAGGGTTAAGTGGGTAACATGGGTAGCATGTGAAACATAATAAAAGCACTTAACCAAGATGAGACATGTGATTAGACATGGGAATGGTAAAGGGTTAAGTGGGTGACATGGGTAGCATGTGAAACATAATAAAAGCACTTAACCAAGATGAGACATGTCATTAGACATGGGAATGGTAAAGGGTTAAGTGGGTGACAGGGGTAGCATGTGAAACATAATTAAAAAGCACTTAACCAAGATGAGACATGTGATAAGACATAGGAAAAAGGGGTTAAGTGGGAATTCCTAGTAGGGACCAAGCTTAGGAGGGAAGCTTGTGTCAAGTGTATGGACCCTTTTCAACTAATAACCCATTTCAGTATCTATATGAGCTCGAACTAGGTCGAGGACAGGGACACGCTTACTGGGGTTAATTGTAAGAGGTCAATAAAGAGTTAGTGATGGCAGTGCAAGTCCAACGGAGTTATGTGCGTGCGTGGGTCTGGGCTAGTAGGTAAGACGCTATTGCATCGTGTATGTATCAGCTGTGCATTTCAGTAGTATCGAGGTTGCCACCTTAGGGAGTGATACACCCTATTGTGGGATCAACACAGGTATCTACGAGGCTAGGGGGTCAATCGAATGGAAAGGATAGAGGGTACATTTAGTGGTGATAGGTGCATATTGGTTACCTATGATAACAGCTAGAGGTACATAATCGAATAGAGAGGGTACATATAGTGTTGATAGGTGCATATTGGTTACCTATGATAGCAGCTAGAGGTACATAATCGAACAGGGAGGATAGTGGATACATCTAGTGGTGATAGGTGCACAAAGGTTACCTATAATGGTAGCTAGAAGTACACGAAACTATCATCATTCTATTTAGCTAAGAGGGATCATCTTTTAGTATGAAACTAGTATTGGTACGGTGCAGAGAATATCTTATAGTGGTTAGAAGCGCAGTCAATGTTACATCCTGTTCGTCTTGTTACCTTGTCATATCTGCTTTTGTTTCAGTCATCTCTTATATCCAGTTTATGTTCTTATCATGTTGCTTTACTAATTATATTGTTAAAGTCACTGGACTCGCCAGACTTTATGTTTGACCTTTTTGTTTCGCCTCTTTTCTTTCCTCCCCCCCCCCCCCCGGTTCTCAGGGTGGCCACGTTAAAGCTTGATTTGGACATTCCTGCTTGAAGTGCTAAAAGCAGTGCTTAGCGTTGTTTCACTTTCATATGGCATTTTGGATTGGGGATTATTTTTTTAAAAATTATGTACTATGATGGCTTTTGTACAAGACTGATATTATTTACTTGGTTTTTGGTGCGATGGGTTTGAATATGTAACCAAACTTATTTCTGTTTCCGCTGCAATAAAGTTATAAAATTTTCAAGTACTATTTTATGTATCTGTCTTGTAATATTCTGTTCTGTTTACTTATAACACTCCACAAAACTTAATGCATTCCCTTTGTGAGTGACATTAACGGACGTGGGGTGTTACAACCCGCCTTAATGGCGAATACTATTGGAGTACCACATTCAGATATTCTTTGCCTAATAAAGTCTTTCTCAAATAGCTCTCCTACTTGCTTGCTGAGCTCCCTGCTTTCTTTCGGAGCCATATGGCGTACAGCCAATGCAACTGGCTTTGCATTTCCACCAAGTATATATGGAAATCTTTCTCACGCCTCGGACGTAAGCCTCAAACCTCCTTGAAAACATCAGGATACTCACAGGCTACTGGTACAGGTCATAGATCATCGATAGACGCATCAAGTGACTCTAAGAAACTAAGTATGACAGACCCTTTAGGGCCACAAGAAATCTTGAGGGTTCTCCCATGGAAAGTCAAAACTGTAACGACCCTCCTCTCACAATCCAGAATGGCACCATACATGGCTAGCCAATCCATCCCTAGAATCAAACCATACCCCATGAAACCAAGCACATATGCGTCGCACTCAAACCCGATGCCCAACACGGATACTCTCAAAACCCGACAAATCATAGACAAATGAGTCGTACCTCCAATGGGGTTTAAGACAACAACGGGATCTAGTGCTAAGGTGTAGAGACTCAACCACTGAGTCAGATATAAAAGAATGCGAAGCGCCATAATCAAAAAGAGTTCTAACAGGATGATTGGAAAGAGAAATCAAACCTTCAACAGAAGCTTTCCTACCTCCATCCGGTACACCAACCGGGAGAGCATGCACCTGCCCTCCAGAAGATCCTGCCCTTTGGCCCTGTCCCAGCTTCTTCGTGCAATTCTTAATAAGATGTCCGACCTCTCCACATTGGAAACAGGTATTCTTCCTTTTTCTGCAATCTTTGCTCAAATGACCTACGCGTCCACAATTATGACATTTCCTCTTTTCTCGAGCTTTGTCCTTCTTTCTGCCGTTCTTTTGCTGTTGTGTTCTTTCTTGGGCCACACTTTCTTGTTTTGTGTTTCATCAATCTTAGCCTCTTTCTTTTCACCTTTATCTTCTTCATGCATCAATTCCATGTCAACGAGTTTCTCAAAAGTTGCTCCAATCAGAATATGAGAAATAACCAACCCATGAAGGAGTTCATTCAATCCACTAGCAAACCTCAAAGCTTTCTTGTGTGGGGTATTCACTAGCTCCAAACCAAACCTCGCCAATTGGTTGAACATGTTAACGTACTCTTTGACAGACATGCCTCCTTGCTTAAGTGCCAAAAACTTTTCCATTTGCATACTTTGCTCGGCTTGAGAAAGAAACTTCATTTCGAATCTCTATCGAAAATCATCCCAAATCTCAACTGGACGTTCTGCTTGCATCACTTCCCACCAAAACGAAGCCTCATCTTTTAGTTTCCAAATAGCCAGCTGATTCTTCCTACGATCGTCAATCTCAAAAATCCTAAACAAATCCTCCATCTCTTTAAGCTAATTCCTTGCTTCCACAAAAGTCTCAGTTCCTCGGAATGGCTTTCCTCGCATAGCATAGAAATCCTTCCATATCTTGGAGAAATTGCCAGCTTGTGGAGGAGGAGGAGGAGGAAGGACAGCTGCAGCTGGGAGAGGGGCGTCTGCTTGGCCTGCGGCAGGCGCCGTAGCCTCAAGATACCTACGAAACCAAGTCAGTATTGTAACGCCCTCGGGAAGAATCGGTTCCCCAGACATGCTGAAAAGAAAAGGAAAAAGGATTCAAATAGAGAAGCGAAAGATATTTCATATGGATTTGGGGAATATGTTTTTTCAAAACAAACTTTTCTTTTGAAAATGCTTTCTTTTAAAACCTTTTTCAAAACAATTTTCAAAATCTTTTATCCGATCCGGTAACCTTCAGCTCTGATACCAAGTGTGACACCCTACGTCTGTTAATGTCATTTTTTATCAGAATGCATTAAGTTTCGTGAAGCGTTATAGGTGAACAGAAAAAAAACATCACAAGACATATATGAAATAATAGCGGAATTTAAAACTTTATTAAACATAAAACATCGTGGTTCGAATTCAGTTACAACATAAGTCTAAAATCCAGTTACAATATCATAAGGTAGGTATATATGACTGAGCGGGATAAACAGAATAAACATAATGGAATAAACTGCGCTTCTCAAGTACATTTCTCTACACCAACAATAGTAGAAACAAAATTATCCCAACAAAAACAGGATGGTAGACTTAGGTGTACTTCTAGTCAGGGGTTTTACCCCGTACAATAATAACAGGTAGCCCAACAGAAATGGCAGGTGTTACCGCCAGTGATAATAAAGAGCTCCTAAACAAGCAAGACTAGATGTACCCTAATTACTACCCTAATCGATCGGCTCCCTACTCTGTACATACCTTGTGTTGGCCCCACAGTAGGATGTATCACTTCCTATAGTGGCAACCCCTTTTATTAACGAGTTGCTCAACCATATCTACTTATGTCACAGCGTCTTATTATCCTAACGCAAGCCAAATCATGCACGCACACGAAACCGACGGAGTGTGGCGCCAACATCCCTACTTAAATGAACCTCTTATAATCAACTCAGTAAGCGTGCCCAGACCCCGACCTAGTTCGGGGTTCCCCGTTTGATACCTAGATGGGTTATTGACTGATACAGGTCCCACACAACAGATGATACAAGCCATCCCCTGGAATTGCTTCCCCAGTACTAGGATTTTGACAGGTTATGCCTAACAGTTTAACAAGGTTGCATTACACCCAACATATATAATAGGTTAGGTTTGTCAGGCTTATATATATGACCCGCCCCATAGATTTAACAAGAGTTACTTAACCCCCATTGATTCAAGCAAGTTTACTTAACCCCAACTCAATTTGACAGGTTCATGTAACCTCCACATATTTAAACAGGTTAAGCATTACAAGCCAACAAGTTATTATCATATTTCCATTCATGTCTGTTATTGTACTAGACCTCTCACATCAAATCGACCATTTGTGGATGCTGGATATGCTGGGAGGTTCCAGGAAGAATTCTACCACAAACTAGACTTAACCTCGGGTCTTAGCACTGTTACATGTACATTTACACACTCGATCCCTCACATTAAGTTAACCACCTGTGGATGCTGGATTTGCCGGGCGGTTCCAGGCAGATTTCTACCACAAGTGTAATCTAATCTTGTGTCTAAGTGCAGTTATAGTTTCTATTTACTGTAATTTAGGCATGTTCGTTATTAAATAGTTTATCATGTTTATCCAAGGTTATGCCCCAAATCCCAATCATGTTCTATGATACAAGTTATGCTCTAAATTAAAGTTTTAGATCAAGGTATGGATTATACCTCCAAACCCCAATCATGTTTTACAATATAAGTTATGCCCCAATTTATCATTCCCAACCATTCCTAATTTCGTGTGCTCGCATATTTCAGCGATAGGCCTAGGCTCGAGGGTAGCCTGGCTACAAAAATAAAAAGGGAAAGAGAGAGAGAAGATGACAAGAATAGGCACAATAACAAGACATGAATAAAATGACAGAAATTAGTATTCTAATGGGATAGGCATATGGTGACATGATTAGGCATACTAACAGAACAACCATATGGTGACAGAATGGGCATAATGACATAATAGACATAATAAAGATAGGCATGTAAGAACTAAACCGAGGATCAAGTGTACAAGTAATGGTAGATCTGTTTAGTTATGATTCAGGTTGTTAAAAGGTACAGGTTTAGATCCAAACTTATAAACTTGTCAAGATTACTATTAAATGTTTATATCTAAAAATAATAGGAACTCACAAGGACTGGATCTAAAGAACAGATAAATGACAGTTGATGTTGTAGCAGAGATTCTTGTATACGTATAACTTATTATTACAGAAGAATAGGCTAGTTCAATCTAAGTTAGGGCAGCACCTCGTTGTCTCCATTGTTTTTTGTGAATAAAAAATGGAAACGAGGTCCTATTTATAGCCTATGGCCAACGAATCTGGTCAAAAAGCGAGTCCACGTTCACAGAAATGGATCTGCCCCAGATCTGGCTGGGGTCGACACCCCTGTGTAGGGGTCGAACCATGGGTCGACACTTATGGGGCATGGGGTCGACACCTAACGGGCCAAATTCCCTCATTTTCCCGCTCTTCGAATTTATTTTGTGGACTAGTTTATTTATATTTATATTTCTTATATGAATACAAACTTCAAAGCTTAATATCTTCTACATACAATGTTTGTTTTATGGAAACTTGGGGTCTGTCCTAAGCAGAATTCCGAGACGAACGCAATGGCACAATCCGTTTTACTAATTTCATAATACCTGATTAAGTATTCTTTAGTTTATCGTTTTAGTGTTCTTTAAGATTACGGGGTGTTACATTCCTTCTTGTATTTTGATTTCCTGCCTTTCGGTATTCTTGATTTGATCTGCATCGTAGATCATTGCTTACTTGTTCAGCCGGAATCTAGAAGCGTTTTTAGATATAAAGTCCTTCTTCTTCTTCCTCAATTTATAGCCTACAAGTAATTGTTTTATACAAGATCACCATTCTTTGTACATTTCCAACATAATACAACTGTGCTTCTGTATGTATTTTAAATAGATTTAAACTAGCAATTTGAGAAATCATATCTTCAACCTAACTGTGAAATTGATTAGGATCTGTAAGTTCTTGATCTTTGGTATAACGAATTGAATCAAATGTAGCATCTATAATGATCAATAATGGCGAATTATGTGTATTTACCATTTATCCCCCGCCAAACTTTCTGAGGTTTAAAAGGAAAAGTTTTTTTTTACAAAGGTTTTTCTCCAGTATGGGGATAAAAGTGAAACTTTCCTTGCGGTGCTGATGGACTCAACGTTAACGCTACCAATTCCTTTTGGTTTTGGTTTTATAATCACCAAAACCGATGCCTGTTTTTGTCTAAGAATTAGGTGTTATCAAAAAGGGATATGAATGATATCGAAGGTTATAAACTCTTTTATTTGAGAATCAATAAAAAAAACCTTTTATCGATATGTGTGCAAGTTAATGTTAATCCATTAGTACCCAACCTTCAACTCCCGTAATACTAGCTAAGTTTTTGGTAGTAACAGTAAAACATTTTTTCTCGGTAAGTTCGACACCAAGAATTTTGGTTTTCCTGATCTTAATCCTTCCAACACTGGAGTCTTTCATTTACTTTTGTTTTTAATGTCAAGATGATTGGTATGACCAAAACCAAATACATAGCAATTTTTTAGACATGTATGTATAATGTATGATCCCATGTGTATTATGTAGAACGTTTCAACTTCAACAATTCATGGCATGCTTCTGATTTTTTATGGGAGTGTTGGGCAACTTATGCTAATGAGTTTGTATGGTAATTTTAAATTTGAAAAATTAATGTGCTAATATACTTTAATTGAATAATATCACCTAGCGGCATTACTTCTGATAAGGTAAAGTATCGAAACACTGAACCCAAGCAATTTCCCTTAAGATCCCAAGATGGAAAGCTCTTTGTGGTATTCTCCTATTAGGACTCGGGACAAGGTGAAAACCATTCTTGAGAGTAATGGTATGACTGGAGTTGATACCATTCCTACTCCTGGGAAAGATACTATTCAGATTCCCCCAGAGGGATTCTTTGCATATTCTACCATTCATATCTAGCACGGTGGTTTCTTCCCATTCCCGGACTTCATCGTAAGGCTGTTACAATATTTGAAGCCGACTTTTATTCAACTAACTCTGAATACATATACTTGTCTTTTGTGCCTTGAACTTCTAGCTTTGGAGTCGGAGCATCCTTCTCTCAGTTCTCGTCTTCTGCATTGTTTGCCATAATTATCTGTAATCAAAGAGACTAATCTACCTATTCTTCATGTTAATCTCTCAAAGAGGTTGATTAGTGACAATCTCACCTAGTTCTCGGACTAGGATACACAATTCTTATATATCAGATGTCCCCCAGGTATCACAGGAACTTTACTACTCTGGTTGAGTTGTATTCCTTAGTATCCATTACCTTCTTTCTTAAGCTTCATTTAACTTTTGTCCTGTTTTAGTTTTCGTTACAATAAGAAAAGACCTAAGTGGCATGGAGGCTCGAGTTGCTAATGTTATATTTAAGGCTTTCGAGAAACTGGTAAAACAATCCCTCCTATTGTCTTTGGGTAACCTTCAAAAGTACGATTTTCTTCCCTAAGGAAAAAAGATTTTAGGAAGATCTCCCTTGCACTTTCCCGACACGAAGCATATATTTTTGGGTTCTTATGTATTCATCAACTTGTCACCTCTATTTCCTGGATCTCCATGTAAGGAAAGCTTTTCAATGTGATTCTGAAATATTATTTCGTATTAATTTTTTTTAACTACATAACTATTTCAATTATTTTCCCAAGCTCTTGATAAGGATTCTACTTTGGATGCCTTGTCCCGATCTAACATTGCGGCTAATAGAAGTCTTGCCACTATCTTTGACAAACCGGTTTCTAAAAGACACAAAGGCGATACCTTAACCCTACTTTATTTTTCCGAGGCCACTGTTACTGAGCCTAGTGAGTATCATACCCCTGTTCCTGCTATCCCCTCTACTGGTGTGACCCCAAGCACCACTCCTTCTCAGACTGTGACTCCGATTAGTGATTTTCTTCACCACATCAGTGTGCCTGACACCTTAGATCCATAAATTTGGTAGAACAAGAGTTAATGATGCATTCTTCACCTAGACATGCCAGTTCCTCTAGATCTCCTCCAATGACTCAAAGCTTCGATGAAATCATAAGGCTTGCCCTTTCTTCTGATGAAACGGTCAACTTCTCACTTCCATCCTCATCTTCAGATTTAATGAGTTTGCCACGATCACTTATCAAGCAGCAACTACTAGTATAAATTTATTTTTCTGTACTTTCATTTCTATGTGAGTTTTGAGCCTTATTTTCTTTTCCCCCAAATTTCCAAGAAGTGGTTCTCCCTTCTAAAAATGCTTGCTCCACTTTCTCTGAAAGTTATGTCACTCAAAGAAGAGAAGGATGACTTAGCTTAGTTAAATATTTGATGGAGGGGCAAAAGAAAGAGTGTATGGAATTGAAAATATATCTTGAAAGGGTTGGGTTGGAGCTGGAGGATGAGAGGAAAGATAGGTTCCTTTTGAATGACCAAGTATTGGCGCTCCAATTATATAAGTAGGAGGTCAAAGATAAGAAGGCCAAGATGTAGGCTAGTCACACTAAAAGACTGAAAAGGAAAGATGATCAGCTTTCCCAAGTTCAAAATGCGCTATTTACTTATAGGCGCACAATTTATGAGCCCAAAAATAGGATCTTTGATTTTTTGAAAGATCATTTCCCAAAGGCTGCACTGGAGTATTACGAAAATGCCTTTTTCTTAGCATTCCTCGATAATTTCCAAAAGTTTCCTGGAATGGAATTTCCTTCTGCTCACCCCTCCACTTGGAGAAGAGTCATGTAAAGAACTGAGTTGGCCAAACAGGGAGTTAAAGTCCCGAAGAAAGGCATGTCCAACCTTGAAGACCCTTTACATATTAAGGATCTTCCGGGCGACCTCGATCCAGGCATAGGAGAAGGTGAATCTGCTAATTTCGATGATGATTGGGATAGCATAGATGATGACCAAGGATCTAAGGGCCAAAAGCTTTATAACGGCCTAGGTGGAGGAGAGGATGCTCCTTCTATTTTTGCCGATGATACTCTTTCTTCTACAGAAACAGCTCTAGGTCCTTCGACTATTCCACTTGACTTAGATTTAGTCGATATCCCTTCCAAAGGAGGCGATCCCTCAAGCCAAGGATGGAAAGAACCAGTGCAACCTACTCAACTTGAAATGTCTGTTGCTCAGGTATAGCCCTTGTTTTGAAGTATTTTTCAGTTTCGGGTAATCTGTTTCCTATAACAACGTATAAACAAAAGATAAACAAAATAGTGTTTGGCAATATGACGTGAGGTTAGATAATATTCAGAAAAGGATGTAACTTAGCCCTTCTTTGAATAGGTGAAGTTGCTGATAGTATTGAAACGTTTTGACAATGACTTTTTATATTATCAATTCCATATTTCATTTTGTGATGTGGCAAAATCCTACTATACTCGAAGATGCACTTTCAAAAGACGCTTTTCATCCATATTCTAGCCTAAAAAGTGGTTGTTCGTCTCAAATTATTCTTCAAGCAACACCCAAATTTGAAAGGATCCTTTAATATGTTACCTTCGCCGCATCTGTGTGAAATATGGACTTCCCAAAGTTGTTTAGGTGATGAACATGAAGCCATTCCAAAAGAAACTTAGAACTCTAACTTATCGATTAATACATATGAGATGTACTTTGACCAGATGGGATTATTGTTGTAAATCCTAATATGTGCATATTTTGTAGCAATCTCATTTACTAATGAAAACTATGATTGATCAATATTATTCTTTCGAGGTAGAGTTTGTAAATGATTGTGTTTTGTCTTTTATGTGAATAGGGAAGTCAACCTAGAGATTCACCTTCTCGACTTAGAAAAGACGTATTAGCAATTGTAAAGCCAAAGAGCATTTTTAAAGGTGCTCCTACTTCAAAATGGGAAAAGATTTATTATCTTCAAAAAGTGACAATTAGGAATCAAGATGAACAAATATCCACTTAAGAAGGTCGACTAAAAAAGAAAGATGAAACCATACATGAGTTGGAAAGACAACTAAAAGCCAACCTTTCTACCATATCAGATGAAGAGATGAATAAATTGCTTTGATGAATCGATGAATTAAAAGTCGAATTGGAGGATACTAAAGAAAGCTATAAATCCTTGGAATATGCTTTAAAGAATTCTGACTCAGATTAAAGGGCCCGGTAATTATGAAACTTTTCCATTTGGTAACTATGGCATGGTGCTAGAATGATATAAATGTAAAATACTTGATGTGATGATATTTTGTATGTAGCAACTTGCAAAATGATTTTGTAAGTAAGTTTATGTGGATATCACTTGACACCTGATCTTGTGCTTTTGACAAGAACATTCTCTTTTAGGCTTCTTATTACACCATCCTGCGCAAACTTAATATACACTATTAGGTGTTAACCTTGCAGGATATATATGATAACCTGCTCATTCTCTGTGAAATAATATTTGTATTGTAATCCAATAATAAATGAATATAGACAAGATAATATGTTTATTCATATTTCATGTTTCGGGAATAGTCATTCTATTTAATAGGTGCTCTCAAAGAGCCTCCGTGTGCGAGGTGTTGAGAAAAACATAACCTTTGTCATAAGTTTCCATCTGAAAGGCTCAATGTACCTAATAAGATAATAATTTTGATCCCCCTATTTGGGCATAGTAATTGGAGTCTGAATATCCTTCCTCCATTAAAACAAGGGTTGGAAAATATTCACCTGTCTTTAGGTGCTTGGAACATACTTGATTTGGGAATGGACCCAAGATCATACTTGGAAAAAGAAATTTACCACTATAATTTGAGTTTGTGTTTTCGTGTTCCCTTTACTGGGAGTTCTACGCACTACTTTTTGTAGTAGAATCATGTGATTATTCAGACCACATATTTTATTAGAATAATGAGTAATGACTTTGCATATATAATTTAGGAAAATCTTCCCGAGCGAGATGGAAGGTCATGATACCTTTTTGAAAGCTTTTAGGTAGTAGACTCAGGTCATAACCCGAGTATTGATAGCAGACACCTTTCTTAGGGATAAGAATTGAAGTCTCATAGCCCTGATCAGGATACTTTGTTGGAAGCCCAAAATCTCTTTTCTAGAAACATAAATAGGATTGTTGAAACCCATACTTGGGAATTCCATGAGAGAAGACTGGAAATCCATATTTAGCGATAGCAGATGGAAGCTTCAAAACACAGATTCGGGCATTGATGAGAGAAGACCAGAATTCTGCTCCTGGCTAGGATTAGAAGTCCTGAACCATAACCCAGATTTAGGTGTTTAGTAGTAGACCAGAAATCCATTTCTGGCAATTAGTTAGAAGGCCCGAACTGTAACCCAGATTCGGGTTCTTAAGATAAGACCAAAATTCCATATTTGGTAATAATAGAATTCTCGAACCATAACTCGGATTCGGGCATTTAATAGAAGACCAGATAATCACATCTGGAATTAGTTAGAAATCCTGAACCATAAACCAGATTTGGGTATTTAATGGAAGACCAGCAACCCCTTCTGGTAAGTTATCGTTTTTTCACGCTTTTCGGGTTATATTTGCAAAGCAGAGGATGTACGTGCTTTGTTAGCCACTCTTTGGGCTTGTGATTGTTAAAGCAGAGAATGTACGTGCTTTTTTGGACACTCTCTGGGCATGTTCGTCCAATGCGCTTAGCTAGCTTATTCTCAAGCATAGCCCAAGGATTTATCCGACCTCCCTCCAGGAGGTGCCTCACCCTGGCCAACGTTGGCGATGATAAGGGCTTAGATGCTTTAACCGGGACATCGTAGAGGCGGTTTAAAGAATCTCTATATTGGCCATCGTAGGCGATGATAAAGGCTTACACTCTACCCCCTCCAAGGGGTGCCTTATCCTGACCATCGTAGGCAGGGATAAGGGTTTTCGTTCCCTTCTACGGGATCCAAGGAACATAAGTAGAGGTAGGACGTGCTCTTCTGCGAGCAAAAGTAAGACGTGCTTAGTTCATAATAGAGGCATGGCGTACTCTTCTACGAGCAGAGGTAGGGTATGCTAATTTAGATGTTCAATTCCCACCATTTCTAGCGTGGATCGGAAGCTTACACTTTTGATGCTTTAACTAAACCCTTTCTAATTTGGGCGCGGAGAAAGGCTTACACACCACCCCCTCCTCCGAGGGGTTCCTTGCCCTATCCATCTTGGAGATGACAAGGGTTTTCAACCATTGTAATTCATTTGACCCATTTCGGGTTATTCCAAATTTTGAGAGGGATTCCCACTACAATAAAATGGGTCTTTACCTACCAATTGTAAGCGTAAGTAAAACTAACAAAATGTAGGTAATATATTTTAGCTACCAATATTGAATTGGAAGAAATTAGTTGGTAAAAGTTAGTAGAGAATGAGCCTTTACCTACACTTATTGACATTGGTAGGTAAAAGAATCAATGGACCCCACTACGTTATGACTCAAACGATGAGTCATCAGCTGATGTGTTTGATTATATGTCATCCTACATGGCTGCTGACATGGCTGGTGACGTATCATCCTACATGGTTGCTGACATAGTTGTCATAATAGCATAACATGGTGTATATTAATGCCGACACTGGGCATTTTATGGTTGGTTCATGTGTCAAACAATAATTTGTCCATGTGTCATCATTTGACTAGTGCATATGACATCATTCTTTAGACCACATAGCATTATTTACTATAAATAAATATTTACAAGAATTGAATATTTACATAGAATTTATTTTTAACCAACTAAAAAATATTTATTTAAATAAATGTTTATTACACTTTCGAATAGTACACATACTATTTCCTCACTATTACACAATGACTTATACGTACACTTCCTCGCTACATTTCACTTGTACACATTGGCTCCTTACTACATACTCATTCACTCATATACATGTACACAGTCACTTGCACTCTAGTTTTAGTCATAGTTACATCAACATTTATGCACCAAATTCCGGCAGCAAAGAAACCCTTTGATGATGTCTTTTACCTTCAAACCCTAAAAATAAGAACTGGTAAATAATCAATTTATATGCTAAAAGTAGTAAAACGCACCAAATAATCAATTTAAAACAAAGTAACCAACATCAATTCCACCAGCATAATAGTTTCAAAACCACAAATATACGTACGTCTTCTTTTTAGTAACGGACTCCCATTTAAAACCAAAATTATTGTTTCTATCGCATAGACCTCTCACCCTTCACCATTGAAAATTGTTATCTTCTAACTCCTATAGAATATCACGGTCTAGGTAGGGAAGATCCACATTCGGCAGTGTATCATGCTTAACGCTGAAGTTGCTATTGCTGCTAGATGAACTGTTTTAAAAAATAGCTGTAATAAATAACTTTTAAATTTAAAGATACATCGAAAACCGTGAAGGTATTTTTGATTAAAATAAGTTTTTACATTTGATTTGAACAACAACAACAAAAATATACAATTCACATTTAAATGGAAAAAATTCACATATGGTAATCCAAATAATTGGGACACTGGTGACTTTACAACTTCATTCAAAGATAAATGAAGAATGAACATCTGAAAGAAGGATGTACTAGTAATGAGAATAGAAAAAATAAATAATATAAAGGTCATGTGTTCTATAATTTTAAGTGCTAGATAATTTTTTCTGTAAGTACTTGATAGCAATAATAAAATGTTCGTGTTGGAAACAAAATATATGTTTATTAAACATAACACTTCATCATAAAGATAAATTGTTATAAAAGCATTGAACCATAGGTAAATCACGATCTAAGAGCCGTGGAAATGATATAGTATGGCATAACAAGCTATATATGGAACCCAATTAATTAATTATCTGCAGTATACATATATAACTTGTTAGTTCTGATCGCTTTCACTGTTCTTTAATTTCCCGCTTAATATATTAAGTAACTTTAAAAGATAGAATAATGATAAATGGTTGTACAAATGTGAGTTACCCGCAGATTGTCTTTCAGTATCAGACTAACTTCTCTCAAATTAGTAGAGTCATCCTCATCAGGGCCGGTTTGTATCATTGGGTTGCCCCAGACGAAAAAAAATTAGTTGCCCTTTACAGGAAAAAAACAATAGTGTATCACAATTTACCCATCAAAGTGGGCATGCTGAATATATGCATACCCTAATTCCATGTGCAGCGCTGTCTTGACAATGAGAAACTATGCTTACTACAGTTTCATTTGCAACAATGGCCTAACAATGAGATATTCAAAGGCATTAAAATGAAGTATTGTGATATGGATATGTGTAAGGGTAGAGCAGATTAAGGAGCAAAAGAGAAGAACTTTGTATGAAGAAGAATTATAAGAAGAAGAAGGAGGCTGTAAGAAGAAGTAAAGGAGGATTTTGACTTGCAGGAGAAGAAAGAAGAAGATGAAAAAACAATAAGAGGAATTTCTGAGCAAATATTTTCTATATCATTTTCAATATATTGCTATCTTTATATAGCCATATTCGTAACCACTCTTGCATACGTGGAACTCTATACCGATATGTAATAACTTGCAACAATTTAAAATAGAATTATCATAAAAGAAAATAAGAGATAAATTTTTGTGCACATTATGGTCTCCCATAACTGAATTGCATGTGCTCAGTGCTTTTATTTCAGGTACCTTTTCAGCATGTAAATTATCCTTTTGGGCTATGTGCATGTATATTATATAACCATATCATTACCGACCGCTTGAAACCGACCTTGTCCTCAAGGTCGTAAGCTAGTAGCTGCTATGTGGATGTGGTGATATTCAAATTTTGTTGGAGTCAAGTATCGCCATATATGAATCGTGCCATAAATAAGAAATTGAGTTTTTCTCTTGCTACCGAATCAAAGATGAACAGGTTGTTCTTGCTTAACATTTTCAAGCACATTGAAGACTTTGATGGACCCAACACATAATCCATACCCATTAAGTGCATAAAGTGATTAAAAACAAAAAATACTGGTATATTGTTTTTCCATCCTATTACTGCAGTCCATTTACCACCATATGAAGATGCAAGCGTTATCATATGGGCACGTGCCAGTGTTGCCCGTATACCCTCCTTTTCCCTGAAATCAACTGGGAAATCATTGGAGAATGTGGGCCAACTTCCTCTGCATCTAAATTCGAACTGCTGGTCTGATTTGTTCAGATCGAGATCTATAATTTTGGCGTCGAGATCACATAAATCACTACTATGGGTCTAGATCTATAAATCGCCAAATTAGACAGTGCTAGATCTGAAGTGAGTTTTTCGAGAGTAAGGCCAGCAGTGGTGAAAGATAATGACGGAGTAGGAGGTGTGGATCTAAGTATCATCGTTGACGGTGTCAGGGGTGAGGAGCAAAGGTTGATAGCGAGTGTCGATTCCGGAGGAGATGACGTAAGGGTGTGGAGAGCGGTGTTTTCGTAAATTACTTGAGAGAATTTATTGAGTTGTGCGGTGGATCAGAGCCTGTTGTTGAAGGATATAGAGTAGTGAGTGTATTTATAGTTGCTGCCAAGGTCAAGGAAGGGGCTACTTTTGTAGAACTCGTGATTGTTGCAGTTAGCAATGTTTGAGGAGGGATAGGAACAACAACAGAAATTTTTCCAGCTGCAACAGTGGATGTTGGAGCAATCGGCGGTGGAGATCCAGCTGGTTCGGTGCTGCTGTAGCAGATCTAGGTTGCTGCGATGATGGCTTGTAGGATGATATTTTGGAAAAAGTTTCGGCAAGAGTTTTTGTGATTCGTTGTAGGGTGGTGTTTTGAGAGGCGATGGTGGATTTTATGTCGACGAAGGTGGATTGATCAGATCGAAGCATGGTTTCTTGCCAAGAAAGAGTACATTGAATGGCTAGTAGGGAGCTGCGGATGGAGAGGTGATAAGAGTTGTGGAGAAGTTGTTGAAAAGTTAGCATTTCACCCATGGCGAGAGGTCAGTGAAAGCACCAATTGATATCGATATGTGTGGGGATAGAGCAGATTAAGGAGCAAACATAGAAGAACTTTGTATGAAGAAGAATTATAAGAAGAAGGAGGCTGTAAGAAGAAGTAAAGGAGGATTTTGACTTGCAGGAGAAGAAAGAAGAAGATGAAGAAACAGTAAGAGGAATTTTTGAGCAAATATTTTCTATATAATTTCTATTACATTGCTATCTTTATATAGCCATATTCCTAACCACTCTTGCATATGTGGCACTCTATACCCATATGTAACAACTTGCAACAATTTAAAACAGAATTATCATAAAAGAAAATAAAAGATAAAAGTTTGTGCATGTTCTGGTCTCCCATAACCGAATTTCATGTGCTTATTGATTGTTAGCATGTAAATTATCCTTTTGGGCCATGTGCATGTATATTATATAACTATATCATATTGGCAATGAGATATTCAAAGGCATAAAAATGAGGTACTGATAAATTGATAATGACCATATAATTACAAATAATAGTACAAATTTAAATACAACAAAGAACATGGCTTAAGCTGAACAGATCACTAAAAAGAAGCAATTCAGGCATATAATTACAAATGATGTTCATAATAGCAAGCTGCATGTTGAACAACTAATTGTAGCAAATGACAATCAACTGCCAATATACAAACAGAAAGAAAAAAAACAATCTCAAATTGGAACATTGGAATCATCAAGATGGGAAATTAAAGACATACTTACAGCTATAGAGGAACCCACTATAGTGATTTCGTTCATCCTCTGTCAGCCAAAAATAATATCAACATTCCACCAAATCAGCAGGTTTTCCGTTGTGGGTTTAGATGAAAATAAACTTTCTATAGGAAATCTACAAAACTCTATGCCGATTTTCTACAAAAAATGACCGTCAATTGCCAATATACAAAACGTGGTTGCGATTCCTCTGTCACTGATTACCAACTTCTCCTCCTTCGAGTTCGAACGGCCCAATCAAAGGAAAAAAACATAAACAAATCCCCTGATCCCAAATTCAAACGCAGCAACCAAGCTCCTTATGGAACCTATCACACCCAATACGAAAACCTATACGAAATCAGACAATCTGATTCTTCAAGCGAAGCTTCAATCGCTATCCTTGGTTTCGCAATTCTTATCACTCCCAAATTCAAGCGTAGCTTCAATCCTTATCACAATCAAATTCAAGCGCCTTGTCTTCCTCTTGGTTTCTCAATTCTGGAGCATGCGTCATTCTAGTCGCGATTGCATGTTTTAAAATTAGGGTTTTTTCTAATACCCGGGGGATGCTCATATAAGGAGAGGAGGAATGGGGATTATGTTAACTGATTTGTGGAGAACGTGGTTGGTTCGTTTAGAAAAAGGTATTCAGGGATGCCCTTTGTTATGTCCGTGAATAGAGGGATAATTAGTAAATATTTACGGTATATTTTATCACAAGGTTTACTTTGTGTGAATATGTTATGGAACCGATATTATTAGGCATTAAATATTTACTTATCATATATAAGACCGACAGCATGTGATACTAATTAGGCAGTAAATATTTACTTATCATATATAAGACTAACGGTTTGTGATACTTAAGAAAAAAGGAAGCCTTCACAAATACTTTGAACACAAAGAAAACGATTGGAATATTCCATTTCTTTGAATATTAAAAAGGAAAGTTCTATTCAAAAACGTAAATTTCCTTACTCACACCATGAGATTTTAAATAAAACTTTAGACCAAAATGCCTTTATTAAAAAAAACTAAAAAATGGAAATCTTAGATAATTCTTTATTGTTTGCATTATGCATAGTCATTATAACTTCTCTCACAAAGTTACATATGTATAAATTTAATTAAATTAAAAATAAAAAAATTCAAGCATTGAATTATGTTCATATCGTTACGAGCAATATTTATATGCAGTCGATTTTACTAGTTTTCATTCAATCAAATAAAATTTAAAGTTAACTACGATTTTTTTTATCAAGAGTGTTAAATTCTTTAATCCATTGTTTAAAACAAATCATGTTTTGCTTTAACATTAAAATCTAAATAATTTAAATTTTTAATGTATTAAAAAGAACAAATTCAAATTTATATACATAGATAATTAAATATTTTAACACCAATTTAGAGTTTATGGTTTGAAGTCTGCAAAAGTAAATTTGGGAAATTTTGAAATTATGGCTTCTTGGTTTGATCAATGAATGATAGAGAATGTTAGGTAAAAGATAAATATATGCATATTTTATTCTAGAGGAGATAGTTTTGGTAAATGCGTGGTGTATATTAAGTAAGAAGTGGTATATATGATGTTTAATTCTTTTTTTGGTGTATGCAAGGTTATTTGCAGTGTGTAGAATATATCTACTAAAAAGTTGATTTTTCATTATTAATGCAATTTTGTGTCATCTTTGCTTTTAATATCCTATTTTGCAGGTGGCCAAGCAAAATAGACTACGTGGATTAAGGCTACAAAAGAGATCACGTGGATTGAGATATGTACCGTTAGATTTGATTTAAAATAAGCTGTTAAATTTATAGCCAGATAGGATGGTATAGATTGCGTCTTTGCAATAAACTAGATAAAATATGTTTTATTTATTTCAGATGATGACATATTAGTGTGAAATTGTTAAACATTTAAGAAAAATTTGAAATTAAAACCTTTGTAGTCAATTATTTGAAAAAAAATAACAATGTATGATAAGTTACTAACGAATGATTATGTAATATTAATTATTTACAATTTAATTATTGTTTATCAATTCACTAACTATAATTATTTCATATTTCAAAATAATTATTAATAATTAATAAAGAAATGATTTTACGAAAAACATTGTTAGGATATGTAAACGAAGTCTTCAATTCAAAAAAAAATGCTAGAATATACTTTTTGACACATCATTACACAACTCAGCATTATTTTTAACGGAAGTTTAAAATGATATGAGAAAAATGTAGGGGCTAATCGCAAAAAAACTTCCCCTTATGTATATGTGTAGATAATACATTTTACCTACCTATAATTATTGGTAGATAATCATCCTTCAACAATTTTATGAGACTGACAATATTTACCTACCAATAAATTTTACCATTAAATATTGGTAAATAAAGGTTCACTTTACCAAACCATATTTATTGGTAGGTAAAGGTCAAATTTCTTGTAGTGTCCATATAGGAATTCTTATTTTGAAGAATTCATTGTTGCAGTTGACTAAGTCTTCTTTACGTATCTGTACAATTGGCCTTGATTAAATAATTTGGTAATCTTCCATTCTAGAACTCTAAAATGATTAGTTTCATGTCCATTCATCATATGATAGTAGCAGTAGGGTACTCCAAACTTAACTTCATTCTTAGGCTTCTTCTTCAGTGATGGCCAAAATTTGAGCTCATGCTTGGTTAGGAAGTAGATATTCTCAATTGATGTAGTGAGTTTACATTCTTGGGGAAAGCTTGATTCAAAGACTGCCTTTCGGCGTCGAAACTTAGCCCTTTCGTTACATAATTTCCTTGTTTCATCTTTATCTTCAAGCTTTCATTTTGCTATGTTGTGGACTAAGAAGCAACCTTCTTAGACCATCCTGAAGTGAAGTAACTAAATTCTTCCCTTATTCTTTGCATAAATATAGTTCCCTTAGCATGTCCATAGATGGCTTCCTTCATGTGAGTGTATAGGTTGTATTCCTTTGATGTAGAATTTTTCTAGCATAGATTGTGGTTGGTCCTATGTAGAAAGGGTTAATGCTCCAACGATCAGGATCATAAAGTTCTACTTCCTTATTCTTTTTTTTATATTTATAGAGCTTCTAATCTAAGCCTTTGTCCTTTAATCTCCCCGGAGTCAGTAATATCTAACATAGCCATTTGAGATCCAGAAGACTTTTGTTGGGACCCTTTGCCCATGGTTTGGCTTCTTCAAAGCTTAGTCCAATCCAGGACAGAACCACACAGTAAGGAATATGGCTGTTAACCACAAGGTCGGAGGTTCAATCCCTCCTTCTAGCATCAAAATGTTCGTCAACAACGCAAATAGGTCTAAGGATGTGGACCTAGGGAAATTAAAGGGATTATTTAGTTTCTACAACCTTGAGTTAGTTCACCGTTTCCTAGATATCAAGGTCTTAAGCCCGAAGATTAGTTACACTTCCTTCAAAGAGGTGAGTATCACGCTTATGAGACTCAAGGACCAACATTAACTTGGGATATGGGTTCCCTAGGCGCAATGCAAGTTAGAAAGCTAAACGTCTTGTAGAAGGGTATTTTGAGTTATTTGGCTTACGCATGGAACATTGTTGTGAAGAAGCATTGAAGAAATTAGCAACATAAATGATGAAGTAAATCATGGCATTGGTCTCATGTATTGATTCACTCTTTATTGATCACTTTGTTTGTAACACCCCACATCTGTTAAGGTCACTCACAAAGGGAATGCCTTAACTTCAATGGAGTATTATGGGTACTGGAACAGAAATATTACAAGACAAACATATATAAAACAGCGGAAAATAAAGTGGAAGTACTTCAAATCATTTATTAAATATAAATGTTTACAAGAAAAGCCCATCAACTTCCAATACCCAATTTCATAGTTAAAATATCTGTCTTGCTCAAAAACAAAGAAGCATAAAAACAAACTGCAGTATTCCCCAATAAAGCAAAGCAAGCCATAGCCAAGAGAAATCCAAGCCATACATGAAAGAGCCTTGGAGCTTGGTAAGATCTGAACTAAGCTGTATTCCCACCATGTGAACCTGGGGGGGGGGGGGGGCGGAAGAAAAAGAGGCGAAACAAAACGGGTCAGTCATAAAGACTAAGTAAGTCCTAGTGACTTTCAGCATAAAAATAGGTAAAGATAACATGGCATGAATAAACTGAAAGTAAACATAAGCATGATGACAAGGTAGGCAAGATAAACTAAGATAACAAGATAAACTATGATAACGAGATAAACTAAGGTAACAAGATAAACTTCGGGCACGATGAAACAAGTATAACATCCCATAATTCCTATCAAGTATCCCACCGCATGGTTTCTATCAAGAATAACATCGCAAGGTTCCTAAGCTTTACCATTAAAACGATACCTATTTGCTCTGCACCACCTAACTAGCATCCTCATAAGTGTCTTACATGGAATGATCTGTACTCCTACTAGTATCCCAACTAGTGTCCTGTGTAACAAGGATCCGTACCCCCTACTAGTGTCCCAACTAGTAGCCCGTGTTATATAATAATTACAACGTGATCCCAATTCCCGCAATTATGGTAGCCTTCAGGTGTACATCGATTTTGAGGATTCCACCTTGATCACCCCATTGGCCATGTATATATTCGATGCACCCTTACTACCTTATCGATCGGCTCCCTACTTGATCTAGTTCTCGTTTGTGTCACACGGCCCCCTACTTGTATATACCTGTGCTGGTCCCACCATGGGGTGTATCAAGTCCCATGGTGGCAACCCTGACACAATCAAGATGCACAGCTTTATACCTACTGATGCCCAGTGGCTAAATTTTCTGCGCCGAAGTGTGTGCACGCTTGCACTCCGTTAGAACCTGCATTGTTGCACCAACCGCCGTTAATTTGACCTCTTATAATCAGCCCAGTAATTGTGTCCCACCCTGCCTAGCTCAGGGTTCAGTTGATACCTAATGTGGGTTACTGCCGAAAAGGGTCCCCGTTACTAGGTTTTTCTAATGGTTAAGTCCGTGGGCCTATATTCTCTGATATTACCCACCAACCCTGATGTGTACTTAACCCCGCTACTGATTCAAGCATGTGTATTTAATGGTTAAGTGTATGTGGGCCTATATTTACTAATATTACCCACCAACCCGATATGTACTTAACCCTTCTACTCGTTATGTTACCATGGTTAAGTGTTTACCTTAGTTAATTTAACCTTTCTTGCTTATTATGTTTGATTGATTAAGTGTGGTTTATTAACTTAACCTCGTTCGTCTATCTGGTTACATTGGTTAAGAATTTTCTTGTTAACTTAACCCCATGTGTTACTTAACCCTACCACGCATCACATCAGATTGGTTAAGTGCATGTTAACTTAACCCCATCCACTAGTCATATTATAATGGTTAAGTGTTATCAACTTATTCAGGTTAACTTAACCCACCCGCTTGTCCTGTTATGTTGGTTAAGTGTTACTACTTAACCGCAACCACTTGTCTAATTAACCCATTGTATTAGTTAAGTGTTATCATTAACTTAACCTCTCTCTCTAGTCCAGTTTTATCATGTTATAACGGTTAAACATTTGCTTAACCTTACCCATTGGTTAAGTGTCCAGATTAACCTAATCATATCACTTAACCCACCCATTTATATCATATTGGTTAAGTGTTCTTATTTACTTAACCCTACCCACTGGTCTAATTACCATGTTACGTTGGTTAAGTATTACTACTCACATGTCACCCACATGTCACCCACTTAACCCCCATGTCCCACCACATGTTTATCTGGTTAAGTTTTTCTTAATTCATTAAGGCCGTAACCTTATAAAGACCTCTCACATTTGACTGACATTTATGGCAGCTGGATTTGCCGGGCGGGTCCGGACAGTCTTACACCATAAAAGAGTCTAACCTCGTGTCTTTACAACTGTTACGCTTTTAATTTGGGCCTAGGACCTCTCATATTGGGCTGACATTTGTGACTACTGGATTTGCCAGGCGGTTCCGGGTAGGTTTACGTCACAAATGTGTCCAACCTCGTGTCCTAAGCATTGATTATCACTTATAATCTTTTACCCCAATTTGAATTTATTTCCCTATTCAAATTATCAATTAATTCCTAATTTAACGACATCCATAATTGACTCAATTATGTCCATCAATTAATGGTATGCAAAATCATATCAATTTTACCACAATTTATCTTATGCCATTAAAGGCAACTTATCTCAATTTATATTTATCCCTCTTTTAAGGCTATTACATGCCAACTAATATATGTACCCAATTCTAGTCAGTTTACATATATACCAAGTTTCATGCCTTTTTACATATGTCAAGATCTAGCCAAAATTACATGTATCAAGTTTCATACCCAATAAACCCAAATCCGATGATTCATGATGTAGTTATCCCAAACTATAATCTTTTTATTTCAATACATGTCAGTTGCCCAAGTTCATAATACATGTTTATGCTAATTATAAAGTTTACAATCGCTTTCATGCTCAAATTTCCAAGTCTACACATGCCTAATTAACATAAGCCCAATCTTTTGATTTAATTTACACATGCTCCAAAACTCATAATTTTATTTTACATGCCAAATTACATACATGTTATATATACCAAATTTCATGTTACATTACATAGATCCAATTGGTGTCGAATTCCATGTATATAATATTTATGCAAATTTTATCATAACAGGATTATATCAAAATTTACAGATCTACCCCAAACTTGCAAATAAAATGATAACATCCAATTTCATGTTGCCAATTATTAATCATATTGTTATAGGCAATAATCCCATTATTCCCCCGTATACATCTCATATGCGAATCGCGATTTTAGGCCAAGGACCGAAGTTGACCAAGGTTCATCAAAAGAAAATAAATAAGGGAAGGTAGAAATTTGCATAATAAATAGATCAAAGAGAAAACAACATCATGATAGGCATAAAGATTACAACTTGATGATAACATCATTATGAATCAAGGAAACTGCTGAATAAATCACAAACTTGTCATGAGAATAAAGGTAGACAAGTCTCAAAACTAAAGATTCAAAAAGCAACAGGAATAGATCTGAATCGATAAACATACTTAGATCCAATTCCACTTTATTTCATGCCCATATTAAAATTAAATACTTAGATCTGAAAATAACTAGCACTTACAGAGAACGGCTAATGAATTAGGGAGTGAATTTGTCGTAGAAAGTTGCAGTGTCATTGATCTATCCCCTTGAATTTGTTGTAGAAGCATTGATCTTTGATTTGATTTGAGTTTGGACACTTAAGCTTTAATTTGGAGACGGCGGCCATGGCTCAAGAGAGATTTTAGCAGCATAACGGTGTAAGAATGATTTGTGTGAGTTAGGCTAGGTCTAGGTGTTATTTTATAGGTGTAGGAAACTCATTTAGGCCATTAGATCAACCCTAGAGTCAATCCGGACCATCAAAACTCATCTTGGGCCTCAAAAATGGGTTCTGGGCCACCCCGGCCAACCAGGTCAACCTGTACGGGGGGGAGTCGATACTACAGTCGACACAGGGGGGGGCAGGTCGACTTGGGTGTCGACACTACAGTCGACACGGGTAGCCTGCCAGAAAGTCTGCTGAAATCTTGTTTTGGCCATATCTTGGTCATACGGACTCCGATTTTCGAAAACTCGGACTCTATTTCGCGTATTTTTCCGAGAGGAACGCAATGGTGATGTCTATTTTACCTAATTCCTGATTCTTGAATTAGTTATACTTATTTTACTATCTTTTCCGTTACATACGCCGTTATTGAACTAATTTTTCTTCTCTTCCATGTATTAATTAATTCTCCTTATGCATCACCATTATTTACCTATCATAAGCATATTTTCATATATTTTATTTCATTTTTAATTATGTTAAAAAAATACGGGGTGTTACATTGTTGGATACATAGAAATATCTAAGTAAAAGCGCCAAACCGATTTAGGAATTAGGGTTTAGTCTATAAGAGAAGTTTACAAGAATGGAGAATGAGAAAAGTCCCTCAAGATGAGACCCCTGGGGTCTTATTCATAGTCAAATTGGACCCCTTTTGACATCAACTCAGCAGAAGTCACTTTTGGATGCGGCAACAGGGTTTCAGCCACTTTTATGCCTTTCGGTTTCAGCAACATAGTTTTGGCCACCTTTCTCTCTACCGAGCATTGTTATCGGGTCTATCCTGCTTTCGAAGTGTCGTTTTTGATCTCTAGGAGCTTAACTTTGATGATGCTTTTTCATAATGTATCGATACCAAGTCCATTAATATAAATAGCTTCGAGAGTTGCTATCGGTTTTGGCAATAAGCTTCGATCTCGGTAGTAAGTCTTCACAATACTACTTTTATTGTTCCGTTCCTTTTGTCATCTTCATCTGTTTTGGTATCGACACTAAGTAAATTAGTGTGGATATCCCCTCTTGTTATGATTTTGGATTACTTCAGTGAATTCGTGGGTTTAGTTCAGGATTTGCATTAGCATGCTTTTGGTATGCCTTCTGATGGTTTTGGAGTTACTTCTTGGTGTCAGCATCAGTACCACATACCGATATTCCGTGGCTACCTCCTAGCTTGACTTTATGCTTTTCTTTCGTCGTTCTGGGTTTCGAATTATATGATTTCGATCAACCCTTTTTATCTGCTTCTAGTTTTAAGTCGTAGGCTTCCGGAGCTGTATTTATGTTTGTTGCTTTCGATGTCAGCATTGCCTTGCTAATATCTTCTTTTGTATCGGTACCAATTCTTTACCACTTATGTTGGTATCGATAGCACATTGACCAAATCTTCTGCTCTCTGCTTTCGGTATCGGTTGCTTCACTGATTCGGTGTCAGTTATCTACTTCTGAAACACACATTTAGTTCCAGTGGTGCTCTGATACACCATCGCCGGTATCCAGTTCCTGTATTAACTTTGTTAGTAACAATAGTTAAACCCTTAACTATCAATGAATATTATTAGACCTTTGATGAGTTATTTCAAAGATACCGGGATGGGAACTAAACCCAAAACAACGTAGGACCATCTGTGCATTTGAAACTAATCTGCAGAGATGTTATAAAAGATAGAGCATTGCAGACCGTGGATCTTCATGAGCGGAAGAAATACTCGTTAAATTTCTGTGGTTCAACCACTAGAGTTATTATGACTTGTAATGATCCTTAGAGTGATTCATATATTGGATATGGTAGGAGGGTGCCTTCAGTTCATCGTGCTTCTGGATGACTTGTATGTAAGAATGTCTAACAGGGTATTTCCAAAGGGTCATGTATGTTGATATTTATAAATATACCAAGTTTGGTGGTGGAGAAGGAAACTTCTCTTAGCTTAACACCTAGATTGTGCTTGTGGACGTTAATAAGTGATTTGACAGATCTGACGATGTGACATTCAAAGTGAATGATGATGTGATGTTCTAAAAATGTAATCATGACCTCAAGCCTCATCAATCCGGAAATGATAGAAATCGGGTTGGCAGCATGGTTATGTGTGTCTTACCCATTAGGGTGTATTGTCACCATCTAGAGAAAATTCTATTTGTTATTCTTTCATTTCTGTATCTCCCGGGAAAGATGGTGGTTTGTGAACCGTAGTGTGACAATATATTCGATACACTCAAGTTAAATGAGTGGAAGGACATGTATGCCCGATTTACAAGATGTTCTTATTGAATCATAGTGTGTTGCTCTCTAGAGATACACTTTCGGAAGTTGGTCCCGTACCTTGTCATAGTTGGAAATCCAAATCCCAATATGATCCCTGTGGTTTTTGATTATATACTAAGTGTGCGGAGCGTGAGATAAATGTTTACTATATGGTTATTTATTTGTAATTTGGTAGAAATTATAATAATATTACAGGATTTTAATATAAAAAGTGTTTTGGGTTATCGTAAGGTAAAAACCAGCCGTGTTTATGTGTGGACTGGTCATGCGATTATCCTTTTCTTTCAAATGATTTTCTAAAGTTAAGCAAGATGGTTGTGGTATGGATTTATCACTGAAAGTATTCAAGATTGATCCGGGTGAATTTTGCTTTGCTTCAAATGTGCGTGGGTCAGACCTAGTATATTTCAAGGTTACATTTACCTGGAGTTTCAGAAGAGGAGTTGAAGTCAAGTCATATATCTATATTTTATAGTAAGAATTTATTTCGTTATGTGTGTTGTATTGAAATGCATGTATACTTTAATGTTGTAAGAATATATAAAGTTTCATTTTGAGTAAAGAGTGTTGATATATTATATTTTGTTTGTTCCACTGTGAGACTCTGATCTTATTATTCTTCTATTATAATATTTCTCTCTTTCTTTTCTCACCTTCTAATTTCTTTCTATTAAGAATATGGGTTTTGATACTTGAGTTTTGGCTAGTAATACAGGATTATGTATTATTATGGAAAATTCAAGTGTTGAATTTTTGGGTCTTTAAACTGTCCGTAGACTCCCACTAACATGTAGGTGATCTGCAAGGTCCTCCATAAAGTGCCTCAAGGACACTATACCAATACTCGTCTAATAACTATTATCGTAGGAAAACTCTACCAATGGGAGATGTTCCTCCATAGTCCCTCCGAAGTCTAGGATACACAATCTCAAAAAATCATCGAGAACCTTACTGACCCTCTCTGTCTGTCCATCCATCTAAGGGTGATAGGCAGTGCTAAGTCATAACTGTGACAACCCCAATTTCGACAAACAGAATTTTTTTCAAAATTCCAATCTATCGAAACTCGGATTGGTTTGCTCTGGTATCCTGCAGAAAAGACAGAGACATAAAACATGTCAAAGCTCAGAAAAAATCTCACATTGGAAAGGATAAAATATAGTATAATCAAAACATAGCCTTACCGTATTAATACTGCTTAACCAGTATCCAAAGCTATCATGTCTCTACCACAATTTAACCTGCGAGTATGTTATGAGGAGGCGGTCAGAACACAAGTTCTGGTGGTTGGATTTAAACTATACACTTTGGATAATCTTACATATACCGTTCAATCATATTTATTTATTTATTTATTAGGTTACTTGGGTTAACAGCACTCAAGGCTTACACACACGTCGTACCCATTTACTTCCCAGTGAATTAACCTAATACTGTATATGTAGCTATTTCTCAATATTGAGATACACCCCATGGTACCCCACTCGCACGGTCTCCACCGTATCATCGCATGAATATAGCAGTCCTTAATCCTACGCCCAAATGTCGTACGGATTTCTGTATATATGTCAATGCTACGTCTGCAAAGAAACACTAATATATTACATAAGCGTTCGGACTGCCATCTTTGAACCATTCGATCAAATTAGGTTCCATGCTCGAATAATGCCCTCTAGTCTTATGATACACCACCCAGAGCGACATGAGTGTACCTAGACATTCCCACGTATGTATCATCAATCGTTCTCGATGTCTATTGCACATGTTCTCTATATGTGCGCTCGAGTTCCGTGGTAGGGCTAATCAAGAAACACGGAACTCGGTCGGGAGCTTTCAGATATCTGCCGATTGCAGATGCTAAGGTCTGCTTTTACAGTGGCTATGGTCCCACTAGACCCCTCCCTCAACTAATGAAAGGTACCCAAGAATATCAAGAATGAGAACCTAACCCCGGCCCCCTATGCCCTTCAAACCTATTGGCCAACCTGACCCATAACTAGATAGCAAAGTATATGGTCTTTTGGAGTTCTCTGCCTTTCTGCTTTACGTACTGGCTGAAGATGGTAGGTAGACGATGAGTTGCAATCACCAGGCACTAAATGGTCTCGTTGAACCACGATGGTCCGTCTTAGTCTTTTGATTGCCCATTATTGTTGCAAAAAAGGCATACTCATTGGTTCACCTATGCTGACCTAACTTCTGTGAGTACAAGCGGATCATCTGCCACTCATAGAGGAATACCAAGAGTATTCTACGTCCCCGGAAGCCGTGTGCTTCCCCTTCCAGTCCTTTGGAGCCGTCAAACAATCAGATGAATGTGCGCTCCCCTCGTGCCTTATAACACCTCGATGATCTACCATGTTGGGTTATTCACCCTCAACCGTACGGACTGGTCTAAGCGCCTTACTTTAGCATGTTGTTAGATCCTATGTCTAAACTTTCTTTTACGCGCTTGTCTCACCTCACCAGGTTTCCAGATAACTTGGTTATTCCAATTCATATTGAATTCTTTATTCAAATCACCAAGTTTCTCTTGCTTATTAATTTCAGTCATACAACTTAATTCATTTAAGTTTATTAATAAGCTTACAACGTGTTATTCTCTAGATTGTGGTTCAAGATCTGTGATCGACAATCCCTTTTATATTCTTGTTTGATTTCAATAACATGTTTTAATATGTAATTAAGTATATCTAATTCACATGTTTCCAATTAACATGTCACTTACCATTTATGATTATATATAACTTATTTCATTTCATAAGTTTTCCTCATCCTCTCTCATTTAATCATAATTCCACTTTACGTCGTCAATACGACTTATCATTGTTTACTTATTAATTTAGTTATATTAACTAAGGCCCATTAATAAGTTTCTATACCCATTTATTATAACCTATGTTATAATTTCCCCTTGTCCCTAGGACAAGTCTAAACATGTTATTCTTACCAGTGGTTTTCAGACTCCCAGACTACTTAATTTATAATTAAGTACATTATATTTCCCCCCCTTTTCTTAACTGGTTTTAGGTTTTCCCTTTTTCTGATTACTTAATTTACAATTAAGTGTCACTTAACTTAATTCACCTGTTATCTCATTCCCTTACTAGTTTATTATAACCTAAGTTATAATATTCACTTGTCCCTAGGACAAGTCTACCTATTATACAACATTTTCATTAATGTTATTTATTTATAATAGGTTATTATCATTCCCCTTTTAAACCATTTACTGTTGTAAACCATTATTCTTCATTCTCTGTAATATATGTTCCTTATTATAATAAGGAAAACACTTCATGCACCTTATCAGTTTGATAGAAGGAATCAATGATTTATTTTCATAACGTTTTCCCATCTAAATCCATGGTAGCAAGTAATTTCTTTACTTTTCTATATTTATTATGGCTTACTTGCAACAACGTTTTCAGAAATAAGTCATTTAGGGAAATACATCACTTTTCCCTCTTATCACACTAACTCAGTTCATTACATCCCTTCCTTACTTATTTTCTGAGTTAGACATTTAATTACCATCCTTGCCATTTATTCATATCTTGTTATATACATATATTTATATATATATATAAGCACTAGACCTCTCACATTAAGCCTACACTTGTGGATGCTGGATTTGTCGGGCGGGTCCGGGCAAAATTCTACCACAAGTTGACTTAACGTCGTGTCTTAGCACATGTTGTTAATTCTTGCACTTAGGCCTCTCACATTAGGTTCAACATTAGTGGCTGCTGGATGTGCCGGTCAGGTCCGGGCAGACTTCCGCCACTAATGCAACCTAACCTCGTGCCATAAGTGTATTTACAATTTCTAATTGTAATCCTACGCATATTCATTTTCATTCAATCACTTATGTTCATACTAAATTGCGCTTCCAAATTAAAATCTCAAAACATAATATATGTTATGTTCATTACATGAAAATTTTAGACATATTATCCTTTTTACTGTAATATAGTTTACAGTAATCTAATTTACATGTCGTCCAATTTTTGTTTATATTGTGTCGCATGTCATTTTCAACATATGTTTAATTCTACTAGGACATGTAAACATTCAATCGGGTAATTATTTTAACATGTCATTCAGTCAATAATATGTCCCAAGTAAAGCATGTAATTACAATCACTGAATTAGCTATTCATATCCTAACAAGTTTATTTTCTCCAACATGTAAACATTTAATAACTTAGCCAATTCAACATAGGAATTTCCTGACATATTCATATCAACATTTCAATTCATTACAACAGCAATTTATAATTAAACTGGCCATTTCAAAATTTATTAAAAAGAGGAATGTTAAACGATAGTCATAACATTATCTAAACGCTATAGCTTAAACCCACTCACCTTTAAGCTTTCCCCAAATTTTGGATCCGATCCGTTATATCATCCATGGTTTTCCTTTTCCCTTTAATTTGATTCACGACCTAACGACCATGGATTTATTATTTCATGAAAAGAGAAGGGAAAGAGAAATAATTTAAATAGATTGGTTCTTAGAGGTTTACCTTGCTTTCATGATTCAATAATTTTTTATTAACATTGATTCCCTCTTCCAGATTCGAATTCATAATCCTCCTAGGCTAACATTTTAATTTCAGAATAGATTTAAGAAGAGAGAGAGAGAGATGGATCCATGGAAGAGCTCCAGCGCAGCCGCCGAATTATTATGTTTAGGGTTAGGTCTAGGGTCTTATTTATAGGTGCTCAAGACCTTATCGTACACGCAGCACTGAGTCAGCATTGAATCCAGTTAAGAAAATAGTCCAGGTTCGCAAATGAATCTAGCCAAGTCATATCGTACATGCAGTGCTGAGTCAGCATTGGGTCCTGCAAGCTGTTTTGGCGCATAAATTTGAATTTCGAATGTTTGAAATGTTTTGGCGCAGAAATTTGATTTTTGAACTTTTGAATTTCTGTAATTTATTTAACTGTTTTATTCACATGAAATATTCTTATATGTATACAATTCCTCTACCGACCATTTTACGCATATATATACGCACAATTTTCGTTTTATTTTCAAAATTCAAACGATGTTGCACCGTTATTTGATTCTTGCCATATTTCATTAACTGTAGCCTTATCTTGAATTTTATCTTTTGTATACATATATTTATGAATATATATATATATATTCTCATATATATACATATATTTTCTTTATTAACTTATATGTACGTTCTTATCCTTTCAAATTTTAAATTTGTATACGTACATATATTTGCATGTTCAGTTGGCCCTCTCTAAAACAAAGATAAAAATTATGCCATCGCCGGGGTTCGAACCCCCGACCTCTATGTTACAGATCCAATGCCTTAACAAACTGAGCTATGAATTCTTTTGTTAATAAGTCTTAGAACAACGATAATTATTGTTCTATCCTTACTTCTCTTTTTCATGTTAGTTACAATACTTAAATTAAACCATTGCATGAATCTTTTTCTTTTAATGTTAATACATTATGTTTGCAAATCAGTGCATGCAACATATTTACATTGCATGCAACCAATCCTTTCTTTCTTTCAATGCATTCATTACATTTTTTTATCAGTTCATGTATTTATTACATGTAATCCTTATTTTATTCTTTATTTTACATTTTAATTTGTTTGTGTGTGTATATATATATATGTATGTATGTATATATATTTCTCTTGTGCGTATACAAACTTCTAGGCTTAATAACTTCTTCATATGATGTCCGTTTTACGCAAACTAGTTGTCTATCTTGACTAGAATTCCGAGATGGACGCAATGGCTCAGTCCGTTTTACTTAATTCTTATTATTTAATTAAGTTATTCTTATTTTATTATCTTAAAAATACAGGGTGTTACAATAACTGTGTCCCTAGTGCCTCCTAAAAGCTCCTCCAAAAATCACTCGTAAAGAAGGGGTCACAATCACTAATAATACTAGAGGGTACCCTCATGAAGTCGGAAGATCTCTCTAGTATATATTGATGCTAAACAAGTTGTTGTCCTGTCGCACTTGACTGATATAAAGTGAGCACTCATATTCAATTTGCCAACTATAACCCTAATACTGGTGTTGCCTTTCCTCGATCTAGGCATTCCATCTATAAAATCCGTAGAGGCACTCTCCCACTTGCACTGTGGTATGTCTAGAGGCCGAAGCAATCCACCAAGTTTCCTCCATTCAGCCTTCACTTGCTAGCAAGTCAAACATCAGGCTACATACTCTGTCACATCCTTCTTTATTCCAGTCCAATGAAAAACTATCTTCATATCTCTGTAGGTCTTGTCACTGCCTAGATGGATAGTCATCCGAGAGTGATGAGCCACCTTTATAACCAATCTTAACAAATCATTAACTTTGGGAACATATAGTCCTCCATCTCGACATAGCCACCCTCTCTCGTCCACATAATACCTAACGAGGTGGCTAGAGGTCTCTCCTCCGCTAAGTCGATCCATGATATCCACTAATTGTCTATGCTCACGCTAAGTGGATCCAATGCGCTCCAAAAGAGTAGGTCACATCTCCAACGATGCGAACAATCCAAGTGAAAAATCTGTAGATGGTCAAAAATCGAATGACGAGATAAACTTCAAGCTCTACCACTCTACAAATAACGGACTCAAGGTACTCAATGTGTCTGCAATAATATTCCCCTTCTCTAGGTTATATGCTATCTCAAAGTCACATGATGCAAGGACTCCATCCCACATTGTTATCGCAAATTGAGTTCCTTCCGCAAGAACAAGTACTTGAGCAACTTATGATATGTATAAAGCTCGAATCAATCACCTAGTAAACAGTGTCTCCACGACTTGAGTGTAAACACTTTTGTCGCCAACTCCAAATCGTGGGTAGGGTAGTTCTTCTCATATACCCCCAACTTCCTACTTCCATAGCAGGCAACCCTACCTTCTTGCATCAACGCAACACCCATATCCGTGCCGGAAGCATATGTGTATATGATAAACATCTTGGTATCACCAGGAAGAGTCAAATATGGAGCTAATGTAAGAGCCTTCTTTAATCTCAAGAATGCATCATTGCAATCTATATCCCAAGAAAAAAACTAGGTCCTTCTACATCAGATGGGTAAGTGGACCTGAGATTCATGACAAAGTCCTTAATGAACTTTCTATAGTAACCGCCAATCCCAAGAAACTCCTAACCTCTATCGCAATCTAAAGGGCATTCCAATATAGAACAACGACATCCTTAGCGGGGTCCACCACTATTCCATCCTTGGAGACAACATGCCTAGGTACCATACTTCTTTCTGCCAGAAATGTCACTTAGAAAATTTAGCCTTCAGCTGATGCGCTCTGAGAGTGCGGAGAACTTCTTCTAAGTGTATGGCATGCTCTTCCTCGCCCCATAAAAAAACCACGATATCATCAACAAAAATCACTAGCAACTTATTCAGGTACTCCTTAGATACCCGACTCATCAAATCCATAAAGTATGGCAGTGCACTGGTTAGCCCAAAAGGCATAATCAGCCACTTAAAGAATTCATCGAGAGTCCTGAAAGCAGTCTTGTCTATGCGGTAATTTTCTACCTAAATTGTAACATCCCGCATTTTTAACTAAATATGATAAATTAAAGAATAATTAATTTAATATTCGGAATTACGGGAAATAGACTGCACCATTGCATTCATCTCGGAATTCTACTCAAAATAAACACCTGGTATGCGTAAAACGGACACCATATGAAGAAGTTATTGAGTTTTGAAGTTTGCAAACGCACAAGAGATATTATATATATAATAGGTCCATAAATTCAAAAATTAGTTCAAAGTTCGAAATTTGGGAAGGCGGAAGATTTCCCGCTCAGGGGTGTCGACTCCTCAAGGGGGGGTCGACCCCCTGCGGCATATTTTGGCAGATTAGGGTTTTGGGGGTTTGGCTATACATACGGCCTCATTTCACTTGTTTCTCCACACCGAAAACAATGGAGAACTATATGTCCAGATTAAATCAAGTCTTTTCTTCTTCTGCAATCAAGTTATTCAAGTTTAGAGATCTGCAAGCCTTCTTCTATCACAGCGAATCTACGTTAATTTTAGATCTCGTATCGAAGTAAGGTAATTCCTAGGTCTGGTCTATTTTTCAATTCCCTTCTGTTTTCTTCCCATTTTCTTTTAGTAAAAATTATAACTCCATGGTTGTTAGGTTCTAAATCCAATTAGGAAAAAACCGTGGAATGATGTATCTGGGCCAGATCCAGGATTTGAAAAGCTTACGAGGCGAGTGGATTTAAGCTATATCATTTTAGATAATGATATATTATCATTTAAACATTCCCTGTTATTATATATGAATTTACCAGAATGATTAAGAATTACTATTATAACAAGATGAGATATTAACATGAATAATTCATATGTTGAATCAGTTAAAGTGTTGGAATGATTACATGTTAAAAACAAAATTGTTAAAATATGGGTAACGACTACTGTTGTAATAGTTACATGATTCACTTGTGGCATATTATTGAGTAAATGACATGTTAACCTATTAGATTTGAATAATTACCCAATTAAAATTTACGTGTCAAAATTAGAGTTAAACACATGTTAAAGGGACATGTGCCATAATATAGGCATAATTTAATGACATGCAAATTAGATTACAGTAAAAAGGATAACATGCCTAAAATTTACAGTAAATAAGAAACTGTAACACGCTTAGACACGAGAATAGATTACACTTGTGGTAGAAGTCTGCCCGGAACCTCTCGACATATCCAGCATCCACAGGTGGTAAATCTAATGTGAGGGGTCTAAGTGCATGATAAACATGCAATGGTGCTAAGACACGAGGTTAGGTCAACTTGTGGTAGAAGTCTGCCCGGACCCGCCCGGCAAATCCAGTGTCCACAAGTGTAGGCTTAATGTGAGAGGTCTAGTGCATATATATATATATATATATATATATATATATATATTGATATACACGTAAATGTGTATATTTTATCCACTTATTTATCTTGTTTTCCCTTTAAAATAATTGATATTGTGTATTTATAGCTGTGTTTTCAGATTGTTTATAAAAAGCATGGTTTAGAGCATTTGATGAATAAAGCATGAAGAATTCGCTTAAAAAGAGTGAAGTTTGAAATTACTAAAGCTTGAAGGGTGTAAAGCTTGAAGAACGGTTGCAAATAGAGTTCAGTTAGGAAGATTTGGCTCATTTTCAAGGCCTCATACTCATGTTGCATTCACAAAAGCTCATTTGCAAGGCCACTCACTCTATAGCTGCGTTTACACTGGCTTATGTGTTATTTGGGCTAAATCTTTAGTCCCACATTGTGTAATTAGCCAAGTTGTCTTTGTCATATCAGCTATAAATACATTGTATCCCATTCATGTAAAAACACATTAAGTTTTATTCTGTAATCCTTCTATTGGAATAAAATCATTCTTCTCCCTTTCTTTTTACTTTTTATTGTATTTTATTTATGTTGTTTATTTTTTGTTTCTCTTCTTCTTTAGCTATGTCTAGCTAATCTCCTTTAATTAGGGGGTGATGACGCTGAATTAGATTCAATATGAATCACATAGCCAAAGAGATTAGAACTTCGTATATGTAGATCTAGATCTGAACCAAGGGTTGGATCTGAACCTTCATACTCTGTGTCGTTGTAAAGACCCGCAACCTCCCCGTAAAGGAAAGCGTCGGATAGTTCGAGAACAAACCACAGCAGAACGCATACAGAAGAACATTTCATTGTATATTACAACAACGCATCAGATTACAAGAATATACAGAGTATAAAAGAATATTACACAGAAATATCAGAGATTTAAATTACATTTAAATACATTGCAGCGGAAAATAATACAATACACAACTAGATGAGATATACGGATACAAAGCTTTCCGGATATCGTTCCAGCTGTAAACCAGGATCCTGTGAATATAAATCTGCAAAACCAAAACTACTAGCTGCCCGTGTCAAAATAAGGGCACCCAGAGTTTAGGTTAAAACAATAAACTCCAGGTCAGTCATGGGACTGGTGTGAGAACTAAAACAGTTATTATTCTTTATTTTAAAAGTTAGGTAAATCAAGGGACCACGCCGTATAACACGGAACGGGTTTCCTCCCAAGAATACCAATGCATAAAACAAACAGCGCAATGCTAAATAAAGAAAAATGAAGCTGTTATAAGACCCAGGTCCTATCACACAATGCAACGCAAGCCGGGGGATAGGGTTTTCCCTTATAACAGCCAAAGAATGCTTGATACGTTTGAAACAAATCATTTGATACTATAATAAGTGCATAGTGTATAAAACAACTTCAAATCATAAGTATCAATCATAGGCGGCATGAGCGTCCCATGCCACTATGTCGCCATATATAGGTTTACAAATAAAACAGCAAATGTCACGTATTTGGAAATTGGATTTCCGTCTATGAACCGAGGCAAAAGATAGTCCTCAACCGATTCGAGACGCTCTAGCCCGCCCCTCAGGATCAGAACGCATCAACCCTTTAGATCGTCAGGGCCGGTCCACCGATGTGGATTATTATGCCTGAACACTACGTTTCCCCACCCTATGGGGTGTAAGTCTGGTCCGTCAGCCGACCAGAATGCATCGGCCGAAACCGATATAACCGAGGCGCCTCGCAACAGCAACAACCACATAAGTCAAACTCGTCAGGGCGTGTAAAACCACTGACGCCACTTCTAGCTAGAAAGAAACGCAAGTCCTCCCTGATGTCCTCTCCCGTTTTTGGTTCATACCGGGTGTGAAACTCGCGAAGCAAACGTTACACAAAGCTACGCCACAAAGGCCGTGCTTTGATCATCAACCACAAGACTTTGCTTTTCAACAGAAGCCTTGATCATTTGCATCTTAGCATGCCACACAGGCAAGCCATCCTATGCAACCGATATCAGTCACACAGAATGAAATCCGATGTCAGACACACAGTCCATTTACAAGTCCGTTCTGGGTCTGAACGAAACCGGAGGCACCTAGTACCCCGCATATCCATCGATCTCCAAGTACGTCTGGACGATCACTAACTGTTTCCATCTTCTTGGGTGTACAGCCCAATCAAGATCATCAGTTATCACCCAAACGACGTGAAGACCTCCGGTCTTCGACCACCGTCTTCATCTTCGACTTATCGTCGTATCAGTTATTCAGAATGGGATAAACCCGGTCTTTCCGAATAACTCGCGTATATATTATAAAAGTGTTACACAAACACAACATACGCCTCATTCCAATTCATTAGTCACTAACCGTAAATTAATCAAGAGAATAATTCCCCAAATATTAACCCCGAAGGCCGAAACCAACATCAGATCAATATCCAGAAAACCATTCTGCTTGGCTAACCGACAGTTAGTTTCTAAATTTCACGTTCAAATCTAATTAAAGATTTAACTATCGCCTGGAGCAAAACTGGTGATACTCCATTCTCGATCTTTTCAATCTAATTAAAGATTCATTAAAACTCCACTTAGTTTTAATCATTATCTGGGTTAAAGAATCAGTGTCATTTAAAAACACGATTCACGACAAACCCAAAATCACATTCCATTAATTATCGGGTTAAAGAACAAGTGTTATTTAAAACACTGTTCACGATAAACCCAAAAATCAATACCAATTCAATTCCAATTAAATATCATTTAATTGGTACACTTCATTAAATCTAAATAAAAAGATTTAATCTTTTCTCAACTGGGTTCAAGAACAGTGTTAGTGAAGACACCATTCACGACAAACCCAAATCACATTCGATATTCAATACAAGGCTCTGAATAGAAAATATATCGGCTTATATTCAATATCGAATTCTACGACTAACAAATGTCGTATTGGAAATAGCGATACAAATATATATCTTTCAAATTTCCATAATAACACCTGTAATATCACGAATTCCAACATCGAAATATTCCGAAGACAATTTCGATTCAAATCCACTCCAATGCAATCATTGGAAATTTTGGTTATTTTCAAAACCATTTCAAATTCAATTTATTTATTTAAAAATAAATAGAATTATAATTCTAGTTCAAAACTAGTTCATTTCGATAAAAATCTATTTTTATCTTTTCAAATATGGAGTTTTTCATCCCAAACTTTCACAAATCATCTCTTATGATTTTACACAAATTATTACTATTTTTAATAATTTTATCAAGGCCCGTACAGTCGATTTCCATCAACGGCCATCGAACTGCACTTACAGCGACCTTTTTCGAATTTGATTTGGACGTATCTCCAAATCCAACCGTTAGATTTCAAATTTCTAACATTCATTAGAAAGCTCTTTTCGATACGAACCCAACGGTTCCGGTTTTAGGAGAATCCGACGGTCGGATCTCCCGCAATGTCCGTTTGAAATAAATGGTCGAAATTCACGAACTGCCGCGGCGCGGCGCGTTCTATTCAGGCCATTATATTATATATATAATATATATAATATATACTTCGTCGATTTCTGTTTAAAACGAATTATATAAATAGTTTTAAATTCGTTTCAAAAGCAATTTCAACTTCCTTTTCAATTCAAATCAAAATTGAATTCTTCTTTATAAATTCGTTTCAAAATTCATTTCTATTCAATTCAAATTTCAATTCAATTTGAATTCGTTTCAATTCGTTTTCAATTCAATTCATTTCGAAATCGTTTTCAATTCAATCCATTTCGAAATCGTTTTCAATTCAATCCATTTCGAAATCGTTTTCAATTCAATTCATTTCGAAATCGTTTTCAATTCAATTTGAATTCGTTTTCAATTCATTTCATTCCGAAATCGTTTTCAATTCAATTTGAATTCGTTTTCAATTCATTTCATTTCGAAATCGTTTTCAATTCAATTTGAATTCGTTTTCAATTCATTTCATTTCGAAATCGTTTTCAATTCAATTTGAATTCGTTTTCAATTCATTTCATTTCGAAATCGTTTTCAATTCAATTCAAAATATTCGATTTCGAAATCACTTTTCAATATTCATTTTTAAGATGAATAAAATCGATATAAATATCGTTCACGTCAAAATGGCGTCAATCTAATCAGCACGGCTTCATAAATTTCTATTTTCAAATATTCTATTTCAAATATTTCTTTTTCAAAATAGTTGTTATTATCAAAATATTTCGTTCAACACATGACCAATCTCAATGAATGAGTACTGTCAACACATGAACTTTTATTTTATAATATTCTTTATTTTTCAAATTGAAATGAGGCCCAATCAATTACCATATAAAGTTAATTATATGGATTTTCATACAACACATGTATATAATTACATTGAAAAATAATCAACCATCAACCAAAGTGCACTACACTGTATAAGCATCAAATATAGATATTCAACGCTTATAACAGCCTGTCAATCAATCGATCGACACGTTTAATCAATCAGGATGAGTGAACTTCAAGTTTCATCCCAACACCCGTGTGGGGTTTCAAACAATCAAACCAATATTTTATTCGTGCAGTTGGGCGATGTGTAAAATTTATCGTCCCAATCAATGTCATTCAAATAAGTGTTCATCAACAAACCGTCTGGTTTGTAAATGAATATTTATTTATTCACATTCACGTTAAAAATTATATTTTTAACGATAAAACATTTTATTCCAACATATGAATTTCTATTCAATTCATTTATTCAATAAAAATGATATTTTTATTTTTCTAACATATTTTAGAAAATTTCGGCGGCATAACGGCACGATACTAGAAACGGGACGAAGCCTAGCCTTATCCCCGGTCTAGTGAAGGCCCACGCCATTCACACATCAATTTCAATCAATTTCCAATTCAACCAAACGAATAAATCAATCACCCAACATTCAATTAAACAAACAAGTCCATGGTCTGTGGACGGGTGTCGGGTGCTTCTAATAAGCACCGTCTGCATCCTAGTATATATATATATATAACTAGAAAAGAAATTGAAAGGTGAGAAATTCTCACATATAGCTATCCTAGCTCCACGGCACTTCATTGCAGGAAATATTCGCCAACTCGCCTTTTGTCGCTTTCGTTGTCCGCTTTCACTACATATGTAAAAATCGAATTTTACTTCGCTATTCCATATATAAAAATCGAATTTTTATTTCAAAGTTCAATATATAAACATCGAATTTTCAGTTCAAAGTTCAATATATAAAAATCGAATTTTTAGTTCGAAGTTCAATATATAAAAATCGAATTTTTAGTTCGAAGTTCAATATATAAAAATCGAATTTTTAGTTCGAAGTTCAATATATAAAAATCGAATTTTTATTTCAAAGTCTAACATATAAAAATCATATTTTTAATCTGAAGTTTAACATATAAAAATCACATCTTTAATCTGAAGTTTAACATATAAAAATCACATCTTTAATCTGTAGTTTAACATATAAAAATCACCTCTTTAATCTGAAGTTTAACATATAAAAATCACATCTTTAATCTGAAGTTTAACATATAAAAATCACATCTTTAATCTGAAGTTTAACATATAAAAATCACCTTCTTTAATCTGAAGTTTAACATATAAAAATCACATCTTTAATCTGAAGTTTAACATATAAAAATCACCTTCTTTAATCTGAAGTTTAACATATAAAAATCACCTTCTTCTATCTCGCTATTTCTATGTTTATATTTTAAAAACAAAATGTATTTTATATTTTTAAAACACTGTTAATTATATATAAAATAACAGAAAATTAATCGATGTAAATTTATTTTTAAAACTGATTTCTAAAGCTATATTTTTTCTTTAAAAGAAATGAAATAAAATAAAACAATAAAACAACAAAAACAAAAACAAAACAAAAAACTTACAGCGCCGTCTTCAGGGGGGGGTCCTTTTGAGTTCGCCGGAGGTGGCTAGGGGGGAGGGGGGAAGAGGTCGGCGGTCATCACTGGGGGGTTGCGGCGCTCGAATTGGGGGATTTAGGGTTCGGGTGGGTTTCGGTCTTGGCTGCTGCGGAGGAGAGAGAGAGGGAGGAGGGGGTCTCGATGGCAGGCGGAGGGAAGGGGGCGGTGGCGACGAGGCACGGTGGCTGGAGGCGGTGCGGAGTCAGGTCGCTTTTTTTCTTTTTTTTTTTTTCATTTTCTGTCGGGGGAGGAAGAAAAGAAGTGGGGGGGCTAAGTGATAAAGGAAATTTTATATTATTTTATTATTGTTTATTTTTTTCAAAGTTGACTTTTCATACGACCTCGAAATCAAACCTGCCGACTGTCGTCCCTAGCGTATTACCCCCATTCCGAACACAATGGGATATGTATCGTAAGCTGCTTCGACCGTTACAATCAGTTTCCGTTGAATTTACATTTAAATCGTTATATTGAATTTTTAACGTACATTTCAAATTACCGGGGTCGCATACTAACTCTAAAAATTCTCGAAAAATATTTTCTAGCTTCGTATTGACGATACGGTCCTAACGAAACTAGTTTCCGTCGAATTCTGAGACCGTTGGAAAAATGGCCAATTTCCAATCGATTAAAATCAACTGAAATGGTCAAAACACGTTTTCTTTTGCCACGCCCACATATTGATTCGAAAAATTATGAAATTTGGAATCTAGCAATAACTTAACATCACGGACCCAACAAAACTGGTTTCGTCGAAATCCGAGGTCGTTTGCAAAATTGCTATTTTTAAGGGCCTTATATATATAAAAATATATATAAATTCCACAGCGACTATTTCTAATTTTAAACTGGACATATCTTATCATTTCTAAGATGAAATCTCAGTTTGTTAACTTCGTTACAAAGATATAGTTATACAGATTCAAATATTTCTTGTTTCGTTCAATTCTGACTTATATTGAATTCTGTATATTCATTTGAAATTAGAAATCGAATTCTCGAACTACCGCGCCATTTTCAATTCCTTTTATAATTATATATAATTATTATATATTCTAACGACGACGTATATAATATATACGTTCGAATTATATTCAAAATAAATTTCACGTCGATATTATTTAAAATAATTCATTTTAAATAATCAAAATTCGCTAAAATTGCCAAAATAAAATTTTTAAACTGGCCCAGATTTTACGGGTTGTTACAGTCGTTTAAGACCTATGCTCTTTCACATGGTATATTCGAGTTCGATCTAACTTTTATCATATTTAGATCTAACATTTAGGGTTTTAGAAATAATAGTGAATCTGTCCTGATAGCCTATGGTTGTTTAAGAGCTCAGCTCCTGCATAGGCTATACTTGTCGTTATTCACATATTTGTTTCTAGAAACCTAATAAGCGTTGACTGAGGTTTGTGACAGAAACATGAATTAGATTTGATTAATCTGTTTGGTTATTAATTCATGTTAATTTAATCTATGTCATTGCTCCCTAATTGCTTTCTTTAATCATATAAAATCTCTTTTATTTAATTTCTATTATTTTCTGTGTTTTCAACTAATCAAAATTCTGGAATAACTTGATTGGATTTACTAGTTTAAATATCTTTGGTCCTAGAGTTGGACACCCTCTACAACAATCCTTGTTGTTTAGGAAAGCTGAACGGATTTTACAGTTGGTTACAATTGTTTAATTTGTTCGCAAACAAATTATGGCGCGGTTACCGGGGATCAAAGTAATTTTTTATTAGTAAATCCATCAGGTTATATTTTTATTTTTTTATTTTATTTTTCTTTTATTTTTCCTTTATAAAAAAAAACCAACAAAAACATTTTTATTTTCCTTCTATTTAGTTTCATATATATGGAAAATTCTTTATTGGTAGGATTTGGTATTATTTTGTGATACCGTAATCATCCAAATAAGAAAAATAATAGTTGCCCAAATTTTCAGTTTCTTTCCAATAGTTTTCGTGATCTCTTTCCTTTTTCTTTTAAATTTCTTTCCAACTTTCCACACCACTACTTTTACAATAAAAAAAATAAAAAAAATCTTGTTTTCCTTTTATTCTTTCCTTCTATCTTGTGTTTCTTCCTTTCAATGCAGCACCAATCTTGTTTTCCTTTTATTCTTTCTAGTTTCTCTTTTGGTAAAAAAATTATTACTTTCTTGATTTTCATACAATTCCCTTCCCTGTCTTTCATTCATTTCTTTCCAATTTTTCTATAAATTTCTTTCCTATGTACAATTCTGAAAAAAAAATTCCTTCTATAATTTCTTCCTTCTAAAAATTCCAAATTTGCTATGTCAATCTTCCACAAACCAGTACCACCCTTCAGAATCACCATTCCACTTCAACATTCAATTTTGTCCACAACTAAATCCAACTTCATTCCTCTCTTTCAATTCACAATTCACATTCAATCCCCCTTCACATAAACACAAACTCCTACAGACTTCTAAACCTCATCACCAAACCCATTCAGTCAATTCAAAAACCATACGACTTCCCTAAAATCCCACTTCCTCATCAACCGCAAACACCAAATCACGAACCACTTCAATACAAAGATCCCTGCTACAAACCACCCTTCACATTCACTCATAGCCAAATCAGAACGCACAGCAAAATCCCCTTCAACAATCACTCAGACCATCACCTTACCATCCACTACATACTATCAACGCAATCGCAACAAAGTCTTCACGCCACCCTTACAATACTCCACGCAATCCACCTTCTCTCCCATATCACAACACAAATCATCCAAAGCGAACCACCAAAAACCCCTCCTGCACAAAAAACTCTCCAATTCCACCACGTTATTCAGCATTTCCTATCACCATCTACACACAATCTTCAAACTCATATTTCACCTCCCCTTCAACCATACAACATCACACCTCTTCACAATTTAAACCACACACTACCATACACCCCGGACCCTGTTAGAAAACACCCAACTATGAACCACAAACCAAAACAAACCACAAACCACAAACCATCACAAAGACTCCCTCTATCCAAAAACCGCACCATATTTCCAAACGAAACCACCTCAGCACTCGAATTCTAACATCCACGAACATCCAAATCCGCCACTCCTTGAATTTGCACCTCATACTCAAAGTCCAAATTCTGTCGCCTCCTCAAACATTATCGAAAGCCCAAATCGTCCATCATGAACCACTCGTGAAACCCCACCGCAAAATAGCTTCAACCTCCAAAATCCGATCGTCGAAAACCCTAATTCACCGAACCCGATACCCAAATTAACCCACAACGCCCCTCATAAAACCGCCCCTTCGCTCTTCGTTGTTGATTTCAAAAGCCACTCTTTATTTTATTTTTTGTCTTGTTTTGGTCTGATCTCAATTTCCGATTTTAGTTTCTATTTTCAGAAGAAATTTTAGAAAAAAGAGATCGTAGTCTTTCTAGAAGTAAAAGGTGTAATTTTCAAGTGGGCTGTTGAATTTGGGTTGACTGTGATTTATAAACAAAAAAGGGGGAAGCGTGAATTTGGGTAGTTCTCATTGTTCTCTGATTTATAAACAAACATGATTTATTTTGGATTGATTGTGATTTGAGGGGGCGTGAATTTTCGTTAGGATGTGATTCTATTACTTGCGTGGTTTATATTATAACGGTGGTTTAACTAGTTCCAGGGCATAAACATTAGCTTGCGAACTTGGCTGAGCGGCTTGAGTTGAGTCTTTTATTTTATTTTTTATTTTTCCAGGCTTCATTCTTATTTTTTTTGAGTTAGTTTTGTTCTAATTTTATTCTTATTTAATTCTTATTTTTTGTATTTTGTTTTTTTTGCCATAAGCATTTTTTGTACAAAAAAAACTTGCATCATCTATTTGTTTTTATTTTTCTTCCTCCTTGCCTTTCTTTTACAACTTGATTTCTTTCTCCTTTTCTGAAAAAAAAAGAAAAAAATTACAAAAATATATACAAAAGAAAAAAATCAATTCATTTCCTTTTGATTTTCTTTTGATTTTTCACTCTTCCTATTTTCATTTTTTTAGTTTCATTTTGTTTTTAGTCTCATTTTTTTAAAAAAAAAAGAAAAAAAAATCAAGAGAAGTCAAATTCGCTCAAGAACAGAAGAGCCAGAATTCAATCAACAAATAGAGATTTCAGAGATCAAGCAATTTGCAATTAGCAGAATTTGAATTGTTGCCAAGTGGGGTGTGAACGCGCTAACGCTACTCAGTTGCACTGGACGGACTGCCGATCTAGGTGAGAATTTCTCTAAACTCTACAGGGACTGCTGCCGCTTGAAAAAAAATATAAATTGCATGTAAAAATATTCTGCAGGGGTCGCGGCTTGCTTGTAAATTTTTTATTTTTGCAATTTATTGTTCTGTGACTATTCTTGCCTCTTGATATGTGGTTGAAATTTTGAAACAAACGTGGGATAAATTGGAAAGTTTGTTTTTGAAATAAATTATTTTTGAAATTGAATCGAGGATTCCCCAAAGCTCATAGGGCAAAATATTCGTTAAATTGACAATTTGGATTGATACTCTCTTAGGTGTCTAAGGAACGGTAGAGTCTAGAACTCAAATAGGTTCTTAAACGTTCAGTCGTGTTTCTACGGTGATTCGTGGCACACTGATAACCCCTGTCCGAACAAGGCCTATACTTGTATTCATATAATCTGAATTTGTTAATTTTAACAATTTTTTTAGAAGTTTCTTGAAAATGTCCCAATTCCCTTATTTCGACGGACTTTTACGATAGTTGTGAAAATCAATATAATCCATATAATTTTACACCAAATTCATATGGATATTTTAATAACAACTTTTGTACAAACAATTTGGATTTTATGCTACCGACTTTTCAAAATTTTCAAAATACTCCCGATTGTACACCACCAAATTTTCGAAATGATGACCAACCCTCAACTCTTGAAACACGTATTGAATCTTTACTTGAAATGAGCATACAACAGAATCAAGAAATAAATGAATGGTGTAATTCATACATGTGCAACAATTCAAGTGAAAGTTTACAAATAATCAAAATCCGATTTCACCTCCAAATTCAAATGATTTTGATTATAACCATTGTCAATTCAGTTTTGAACTCCAAAATGAATTTCAAATTCAAAATGGAAATGTAAATCAATTTTCAAATGATTTTGGCAATGGGAATAATTTCAATTGTGGTGCTATTGAAAACTTTTGTTCTCAACAATTTCAAATTGAAAATTCTCATATAAATTACTATAAATTTGATTTTGTTGAGCAAACGAATGAAATTGACGATTACGTGAAGTTTCATGAGAAACAAAATCAAATCCAAACGTGTGACGATTCGAATAATAATCCACCTTTTACCACAATCGGCAATCTGCAACTAACAACCTTTGAAATTGATGAAAATCTTAATGAAGTTGTTGAAAACTCTGTAATTGATTTGAATTTAAACTCTCTTGAAATCGAAGGCGTCAATCTTCAATTTGATCTTCCTCTCTCAGATTCTGAAATTTTTGAAAATTTAGCAACTTTAGATTGTCAACTTGAAAGAAATGACGAAGTTCGTAACAGTTGTATAGGTGAGGACGACTTTGATGAGTGAAAACTTCTTGAACTGATCGACGATAATGTTGCTGGGTTTGAAACTAAAAATGAAACATTTGAAGACTTTGAAATTCTTGAGGTTGGAAGCAATGAAACTGCTGATTAAACATAATGATGATTTTTCTGAAACTGTTGAAACCCCTTGCGACTTGATCGTGTCAATTGAACCTCACTTTGATCACTTGTTTTTCAATGATAAATTTTTGTAGCATATGAACTCTTTTTGGAATAACACTGTTTTTGAGAAAAAACGATTTCAAAATTTACTGAAAATTCACTTGTTTGGTTTTAACTTTAGGTTTTGAATGAACCTTTAGTCAACAAAATTTCCAATATCAAAGAAAAACTGAACAACGTTTCTTAAAACAATTGTGGGGGCGAGAGTGATGCACACGTCTTTCAATTTATACATCATCTGAACAAATCAAACTTTGTTTTTGAAACTTTTACCGAACACTGACTCGATGAACTCTCTTTAGTTGCTATAGAAATTAAATTCGATTTTAGGATCAATTGTAAGCTCAAAATTTTAAAATTAGCAACCCAAAATTTTGAAAAAAACAAAATTTGTTTTTCCAAATCCAACACGTAATATAAAATCCTTTATGATTTGGTTTTATATGCTTAAGTTGTGTCTCATAATCTTAATGAGGCTGATCCATTGGTCCATTGAGGGCCGGTTCATCTATTCGATGACTGTGTATTTTCTGCAAGGGTACTCGGTAAGCTATGCTGACCCTCTTATTTTATTTCCTTTTCACTAAGATATGTCTGATTAATGACTGTGAGGACACAATCACACTCAAGTGTGAGGGGAATTTACATTACATCAGCTATTAAATTTTATGAACTAGGTCATTCATTGAACAAGGATTAACATAAATTCATAAATAACACCTTGGTTCTTGTTTGATAAGTTGAATTGTTGGGTGATGGGAATGAACATTATTTATTCATTGAGTTGTAATGTGTCTTTTTAAGATGCTAGTTTGAGATTGTGCAGACGTTAGTCGTGTTCTGGAGTAAGCGTGTCAACCCTTGTTATACATGTTAGAATGTGTAAGTAAAAAAAAAATTTGCACCTACATTTTTGGATTTTTGAGTTTGTTTTCATGCACAATATTTTTTCTCACTCAAATTTCAAAATCATAAGTTCTAAAATCCACTTGGCCCAATTAAGGATAAATGACTCATTGTAGCATTCTTCTTCGATACCCCCACATTATTCAAACCCAAGTTTTAGTCGAATTACATCCATGTTTCGACAAATTTTTCTTATATTGGTATACTTAAGAACCTTGTACTGATTTCTTTTCAAAGGTTTAAAAACGTAACTTTTTATACCAATATTACACCACCCACTCCATACTTGTTTTAAGGTAGGATAACCATATACCACATCTTATTTTTTATGGGTTATCTATCTTACGAAACTTTGCTTATCTTTCCTTTCAGCTTGTTATATAACATCAATCTAGACTTGTGTGTTGAATAAGGGTTATAGAAGTAAAGTAATTAGGGAACAAAACTTTCCTTTCATGAAGTGTTGGTTATGATTCACTTATTAGAGGAGGAATCAAATGAAATAATATACGGTATCATTCCATTCCATATGTAACACCCCGAATTTTCTATTAACAGTAAATTAACAAATTAAAGTATAATTAATTCTAAATGATAGAATTAAGGGAAACAGGTTACGTCATTGCGTTCATCTCGAAATTCTGCTTGAGATAGAGTCCGAGTTTGCATAAATCGGACTCCGTATGAAGGAGTTATGACCTCCGGAAATTTCAGAATTCGATTTAAAATTCAAACAGCTCGAAAACATGTTCAAAATTCAAAACTGGATCTGAACTGGGCTGGGCAGGAATTTTCCCGCCCAGGACCCAGGTCAACCAGTGGGTCGACCTGGGAGTCGACCTGGGTACCCAGGTCGACTATGTAGTCGACCTGGGGGTCGACCTGCTTGGTCTGGTCCTGGCTCGGTTTCTGGGGTTTGGCTGTGTCACTAGGGCTGACTTGTCACTTTCTGATTGGCTTCTCTTGAGACAGATGGCCTTGATTAACTCTAGCTTTATCGATGGCTCTAATTAGTTTGAAATTCTATATAAGCAACCTTAGTCTCCAACCTAAATTCACACAAATAAAATAGAGCAAGAGCCGTCATGCTGCTGGAAGGAAGCCAAGAGTAGCCTCCACTTGAAGAAAGCTTAGAGATGAGCAAAACTAAAGAAAAAACAAGATTCAACCAACGTTTATCTACCTAAAGGAAAGTATTGCAAATTCAGAACTCAGAATCCAGAATTCAAGTTCGTCGTTTGTTGTAAGTATAGTGATTTTTCCGATGGGAATAAAATTAAGATTTGATTCGATGTAAATTGGAAATGGTATTGTGCTATTGTATAACGATGATGTTAATTCATATCTATGTGTTGCAATGATTGTGTTGTGAATGATATTGGATGTTTGAGGTATGATTGACTTGATGTTGGATCCATTAGAATGTTTGTGGATTAATCTAGTTGATGTTGGATCTATTCAAATTCACATACAAGTTATTTGGTTCGTATCTACACCTATATGTTTATGTGATTATATAGTTTGTATGTGATTAAGATCTCATGTATATACTTTATGCTAAACCTCTATGCCTAAATGATTAAGTTCATATACATGCTCATATGTTTATACAAAAGTTGCAAGTTCATAATTGGATCCATGCCAAGATCCACTTTTATACATGTTTCATGTTATAATTGGACATATGATTGGATCTAGTTCACACATGTGATAAAATTATACATACTTTATGGACATGCCATATTCTTGTCATATGCTAGTGATGTTCGATGTTATGCCTAGATCTAAACATGTTTAGGCTTATGTTGTCTAAATCATATGATAATTCATGTGACACCTATTTAGTTAGATCCCTATTTCAATGCAAGTTTACATATATGTAAGTTGATTTAGTCTATGTTGCAAATTCACATATATGTATGTTGATTTAGTCTACGTTGCAAGTTCACACCTATGATATTCATGTTGACTATTTTGCAAGTTCAAACCTATGATGTTCATATTGACTATGCCGAAAATGCCAAGTTTACACCTATGCCATGTTCACGTTAATGAATTTCTTTAAGCCAATTTTGTGTACGCTAAATTATGCTAAGTTTTAGCCTAATATTATATGTTAAAAATCATGCGGACGAAGAATTAGGCTAAGATTGTTAGCCTAATATTTAGACGGGGTAACGTTGGGAAAAATTGCTAATTATAGGAAACTTGACATAAATTGGTGAAAAATATATGTATTGGCATGTTTGGCACATGCCAATAATTGGTGGCACTTAAATGGTATAAAATTCTCATACCAAAAATGATGAACTTGGAAAGTGGAACACAACATTTAATTGTTAACAAATTTACATATAACAAGTAATAGAGACAAATATGTAAATTTAGAAAATACGAGTATGCTTAACCCGAGGTTGGATTGAGTTGTGATGTAAACCTGCCCGGACCCGCCCGGCTGTCCAGTAATCACAACAATACCTATCCAATGTGAGAGGTTAAGCATTGAGCCCAATAAGGACCCGAGGTTAGACTGAGTTACGGTGTAAACCTGCCCGGGACCGACCAGCACATCCAGTAACCATAACAATACCTGTTTAATGTGAGTGGTCGGTGCTTTAAAAAGCTAAGGACAGACAAGTCAGGATGGTAGGGTTAAATTAACTAAAACACTTAACCAATTCAACATGTTAATTAAACTGATGGGTGGGGTTAGGTAAATACAGACACTTAACAACTTAACATGTTTGACTAGAAAACCCTAGTAATGGGGACCCATTTCAGCAGTAACCCAAGTAGGTATCATGGTACCCTGAAACTAGGCAGGGTGGGGCACGATTACTGGGTTGATTGTAAGCGGTCAAAAGCGACGGCGGTTGGTGCAGCAGTGTGGGTTCTAACGGAGTGCGGGCGTGCACACACTTCGGAGTAGACAAACAGGGCACTGGGCACCAGTAGTATAATCTATGCATTCTAGGATTGTGTCAGGCCGCCACCATGGGACTTGATACACCCCATGGTGGGACCAGCATAGGTATCTACAATCATTGGGGGCCGTATGACACATCTGATTTTGCGAGTAGGAGCCGATCTTTAGAAAGTGGATCACTTCACCCCGATCATGGGGTGCCAGTTGAGACAATGCAAGTAGGTGCAGAGATATAGTGTGGGGTGCGATATATTCGGTTCAAACTGCTTTATCTTAGTTTATGATACTTTCCTATTTCCAGTTTATACCTATCATGCCCTTTTTCTTATTCTCATACTGAAGAGTCACTAGACTTACCAGGCTTTATGTCTGACTCTATTTTTCTTTGGTTTTCTTTTCTTCCGTTCCCCCCGCCTCCCCTCGCAGGTCCACAGGGAGGAAACAACCCAGCTTAGTCAGACTCTTTGCAAGCTTTAAGATAGTAGATGTATGGTTTGGACTCTCTTTCCTTGGCTATGGCTTTTGGACACGTTCTATGGGGATTTATGCAGCTTTTATTATGTTTTATACTTCTTTATTTAATAATCAAAACAGAAATGATGATGTAATGTTTTGGAAATTATTATGAGACAATTATGGAAATGTTTTGTATGAACACGTATTTATGAAATGAAAGTCTGTTTGTTTTCCGCTGCTTATACATATGTGTTTATATTTGTCTTGTGTTTTATTTGTGACTTTTACTTATAAACCTCCACCGAAGTTAAGGCATTCCCTTTGTGAGTGACCTTAATGGAGGTGGGGTGTTTTACTTGGTATCAGAGCACAGATTTACCGGATTGGATAAAGGTTTTTGAAACTATTTTCAAAAAAAGAAGTTTAAAGAAGCATATTTTTTCAAGGAAAAACATTGTTTTTAAACGGCGTAGTCCCCCAAAGCCATATGCACTATCTCTCTATCCTTTTGTCTTGAATACTTTCCTTTTTTGTTCCAGCATGTCTGGAGATCTTAACCTTCCAGAAGGAGTACAGATACCTGGTTGGTTCCGAAGGTACCTAGAGGCTAGGGCCAATGGTGCGGTCCCAGCAGACATTCATCCTCCCACAGTGGCAGCGGTTCCTCCTCCTCCTCCTCGTGGAAATACTTTCGCTAAGACGTGTAGAGACTTCAAGGCTATGGGTGGAAAGGACTTTTATGGAACTGAATCCTTTGTGGTAGCAAGGAACTGGCTGAAGTAGACCGAAGATTTGTTCGTCATCTTCGAAGTTGACGACAGGAAAAAGATACAGCTAGCAGTGTGGTTGCTTAAATATGAAGCTTCCTATTGGTGGGAAGTTACCCATGCTGAGAGGCCAGTAGAAACTTGGTAAGATTTCAGGATGAGGTTTGAGATGAAACTCCTCTCCCAAGATGAAAGAAGCCTACAGATGGAGAAGTTCCTAACTCTTAAACAAGGAAGTATGACGATCAAGGAGTACGTCAATCAGTTTAATCAGCTGGCCAGATTTGGGCTGGATTTAGTAAACACCCAACACAAAAAGGCCCTTCGCTACGTCAAAGGTCTGAATGAGCCTCTACATAGCCTTGCTATGACTCATATACCCATGGGGGCGACTTATGAAAGCTTGGTGGACATGGCGCTGCTACACGAGGAAGATAAAGGGCAGAAAGAGGCAAAAGTGGAAGTGCCTCAAGAAAAGAAAGAGGGTTTGCAGGCTAAGAAAACAGACTTCTAGAAGGGTGGGAAGAACAACAAATCCCATGAAAAGAGAAGGTGTAATTTCTGTGGCATTGTTGGACATATAGTGAAAGACTGCAGAAAAAAGAAAGTGAAGATGAATGGTGGCGGTTTCCATTGCGGCGAGACTGGACACATGGCTAAGGACTGCCCAAAGAAGCGGGGGCAGGGACAGAGAACTGGATCCACGTCAGGTGAACAGGTTCACGCGCTGTTGGCACCTCCGCAGGAACGAGGTAGAAATATTTCTGTAGAAAGCTTAGTTTATCTCTATGATCATCCAGTTCGCACTCTCTTTGATTCTGGTGCATCACACTCCTTTATTTCATCTGCTTTAGTAGAATCTCTACAACTAGACACTAGTATGATAGAAGATCCCTTGGTTGTTTCAAATCCGATTGGGAGCTCAACTTATTTGTCAATGGTTTGTTTTGATTTGAAAATCACTATTCTAAGTGTTGAGTTTAGATGTAGTGCCTTTGTTTTGGGTTTCTCGGGATATGGACTGATCTTAGGCATGGACTGGTTATCCAGTAATGGTGCCATTCTTGATTGTGAGAAAAGAGTGGTTAGACTCTTGACTCGGCTCGGTAACACTCTAGAAATTTATTGTAATCCCTTGAATGCTGTTATGCTTAGTTATCTAGAGTCGCTTGATGCTTCTGTTGAGAACTTGCAGTCGGTTAGAGTAGCCCGTGAATATCCAGATGTTTTTGAAGAGGTGAAGGGCTTAGCTCCGAGGCGGGAAATAGACTTCCGCATATATCTTGTTGATAATGCAAAGCCCGTAGCTTTACCTGTCAGACACATGGCTCCAAAGGAGAGAAAGGAGCTCAGTAAGCAAGTTAAGGAGCTTCTCGAGAAGGGGTTTAAAAGGCAGAGTATTTCGAAATGGGGTGCTCCAGTGGTGTTCACCACCAAAGCAGATGGCTCACTACGTCTTTGTGTGGACTATAGGGAGCTAAACAAGCTGACTAAGAAGAATAGGCACCCGCTTCCCAGGATAAACGATTTGTTTGATCAGCTTGTAGGGGCATCGGTCTTCTCCTAACTTGATCTGGCTACTGGGTTCCATCAGCTAAGGGTGGCTGAAGATAGCATTGATAAGACGGCGTTCAGAACCCCAGACGGTTTCTTCGAGTGGCTTGTCATGCCTTTCGGATTGACAAACGCACCCGCTTATTTCATAGACCTAATAAGCAGGGTGTTCAGCGAATTCCTCAATAAGTTCGTGGTGGTCTTCGTAGATGATATTTTGATCTTCTCAAAGAATGAGGAAGAACATGGTCAGCATCTGAAGGAAATCATGGATACTCTCCGTGCACATCAGCTAAAAGCAAAATTCTCCAAGTGCCACTTCTGGAGAGAAGAGGTAAGGTTTCTTGGACATGTAGTGTCCAAAGAGGGGTTAGCTGTGGACCCTGCGAAAGTGGTGGCAGTGCAAGATTGGAAGACACCAAGAAATGCAACCGAAGTCCGAAGCTTTCTTGGGCTAGCCGGTTTTTATTGAAAGTTCATTAGAGATTTCGCGAAAATCTCAGCTCCACTCACAAGGCTAACAAAGAAGAATCTAGCGTTCGCTTGGGATTTGGATTGTGTTATTGCTTTCCAACGCTTAAAAAGGGCTCTTACAACAGCACCAGTTCTGACTTTGCCTGATGGAAGCAAGATGTTCACAATATACACGGATGCTTGTGGTACGGGACTAGGCGATGTTCTGATGCAAGAAGGGAAGGTAGTAGCTTATGGTGGAGGACAATTGAAAGTTCATGAAAAGAACTACCCAACCCACGATCTTGAGTTGGCCGCCATCGTCTTTGCACTTAAGTCTTGGCGCCATTATCTTCTAGGTGAGAAATTTGAACTGTATATTGACCATACATCATTGAAATACCTATTCTCATAGAAAGATCTCAACTTGAGGCAGCAAAGGTGGATGGAGTTCCTTGCCTCGTACGATTTTGAGATTTCCTATACTCCTGGCAAGGGCAATGTAGTAGCAGACGCCTTGAGTAGAAAGAAGCTGACCTTAAGCCCTCTCTTTGTAAAAAGTAAAGCTTAGAGTAAATAGCCAGTTATGACTTTAGGCCCTCCTCTGATTTTGTACCTGGTTTGTTGGCATCACTAGAAGTATGGCCCACTCTTTTAGACTCAATAGGGGCCGCACAACGTGAAGACCCTCAGCTTGTGGATGTGATTGATAAACTAATTAGGGGTGAAACTTCTAGTCACCTCAATAGGTACTCTATCGATGATAAGGGTTGGCTGAGGCGAGATGGAAGACTATGCGTCCCACAAGCAAGGGATTTAGTAAAAATGGTTCTCGAGGAAGCACACCATTCCAAGATGACAATACACCCAGGTGGAGGCAAGATGTACAAGGACGTAAAGAGAGTTTTCTTTTGGAGTGTCATGAAAAAGGATGTGGCAGATTTCGTTTCTAAGTGCGTGATATGCCAACAGGTCAAGGCGGAACAAAAGAATCCTGGAGGACTGCTTCATCCTCTAGAAGTCACTCAATGGAAGTGGGATAGCATTTCAATGGACTTCATTGATGGGTTGCCTAGGTCTAGAAGGGGCAATACTAGCATTTGGGTAAAAGTGGACAGGCTCACAAAAGGCACCCACTTTATACCTATCAAGAGTAGAAGGACTGCCTCGTCTCTAGCTTCTCTTTATCTCAAGGAAATAGTTTGACTCCATGGAATACCCTCCAGCATAGTGAGTGCCCGAGATCCTATCTTTACAAGTGAATTTTGGCGAAGTCTGCGAGAAGCTGTAGGCACACAGTTATGCTTGAGCACGGCCTATCACCCCCAAACTGATGGTCAGACGGAAAGGGTGAACAGAGTATTAGAAGATCTTCTGAGACTGTGCGTTCTTGACTTTGGAGGAACATGGGAGGATCATCTTCCTTTAGCGGAATTCGCCTACAACAACAGCTACCAAGCCACCATCGGCATGGCACCCTTCGAAGCTTTGTATGGAAGACCGTGTCGATCACCAACTTGTTGATGGGAGTCTACAAACAAGCTTATACTTGGGCCAGATATGATTAGAGAGACTTCAGAAAAAGTGGACTTGATACGAAGGAGAATGAAGACTGCCCAAGACAGACAGAAATCCTATGCAGACAAAAGAAGGACCGACCTTGAGTTTGAGGTTGGGAACAAGGTTTTCCTTAAGGTATCTCCCTTAAGGAACGTCGTTCGCTTTGGATCCGCAGGAAAGCTAGCACTAAGATTTGTAGGACCGTTCCCTATCATCGAGAAGATTGGGAAGATGGCTTATAGAGTAGAGCTGCCCGAAAGGTTGGCTGGAATTCACATTGTCTTTCACATTTCTCATCTTCGGAAATGTCTACATGAATCTGCAGAAGTGGTAGAGCCAAGCATTCTAGAAGAAGCCAAAGTGGAACGCGAAGCAACTGTGAGGAGAGTTCCAACCCGCATCTTAGGAACTGAAGTGAAAAAGCTACGCAACCGCAAAGTCAAGCTTGTCAAAGTTCAGTTGAGCGATGCCGAGGAAGACTCGACTTGGGAAACTGAGGACAGAATACGCACGGCCTACCCTTTTCTTTTTTAGGGTACATCTTTGATCTCTCTTTTTCCTTAAGTTGTGCTTGTATCTATATTTTTAGGTATACCTCCTCGATATTATCCTTTATCCTTAGGTAGAAACCCCTTTCAATGTAACATGTAATTGAAACATGTTATGATTGATGGCTGCAAGTGGTTGCTCGTGGATGCATATACACAAACAACCTAGGTTTTAGATCGGCTCAGTCACTTCATATTGCATATGCATATATGTATTCATATTTGTATGTGGTTGAAAATTGATATGTTGTCATATGGATGTCACATTTGTATGAATGGTTGCGCACTCATGTAGAATTATGAGTAGGGAAAATTTTGCATACATAATGGATTTACGACACTTACATGATTCGCATTAAGGAGGTCAACTGAGTCAGTAGACTGCCTAATTTTTGCATTAGATAAGGACATATACACACACTATGCATATGATCATGAAGCATTAGAAGTGTTTTAAGGACAATGGACGCCTGTGTTTGTTGGTTGACTAGATGGACGATTGGATGCTAGGATATACGTTCTTCTAGACTTGAAGATTTCGGGGACGAAATCCTTTAAGGAGGGGAGAATGTAACACCCCGAATTTTCTATTAACAGTAAATTAACAAATTAAAGTATAATTAATTCTAAATGATAGAATTAAGGGAAACGGGTTATGCCAATGCGTTCGTCTCGGAATTCTGCTTGAGATAGAGTCTGAGTTTGCGTAAATCGAACTCCGTATGAAGGAGTTATGACCTCCGGAAATTTCAGAATTCGATTTAAAATTCAAACAGCCCGAAAACATGTTCAAAATTCAAAACTGGACCAGAACTGGGTTGGGCGGGAATTTTCCCGCCCAGGACACAGGTCGACCAGGGGGTCGACATGGGAGTCGACCTGGGTAACCAGGTAGACTATGTAGTCGACCTGGGGGTCGACCTGCAGGTCGACCTGACCTGCTTGGTCTGGTCCTGGCTCGGTTTCTGGGGCTTGGCTGTGTCATTAGGGTTGACTTGTCACTTTCCGATTGGCTTCTCTTGAGACGGATGGCCTTGATTAACTCTAGCTTCATCGACGGCTCTAATTAGTTTGAAATTCTATATAAACAACCTTAGTCTCCAACCTAAATTCACACAAATAAAATAGAGCTAGAGCCGTCATGTTGCTGGAAGGAAGCCAAGAGTAGCCTCCACTTGAAGAAAGCTTCGAGACAAGCAAAACTAAAGTAAAAACAAGATTCAAACAACGTTTATCTACCCAAAGGAAAGCATTGCAAATTCAGAACTCAGAATCCAGAATTCAAGTTCGTCGTTTGTTGTAAGTATAGTGATTTTTCCGATGGGAATAAAATTAAGATTTGATTCGATGTAAAATGGAAACGGAATTGTGCTATTGTATAACGACGATGTTAATTCTTATCTATGTGTTGCAATGATTGTGTTGTGAATGGTATTGGATGTTTGAGGTATAATTGACTTGATGTAGGATCCATTAGAATGTTTGTGGATTAATCTAGTTGATGTTGGATCTATTCAAATTCACATACACGTTATTTGGTTCATATCTACACCTATATGTTTATGTTATTATATAGTTTGTATGTGATTAAGATCTCATGTATATACTTTATGCTAAACCTCTATGCCTAAATGATTAAGTTCATATACATGCTCATATGTTTATACAAAAGTTGCAAGTTCATAATTGGATCCTTGCCAAGATCCACTTTAATACATGTTTCATGTTATAATTGGACATATGATTGGATCTAGTTCACACATGTGATAAAATTATACATACTTTATGGACATGTCATATTCTTGTCATATGCTAGTGATGTTCGATGTTATGCCTAGATCTAAACATGTTTAGGCTTATGTTGTCTAAATCATATGCTAATTCATGTGACACCTATTTAGTTAGATCCCTATTTCAATGCAAGTTCACATATATGTAAGTTGATTTAGTCTATGTTGCAAATTCACATATATGTATGTTGATTTAGTCTACGTTGCAAGTTCACACCAATGATATTCATGTTGACTATTTTGCAAGTTCACACCTATGATGTTCATATTGACTATGCCGAAAATGCCAAGTTTACAACTATGTCACGCTTACGTTAATGAATTTCTTTAAGCTAATTTTGTGTATGCTAAATTAGGCTAAGTTTTTAGCCTAATATTATATGTTAAAAATCATGCGGACGAAGAATTAGGCTAAGATTGTTAGCCTAATATTTAGACAGGGTAACGTTGGGAAAAATTGCTAATTATAGGAAACTTGAGATAAATTGGTGAAAAATATATGTATTGGCAAGTTTGGCACATGCCAATAATTGGTGGCACTTAAATGGTATAAAATTCTTATACCAAAAATGATGAACTTGGAAAGTGGGCCACAATATTTAATTGTTGAAACACCCCACCTCCGTTAGGGTCACTCTCAAAGGGAATGCCCTAATTTTGGTGGAGGTTTATAAGTATAAGTCACAGATATACAAGACAGATATAGGAACACATATTTGTAAACAGCGGAAGAACAACAAACTTTTATTTCATAAAAGCAAATACGTGTTACAAAACATCACCATGATTGTCTTACATCCTTTCCAAAAACATAACATAACATTTTCATAATCTGTCTTGAGTACATTATTTATAGAAGCATAAATAAAACATAGATAAACTGCAAAAGCCCCATAGTGGATTGTCCAAAGCCATAGTTCAAAGCGAAAAAGTCCAAGCAATACATTTCTCTTCTTCAAGCTGGATGTTAAGGTTGGTCAAGCTGCTGTGTTCTGTAACGACCCAGAAATTTGGACAACTGAAATATGAGATTAAATAAGGTTTAACTATGAATAATCAATTTTATATTGAGGTTAGAAAGTAAAAAAATCGAATATATGGTCTGAGTACAAATGTAAGTCAATATTTTAATTCAGAATGGTTGATCTGGAATCGAATATTTATCTTTCAATATTTGAATATGATTTTTCGACTGAAATATAGATGGTTAAATAAACGTTATCGACGTTAAGTGAATTGAAGAATATATTTGTTGAAAAACTGAAAATTTGTTTGGAGATGTGTGTATGTATGTACATGAAGAAATTTAAAATTTAACATTTCAGATTTGAAAGCGAACGGGGTTGTCGGTAGACAAACGAAATAAAATCGGTATACCAATGAATAATAAAATAAAAATAACGGTGTATACAGATGGAGTCGGAATACGACCAGAATAATATTTTTTTGGATTTAGAACGCAGAAATAAAGAAGTACATATAATTTGTATCGCATTTGGAAATTTTGATTTAGCGGTGTGAAACTAAAAGTGGTACATAGTTATTCGGGGTAAAATATAATATTTAATTTAGCAAATGAAACATCCCCCGTATACCCTCTTCCCAAATAACACCGTCCTCAGTTGAATATGAAAGCTCCTGTTCCTGCCTCGGCTCCCACGGATACTTGGCCACCACACTACGATGCCTTCATCCGCACGGGTTCTCTTCTATAAATCACGCAATCTCCTTCAAGTTTTCATCAGCAAAAATCAATCGCATCTCTTTCATATGTATGGCCGAAAACCCCAAATTTTTGTTCCTTCCCCTAAAAATCGAATCATCCCCAAAATTTAATCTTTCCCCAAGTCGGTCGCCTCCTACTGTAAATCGATGGCGCTTCACCCATCGCCTGCTCCTAAACCACCCCTCCTCCAGCAAGAACAACAATCAATTCGTCCTTCCTACCTCCGAAATGTTTCTCTCCAGATCGATGCTTCTCGTAGCCGCCTTCGAAGCCAAATCACGAGCCATCGAGCTCTAAATCACCTCGATTGAAGCTGGTGTTTCTCCCTTCTGAGATGTTCAAGCCACCGCAACCTTATCTTCCATTGACCATTGGCTTCCACAAGCATCACATGCAACCGAGTCGCGTCTGCAGGTGAGCATCGCTCACGATTGATTAATCATTGAGTCAAGTTATTAACCTCAGTGATTAACTAAATATGATAGTCAATCTTTGATTGTTTAGAACTGCTTATGCATACCATGTTCATTTTGGTTGCCATGTCAATTGCTGAAATATTAAACCAGTACATTTTATGATTTCCGAACCTGATTTGGGTGGTACTTGATGTTTATAAATCACCTTTGTCATGTTTCTTAGCATTAGTCTGAAATCTTGAGTACATGCTGTTGCAAGGTACCATTGATTGACCATGACTTGATTTACATGCTGCACCACTTGTATAACACAGTCTTGAGTTCCATTATTCACTTATACCATTTTATGTACTTGAACATAGCCTTCCCTGTGAACAAAATCTAAACAGCCTACGTGTTATAAACCGCATTATGTTAGGGAATCATGCTAGGAATGCTTTAATCTACAGAGGTAGTTTTTGTTATCATGACAACCTTCTTTATGGTCATGAATTTTTTTTCTAAATACAGGCACACCTAATGATACTTTGTTATTTTAACGGAGTCGAAGCCTGTAGACGTCTCCTTTCTTGTAAACAACATTAGTATTTAGGAAAGTAGAAAAATAAAGTGAAGAATCACAGTAGCGCCTTTTCTAGCAGCCATCAAATTATGTTAATGGTAGTCTAAATTTGTCATGATTTTTGGTGCTCGCTACTGTCTAGTTCGCTGATGCACTTAATTGTTCTACGGAATTTCATTAGATTGATTTTGTTTTATGCTACTAAATTGTCCTACTGGGTTGCATTTTAAATGTTTGAGTTTTAAGACGTTCGTGAGTCAAGTGTTCCCATGGGATGTTTGTAATTGGTAATCAACCTAGCAATATTGCGTTTGAAACTTATATGGAAATTAGTAAATAAATGTTCGGAAGACTGCCTATTGAGTATTGTTATATTAACAGTATTGATCTGGTTATGAGATAAAATTAATAATCTACTACGCTATAAAAGCTATGTCAATATTATTAAATTTAATGAAGCGACGAAAGACTGGCTAGTTAATTTAGTTGGACAACCAAGAAAGAGTGTTCTTTACAACATGACATAGGTTTAGGGGATCAAATACTTAACCAAGTGAACTGGGTGTTACTCCTGTATGTAAATATAAAGGTTATCTGCGTAAACTTTGTTAAATTGTGCTACTTCCTTGTGCATTACCCATTTTACATAAAAGTATGCAAAATCTCTTGCTGTATATGCTCACGCATGGGACATGATATTGGTGTACTGTCCTGATCTGAACCATTATATGTACATGCCATGTTACATTAGAATACATTCAAACCATATGTGCTTTACACTATATCTCATATATGTGCCTGGGTATCCCATTTTTAATTGCGACGTTGGCTTGGGCTGTTTCTCTCCTTACCTTATATTGCTGTCATTTTTGGCCATTTCTATGCATGGTCATTTTGCTGAAAGTTCATGTGTTTCCATCGAGCCATGCTATGCCTAATCAGTGCAGTCCATTATTTTGCATATTCATGGCTATTCGGGTTGTGTATTCTGAGGGTGTTGAGGCAATACACACGCATATATGTATATGCGTGTGTATATGCAAACATCCGGAACCAACCGTGCCACTTTCTCCTCTTCGGTTCGGGAAGCTGAGGCGGTGTACACGTATATAAGACTATACGTGTACACTCACAAGCTCTCGAGATCGTCCTTCCCTAGAAATAGATAGAACTGATACGAATAGATACCATAACTGTTTATTTTATAGACGACATCTGTGTTGGAAGTTGGGATTGACTATATATTTCAATTTCTATTGAAATTAATTTACTTGAACTATGATTAATCCTGACTCGAGTATTTTTATGTTTTGCATGGGATGCTCGAGTCAGACCCTGAGCATTTCAGATTTAAGGATTTCAGCTTAGGATTTGAAGACTGGCAAAAGCTGGGGTTCCAAAGACAGCGCACTCTGAAGATTTAAAACAGTAAATAATTTCTGTGTTCCGCTGTATAAAAAGGATATTGTATCAAAAATTCTGATTTATAAATAAAGGTTTATTTTGCTGTTCAAAAATCGTGTCTTCTATTTATTATGTACTTTTCTGTGTTGACTCTGCTTTTAAACTCAGTAAGCTAAATAACGGTCCGTCGTTTTAAGCGTTTTAAGTTGGTTTAATCACCAATTTGAAGCAGTCAAAAGGCGGGACGTTACAAGTGGTATCAGAGCTTTGGTTTATTCAAAGCTTAGCTTATTGAGTTTAAAACGGATCTTGAAAATAAAGCGATTTTGAAAAATAATTATTTTGAAATATCAAATATTTTGAAACTAGTGTTTTGAAATTAATACAGCGGAAATAAAAATTTATTTTGAGATTTAAAATTTTGTTCGGAATCCCCAGTCTTCGGAAGTCTTCGAATCCAGGTTTGCGAGAATTATTATTAGATAAGATTCCTTTGTATTTGAATCTCGAACCTATCATCAAATGACATTTAAGGAAGATAATTATAATAGGATCGATGAATCAATTGTGTGTTTTTGGCGATAAAAAAAAAAAAAAAATTGAAATTTATTGGAATAAAATTTCAGATAAGAATTTGATTGAGGAGAGGAAATTGGAAATCGTTTCGGAAATGAGACGATGAATTTTATTTTGAATTCGGAATATAAAATAATAAAATTGAAAAGGGTATAATTATAATTCAATTGTGTCAAAGTTTTTTGGCAAGATAAATTATAATTAGTATAATCGAATACATGGATTCGATAGTGAGGTACAAACTTGTTAATTAATTATCAAGAAGCAAAGTATGAACGAGAGTTGTAAATGGAGCAAAATATGAATAAAGATTTGAATCGAGGTTCAAGTGAAATGAAAGCTAATTGGATATGACGAGTTTAGATTTTGATAAAAGAAATATTTACTTTTTTTTTTGAAGTAAATAACATCTGAAAACGAATATGTTGCGATTGAATTGGAGATGGAGGTGATGAAGTCAACCAGTACGGTGAGATTGTTCTGAAGTTCAGAATATTTTCCGAAGTTCGGAATATGGTATTGAATAATAGATTATTCGAAAAGAAGTTATTTATGGGAGACGATTATGTCGAGTTTCAGGAAAATATTATTTATTTTCCATTTTAAATGTAATATATAAGTAATTAATTATGTATTCAATAAATAAAGTATATTTTAAAGTTAAATATTTCGAGGCATGAACGATTGTTACAATCAACGGTTTTCGTTAAAAAAGTAAAATTTTAATTTGAATTTGAAAGTTATGAGAATTGAAAGTATCGAAGTTGCGAAATTATCTGTTTCAAAGTTAATAATATTGTTCAGTTAAGGTCTGAGAGGTAAATATACCCCAACTTGATTGACCTCATCATTGACTAAGAAATGGATAAGATTCGATAGCAAGAATGGTTAAGTGAAGTAAGTAAATGAGTGCTAGCAGTTAAGTGAAAATATCAGTGTTTTATTTAATAACTGTTTAATGCAAATAACGAATTTAGAAATATTTCCCCTGAGAATAAAGTGATTTTGTAGAATTATAGAAATAAAATATGAAAATTGGAAATGTTTTCAAAAGATCATGGGAGGTGAGCGGATTTTGGAAAGAATGCCGCACGTCGAGAACGAATGATGACAGAACATAAAAGATGTATGTTCGTAAACTGAATTCGAGAATTTGCATAAACAATGATTTGATAAGAAATTAAGAACTGGCTAGAGATTAGTCAAGTTGGATGACTTTCTGAGTGTTGATCTGATGTTGGTTTCGGCCTTCGGGGTTGATACTTAGGAAGTTGTTCGCTTACTAATTGACGGTCGAAGTATGAATGTGAAGAAGTGATAAGGCGTGGAGGAAAAATTTGTGATAAGAAGGAAAAAATCCGGAGTTTTGAGCAAATAAAGATGTTGATGAAGTGATGAATTTTATAATTAGAAATTGAAAGAAAAATTTGGTTTATAGCCAGTGGATTCAGAAAACCGAGTTTGAAGTGATATCAATCAATCATTTGAATTGATTAAGAGTTTAAAGCTAAAGGTTTAATTGAGGGATGTTCGAGTCTAGATATTTAGCATAGAAATTTCGAAACTTATATGGAGAAAAATATGATATAATCAGTTTGAAATAAAGTCTTATATAACAGAATTTATATAAGAATGAGATGTTTGATTTGGAAAAAGAATCTTTTGTAAAGTATGAATTATGAAAAGTATGAGAATTAGATACTATATGTATATAGTATTATATGTTTTCAAGTCAAGATAAGGGAAGTACCATCCTTCTTCTTTGAATTTCGAGCTTATGTAAAAGGACTGCAGATAGCGCAATCTGCAGTGCTGCTGGTGGCGGTAGGTTGTCCGGACATAAAACTCATGAGTTGCCATTGAGCACGACTGCTAGCGTAATTCGCAGGGCTGCAGATAGCCTACGGCGGTCGGATGTTTCTTGAGGGAATCAGGCGTAACCATTGTGATCGCTGCGATCTAGAGTCGTGGGAATTCGACCGTGTAGCGAAATTCGCAGGGCTGCAGATAGCCTACGACAGACGGATGTCTCTTGGGGGAACCAAGCGTAACCATTGTGACTGCTGCGATCTACAGTCGAATGTAAGGGCGTAATCCGCAGAGCTGTGAAAGCTTACGGGTATGGATGTTTCCTGGGGGACCCAGGCGTAACCATTGTGTACCTGCGGTCCACAGTATATGAGATATCTTAGTGATAGTGAGCCACCTGTTTGATGCAGCAGTTAGTCTTCGTGACTTGATTGGTCTTCGTGACCTGATTTGTCTTTGGGACTTGTTTTGTTCCCGTGACTTGAAGTATATTCATAACTCCCTGATTTGTTCCGTGATTCTGAGACAGAGCAATCAATGCTCAGTGACGTCAGAATGTCTTTTGATTCTTAAAATATTATCTGTTGATCTGTCCATGACGAAATTCGCAGGGAAGTGATTTCCTACGGATACGGATGTTTTCTGGGGGATCCAGACGAAACCATTGTGTATCTGCGATTCATGAACAATCAACATATAAATATCACATTGGTACTTTCCGTATCTGCTTTTAAAGGAAATTTTGAAATATTTTCACTAGGAGTTGAAGCAAGGATGTATGTAGTACTTGGAGATTTTAGTCATGCGCCTGGCCAGCGTGTGTCTAACATCTGTAAGGACGACAATAGACTTGTCAAACTTCGAGTTATCAAGTATTTTCAAGTCAATAATTGAAATTAAAGTATATCTAACGTAATAAGTTAAGAAAAAGAATTTTGAAATGTTTTTCAAGTACACAGCTTTGATGTAATAATACAAATATTTTTCCGCACGAATTTTGAAATTGGGATTTTTGGAAATTTTCAAGTCAAAAAATTTGTATATGAAAGAGATGTTATTTACACTCTACAATGAGTTTGAGAAGGATAAAAAGGGATTGAACGTAAGAAGATTGGGTTGACGGTTGCTAAGCCTAGACCCATTAAGGTCGCAACGTTGGATAAGTAACGTTGACAGTTGATGTTTATAATGAGATTTGGAACAGTTGAGATTTATAAATCCAATTTATGCAGAAATTGGAAGTTAAAATGAGAGTGGGTTTGAAAAGAAATTGTATGATGAGATCGAAGGTGAAAATTGAAGTCTATAATGATACGACTCTAACGATCTTTCCTTTTCGAGGACGAAAAGTTTTAAAGGGGGGAAGAATGTAACGACCCAGAAATTTGGACAACTGAAATATGAGATTAAATAAGGTTTAACTATGAATAATCAATTTTATATTGAGGTTAGAAAGTAAAAAAATCGAATATATGGTCTGAGTACGAATGTAAGTCAATATTTTAATTCAGAATGGTTGATCTGGAATCGAATATTTATCTTTCAATATTTGAATTTGATTTTTCGACTGAAATATAGATGGTTAAATAAACGTTATCGACGTTAAGTGAATTGAAGAATATATTTGTTGAAAAACTGAAAATTTGTTTGGAGATGTGTGTATGTATGTACATGAAGAAATTTAAAATTTAACATTTCAGATTTGAAAGCGAACGGGGTTGTCGGTAGACAAACGAAATAAAATCGGTATACCAATGAATAATAAAATAAAAATAACGGTGTATACAGATGGAGTCGGAATACGACCAGAATAATATTTTTTTGGATTTAGAACGCAGAAATAAAGAAGTACATATAATTTGTATCGCATTTGGAAATTTTGATTTAGCGGTGTGAAACTAAAAGTGGTACATAGTTATTCGGGGTAAAATATAATATTTAATTTAGCAAATGAAACATCCCCCGTATACCCTCTTCCCAAATAACACCGTCCTCAGTTGAATCTGAAAGCTCCTGTTCCTGCCTTGGCTCCCACGGATACTTGGCCACCACACTACGATGCCTTCATCCGCACGGGTTCTCTTCTATAAATCACGCAATCTCCTTCAAGTTTTCATCAGCAAAAATCAATCGCATCTCTTTCATATGTATGGCCGAAAACCCCAAGTTTTTGTTCCTTCCCCTAAAAATCGAATCGTCCCCAAAATTTAATCTTTCCCCAAGTCGGTCGCCTCCTACTGTAAATCGATGGCGCTTCACCCATCGCCTGCTCCTAAACCACCCCTCCTCCAGCAAGAACAACAATCAATTCGTCCTTCCTACCTCCGAAATGTTTCTCTCCAGATCGATGCTTCTCGTAGCCGCCTTCGAAGCCAAATCACGAGCCATCGAGCTCTAAATCACCTCGATTGAAGCTGGTGTTTCTCCCTTCTGAGATGTTCAAGCCACCGCAACCTTATCTTCCATTGACCATTGGCTTCCACAAGCATCACATGCAACCGAGTCGCGTCTGCAGGTGAGCATCGCTCACGATTGATTAATCATTGAGTCAAGTTATTAACCTCAGTGATTAACTAAATATGATAGTCAATCTTTGATTGTTTAGAACTGCTTATGCATACCATGTTCATTTTGGTTGCCATGTCAATTGCTGAAATATTAAACCAGTACATTTTATGATTTCCGAACCTGATTTGGGTGGTACTTGATGTTTAGCAATCACCTTTGTCATGTTTCTTAGCATTAGTCTGAAATCTTGAGTACATGCTGTTGCAAGGTACCATTGATTGACCATGACTTGATTTACATGCTGCACCACTTGTATAACACAGTCTTGAGTTCCATTATTCACTTATACCATTTTATGTACTTGAACATAGCCTTCCCTGTGAACAAAATCTAAACAGCCTACGTGTTATAAACCGCATTATGTTAGGGAATCATGCTAGGAATGCTTTAATCTACAGAGGTAGTTTTTGTTATCATGACAACCTTCTTTATGGTCACGAATTTTTTTTCTAAATACAGGCACACGTAATGATACTTTGTTATTTTAACGGAGTCGAAGCCTGTAGACGTCTCCTTTCTTGTAAACAACATTAGTATTTAGGAAAGTAGAAAAATAAAGTGAAGAATCACAGTAGCGCCTTTTCTAGCAGCCATCAAATTATGTTAATGGTAGTCTAAATTTGTCATGATTTTTGGTGCTCGCTACTGTCTAGTTCGCTGATGCACTTAATTGTTCTACGGAATTTCATTAGATTGATTTTGTTTTATGCTACTAAATTGTCCTACTGGGTTGCATTTTAAATGTTTGAGTTTTAAGACGTTCGTGAGTCAAGTGTTCCCATGGGATGTTTGTAATTGGTAATCAACCTAGCAATATTGCGTTTGAAACTTATATGGAAATTAGTAAATAAATGTTCGGAAGACTGCCTATTGAGTATTGTTATATTAACAGTATTGATCTGGTTATGAGATAAAATTAATAATCTACTACGCTATAAAAGCTATGTCAATATTATTAAATTTAATGAAGCGACGAAAGACTGGCTAGTTAATTTAGTTGGACAACCAAGAAAGAGTGTTCTTTACAACATGACATAGGTTTAGGGGATCAAATACTTAACCAAGTGAACTGGGTGTTACTCCTGTATGTAAATATAAAGGTTATCTGCGTAAACTTTGTTAAATTGTGCTACTTCCTTGTGCATTACCCATTTTACATAAAAGTATGCAAAATCTCTTGCTGTATATGCTCACGCATGGGACATGATATTGGTGTACTGTCCTGATCTGAACCATTATATGTACATGCCATGTTACATTAGAATACATTCAAACCATATGTGCTTTACACTATATCTCATATATGTGCCTCGGTATCCCATTTTTAATTGCGACGTTGGCTTGGGCTGTTTCTCTCCTTACCTTATATTGCTGTCATTTTTGGCCATTTCTATGCATGGTCATTTTGCTGAAAGTTCATGTGTTTCCATCGAGCCATGCTATGCCTAATCAGTGCAGTCCATTATTTTGCATATTCATGGCTATTCGGGTTGTGTATTCTGAGGGTGTTGAGGCAATACACACGCATATATGTATATGCGTGTGTATATGCAAACATCCGGAACCAACCGTGCCACTTTCTCCTCTTCGGTTCGGGAAGCTGAGGCGGTGTACACGTATATAAGACTATACGTGTACACTCACAAGCTCTCGAGATCGTCCTTCCCTAGAAATAGATAGAACTGATACGAATAGATACCATAACTGTTTATTTTATAGACGGCATCTGTGTTGGAAGTTGGGATTGACTATATATTTCAATTTCTATTGAAATTAATTTACTTGAACTATGATTAATCCTGACTCGAGTATTTTTATGTTTTGCATGGGATGCTCGAGTCAGACCCTGAGCATTTCAGATTTAAGGATTTCAGCTTAGGATTCGAAGACTGGCAAAAGCTGGGGTTCCAAAGACAGCGCACTCTGAAGATTTAAAACAGTAAATAATTTATGTGTTCCGCTGTATAAAAAGGATATTGTATCAAAAATTCTGATTTATAAATAAAGGTTTATTTTGCTGTTCAAAAATCGTGTCTTCTATTTATTATGTACTTTTCTGTGTTGACTCTGCTTTTAAACTCAGTAAGCTAAATAACGGTCCGTCGTTTTAAGCGTTTTAAGTTGGTTTAATCACCAATTTGAAGCAGTCAAAAGGCGGGACGTTACATGTTCCCTCCCTGTGGACCTGTGGGGGGGGGGGGGGGAACGGAAGAAAAGAAGACGAAAGAAAAGTAGAGTCAGACATAAAGCCTGAGTAAGTCTAGTACTATTTTGTCTATGAATAAAGAACTGGGTATGGTAAGTATAAACAAGAAGTGGGCAAGCACTATAAACTTGGTTAAGTTGTCTAGGGTCGAATATACTATCGTACCCCATGTTAATCTCTGAACCCATACAAACTAGTTTCCAACTGGCACCCCATAATCAGGGTGATGTGATCCATTCTATGATGATCGGCTCCTACTCGCATAGTTACATGTGTCTTACAGCCCCCGATGTTGTAGTTACCTATGCTGGTCCCACCATGGGGTGTATCAAGTCCCATAGTGGCGGCCCGACACAACCTTAGAGTGCACAGGTATGCTACTGGTGTCCAGTGCCTTATTTTTCTGCGCCGGAGTGTGTGCACGCCCGCACCCCGTTAGAACCTACACTGCTACACCACCGCCGTCGATTTGACCTCTTACAATCAGCCCAGTAATCGTGCCCCACCCTGCCTAGTTTCAGGGTATCCTGATACACCTTCTAGGGTTACTGCTGAAAAGGGTCCCCCGTTACTAGGTTTTCTATCTCTAGCCAACATGCTAAGTTGGTTAAGTGTTTTCTAACCTAACCCCCACCAGTCCGTTTAGTTTAGCATGTTCCATTTTGATTAAGTCTTTAGTTCACTTAATCCTAGCAATCCTGACTTAGCCTTAATTGTCTTATTAAGGCCCTGACCTCTCACATTAGACAGGTATTGTTGTGGCTGCCTGTTGCCGGTTGGTTCCGGGCAGTCTTACGCCACAACTCAGTCTAACCTCGGGTCCTTGTTGGGCTCCATGTTTAACCTCCCACATTGGATAGGTATTGTTGTGACTACTGGACAGCCGGGCGGTTCCGGGCAGGTTTACATCACAACTCAATCCAACCTCGGGTTAAACACATCGTATGTTCTACATTTACATATTTTGTCTTTCTTCTTTATTTTCTTATATGTAAATATTTGCGGCCAATTATTAAGTTAATGGTGCAAAGGTTACACCAATCATGGGCCCAACCCATACTTGAATTTGGGCCCTTCTATTTTATATTTTTATTCATTAGTAATTTTAACCCAACGTTATTTTCCCCCGTTTTACACGTCCGTTTATTATATATATATTGGGCTTAGCCTTTTAAAGCCCAATTTAGCCATGCGAAAAGGGGAGGCTTAAAGCGTGATTACATACACCAAAAAGGGGAATGTGAGCGCATGAACTTGCAATATGACGTTGGAAATACAAAATAGAAACTGGTGTACTTGCATAGTGGTAACATATACTTTGGTCATAAAACATAGGTGACATGAATCAAAGCATGTAAAATCACATAGTCATAACTACAACATGAACCTATATTTTTATTTAGGCATAATGTCAAACATAAGCAAATCATGTTCATAAGACTACTACATACTTACAAAGGTGTCTACTTTTGTGACTAATACTAAAGTATAATTAAATTTGTTCACATAACCATGGCATAAATGTTTCTAATATGAAATCATGATTTTTACTTTAGTCATGTAAACTTGCAAAAAGGGATTTTTGAATCTAACCTAGCTATGTACCACATATGTCATCATATAATTCTTGTAAACAAGATAGACTTAATCATGGATTTCAATTATGCCAAATATCATTCATAGCCTAGCCATATTCATAAGTTTGCAAAATAGGTTTTCTAGTACAAAAGCATGGCTTAATACATGATGCCCAATTTTCAACATAATTTCATATGGATTATGATAACCCAAACCTATTCCAATTACTTCATAAAAATGACGTTTGTATAAAAATACACATTATGATGGCATAGTAGCAAAGCCCCAAACTTGCATGAATTTAAATCAACTACATACATGTAGCTTCAACATGGATTACATAATTTGCGAAATATTCCAAACGTATACTTGCATAGAACTACCGCATGTAGTTCTTTATAACATGAATAACATAATTCAAGAATATCCAAACGTATACAATATTCCAACGCACAAATATGAATTACTTTATCGCCACAAATCAAGTATACATATCTACACAATCATTTGTTCATACCAAAGTAATACTCTACTTACAATCGTTGCGGCGAATTCTCTAATTTAGGAATTTAGAGATGTGACTCCTTTTGACGTAGGCGTTGATTTGCTTTGTTTGAATTGCTTTAGGCTTTAGAATTTTCCTCCTAATCTTCTCTCCAATTTGGTGGCTACCCCTAGTCGTTCCTCAGCAACATGGCGGCTTTGTTCTTATTTTTGAATGAATAGATTAGGGTTAGTCTAGGGTTGTTTTTATAGGGGTAATGAACTGATTAGAACCATTGATGTTGCTTGGATTGATCGTAGCCATTCATCCTAAGGAGAGACCAATTAGAGCTTGCCACCTAGCCCTAATGACAAAGCAGACCACAGAAAATTGACCAACAGAGAATAGGCCAGCCGGGTTAGACTGGGTTCGACCTGGTCTGGACCAGGTCGATACCCATGTCGACAGCCCTGTCGACAGGCCTGTCGACCTGGTTAGACCAGGTCGACAGCCCAGTCGACCTGGGTGCGTGAGGCGGGTGTTCTTCCGCCCTGGCCCATTCGGCCCCACTTTTAATTTTTTTTAAACTGTTTTATTCTGTTTGAATTTTAAATTTAATTCAAAAACTTCCGAAGGCCATATCTTCTTCATACGGACTCCGTTTTTCGAAAACTCGGACTCTATTTCGCGTATTTTTCCGAGACGAACGCAATGGCGTATCCCGTTTCCCTTAGTTCTTTGATTTGAAATTAATTATACTTTAATTTGTAAATTTCACAGTTATAGAATTCGCGGGGTGTTACATTCTCCCCCACATAAAAGGATTTCGTCCCCGAAATCTTCAAGTTAGGAGGAATGTATATCCTAACATCCAATCATCCATCTACTCAACCATCAAACACGAGCATCCATTGTCCTTAAAAGACTTCTAATGTTTCATGATCATATGCGAAGTGTGTGTGTACATGTACTTATCTAATGCAAAATCAGGCGGTCTACTGATTCAGTTGACCTCCTTAATGCGAATTATGTAAGTGCCATGAATCCATTATGTATGCAAATTTTCCTATTCATGATTCTACATGAGTGCACAATCATTCAATACAAATGCAGCATCCACATGACAACACATTAAAGTTCAACCATATACAAATGCAAACATATATGCATATGCAATATGAAGTGACTGAGCCGATCTAAACCCTAGATTGTGTGTGTATATGCAACCACGAGCAACCACTAGCAATCACTTGTAACCACTTGCAACCATCATACATAACATGTTTCAATTACATGTTTCCATCCAAAAGGATTCTACCTAAAAGATAAGATAGATAAAAGCGCAACTTAAGGAAAATAAAAGGTCAAGGATGTACCCTCGAACAGAAAAGGGTAGGCAGTGCGTATTCTAGCTTCAGTTTCCCAAGTCGCGTCTCCCTCGGCGTCGCTCCACTGAACTTTGACGAGCTTGACTTCACGGTTGCGTAGCTTCTTCACTTCCGTTCCTAATATGCGGTTTGGAACTTTTCTTATGGTTGCTTCGCGTTCCACTTCGGCCTCTTCTAGGACATTTGGCTCTACCACCTCAGCAGACTCATGTAGACATTTTCGGAGATGTGAAACGTGAAAGACGTTGTGAACTCCGGCCAATTTTTCGGGTAGCTCTAATCTATAGGACATTTTCCCAATTGTTCCTATCTAAAGGTATAGTCGAATGAAGCAAGTAAAAACTTTGTGCCCATTAGGCAATGTCAAAACTGAAAACCTATGCCACATATATATTGATTAGGAGAAGAACTCTCTAAGCATCAGCCCCGAAGACCGAAATCAACATCAGACTGACACCCAAAGAGTTACTCAACCCAACCACCATATATGATTCTAGGAAACTAAGCATGATGGACTCCTTTTAGGTCACAAGGGAGTCCCTTTCTAAGACCAATCTGTATCCTACAAAACCCAAAAACTTTAGTCAAACCAATGAACACCCTCGAGCCCCAACATGTGTTACTAACAGATGAGTCATACTCCCTATGCGGTTTGCAACAGAAAATGGATTGAGAATGGGACCGAGAGGATATACAGAAAAGATACCATGCAAGTAAGATCTACAGGAAGAGAGGGATCAAGGATATACTCTTAAGAAGAGATATTATGCACGAATCTAGTCTTCAATCTTCTAAGTCGCATTTCTTGAGCTTAACTCCATTATGCTTTGTCCGTCTTTAACTTCACAATTTCGTAGCTTCTTAATTCTTGTTTCCAAAATATGAGTTGGAACCTATTTCTCGTTCCTCTTTCACTTATTCTCCTCCTAGTATACTTGGCTCAAGCCTAACTGCGTACTCATGGTTCCATGCAAGCTCTTCAAAATTCACTTACTAGAAGGTATCCCACATAGATGAATTATCTCTTGAAAATAAACAATTGTCAACTTCGTGAGCGGAGCTGAGATTTTCGCAAAATCCCTTATGAATTTTCGACAGAAACCTGCTAGTCCTAGAAAGCTTCGGACCTCAGTTGCATTCCTTGGTGTCTTCCAGTCCTGTACCGCCACTACCTTAGTAGGGTCCACTGCTAACCCTTGTTTGGATACTATGTGCCCAAGGAACCTCACCCCTTCTCTCCAAAAGTGGCATTTGGAGAATTTGGCTTTTAGTTGATGGACTCGCAAAGTTTCCATGATTGCCCTTAAGTGCTGAGCATGTTCCTCTTCACTCTTTGAGAAGATAAGGATATCATCTACGAAGACCACTACGAATTTGTTGAGGAAGTCTCTAATTACCCTACTCATTAGGTCCACGAAGTAAGCAGGTGCATTTGTCAAGCCGAAAGGCATGACAAGCCATTCAAAGAAGCGGTCTGGGGTTCTGAATGCCGTTTTATCGATGCTATCTTCAACCACCCTTAGATGATGAAAACCGGTTGCTAAATCGAGTTGGGAGAAAACAGACGCCCCTACAAGCTGGTCAAATAAATCGTCAATTCTAGGGAGAGGGTGCCTATTCTTTTTCGTTAGCTTGTTGAGCTCCCTATAGTCAACACATAGACGGAGTGAACCATCTGCCTTTGTAGCGAACACCACTGGAGCGCCCCATTCTGAAATGATCCTCCTAATGAACCCCTTTTCTAGAAGCTCTTTAATCTGTTTACTGAGCTCTTTCCTTTCCCGTGGAGCCATGTGTCTAACGGGTAACGCAACGGGCTTTGCATTATCTACAAGATATATGCGGAAGTCTATTTCCCGCTTCGGAGGCAAGCCCTTCACCTCTTCAAAGACATCCGGATATTCCCGGACTACTCTAACTGATTGCAAATTTTCAACAGAGGCATCTAGCGATTCAAGATAACTAAGCATAACCGCATACGAGGGATTACAAGCAATTTCCAAAGTATTACCGAGCTGGGTTAGGAGCCTAACAACCCTTCTCTCACAATCAAGGATGGCCCCATTACTGGATAGCCAATCCATACCCAAAATCAAACCATACCCCGAAAAGCCCAAACAAAGGCACTACATTGAAATTCTACGCTTAGAATAGAAATTTTCAATCCCAGACAGATCATAGACAAATGAGCTGGGCCCCCAATTGGGTTTGAAACAATTAAGGGGTCCTCTACCATACTAGTTTTTAGGTGCAGAGATTCTACTAAAGCAGACGAGATAAAGGAGTGTGATGCGCCAGAATCAAATAAAGTGTGAACGGGGTGATCATAAAGATAAACTACACTTTCTACAGAAGTATTTATACCTCGCTGTTGCAGAGGTGGCGCTTCCAGCACATGAACCTGTGCCCCTGGGGTGGATCCAGCCCTCTGCCCCTGTCCTCGTTTCTTTGGGCAGTCCTTAGCCTTGTGGCCTGTCTCACCGCAAGAAAAGCACCCACCATTCTCCTTGGCCTTCTTTTTCCGGCAGTCCTTTACTAAGTGCCCCACTTTGCCACAGAAATTACACTTCCTCTTCTCTTTGTTGCCTTTCCCGCCTTTCTTAAAGTCTGTCTTCTTAGGCTGCAAACCCTCTTTCTTCTTGCCCTTATCCTCTTCATTCAGCAATGCCATTTGCACCAATCTTTCATACGTGGCTCCCATAGGTATATGGGTCATGGCCAAACTGTGTAATGGCTCATTTAACCCTTTGACGAAACGGAGAGCCTTCTTGTGCGGGGTGTTGACTAGGTCAAGCCCAAACCTAGCTAGCTCATCGAACTGATTCACATACTCTCTGACTGTCTTGTCCCCTTGCTTAAGAAATAAGAATTTTTCCAACTGCAAACTTCTTTCCGCATCTGAGAGAAATTTAGTCTCAAACCTTGCCCTAAAGTCCTCCCACGTCTCCACTGGTCTTTCAGCATTAGTGACTTCCCACCAGTAGGAAGCCTCGCCTTTCAATAGCCACACTGCCAATTGTACTTTTTGTCTATCTTCTACCTCAAAGATGATGAATAGGTCCTCAGTTTCTTTCAGCCAATTTCTAGCTGCCACGAAGGACTCAGTTCCATGGAAATCCCTTCCTCCCATAGCTTTAAAATCTTTACATATCTTAGCAAACGTGTTTCCCCGAGGAGGAGGTGGAGGAAAAGGTGCTGCTGCAGCTGGATGATTTCCGGCAGCTGGGGGAGGAGGAACGGTAGGACCTGGCTGAGTGGCCCTTGCTTCTAATAACCATCTAAACCAACCAGGTATTGGTACCCCTTCCGGCAAGTTAAGATCTTCGGACATGCTGAAACAAAAAGGATAGATTCAAAACGAAGGATAAGAGATAGTTCCTATGGCTTTGGGGAGTGGACTTTGCCTTTTTTTTTAAATAAAATAATATTTTTCTTTTAAAAATGCTTCTTTAAATTTCCTTTTTGAAAATAATTTTTCAAAACTTTTTATCTTATCTGGTAAACCTATGCTCTGATACCAAGTGAAACACCCCACCTCCGTTAGGGTCACTCTCAAAGGGAATGCCCTAACTTTGGTGGAGGTTTATAAGTATAAGTCACAGATATACAAGACAGATATAGGAACACATATTTGTAAACAGCGGAAGAACAACAAACTTTTATTTCATAAAAGCAAATACGTGTTACAAAACATCACCATGATTGTCTTACATCCTTTCCAAAAACATAACATAACATTTTCATAATCTGTCTTGAGTACATTATTTAAAGAAGCATAAATAAAACATAGATAAACTGCAAAAGCCCTATAGTGGATTGTCCAAAGCCATAGTTCAAAGCGAAAAAGTCCAAGCAATACATTTCTCTTCTTCAAGCTGGATGTTAAGGTTGGTCAAGCTGCTGTGTTCCCTCCCTGTGGACCTGGGGGGGGGGGACGGAAGAAAAGAAGACGAAAGAAAAGTAGAGTCAGACATAAAGCCTGAGTAAGTCTAGTACTATTTTGTCTATGAATAAAGAACTGGGTATGGTAAGTATAAACAAGAAGTGGGCAAGCACTATAAACTTGGTTAAGTTGTCTAGGGTCGAATATACTATCGTACCCCATGTTAATCTCTGAACCCATACAAACTAGTTTCCAACTGGCACCCCATAATCAGGGTGATGTGATCCATTCTATGATGATCGGCTCCTACTCGCATAGTTACATGTGTCTTACGGCCCCCGATGTTGTAGTTACCTATGCTGGTCCCACCATGGGGTGTATCAAGTCCCATAGTGGCGGCCCGACACAACCTTAGAGTGCACAGGTATGCTACTGGTGTCCAGTGCCTTATTTTTCTGCGCCGGAGTGTGTGCACGCCCGCACCCCGTTAGAACCTACACTGCTACACCACCGCCGTCGATTTGACCTCTTACAATCAGCCCAGTAATCGTGCCCCACCCTGCCTAGTTTCAGGGTATCCTGATACACCTTCTAGGGTTACTGCTGAAAAGGGTCCCCCGTTACTAGGTTTTCTATCTCTAGCCAACATGCTAAGTTGGTTAAGTGTTTTCTAACCTAACCCCCACCAGTCCGTTTAGTTTAGCATGTTCCATTTTGATTAAGTCTTTAGTTCACTTAATCCTAGCAATCCTGACTTAGCCTTAATTGTCTTATTAAGGCCCTGACCTCTCACATTAGACAGGTATTGTTGTGGCTGCCTGTTGCCGGTTGGTTCCGGGCAGTCTTACGCCAAAACTCAGTCTAACCTCGGGTCCTTGTTGGGCTCCATGTTTAACCTCCCACATTGGATAGGTATTGTTGTGACTACTGGACAGCCGGGCGGTTCCGGGCAGGTTTACATCACAACTCAATCCAACCTCGGGTTAAACACATCGTATGTTCTACATTTACATATTTTGTCTTTCTTCTTTATTTTCTTATATGTAAATATTTGCGGCCAATTATTAAGTTAATGGTGCAAAGGTTACACCAATCATGGGCCCAACCCATACTTGAATTTGGGCCCTTCTATTTTATATTTTTATTCATTAGTAATTTTAACCCAACGTTATTTTCCCCCGTTTTACACGTCCGTTTATTATATATATATTGGGCTTAGCCTTTTAAAGCCCAATTTAGCCATGCGAAAAGGGGAGGCTTAAAGCGTGATTACATACACCAAAAAGGGGAATGTGAGCGCATGAACTTGCAATATGACGTTGGAAATACAAAATAGAAACTGGTGTACTTGCATAGTGGTAACATATACTTTGGTCATAAAACATAGGTGACATGAATCAAAGCATGTAAAATCACATAGTCATAACTACAACATGAACCTATATTTTTATTTAGGCATAATGTCAAACATAAGCAAATCATGTTCATAAGACTACTACATACTTACAAAGGTGTCTACTTTTGTGACTAATACTAAAGTATAATTAAATTTGTTCACATAACCATGGCATAAATGTTTCTAATATGAAATCATGATTTTTACTTTAGTCATGTAAACTTGCAAAAAGGGATTTTTGAATCTAACCTAGCTATGTACCACATATGTCATCATATAATTCTTGTAAACAAGATAGACTTAATCATGGATTTCAATTATGCCAAATATCATTCATAGCCTAGCCATATTCATAAGTTTGCAAAATAGGTTTTCTAGTACAAAAGCATGGCTTAATACATGATGCCCAATTTTCAACATAATTTCATATGGATTATGATAACCCAAACCTATTCCAATTACTTCATAAAAATGACGTTTGTATAAAAATACACATTATGATGGCATAGTAGCAAAGCCCCAAACTTGCATGAATTTAAATCAACTACATACATGTAGCTTCAACATGGATTACATAATTTGCGAAATATTCCAAACGTATACTTGCATAGAACTACCGCATGTAGTTCTTTATAACATGAATAACATAATTCAAGAATATCCAAACGTATACAATATTCCAACGCACAAATATGAATTACTTTATCGCCACAAATCAAGTATACATATCTACACAATCATTTGTTCATACCAAAGTAATACTCTACTTACAATCGTTGCGGCGAATTCTCTAATTTAGGAATTTAGAGATGCGACTCCTTTTGACGTAGGCGTTGATTTGCTTTGTTTGAATTGCTTTAGGCTTTAGAATTTTCCTCCTAATCTTCTCTCCAATTTGGTGGCTACCCCTAGTCGTTCCTCAGCAACATGGCGGCTTTGTTCTTATTTTTGAATGAATAGATTAGGGTTAGTCTAGGGTTGTTTTTATAGGGGTAATGAACTGATTAGAACCATTGATGTTGCTTGGATTGATCGTAGCCATTCATCCTAAGGAGAGACCAATTAGAGCTTGCCACCTAGCCCTAATGACAAAGCAGACCACAGAAAATCGACCAACAGAGAATAGGCCAGCCGGGTTAGACTGGGTTCGACCTGGTCTGGACCAGGTCGATACCCCTGTCGACAGCCCTGTCGACCTGGTTAGACCAGGTCGACAGCCCAGTCGACCTGGGTGCGTGAGGCGGGTGTTCTTCCGCCCTGGCCCATTGGGCCCCACTTTTAATTTTTTTTAAACTGTTTTATTCTGTTTGAATTTTAAATTTAATTCAAAAACTTCCGAAGGCCATATCTTCTTCATACGGACTCCGTTTTTCGAAAACTCGGACTCTATTTCGCGTATTTTTCCGAGACGAACGCAATGGCGTATCCCGTTTCCCTTAGTTCTTTGATTTGAAATTAATTATACTTTAATTTGTAAATTTCACAGTTATAGAATTCGCGGGGTGTTACAATTGTTAACAAATTTACATATAACAAGTAATAGAGACAAATATGTAAATTTAAAAAAAAATTACGAGTATGCTTAACCCGAGGTTGGATTGAGTTGTGATGTAACCCTGCCCGGACACGCCCAGCTGTCTAGTAATCACAACAATACCTATCCAATGTGAGAGGTTAAGCATTGAGCCCAATAACGACCCGAGGTTAGACTGAGTGTAACACCCCGTAATTTTATAACATTAAAATTCACAAATTAGAGTATACTTAATTTTTAGAAAAGAATTAAGTGAAATGGGTTGCGTAGAGAAATATATATATATATTGATATATATATATATAAAAATTAAAAATTAAATAAATAAATATGCGAAAAAGTTCAAAACAGCGAATTGGGAGGGGGAATAACCGAACCAGCCCATTTTTGAGGTCGACCCGAGCCTTGCTGGGTCGACTAGGGGTTAATCCAGGGTGTTTGGCTGTCAACCCGTGGGCCGATTCGCTCAAATGCAGATTTTGCATTTGATTGGTTCTCATGGTTCAGGGATAATCTAATGGTCCTAAATAACTTCCTACACCTATAAATACATCCTAATACTAACCCTAAACCTAATTAAAATAGAATAGTTACCGTCATACCATCGCCATGGAAATCAATGGAGCCGCCGCCAACTAAGAAAGAAGAAAAGCAAATTCAATTCTAATTCTCTCAACCCTAAAGCAAAGAAAAACTCTCTCTTTTCTTCTCTAAATTGTGAGTATGATGATCTTAACAAGATTATTATCATTTTAATTAGGTTGAGTTATGAATGGATTATGAGTAGATGATGTGAATTATCATATATGTTGTTGAAAACCTCTTTTGCTATCATGTATATTGTAAATCCAATGTTATGTGATGATGATATCTTATATGTTGTAAATCATGCTATGATGATGTTATGTATGTTGAAAGTTTCTATGCTAAGTTGTGATGAATCATACATGTTAAAAAGGCCATGATGTTACCATCTATGCTAGTTAGTTCATATTAATTAAATCATCATGTTTGGGTTATGTTGATCTATATGACAAGTCACATATGCAAGTTAGATTGATTAGAAAAGTTATGAACATATACCAAGACATCTATTATGACATCTAGAATTATGCTATGACATATGTGATATCCTATGCTAGTTCACACCATCATTATGTTGCCTAAAAACCCCATATGCAAGTTTATGTATAGATTTGGGCTATGATCATATCATATAAATTGAGACATTTAACAAGTTGACACCTTTTGATCCTTAACATGTGTAGTTTATGCAAGTTTCACCCCTATTATGATTAGATTTATTTTAATTGTCTATATGTTGTGATAATTTATCTTTGTGCTAGGTGTTAGACTATACAAGTCTAGCCTATATTATGTGTTGAATAAGCGAACGTATAAATGTGGGGTAGGGGTAATATTAAGGATTTAATATTAAAAGTTGGGGTGCAATTAATATGATTTTGCATGCCATAAGTGGATGGCCATAATTGAGTCAATTATGGACATCATTAAAACTTGACTTAATTAATAATTTGATTAGGGAATTATTAAAACTGGGGTAAAAGATTTTAAGTGTTAATCAATGCTTAGGACACGAGGTTGGACTCGTTTGTGACGTAAGCCCGCCCGGACCCGCCCGGCAAATCCAGTGGTCACAAATGTCAGCCCAATGTGAGAGGTCCTAGGCCTAAACTAAAGCATAACAGTTGTAAAGACACGAGGTTAGACTCTTTTACGGTGTAAGACTGCCCGGACCCGCCCGGCAAATCCAGCTGCCATAAATGCCAGTCTAATGTGAGAGGTCTTTATGAGGTTATGGCCTGAATGTAAGAAATACTTAACCGGATAAACATGTAAGGTGGGACATGGGGATTAAGTAGGTGCCATGGGTGGCATGAGGAATCTAGGGGGTGCCCTTAGTGGCATGTGAAATACGATTAGTAAGACTTAACCAAACACACATGTAAATGAACATGACTAAGAGGGTTAAGTGGGATATACTAGTGACAAGCTTAGGTGGGTAGCTTGTGGGGGCCCATTTCGACCAGTATCCCAAACGTATCTTTGTGGGTTCGATCCAAGTCGAGGACGGGACACACATGTTGGGTTCGATTGTAAGAGGCCAAAACGGGGAGCGGTGGCAACGCAAGTCCAACGGGTTTCATATGCGTGTGTGGACCCGGGCTGGTAGGTAATACGTTGTTGCATCGTGTAGGTATAAGCCATGCATTCTCAAGTTGTATTGGGTTGCCACTTTAGGGGAGTGATACACCCCACTATGGGGCCAGCACGGGTATCTACGAGTAGGGAGCCGATCGAAAGTGGGTAGTGGGGTACACCTAGTGGAGATAGGGGCAGACGGCACCTATGTAGTCAGCTAGGGGTACGTAAGGCTATTTATATTGTTTCTGTGTGAAGTAAGTGGGATCAACCTTTAGGGTGACTGGTGCGGTGCAGTGTAGTAATGTGCGGTGCAGTATAGTAATTATTCGTTAGTAATTAGGTATGCCTTTACCGTTATCTTCAACGTTATCTTAATGCTATCTTTATCTTCCTAATAGTTCATAGACATTTACTTGTCTTCCAGCTTATGCCTTAGTCTAGTTATTTTGATAATAGTATTGTTAGAATTATCATACTCGCCAGACTTTATGTCCGACCCCCTCCATTTCTATCCTTTTCCCCCTCCAGGTACTCAGGTTGGGCCCTGCTCTAGTGGAGCTTGATTGGATTGCTTCATCTCTTTGGAAAGCTTGGACCCTTGAAGTAAAGTCCAGCTTGTTATCTTCTTTAATGGCCATTTGTGTAATGGGATTATGTATTTTGTTTTTATGAATATGGATAATGTACTTGACTCTGATTAATGGTTTTGTGATGTAATAAACATGTTTCCGCTGCAATAAAATGAAGCTTTAGTTTTCAAGTACTACTTATTATCTATCTTGTTGTAATTTTTCTGTTCTATATTCACTTATAACCTCCATAAAAGTTAATGCATTCCCTTTGTAAGTGACATTAATGGACGTGGGGTGTTACACATGGTATCAGAGCTTAAGGTTACCAGAACAGATAAAAATACTTTAGAAAAATAATTATTTTTGGAAGAAGTGTTTTCAAAAACATGTTTTAATGAGAAATTTAAAGAGAAAAGTTCTTAAGAAAAACATAATCCCCAATAGCCACATATCTTTATCTTTTGAATTCTCCATTTTGAATCTTTTCTTTTTCGTTTCAGCATGGCTGAAGATCTTAATCTACCCGACGGTGTAACGATACCAGGATGGTATAGGAGGCTACTGGAGGCTAGGGCCGCTGCAGGTCCAGCCAATGTTCCTCCACCACCAGTTGCACCCGTTCCTCCTCCTCCTCCTCGCGTAGATACTTTTGCAAAGACGTGCAAGGAATTCAAGGCTATGGGTGGAAAACCCTTTCAAGGGTCAGAAACGTTTGTGGAAGCTAGAGATTGGCTTAAGGAGGTGGAAGAATTGCTAGAAATCTTTGAAGTGGAAGAAGGGAGGAGAGTTAGATTAGCAGCTTGGCTAATGAAGGGAGAGGCCTCGTTTTGGTGGGAGGTCACTAATGGGGAGCGTCCTGTTGACTCTTGGGCGGATTTCAAACATAGGTTCGAGGCGAAGTTTCTCTCTAGGGCGGAAGATTTTCTATATATGGAAAGGTTCTTGACATTGAATCAAGGAAGCTCATCAGTGAAAGAATATGTCAATAAATTTAATCAGTTAGCAAGGTTTGGCTTGGACTTAGTAAACACGCCGGAGAAGAAGGCTCTAAGGTTCGTCAATGGCTTGAATGAACCATTGCAAGGGTTAGCTATGACCCACATCCCGATGGGGGCCACCTTTGAGAAGTTAGTAGAAATGGCGCTCATGCATGAGGAGAAAAGCGCTAAAGTTGATAAGGCACCCGGGGGATCAGAAGAAACCACAACAGCAAAACAAGAAGGGTGGAAAAGACAATAATGGCAAGGGAAAGAAAAAGTGCTTTAACTGTGGAACCCCAGGCCATCTCAGCAAGGATTGCCGAAAGAAAAAGAAGACAGACTGTTTTTATTGTGGTGATGCGGGACATTTAGTGAAGGACTTCCCAAAGAAGGGGCAGAGGGCAGGAGCTACCTCGGGAGGACAGGTGCAGGCTCTTATGGCACCAGGGCAAGCAAGGGGACAAGTTCAGGCTCTCGCGGTCCCACCGCTGCAAGAACGAGGTAGAACCATTTCTGTTGAAAGCTTAGTTTTTCTGTTTGATCATCTTGTTCGTACCTTATTCGATTAGGGCGCATCACATTCGTTTATCTCTACATCATTAGTTGAATCACTGCACTTAAACACCAGTTTAGTAGAGGATCCCTTAGTTGTTTCGAATCCAATAGGGGGCTCAGCTTATTTGTCTATGATGCGTTTGGATTTGAAAATTTCCATACTTAGCGTTGAATTTAGAAGTGATGCTTATGTGTTGGGCTTCACGGGCTATGGGCTAATTTTAGGAATGGATTGGTTATCCAGAAATGGGGCCGTTCTTGATTGTGAAAGGAGAGTATTTAGGCTCGTGACTCGCCTTGGCAACACTCTCGAAATCTTCTGTAATCCCATAAATTCGGTTATGCTAAGTTATCTAGAATCGCTTGACACGTCTGAGGAAAATCTACGATCTGTTAGAGTGGTCCGAGAATATTCGGATGTGTTTGAGGAGGTGAAGGGCTTGCCTCCGAAGCGGGAGATAGATTTTCGAATATATCTTGTGGATAATGCAAAACCGGTATCTTTGCCAGTACGCCACATGGCTCCACGTGAAAGGAGGGAACTCGGTAAGCAAGTGAAGTAGTTGCTTGAGAAGGGGTTCATAAGACGAAGTATATCGGAGTGGGGTGCTCCAGTAGTATTTGACACGAAGGCGGATGGGTCCCTTAGACTTTGTGTGGACTATAGAGAACTTAATAAACTTACTAAGAAGAACAGACACCCACTGCTGAGGATTGACGATCTCTTCGATCAGTTAGTTGGCGCCTCAGTGTTTTCGCAGTTGGACTTAGCCACTGGGTTCCATCAGTTGAGAGTGGCTGAGGATAGCATAGACAAGACTGCCTTTAGGACTCCAGACGGTTTCTATGAATGGCTAGTGATGCCTTCGGTTTGACAAACGCCCCAGCATATTTTGTTGATTTGATGAGTAGGGTGTTTAAGGAGTACCTTAACAAATTCGTGGTAGTCTTTGTAGATGACATCTTGATCTTTTCTAAGGATGAAGAAGAGCATGCCCTACATATTAGGGAAGTGTTGGAGACTCTTCGAGCGCATAAGCTTAAAGCTAAATTTTCTAAGTGTCACTTTTAGAGGAAGGAAGTACGGTTCTTGGGGCATGTGGTTTCCAAAGAAGGGATAGCCGTGGATCCCGCGAAGGTGGTGGCCATCCAAGATTGGAAGGTCCCTAAAAATGCTACCGAAGTGAGAAGTTTCTTGGGGTTGGCTGGCTACTATAGGAAGTTTATCAAAGACTTCGCAAAGATATCATCTCCATTGACACACTTAACGAAGAAGAACCTAGTTTTCACGTGGGACGTAGATTGTGATGATGCGTTCCAACGGTTGTAGAGAGCTTTGACCTCAGCCCCAATCTTAGTACTGCCAGACGGGAGTAAGCCATTTACCGTATATACTGACCCTTGTGGGACAGGACTAGGCGCAGTCTTAATGCAAGAGGGTAGGGTAATAGTCTATGGTGGAAGGCAGTTGTGAGCGCATGAGAAAAATTATCCTACACATGACCTAGAACTGGCCGCTATTGTTTTCACGCTTAAGTCTTGGCGTCATTATCTTCTTGGCGAGAAATTCGAGTTATTCACTGACCACAAGTCTTTAAAATACCTATTCTCTCAAAAGGACTTGAACTTAAGGCAGCAAAGGTGGATGGAGTTCTTAGCGTCCTACGACTTCGAAATAGCCTATACCCCTGGCAAGGGTAACGTGGTAGCAGACGTCTTAAGTAGAAAAAGATTATCCTTAAGTCCTTTGTTTGTTGTGCGGCGAAGTTTAGAATTCATTTCGATGTTTGACTTTAGACCTTCTGTTGACTTCGTACCTGGTTTGCTAGCATCCTTGGAGGTCAGACCTACGCTTTTGGGACGGACTGGCGAGGCACAGCGAGACGACCCGCAGTTAGTTGAGTTAGTAGAAAAACTCAAAGGAGGGGAGTCATCAAGCCATCTCCGTAGGTATACCCTAGACGATAAGGGTTGGTTACGTAGGGACGGTAGACTTTGTGTACCAAAAGACGATGACCTAAGGAAGACTATTCTTGACGAAGCACATCGTTCGAAGATGACCATTCATCCCGGCGGGGACAAGATGTACATGGACATGAAGCGAGTTTTCTTTTGGGCCGGTATGAAGAAAGACGTGGCCGAGTATGTCGCTAGATGCTTGGTGTGCCAACAAGTAAAAGCGGAGCAAAAGAAACCCGGTGGGTTGCTTCACCCATTGGAGGTTCCACTATGGAAATGGGAAAGCATCTCGATGGATTACCGCGATCGAGGAAGGGTAATACGGGAATTTGAGTTATAGTAGATAGACTTACTAAGAGCGCCCATTTTATTCCCGTGAAGAGTAAGAGGACTGCTCCATGGTTAGCTTCTGTATCCGTTCGAGAGATAGTTCGTTTGCACGGCGTTCCTTCTAGCATAGTGAGCGACCGCGATCCTATTTTCACTAGCGAATTTTGGAGAAGCTTACAAGAGGCGGTAGGGACTCAGTTATGTTTGGGCACCGCATATCATCCTCAGACGGACGGCCAGACTGAGAGGGTGAATCGCATTCTAGAGGATCTGTTGAGGCTATGTATCCTAGACTTTGGGGGTACATGGGAAGAGCATCTTCCATTGGTTGAGTTCGCATATAATAATAGCTTTCAGTCCAGCATTGGTATGGCACCATTCGAAGCTCTTTACGGACGACCTTGTCGTTCACCTACATGTTGGTGGGAATCTACGGATAAGATCTTACTTGGGCCCGATATGATTAGGGAGACTTCGGAGAAGATCGACTTGACTCGAAGGAGGATGAAAGCAGCACAGGATAGGCAGAAATCTTATGCGGATAAGAGGAGGACAGATCTCGAGTTTGAAGTTGGGGACATGGTCTTTTTCAAAGTGTCTCCATTACGGAACGTTTTTCGCTTTGGGTCCGTTGGGAAATTAGCACCAAGGTTTGTAGGGCCGTTTCCTATTAAGGAGAAAATTGGATAGATGGCGTATAGAGTGGAGTTGCCCAAGAGACTTAGTGGTGTACATGACGTATTCCATGTGTCACATTTGAGGAAGTGCTTGCACGAGACCGCGGAGGTGGTAGAGCCGAGCTTGCTTAGAGAGGTGGAGATAGAGCGTGATGCGACAATTCGACGAGCTCCTACGCGCATTCTTGGGTCGGAGGTCAAGAGGTTGAGGAATCGAGAGGTCAGACTAGTCAAAGTGCAATGGGGAGATGATGAGAGCAACGCTACTTGGGAGACAGAAGAGAAGATGCGTTCACGATACCTTTTCTTTTTGAGGGTATGTCTTTTAATTTCTCCTTTATCGCTTAGCTTGTACTTATCTTATCTTTAGTATATCCTCTCGCTAGTATCTTTGACCTTTAGTTAGGATAATCCTATGGTTGAAACATGTGTTTGAGACATGTTATGTATGGTGGATGCAAAGTGGATGCAAGTGTTTGCTAGTGGTTGTTCGTGGACGCATATACACACACTATTAGGCACTAGATCGGCTCAGTCACTTCATATTGCATATTGCATATATATGGATGTATTTAGTAAAATGGATGTATAATGGTTGTATTATCATATGGTTGCTGCATTCGGGTGGATGGTTGTGCACGCATATAGAATTAATATGTATCATTAGGAATCTTTTGCATACATATTGGACGCATGGCACTATCATGAATTGCACTAAGGAGGTCGACTGAATCAGTAGACCGCCTAATTTTGCATTAGATATGGACATATACACACACTGTGCATATAAACATTAAAGCATTAGAAGTCTTTTAAGGACAATGGATGCTGGTGTTTGATGGTTGAGTAGATGGACGATTAGATGGTAGGATATACATTCTTCTTGACTTGGAGATTTCGGGGACGAAATCCTTTAAGGAGGGGAGAATGTAACACCCCGTAATTTTATAACATTAAAATTCAGAAATTAGAGTATACTTAATTTTTAGAAAAGAATTAAGTGAAATGGGTTGCGCAGAGAAATATATATATATATATTGATATATATATATATATATATATAAATTAAAAATTAAATAAATAAATAAATATGCGAAAAAGTTCAAAACAGCGAATTGGGAGGGGGAATAACCGAACCGGCCCATTTTTTAGGTTGACCCGAGCCCTGCTGGGTCGACTAGGGGTTAATCCAGGGTGTTTGGCTGTCAACCCGTGGGCCGATTCGCTCAAATGCAGATTTTGCATTTGATTGGTTCTCATGGTTCAGGGATAATCTAATGGTCCTAAATAACTTCCTACACCTATAAATACATCCTAATACTAACCCTAAACCTAATTAAAATAGAATAGTTACCGTCATACCATCGCCATGGAAATCAATGGAGCCGCCGCCAACTAAGAAAGAAGAAAAGCAAATTCAATTCTAATTCTCTCAACCCTAAAGCAAAGCAAAACTCTCTCTTTTCTTCTCTAAATTGTGAGTATGATGATCTTAACAAGATTATTATCATTTTAATTAGGTTGAGTTATGAATGGATTATGAGTAGATGATGTGAATTATCATATATGTTGTTGAAAACCTCTTTTGCTATCATGTATATTGTAAATCCAATGTTATGTGATGATGATATCTTATATATTGTAAATCATGCTATGATGATGTTATGTATGTTGAAAGTTTCTATGCTAAGTTGTGATGAATCATACATGTTAAAAAGGCCATGATGTTACCATCTATGCTAGTTAGCTCATATTAATTAAATCATCATGTTTGGGTTATGTTGATCTATATGACAAGTCACATATGCAAGTTAGATTGATTAGAAAAGTTATGAACATATACCAAGACATCTATTATGACATCTAGAATTATGCTATGACATATGTGATATCCTATGCTAGTTCACACCATCATTATGTTGCCTAAAAACCCCATATGCAAGTTTATGTATAGATTTGGGCTATGATCATATCATATAAATTGAGACATTTAACAAGTTAACACCTTTTGATCCTTAACATGTGTAGTTTATGCAAGTTTCACCCATATTATGATTAGATTTATTTTAATTGTCTATATGTTGTGATAATTTATCTTTGTGCTAGGTGTTAGACTATACAAGTCTAGCCTATATTATGTGTTGAATAAGCGAGCGTATAAACGTGGGGTAGGGATAATATTAAGGATTTAATATTAAAAAGTTGGGGTGCAATTGATATGATTTTGCATGCCATAAGTGGATGGCCATAATTGAGTCAATTATGGATATCATTAAAAGTTGACTTAACTAATAATTTGATTAGGGAATTATTAAAACTGGGGTAAAATATTTTAAGTGTTAATCAATGCTTAGGACACGAGGTTGGACTCGTTTGTGACGTAAACCTGCCCGGACCCGCCCGGCAAATCCAGTGGTCACAAATGTCAGAGAGGTTTTAGGCCTAAACTAAAGCATAACGGTTGTAAAGACACGAGGTTAGACTCTTTTATGGTGTAAGACTGCCCGGACCCGCCCGGCAAATCCAACTGCCATAAATGCCAGTCTAATGTGAGAGGTCTTTATGAGGTTATGGCCTGAATGAATTAAGAAATATTTAACCAGATAAACATGTAAGGTGGGACATGGGGGTTAAGTAGGTGCCTTGGGTGGCATGAGGAATCTAGGGGGTGCCCTTAGTGGCATGTGAAATACGATTAGTAAGACTTAACCAAACACACATGTAAATGAACATGACTAAGAGGGTTAAGTGGGATATACTAGTGACAAGCTTAGGTGGGTAGCTTATGGGGGCCCATTTCGACCAGTATCCCAAACGTATCTTTGTGGGCTCGACCCAAGTCGAGGACGGGAAACGCATGCTGGGTTCGTCTGTAAGAGGCCAAAACGGGGAGCGGTGGCAACGCAAGTCCAACGGGTTTCATATGCGTGTGTGGACCCGGGCTGGTAGGTAAGACGTTGTTGCATCGTGTAGGTATAAGCCGTGCATTCTCAAGTTGTATCGGGTTGCCACTTTAGGGGAGTGATACACCACACTGTGGGGCCAGCACGGGTATCTACGAGTAGGGAGCCGATCGAAAGTGGGTAGTGGGGTACACCTAGTGGAGATAGGGGCAGACGGCACCTATGTAGTCAGCTAGGGGTACGTAATGCTATTTATATTGTTTCTGTGTGAAGCAAGTGGGATCAACCTTTAGGGTGACTGGTGCGGTGCAGTGTAGTAATGTGCAGTGCAGTATAGTAATTATTCGTTAGTAATTAGGTATGCCTTTACCGTTATCTTCAACGTTATCTTAACGCTATCTTTATCTTCCTAATAATTCATAGACATTTACTTGTCTTCCAGCTTATGCCTTAGTCTAGTTATTTTGATAATAGTATTGTTAGAATTATCATACTCGCCAGACTTTATGTCCGACCCCCTCCATTTCTATCCTTTTCCCCCTCCGGGTCCTCAGGTTGGGGCCAGCTCTAGTGGAGCTTGATTGGATTGCTTCATCTCTTTGGAAAGCTTGGACCCTTGAAGTAAAGTCCAGCTTGTTATCTTCTTTAATGGCTATTTGTGTAATGGGATTATGTATTTTGTTTTTATGAAGATGGATAATGTACTTGACTCTGATTAATGGTTTTGTGATGTAATAAACATGTTTCCGCTGCAATAAAATGAAGCTTTAGTTTTCAAGTACTACTTATTATCTGTCTTGTTGTAATTTTTCAGTTCTATATTCACTTATAACCTCCATGGAAGTTAATGCATTCCCTTTGTGAGTGGCATTAATGGACGTGGGGTGTTACACCGAGTTACGGTGTAAACCTGCCCGGAACCGACCGGTACATCTAGTAACCGTAACAATACCTGTCTAATGTGAGTGGTCGGTGCTTTAAAAAGCTAAGGACAGACAAGTCAGGATGGTAGGGTTAAGTTAACTAAAACACTTAACCAATTCAACATGTTAATTAAACTGATGGGTGGGGTTAGATAAATACAGACACTTAACCACTTAACATGTTTGACTAGAAAACCCTAGTAACGGGGACCCATTTCAGCAGTAACCCAATTAGGTATCATGGTACCCTGAAACTAGGCAGGGTGGGGGCATGATTACTGGGCTGATTGTAAGTGGTCAAAAGCGACGGCGGTTGGTGCAGCAGTATGGGTTCTAACAGAGTGCGGGCGTGCACACACTTCGGAGCAGACAAACAGGGTACTGGGCACTAGTAGTATAACCTATGCATTCTAGGATTGTGTCGGGCCGCCACCATGGGACTTGATGAACCCCATGGTGGGACCAGCATTGGTATCTACAATCATTGGGGGCCGTATGACACATATGATTTTGCGAGTAGGAGCCGATCTTTAGAAAGGGGATCACTTCACCCCGATCATGGGGTGCCAGTTGAGACAATGCAAGTAAGTGCAGAGATATAGTGTGGGGTGTGATAGTATATTCGGTTCAAACTGCTTTATCTTAGTTTATGACACTTTCCTATTTTCAGTTTATACCTATCATGCCCTTTTTCTTATTCTCATACTGAAGAGTCACTAGACTTACCAGGCTTTATGTCTGACTCTATTTTTCTTTCGTCTTCTTTTCTTCCGTTCCCCCCCAGGTCCACAGGGAGGAAACAACCCAGCTTAGTCAGACTTTTTGCAAGCTTTAAGATAGCAGATGTATGGTTTGGACTCTCTTTCCTTGGCTATGGCTTTTGGACACGTTCTATGGGGATTTATGCAGCTTTTATTATGTTTTATGCTTCTTTATTTAATAATCAAGACAGAAATGATGATGTAATGTTTTGGAAGTTATTATGAGACAATTATGGAAATGTTTTGTATGAACACGTATTTATGAAATGAAAGTTTGTTTGTTTTCCGTTGCTTATACATATGTGTTTATATCTGTCTTGTGTTTTATCTGTGACTTTTACTTATAAACCTCCACCGAAGTTAAGGCATTCCCTTTGTGAGTGACCTTAATAGAGGTGGGGTGTTTCACCATCTCCATTCATCATGCAAAAAAAAAGGAAAAAGAAAGAGAAAAAAATACAATAAAGAGGAAATCTCTGAGAATAAAATAATCATTCGTCATTCTTGATTATAAAACATTCATTTCCATTCCATCCGCATCCATCATACCGTACTTGGAAGCGAGGATTGTAGTTGAGAGATGAAAGAAAAATACGTTCATATGTGCCTTAGTATTTCTTTATCTTTTGTAGCTTGAAGTTCAACTGATACACTTGCCCTCTTATCAATAACATTTTTAAAACTTACCAAATTTTCCTTCATCTATGCATAACTCACATCCAATACAGCACAGTTATACTAGTGCAAAATTATTTTAAAAAAAGAATGAATAAATGATTGGGTGCAAATTGTCGATGTGTAGAACTTTGGTTGACACCACGCTCTTAACCTTCAAGACAATTACAGTGTTATCGAGGAATTACGATTCAGCTGGAAATTTTTTATTCATTTTTGCGCCAATTGTGGGATGGACAATTTGAGATTAAACCATTATTATTGAAGTTAGGAAAAATCCATGGAATGTGAAAGACCTTAAGTATATTATTTGATTAATCCACGTACATAAGACGCTTTGGATTTTGTGGGTAGTATCCGCTGAAAACCCTCACGAGACAACACTCGTCCTACTAGGGACATCTTGGGGTTTACTGGCTTGTTGTATACGCTAAATGCAATCGTGTTTCCTACGAAAGTGTGACATGTCTTAGTTTAGTTTTGTGACGACCCAAACTTCCCAGTAAAGGAAAGCATGGGTTGCTTTGAGAACAACACACATCAAAACACAAACTGAGAAACATTTTATTGCTAATTACAACAATTACATCAGAGTACAAGAATATAATAGAGTATGAATACTTATTACACAAAGGAAATACAATAATATCAGAGTTTTAAATTACATTTAAATAGCAGCGGAAAATAATACAAATATACAACCGAAAGGAATACACGGATACAGAGCTTTCCGAATATCGCTTCAGCTGTAGACCAGGATCCTGTAAATATATCTGCAAAAAGCTACTCGACTACCCGCATGGAAAATATGGGCACCCGAGTTTGCCAGTGAAACAAACTACAGGTCAGTCATGGGACTGGTATGAGAAATATTAACTTAACTTATCTAATAATAAGGCTAATCACAGAACCACACCGCTAACACGGAACGGGTTTACTCCATTGGATTCCAGTGCATAAAATAAAGTAAATCGTTTAAACAACGCAATGCTTTTTAGAAAAAAAATGAAACCATTATAAGACCCAAGTCCCATCACACAATGCAACGCAAACCGGAGGATAGGGTTTTACCTTATAATGGTCAAAAGATGCTTGATACGATAAAACGGATTTAATATTAGGGTGTATATCTATGGGTATATATATATTTCAAAAAAACATTTCAATCATAATGTATCAATCATAAACGGCATAGTACCCCATCCTACTATGTCGCCATACTAGTTATACACTCAAAACCGCAAGGTCGTATTGGAAATAGGGTTTCCATCATGAGTCGAGGCTAGAGGCAAGCTCCTCTCCGATTCGAGACACTCTAGCAAATGCCTCAGGATCCCCCGCAGTGAACCCTTGGATCTTCAGGGCCGGTCCCCGCCTATCGGCAGTGGATTGGTTATGCCTGAACACACGCTTCCCGGTTCCTTTGAACCTATAGTATGACCACTAACGGCCTATAAAAATCCGAGGCGCCTCAAAATCCATCATCCACATAAGTAAAATGTCAGCCTGTTTAAGCACTGACACCACTCCTAGCTAGAAAGAAACGTGTGCACTCCCTGCAGTCCTAATCTCGTTTTTGACTCATACCGGGGTGTGAGGCTCGCAAAGTCACGATATACACAAAGTTATGCCGTAGTGGGCTATACTTTGATCATCCCACAAGGCCTTGCTTTTCAACAAAAGCCTTGATCAATTGCATCTTGGCGTGCCACATTGACAATCCACGCCATGCGATCAATCACTATTAACATAAACCCGGGTGTTAAGAGAGGATAAATCCTCCACCACCAAACAGACATACATTAACAGAAATCGATTTAATTCACATGGAACAAAATCCAATGTCAGACACTCATCCATTTACTAGCTTATGCTCTGGGTCTGAGCGAAAGCCAAATCCGAACAATCAACAATAGTCCGGACGGCCACCACTGAAACCCCTTCAAGGTAGCTACTCCCTTCAAGGGTCTCTATAGCAACACATCCATTCGATGTGAAGATCGTCGGTCTTCAACCACCGTCTTCATCTTCGACTCTTCATCGTCGTAGTAATTATTCGAAATGGGTTAAACCCGGTCTTTCCGAATAACTCACGTATTTTATAATTAAAAATCAAGTACTATAAAAACACATCCAACGCCTCATTCCAATTCAGAATATTCTTTTAATTGAAATATTCACAATATTCTGTCAAACATAAATTCTTTAAGTTTATTCTTAAATCTTTCTTTTAAAGATTTATTAAAAACCTGATTTGGTTTTAAATATCAAAAATCATTATTCAATGATTAATTTAATTTAAGAAATTAATCCTATCTTTAATTTGGTTAAAGAACTAATGTCATTTAAACCATAGTTCACGGTAAACCCAAAATCATCTTCCATAAAATAGGGAATCTTCACAGAAATCAAACCAATATATAATTGTTATAAATTTCTGTATCCGACCAACAATATAAATGGAATAACGGCAAAGCCTTTTAAATTACATATGTAGTATCGGTCTTCTTTTACAAAAGCTTATCTCGGTTATTATAAGTTCGAATTCTATTCAATTCCAATCTAATATAATAAATTGGAAAGCTTTACTTTTGGAAAATTCCCCTTTAATAAAAGATTTATAAATTCCAAATCATAATCTTCACTGTCAGTTGAGTTAAAGAACAAATGTTGCTTAAAAACATAGTTCACAATAAACCCAACTCACATTCATCTTATTTCAATCCCTAGATATAATTGAAAACTTTAATAATCTAAATTAAAAGATTATTCTTTTCAAACGGGGTTTAAGAACAGTGTTATTTAAGACACTATTCACGACAAACCCAAAATTCAATTTATTTAAGTAAATTCAATTGAATATTAACAAATTGGAAAACTTCATTAAATCTGAATTTAATGATTTATTCTAGTAAAAAACTAGTTCGTTTAAATAAAAATATATTTTCCTAATTTTTTTTTATAAATATACTCTAAAATATATTTTTCCTAGAATATTCTTTATTGGAATGTGACTCAATCAACAACCATATACTGCATGTAATCAACAAGCATGATAAATAATTATCAAACATCCAATTAAAAACCAAGTGAATTCTACACTAAATATTGGGACTAGTGTGGATCAAATATCATCCCAACACTCGTGTGGGGTCTCATCCAACAATCAAATAATAAATTATTTGTGCACTTGGGCGATGTGTAAAAATTATCGACCCAATCACATAAACAAGTCGGATGACTTGTAAATGGAAGTGTAATATTCAGTTTGAATATATTAACAATATATTTAACACATCCACTATTTCAACATCACAGACATACGTTTCAATTTTTTTTATTATGAACAATGGGCAATAAAAATCTGGCCTTTTATTTCCATTCTTTTTATTGTTGACAAATGACAATAAAAATCTTAACTTTTATTTCAATCCCTTTTTATTGTTAACAAATGATAATAAAAATCTTAACTTTTATTTATTGACCGAAATGTATATTTTTGGTCTCATTCACTTTTAAATGACAAAATGAATATTTTTATTTCATCCTTTTTAAAATGACAAATTGCCTCTTTTATTCTAATTCTTTTAAAGTGACAAAAATTGTAATTTTGTTTAATTCCTTGCAGTGTACAAAACATGATAACTTTGTTTAATTCTTTTAAATAAACAGAAATGTAAATTTTTCTTTAATCCTTTTAATGATCAAAAGGTAATCTTTCTCCTTAATGACCAAAATGTATATTTTGGTTAAATCCTTTAAAATGACCAAAAATGATAGTTTTGGTTAAACTTTTTTAAAATGATCAAAAATGATAGTTTTGGTTAAACTTTTTTAAAATGACCAAAAATGATAGTTTTGGTTATTCCTTTTTAAATTACCAAAAATGTATATTTTGGTTGCCATTCTTATTACAACAAAGATGACTATTTTGATGTCATTTCAAATTACACAAGAATGTCTATTTTGTATAATCTTTTTAATGTAAACAAAAATGACTGTTTGTCTAACCTTTTTCAATGTAAACAAAATATATGATTTTTCTAGCAAAATGTTCTTCTATTTCTAGTGTACATTTTCTAACCAAAATTGTTCCTTTAATTCTAGTGTACATTTTCTAGCCACAATGTTCTTTTAATTCTAATGTACACTTTCTAGCCAAAATGTTCTTTTAATTTTGATAAGAATATTATGCTAAAAATGTGCTTTTTATTCTAAAAAGAATATTACGCTAGAATTGTTCTAATAACACATAAAAGAATATTTTATGTGTTTACATTTTTCCAAGTATTCTATTAACCTATAAAAGTATATTCTACCTGTTAACATTTTCTATGTTTTCTAATAACATAAAAAGGATATTTCATATGTTAACAAATTTCTATGTTCTATTTGCATTTTAAAATGCAAATAAAAATGTAGTTCTTTTCCTATGTTTTAAAAATGTTATTTTTTTCTAATTTTACAATTTTGTCTTTTCTATTTCTAAGTTTCTCATGTTACATTAAAATGTGTTTTAATGAAAAACATGTTTCCTAATGAAACATGAATCTTTTTAGTTGAACAATTCAATACTAAAAATGTGTGCTTTTTAGTTGAAACAAATCGACTCTAAAAATATGTTCCATTATATGCTAACATAAAAATGAGATTTTTATGATAACATGATTCTAATCATAAATTTTTTAATTTCTAATATAACATAAAATTATAACTTTTGGGTTTCATTCTTAAAGGGACAAGAATGAATGTTTTTAATTCATTCTATAAAATTGACAGAATGAGCATGTCAATTATATTCTATTTCTACAAATATGTAAAACTTGTTTCAATAACATATTTTAACACAAATGATAACTTTTATTTTAATTTACATGTTTTGACAAAAAGTGCTACTTTTATTATGTTTTTCTTTATATAAAATAAAAATATGAATTTTATTTTATACACAAATTCTTGGCACACACGAACACAACATATTTTATATGCACGATAATATATAATTTTATCGTATACACAAATTCTAACAAACATGAACACACAATCAAAACCACAGCACAATCAACATTTGAATAAACACATACATACCACATGAGTTTCATACAGAATGAATACAATAAAATAAATAATTAATTTTAATTTAAAAAAAAAGAAATCTCACATTGTTATTCAGATCTGAATATTTTCCTCAATTTTCTGATTTGCTTTGTTTCAATTCTAGTTTGTTTCATGGCGAAGCTCTTGCGAAGACGATCCCAACGCACCTGAAATTATTCGATTTCGTTTCCGTTCGAAGAAGTTATGGCTAGTTAGTCATTGGGAAATTTATTAAATAATTGACCATAAATAATTAGTTTTTTAATTACCCTTAACTAATTAAAACCCTTTCTCTTATCATCGTTCAACTGCTTCCCACAAGCTCCGACTAGGGCTCGAAATCTGCACCATCAGAGATGGAACGAAGATCAATCGGGGATGGCCATCAGAGGCGGCTTGGCGTCGCCTGGCGTCGCCAGGAAAGGCGATCAACTCGCCACCATGGTTGCATGGAAGAACGCGCTGCAATGGATGGACTTCACGGAGAGAATTCTCTCGATTTGGTACACCAGATTCCATCTTAACCGTCTATCTTCAAGTTCTTCTCGAGAGGAAAACATACGTTCTAGAAATTTGTGGAATGGAGGTGTGGATGTTGCGATATTGGAGCGAGAAGAAGAGTGCGTGACGGCCATTGATTCAAAGGGAGTGGCGGCGCTGAAAGATACGTATTAGGGTTAGGGGGGATACGATGTACGGTGTGGAGTATTTATATAGTATATACATTTATTAAATTTCCTTTTTATTCTGATAATTCTCGTTAATGTCACGAAATCCAAATCAAACCCAACAAATGTCTCCCCTAGCTAATAACCCCCGTTCCGGACACAATGGAATATGTTTCGTAACCCAATTCGACTGTTACGATATGTTTTCCTTTTAATTAACTTATAATTCATTTAATTATTAAATTCAAATGTACATTTTAAATTACCGGGGCCACATACGGACTATAAAAATTACAGAAAAATTATTTCTAGCTTTGTTTTGACAATACGGTTCTAACAAGACTAATTTCGTCGAATTTTGAGACAGTTTGAAAAATGGCTGTTTTCAAGCTGATTAAATTTGACAAAACTGACAAAACACGTTTTCCTTTGCCACGCTCACATATTAATTCGAAAAATTATGAAAATTGAAACCTAACAATAATTTGACATTCCGGTTCCAACAAAAGTGGTTTCGTCGAAAACCGAGGTCGTTTGCAAAATGGCTATTTTTAAGGCCAATATATTTAATTAAAATATATATAAATTATACAGCGACTTTTCTAAATTTTAAACTGGACATAACTTTCAAATTAAAAAGTGAAATTTCAGTTCTTCAGATTCATTAGAAAGATATGATTAAACAGATTTAAATATTTCTTGTTTCGTTTAATTCTGATTTAAAATGAATCCTGTACAGTCAGTCAAAGTTCAAATTCAAAATTTCAAACTGCAGCGCTGTTTTAAACTCTTTTTATAATTAAATTGAATTTATTCGTTTTAAAATAGATTTTTCAACGTTATTATTTAAAATAAGTTGTTTTAAACATCCTAAATTCATTAAAATTTCTAAAATAAAAAAATTAAATTGGCCCCAAAATTCCGGGTCGTTACAATCGCCCCCACTTAAAATCTTTTCGTCCTCGAAAAGGAACGAAGCTAAAAGTTGATTAATTAACTAGCTTAATTAAATTTTTATTTATTGGTTTAATTAATTATCATTTTAATATTTTAATTAGTGAAACTAATTATCAAACATCACAACCAGCAATCAATTAGGTGATTAACTTTTCAAATATATAATCTTTATATATAGTCAAAAACCATATTTTTAGTGCAAATCACAGCATTGTGTTCTAACTAAGTTTTGGTTCTCATACCAGTCAATGGAAATATATAGATATACCACTTTCGAAACTCGAACATAAATTCTGATGATGTTACGAACCACCATCAGAACATCTCCGGGCGACTAAAGTGTGCTTCTATATCTATCTAGTATATTAAAACTTCGAATATCCGTTAATTACTCGTATATTCAAAAAGTTTATATACTCGATTGTCCACATTAAAACATAATATAATCAAATATGTATTTTAAGATAAAATTTTCAGAACTAAATGTGTTTTCATTTTTATTTTTTAAAGAAAATAATACTCTTTACACTCATTCTAGGATACTACTGATCCCATCTCTAACGAGTTATTCTCATTGGATATTACTAATCCAACCCCTGATGAATTCTTTCGTTCAGTTCTAATGTGTCTCGTTCTCGAGCTCTATAAACCAAAGCTCTGATACCACATGTGACAACCCAAACTTCCCAGTAAAGGAAAGCATGGGTTGTTTTGAGAACAACACATATCAAAACACAAACTGAGGAACATTTTATTGCTGATTACAACAATTACATCAGAGTATAAGAATATAATAGAGTATGAATATTTATTACACAAAGGAAATACAATAATATCAGAGTTTTAAATAACATTTAAATAGCAGCGGAAAATAATACAAATATACAACCGAAAGGAATACACGGATACAGAGCTTTCCGAATATCGCTTCAGCTATAGACCAGGATCCTGTAAATATATCTGCAAAAAGCTACTCGACTGCCCGCATGGAAAATATGGGCACCCGAGTTTCCTAATGAAACAAACTACAAGTCAGTCATGGGACTGGTATGAGAAATCTTAACTTAACTTATCTAATAATAAGGCTAATCACATAACCACGCCGCTAACGCGGAACGGGTTTACTCCATTGGATTGCCAGTGCATAATGTGACAACCCGCCTTTTCTGAATAATCCAAGTTGACAATATAACCACACATGTCCAACTCGAACGATTCAAAACTGATAGATAATCAATTTAGGGTGTATAATAGAATCAGATCATAGAATCACATATACAGAATAACACAGAATCTCGCAGAGGAAATGAAATAATATACATAAGCAGTTCATGAAGCTACTTAAACAGTTACAATTTAATTTTTAAAATATAGCGACTCATAAAGTTCGCAAATACAAGCCAAACGGAAATAGGAACTAATACTGGATAGGATGGAGTCTTCGACTAGGTCTTCGGCTCCATATAAAGTGCTCCTCGAGAACACTGCAATACTCAGTCTAACCCGAGCGAAATGGGAAAAACACAAAACACTCGAGTCAGGTCTAAACATTCTAATGTGATTAGATCTAAAGTCAAATGCAAATAACTCAAGAGATGTTGCGGTATTTTCCATCTCTTAAGGATCCGTTAAACTATCTATATATAGTATGATACGCTATTATATGTAATGTCTATCAGTAATATTAAATCTTAAAAATAGCGTTAAGGCTTTACATTGATCCCCCTTAACACGTTTTTAAACAATGCGGTCTATGCAGGTCCTGTAACACAACCAGTAGAACGTCGGTAGCCAGTGAGTCCCCTATAGGCACATGTTAAATAGAAACTCGTAGTGGTCGCGCATAAGGATAAAACGTATGACAAGGCACGTGAGGCAATGCCCAAGGTAGGATACTACTAGTTTGCCTGATCCGGACTGATGGTAACCCCTAACGGCCCACCGCAACACAACACTTCCAAAATCAAGGGTGATCACCAAATAACAAAAATAAAATAAACGAAGAAGTGTGTTTGCTAGAGGTAGCTAGCCTCAATGGCCCGGCACGGCTCCTGTTTTAGTCATTTCAAATTTGCCACAAGTGTCAGTCATCCATAATCGTTCACTTTCTTCAATCCAATAAACGTACACCAAAAACAACCACTTCATTTTGTATCATCACTTCACGAACATAGTTATCAAAGTGGTTCCAGTATCGACAGAGAATGTGTCCATAACTGGTTCCGGTCTCTTTGACAACTAACGTCATTTTTTTTCCATTGATTTATTTTGAATTGATCAAACCATAATTGTATTTCAACTTCCTTATTCAAACTTGAACTATCAAATATTCCACTTTGAAATATTAACAATATTTTGTCGTTTACAATTTACACTTAACTTTGTGTCTAATTCCAAAGTTCCAAATCAATAAACTAAAGTTGTATTTTTCTTTTGTAAAATTTACAATATCCAAATATTGAATATTTCACTTAAGATCACTTTCAAATTTCATAATTTTACTTCATTTAACTAAATTGTTTTTCTCAACTAAATTTGTATCCAGAATTTACAATTTTGAAATTTATTTCCTTAAATATTTAGGCTAACGTTTTTTTTCCAATAAAGGTTCAACAATAAGTTTAAAATAAAATTTAAATCACTTAATATTTCATTTATCAATTTAAATCAAATTTTCATGTATATAATTTAAACCAAAGTTTAATCTTCAAAATTTGAAACAATTCTTTTTTTTCATAACGGGAATTTGATATTTGAAATACGTATCGTGAAATGTAGTAGCTGTAAAAATTTCATCGAAAAATTTGAATGTCGTCGGTCGCGCAATTTTCAGTGTAAAGCTGCGCATAACAGTTCAAATTTTAACGATTTTAAAATCTCTTCAAAACAAGTTCAGACAAACATGAAAAATATTCTATTCGTTGACAGAAATCCAACGGCGGATTTTGTTTCGCGAAAATCGGACGTTTTGACCTCCGTTTCATGTCCGCATTTTTACGTCAAAGGGGTCCGTAACGCGTTTTTGAACGGAGCATGCAGACACTGCAAATTATATACCGTTGTGTCCGTCTCGTCGCGCTGATTACCGAAATATATTCATTTGTCAGTTTCGGTGTTCGGTTTGCGCTGAAACTGTGAAAAAGCTTGCACAGTTCATTTTTGAAAAAGAGCCATTTGAGTTCGACGTGTCCCTTTTACGATTTTACATATTTTTCTAAATGTTTTGGGTCTGCAAAAGATGTCTTTTTATTTTATTAACCTACCTAAATATTTTATTTTCTAAATGTAGGGAATGGAACATGTTTAAGGGATGTGTTAGTTTAAAGGCCATGCACCATACTATACCATGCGTTACCCCCTTTTTTTTCGAAACATAAAATAATAAAAAAAAAGGATGAAAGGATGTGTGCACAACATGTACATACTTATATATTTACATACTCACGCACAACATATGCATGGCACGCACTGCATATTTAAACACAACACTGACACAAACCACACAGTACACAAAAGCAAACATTTTTACATATGTATACACATACACTTTTAAACACACCTGCACACATTTAAACACACACCAAAAGCAAATATTTTAACACATGTATACACATACATATATGGTAACACATGCACTGCATATACACAGTACACTCCACAAAGTATACAAAACACATGTACACATACATAAGACGCACGCCATAAATGTTTTGATGGAAAGAAAATCAATGTGTGTGTTTTTTTTTTTTTATACTCATTTTCATGTGCTGAAATATCCATGCGCATGCATGGCAGCACTTGCTACCGCAAGAGGGTGAAAATGTCTCTATTTGCATTCATGCGTGCACATAAATAATGTACTTCTATTTTTTTATGCTGAGAACAAAAAGGGAAAAGAAAAGGGAATGTTTTGTCCCTCCTTTTTGCCATTCGAAGAGAAGAAATAAAGTTTTGTTGCCAAGAAAACATGAATCCCTCCATTTGTGTTCATGCATAAATGTTGACAAGAGGAAAAATAAAAGTGAGTAAATTTTTTTCTTTTTGTTGCTCCCTTCCATTCTTGTTTCTTTTATGCGTGAGTTCATAGAGAAGAAAAGGAAAATGAAGAGAGCTTGCTGTGGTTCCATTTGAATATATAGCAAAGCGCATGTCCATTAATACATACATCACACAATAAAACACATGCAAGGTTCCATCTACATATACATGCGTCTGTCATTGTTCTTTTTTTTTTTTTGGTAGCGTGATCAACATCAACAAAGAATGAAAAAAAAACGAGGTTCTTGCGTTTTTCATTAGGAGGAAGGTGGCACAAAGTTTTCATGAGAAGTCGCGTAAAAAAATAGAATGGAACATAAAAAAAGAATGGCCTCCTGTTGCTTGAATGTTGTGAATAAATGTTTGAGAAGTGAAATTATGTCATCATTAAGTCCATCCCCCATTTTGTTTTCATTGAGAAAAGTTGGCAAAGTATTATTGCCTGTGCATAAACTCATTCTTTTGTGGCCAAAAAAATGAATCCCTCTTCTGTATTTGTAGTAAGAAGGAAAAGAAAACAATGAAAAGAGAGGAATGCAAGTGAATGGAGGAAGTGTAGAAACATTACAGAGAAGGAAGCAAAAATGAAAATGAAAATAAATGAATCATCCCCTGTCCATGCACACACACCACACACATCAATAAATATGCACTTACACGTACAAGTGGCATGCACACAATAATGTTCATATATGTGTATAAATATACAACAAACACACTAAAGAAGTTTAGACATGAGTATAACTCACGTTTGGGTTCCGAGAGCTAGTGACGAAAGAACGGAGCTGTCGGAGGTTGGTGCGTGTTGTCGGATGTCGGGTTCCGAGAGAGGGCGTAGCAAGAGAGTGTGGGTTGAGGACGCAAGCAAGAGAGTGTGAGCAAGAAAGGATTGGAGCAGCTTCACTTCATGCATGCATCTGTCATTTTTTTATTTTTTTTTATATATGGAACAAAGTTGCTAAAAGGAAAAATTAAGTTGGGAAGTGTCTAAGAAAAAGGAGAGAGAGAGCGGATGACTTGGGATGGAAGATATATAATGGTGGTAGCTTCCAATTGTGGTTTACATTGGCAGAGAAATGATGTCTTGCATCATGTCTCATTAAATGCTCCGAAGAAAAAAAGATGTGGCCTCCATCACTCTTCATTTAATGCTTCATACACTCTTAGATCCTTGTTGGATTTGCAGAGATATTTAATTCTTTTGGTTTGTCTGTAAGCATCCGTAAGTCACATACACTTATTTCAGTCCAATTGTTTGTGTTACACTACTTTACAGGTTCACCTGTATGAAAATAACTGTCTACCCATTTGTCTTTACGGACACCAAAATATCAGTATAAAATATACCGTTGAAATCAGGACGTCGAGACGAACACAACGGCACACAGTTATCAGTGCATTGAACATTTTATAAAAAAAAAATCTATTTTTATATTTAATTGCACTGAGTTTAATTAGCGGTCATTTAAATTTATTTAGTTTAAATTACCGGAATTTTGTGGAACGAACTTATAACGTTTTGATTACAAATTTGTCTTCAAATTCTTTGTATACAAATATTTATTTTTTATTTATAAATTCAATAAACTTTGAATGTATTCATTTTAATAACTAAATTTAATCGTTTTTATTTTATTTGCTTGTTTGTTTCTAGGAATTTATTGTTAAATATATTTTTTTCCGATTTGAAAACCCAGGTCGTTACATTCTCCCCTACTCAAACCTTTTCGTCCTCGAAAAGAACGAAACAAGGGAAAAATAAAGAAATAAGCAGAAATATAAGAATGATTAAAGATGAATTGGATACCTAATACAACAATTCCGGATTTGAGGTCCGGATACTCTCCTCAGTTTCCCAAGTGCAATCTCGGTCATCTCTACTCCACTGAACTTTGACGAGATTAACTATCTTCCTTCTAAGCTGCTTCGTATCTTTTTCAACTATACGAAGTGGTCTTCTTTCGATAGTAAGATTTGGCTCAACATGCATATCTTCAAATAAAGCAGGCTGGACTACAGCTAACGGGTCATGTACATATCTACGAATATGTGAAACATGGAATACATTATGCACACCCGATAGTTTCTCCGGTAAATCAACTCTATAAGCTAAACCACCAATCTTTTCTAAGATAGGAAAAGGACCAACAAATCTCGGAGCAAGCTTCCCTTTCTTTCCAAAACGAATCACGTTCTTCAAAGGTGAAATTTTCAGAAATACAAGATCACCAACTACAAATTCCAAATGTCTCCTCTTTCCATCAGCATACTTCTTTTGCCTATCCTGGGAAATCTTCATCCTCCTTCTGATTTCTCCAACTTTTTCAGAAGCTTTCAAAATCATATCGGAGCCTAGAACAAGTCGATTTCCATATTCAATCCAACATGATGGAGATTTACATGGCCGTCCATACAGAGCGTCGAACGGTGTCATTTTAATACTCGCCTGAAAGCTATTATTATAGGTGAATTCAACGAGATTTAGATGATCTTCCCAAGATCCCCCAAAATCTAAAGCACAAGCACGAAGCAAATCCTCCAGAATCTGATTTACTCTTTCCGTCTGACCATCTGTTTGAGGATGATAGGCGGTGCTCAGGTTCAATTGAGTTCCCAAAGTTATCTGGAAAGCTTTCCAGAATTTGCTAGTAAAAATGGGATCTCTATCACATACTATGCTAGACGGAACACCATGAAGTCGGACTATATCCTTCATATAGAGCTCGCCTAAACTTGAAGCAGTTCGAGTTGTCTTTACAGGAATAAAGTGGGCTGATTTGGTTAGTCTATCAACAATAACCCAAATGCTTTCATTTCCCCTCCTGGTCCTTGGTAATCCATCTATGAAATCCATAGAAATTTGATCCCATTTCCAGTTAGGAATCTCTAAAGGATGTAACAAACCTGCAGTCTTCTGATGGTCGGCTTTTACTTGTTGGCAAGTGGCGCATCTACTGATATGAATAGAAATGTCTCTCTTCATTCCACTCCACCAATAAAGCTTCTTCATATTCTGGTACATCTTAGTGACCCCAGGATGAATAGAAAATTTAGACTGATGATTCTCTCTAAGCACCTCCTGTCTTAGATCATCCACATTCGGAACGCAAATACGATTGTTGATCCTCAGAATTCCATTGGTACCAATTTCAGTGCCCCATCCCTTCTGCACATTTACAACTTCTCTATTGAGAACGCTTTCCTTTATTCGCCTAAGCATTTCATCTTCTTCTTGCTTAGCAATAATGCGATCTATAAGGGCTGGAGAAGCAGTAATTTGGAATAACATTGCTTTGTTTCTACTCAAAGCATCGGCTACCACATTAGCCTTTCCGGGGGTATAGTTTATGTCGAGGTCATATGATGCTAAGAACTCGAGCCATCTGACTTGCCTCTGATTCAGATCCTTCTGAGAAAAGATATACTTCAATGATTTGTGGTTAGTGAAGAGTTCAAATTTAATTCCCAAAAGATGGTGCCTCCACAACTTAAGAGCAAAAACTACAGCAAGTAGTTCTAAGTCATGCGCTGCATAATTAACCTCATGGACTCTGAGTTGTCTACCAGCATAAGCAATAACTTTACCATGCTGCATAAGAACAGCTCCCAAACCTTCTCCGCAAGCATCGGTATAAACAGTCAAACCTTCACTTCCATCCAGAACAGTAAGAACTGGAGCAGAAGTTAACTTGCGTTTAAGTTCATTAAATGTTTTTATACACTTATCGCTCCAATCGAACTCAACACTCTTTCCAGTCAAAGTTGTGAGTGGTGAAGAAATTCGAGCAAAATTTTTGATGAATCTCCTATAATAACCAGCTAAGCCGAGGAAACTACGAATATCGGTTGGAGTTTCAGGAGTTTTCCAATCCTAAAATTTAAAGAATTATGAATACCTATATAAGAGAGATAAGATAAATCGAATAAGAATGAAAGGACGTTTTAAATAAAGGGCTTACTTTGATTACGGCGATCTTAGCTGGATCGACTGAAATTCCATTCTCCGAAACAATATGTCCAAGAAACCTAACTTCATCTCTCCAGAAATGACACTTAGAAAACTTGGCCTTCAGTTGATGATCTCTCAAAGTTTTAAGAACAAACTAGAGATGCTCCTCATGTTCTTCTTTAGACTTAGAAAAGACTAGAATATCATCAATAAAGACAAGGACAAACCTATTCAGAACATCCCGGAATACTCTGTTCATGAGGTCAACAAAGTAAGCTGGGGCATTAGTTAAACCAAATAGCATAACTAACTATTCATAGAAACCGTCTTCTGTTCGAAAAGCTGTTTTAGGAATACTATCTTCAGAAATTCGAAGTTGGTGAAAACCTGTAGCAAGGTCGAGTTGAGAAAATATCTTGGCTCCGTGCAGTTGATCAAATAGGTCATTAATGCGAGGCATTGGATATCGGTTCTTGTGAGTAAGCTTATTCAGTTCCCAATAGTCTACGCACATTCTCAGAGAACCGTCTGACTTAGTAACAAATACAGCTGCAACTCCCCATTCTGAATGACTTCGGCGAATTAGATCTTTAGAGAATATATCTTCGATTTGCACCTTTAATTCAATCTTCTCCTTAGGTGAAATTCTTCTTGGAGCAAGTACAATGGGTCTAGCTCCTTGAATGAGATCAATACGGAATTCGATTTCATGATGAGGTGGTAAGGAAGTTATTTCTCCCAAAACATCAGGAAAATGCTGAACCACAGGAGTAGTGCTAAAATCGCTAAGATATTAATCGAGAGAGAAAATGAAACTTCCTGCAATATCTTGGGGCAATTGACATTCGATCTTCAAGGGTTTACCTTTGTCACAACGTAAAGAGAAAGTTCGAGCTCGAGATAAGGACAAAGTTTGAGAAATTTAAACTGAAGAGAACCCTAATTAAGGAAAATAGGCTAAAGTTAAAAAAGAGATTTTGAAAATAGGTTTGATTTTAAAACATTTTATACTTTCAAAATATGCTCTCTCAGAAATGATTCTACTCATTCTAGGGTATTTCTAACCCTATCTATAATGAGTTTTACCCCCAGGCTAAGGTTTTTCTAAACCTTTGCTCTGATACCAACTGTGACAACCCGCCTTTTCTGAATAATCCAAGTTGACAATATAACCACACATGTCCAACTCGAACGATTCAAAACTGACAGATAATCAATTTAGGGTGTATAATAGAATCAGATCATAGAATCACATATACAGAATAACACAGAATCTCGCAGCGGAAATGAAATAATATACATAAGCAGTTCATGAAGCTACTTAAACAGTTACAATTTAATTTTTACAATATAGCGACTCATAAAGTTTGCAAATACAAGCCAAACGGAAATAGGAACTAATACTGGATAGGATGGAGTCTTCGACTAGGTCTTCGGCTCCATATAAAGTGCTCCTCGAGAACACTGCAATACTCAGTCTGACCCGAGCGAAATGGGAAAAACACAAAACACTCGAGTCAGGTCTAAACATTCTAATGTGATTAGATCTAAAGTCAAATGCAAATAACTCAAGAGATGTTGCGGTATTTTCCATCTCTTAAGGATCCGTTAAACTATCTATATATAGTATGATACGCTATTATATGTAATGTCTATCAGTAATATTAAATCTTAAAAATAGCGTTAAGGCTTTACATTGATCCCCCTTAACACGTTTTTAAACAATGCGGTCTATGCAGGTCCTGTAACACAACCAGTAGAACGTCGGTAGCCAGTGAGTCCCCTATAGGCACATGTTAAATAGAAACTCGTAGTGGTCGCGCATAAGGATAAAACGTATGACAAGGCACGTGAGGCAATGCCCAAGGTAGGATACTACCAGTTTGCCTGATCCGGACTGATGGTAACCCCTAACGGCCTACCGCAACACAACACTTCCAAAATCAAGGGTGATCACCAAATAACAAAAATAAAATAAACGAAGAAGTGTGTTTGCTAGAGGTAGCTAGCCTCAATGGCCCGGCACGGCTCCTGTTTTAGTCATTTCAAATTTGACACAAGTGTCGGTCATCCATAATCGTTCACTTTCTTCAATCCAATAAACGTACACCAAAAACAACCACTTCATTTTGTATCATCACTTCACGAACATAGTTATCAAAGTGGTTCCAGTATCGACAGAGAATGTGTCCATAACTGGTTCCGATCTCTTTGACAACTAACGTCATTTTTTTTCCATTGATTTATTTTGAATTGATCAAACCATAATTGTATTTCAACTTCCTTATTCAAACTTGAACTATCAAATATTCCACTTTGAAATATTAACAATATTTTGTCGTTTACAATTTACACTTAACTTTGTGTCTAATTCCAAAGTTCCAAATCAATAAACTAAAGTTGTATTTTTCTTTTGTAAAATTTACAATTTCCAAATATTGAAAATTTCACTTAAGATCACTTTCAAATTTCATAATTTTACTTCATTTAACTAAATTGTTTTTCTCAACTAAATTTGTATCCAGAATTTACAATTTTGAAATTTATTTCCTTAAATATTTAGGCTAACGTTTTTTTTCCAATAAAGGTTCAACAATGGTTATTCCAATAAGTTTAAAATAAAATTTAAATCACTTAATATTTCATTTATCAATTTAAATCAAATTTTCATGTATATAATTTAAACCAAAGTTTAATCTTCAAAATTTGAAACAATTCTTTTTTTTCATAACGGGAATTTGATATTTGAAATACGTATCGTGAAATGTAGTAGCTGTAAAAATTTCATCGAAAAATTTGAATGTCGTCGGTCGCGCAATTTTCAGTGTAAAGCTGCGCATAACAGTTCAAATTTTAACGATTTTAAAATCTCTTCAAAACAAGTTCAGACAAACATGAAAAATATTCTATTCGTTGACAGTAATCCAACGGTGGAATTTGTTTCGCGAAAATCGGACGTTTTGACCTCCGTTTCATGTCCGCATTTTTACGTCAAAGGGGTCCGTAACGCGTTTTTGAACGGAGCATGCAGACACTGCAAATTATATACCGTTGTGTCCGTCTCGTCGCGCTGATTACCGAAATATATTCATTTGTCAGTTTCGGTGTTCGGTTTGCGCTGAAACTGTGAAAAAGCTTGCACAGTTCATTTTTGAAAAAGAGCCATTTGAGTTCGACGTGTCACTTTTACGATTTTACATATTTTTCTAAATGTTTTGGGTCTGCAAAAGATGTCTTTTTATTTTATTAACCTACCTAAATATTTTATTTTCTAAATGTAGGGAATGGAACATGTTTAAGGGATGTGTTAGTTTAAAGGCCATGCACCATACTATACCATGCGTTACCCCCTTTTTTTTCGAAACATAAAATAATAATAAAAAAAGGATGAAAGGATGTGTGCACAACATGTACATACTTTTATATTTACATACTCACGCACAACATACGCATGGCACGCACTGCATATTTAAACACAACACTGACACAAACCACACAGTACACAAAAGCAAACATTTTTACATATGTATACACATACACTTTTAAACACACCTGCACACATTTAAACACACACCAAAAGCAAATATTTTAACACATGTATACACATACATATATGGTAACACATGCACTGCATATACACACAGTACACTCCACAAAGTATACAAAACACATGTACACATACATAAGACGCACGCCATAAATGTTTTAATGGAAAGAAAATCAATGTGAGAGTGTGTGGTTTTTTTTTTTTTTTTATACTCATTTTCATGTGCTGAAACATCCATGCGCATGCATGGCAGCACTTGCTACCGCAAGAGGGTGAAAATGTCTCTATTTGCATTCATTCGTGCACATAAATAATGTACTTCTATTTTTTTATGCTGAGAAGAAAAAGGGAAAAGAAAAGGGAATGTTTTGTCCCTCCTTTTTGCCATTCGAAGAGAAGAAATAAAGTTTTATTGCCAAGAAAACATGAATCCCTCCATTTGTGTTCATGCATAAATGTTGACAAGAGGAAAAATAAAAGTGAGTAAATTTTTTTTCTTGTTGTTGCTCCCTTCCATTCTTGTTTCTTTTATGCGTGAGTTCATAGAGAAGAAAAGGAAAATGGAGAGAGCTTGCTGTGGTTCCATTTGAATATATAGCAAAGCGCATGTCCATTAATACATACATCACACAATAAAACACATGCATGGTTCCATCTACATATACATGCGTCTGTCATTGTTCTTTTTTTTATTTATTTTTTGGTAGCGTGAGCAACATCAACAAAGAATGAAAAAAAAAACGAGGTTCTTGCGTTTTTCATTAGGAGGAAGGTGGCACAAAGTTTTCATGAGAAGTCATGCGTAAAAAAATAGAATGGAACATAAAAAAAGAATGGCCTCCTGTTGCTTGAATGCTGTGAATAAATGTTTGAGAAGTGAAATTATGTCATCATTAAGTCCATCCCCCATTTTGTTTTCATTGAGAAAAGTTGGCAAAGTATTATTGCCTGTGCATAAACTCATTTTTTTGTGGCCAAAAAAATGAATCCCTCTTCTGTATTTGCAGTAAGAAGGAAAAGAAAACAATGAAAAGAGAGGAATGCAAGTGAATGGAGGAAGTGTAGAAACATTACAGAGAAGGAAGCAAAAATGAAAATGAAAATAAATAAATCCTCCCCTGTCCATGCACACACACCACACACATCAATAAATATGCACTTACACGTACAAGTGGCATGCACACAATAATGTTCATATATGTGTATAAATATACAACAAACACATTAAAGAAGTTTAGACATGAGTATAACTCACGTTTGGGTTCCGAGAGCTAGTGACGAAAGAACGGAGCTGTCGGAGGTTGGTGCGGGTTGTCGAATGTCGGGTTCCGAGAGAGGGCGTAGCAAGAGAGTGTGGGTTGAGGACGCAAGCAAGAGAGTGTGAGCAAGAAAGGATTGGAGCGGCTTCACTTCATGCATGCATCTGTCATTTTTTTTTATTTTTTTTTATATATGGAACAAAGTTGCTGAAAGGAAAAATTAAGTTGGGAAGTGTCTAAGAAAAAGGAGAGAGAGAGCGGATGACTTGGGATGGAAGATATATAATGGTGGTAGCTTCCAATTGTGGTTTACATTGGCAGAGAAATGATGTCTTGCATCATGTCTCATTAAATGCTCCGAAGAAAAAAAGATGTGGCCTCCATCACTCTTCATTTAATGCTTCATACACTCTTAGATCCTTGTTGGATTTGCAGAGATATTTAATTCTTTTGGTTTGTCTGTAAGCATCCGTAAGTCACATACACTTATTTCAGTCCAATTGTTTGTGTTACACTACTTTACAGGTTCACCTGTATGAAAATAACTGTCTACCCATTTGTCTTTACGGACACCAAAATATCAGTATAAAATATACCGTTGAAATCAGGACGTCGAGACGAACACAACGGCACACAGTTATCAGTGCATTGAACATTTTATAAAAAAAATCTATTTTTATATTTAATTGCACTGAGTTTAATTAGCGGTCATTTAAATTTATTTAGTTTAAATTACCGGAATTTTGTGGAACGAACTTATAACGTTTTGATTACAAATTTGTCTTCAAATTCTTTGTATACAAATATTTATTTTTTATTTATAAATTCAATAAACTTTGAATGTATTCATTTTAATAACTAAATTTAATCGTTTTTATTTTATTTGCTTGTTTGTTTCTAGGAATTTATTGTTAAATATTTGTTTTTTCCGATTTGAAAACCCAGGTCGTTACACATAAAATAAAGTAAATCGTTTAAACAACGCGATGCTTTTTAGAAAAAATGAAACTATTATAAGACCCAAGTCCCATCACACAATTCAACGCAAACCGGAGGATAGGGTTTTACCTTATAATTGTCAAAAGATGCTTGATACGATAAAACGGATTTAATATTAGTGTGTATATCTATGGGTATATATATATATATATATATATATATATATATATATTTCAAAAAAACATTTCCATCATAATATATCAATCATAGACGGCATAGTACCCCATCCTACTATGTCGCCATACTAGTTCTACACTCAAAACCGCAAGGTCGTATTGGAAATTGGGATTCCATCATGAGTTGAGGCTAGGGCCAAGCTCCTCTCCGATTCGAGACACTCTAGCAAATGCCTCAGGATCCCCCGCAGTGAACCCTTGGATCTTCAGGGCCGGTCCCCGCCTATCGGCAGTGGATTGGTTATGCCTAAACACACGCTTCCCGGTTCCTTTGAACCTATAGTATGACCACTAACGGCCTATAAAAATCCGAGGCGCCTCAAAATCCATCATCCACATAAGTAAAATGTCAGCCAGTTTAAGCACTGACACCACTCCTAGCTAGAAAGAAACGTTTGCACTCCCTGCAGTCCTAATCTCGTTTTTGACTCATACCGGGGTGTGAGGCTCGCGAAGTCACGATATACACAAAGTTATGCCGTAATGGGCTATACTTTGATCATCCCACAAGGCCTTGCTTTTCAACAAAAGCCTTGATCAATTGCATCTTGGCGTGCCACATTGACAATCCACGCCATGCGATCAATCACTATTAACATAAACCCGGGTGTTAAGTAGAGGATAAATCCTCCACCACCAAACAGACATACATTAACAGAAATCGATTTAATTCACATGGAACAAAATCCAATGTCAGACACGCAACCATTTACTAGCTTATGCTCTGGGTCTGAGCGAAAACCAAATCCGAACAATCAACAATAGTACGGACGGCGACCACTGAAACCCCTTCAAGGTAGCTACTTCCTTCAAGGGTCTCTGTAGCAACACATCCATTCGATGTGAAGATCGTCGGTCTTCAACCACCGTCTTCATCTTCGACTCTTCATCGTCGTAGTAATTATTCGGAACGGGTTAAACCCGGTCTATCCGAATAACTCACGTATTTTATAATTAAAAATCGAGTACTATAAAAACACATCCAACGCCTCATTCCAATTCAGAATATTCTTTTAAATGAAATATTCACAATATTCTATCAAACATAAATTCTTTAAGTTTATTCTTAAATCTTTCTTTTAAAGATTTATTAAAAACCCGATTTGGTTTTAAATATCAAAAATCATTATTCAATGATTAATTTAATTTAAGAAATTAATCCTATCTTTAACTTGGTTAAAGAACTAATGTCATTTAAACCATAGTTCACGGTAAACCCAAAATCATCTTCCATAAAATAGGGAATCTTCATAGAAATCAAATCAATATATAATCGTTATAAATTTCTGTATCCGACCAACAATATAAATGGAATAATGGCAAATCCTTTTAAATTACATATGTAGTATCGGTCTTCTTTTACAGAAGCTTATCTCGGTTATTATAAATTCGAATTCTATTCAATTCCAATCTAATATATTAAATTGGAAAGCTTTACTTTTGGAAAATTCCCCTTTAATAAAAGATTTATAAATTCCAAATCATAGTCTTCACTGTTAGTTGAGTTAAGGAACAAATGTCGCTTAAAAACATAGTTCACAATAAACCCAACTCACATTCATCTTATTTCAATCACTAAATATAATTGAAAACTTTAATAATCTAAATTAAAAGATTATTCTTTTCAAACGGGGTTTTAGAACAGTGTTATTTAAGACACTATTCACGACAAACCCAAAATCCAATTTATTTAATTAAATTCAATTAAATATTAACAAATTTTAAAACTTCATTAAATCTGAATTTAATGATTTATTCTAGTAAAAAAACTAGTTCGTTTAAATAAAAATATATTTTCCTAAAATACTTTTTTTAAATATACTCTAAAATATATTTTTCCTAGAATATTCTTTATTGGAATGTGACTCAATCAACAACCATATACTGCATGTAATCAACAAACATGATAAATAATTATCAAACATCCAATTAAAAACCAAGTGAATTAAACTAAATATTGGGACTAGTGTGGATCAAATATCATCCCAACACTCGTGTGGGGTCTCATCCAACAATCAAATAATAAATTATTTGTGCACTTGGGCGATGTGTAAAAATTATCGACCCAATCACATAAACAAGTCAGATGACTTGTAAATGGAAGTGTGATATTCAGTTTGAATATATTAACATTATATTTAACACATCCAATATTTCAACATCACAGACCTACGTTTCAATTCTTTTTATTATGAACAAAGGGCAATAAAAATCTGGCCTTTTATTTCCATTCTTTTTATTGTTGACAAATGAAAATAAAAATCTTAACTTTTATTTCAATCCCTTTTTATTGTTAACAAATGATAATAAAAATCTTAACTTTTATTTATTGACCAAAATGTATATTTTTGGTCTCATTCACTTTTAAATGACAAAATGAATATTTTTATTTCATCCTTTTTAAAATGACAAATTGTCTCTTTTATTCTAATTCTTTTAAAGTGACAAAAATTGTAATTTTGTCTAATTCCTTGCAGTGTACAAAACATGATAACTTTGTTTAATTATTTTAAATAAACAGAAATGCAAATTTTTCTTTAATCCTTTTAATGATCAAAAGGTAATCTTTCTCCTTAATGACCAAAATGTATATTTTGGTTAAATCCTTTAAAATGACCAAAAATGATAGTTTTGGTTAAAAAAATTTAAAATGACCAAAAATGATAGTTTTGGTTAAACTTTTTTAGAATGACCAAAAATGATAGTTTTGGTTATTCCTTTTTAAATTACCAAAAATATATATTTTGGTTGCCATTCTTATTACAACAAAGATGACTATTTTGATGTCATTTCAAATTACACAAGAATGTCTATTTTGTATATTCTTTTTAATGTAAACAAAAATGACTATTTGTCTAACCTTTTTCAATGAAAACAAAATATATGATTTTTCTAGCAAAATGTTCTTCTATTTCTAGTGTACATTTTCTAACTAAAATTATTCCTTTAATTCTAGTGTACATTTTCTATCCACAATGTTCTTTTAATTCTAATGTACACTTTCTAGCCAAAATGTTCTTTTAATTTTGATAAGAATATTACGCTAAAAATGTGCTTTTTATTCTAAAAAGAATATTACGCTAGAATTGTTCTAATAACACATAAAAGAATATTTTATGTGTTTACATTTTTCCATGTATTCTAATAACCTATAAAATCATATTCTACCAGTTAACATTTTCTATGTTTTCTAATAACATAAAAAGGATATTTCATATGTTAACAAATTTCTACGTTCTATTTGCATTTTAAAATGCAAATAAAAATGTAGTTCTTTTCCTATGTTTTAAAAATGTTATTTTTTTCTAATTTTACAATTTTGTCTTTTCTATTTCTATGTTTCTCATGTTACATTAAAATGTGTTTTAATGAAAAACATGTTTCCTAATGAAACATGAATCTTTTTAGTTGAACAATTCAATACTAAAAATGTGTGCTTTTTAGTTGAAACAAATCGACTCTAAAAATATGTTCCTTTATATGCTAACATAAAAATGAGATTTTTATGATAACATGATTCTAATCATAAATTTGTTAATTTCTTATAATTTTGGGCTTCATTCTTAAAGGGACAAGAATGAATGTTTTTAATTCATTCTATAAAATTGACAGAATGAGCATGTCCAATATATTCTATTTCTACAAATATGTAAAACTTGTTTCAATAACATGTTTTAACACAAATGATAACTTTTATTTTAATTTACATGTTTTGACAAAAAGTGCTACTTTTATTATGTTTTTCTTTATATAAAATAAAAATATGATTTTTATTTTATATGCAAATTCTTGGCACACACAAACATAACATATTCTATATGCACGATAATATATAATTTTATTGTATACACAAATTCTAACAAACATGAACACACAATCAAAACAACAGCACAATCAACATTTGAATAAATACGTACATACTACATGAGTTTCATACAGAATGAATATAATAAAACAAATAAATAATTTTAATTTATAAAAAAAAGAAATCTCACATTGTTATTCAGATCTGAATATTTTCCTCAATTTTTTGATTTGCTTTGTTTCAATTCTAGTTTGTTTCATAGCGAAGCTCTTGCGAAGACGATCCCAACGCACCAGAAATTATTCGATTTCGTTTCCGTTCGAAGAAGTTATGGCTAGTTAGTCATGGGGAAATTTATTAAATAATTGACCATAAATAATTAGTTTTTTAATTACCCTTAACTAATTAAAACCCTTTCTCTTATCATCGTTCAACTGCTTCCCACAAGCTCTGACTAGGGCTCGAAATCTGCACCATCAGAGAGGGAACGAAGATCAATCGGGGATGGCCATCGGAGGCGGCTTGGCGTTGCCTGGCGTCGCCAGGAAAGGCGATCAACTCGCCACTATGGTTGCATGGAAAAACACGCTGCAATGGATGGACTTCACGGAGAGAATTCTCTCGATTTGGTACACCAGATTCCATCTTAACCGTCTATCTTCAAGTTCTTCTCGAGAGGAAAACATACGTTCTAGAAATTTGTGGAATGGAGGTGTGGATGTTGCGATATTGGAGTGAGAAGAAGAGTGCGTGACGGCCGTTGATTCAAAGGGAGTGGCGGCGCTGTTAGGGGGAATACGATGTACGGTGTGGAGTATTTATATAGTATATACATTTATTAAATTTCCTTTTTATTCTGATAATTCTCGTTTAATGTCACGAAATCCAAATCAAACCCAACGAATGTCGCCCCTAGCTAATAACCCCCGTTCCAGACACAATGGAATATGTTTCGTAACCCAATTCGACTGTTACGATATGTTTTTCTTTTAATTAAATTATAATTCATTTAATTATTAAATTCAAACGTACATTTAAATTACCGAGGCCACATACGGACTCTAAAAATTACAGAAAAATTATTTCTAGCTTTGTTTTGACAATACGGTTCTAACAAGAGTAATTTCGTCGAATTCTGAGACAGTTTGAAAAATGGCTGTTTTCAAGCTGATTAAATTTGACTGAAACTGACAAAACACGTTTTCCTTTGCCACGCTCACATATTAATTCGAAAAATTATGAAAATTGAAACCTAACAATAATTTGACATTCCGGTTCCAACAAAAGTGGTTTCGTCGAAAACCGAGGTCGTTTGCAAAATGGCTATTTTTAAGGCTAATATATTTAATTAAAATATATATAAATTATACAGCGACTTTTCTAAATTTTAAACTGGACATAACTTTCAAATTAAAAAGTGAAATTTCAGTTCTTCAGATTCATTAGAAAGATATGATTAAACAGATTTAAATAGTTCTTGTTTCGTTTAATTCTGATTTAAAATGAATCCTGTACAGTCAGTCAAAGTTCAAATTCAAATTTTCAAACTGCCGCGCTGTTTTGAACTCCTTTTATAATTAAATTGAATTTATTCGTTTTAAAATAGATTTTTCATCGTTATTATTTAAAATAAGTTGTTTTAAACATCCTAAATTCATTAAAATTTCTAAAATAAATTTTTTAAATTGGCCCCAAAATTCTGGGTCGTTACAATTGCCCCCACTTAAAATCTTTTCGTCCTCGAAAAGGAACGAAGCTAAAAGTTGTTTAATTAACTAGCTTAATTAAATTTTTATTTATTGGTTTAATTAATTATCATTTTAATACTTTAATTAGTGAAACTAATTATCAAACATCACAACCAGCAATCAATTAGGTGATTAACTTTTCAAATATATAATCTTTATATATAGTCAAAAACCATATTTTTAGTGCAAATCACAGCATTGTGTTCTAACTAAGTTTTGGTTCTCATACCAGTCAATGGAAATATATAGATATACCACTTTCGAAACTCGAACATAAATTCTGATGATGTTTCGAACCACCCTCAGATCATCTCCGGGCGACTAAAGCGTGCTTCTATATCTATCCAGTATATTAAAACTTCGAATATCCGTTAATTACTCGTATATTCAAAAAATTTATATACTCGATTGTCCACATTAAAATATAATATAATCAAATATGTATTTTAAGATAAAATTTTCAAAACTAAATGTGTTTTCATTTTTATTTTTTAAAGAAAATAATACTCTTTACACTCATTCTAGGATACTGCTGATCCCATCTCTAACGAGTTATTCTCATTGGATATTACTAATCCAACCCCTGATGAATTCTTTTCAAACGGGGTTTAAGAACAGTGTTATTTAAGAAACTATTCACGACAAACCCAAAATCCAATTTATTTAATTAAATTCAATTAAATATTAACAAATTGGAAAACTTCATTAAATCTGAATTTAATGATTTGTTCTAGTTAATAACTAGTTTGTTTAAATAAAAATATATTTTCCTATTTTTTTTAAATGTACTCTAAAATATATTTTTCCTAGAATATTCTTTATTGGAATGTGACTCAATCAACAACCATATACTGCATGTAATCAACAAGCATGATAAATAATTATCAAACATCCAATTAACAACCAACTGAATTCTACACTAAATATTGGGACTAGTGTGGATCGAATATCATCCCAACACCCGTGTGGGGTCTCATTCAACAATCAAATAATAAATTATTTGTGCACTTGGGCGATGTGTAAAAATTATCGATCCAATCACATAAACAAGTCGGATGACTTGTAAATGGAAGTGTAATATTCAGTTTGAATATATTAACATTATATTTAACACATCCAATATTTCAACATCACAGACATACGTTTCAATTCTTTTAATTATGAACAAAGGGCAATAAAAATCTGGCCTTTTATTTCCATTCTTTTTATTGTTGACAAATGACAATAAAAATCTTAACTTTTATTTCAATCCCTTTTTATTGTTAATAAATGATAATAAAAATCTTAACTTTTATTTATTGACCAAAACGTATATTTTTGGTCTCATTCACTTTTAAATGACAAAATCAATATTTTTATTTCATCCTCTTTAAAATGACAAAAATGTCTCTTTTATTCTAATTCTTTTAAAGTGACAAAAATTGTAATTTTGTCTAATTCCTTGCAGTGTACAAAACATGATAACTTTGTTTAATTCTTTTAAATAAACAGAAATGTAAATTTTTCTTTAATCCTTTTAATGATCAAAAGGTAATCTTTCTCCTTAATGACCAAAATGTATATTTTGGTTAAATCCTTTAAAATGACCAAAAATGATAGTTTTGGTTAAACTTTTTTAAAATGACCAAAAATGATAGTTTTGGTTAAACTTTTTTAAAATGACCAAAAATGATAGTTTTGGTTATTCCTTTTTAAATTACCAAAAATGTATATTTTGGTTGCCATTCTTATTACAACAAAGATGACTATTTTGATGTCATTTCAAATTACACAAGAATGTCTATTTTGTCTAATCTTTTTAATGTAAACAAAAATGACTATTTGTCTAACCTGTTTCAATGTAAACAAAATATATGATTTTTCTAGCAAAATGTTCTTCTATTTCTAGTGTACATTTTCTAACCAAAATTGTTCCTTTAATTCTAGTGTACATTTTCTAGCCACATTGTTCTTTTAATTCTAATGTACACTTTCTAGCCAAAATGTTCTTTTAATTTTGATAAGAATATTACGCTAAAAATGTGCTTTTTATTCTAAAAAGAATATTACGCTAGAATTGTTCTAATAACACATAAAAGAATATTTTATGTGTTTACAATTTTCCATGTATTCTAATAACCTATAAAAGCATATTCTACCTGTTAACATTTTCTATGTTTTCTAATAACATAAAAAGGATATTTCATATGTTAATAAATTTCTATGTTCTATTTGCATTTTAAAATGCAAATAAAAATGTAGTTCTTTTCCTATGTTTTAAAAATGTTATTTTTTTCTAATTTTACACTTTTGTCTTTTCTATTTCTAAGTTTCTCATGTTACATTAAAATGTGTTTTAATGAAAAATATGTTTCCTAATGAAACATGAATCTTTTTAGTTGAACAATTCAATACTAAAAATGTGTGCTTTTTAGTTGAAACAAATCGACTCTAAAAATATGTTCCTTTATATGCTAACATAAAAATGAGATTTTTATGATAACATGATTCTAATCATAAATTTGTTAATTTCTTATAATTTTGGGCTTCATTCTTAAAGGGACAAGAATGAATGTTTTTAATTCATTCTATAAAATTGACAGAATGAGCATGTCCAATATATTCTATTTCTACAAATATGTAAAACTTGTTTCAATAACATGTTTTAACACAAATGATAACTTTTATTTTAATTTACATGTTTTGACAAAAAGTGCTACTTTTATTATGTTTTTCTTTATATAAAATAAAAATATGATTTTTACTTTATACGCAAATTCTTGGCACACACGAACATAACATATTCTATATACACGATAATATATAATTTTATCGTATACACAAATTCTAACAAACATGAACACACAATCACAACCACACCACAATCAACATTTGAATAAATACATACATACCACATGAGTTTCATACAGAATGAATACAATAAAATAAATAATTAATTTTAATTTTAAAAAAAAGAAATCTCACATTGTTATTCAGATCTGAATATTTTCCTCAATTTTCTGATTTGCTTTGTTTCAATTCTAGTTTGTTTCATGGCGAAGCTCTTGCGAAGACGATCTCAACGCACCTGAAATTATTCGATTTCGTTTCCGTTCGAAGAAGTTATGGCTAGTTAGTCATTGGGAAATTTATTAAATAATTGACCATAAATAATTAGTTTTTTAATTACCCTTAACTAATTAAAACCCTTTCTCTTATCATCGTTCAACTTCTACCCACAAGCTCCGACTAGGGCTCGAAATCTGCACCATCGGAGAGGGAACGAAGATCAATCGGGGATGGCCATCGGAGGCGGCTTGGCGTCGCCTGGCGTCGCCAGGAAAGGCGATCAACTCGCCACCATGGTTGCGTGGAAAAACGCGCTGCAATGGATGGACTTCACGGAGAGAATTATCTAGATTTGATACACCAGATTCCATCTTAACCATCTATCTTCAAGTTCTTTTCGAGAGGAAAACATACGTTCTAGAAATTTGTGGAATGGAGGTGTGGATGTTGCGATATTGGAGTGAGAAGAAGAGTGCGTGACGACCATTGATTCAAAGGGAGTGGCAGCGCTGAAAGATACTTATTAGGGTTAGGGGGGATACGATGTACGGTGTGGAGTATTTATATAGTATATACATTTATTAAATTTCCTTTTTATTCTGATAATTCTCGTTTAATGTCACGAAATCCAAATCAAACCCAACGAATGTCGCCCCTAGCTAATAACCCCCGTTCCGGACACAATGGAATATGTTTTGTAACCCAATTCGACTGTTATGATATGTTTTTCTTTTAATTAACTTATAATTCATTTAATTATTAAATTCTAACGTACATTTTACATTACCGGGGCCACATACGGACTCTAAAAATTACAGAAAAATTATTTATAGCTTTGTTTTGACAGTACGGTTCTAACCAGACTAATTTCGTCGAATTCTGAGACAGTTTGAAAAATGGCTGTTTTCAAGCCGATTAAATTTGACTGAAACTGACAAAACCCGTTTTCCTTTGCCACGCTCACATATTAATTCGAAAAATTATGAAAATTGAAACCTAACAATAATTTGACATTATGGTTCCAACAAAAGTAGTTTCGTCGAAAACCGAGGTCGTTTGCAAAATGGCTACTTTTAAGGCCAATATATTTAATTAAAATATATAAAAATTATACAGCGACTTTTCTAAATTTTAAACTGGACATAACTTTCAAATTAAAAAGTGAAATTTCAGTTCTTTAGATTCGTTAGAAAGATATGATTAAACAGATTTAAATATTTCTTGTTTCGTTCAATTCTGATTTAAAATGAACCCTGTACAGTCAGTCAAAGTTCAAATTCAAAATTACAAACTGCAGCGCTGTTTTAAACTCCTTTTACAATTAAATTGAATTTATTCGTTTTAAAATAGATTTTTCATCGTTATTATTTAAAATAAGTTGTTTTGAACATCCTAAATTCATTAAAATTTCTAAAACAAAAATTTTAAATTGGCCCCAAAATTCCGGGTCGTTACAAGTTTATTCGAGAACGAATAAAAAGACAAGTGTGGGGGTATTTGATATACACGTAAATGTGTATATTTTTTCTGCTTATTTATCTTGTTTTCCCTTTAAAATAATTGATATTGTGTATTTATAGCTATGTTTTCAGATTGTTTATAAAAAGCATGGTTTAGAGCATTTGATGGATAAAGCATGAAGAATTTGCTTAAAAAGTGTGAAGTTTGAAATTACTAAAGCTTGAAGGGTGTAAAGCTTGAAGAACGGTTGCAAATAGAGTTCAGTTAGGAAGATTTGGCTCATTTGCAAGGCCTCTTACTCATGCTAGATTCACATTAGCTCATTTGCAAGGCCACTCACTCTACAGTTGCGTTCACACTGGCTTATGTGTTATTTGGGCAAAATCTTTAGTCCCACATTGTGTAATTAGCCAAGTAGTCTTTATCGTATCAGCTATAAATACATTGTATCCCATTCATGTAAAAACACATTAGGTTTTATTCTGTAATCCTTCTATTGGAATAAAATCATTCTTCTCCCTTTCTTTTTACTTTTTATTGTATTTTATTTATGTTGTTTATTTTTTTGTTTCTCTTCTTCTTTAGCTATGTCTAGCTAATCTCCTTTAATTAGGCGGTGATGACACTGAATTAGATTCAATATGAATCACATAGCCAAAGAGATTAGAACTTCGTATATATAGATCTAGATCTGAACCAAGGGTTGTATCTGAACCTTCATACTCTGTGTCGTTTAAGAGCTATGCTCCTGTAATGGCGCGTTTTGTAAGGTATAATAATTAAGTTATTTAATTATTTAAATAACGAATATATTAAATAAACGACAGTTTGAACGTATAATTATAATTTAATTATAATCGAGCCCGTAACGGCGCTGCAGTTCGCTTTTTGGCGATCTAGACTTCAACTGAGTATACAGGGTTCGTTTTAAATCGGATTTCTATGAAACAAGAAACGTGTGGAGCTGGTTGAGTATATCTTTCTAGTGGGAGAGAAAAATCGGGATTTCATCGGGTAGATTTTGAGTTATGTCCAAATCAAATTTCAGAAAAGTCGCTGTGGAATTCCTTTATAATTTGCGACGCTTTATATACGTTATAAATCGATTTTTCGATACGAACTGAATATCGGGATAATCTGGAGTCTGGAAATCAAGTCATAAAATCTGAGGTGATATGCTGGAGCCGGACGACATCGTATATGGATATATACGATAATATTAATTTATTAATATTTAATTTAATAATATTTAAATATATTTATATATTTAAATGGGTCATCCAGAGCTTTAAAAATACACTGTGTGAGCATACGAAGTCGGAATTCGACGAAACCAGTTTTGTTGGATCCGCAATATCAAATAATTGTTAGATGTGAAATTTCGTGATTTTTAGAGACACTGTGGGGTCGTACGGATTTTTAGAGTGAGAAACAGACGAGAAATCGACCTTTAAAAATATGCAGTTTGAACATACGGAGTCGGAATTCGACGAAACCAGTTTTGTTGGGACCGTAATGTCGAGCTCTAGCTATATGTCCAGTTTGGTGATTTTTAGGTATCGTATGTAACCACTGTGATTTTTAGAAGGTAGATACTAGTAGAAAATCAATATAAATAAAAATAAAAACAAAATTTAAAATATCCATCCCATTTTCTTTGGATCATCAGAAGGCCACATAGCCTGTATTCCCGTCCACAAATGCCACCAACCCGTAGGAGACTATATAACCCGTATATCCCAAACACAACAAGAAAGTTTCAAGGGAAATAAATCAAAGAAAATGCATAACAAATTCTATAAAATACAACAAATCACAAGTTCGATTTCTTTGGGTTTCCCTGGAGTTGCTCTTCGAGTTGCACCCTTCCTGCTGTGTTCGATCACGTCTGGTCGACGTCGAAATGGGCTCAGGCGAACTAGGGTTGGACCTAGTGTGAGATTTAGGGTGTAATTCGAGAGATGAACGATGGATTCGAGATCATGGATGAGAGGTGCACCAGTGGTGTCGACGAAGGGGATTCCGGTGGTTTGGATTGGGAAGCGACGTTGACGAGTCGCTGTTGAAGGAGCAGGTTGAGGTGTTCGAGAGGGCGTCGAACTGGGTGTGGGGGTGGTCATCAGGTTCGGATTTGGACGAGGAGTGTTATGGTGATGGTTGCGCCGAAGTTTGGTGACCGACGTGATGATGGTGGGTGGTCAAAGCAATGGTCAATGGGTTCGAAATAATGGGACATATTCCGTTACTGTAGCGCGAGCTGGGAACGGGGGTGGTGAGCAGGTGCAGAATGAGGTGGCGAAGTCAGTGGGGGCGTTGGCGGCCGAGATAGATGGCCGGAGTGATGTGGAGGGGTGGTCAACGGTGAGGTCAACATGTTGGGTTGGGTATTTCAATTACTGGAGCGTTTAGATTTGGGGGAGAAGCACAAATCGGGTTCGGTTATGTACTAAAGGGAATGGGCTGGTCTGTGAAAGGTCAAGGCCCACTTTTAAATCTTTAATTCAAGTTCTAATTTAATTTAAAGTATATTAACTTGTATCATGCGTATCTTGGACATACGATATCAGATTGACGAACCGTAAGTTGCGTTGGGATCGTATGGACGGGAGCAACACAATGGAACGGACCGCGAATCAATTTGAGTCCGTCACAATTTATAGCAAAATAAATTGTCTGAATCAAGCGATGGTTATCGTCATTGACGATGATCGTCCAAATGTGAGTAAATCTCACAAACTCTAAACAGTTTTATTTTCACATTGTATTCTTAGAACTGTTAATTTTCTGTTGTTTGAATGTGTGCTGACTGTTTGATTGAACTGCTAGTCAGTTAGTGGAATATATATATATATATAAAAACCGATAAATATTTATATGCTGATTCTGCTTATCTGAATATTATACCAGTGTTGTCTAACATCTGTGGTGCAGGGAAACAGGTTGGAGGAATCCAACTGGATTCCTCAACAGTTATTTTTACTGTAATTTATGTATTGTGATATATAAATGCGATATATAATCTATTGTGATTTTGTGTGGTTGGACGATATTCATCGTTGTTAGATGATGTGTTAAAAACCATAAAGAAATACCAGGATATAGAAAGAGATTTTCAAACTAAAATTTGAAAATAATTTATTTATATAAAATCGATGGATTTTATATTATAAAGAAAAGGGGATTTTGAATATAAAGGAAAATATTGGTTAATCAAGTATAAAGGAGAAATGTTTGTTAATCGAGTATAAAGGATTAAACAAAGTAATTGGTTAGGTTAACCAAAGCGAGTTAGTCGAGTTAATCAAAGTAATTGGTTAAGTTAACCAAAGTAAACGAGTTAAGTTAAACTAAGCGGTGAATCAAAGTGAATTTGTTAAGTTAAACTAAATGATTTATCGATGTGAATTAGTTAAGTTAAACTAAAGGATTAATCGATGTGAATTAGTTAAGTTAAACTAAGAGGTTAATCAAAGTGAATTAGTTAAGTTAACTAAGTGGTTAATCGAAGTAAATTTGTTGATTTAAACTAAGTGAATCGGCTAGAGTTAATCAACGTGAATTAGCTAAGTTAAACCAAGTGGATTAGTTCAGTTAATCGAGACGAGTTAACCAGTTAGGTTAAACCAGTTAGAGTTAACCAGTTAGAGGTGACCAGTTAGAGTTAACCAGTTAGAGTTGACCAGTTAGAGTTGACCAGTTAAAGTTGACCAGTTAGAGTTATCCAAGTGGAGTTAATCGAGTAGCGTTGTCGAATATCACTTATTCGAGGGAAGAGTAATCGAATATAGTTTATTCGAGTGGAGAAATCAAATGTTATTCATTTGAGAAGAGTTATCGAATATAGTTTATTCAAGTGGAGAAATCAAATGTTATTCATTTGAGAAGAGTTATCGAATATTATTTATTCGAAGAGTAGTTATCGAATATTGGTTATTCGAAGTTAGTTAATCCGAAGGAGTTAATCGAAGGATTAATCCGAAGGAGCTAGTCGAAGAGTTATTCGAAGTTAGTTAATCCAAAGGAGTTATTCGAAGTTAGTAAATCCGAGGGAGCTAGTCGAAGAGTTATTCGAAGTTAGTTAATCCAAAGGAGTTATTCGAAGTTAGTTAATCCGAAGGAGTTAATCGAAGAGTTAATCCGAAGGAGTTAGTCGAAGAGTTAATCCAAAGGAGTTATTCGAAGTTAGTTAATCCAAAGGAGTTAGTCGAAGAGTTAATCGAATATAGTTATTCAAAAGAAGGTGTTAATCGAATATAGTTATTCGAGTAAAGTTAAAAGAGTTAATCGAATTTAGTTATTCGAAATGAGTTATTCGAATTAGATATTTGAATACAGTTAAACACATTAGAGTGATTCGAATTACTCATTCAAATAGAGTTAAACACGTAAGAGTTAATTGAATATTAGTATTCAATTAGAGTTAAATCGAATTTAGTTATTCGAAAGGAGTTAATCAATTTGAGTTAAGTTAATCGATTTGAATTAAGTTGAATCGAAATGGAGTAAATCGATTTGAATTAAGTTAATCGAGTTGGAGTAAATCGAATATGGGTTATTCGAAGGTAAGTTATTCAAATTAGTTATTCAAAGGAGTTAATCAAATGAGTTGATCCAAAGGAGTTAGTCGAATATTAGTTATTCGAATAGAGTTAAAGGAGTTATCGATTTTAGTTATTCGAAAGGAGTTATCGATTAGTAAATCGAAAGGAGATTTTCGAATATAGCATATTCGAAAGAAAGAGATCGAATATTGTTTATTCGAAAGAGAGAGATTTCGAATATGAGTTATTCGAAGAGAGATAATCGAATATAGGTTATTCGAAGAAGAGTTAATCAAATAGAGATTACTCGAAAGAGAGTTATACGTCGAATACGATTATAGCGCATTCGGGAAAGTACTATTTACTTTCCAGGGTTTAAATCAAGATTTAGTTATTGATTTAGAAATTAGGTGTTTGTTAAATTATTCGAGTTAGGAGATAAAATTTAGGTTAGACATTGCAGAAGTAGGAATTATAACGTTATAGTTATAATCAAACATTGTCATATAAGAAGTGGATTCGTAACCTGAATCCGAGAATTTGCGTAAACAGATGATTGGACAAAGTGAGTGACGAGCTTCATCTATTTCACAGTAAAGGACGTTGTTAAATTAAGGTCTGAGAGGTAATTATACCCCAACTTGATTGACTTCAGAATTGACACAGGAATAGTTGTGGTTCGATCTAAAAGGTTGATTAGGAATAAAGTTAAGGAATAAGCGATAAATGGATTAAGCGAAACGATGTTTTATACAACGTTCATTGGAAATCCGTAAATGAGTTTTGGAAACGTTTTCCAAATATAGTCAGATATGTTTTCTAAACATAGAAAATGAAATGTTTTCATGATAAGAATTTAAGAAATAGAGTTAAGCAAATTCAGAAACTAACTGGAGAGGGTAAGTTGAACGGTTTTCTAAGTGACGATCTGATGTTGGTTTCGACCTTCCGGATTGATACTTAGAGAATTGTTCTCATACTAGTTACAGTTAGGGACTGATAGTTGCGAAATAATAGTGATGTGAAAATAAGCTATGGAAATGTTTTCCAATGATTAATAACATATATTTTCTAAATATATAAGGAAATATGAACATGTGATGATTGATCGATCGAATTTCCATTTGGAAATAAGATCGTTGTTTGTACACCGACATGTTTTCATTTGATAGTTGAATCACAGACTATCAAAGTTTTTACCATTTTAACGTTGTTAATATGGAGAGACCGGTTGGATTATTATCCAAAGAACCACTCTGTATTGGCATAAGCGTTGTGAGCAATATCGGCCAAAGATAAATTGAAGACGGAGTAAAGTGCAAGGGCTGTTGTATAAGTCTTAGATAACAGTGACTAAGATGGATATACTGAATAGTGCCTTCGGTTTGTCCAGTCCCAGGACAACGTATATGGAAGAAGGTCTGACAGAGTATATCCAATGGATCGCGTAAGTTGATCTGTTCAAACGTATTCATGTTTGGTGGCGGAGGAATTCGTTTCTCTTAGCTGTATACCCGTGTTATTTTTGGATAAGTCAATTTGTGATTTGGCGGGTATGACGATGTGGCATTCAAAGTGAATGGTGATCAGATGTTCTGAAGATAGACGTAGCTTCTAGCCTCACACCAGGAAGTAACAAAAATTGGGCTAGGCAGCATGGCTAGTTGGGTCATTCCCAAGCAGGGTGTATTGTCACCGATCTAGGGAATATCCATGTTTATACTTCTTTTTGATTCTGTATCTTCGGATGACGGTTTGATGGCCTACAACCGTGGTGGCAATATATTCGCGACACTCAAGCTAAATGAGTGAGCGGTCATGTGTGGCCGGGTTGCAAGACGTTCTTGTTGAACCCTGAGTGTATCACCTCTAATCTTCAATAAACGCCCTGCGGTTTATGATGTTATACTATGTATGTAGAACGTGAGATGCAAGCGTTTCTGCTAGATTGATACCTATTTGTACTTAGACATTATTATAATATCACAATGATATTGCTTGTCAAAGTTGTTTAGATACTCATAAGGAAAAACCCGTTCCGTATTCACGGCGTGGTCTTATGAGATATCATATACCTGTTCAATTGTTTTAAACTGTTTTACTCATACCAGTCCCATGACTGACCCGGAGTTTACTTTGTTGTTTTCCCTAAACTCTTGGGTGCCTAAATTTGTACGGGCAGTCAAGTAGTCGGGATTTACAGATATACTTGGAGAGCTTGGAGCAGGAGACTTCAAGATTCTATAGCTATAGTTATTTCCGCTGTGTTGTAAGTGTTGTACTCTGATAAGTGCTATTGTATATATATAACTGTTTACTTCAAAGTTATGATATATATTATATGTTATTCGTTCCGCTGTGAGATTCGTGTTACTCTGATGATTCTGATGTTCTTCTTCTTCTTCTATTCTATTAGTTCTATCTTTTCTTTCTCACCTTCTAAATTCTTTCACTAACGTCTCGGAATTTCCGACTCTCGAGGAGTCGGAAATTTCCAGCCGTTACAGTTGGTATCAGAGCTTAAGTTAAGAATTACTTGGCTCTGTGGCGTTACTCAGTAGAGATAGGATTAGTAAAATCCTAGATTGGGTTTGAGTGTATATATACGAGTGCGTATTTGTTATTCAATATAAAATGGTTTTATATTGTGGAGACTCATTGGTTGAGTGGCTTATGAATTCTGGTCGATCAGTTGATCCACTGTATCGATAAGGGTTACTAAACACTCGAATACGATGAACCGTCATGGTATGTTTTGAAAGAGGGTAAATGAAATAATTTTTCCCAAATTTTATTTGTTTATAGAAGAAATATATATCTTGAAATTATTATAGTATATTGATTGTGTTGGTTGTTATTATAATCGAGTAAGATTATAACATGTGAAATGGTTATAAATAACTAATCAGAATTCATATAAGTGAAGTATATGAAATAGAAGTAAATCTGAAGTTAAATCAGAATTTGGAATTAAAATAAGGAAATTTTAAGTTCCTGGGAGATTTTGAAAATGTTTTTCAATTCAAAATAAATATAGTATTGAACTCACCTGGATGATTGGAAAATAATTCCGAGGATGGATCGATACATCATCGGTGTAATTTTCGAGTTTCTAAGTGGCGGATTACTACCAATGGTTTTGTTTTCAAATGGTGTTGAGGAAAACAAGTTGTTTAGAAATTCCAAGGTTTTGAATTAGTGTTAGGATTGGAAACTTGATTTGAAATAAACCCAGGAATTTTGAATTCTGGAATTAAAAATTTAACTTATGAAGTTAAATGGGTTAAAATATTGAAATTGGGTAAATAAATTTGAATTAAGCTCAGACAATGTTAAATATAATATAGGATTATATTGGAATGATATCGATTAAGTTGATGGATGATATAAGAATTTAGAAATCAGGAATGTAACGATGGTTTGAAATTAAATTAGACTCGGGTATAAACGAATGGTTGGATTTATGGATAAAAACAGATTGGAGAATTTGTTGAGATGACCTTGGGTATATGTTGGGTTGATAACAGGTGAAAGTTATGAAGTTAATACGACCCACAAAAAGGTACAAGTTTATATTATATATGAGTTTGGATTTTATGAGCCGAATTGGCAAGCCGCTTGGCTGTTTGATTTTCTTTTGGGTTGGAGATGGCCTAGATAGGCGAGTTGTGGTTTTACCGATAGGGCTGTACAAAGGAGGTTATGGCAAAATTTTCCGAAAATTTAAAGTGTTAGAAAATTTTCAAAATTTTTGAAAATTTTAATTAGTCGGAAGAATAAATATTTCGGTCGATATTAATTGGTTCGGTTGAAATCAGAAATAAGGGGTAAACCAATCTTAGGAGTTCCAATATATAGGGTCATCCTCTAACTTAGCAATTTCGAGGACGAAATTATTTTAAGTGGGGAAGTCTGTAATGGCGCGTTTTGTAAGGTATAATAATTAAGTTATTTAATTATTTAAATAACGAATATATTAAATAAACGACAGTTTGAACGTATAATTATAATTTAATTATAATCGAGCCCGTAACGGCGCTGCAGTTCGCTTTTTGGCGATCTAGACTTCAACTGAGTATACAGGGTTCGTTTTAAATCGGATTTCTATGAAACAAGAAACGTGTGGAGCTGGTTGAGTATATCTTTCTAGTGGGAGAGAATAATCGGGATTTCATCGGGTAGATTTTGAGTTATGTCCAAATCAAATTTCAGAAAAGTCGCTGTGGAATTCCTTTATAATTTGCGACGCTTTATATACGTTATAAATCGATTTTTCGATACGAACTGAATATCGGGATAATCTGGAGTCTGGAAATCAAGTCATAAAATCTGAGGTGATATGCTGGAGCCGGACGACATCGTATATGGATATATACGATAATATTAATTTATTAATATTTAATTTAATAATATTTAAATATATTTATATATTTAAATGGGTCATCCAGAGCTTTAAAAATACACTGTGTGAGCATACGAAGTCGGAATTCGACGAAACCAGTTTTGTTGGATCCGCAATATCAAATAATTGTTAGATGTGAAATTTCGTGATTTTTAGAGACACTGTGGGGTCGTACGGATTTTTAGAGTGAGAAACAGACGAGAAATCGACCTTTAAAAATATGCAGTTTGAACATACGGAGTCGGAATTCGACGAAACCAGTTTTGTTGGGACCGTAATGTCGAGCTCTAGCTATATGTCCAGTTTGGTGATTTTTAGAACGTAGATACTAGTAGAAAATCAATATAAATAAAAATAAAAACAAAATTTAAAATATCCATCCCATTTTCTTTGGATCATCAGAAGGCCACATAGCCTGTATTCCCGTCCACAAATGCCACCAACCCATAGGAGACTATATAACCCGTATATCCCAAACACAGCAAGAAAGTTTCAAGGGAAATAAATCAAAGAAAATGCATAACAAATTCTATAAAATACAACAAATCACAAGTTCGATTTCTTTGGGTTTCCCTGGAGTTGCTCTTCGAGTTTGCACCCTTCCTGCTGTGTTCGATCATGTCTGGTCGACGTCGAAATGGGCTCAGGCGAACTAGGGTTGGACCTAGTGTGAGATTTAGGGTGTAATTCGAGAGATGAACGATGGATTCGAGATCATGGATGAGAGGTGCACCAGTGGTGTCGACGAAGGGGATTCCGGTGGTTTGGATTGGGAAGCGACGTTGACGAGTCGCTGTTGAAGGAGCAGGTCGAGGTGTTCGAGAGGGCGTCGAACTGGGTGTGGGGGTGGTCATCAGGTTCGGATTTGGACGAGGAGTGTTGTGGTGATGGTTGCGCCGAAGTTTGGTGACCGACGTGATGATGGTGGGTGGTCAAAGCAATGGTCAATGGGTTCGAAATAATGGGACATATTCCGTTACTGTAGCACGAGCTGGGAACGGGGGTGGTGAGCAGGTGTAGAATGAGGTGGCGAAGTCAGTGGGGGCGTTGGCGGCCGAGATAGATGGCCGGAGTGATGTGGAGGGGTGGTCAACGGTGAGGTCAACATGTTGGGTTGGGTATTTCAATTACTGGAGCGTTTAGATTTGGGGGAGAAGCACAAATCGGGTTCGGTTATGTACTAAAGGGAATGGGCTGGTCTGTGAAAGGTCAAGGCCCACTTTTAAATCTTTAATTCAAGTTCTAATTTAATTTAAAGTATATTAACTTGTATCATGCGTATCTTGGACATACGACATCAGATTGACGAACCGTAAGTTGCGTTGGGATCATATGGACGGGAGCAACACAATGGAACTGACCGCGAATCAATTTGAGTCCGTCACAATTTATAGCAAAACAAATTGTCTGAATCAAGCGATGGTTATCGTCATTGACGATGATCGTCCAAATGTGAGTAAATCTCACAAACTCTAAACAGTTTTATTTTCACATTGTATTCTTAGAACTGTTAATTTTCTGTTGTTTGACTGTGTGTTGACTGTTTGATTGAACTGCTAGTCAGTTAGTGGAATATATATATATATATATATATATATATATATATATAAACCGATAAATATTTATATGCTGATTCTGTTTATCAGAATATTATACCAGTGTTGTCTAACATCTGTGGTGCAGGGAAACAGGTTGGAGGAATCCAACTGGATTCCTCAACAGTTATTTTTACTGTAATTTATGTATTGTGATATATAAATGCGATATATAATCTATTGTGATTTTGTGTGGTTGGACGATATTCATCGTTGTTAGATGATGTGTTAAAAACCATAAAGAAATACCAGGATATAGAAAGAGATTTTCAAACTAAAATTTGAAAATAATTTATTTATATAAAATCGATGGATTTTATATTATAAAGAAAAGGGGATTTTGAGTATAAAGGAAAATATTGGTTAATCAAGTATAAAGGAGAAATGTTTGTTAATCGAGTATAAAGGATTAAACAAAGTAATTGGTTAGGTTAACCAAAGCGAGTTAGTCGAGTTAATCAAAGTAATTGGTTAAGTTAACCAAAGTAAACGAGTTAAGTTAAACTAAGCGGTGAATCAAAGTGAATTTGTTAAGTTAAACTAAATGATTTATCGATGTGAATTAGTTAAGTTAAACTAAAGGATTAATCGATGTGAATTAGTTAAGTTAAACTAAGAGGTTAATCAAAGTGAATTAGTTAAGTTAACTAAGTGGTTAATCGAAGTAAATTTGTTGATTTAAACTAAGTGAATCGGCTAGAGTTAATCAACGTGAATTAGCTAAGTTAAACCAAGTGGATTAGTTCAGTTAATCGAGACGAGTTAACCAGTTAGGTTAAACCAGTTAGAGTTAACCAGTTAGAGGTGACCAGTTAGAGTTAACCAGTTAGAGTTGACCAGTTAGAGTTGACCAGTTAAAGTTGACCAGTTAGAGTTATCCAAGTGGAGTTAATCAAGTAGCGTTGTCGAATATCACTTATTCGAGGGAAGAGTAATCGAATATAGTTTATTCGAGTGGAGAAATCAAATGTTATTCATTTGAGAAGAGTTATCGAATATAGTTTATTCAAGTGGAGAAATCAAATGTTATTCATTTGAGAAGAGTTATCGAATATTATTTATTCGAAGAGTAGTTATCGAATATTGGTTATTCGAAGTTAGTTAATCCGAAGGAGTTAATCGAAGGGTTAATCCGAAGGAGCTAGTCGAAGAGTTATTCGAAGTTAGTTAATCCAAAGGAGTTATTCGAAGTTAGTAAATCCGAGGGAGCTAGTCGAAGAGTTATTCGAAGTTAGTTAATCCAAAGGAGTTATTCGAAGTTAGTTAATCCGAAGGAGTTAATCGAAGAGTTAATCCGAAGGAGTTAGTCGAAGAGTTAATCCAAAGGAGTTATTCGAAGTTAGTTAATCCAAAGGAGTTAGTCGAAGAGTTAATCGAATATAGTTATTCGAAAGAAGGTGTTAATCGAATATAGTTATTCGAGTAAAGTTAAAAGAGTTAATCGAATTTAGTTATTCGAAATGAGTTATTCGAATTAGATATTTGAATACAGTTAAACACATTAGAGTGATTCGAATTACTCATTCAAATAGAGTTAAACACGTAAGAGTTAATTGAATATTAGTATTCAATTAGAGTTAAATCGAATTTAGTTATTCGAAAGGAGTTAATCAATTTGAGTTAAGTTAATCGATTTGAATTAAGTTGAATCGAAATGGAGTAAATCGATTTGAATTAAGTTAATCGAGTTGGAGTAAATCGAATATGGGTTATTCGAAGGTAAGTTATTCAAATTAGTTATTCAAAGGAGTTAATCAAATGAGTTGATCCAAAGGAGTTAGTCGAATATTAGTTATTCGAATAGAGTTAAAGGAGTTATCGATTTTAGTTATTCGAAAGGAGTTATCGATTAGTAAATCGAAAGGAGATTTTCGAATATAGCATATTCGAAAGAAAGAGATCGAATATTGTTTATTCGAAAGAGAGAGATTTCGAATATGAGTTATTCGAAGAGAGATAATCGAATATAGGTTATTCGAAGAAGAGTTAATCAAATAGAGATTACTCGAAAGAGAGTTATACGTCGAATTCGATTATAGCGCATTCGGGAAAGTACTATTTACTTTCCAGGGTTTAAATCAAGATTTAGTTATTGATTTAGAAATTAGGTGTCTGTTAAATTATTCGAGTTAGGAGATAAAATTTAGGTTAGACATTGCAGAAGTAGGAATTTTAACGTTATAGTTATAATCAAACATTGTCATATAAGAAGTGGATTCGTAACCTGAATCCGAGAATTTGCGTAAACAGATGATTGGACAAAGTGAGTGACGAGCTTCATCTATTTCACAGTAAAGGACGTTGTTAAATTAAGGTCTGAGAGGTAATTATACCCCAACTTGATTGACTTCAGAATTGACACAGGAATAGTTGTGGTTTGATCTAAAAGGTTGATTAGGAATAAAGTTAAGGAATAAGAGATAAATGGATTAAGCGAAACGATGTTTTATACAATGTTCACTGGAAATCCGTAAATGAGTTTTGGAAACGTTTTCCAAATATAGTCAGATATGTTTTCTAAACATAGAAAATGAAATGTTTTCATGATAAGAATTTAAGAAATAGAGTTAAGCAAATTCAGAAACTAACTGGAGAGGGTAAGTTGAACGGTTTTCTAAGTGACGATCTGATGTTGGTTTCGACCTTCCGGATTGATACTTAGAGAATTGTTCTCATACTAGTTACAGTTAGGGACTGATAGTTGCGAAATAATAGTGATGTGAAAATAAGCTATGGAAATGTTTTCCAATGATTAATAACATATATTTTCTAAATATATAAGGAAATATGAACATGTGATGATTGATCGATCGAATTTCCATTTGGAAATAAGATCGTTGTTTGTACACCGACATGTTTTCATTTGATAGTTGAATCACAGACTATCAAAGTTTTTACCATTTTAACGTTGTTAATATGGAGAGACCGGTTGGATTATTATCCAAAGAACCACTCTGTATTGGCATAAGCGTTGCGAGCAATATCGGCCAAAGATAAATTGAAGACGGAGTAAAGTGCAAGGGCTGTTGTATAAGTCTTAGATAACAGTGACTAAGATGGATATACTGAATAGTGCCTTCGGTTTGTCCAGTCCCAGGACAACGTATATGGAAGAAGGTCTGACAGAGTATATCCAATGGATCGCGTAAGTTGATCTGTTCAAACGTATTCACGTTTGGTGGCGGAGGAATTCGTTTCTCTTAGCTGTATACCCGTGTTATTTTTGGATAAGTCAATTTGTGATTTGGCGGGTATGACGATGTGGCATTCAAAGTGAATGGTGATCAGATGTTCTGAAGATAGACGTAGCTTCTAGCCTCACACCAGGAAGTAACAAAAGTTGGGCTAGGCAGCATGGCTAGTTGGGTCATTCCCAAGCAGGGTGTATTGTCACCGATCTAGGGAATATCCATGTTTATACTTCTTTTTGATTCTGTATCTTCGGATGACGGTTTGATGGCCTACAACCGTGGTGGCAATATATTCGCGACACTCAAGCTAAATGAGTGAGCGGTCATGTGTGGCCGGGTTGCAAGACGTTCTTGTTGAACCCTGAGTGTATCACCTCTAGAGTACACTATTCAGAAGGTGCTCCCATACCTTGTCTGTTGGAATCCAATCTTCAATAAGCGCCCTGCGGTTTATGATGTTATACTATGTATGTAGAACGTGAGATGCAAGCGTTTCTGCTAGATTGATACCTATTTGTACTTAGACATTATTATAATATCACAATGATATTGCTTGTCAAAGTTGTTTAGATACTCATAAGGAAAAACCCGTTCCGTATTCACGGCGTGGTCTTATGAGATATCATATACCTGTTCAATTGTTTTAAACTGTTTTACTCATACCAGTCCCATGACTGACCCGGAGTTTACTTTGTTGTTTTCCATAAACTCTTGGGTGCCTAAATTTGTACGGGCAGTCAAGTAGTCGGGATTTACAGATATACTTGGAGAGCTTGGAGCAGGAGACTTCAAGATTCTATAGCTATAGTTATTTCCGCTGTGTTGTAAGTGTTGTACTCTGATAAGTGCTATTGTATATATATAACTGTTTACTTCAAAGTTATGATATATATTATATGTTATTCGTTCCGCTGTGAGATTCGTGTTACTATGATGATTCTGATGTTCTTCTTCTTCTTCTATTCTATTAGTACTATCTTTTCTTTCTCACCTTCTAAATTCTTTCACTAACGTCTCGGAATTTCCAACTCTCGAGGAGTCGGAAATTTCCAGCCGTTACAGCTCCTTCACATGGTGTATTTGAGTTTGATTTAACTTTTATCAGATTAAGTCTAACATTTAGGGTTTTAGAAGTAATAGTGAATCTGTCCTGATAGCCTATGGTTGTTTAAGAGCTTAGCTCCTGCATAGGCTATACTTGTCGTTATTCACATATTTGTTTTTAGAAACCTAATAAGCATTGATTCATGTTTGTGACTGAAACATGAATTAGATCTGATTAATCTAATTGGTTATTAATTCATGTTAATTTAATCTATTTCATTGCTTTCTTTAATCATATAAAATCCCTTGTATTTAACTTATATTATTTTCTGTGTTTTCAACCAATCAAAATTCTGGAATAACTTGATTGGATTTACTAGTTTAAATATCTATGGTCCTAGAGTTCCACACCCTCTACAACAATCCTTGTTGTTTAGGAAAGCCGAATGGATTTTACAGTTGGTTACAATTGTTTAATTTGTTCACAAACACACACACACACACACACACACACATATATATATATTTATATGTATATGTATATGTATATAACAAGATACGAATAAATATCAATGATAGTAATTAAATGTCTAACTCAGAAAATAAGAAAGGAAGGGATGTATTGGACTGAGTTAGTGTGATGCAAAGGAAAAGAGATGTATTTCCCTAAATGACCAATTTCTGAGAACGTGATTGCAAGTTAGCCATAGTAAATAAAGTAAGAAAAAGGAAAGAAATTACTTTCCACCATATATTTAGATGGGAATACGCTATGAAAATAAATCACTGATTCCTTCTATAAATCAAATTGATAAGGTGCATGAAGTGTTTTCCTTGATAAAATAAGGAACATATATTACAGTGAATGAAGAATAATGGGTTACAACGGTAAATGGTTTAAACGGGGAATGATAATAACCTATTATAAATAAATTACATTAATGAGAATGTTGTATAATAGGTAGACTTGTCCTAGAGACAAGTGAAGATTATAACTTAGGTTATAATAAACTAGTAAGGAAATGGGATAACTGGTGAAATGAGATAAGGGACACTTAACTGAAAATTATGTAATCAGTAAATGGGGAAAACCTGAAACCAGTTGAGAAAAGGGGAAAAATTTATGAAATATAAGAGGTTGTACTTAATTATAAATTAAGCAATCTGTAAACTTGGAAGTCTGAAACCCGCTGATAAGAATAACATGTTTAGACTTGTCCTAGGAACAAGAGGAAATTATAACATAGGTTATAATAAATGGGTAGGGAAACTTATTAATGGGCCTTAGTTAGAAGAACTAAGTTAATAAGTAAACAACGATAAGTTGTAGTAACAGTGTAAGATGGAATTATGATTAAATGAGAAAGAATGAGGAAAACTTATGAAATAATTTATATTTAATCATAAATAATGACTGACATGTTAAACAGAAAACATGTGAATTGAGATATACTTAATTACTTATTAAGTAGAACATGTTATTGTGACTATGAAATCAAACAAGATTATAAAGCGATTGTGGATTACAAACCTTGGACCACAATCTAGAGAATAACATGTTGTGGGCTTATTAACAAACATAAATGGGCTAAGTTATATATGACTGAAATTAATAAGCAAGAGGAACTTGGTAACTTGATTAAGAATTCAATGTGAATAGGAATAACCAAGTTAAATGAAACCTAGTGAGGTAAAGCAAGGGCATAAAAGAATGTTTAGACATAGGGTCTAATGACACATTAAAATGAGGCGCTCAGACCAGTCCGCACGTTTGAGGGTGAATAACCCTACGCGGTAGACCATCATGGTGTCATAAGGCACGAGGGGAGCACACGTTTGTCTGATTATTTTGGTGGCTCCAAAGGAGTGGAAGGGAAAGCACGCGGCTTCCTGAGGTACGTAAGGTGCTCCTGGTAGTCCTCTGTGTGGTGACAGATGTTTAGGTTGTGCTCTCAGAGGTTGGGTCCGCGTGTAACTACCCGGTGGGTGGGCTTTGACTGCAAAAGTGGCTTTGCAGTCAGAATGATGTGATGCGTTGAGATAAGGTGATTCGATGGTCGCCTCAATAGGGAGGCGAAGGGCCACAACCAACAAGGATAGTAGATCGTCGAACAACCGTCATCGGCAGCCAGTAGGATGCGGAAAGACTCGAGCTAAAACCAAAAGACCATTCACCTTTCACTATCGAGGTACGGTGGTTGAGGGAACACGCCAACTGAATGTTTAGATTTTTTGTTAGGGGCTAGTCATTCAGCTCTTGTAGTCTTTACTAGTTGATAGAGGGGCCGAGGTGGAGCCATAGCCACCATGAAAAACAGACCCTAGGTATATCTTTATATAGAGGCTCTTAAAGACGGGTCTGTACCGATATGGAAAAGCACCTGACCAAGTCCCGTGTTTCTTGTATAGCCCTGCCATAGAACTTAGTGAACATTAGAGGACGTGTGATTGAGGCATCAAGCTACAATTGACGATATGTATGCGGGACAGTCTAGATACATGCATGTCGGCTTTGGGTGGTGTATCGTAGACTTGAGGGCATTACTCCGGTATGAAATCTGATTCGATCGACGATGGCAATTTGTATGCTTACTTAGCACAGTAATGACAGATATATGCATAACGTAATATTGTTATGTAGAGATCCGTATGTCACTCTGGCGTAGGATGAGGGGCTGCGTTCATTTCTGTGGCATTATGGTGGAGACTGTGTGAGTGGGGTACCATGGGGTGTACCTCAGTATTGAGGGGTAGCTACATATATACTATATTAGGTTAATCCACTGGTAAGTAAATGGGTATGAAATGTGTGTAATCCTTGAGTGTTGTTAACGCAAGTAACCTAATAAATTAGAAAATGTGATTTAACGGTATATGTAGGATTATCCAAAGTGTATAATTTAAATCCAGTCACCAGAACTTGTGTTCTGACCCGCTCCTCATCACATACTCGCAGGTTAGATTTGTGGCTGAGACATAATAGGCTAAGATACTGGTTAGGAAGTATTATTAATATGGTAAAGCTATATTTTGATTATATTATATTTTACCCATTCCGCTGTGAGTTACTTTCTGGGCTTTGACATATTTTATGTCTCTGTCTTTTCTGTAGGATACCAGAGCAAACCAGCCTGAGTTTCGATAGATTGGAATTTTGAAAAGTAAATTCGGTCTATCGGAATTTGGGTTGTTACATCTGGTATCAGAGCTTAGCTTTAGGATTCCTGTATAAATAGTGAGTGAATTTATTTGTATTTTTAAAATTATAAATATTATATATATATAACTAGATCTAAGGAGGAACCCACTAAATAGAAAGAGTGTAATATGATAAGAAATGGGATGTTTTGTTTTGTGCACTAAAGGAATAAATATGGAAATCTGAGACCTTTAAGTAATTTGGGTGGAAAGTGTATAATGTACTTTGTAAGGAAGGAAGGTGAATCCCATATGATTAGTATTTTGGGTTCGAGGGTTTGACAGTAAAACCTTATAAATTGGAAAAGGTTAAAAAGAGAAAAATGGATTAGGAATATATATAGTTGAGAGAATTGAACTTGGGAAATGTCTAGGAAAGCCTAGAAAATTGAAAACCTTCTTTGAGACTAACCACATTATTAACTTTTAAGAACTTGAAATTGTAAAAGTTTTTTTTTGAGATGGTTTATGGTGTTTTCAAGTTTTAATCTTAAAAAAAATATATAGTTTTAAAATATGTAAAGAAGTACATATTGAGGTTTGTAGTAAAATGGGGTATATTTTGCAAATAGTGATTTTTTGCTAGAATTTTGTCTAAGATAAAATTCTCTTAATAAAAGGTGCATCTTATAGATCATGTATAGCTCGATGGTTTTCTTATTCTATTTTATACAAGAATCTTTAATAAAGGAATTTTTGAAGACTCTATTCTTTTGACAATCGGTTTTCGATAAATTGTTTTAAAAGAGAAAATTTTGTTGGATGGACAAAATAAGTTGTAGAAATTAAAAATTGAGTAGATGTTTGCACCTAGTAAGAAGTAATTGAACCGACCTTATAGGTAAGAACAAGTTATACACCCGATGGAGAAATAGTGATCCTTTTCTACTCCAGTTTTAGTGATTTGAAAAAAAAAATGATTTACATTTTTTTTAGATGACATATTTTTATGGTTTGGAAAAAGAAAGTTTTCACGAGGAAAATAAAATTTTGACACCTTTAAATTTTTGGAAGAAAATTTAAATGAAAAGGCCAAACCGTGTTTTGGAAAGTATGGAGTAGGAAAGGATTAGTGCCTAGGGAAGACGGAAAAAGTTTTGAGGCTATGAAGTAGATAGCGAGAATTATCTTGAATAATGGTAAGTTCCCATGGAATGGGTAAGCATTAAAAAGCCTAGGATGATGCTTGAAATGATTGTTGGTACACAACTAGAATTAGTAGTGACTACTAGATAGAAAAGGGGTAAGTAAGTGTTTAGATCCTATTCCTAATTTTCATGTTAGGGGTCAAACCCCTTAATACATTTCTACTGGGATCGTTCCATTGTTTTGTTCTTGTTAGGTAGTTAGGGTAACACCTAAACCTGTCATGGATCCCATAGTTTGTACTTTTCTGTCTGGGGGGGACATAGTCTCGAGATTCTTGGCCCTAAGTAGTAGCTGTGTAGGGTGTCTGTTCTCCTGTTTTAGTTGAAAGACTAAAAGGCTTATTTGAAATTAAACTTAGATCAGATGATTAAATAAGCTAAGAAAAGAGAAATGGTACAACTAAAAAGGAAACAACAAATTCAGTAAAGCAACAAACTTGACAAATTATGAGAAAAGATGAATAAGAGTAAAAATTTCCAAGATAAGATGAAATAAAATCAGTAACAAAAGAAAAAATTTATGTGGGCTGCTGTAATACCCAGAATTTTTAACAACACTAAGAGAGAATAAATTAAATAATAATTAATTCAATATTCATAGTTAGAGGAAACGGATTGCACCATTGCGTCCGTCTTGAAATTCTGGTCAAGGTAGACATTTGGTTTGCGTAAAACGGACACCGCATGAGGAAGTTATGAGGGTTTTTAGTTTGTACACGCGCAGAAAAATTATATACATACGTATGAGTTAGAGATGAGTCCGAGATGAGTCAGAATTCTATCCAGAACTGTTCGAATGTTAAAAATTCGTCAGAGCGCCAAAATTCCCGCTCTAGAGGGTCGACCCCCTAGAAGGGTGTCGACCTAGCGGTCGGCCCACCCACAGGGGTGTCGAAACCCCTAGGGCTGAGGTGGCAGTCGGTTTCAGAGGGCTTTGCTGCTATAAATAAGTGGCTATTTTTCATATTTTCTTCATTGGAAGTCATGGAGGCCATATGCTGCTGGAATGCAAACTGAACCATTTTCTACAACTACATACTTTGCAAATCAAATTCAGGATTCAAGATCCATTATCTCTATTCTCTAAACCTAATGCTGTGAGTTCCGGTTGCTTTTAGGTTTAGATAAGTAAAAGAAAATTATGAAAGATTGTGATTTGGATATGTGTAAACCATTAATCTATGCTATTATCATATCTGATACTATATCATGATAGATCTATTTCTTTATATCCAATTCGATTGTGATTATTCTTCTATGTCATGATAAACCTATTTCTTTATATCCAATTCAATGGTGATTATTCTGCTATGTTATTATCGTGGATCTTGGTTTTTAACTATATTGTTGTTAATATAAGTTTGTCAATTTGAATAGTTATGTCATTGGATAGACCTAATCATTTATGTAAATCATGAGCATATGCCACCTTGAATTGGTTAGGACTGGATCTATATCTTTATCTAAATTGTAACTTCTATGGCATGCTATTATGTGGATTTGTGTAGATCTATTTTAACCTCTAGATTTAGATCATGTGATCCAATCATTCACCATGTGTTATTATGTTAGATCTAAACAAATGGGACATCTAAACTGTTGATTTAGATCTTACTGTGCTTATTGAGACATCATGTTATGTTCACTAGTTTTATGCTTATCTTGTTATGATAATAATTACATGTCCATGCCAGTATGTATGTTCACATTATCATGTTAAGTTTATGTTTATGCCAAGATGATCACTTTTGTTACATTCTTATTGTTTTCCCCTATTATCGTTTATGACTAGGCTGTTGTCTAGTCTCGGCATACTGCGAATTTAGTGAGGACACTAGTTAAGGAACGGGGGAAAAGGGGTTAATATTGGCATAATTTGAGTATGAACATTTTTGGACATGTAATTCCAATTATTGGGTAAGATAGGTATTGACACCTATAAAAGGAAAGGATTAATTAATTGGTAAATTAATTAAAAATGGAATGTTTAGTAATTACAATTAGGAATTGTAATTGTAATTGTACTTATGACATGAGGTTAGGTTGCATTAGTGGCGGAAGTCTGCCCGGACCCGACCGACATATCCAGCAGTCACTAATGTTGAACCTAATGTGGGAGGTCTAAGTATGCAAATATGAATTGGGCTAAGACACAAGGTTAGGCCCAATTGTGGAATAAGACTGCCCGAACCCGACCGGCATATCCAGCATCCACACGTTGTAGGCCTAATGTGGGAGGTCTAGCCCATTATAAACGATAAATGGACATGGTAATGAATTGGACTACTTAACCAAATCTAATCCATAGGGATTGTATGATATAGAACTGAAGTTAGGGTTATGTAAAAATTGATTGGATCAGTGGGAGGTTAAGTAAATCTTGGGTAGGTGGGTAATATTAGTATATATAGGCCCATAACTTAACCATTAAACAAAGATCTTGGATCAGTGGGAGGTTAAGTAAATCTTGGGTAGGTGGGTAATATTAGTATTTATAGGCGCACAACTTAACCATTAAACAAACATGCTTGGATCAGTGGGAGGTTAAGTAAATCTTGGGTAGGTGGGTAATATTAGTATATATAAGCCCACATCTTAACCATTAAACAAACATGCTTGGATCAGTGGGAGATTAAGTAAATCTAGGGTAGATGGGTAATATTAGGATATATAGGCCCACAAACTTAACCGTTAAATAAACATGCTTGAATCAGCGGGAGGGTTAAGTAAATCTTGGGTAGGTGGGTAATATTAGTATATATAGGCTCACAAACTTAACCCGATAAGGTTATGTAATTAAAGGCACCTAGTGGTATACATAATTGGTGGAAATAATAAAGTTATGTAATTAAAGACACCTTTTAGGGTAAACATAACTTGTAGAAATGATAGGGTTATGTATTAAAGACACCTATAGGTAAGCATAACTGGTTGGAAGATTGGGAATTATGTATTAAAGACACCTGTAGGTAAGCATAACCAGTAGAAAGATTGGAATTATGTAATTAAAGACACCCTTTAGGGTAAGCATAACTGGTAGAAATAAATAAGTTTATGTAATTAAAGACACCTAGTGGCATACATAACCAAGGGAAAAATATAATAAAGTTATGCAATTAAAGACACCCTTTTAGGGTAAGCATAACTGGTATAGGGCTATGTAATTAAAGACATCTAAGGGTATACATAGTCAATGGAAAACCTAGTGGGGATACAAGACAAGGGGGAGAGCTTGTATCATATTGTGTGGGACCCATTTCAGCCAGTAAACCGGAGTTGGTATCAAGTAAAGAACTCTGTATTAGGCGGAGAAGGGGCACCCTTACTGATTGATTGTAAGAGTTCCAAACGAGACAGATGGTGTGGGCGGCGCAAACTGACTGGGGATATGTGCATGCATGGACCGGGCAGAGGGGGCTAAGACGACCGTGACACCAGTAGATATAGTTGTGCATACCATTGGTTACCGCCACTTTAGGAAGTGATACCTCCTACTATGGGGCCAGCACAGGATATCTATGGAGTAGGGAGCCGATCAATTAGGGTAGTGGTTAGGGTATACTTGGACGCATGACCTAAGCCTACCAACTCATAGTGGAAGGGATCATCTCATTTCAGTTATACTAGTAATAGTGCAGAGTAATCACTAGTGAGGCACATACACCTAATCCTGTCTACCTTGTCACACCTGCCATTTATGTAGTGATCTCTCTTATCCACTTTATATGGTTATCATGTTACTTTTATTTATTTACTAGCTAAAAGTAACTAGACTCGCCAGACTTTATGTCTGACCCTTTTTTGTTTCTCCTTCTTTCTTCCGTTTCTCCCTCCCCCCCCCCCCCCGGTTCTCAAGGGAGGGAATTCTCAAGCTTAGTCAGGATTCTGCCATCGTCTTGTTTGGAGCTTCTTGATGTATTGCTCAAGCTTCCATCTTTGCTACTATGGCCTATGATTTGGGGATTATGCTTTCTTTGTTATTATACTCTGATATTTAAAGTACAAGACAGAGGTTTTTAATAATGTACTGATTTTATGTATTTTCAGACATATGGTGTAACCATGCTTTATGATTAATAAAAGTTTTTAGTTCCGCTGCTTTATATATGTCTTGTAATGTTTCTGTTCTGTTTACCTATACCGTTTCACGAAACTTAATGCATTCCCTTAGTGAGTGACATTAATGGACGTGGGGTGTCACAACTATACTTGGATATGAAAATAGGAAATCTTTATAAATAATTACATAAAAATCCAAGTACGGTTGGAAAAAGGTATATAAAAGGAAAAAGGGAAGATACGAAATTTTTCGTTTTCCACCTTTTTAACATACGAATATAGAAAATTAGATTTTTCTGAAATTCGAAAAAATAAAGTTGGTTGGTAGGATTTTGGGTGCAACAATTGGATGAACTACGCTCTTACTCAGTAAGAGTGTGGGAAAATTTGGATGAAAATGTATTTTGATTTTCAAAATATTGCATTCATGTAGAACTGCCAGTATATTTAGGATGTGAGCATCATATTTTAAAAGGATTTTTGAAAATTTTGCATACACATAGGAGGTACCGCTTAGGCATACATGCATTATTATGTTGTATTTCACTTTGCACAAGTGCACGATGTTTGCAAAAATTGGATGCACACATGATGGATGTATATTATGCGAGTGGTTAATTGATTTTACCTTTATCAAATTTCGGGGACGAAATTTCCTAAGGGTGGGAGAATGTAACACCCCACATTTTTAACTCAAGATGATAAATTAAAGAGTAATTAATTTATTATTCAGAATTAAGGGGAACGGACTGCACCATTGCCTTGGTCTCGGAATTCTAGTCAAAATAGACACATGTTTTGCGTAAAACGGACACCGTATGAAGAAGTTATTGAGGTTTGAAGTTTGTATACGCACAAGAGAATTATATATATATATATATATAGTAGGTCCAGAAATTCAAAAATCACTTCAAAATTCGAAATTTGGGAAGGCGACAGATTTCCCGCTCAGGGGTGTTGACCCCTCAAGGGGGGGTCGACCCCTCTACGGTAGATTTTGGCAGATTAAGGTTTTGGGGGGTTTGGCTATATATATGGCCTCATTTCACTTGTTTCTCCACACCAAAAAACGATGGAGAACTAAATGCTGCCTCTGTCCAGATTAAATCAAGTCTTTTCTTCTTCTGCAATCAAGTTATTCAAGTTTAGAGATCTGCAAGCCTTCTTCTATCACAGTGAATCTACGTTAATTTTAGATCTTTTATTGAAGTAAGGTAATTCCTAGATCTATTCTATTTTTTAGTTCCCTTCTCTTTTCTTCCCATTTTCTTTTAGTAAAAATTATAAATCCATGGTTGTTAGGTTCTGAATCCAATTAGGGGAAAGCCATGGAATGATAGATCTAGACCAGATCCAGGATTTGGAAAGCTTATGAGTTGAGTGGATTTAAGCTATATCATTTTAGATAATGATATATTATTGTTTAAACATTCCCTGTTATTATACATGAATTTACCAGAATGATTAAGAGTTACTGTTATAACAAGTTGAGATGTTAACATGAATAATTCATATGTTGAATAAGTTAAAGTGTTGGAATGATTACATGTTGAAAAACAAACTTTTTAGAATATGGGTAATGACTATTGTTGTTATAATTACATGATTCACTTATGGCATATTATTGAGTGAATGACATGTTAACCTAATTAGATTTGAACAATTACCCGATTAAAAGTTTACATGTCAAAATTATAATTAAACACATGTTAAAAGGGACATGCGTCATAATATAGGCATAATTTGATGACATGTAAATTAGATTATAGTAAAAAGGATAACATGCCTAAAATAAACAGTAAATAAAAAACTGTAACGCGTTTAGACACGAGGTTAGATTACACTTGTGATAGAAGTTTGCCCGGAACCGCCCGGCATATCTAGCATCCACATGTGGTAAATCTAATGTGAGGGGTCTAAGTGCATGAGTAAACATGTAATGGTGCTAAGCCACGATGTTAAGTCAACTTGTGGTAGAAGCCTACCCGGACCCGTCCGGCAAATCCAGCATCCACAAGTGTAGGCTTAATGTGAGAGGTCTAGTGCACATATATATATAACAAGACTGAACTGGTTCGACATTGTCTCAAACATCTTGTTTTCTCTGTGCAACAAGCAAGAGGAAACATCTCAGCATTTGTTCTTCGCTTGTGAATATTCCTCTTTTATCTGGACTTCGCTGAAACGGAAATTGAAGCTTCAACCCACGATTTTACCAACATTTGAAGAGGAAGTTAATCAACTCATCTCCTCCTTCCAGCAGAAAGATCAACTTCAAGACTTGGTGTTTGGTTCATTGACAACTGCAGTGTATTATATATGGCAGGAAAGGAACTCTCAGATATTCTCTAATAAATCCATTCGGCGATCAATCAAATTGGCACATATAGAGAGAGAAATATATTATCTGGTTCAAGGCAATGGGACGAGATCGAGAAGAACAAATTACAATTCTGAGTTTCTTCGGCAATGGGGCATAGATCTTGCTGACACTGGTTAGCGGGATTTTAAGTCGATGAATTTGAAGTGGATTGGGCCGTGGGCCCATAGGCTTGTATTATGTGTTGTATTATATCCATCTCATGTACAGTTTAAATGTGGACCTATATGTGCTCTTGACAGTGCATGTTAGGAAAGCATTTGAACGAGATTAATAAAGGTGTACCAATTTTCAATATATATATATATATAACAAGATATGAATAAATGGCAATGATACTAATTAAATGTCTAACTCAGGAAATAAGAAAGGAAGGGATGTATCGGACTGAGTTAGTGCGATGCGAAGGAAAAGTGATGTATTCCCTAAATGACCTATTTCTGAGAACGTGGTTGCAAGTAAGCCACAATAAATAAAGTAAGAAAAAGGAAAGAAATTACTTGCCACCATTTAGATGGGAACACGTTATGAAAATAAATCACTGATTCCTTCTATAAATCAAACTGATAAGGTGCATGAAGTGTTTTCCATAATAAAATAAGGAACATATATTACAGTGAATGAAGAATGATGGGTTACAACAGTAAATGGTTTAAACGGGGAATGATAATAACCTATTATAAATAAATTACATTAATGAGAATATTGTATAATAGGTAGACTTGTCCTAGGGACAAGTGAAGATTATAACTTAGGTTATAATAAACTAGTAAGGAAATGGGATAACTGGTGAAATGAGATAAGGGACACTTAATTGTAAATTAAGTAGTCAGTAAATGGAGAAAACTTGAAACCAGTTGAGAAAAGGGGGAAAATTTATGAAATATAAGAGGTTGTACTTAATTATAAATTAAGTAATCTGTGAACTTGGAAGTCTAAAACCCGCTGATAAGAACAACATGTTTAGACTTGTCCTACGAACAAGAGGAAATTATAAAATAGGTTATAATAAATGGGTAGGGAAACTTATTAATGGACCTTAGTTAGAAGAACTAAGTTAATAAGTAAACAATAATAAGTTGTAGTAACAGTGTAAAATAGAATTATGATTAAATGAGAAAGAATGAGGAAAACTTATGAAATAAGTTATATTTAATCATAAATAATGACTGACATGTTAAATAGAAAACATGTGAATTGAGATATACTTAATTACATATTAAGTAGAACATGTTATTGTGACTATGAAATCAAACAAGAATATAAAGGGGTTGTGGATTGCAAACCTTGGACCACAATATAGAGAATAACATGTTGTGGGCTTATTAATAAACTTAAAAGGGCTAAGTTATTTATGACTGAAATTAATAAGCAATAGGAACTTGGTAACTTGATTAAGAATTCAATGTGAATGGGAATAACCAAGTTAAATGGAAACCTGGTAAGTTAAAGCAAGCATGTAAAAGAATGTTTAGACATAGGGTCTAATGACACATTAAAATTAGGCGCTTGGTCCAATCCGCACGTTTGAGGGTGAATAACCAAACGGGGTAGATCATCGTGGTGTCATAAGGCATGAGGGTTGCACACGTTCATATGATTTTTCTGGCGGCTCTGAAGGACTGGAAGGGGAAGCACATGGCTTCCTGAGGTACGTAAGGTGCTCCTTGTAGTCCTTTGTGTGGTGGTAGATGTTTAGGCTATGCTATCAGAGGTTGGGTCCGCGTGTAACTACTAGGTGGGTGGACCTTGACTGCAAAAGTAGCTTTGCAGTCAGAATGCTGTGACGTGGTGACACCAGGGTTATTCGGCAGTCGCCTCAACGGGGAGGCGAAGGGTCACGACCAACAAGATAGTAGATCGTCGGATACCCGTCATCGCAGCCATTGGGATGCGGAAAGACGAGAGCTAAAACCAATAGACCATTCACCTTTCACTATTGAGATACAGTGGTTGAGGGAAGACGCCAACTGGATGTTTAGATTGTTTGTTAAGGGCTAGTTGCTTAGCTCTTGTATTCTTTACTAGTTGAGGGAGGGGCCAAGGTGGAGCCATAGCCACCATGAAAAACAGAACCAAGGAACATATGTATATAGAGGCTCTTAAAGACGGGCCTATACAGATATGGAAAAGCTCCCGAGCAAGTTCCATGTTTCTTGTATAGCCCTTCCATGGAACTCGGTGCACATTAGAGGACGTGCAATTAAGGCATCGAGCTACAATTGACGATACGTATGTGGGACAGTCCAGATACATGCATGTTGGCTCTGGGTGGTGTATCGTAGACTTGAGGGCATTACTCCGGTATGAAATTTGATTCGATCGACGATGACAGTTCGTACGCTTACGTAGCGTAGTAATGTCAGATATATGTGGAACGTAATATTGTTATGTAGAGATCCGTACATCACTCCGGCGTAGGATGAGGGACTACTTTCATTTTTGTGGCATTACGGTGGAGATCGTGTGATTAGGGTATCATGGGGTGTACCCCAGTATTGAGGGGTAGCTACATATATACTATATTAGGTTAATCCACTAGGAAGTAAATGGGCATGACGTGTGTGTAAGCCTTGAGTGATGTTGACCCAAGTAACTTAATAAATTAGTAAATGTGATTGAACGATATATGTAGGATTATCCAAAGTGTATAATTTAAATCCAATCACCAGAACTTGTGTTATGACCCCCTCCTAGTCACATACTCACAGGTTAGATTTGTGGAAGAGACATGACAGCCTTGGAAACTGGTTAGGCAGTATTATTAATACGGTAAGGCTATATTTTGATTATATTATATTTTATCCATTCCGTTGTGAGATATTTTCTGAGCTCTGACATAATTTTTGTCTTTGCAGGATACCAGAGCAAACCAACCTGATTTTCGATAGATTGGAATTTTGAAAAAAAAATCCGGTCTGTCAGAATTTGGGTTTTTACACAAGTCGATGAAAACTGTGGCTAGATCTAACTGTGAGAAAACCGAAGCGCCCACTAACTGGTAAAACAAAGCATCTATCTGTGTGAGAGGGTGTCTATTCTTCTTATGAGCTTATTCAACTCCCTATAGTCCACGCATAGATGAAGAAATCCATCTGCCTTGGTCGCAAAGATGACTGGTGCCCCCCACTTAGAAATGCTTTGTCTAATAAACCCATTTTCAAATAACCCACCCACTTGCTTATTGAGCTCCCTCTTCTCTTTAGGAGCTATGTGGCGCACTGGTAAAGCAATAGGCTTCACATTCTTCACCAAGTATATCCTGAAATCTATCTCTCGCTTGGGACGTAATCTTCTCACATCGTCAAATACGTTCAGGTAGTCTCTGACTATGGGTAACATACTGAGATCGGCAACAAAAGCATCTAGGGAATTTATGAAACTTAGCATAACTGACCCTCGTGGGTCACAAGAAATCTCAAGAGTTCCACCAAAGCATGTCAAATGCCTAACAACACTCTTCTCACAATCGAGAATGGCACCATATATGGCCAGCAAATCCATTGCCAGAATAAGCCCGTACCCCATAAAACCTAGAACATATGCATCGCACTCAAACTCGACGCCCAGAACAGAAATTCTCAAACCCCTACATAAATAGACAGGTGAGATGAATCTCCTATAGGGTTTGAGACCACTACAGGATTAGAAATTATACAAGTATATAGATGCAGACTATCAACAATAGAATTGGATATGAAAGAATGAGAAGCACCGGAATCGAAAAAAGTCCTAATAGGAGAGTCAAAAAGAGAAATCAAACCTTTTACAGTGACTTTCGTACCTCGGTCCTAACCACTGGTCTGAGTCGTCTCAAGCGCATAAACTTGTGCTCCGGATGATCATGACCTTGTTTCTGAGGGCATTGCTTGCTAAAATGTCCCTTTTGCCTGCAATTGAAAAGAGCTTTCTTAGTCTTCCTACAGTCTCTAACAAAGTATCCTGCACTTCCACAACCATCAAACTTAACCTCTGTCTTGATTTGCGCTTTCTCTCCTTTCTTTGCTTCACTTTTATTGGGCTACCCGTTTATCTTTTCAATCTTGGGCTTGGCCTCTTCGGTCTTAACTTCTTGTTTGTCCACTTTTTTGTCCTCGTGCATCAAATCAATATCCAAAAGCCTCTCAAACGTAGCCCCCATAAGGATATGCGCCAGTGTCAATCCTTGGAGAGGTTGATTCAACCCTCTCGCAAATCTCAAAGCCTTCTTGCGAGGAGTGTTTACTAAATCCAAACCAAACCTTGCCAACTTGTTAAAGTTATTCACATACTTTTTCATCGTCATACTTCCTTGCTTTAGACTTAAGAACTTCTCCAGTTGCATTCCTTCTTGAGTAATCTCCCACCAATACGATGCTTCCTCCTTCAGTTGCCAAACGGCCAATTGAATCATCCTCTTATCGTCTAACTCCAACAATCCAAACACATTCTCTGTTTCCCTAAGCCAATTGCGAGCCCCCACATAACTCTCCGTTCCATGAAATGGCTTGTTGTCGATTGCATAGAAATCCTTATGGAGATTAGAGAAGTTAACTACTGTATTGGGTGGAACTACCATGACTACAGCTGGGGGTGGGACATTTCCTTGCACTTCGGCAGGTGTCGTAGCCTTTGCATATCCACAGAAGCATTTCGAAATGGGAAGGCCCTCTGGGAAATTGGGAGCCCCAGACATGTTGAAAAGAGAAGACCCAATGATTCAAAAAGAGATCGAATGAACATTTTCATTGACTTGAGGGATATATTTTTCAAAAATAGGTTTTTTCTTAAAAAAAATAAAAAAATTGCTTTGAAAAGACTTTTTCAAAAACTTTTCTATGATCTTGTAACCTTAGGATTTGGTACAAAATGTGGCACCCCACATCCCTTAATTCACCCATATGAGGATGCATTAAGTTTTGTGAAGCGCAATAGGTATAAAGTAATAATACAAAGAGTAAATTTCACAAGATAGAATATAAATTACAGCGGAAACCTTCAAAATATTTATTATTATTTTATCAGTCACAACCTTACAATTTGAAATACCATAGAGTCATAATCATAAAACAATTGCCTTATGGAAAGTAAGACATCAGAGTACAAATACAAAACCATAAAAATTATATCTCTCATGAGTTATCACAATAGTCATAGAACAAGTATTGAAGCAATACATGGAATAAGAAATGATCCGAGTCCAAGATGTATCACAAGATCACAGTCACTGCTGCATCCACCACCCTGAGAACCTAGGGAGGAAGGAAGAGAAAGAGAGAGAGAAACAAGTTAGGTCAAACAATAAGTCTAGCGAGTTCCGGTGATTTTTAGCATAATCTTAAGATAAAGAAGTATTCAGATATACGAATAGCGCTGGACATGAAAATATAGTAAAGTAAGAAATACGGAAACAAGAAAAGATAAGTTTCTCATTTATAACCTGGGCTTTCTACACCTACTATCATAACATAAATATTCGGTTTTACCTAATTTCTACCCTGTGATCGGCTTCTTAAATAGCATGTGAATAATCTGTGCCAATTATTTCCTTCGGAGTTACCAGTCTCGAACTCATCAACTAAAAAGACACATCCTTAATCATAGGAGTTACCACGTTTTATCTTCCACTTTCGGTTCCATGCACGCTGATGACTCCGCCGAAACGTGCCCATACCCATCTATTGTTTGGACTTCTTACTATTCAGTTCAGTATAAGCATGCCTTAGACCCTACCTAGTGTGAGGCCCCGTTGATAACCAAGGAATACTAAATGATACGGGTTCCCACACAAAATACATATGACACAAGCCTCCCAATACTTGGTCCCTAAGTTAACTAGGATTTCTATGATCCCCATATTTCTCAAAGGAATGGAGCCCTCTCACTTATTAATCATATAGGTTTAACTTAACATGTTTTAAGTCAATTAATAAGCCCATTGAGAGACATGTTATTTCTTATATTGTAATTAACGAAAGTAATTTACAACCTTTTATTCTTAAATTGTAATTAACAAAGTAATATACAACCACTTATCTCTAGATTGTAATTAATTAAAGTAATCTACAACCTTTTATTTCTGAATTATAATTAACTAAAGTAATCTACAGCCCCTTACCTCTAGATTGTAATTAACAAAATTAATATACAACCATTTATTCCTAGATCATAATTGACGAAGGTGATCTACAACCCCTTTACCCTAGATTATAATTAACGAAAGTAATCTACAACCTCGTTTTATTGCCACGTCATTTATTGCCCAATTACAAGTTACGAGTTACAATAACTTGTTTTACTTAATTTATAGTCACTATAAGAAAAAGTGACTTTAAAAGCAAAGGATATCAGCGTTTAAGTCCACTTGCTGTCATTTGTCGAATTAATTGTAAAGATAAAATAAAATCGTTGTGTATCGAACGAAATCCTAGGCGGGATTTGAAATAATTTTGATGGCCGTGTTTTTTCTTTATCTCACATTCTATTCAGCACTTGCATTTGTTTTCCCTCTTCCCCAAAGGAAAAAAAAAACTAAAACAACACAGGTCCATTCTTCCTACAATCTCATCTACTTCTTCCAAGTCAAGAGAAATTGGTTATAACTTATTCGACCATGGATTTGAGCCTCGTGCACATCGCTGAACCACATACACGCTATATGGGAGTTGGGGCACTGCCTGGAGGATGGGTACAGTGTTTGAGCTTGAAGGTCGCCTCTTCCTTGTGCAAGCCAACACACACGAGCTTATACAAATGGATTTTAAGTTAGATGTAGATCAAGGTAAATTTATACATAATGAGTAATTTATAACTAGTTATCACTGATAGACCATGGATTCCTGTTATCTCTATTAGTAGTGGGGAATAAGTTTACAAAATTGGATTCATGGTTGATAATATGTTGCATTATTTTCAGTTTAAGAACCACTATGCTTCTTTTCAGCAAATAACAACTATATTTCAGTGCTCTTCCTTCTTATTGTGTTGGTCAACATTTTTTGTTCTAGTTTCTGTTTATTCAACTTGTTGTCAATTCATGAAGCTCAGTGATCTTTCTAAGGAAATAACATGGAAAGCTCTAGGTGGAACTTTAATCTTAGAGTCAAGTTTCTCAAATCTTAGTGACTTTAGCATGATTCTCACTTTATTTGTAGTAAAGCAGAATGATTTTGCTAGAACCGCTTCAACATCTTTTGCATACAGGATTCAGTTTCTCATGACTTCAACTCCTGACCAAGAAACCAAGGAGTGCGATATGCCCATATAGCTGAAATGCTGCTCTCTATTCAGATTGCTAGAATTGTAAGATCAAGGAAGGTATGTGCTTCTTTATTAAATTTTAACCTATTTATGTAACAATAAGCTAAAATACTACAAATTACTATAATGAAGAAAATATATATCAGTACCTTGTGAACTCGTTGGAGGAGTTAGACAAATGACTCTTGAAAACAATAGATGAGAGAGAGAAATTCTTATGGGATGAATCGAATGATTTGTTGGTTTATGCAACTTGTAAGAGCAAATTCCATCAGTATTTATAGTAAAATTAAATATGTAGGATCGTATAATAAATGAGTAGAGCAGTTGGCACACTATAAAATGGTACCTTTAGTGAAATGTGGACAAATAAAGCTGATCCCAGCTTTATGTTTTTCTATGTTGAACTCAAATGGCATGCTGCTGGAAATCTGATAAAGTTGATTTTGTTGCAAGTTCATTTGTTGATTTAACACAAAGGCATAATTATTATCATCTATTGACTATTATTTTGTTTTATAATGTGGGTACCTGGGGGCCAGGGCCCAATGTTATGCAATAATTATGTTGTAATACACTTGCCTTATTTAACATTAATCGTATTACATGGAGTTATGACTTCTTTTCAATATGTTTATGCTTTAATTAGCTTTTAGCAAAGCTATAATCTATTGAAATTTAAACTTTTTTTTAACTGACTTACGGGAGCTGGAGATTAATTTACACATTTATTAGCAAAAAGCGAGTAGGTGATGGCTCCAATTTTCTTTGGAAATATGCTATCAGTCCATAAATTTGAATGATTTCATGGACAAAAATTATGGATTGAGTGTCCACGAGAGAAAACAGTGATAGCCTCGTGTGGTGGGTCTATAACGAGAAGGGTAGGAGTATGGACATCCTCGTGTGCTCCTATAATAAATGGCAAACAAGCATTGATTACAACATAAATATACATGACTTGTTGCCTTCTCCAGTTTCCTTTGATCCATGTGTCCCTTTGATCCATGATTACACCATAAATACCAAGTTTTTTTTGTTATGCAAATGCATGGTAAGCTAGAAAATCCTCTGTATAATATTCATTTCTTTTTTCAATCTTGTAAAATGACATTTGGTAATTGGTATGCAGGATACATTAGTGGGTTTGATTTATGTAGATGAATACAGAGCTGGAAAAATCGTTGTTGAGTTGAATGATCGTTTGAACTAGTGTGGTGTTATAAGACATAGATTTGATGTTGGTGTGAAGGACATCAAGCCTTGGACTGTAAAGTTGCTTCTATCACATCAGGTTAGTTTCTAGCTCTGTATTAATTTGAAATTAATGAGTTAGCATGAAAAAATGTAAAATAGTATGCCAGGTACAAAGTGATTTTATAGACTGTAGATACAATTTATTATTTGTTTGTTATTGCATAGAACTGATAATGAACATGAAGGGTGGATGTTTTGAATTCTACCTAAATATTTCCTACATTGTCGTTTATTGGTGTTACCTTATGCAGCGAGTTGTATATATATATATATATATATATATATATATATATATATATATATATATATATATATATATATATATATATAATTATTAAATATGTATGCAAATAAACTAAATTACAAATTAAACATAACGTATTCCCTTTTTTTTATCATAGGGACAATTGCTTTGAGGAAGCAGCCGATGAACATGAAGACACTGGTTGGAAAAACATCCTTGAGGATGTATTTCAATACCCAAATAGCTGATCTTTATTTACCACTTATCTTAGACCTGGCACTCAACTGTTTAATTGTATATTTTTTAGCCATCATAAGCTGTACACTTTTTCATTCTATGAACAGAAAAAAATTTCTATTACACAAGGTCGTGTGTAATTTGAAGGAGAGCAGCTGACACTTAATTTACTTGTGTTAACAAGTTGATAAATTCTTTGATTAGTTATTTTAAGATGATAAAACTTGTGGTTCTGTCAATTAAAACCATTGACATTTCCAGGGTTGTTTAAACATGTCTTTGGGTCAAAAGTTCAAAACAATATAATATCCAAATGCTAATACAGTGGAAATATCTTCTAGTGTTACATGCATGTAGTCAAAAAAAGATTGAACTGCAAATGACATCATAGGAAAAACAGTTTTTGAATAATATTAAATGTCACTTAATTTTGTCTTTGTTTTACCCTATTCATCTATAAACTTGTTTATGGATTATTGATCCATGAATTCTTATATCAAATACATTTCTATTAATAAGCATATACAAGTTCATAAACCTTGAATTCTGTATTTATCCATGAATTGTGTATTTACATCAGTACACCAATCTAGAATCATATGATAATACTATTTTTGTTCCCTTTTGTCTTTATCTTTTCATGCTAAAAAAAAGAAATAGGTATGTATTTTTCTAGGACACTCTAGAAAGCATGCAAACATCAAGAGTAATAATAGAACTATACAGAATAGTGGTCTGTCGAACATTTTTGGATTTTTGACTTCTCTTCATTGCTTTAACAAACCTTGATCTCCCCTTAACATTTATTCACTTAAATTTAAACTTTATTTCTACAGGTTTTGCCTCCAATGTTGGTGCTCTCCATATTTCTTTAGGCTCAAGTATGTAGGCTAGACTACATGTTTTCAACTAATTAAGGAGACCTTGTTTACAATACAGTAATGGTTATTATTGATTTATGTTTTTAGATGGATTTGAATTATTTCAGTTTAAGGAATCAGCTAAAAAGGAACATGAACATGCAAACAAGCTAACAGATTATTAGGCATATTATTATCAAAAGAGTTAAGCTTCTAAATTATCTTTCATCAGTATCTAGTAAGTATTATTTTTCAGCTAATCTCCCTTATTTATTTTTCTATAACGAGTTTGCTAATTCCGTTTTAAGCTATAGTTTGGGTCGGCAACTGTTAATGCTGCCATATTTCCTAGAACTGTCTTCACATTTTGCATTGTAGTTAAACCTAGCTCAAATGAATTGTCATTGCAGTGTGGATTCACATTAACGCATGTCACAATTAACAGAGAAACCACCATTACAGACGTGCTTAGATTTTTGACATCTAATTATTTATTTTCTAACTTTTTATGCAACTTTAGATGGGAATGAACATTAGTGCATCACTCCCCTTGCATTTAATATAGGAACTGGATAATGTTTCTGATTATCTAACATACTTCTCTAACCTTACGCATACTATCTTATAAATCTTGGTACGACTAGTTAACCGATCTGTAAGTATTTTGACAAATACTTACATATTTTAACAAATACTTATATATTCCATGTTATCAATCTTGTAGGTATTTTGACAAATACTTACTTATGCCACTTGATATGGTTGTCCTCTGTCAGATTACTAATTCATATTGAAAAAAAAAATAGAAAGCGGTATTAGCATACTTTCCTTGGTCAATGAAACAGTATGTGCGTTTACTTCATTCATATTTGTTACTTATCTTGAGTTTGTTCTTATTAATGTTAAATTCATGGCTATCATTTACTAAAATTATACTATTTGTTTTCTATTGATACCAGAACTTTCTAGGCTTCAAGTTATATTGCTAGCATGGAAAAGGGTGATGTTAATAACCAAGAAGACAAGTATGACATATATAGAATTAATATTACTGAAGCAATGGGTGTAGATAATATCATGATGTTGTTTGGATTTCCCATTTTACACGCTAAAATTGTGAAAACTTCTTAGGTTATATATAATTGAATTCTTTTTCCGCAACTTAACACACTAAATAATTCCCCATATTTACATCGTGATTCAGTATTGACATATAAGCATGAACTTGGAATGAACTATAACTCCATACAGCCCGATCTGATAGTTGGATCTTTCTTGTAGGATTTTTCCATCGTACTTTATTTTTACTGTCTTAACCGAAAGTTGTTAAACTAAAATCATGATTCATTATTTGTTGCTTTATCTAGATTCATTATTTTCTGGCATGGCTTTGGAGAAGATCAAAAGATCATCCGCATGGACATATTTTTTTTTTGAGCCGAGATCAACATGAGACATCTGAAAATTTATTCAGACGTCTAAATGTTTCTTCAGACTTCATCTTTCAGTCCGAGAAAAAATTCAAACGTCTGGGATGTAATATCAGATGTCTAGATGCACTTCAAATAGTTTTTCGGGTCTTATTTCAGACGTCTGATATAATTTTCTGACGTCTGACACACTTGTATCAGTTGTGCATGCCTTTGACCTATCTCTCTTTAATCTTGTGCATATCCTATGTTGTTATCTTCGACTTGCTCCTTCTTGTATTCCTTTTTCTTGTTATTGAGCATTATTTTCTTCTTTGTACTTGACTCAATTTTTTTAGATAGCCTGTAAATATTTATAAAGTTGGCAACTAGAAAAGGAAAAATTCATTAGTTATTCATCCACACAACTAAAATTTCATAAGAGCTTGCTGAGATAGCTGCTTCAAACAGCAAGGCCGAGCTTATTGTTTCAACCTGCAAGCTCTGGCTTGTTCTCAGGATCTTTGACTAATCTTTCTTCAATCTTGTGAATATTATATTTTGTTATCTTCGACTTGCTCCTTCTTGCGTTCTTTTTTCTTGTTGTTGAGCATATATGGACAATTTTTTTTTTTTTTTTTTTTTACATATAGACAATTTTTTTTCTTGTTGTCGAGTGTTACTACGAAATTGCGCCACTGAAAATGAATTACGGTGAAGGGGTATCGGAGCTTACCTAGGAAAAAGAAAGTAATTCGGAAGAACATAATTGATACCAAATTGTTGAAGCAACCAAAACTGGAAGTAAGAAAACTTAGTACTGATACCCGAATATGGCGGAAAAGTGAATTCAACACTGAAAGTGATCAGATGGGAAGTTGGCCCCGAAAGCATATAATGCGACACTGAAAGCAGCGTAAAAGCAATGGGTACTCTGGAGTGGTATCGGTACCATTATCAAAAGCATTTAATATGGTTTCGGTTCCAAAGGCACACCTTTTGATACCAAGACACAAGGCTAGGATAAGATGGAGAAAAGGAAGCTATAAGTACTAATTTGGTTAGTATCGATACCAAGAAGCAGTTATAGAATCATCAGAAAGAACCCCAAAACCATGTTGCCGCAGAACCGACACTGGATCCAAAGAAGCTAAAGTTGACAAGGGTTCATGGGACGTAAGGTTGTCCATACTAACATGCTTAGTGTCGATACTGAAACTAAGAAGAATGATAAAGCAAAGGTGATACTTAAGTGTCATCAAAGAAAGAAAAGCTCAAGATTAGCTATCAAAGTTATGAAATGAAACCAAAATCAAGAGCAGGTAGGAAGGCTATCCATACCAATCTGCTTAGTATTGATACGCAATCGAAAGTCGTACCTGAATCACTAATCACCAAGGCCCGGAACCTATGTTCTGAAAGAAAAACATATCCAACAACAACACTCAATGAAGAAAAGAAGGTCAAAACCCAGAAACCGGCTTAGAAAGGCACTAATGCGACCGACACTGACTTCGAAAAAGCTTATTGAAGCTGCAAGCACCCAAAACTGGCTTTTGCATGTTGACATCGAAAGGAGGCCCAATTTGCCTATAAATAAGACCCCTAGGGGTCTCATTTTAGGGCACTTTCCTCATTCTCCAATCTTGTAATTTTTTCTTATCGAGTAAACCCTAATTTTTGAACCAATTTGAGGATTCTACTTAGAAACTTCTATGCACTCCACATAGTGATCAATAAATAGTAAATCAATACTTGAAATCAATGTCATGAATTTCCTTGTCACTTATGCTGCTAATTTTCTTAATGCTTCCCCACGATGAGGCTTGATTCATAAACCAAATTACCCAAAATACCCTTCTACAAGCTATTTAGCTTTCTGACTTGCACTGCGCTTAGGGAAACCTTATCCCAAGGTAATTGTTGGTCCTTAAGTCTCGTAAGCGTGATAATCACCTTTTGAAGGAAAAGTAACTAATTTTTGGGCTTAATACCTTGATATCTAGGAAATGGTGGATTAACTCAAGCTGGAAGAAACTAAATAAATCCTTTACTTCCCCTAGTACCATATCCGTAGACCTAATTCCGGTGTTAATGAAAAATATCATTAACGTTTTTTGTGCTACAAGGAGGCATGAACCTCCAATTCTTTGTATAACCTTACCACATTTCTAACTATGTTGCTTCGTCCTGGATTGAACTAAGTTTTGAAGAAGTAAGAACATGAGCAAAGGGTTATTACATGTAGCTTTCGGATCTCAAATGACGGCGGCAAGAACCAGTGATCCAAGAATCATGGAAAGTCAAAGGCTTAGATTGGAACCCTACAAATCAGAAATGGTAATAAGGAAGTAGAACCATATGACCCCGACCACTGGAGCATTAACCCATTCCACATAGAACCAACCCCGATCTTCGCTCTAAGAAATTCTACGTCAAAGGAATACAACCTATTCACCCGCTTGAAAGAAGCCATTCATGCACAGGCTAAGGGGACTACATTTGAGCAAAGAGTATTGGAAAAGTTCAATCACTCTACATCATAAAGGACTAAGGAGGTTATGTCTCAATCTCAAAAAATAAAACTTGAAGTTAAAGGGGAATGAATAAAATTGAGTAACAAAAGGTGTAAGCTCCAAGATCAAAAAGGAGTCTTCGAATCAAGATTACCAGAAAATTGCAAGCTTATTACGTCAATTGAGAATATATTTTCTAACCAAGCATGAGCTTAACTTTTGGCCATCGCTGAAAAAGAAACCAAAAAACAAAGTCAAATTGGGAGGACCTTACTGCTATTACCATATGATGAATGGACATGAAACCAATCACTGCCGGGTCCTGGAAGGGATGATTACCAAATTCTTTAATCATGGCCAACTGTATAGATATGTAAAGAAGACTTAGTCAATTATAAACAATGAATTATTCAAAATACTATATGGTTGAGGGTACAATCACCCTAAGAATTTTGAACCACCTAAAATGGGTGATGCTATCTACGATGGTATAAAACCCTTGTCACTGCCAAGATGGCTGAGGAAAAGCACCCCTCGGAGGCGAGTGATGTATAAGCCTTTCTCTACTCCCAAATCCGAAAGGTCCAGGTAAGCATCAATAGCGTAAGCCTCCAATCCATGTCAGAAATGGTCGGGATGGAGCATTTAAATTAACATGCCCTACCACTGCTCGTTGAAGAGTACTCCCTACCTCTGCTATGAACTGAGCACGTCCTACCTCTTCTTGCAGAAGAGCATGTCCTACCTCTGCTTATGTTCCTTGTATCCCGTAGAAGGTAACGCAAAACCCTTATCCGCACCTACGATGGCTAGGTTAAGGAATCCCTTGGAGGGGAGTGGAGTGTAAGCCTCTATCACCGCCTATAATGGCCAGGGTAGAGCATTAAAAGAGTAAGCCTTTTTACTACACCTACGATGGCCAGGTTAAAACATCTAAGCCCTTATCACTGCCTACGATGGCCAGGGTAAGGCGCCTCTTGGAGGAAGGTAAGTCCTTAGGCCCTGCTTGAGAATAAGCTAGCCAAGTGCACCAAACACACAGTTCTAGAGAGTGGCCAACAAAGCACGTATATCCTCTGCTTTGATAATCACAAGCCCGGAAATGGCCAACAAAGCACGTGCATCCTCTTCTTTGAAAATCAAACCCGAAGGGGTGACAAAATTGTTATTGCCAGATGAGGATATCCAGTCTAATATCAAATAATTGAATTTTGGGTTATGGTTCTGGATTTCTATAACGGCCGAAAAATCCATGCCAATTTGAGCTGACTAATATTCTAAGCATTCAACTCAAAGTGCATGAAAATTCAGGTCATTAATAGAAAGAATTTAGAGGGTGAGAAAGAAAAGATAGAACTAATAGAATAGAAGAAGAAGAAGATCACAACTGAACAGAATCAGAGTAAATACGAAACTTACAGCGGAATAAATAAGTTGTATTATAACATAACTTTGAAATACAAAATCTGGGTTTGTACTTACATATCGTATCAGAGTACAATACATCATATCACATCGGAAATAATCTCTAAATAACTAGTGGTGAAGCTTCCTGCTTTGAGCTCCTCCAAGTGTATCTGTAAAAGCCTGAAACACTTGTTTGCCCGTACAAATTTGGGCACCCAAGAGATTAGGGAAAACAAACAAAATAAACTCTGGGTCAGTCATGGGATTGGTGTGAGTAAATTTTAACCATACTGTTTAACTTTGAAAATCCTTTTCAAAACAAGGAGATAATAGTAAGACCAACCACCACATAACCATGGACGGTTTTTACCTTACTATAACCCAAAATACTTTGATATCAAACCCCAGTGATATTATAATAATGTCTACTTAATTAAATAATCAAGTAGCAGAATGCTTGCATCTCACGCTCCACATATATATAGTATAAAATCTAAAACCACAGGGCGCTTATTGGAGAATGGATTCCAACAGACAAGGTATGGGAGCACCTTCTGATTGGTGTACTCTAGAGGGGATACACTCAGGGTTCAACAAGAACGTCTTGCAACCTGGCCACACATGACCGCTCACTCATTTAGCTTGAGTGTCGCGAATATATTGCCACCACGGTTGTAGGCCATCCAACTGACATCCAAAGATACAGAATCGAAAAGAAGTATAAATATGAATTTTCTCTAGATCGGTGACAATACACCCTGCTTGGGGATGACCCAACTAGCCATGCTGCCTAGCCCAACTTCTGTCACTTCCTGGTTGTGAGGCTAGAGGCTACGTCTATATTCAGAACATATGATCACCATTCACTTTGAATGCCACATCGTCAGATCCATAATCACATATTGATTACACAAATGCACACTGGGTGTAGAATAAAGAGAAGTTACCTTCTCCCCACCAACTTGGTATATTCGCAAAAATCAACGGCGTGACCGTTGGAAATACTCTGTCAGACACTCGTCCATACAAGTTGTCCTGGGACTGGACAAACCAAAAACACCATTCTAGAACTGGACGACCCTTGCATTTAACTCCGTCTTCAATATCGTCAGCATATCTAATTCGCATCACTTATATCTATACGGAGTGGTTTCCGGATAATATATCCAACCGGTTTCTCCGTATTGACAACGATGATCAAAACACTTCGATAGTTGGTTATTTAACTATCGAAGTAAAAAAAACAACCATTCCAATGTATAACTAACATCTCATAATCACTGGCACTTTTTATTTAACATTCATTTTTATTATTCGAATTCCCATATCTTACCAGATATTTCCCAAATCCCGTTTTAACTCTTTCACACCCTTGGAAAACATTCCCAGTTCTTATAAACTCTTATTCCCTCATGTTCCAGAAAACATACGTTATTAACGTTCGAACTATTTCCATTAATTTCACATTCTTTATTTCTATACTTGGATAATCTACCTTATTTCCATTGGAAAATATTTCCAGTTTCATTTTAACCTTTTAAATCGGCCCAACATGCACCTTTAAAACATTATTCACTTTGAAATGTGAATACCATTCCTTATTATAGAAATATGAACATCTTTATCATATAACTCTTTATTCACGAAATAATTTCCCTTATCTTGTTTACCGAAATCTCTTCATACTTTTATACTCCTATTCCACTTTATAAACTTTGTTTCTAAGTCAACTTCTTATCAAATCGATATCAAGTTTATAACTAAATACTGACTCCTATCCTATTAACATTTATTTGTTTAAAACTAAATGTTAATTATTCTATTAGATTATAATCCCTAAAAATAGTTTACTTTTAATACATTCGACATCGTCGAATTCTAGTTCCAAATCCTAACGGTTTAATTCTAATCACATTTCGAACATCGAAATGCTGTCATCGTTTTCTAACACGATTCTCCAATTTCTCTTTCTAAATTTATTCTTATATTTTCTTTGGACAAACGTCGTTATTTATTACTTTAGAATAAGTGATTTCAAACCAAACTGTTTTCATTTCTTAGGAAGTGCTGCTATAAAAAAATCACGCTTAAGTTGGTTAACAGCGTTAATTTGTTGCTATAGTTCAAAACTTGTCATACGCTGTAATATTCTCCTTTATAACTAATCTTGACATAACAGTCACGCTTAAGTCTAGTTAACAGCGTTTATTTTATCGCTATAGTTCTAAGACTTGCATACGCTGCAATATTCCCTTTATCTAGTCTTAACATCTCTTTCCGTTACAAACTGATATCGTTCCTCTATAATAGTGAAGCCGTTCAAGTTGGGGTATTTTATTTACCTCTCAGACCTTGATCGACAACGTTCTTATCTTAGAATAGATATACGTCCGTAACTCTAAACGCCTTATTACTTATAATATACATCAAATCGTATTTTCTTGTTTATTTTGGAATATGGTTTTATAACACCATATCCATACTTTGAAATCTTTGTTGTTAATGGCTATCTATATTAAACATTTGCTCTTCGCTTTAACTTTATTCCATCAGTAACTTCGTTAACTGATTTTATCTACTTCTTACCATGGGATTAATATAATTAATCTAATAATATTCATTAACTGTTTATTTTAAAATAATTATCCCAAATCATTTACCTGTCGGATAATTACAGCTTCATACTTATTTAACTAAATAATCATTTATATTTACTTTATAAAACGAACTATGAAATACTAATTTATAATAGAACTTCTATTATAATTCAAACATCGCTTTAATTATAAAAATATAATTTTTATAAATAACTTCGTTGATTTTCCTGACGGCCAATCACTTCTTAACAAAACGATATTTTTACGGTCGTTTGTTACCACTTTCTTAATCGATATCGTTTATTGATTTATCGAAACAGATGTTGAATTTTCGTTCAACATCAATATTCACACGGGGTTTTAAATGTAATTCGGGTTCGAACAGTGCATACAAAACAAACAGTACATATAAATATCGCGGAATCCGGTTGGATTCCTCCAACCGGTTTCCATATCCACAGATGTTAGTCAAACAATTATCATTGATTCCATACCAGGGAATATTAAATTGACGGAATCAGTATTTAACCAAATGATGTAACGATATATATTTTCCAACCAATTTAATTGTAATCTACCGAAGCGATCATCACACAGCATTCAACCAATATTATAATATTTTAAAATAGATCAGAGTCAGTGAATTTACTCACCTTTGCGCGTTAACCGTTAAATACGATTTGCGTCAGTCGATGAGATCAGGCGTTCCCATAACGGTCTCCAAGTCATTTCAGACTGTTTCCATCTTCACATTTCTTCACTAACGTTCGTCCAACTCGTTACTGCACCAGTTCTCACGCAGGAACTTGTCTGCATTCACACGCACGCCGTATCCCATGCACACCATCACGTTCAGAGTTCCCACACCCATTTTCTAGTACATATATTTCCTTGACATTTGCCGCATCCAACTCCCACTACTGCACAGTTTTGCTTTGCCATTACTACCACTTGTTTTCATCCCTTACACCCACGTTAGCATCCCATATGCTACAGTACTTGCCATCCATCTCAGCATGCTCACAACCCAACTCTACATCACATTCTCTCCTCCATGTACTTCCATGCAAGCCACTTACATCCGCATATCCATTTCATGGCCATTTAATTAACCATATATGAATGTATCCTCCATGTACGTCCAAGTAACTCCGACCTCACTTCTCGTTTATGTACACACGTAGTAGCCATTTCATGGCCACGTTTTCAACCCTCCTCATACCAGAAACTTCCCTTCTACCTCACTGAAATGCACAACACCAGTTTTGCTTCCACATCACAAATCCATGTCCTCACATTATTATATTATAAACTAAACTACCCCCATAAAAGCACATCAACCCTCCTATCTACGCACGCACTGTTGCGTGAACTCCCAATCTTCACCATTTCCCCATGTTCTTTAAATATTTAGAAACCAACGTCCTTTCCAGAACATGCACAACTGAATATTCCCACTCTTCACAACTTTCATGCCACCAAGCTCGGAGCGTATCACGTTGTACCCGAGATCAGCGAATTTTATTGCAATGGAATGCACCCAAACCGAATACCCACCTGTAGATCTCCATTGATCTCCTTGCAAACAAAACCAAATGTCATGCAACTCCTCCAGTTGCTCACTGCTGCACTCACCCTGCTCCCAACATCTCATTATGACGTCGAGCAGCTCCTTGTGGTTTTTAGATCTCATTTATTTCGGAGCTGTGTGTTTTTGTTTTGTGAATAAAACAAGCTTTCAGGTTGTATATTTATAAATAGATTTGAATTCCTTCATAGTGAAGGAATAGGCGTAATAGGTTCCTATCAGTACTAGCTTTAGAGTTATGGGAAATGTTTTTCCTAACTAGGCCATGACGATTCATTAAATGTGACAAGAATAAGCATAGCTTTGTAGAGTCATAGAGTACATGTTTTATATTCTTAGCATGTGCCGCTAGCTTAACAACTAAGGAAGTTTATTTTATAATTGATTATAAAGTGAATGTGCCATTTATTTATTTCTTGCTTTGCCTATTCACGGTTTGCACAGTCAGAGCAGTATGGGTGATATATGTTTTAGACTTGGTAGGTAACTACTTTGATTTGTAGTAGGAAGGCTATGCTGAAGTCTATACAAGCACGTTAAGGCCTTATTTGGGGTAGGTTGAATTTTGTGATATGAAAACGCAGAGTGATGGCAAAGACATTTATTTTGATAGGACTTTTAATAGGTAGCAAGTCCTATGAGTGTAATCCTATTTCTTAAACACAAAGGAAAGGTACACACGTTTTGTGATTTAGGGTAGGATAGGATTTGTTTTCATATACATTAGACGTTGAAATGATGTACCCACAACTTAGTAGGTAAGGAAAACAATTTTATATACGTATGTTATTTGAATATAGTACCTTGCTGAATGCACGTTGAATTATATACAAGATATTTACTAAGCGTGCCCGTTTCGTAAAATTACGTTCATGTCCGAGTTGCTATAGACAGAAATAAGAATACAGTCGTGTCCAGCGAGGTGTCACGATCCCAAAAATATAATAATATCGGTAGATTAACTCATATTGTGAAACCCCGAAATATCGATACAGGGTGCGAAATACTCCAAATAAAAAGTTGCATATTTAATTAATAAAAAATTACGGTAAAATTCTAAAAATTAAATTATCACTATGTCTCAAAAGAATCTTGTTCAAATTTGAATCCGATATCTAGTCATTTCAAATAAACCATTACGGTCGATATACGATTTTATAGCGACTTTTCGAATATTTGATTTGGACATATCTTGCAATCTTTACGACGAAATCTTGGTTTATCACTTCAGTTGGAAAGATACAGTTTAACAGATTCCAATGTTTCTTGTTTCGAAGAAATCCGATTTAAAACGAGTCTGGTACACTCAGTTGAAGTTCAGAACGTTAAATTACGAACTGCAGCGATGATACAAGCTCGATTATATTTAATATATATTTTTATACGTTCAACTTCGTTTTAATTAATATATAATCCATTTATACTGCGAATTTAATATTAAACTAATTTAAATATTCAAATTCAAGCCATTAAAATGCGGGACGTTACAATTTCTATTTTTACCGTAAGTGAATTTCTGGCCTTCTGGTCATCAAATACCCGAATCTGGGTTGGTTTGGGTCATCTATTAAAACCAAAAGTAGATTTCTGGCCTTTTGATTATCAAATACCAGCATCTGGGTTGGTTCGGGTCATTTATTTAAACTAGAAGTAGATTTTTGATCTTCTAATCAAATACCCAAATCTGCGACTGGCTCGAGATTTTTATTTATAAATACCCGGAGTGGATTTCTAGTCTCCTATCGTTTAGGCCCAAATATTGGTTTCAAAGCTTCTAACTGCTATTACTAAGATATGGGTTTCTATTACCCTCCAAAGAGATTCCCATATATGGGTTTCGACGACTCTCTCTACATTTCCCAAAAAAACTCTAGACTTCCAACTTGAACACCTTAATCGGGGTTACGAGGCCTTTTAATCCTATCCTTTGAAAAGGATATATTATCAGCAATTGGGTTGATAATTCGAACCTACTCTCTAAAATGCCTCCTGACACGAGGTCATAGTTACTCATATCTTAAACATTGAGATGTTCTAAACTTAAGCATGAGGTATTACGATTAGTCATCTTGATAAAACATGAAACTCATAAGGGTGCATTCACCCATTGCAAAAGTTTAACAATGATATAGCCGGAGTAGGGGTTCATATAAATTAATCAAATTATAATTTACTTTCGACAATTTATAAAAGGCTAATGTCCAATGTTGGGTGTTAAGTCCTAAGCAGGAAAATGTTAGAGAAATCTCAGAAGAGGATACTCAAAACAAAGCAAAGATTATACATTAGGTGATATTTACACAATTTACAAATTTATTTACAAAGTTACTTCATTAAATAGCCATGTTCAAAAGTTGAGCATTAATAGTACAAATCCATTAAATAGTATACACCTCCTTATCGTTAGGTAAAGCAGGAATAATGGCATGATGAAGTGCAATATACAAGAGTTCGTTAAGATTTTGCTTCTTTCTTATAACCTCGTTAGGATGGTATAGCAGTTTAATTTTAAATTTTAGATCCCTGTTGAAGGCTTTACACATTGCTTGCAAAGTCTTATCCTCTTTTTCCAAGTCAAAAACACTCTTCCGTAAATTATGTCTCTCTTTCTGTAATTGCTGAACCTTGGAGGCATAATGGGTAGTATGACGCAAAATATCTTCAGCGCACTCTCGGTCATAGAAACTCTTCATCTCAGCCTTGACATTTCGGCACCACCTACTAACAACTGATTCATTTAACCCACAAGGAGGGTTTCCTAAATGGATGCATTTCTTAGACATTGAAGCTTCAGGCTTAGTCATGAATTTAGCAAACTCAGACTCTGATATATTAGTACTATGCCCAAAAGTGAATTCCTAAGCTTTACAGCTTGACTGCGCGTTATCTCACTCAATTTCCAGATCAGCGACCTGCCAGTGTAGCCTAGCTATTTCTTCATCAAAATCAATAGAGGGGTCGATTTTACCTCTCTTTTCAATTCGAGGATAGATTTATCCTTATCTTTCAATCTACCTCCCAAAACAACTATTTGCTCATTCGAATGCTTAATGGTCAATTTATGAAGTAAGTTGTTCTTCCTTGAGTTGAATCGGGAACGCATTTCAGGACATCTTTCAGTTTTGCAATTATTAAATATTTATCCCTAGAAAAGGAGGGTGAGATTTCGATATGGGTTCCCTATTCGCAAAATAAAATGTTATTTCACACATGCCCTATTTACGAAAGACAATACATATAATATCATGATCCAAATTTAGTTTTATTATAAAAATTCTTGGGTTCATCCAAATCAAGATTTAAACCATTTTAGGTAACACACACTGAAAGTCACACACTTTGGTCCTGTTTGACAGAGCACCTATCGTTTATACTACAATCAATTCTACATGTCGAGTTCCGAGTCTTTTTAAAATCGCTTCTCGATCATCTTCCAGGAAATTAAAAGAGAGTTGAGGGTATTTCATGTAAACATGTCTAAGGTATTTTAGAAAGTGATCCTTGCCAGACTTATATGATGATTTCATTGAAAAATCCCTCCTTAACCTAGACAATGAATATAAAGCATCCTCTGAAACAACATTATTTTGAAAAATGGGTTTCTATCATAATATGAAAAGAAAAATCAACAGAAAGAATTATCACCAAAAGTGTACATCAATAATATTGAGTTTTACAAATATCTCTCTTGTTATTCCAATGTTTTTCTTTTTTAATAGTACAGTGGAAAATCTTTTCACTATTATTATTATTATTATTATTTAAGCTTTACCAAGGTAGGACCTTGGAAAGTAAAAGAACCCTAGATAGGTTCCAACAAGCTCCAAAAATGAAGGAAACTAATTACTGTAAACTCAAAAAGGTAGAAAGTACTTCAAAAGTAAGAGCCAAACCTGAGAAACAGAGATGTCGGTCTGAGAAGGTTGTCCCCTTTCCTCTTGCCCAAAGGAGCCAATCTCTTTGACCGAAGTATTAGCTGAATTCTGAGTAACAGGAGCCCTTAAAGAGTCAGGGTTCACTTCTCCAAACCTTTGGGTCTTACCTACAGATGAGGGAGGGTCATTATCACCTTTATCAGTAACGTCATGGTGGCTCCCATCTCCGGACCAAAACCAAAGTCGTCGTCGTCGTCATCATTATCTTCGCTATTGTCATCAACAACAACATCATCATCTTCCACTTCATCAGAATCATCAGGCACAAAATCATCAGGCAGGTCTTCGATAATCAAAAGGTCACTATGTTTTGTCTTATCCTTCTTGGGAATTTTAACCACCGTTTGGTTAACTCTATTCTTTCCATAACTTTGCTCCGAACAGAGGGGTGGACAGAAGGAAATTCCATTCCAGGAATCTTTTGAAAGTTTTCAGAATATGCTAGGTAGAGAGCATCTTCAAAATACTCCATAAACTACCTGCCTCGCATAAGAAAGTGCATCGTCCTTCACATTCAATTTACTAGCATGATTAGCTATTGTACTCACTCGTTCATTCTCGAGAGCTGATACCTTATCAGAAAGAAGATTCTTGGTCTCCCTCTCCCTTTTGAGCTCCGAGTCAGCCTTATCAAGAGATATTTTCAACCTTGCGCACTCCTCGTCACCTTTCTCCTTTGCCATCATTAAAGCATTGACCTTGGACACTAAAGCGGCCTTCTCCTCCTTAATTATAGCAATTTCGGAGGATGGTGAAGAAATTACCTTTCGAAGAGAGAACTGGGCCCTTCGATATCTGAAAAGAAAAGAGCCACATTAATTTCCTTATAAGAACAAAAGGCGAATAGAAGTTGAAAAGAATAGTAATATACCAAGATCTGTTGCTTGATAAGGTAATAATGAAAAACTGCCAAGTCTGAAGAAGAAGAGGGCAATGACATGTTGAAGATATCCACAAAGGAGAGAGCAAATTTCACAATTTCATCGAAGTCAGAGGTTGGTAGGGAAGACACTAGGGGTTCATCATAATCGAGATATGGGAGTGAGGTTAACTCATGCTCCCTCAAATCCATTGCTTCTTGAGGATCAAATGTCAAGAAACCAGTAATGAGACCACTTCATGTGGCCTCTGTTTGAGAGGAATCAACACTGGGAGTAATACCGACAAAGGAAACAATAGGAACAGGTGTTTCCTGCTCAACATACAACGCAACAATTTCTTTACATAGGGAAGGAGAGGCAGAAATTTTACCCTTGTGCCTTTTAGAAGGCCTGTCATCAACAATAGAAGCAAGTCTTTTCGTAGCTAAATCTCTAGATTTGGTCCAGGGCAGCTGTTTCATTAACATCTTGAGTAGCTGATCAAGAAAAACAATGTTATGGAAACACGAATAAAGAACACCAAGATAGAAAATAGTAAATTAAAATCATTCTAGAAAATAGTTTTACCTAAAGTACCTGGGAACAAGGGGGTCGAAAGAGCAAATTAATCAGAACCCAACAACAAGTGATCAGGGCCAAGGAAGTGAAAAGGTGGTTATCCCAAAATCTTTTGCCCAGAAGGAAGAAGGGCATACTTGAGAAGGTTATCTAAAGTTTGCAAGGTTATCTAAAAGTGCCAGAAATACTTGGAGAACATCTAATATAGAAAAAATGGTTTTCCCAATCTCTAGACTTATTAATGTTGTCGCTAATCAATCTTTTTGTAGGATTTGAACGAAGAATAAACGAATTCACTTGTTTGGACAAACGAAGCAGGTAATGGAGAAGGTAAGGACTAAGAGAAGAATGACCCGACTTAAGTGCTAGAATCTTGATACATAAGAGAAGAGTATATGTGTTTGGGGAAAGCTGAATAGGATAAATTCCTAAGTAACACAAGAATTCGAAAATAAAGTCTGGAAAAGGAAAGAAACCTCCATGCTAGATATGAATGGCCGAGTACACAAAAAATCCCTTTGGTGGATTCTGAATGGTGTCTTGACGAGAAGCAGGAACAACATCTACTCCAATTATGTAAAAGCTCCTGAGAATAGCATCTACTTCATCCCGGGAGGTGATTAGAGAATACAAAGGAACAACTACTTTCTTAGGTCGAGGTGCAGTGGAGCTACTTGGCTTTGATTTACCAACATTCTGCTTTCCCGACATGGTATTGCCAAGTGATATTATTCCATAACAATCATTAGCGAAACTATCTAACATAAGCATATGTTCATAAGTTTAAAATTGTCATGCAAACTCATTGATGATAGTTATTCGAGATTGCTGTAAAAGCTAGTGGTAGAACTAAATCATAAGGGAGAAGTTCTTGACAAAGTTCACGTTTAATCATGCACTTTATGTATACCTGAAAATGATTAAGCACTCGGTCATACTAACTACCCCGACACCAAAATCCACAGTATCGGTCTAATCGAAACCAAACATTAGGATACCGACGTCGAAGGCTTAACTAATATTAAGAAAAGCTTAGAACCTGGTACTGATGAAGTCAAAATTGAAAGAATTTCGACATCAGACTAATTTTAGAGTCATGTGTCTTACTGGTACCAAAACAAAGAAACATGGCTTTCAGCAACACATAAGAATTAAAAACAAAGATGGCATTCGCATGGGTAAGACCAAAAAGAAATCGATAGTAAAACGATGTTGAGTTCACTAGTACCAGGGAAGAGCTATTATCCTTGTAACAAAAATTAAGTTCTTTGTAAGCAGATTTTGCATTTTAAACCTCAAAAAACATGAGAGAAGGGTATAGATGATTAAACCATGTAATTTGCCATAAATGACCATTTAAAGTATCGTTCGGATTCACGAACAATTAAAGGATGGTAAAATCGTAATCGATTTCATAATCGAAACAGAAAAATAATTTTCAAATTCAAAATTCAAAATGATAAAGTATTCACATGAACAGGGTCGAATTTGTAATTTTAAAAGGTTTAAGAAATCTCGAAGAACATTAAATCTACCTGAATACAATCCTTCGCAGGTGAAGAAATGAAGAAGAAGATTATCTATATTAAAAGATTCTCCAATTCTGGTTGCGCAAATTAGCATGGATCAGCGAACCAGATTGAATCTAAAAGTTCAAAAGGTGGGAAACACTATGCTTCCAAGACCGTACAGTACGAAAGCCAAAGTTTGACTTGAAAAGTCGAACATACCTCTTCACTAGGGGAGCAAATGTTACTACCAAATTTCGACACTGAAACTGAATTACGGTGAAGGACTATCAAAACATAATCGGCAAAAAGAAAGTAATTCGGAAGCACATAAACGGCACCAAACTACTGAAGCAACCAAAACCGGAAGCGGCAAATCTTGCTACCGATACCTGAATATGGCGGCAAAGCAGATTCAACACCGGAAGTGATCAGATGGGAAGTTTCCCCAAGGGCATACAATGCAACACTGAAAGCAGCATAAAAGTAATAGGTACTCTGGAGTGCTATCGATATCGTTATTACAGGCGTTCAATATGGTTTTGGTTCCAAAGGAACACCCTTCAATACCAAGAAACAAGGCCAAGATAAGATGGAGAAAAGGGAGCTATCGATACTAATTTGCTTAGTATCGATACAAGGAAGCATTCCGGAATCTTCAGAAAGAATCCCAAAACCATGTTGCCACAGAACCGACACTGGATCCAAAGAAGCTGAAGTTGACAAGGGTTCATGGGAAGAAAGGCTATCCATGCTAACATACTTAGTGTCGATACCGAAACTTAGGAGGAGGATAAAGCAAAGGCGATACTCAAGTGTCATCAAAGCAAGGCAAAGCTCAAGATTTGCTATAGAAGCTATGAAATGATACCAAAACCGAGAGTACGTAGGAAGGTTATCCACACCAATCCGCTTAGTATTGATACACAATCGAAAGCAATACCTGAATCACGAAACATTAAGGACCGAAACCTATGTTCCAAAAGCAAAACAAATCCGACAACAACACTCAATGATGAAAAGAAGGTCAATACCCAGAAACCGGCACCGAAAGGCACGAACGCGGCCGACCACGACTTCGAAAGGGCTTACTGAACCCGTAAACACCTAAAACGGGCTTTTACTAGTTGACATGAAAGGAGGCCCAATTTTCCTATAAATAAGACTTCATGGGTCTTATTTCAGGGCACTTTTTGTTGGGCAATGGAGTATTGATGACAATAACCTTATTTCAATTATCATTGATTATAAAATATATAATAACATCTCTATCTAGAATATATATATATATGCAAGGTTTGTATATAGGACTTATACTGAAGACTGTAAAGTTTTAGAGTTTCAAGAGATTCAGAATCCAAGAGAGATTCAAGACTCGTGAGTTATCAAGTTATCAAGATATCAAGAGTTCAAGAAAAATACAGTAATAGAGTCTAGTTTATATATAAGACTCTGAATAGAAATCCAGGTTCAAATTCTGTTTTTCAAATTTCAAATTCTGATTTCCAAATTTCAAATTCTAATTTTAAAATTTTAAAATTCTGAATTTAAAATTTAAAATTTTGTTTTCAAGATTCAAATTTTGATTTCAAATTATTTTCAAGAATATTTTTTCTTACTTATGATTTCAAACATATAAGTTCAAAGTTTTAATATATAAGTTTATACATATAGTTATATAATTTTATAGTTTTAAACCTCATAACTTTATAAATATGTTTGTATAATATATTATTATGATTTCATATAATTTTACACTTTAGAATATTCACTGATATTATTAAGTTTGTATTGAAGAATTTCCAGAATAATATACATGTTTGAAAACTTGAAAAATAGTTTTAAAAACAAAAATAAAGTACATATGTCAATAGAAATTATTGCCTATGTCGACATACATTTTTCATTTTTTCAATTTTCAAAGGAAGTGTCTTTTCATTATTTGTAACCTTTCTGAAATGTTACAACCATTCAAATGCTATAAATAGGGGCTAATTTCGAATTTTTTATAGTTCTTCTTCTCCATCTTCACCCCTCTTCATACCACCATTAATATTTCATATTTTCTTAATTTCTACACTTATACTTTGCCAATTTCTAGTCAAATTATACAAAACTGAATGTAAATCAGGATCGATTCAGCAGCGGAAAACAAAATTTTTATATCAAAATTGTAATTTGAATCGAAATTAAACTAAAGCTAGTACCTTTCTTCCTTTCGATTCAAATTAAGGATGGTGATTAAGCTTGAAGTTGTTGAATCCAATTCCAGATCTGATCGAATCGAGTGCTTGAATTCGAGCACCTCTATTGGAGATCCACGGGTGATGCTCTCGAGATCGACAATCGAATTCGAGATTGAAGATACAGTACTAGCTGATTGAATTGAAACGAGATCTAGGGTTTGGAAAAATTTCGATTTTGGGTTTTCAGAAAAAGTGAATGAATAACGATGCGGCCTATCATTCCTTTATAAATAAAACCCTAATGGATATTTTCCTATTCCCTTTTAACCCGTTCAAAAGGAATATGTCAAACTAGTGTCGAATTCCTTTTCAATTCAAATAATCTCTCCATTTGCAACACCTATAAGTGTGACCCTATAGGTTGTTGTAGCGTTGGCAACAATCTAAACATTTAGACGGTAAACAATGAGCGGCGTCTAGTAACACATCACTACTACCCAAGCTACAACAATATCAGTAATTCGATATGACCTTTGTGAATAGTGTATCAATATAATCTAATCCTTTTAACCGTTATATCCAAGATTAAACTGGAGGCATGGATCGTATTATCCTCGTTATAATTTAATCCGTGTTTCTTGATCAATGAGTAGACTGTTTAAACAAATCAGTATTTGAGCACGGCCATGCATTTCACAGTCTCACTCAATCAAGAGGCCCATGGATATCACTACGAATATATCGTAAGGTTAAATTCCATCTAGATCATTCATAATTTTCATTCGACTCGAGATGTATCCAATAATCACCGTTATCGTTACTCTGTTGCGAAATAACTTTAGATGATATCAAAACACAAACATCCTCGAATAAAATTATAATGATTTCAGGTCTGAGGACCATTATATCACTATCACTATGAGAATAACTCATGATACTGTTAATTATATTCCATGGAGTTATCTCACGGTGGGTCAGCCCAATACGCTATTCTCCAATATGTATTTATATCTTAACTTTAATATCACGTATATTAATGATCAATGAGATGTGATCATCAGTCAATCAATATACTAGTCTCAACGCTTTATTGTTGTCCTATATAAACAATAAAACTCGACTAGGGACATTTAAGAATTATAATACTTATCATATTATATAATCTCAAGTCCAGTCTTACTCAAACTATATAATTCTGTATTATTATTCTAAGGAATTCTATTATATTATTATTTATATTACGCATTAAATACAATATAATAGAATAATATTTTATTCCAAATAAAATAATAACATCGACAGTGTTATCAATCTCATCAAATGAATTGCCTCCAGGGCACAAATTCTAACAATCTCCCACTTGCACTAGAGTCAATCATTTATGTATCGTATACTTATGAAACTAGTGTGACTATTAAACTTCTGCTGCGGCAAAGTTTAATTCTGTAGGTCTGCAATATTACAACTTTTGTAATTTTGCAGATATGTTTATTTCTTCTGTGAACAACTTCACATAAGAATTATATTTCTTAAAACATATGTTTGGAATGACGATGAGTTTAATTTTTAGGCCTAAGCAACAGCCATATTGTTATCGCAATGTATATCATTCGATCAACAATGAATTAAGTTCAATCATGAACTTCTTAATCCAAACATTTTATTTCTTAGAATCAGTATATATATATATCTCTTGTTGTTAAACTAACATTATTTGCAATAATTAATGTGTTATCAAATAACATTTGAATTATTGTATCACTCCCACTCAATTTCTTGTCTATACAAGATTCAGTGGCATTTTGTGGTTGCGAAACGTTTCGAATTCCATTTCATTCTCATTGGTATCTTAGAGACTGGCTCTCTTTTATTAAGGATACCAATTCGAGTAATAAACCTTTTATTCTCTGAGGATATATAGAAATAATATACATTTATTTCTTTTGGATATTCCACAAAATAGTTATATGATTTGGGTTTGATCTTATCAGAGGAAGGACGTTTAATAAACGCCTTACGTCTCAAATCTTCGTAATACACAAATTAGGACATTTCCCAGTCCATATCTTATATGGCTTCTATAAACTCGTTTTAGTGGGATCAAATGTAGTCGTTCTAAATTTAATTTATTAGAAGATCTATGTATGACTTATCAATGATCGTTCTATATCTTATAAGGTGCGATTTCTCTAGTCAGACACACCATTTCAATATGGTGTTCTTGGTGAACTGAGTTGTGAAACAATTCCAAACTCATTCAGATAGTCATTAAATTTATTGGCTTAAATAATTTTTCGTTCTATACGAAAAGTATTAATTTTTCTTTTAAAATTGGTTTTTATCTCCTCTTTGAATTCTTTGAACTTTTCAAAGAATTTTTATATGTATTTCATAAGATACACATATCTGTATCTACTGATATCATCAATAAATATAATGAAGTAATAAAACCTACCTCTAGTTTATGTATTCATTGCTCCATATACATCATTATGTACGAGACCCAATACTTATCACTTATTCACTATGTCAAGAAAAAGAGGATTCAGTTATTTTACCTAATAAACAAGATCTGTATTCAAAAATCAGATCATTTCAAAATTCCATCATTATGGAGTTTTGATATGCTTTCTTGTTTATAGTGCTAACTGGTAATACTAAAGGTATATTGGATTTAAATCACTAAATTTAATCCAGTCATTATTAATGTCAAGTACATTATAGTTAAGGATTTACAAATATCGTTAACTATTTGTGAAATTCCATACGATATTTCATTTAAATAAAATGAATAACAATTATTCTTTTATTACAAATGAAATTCAAACTTGTCTGAACAAGATATATATTTTAACATTTGTCTTAAATGGAATTTCATTATAACAATTATATTATTTGTTTAATTAAGCCAGTATAATCAACAAGAATCAACTTTCTATGGATAATCTAACAACATTTGCTTCATTTCCAATCGTGGGTCTACTTGTCATTTTATCAGATTTCTACTTATTCTACAATTTCTATAAATGAACATACATTTATGTGATTTATATCTAGTATCTAATATTAGAAATGTATAAGTAGATTATTATAACATTTATATCTTATTCAGTTGAAGTCACACTTAACTTTTATTTTAGATCCTCTATTTTTTTTTTTGTTAGAACAATTACATTTTTAATTATTTGAGGACAATCCTCAAATTTCAATGTCAGTCAAGAAATTTGATTTAATTCAATTTATCCTTCTTAAGGATTAATTTAAATTATCGGTATTATTAATTATTCAATATCTACAGTAGATAATAAATGATATCTGATTCTTTAATATTTATTTAATATAAACTTTGACAATCAAAATTTTATATTAACATAAATGTGTAATTTAAACTAAAATATGCTCCCACTCAAATTAACATCCCTCTGTTTATATATACATATCGGTATACATATATAACGGTGTTCCAAGATCCATATCTAGTTATGCCTTGACCCAGCTTTGGCTAAACCCAAAACACAACCTTTTAGGTAGACATCTTATGTCAATTATATCGTATATAATTCTTGGATCGCATGATGAACATTTTGTTCAGTATTATTCATTTGCTCAAAATATAGAATAATTCATGCTATTGTCTCTAAGGCCATAATCGTATTATGCAGCCTAGTTAAGTCAGACCCAATAATAGGTTGGAGCACCACATCTTACTCCATCACATATAACCAAAATAAAAGGTGCACAACACTTTGGCGTTAGTTACATCCAGTGATTTTGGACAGTGATGAGTATATTATTGGAAGACGTCACCATGACTTAATATAACAAAAAATTGCTTTAGAGAGAATTTATAATTCGTAGTGGCGAACAATATCAGAGCTATATATTTACACATATTAAAATATATGTATATATCTATTTTATATTCGTAATATAAATTGAATTTTAAATAATATACATGAACCCTATATATATATATATATATATTTATTTATTTAAATTCAACGATGTATATAGGAATCATACCTATATTTTCAAATTGAACATTTCAAAATCATCGTTTATACTTTATTCAAATCTAATTTGATATTTCAATTAATCAATATTATTACCATATAATATTCTCATATCAAATAAGATCTAGTTATCTAATATAAACAATTGGTTGCTATATCTCTAGAGTTGGAGATTATATCTGAATCAAATATTAATGTAAATAACCAATTCTACTAATACGGTAATCTGCCCATTATTAAACGAGCATAATCTCACATGTTACATTGCTTCCAACTATTGGATATCATTGTTCAAAACAGTGTAAATGCAGGATGCTAATGTTATGGCCACAATATCAAAATTAAAAGGCACATTCACATCTATATCTTACATGTATAGACATACCCTACATACATAAAATTAGAATTCATGTATTACAGAACATCTCAGATTTTGAATAAAATGCATAGAAAAACCTTTCATTTACATGTACAGACATACCCAACAATAAAATATTTATTTATCTTTTACATTCGGAATTATTCCACTAACATACAATATGTTTCTTGCGCGATTTCACTGATGCAGTCTGTTCAATCAACAGATTTTATGGAGGATCAGTTGTCGACGATGAGGTATGCTCTCATTTCAACTTAAACAATTTCAGTATTCTTTTGCATTCTCAATGCCCATGTTAAAAACAATTTTAATTTCCAGGGTCAGACTGATTATAATACATCAAATGTATGTAATCAAGTTGAAATTGAACATTCATCATAGTGTGTATCATCATCGAACATTTTCATTCTGATACTACTAATAGGAAACATAAATATTTGATATGCCGTATACACATCAAAATAAATATAATTTCCATATTAATAACCGATTTTGAAATCTTGTTTATTGCATATAACATATCAGATTTACGATTTTTAAAACAATGTATTGCAAATCATATTTGCAATCATCATATCATGATTTCATCAAGATATGATTCGTTTCAGGGTCGGCTAAAATCTGAAATACATATATGAGTACTGACTGACCATATATGACAATTTTAAAATGTATCATACTATTCTAATATCCCTATTATCCATAACCAGTATACACAAAAACATACTGTGTAATTCTTAATTAGCTTATTTCACATAAGGCTATTAACATGTCTGGCATAACTTAAATAAAAGAGTGAGATTCGTTTCTGTCCTAACAGGCAACGTTAATACAGTCACTCAATTCAGTATTTGTAAGGTGCACATGACATTACAATGGCATACAAAATATAGGTACAAGTTTTGGTCATTTGATATTAAGTGTCATATACAATTAAGACTTTCAGTTCCAAAACAATTTTGAAAGAAGATGGAACCTATATTAATACGTACTGCATTTAATAACTATTAGTCACCCAGTATCATACTATGCCTATACATGCCAAAGAAACACTATTTACACACACATATATAAATATATGTATATATACATAGCAGATATACGCTTACAGTAAGTGTTAATCTTGCAATAGACAAATTGCATATTTGTTATGACACTCTATCATTATACTTCCAATATAAGCATATATATCAATATATATTATCAGAGCATGTGTGAAAAGGTACTGTAGATCATGCTACTGAAATTAACACATTAATGGTATTTATTTAACTTGTTATAGGCATGTATCATCAAATCAAGTGTCATATGTGTATAATTGATGATGTGGGAATATTGAGAGCAATTAAGACATTGTATTCATAACAATTATTAATGCTGCTAACACACATTATAAAATAACCTATTATTTTATCATAGGTTTAAAATCTTCAAAGAGGATTTTAATACCAACATGTATATCAAATATACATATGTCAACTCCTTGATTTTTCAAGATTCAACAAGATATATATATACATTTATATATATACGTATATGTATAGGTTAGTGTCTAGGCAGCATTACATACATTGAATGACAAATCATTCCTGTATTCAAATTTTCTCATTAACATATATAATAAATCATTAATTTATTATATTTACAGTTAGAATCAAATTTTATTTGTATTAAATATGTACGACTACATATTTATTTATGTACATCAGCGATACATAAAGATTGATATGAACAATTCATATCAAATCAAATTTGATGCATAGTAAATATTAGATCAGTTATACAGTGTCGTATCCCCTAATTTAGTATGCATTTTATAACAAATACCATATGTATATATAGATTGTTATAAAATCTAACTAACATGTGTTTATCTTAAAACAATTCAATTCGAACACTCTTAAACATTTTAAGATATATAAAATGAAACTGCTGTGTAAATACAAATATACTTATTTCACAAATTGATATTCAACACAGTAATTTAAATTATATACAACCTGTATTGTTAAACTGATCAAATGTATATTCGATTTCAAACCTGTGCACAAGGTTTTTGATTTACATACATAAATCAAAATCAAGATTATAACATATATATCATAATATATACTCACTGATCTGAAGATTAACTTGTGTTCATGATCAATATCACAAACTTACAAAACAAAAGAAAATTTCATAGTCAATCATATGATCAACAATCAAATCTGTCCCTTTTAATCAATAGCACTTCTGTTTATAATTATGACTGATATTAATCTGATTAAATCATCAGAAGAAAAAGAAAAACTGTTAAGTAATTCTTCTTAACAAATCAGATTTGTCAAGTCAGAAATCTATTATTAATACAACTGATTTTGGATGCTGGCATAAATGGTATAAAACAGAACATATCATTATGTATGCAAATAATGTCATGATGGTATCCAAAACTATTTAATAAAGCACACCACAGCAATATGTCAACTAGATATATATATATCATACCCAATATGATAAGTAAGATCTGAGTTTTGGTCATAATTAATATCATATATATTTAGATCCATCTCAGAAAAAAAATCAAATCTGGGTTTATATCTTGAATTATTACAAATCGGAATTAACACAGAAGGGTTTAAACATTTTAAACCAAAATAAAATAACTTCAATATTAATAATCTAAAACTGAATCTTAAAACACCAATATTTAAAACTGGGTTAATATAAGGCTCAGTCCCTATTATAATAGATCAACCTTTGATCATGTGGATGAATTATCCTACCACTCTATGAAGAAATATGATTATCCAATATGTCAGATCTGTAATTCAATAACTAGGATTATCTAAAATTTTCAGATATATAGTTCAACAACTAGGATTATCTTAAAATACAGATCTGAAATTCAATATCAAACAATTGTAACAGAGTAAGATTTAACAGTATAAGGAGTTAATCATATTGTCAAACCCAAACACATTCAAATGTGAAACCGTGTACCATATTAATCACGTTCATAGGATTCAAAAGAGCACTATTAATACGTCTAACATATGATTCGAGATCAATATGTCATATATATTAATATTTCTGTAACAATTACAGAATTAGAACAACACTTGTTTTTCTTTTAAAACAGATACAAATATAGGTTAAACCAATTTATACGTTAAATGAAAATTGGAATTTCAGACATTCTTAGCTGAATTAATATCTTATACAATTTCAGATTCATACAGAAGATCAAAATTGAATTTTGTTCATCACAAAACAATTTCAGTTGTTAAACGAATCTTCTAATTTCCAGATTTCAACTTCTCGATGTTCATAACATCAATCAGTATGTAACAGTAATAGTTTCAAGGCCTAAATTATATTTGAATCGACATAACCTCGCTCTGATACCTTTGAACGTAAATCAGGATCGATTCAGCAGCGGAAAACAAAATTTTTATATCAAAATTGTAATTCGAATCGAAATTAAACTAAAGCAAGTACCTTTCTTCCTTTCGATTCAAATTAAGGATGGTGATTAAGCTTGAAGTTGTTGAATCCAATTCCAGATCTGATCGAATCGAGTGCTTGAATTCGAGCACCTCTATTGGAGATCCACGGGTGATGCTCTCGAGATCGACAATCGAATTCGAGATTGAAGATACAGTACTAGCTGATTGAATTGAAACGAGATCTAGGGTTTGGAAAAATTTCGATTCTGAGTTTTCAGAAAAAGTGAATGAATAACGATGCGGCCTATCATTCCTTTATAAATAAAACCCTAATGGATATTTTCCTATTCCCTTTTAACCCGTTCAAAAGGAATATGTCAAACGAGTGTTGAATTCCTTTTCAATTCAAATAATCTCTCTATTTGCAACACCTATAAATGTGACCCTATAGGTTGTTGTAGCGTTGGCAACAATCTAAACATTTAGACGGTAAACAATGAGCGGTGTCTAGTAACACATCACTACTACCCAAGCTACAACAATATCAGTAATTCGATATGACCTTTGTGAATAGTGTATCAATATAATCTAATCCTTTTAACCGTTATATCCAAGATTAAACTGGAGGCATGGATCGTATTATCCTCGTTATAATTTAATCCGTGTTTCTTGATCAATGAGTAGACTGTTTAAACAAATCAGTATTTGAGCACGGCCATGCATTTCACAGTCTCACTCAATCAAGAGGCCCATGGATATCACTACGAATATATCGTAGGGTTAAATTCCATCTAGATCATTCATAATTTTCATTCGACTCGAGATGTATCCAATAATCACCGTTATCGTTACTCTGTTGTGAAATAACTTTAGATGATATCAAAACACAAACATCCTCGAATAAAATTATAATGATTTCAGGTCTGAGGACCATTATATCACTATCACTATGAGAATAACTCATGATACTGTTAATTATATTCCATGGAGTTATCTCACGGTGGGTCAGCCCAATACGCTATTCTCCAATACGTATTTATATCTTGACTTTAATATCACGTATATTAATGATCAATGAGATGTGATCATCAGTCAATCAATATACTAGTCTCAACGCTTTATTGTTGTCCTATATAAACAATAAAACTCGACTAGGGACATTTAAGAATTATAATACTTATCATATTATATAATCTCAAGTTCAGTCTTACTCAAACTATATAATTCTGTATTATTATTCTAAGGAATTCTATTATATTATTATTTATATTACGCATTAAATACAATATAATAGAATAATATTTTATTCCAAATAAAATAATAACATCAACAGTGTTATCAATCTCATCAAATGAATTGCCTCTTGGGCACAAATTCTAACAAAAACTTCATCTCTTCTTAATCCCTATGTACTACTCTGTGAATTGAAGTGCTATTGAAGAGTTATAGGGCTTTTGTAATCATTTGGGAAGTGTTTGGGAAATGATGTGTTCCTTGTAGACCTGAAATCAAGGAAAGGGAGCGGTGTTAACCTTGTAGCCGTGAAATCAAGGGTATCTGGAGCGGTGTTAACCTTGTAACCATGAAATCAAGGGGTTGTACTTCGATATTGATAATAATAATACTCTACGCAATCCAGCGTTGCACGGGATTGGACGTTGGAGTAACATTCTTCTTAGGCTTACAAATTCGTCAATTAAAGAATGGAATATTTACCAATCAAGAAAAATATGCAAGAGATTTAATTAGTAAATATAATTTAACAACAACTGATAGGAGACCAACACCAATGGCAACTAATATAGCCTTAAGTGAAGATGATACATCAAAAGATATTGATCAAAAATTATATAGAGGTATGATATGATCATTATTAAAGATAACCGCTAATAACTAGATATAATGCATAATGTATGTCTCAGTGCTAGTTATCAATCGCAACCTAAGGAAACACATTTAAAATCGTAAAACATATTTTAAGATATGAAAAACATACATCAGAGTTTGGATTATTTTATCCTAAGGATGATTCATTTGATTTAATATATTATTGTGATGTTGATTATGCGGGATGTAAATCCAATCGTAAAAGCACTAGTGGAACATGTCATTTCTTAGGACATCCACTAGTTTCGTGGTTTAGTAAATAGCAAAAACACGATATCTTTGTTAACAAAAAAGCAGAATATATATATGCAGCTTTGGCTTGTTCACAAGTAATATAAATGCAAGAAACTTTAAAATATTTTGGATTAGATGTAATTAAATCACTAATATACTATGATAATACAAGCGCTATAAATATATCTAAAAATCCAACTCATTATTTAAGAACTAAACATATTGATATACGACTTCGTTTTCTAAGAGATAACGTAAGTAAAGGGAAAATTTCATTCGAATTTATTAAAACAGAAAAACAAATAGCAGATATATTAACAAACGCATTAAACAAAGCAATATTCACTAAATTTAGAAGAGAATTAGGTATTTGTACATTAAGTGAATTAGAGTAATTAAATATATTAGTATACATAAGTATAACAAGAAAAATCAGAAAAATAAAACTGAAATCATACATATGTCGACATACATATTTCGAGATTTCAACATACAACTGCCAGATTTCAAAAATTAATTCCCACCATATTAGTTACAACAACTGTTTAAACTTTCTATTTTGAATTTTCTTCTTCATCCTCTCATTTCGTTTCTGGAAAAACTCAAAACTAAATAAAACAATGGCCTCCACTAATTATAATAATCAAATCAATCCTGAATTGTCCACCATACCATCCGAAGGTCCGTTTCAACGCTCTGCTCTTGCTCGTGTGATGAAATTGGAAGAGAAAATGGAGAACGTACTCCTAATGTTCGCCGAAATCCAAGCTCTACAAATTTGGATGAATCAAGAGCATGTAAAACAAGGAAAAATCATGAGAAATCTACAAAATTTTGTTATGTATAATCACATAAATTCGATTATCATCGAAGATGATAATCTAATAGTGGAAAAGGAAGAAGAGATGATAGAAGAGGAATAACAATAAGAGGTCCAAAATGAAGGCATGGAAGAGGATGAACAAGTCATATGCATTGGCGAAGTTTATTTCGATCAAGAAGGGAATATAATTGAGCAAAATAGGGAATTTTGTCTCCATTACCCCAATTACCTAATTCATAAGTCCCCAATTATGAAGAATCATTAGACGTTTAGGATTCTCATTTATTCGTACAAGTGATGTAATACGTACATAGTATTTTGTGTTTTCGTAAAATGTTGTAATTTGCATTGGTTTGTATTGTTTGGAATGTAAAACAATGATTAAAATTGTTTAGTTCATACAATGTTTGTTTTTCATAGATTTTGTAATTGAGATAGTTATATATAGAGTAAAGGATACAATATAGGCATAAATTTAGGGGGAGTCAAGTATAGTATCAAGTTTTATAACCTTGGAATATATAGATAGAAATAAGTTATAGTTGTTTATAAATTTAGGGGGAGTATACTTAGAATTTATTTTCTTTGATGACAAAGGGGGAGAAATTATAAAATAAGGATTATTTAGGCTTAGTTTAAGGGGGAGTATGTAGGATTCATGATGACACGGGGAGTAATCAAAGAACCAGGTCAAAAAGTATGAGCAGGTATGAATATTTTATAAATCAAGGTTGTCACCATCAAAAAGGGGGAGATTGTTGGAGAATGGAGTTTTGATGACAGCAACCTTATTTCAATTATCATTGATTATAAAATATGTACTAACATCTCTTTCTAGAATATGTGCATATATATATATATACATATATATATATATATATATGCAAGGTTTGTATACAGGACTTAAATACTGAAGACAATACAGATTTAGAGTTTCAAGAGATTCATAATTTAAGGGAGATTCAAAACTCATGAGTTATCAAGTTATTAAGATATCAAGAGTTCAAATTTTGAATATTACTCCAGGTTCAAATTCAATTTTTTAAATTTCAAATTCTGTTTTCAAAATTCAAATTTTGATTTCAAATTATTTTCAAGAATATTTTTTCTTACTTATGATGCCAAACATATAAGTTTAAAGTTTTAATATATAAGTTTATATATAGTGATATAGTTATATAGTTTTAAACCTTATAACTTTATAGATATGTTTATATAAAATATTATTATGATTTCATATGATTTTACACTTTAGAATATTCATTTATATTATTAAGTTTTGATTCAAGATTTTCCAGAATAATATATATGTTTAAACACTTGAAAAATAGTTTTAAAAATAAAAATAAAGTACATATGTCGACATACAACTGTCATTTTTCAATTTTCAAAGGAAGTGCCTTTTCACTATTTGTAACATTTCTGAAACGTTGCAACCATTCAAATGCTACAAATAGGGGCTGATTTCGATTTTTTTATAGTTTTTCTTCTCCACCTTCACCCCTCTTCATACCACCATTAATATTTCATATTTTCTTGATTTCTACACTTATACTTTGCCAATTTCTACTCAAATTATATAAAACTTCATCTCTTCTCAATCTCTATCTACTACTCTCTGAATTGAAATATTATTGAAGAGTTATAGGGATGTTGTAATCAATTGGGAAGTTTTTGGGAAAGGGTGTGTTCTTTGTAGCCCTGAAATCAAGGAAAGGGAGCGGTGTTTACCTTGTAGCCATGAAATCAATGGTGTTTGGAGCGGTGTTAACCTTGTAGCCATGAAATCAAGGGTTTGTACTTGGATATTGGTAATAATAAAACTCTGCACAATCCAGCGTTGCGTGAGATTGGACGTAGGAGTAATCCAAACTGGTATAAAATCCAGTGTGTTCTTTCCTTTTTTATATTTTATATCTATCTGTTTATGTGTTTGTGTTAGATTCTGTGTTTGTGATCATCTCTGATGTGTGTGTGATTCATATAGTAGATTATTTAAGTTTAATATTTTCATAAATTCCTTGTAAACACTATTCACCCACTCTATTGTTTGTTTTTCCTTACGATCTATATTCTAAAATCCTTACCACTTTTCTCATTCTCCAATCTTGTAATCTTTTCTTATAGAGTAAACCCTAATTTTTAAATCGATTTGGGGATTTTACTTAGAAACTTCTATGTACTCCACAAATTGAACAATAAAGAGTGAATCAATACTTGAAATCAATGCCATAAATTTCCTTATCACTTATGATGCTAATTTTCTTAATGCTTCCCCACGATGAGCCTTCATGCATAAACCAAATTACCCAAAATACCCTTTTATAAGACATTTAGCTTTCTAGCTTGCATTTCGCTTAGGAACCCCTATCCAAAGTTAACTATTGGTCGTTAAGTCTCATAATCCATATACTGACCTCTTTGAAGGAAAAATAACTAATCTTCAGGCGTAAGACCTTGGTATCTAGGAAACGATGAACTGACTCAAGCTCATAGAAACTAAATAAACCCTTTATTTCCCCTAGGACCACATCCTTAGACATAATTCTGGTGTTGATGAAATATATCGTTAACATTGAGCATTTGATTTCATGTTTTCTTGCATCTACATGGTGCAGCATCACCACTCTGCGGTGCATCTGCAATGCTGCAACATTGCACATTTGCACATAGCAGTGGTGCAGATGCACGGTGCAGTAGCATACCCTGTGGTGCAACTGTTGCAGCAACACTACTATGTGGTGCATCTGCTGCACAGGTGTGTGCAAATGCACCATATTGGTGCACTGCACCACTCAGTGGTGCATCTGGTGTTTCCTTGCTTGTGCACATGAAAGATGCACGCTGCATAAATGCTTGGATATTTCTAAAGCCTTTGAAGAAAAACATATAGATTGCAAGTGCATTATTCATTGGTTTACTTTTCTTGGTCTTTATTTCCCTCTTGTCAAAAATTGACTAAGATTTATAGCCAACCACACACTTGTGTTTTTCAGAATTATTGGCTTAGTTAAATAGGTTTTAAACATTACATGTTCACCTTTATTTTAGGAGTGTAAAACATGCCAACTTCTTCATATATGTTAATTTAACTGGCTATTGTGTTTTTGTAGTTTCCATGGGAAGAAGTTTCTATATCACCTGTTCAGGGGCATGCTTTGGCTTTTGGTCTATTTGCATCCATCATAGCATGATTTGGAGCGTTTTTCGCCAATAGATTCAAGAAAGCATTCAAAATTAAGGTGATTTCAATTCCTACTGCCGTTTCTTTTCAATTTGGGTGGGTACCATATTAGATCACATGCTACTTATCCTTGGATTTTTCTAATAAAATGGAATTTTGGCAAAAGTAAATCAATCAAAATGTATATGCACACTGTACACAAAATTAAGGTGAAAATGAACTAACATCACTATGTATGCTAAAGAGCTACACACATACACACACACAATGTTTTATATGTTAGAAATAACATAGGCCCCCATGCACAAAATTATGGTGAAAATGAACTCATAGGTTATCACATATATGCACATTGTGCATATACATTAGTACATCTGGCCACAAATCACATATGAATGCCAAACTTATCGAGCTCACGTAGTGCATACAAGCAATAATGGAAATACAAGAAAACAAAGGATTGAAACCAGGTCAAAAAGAAATTCAAATTACTGATATTTTCTTTTCTCTAAACATGATTATGATTTTCAGGTTCTATTTTTATTTTATTTTTCCCGTGTGGGAAATTCAACCTTGGATCACACGAGCATGGACATTCAATGATTCATATTTTATTTCTCTTAGTAAGCACCTTATGTAAAAACATGTTAGTAACATCTTTGATGGGAACATCGATTACAAAATGTTATGTACGACTATCGTCTATTTGGCATATGGAATTGTTATAACTTATGTGATAGAGTTTTAAGATTATAATTATATAGTGTTGTCTGAATTTAGTTATTACTTTGATCATATATGCATTGTGTGAAAATGCTGTAGAAAATGATAAATGTTGTGATAGATTTACCTCAAAAACTCTACAGAAAATAAAAAATGCTGCAAAAAAAGTCTGACTATCAAACAAAATGTTGTAGAATACAGAGCATGTAAACATCCAAAAACGCTATGATATATGGAAAAATGTTGTAGAAAAGGGAAGTTGACAATATTTCTAAACGATATAAAACGCTGTTGAATATTTGATAGGAGAAGGAATCACTGTGATACACTGTAAAAACACAATAACATAAAATGTTGTACAAACATAAGAACGACACCATTTGAAACATTGTAGTTTGTCAATTTTCTACAGCGTTTAGGTATGTATTGTGATATTTCTAGGACCTGTTACTACTCATTGGTAGACGGAGTTCATCAAAACGTTGTTAAAGGTTTTCATAGCATTTCTGAAACATTGTGAAAGGGCAAATTTGTTAGTGTGAATTAAGTATATCTTACTCCAATTCACATTTTTCTAATGGTATATTTACTTAATATAAGTCAACCCATTTTGATTTACATGTTTTCGAATGACATAATCACTTAATATATAATTAAGTGCCACTTATTACGATTCACATGTTTACTGATTCTTCCTTTATAATTTATCCCAGTTTTACAGTCCATGATTCACAATTCCCAATATGCCCCAAAATCCCCTTATTAACATTATTTCAGATTATTCCAATTTTATGCAACTCAAATGGTAAAGGCCTTGGCTCTTGTTGGCTTAGGCTCAACGCAAAAACAAAGGGAAATGGGAAATAGATCTAGGCTCAAAAATGAACAAAATGAGTAATAGGCATAACAAGACTGTAGTTAAAGCAAAGACAGAGAAGGGGATAAGGAAGAAGAATGTACTTATAAACAAATAATAACTGAAAAAGGAATAGGTCATAGACAGTAATTAAAATGCACAATAACATTTAAAAGATAAACTTATAAACAATGAAATTGTCAAAGTTTCAGATCCAATATATTTTACTATCCAAATCCTTTTGATTTAGACTGCTAATTTAAAAATAATATAGAACTCACAGAGATTTTTTTATAGATCTAGAAAAGGCCTTTTGAAAAAGAAGTAGAATCAGAATATCCTTTCAGATCTATATTTTGACAGCACCTAGACTTTTTCCAAATTTTATTTCCATAACATAATAGAGTGGAGTAAGAAGATGAAGAATATTTCGTGTAGTAAAAGTGTGAGGGTTGCTAGTCTATTTATAGGTGTGACAGGATAGTCTAGGCCATAGGATATTAAGGTTTTAATCCAAACCATATAAAACACCTTAGCATGAGTCAGCATAAACAATTATCTAGAAACAAGAGTATTCGGCCAGGCACAGGCTCGTACCTAGCTCGAAGTGGGTCGACCCACCTCCTGCGTGGGTCGACACATGTGTCGATCATGAGGTCGACATAGGGGTCGACCCATATAGGGCCTGGGTCGTCCATTGACCATTGCACCAGTCTGAATTTGAAAATTAAATTATTTAATTCTATATAAAAAGAAATGAAAAGTACATCAAAAAGCAACTGGAAAAGAAAAGTTCTAATGGCGGCGGCTCCCATCAGGATTTTAGATTGAAAATTTCATTCTATTTTCAACCGATTTATTCTCCTTCTTTAGCAGTTTCGAAGAGAGATTCAAAAAGTTCATACGCTGATGTGATTAGACAGGCTTTTCCTAATCCTTTTTCTGTTTCTAATTGGTTTTCTTCATCTCATAAGCATTCGATTAAATGGAAATCCTCTAGGGATCATTTTTGTTTCAGATGTGGGGATCTAAGTCAAATCGCAAAAGAATGTAGGAATATGATTCGATGCTTCAATTGCGATGGTTTAGGGCATCGGAAGGACAATTGTCCAGCTATCTTTAGAGGCAAATCCGATTTCGAACTTTTGCACTTCAACTGTTTGAGATTATGCCAGAAGCTTATTTCCTTTATGAATCTTTATGAATTGGAAAGTTCAAATCAGAAAAATGATGGAGCGTATATGTTGTTGCTGTTGGGGTGGGACATCGAGGGATTAGTGGATGGTCTTCTATGGCGAAAGAATGATCTGAGTGTTTTAAGAAATGATATGTACCCTCCTTTACCTCGCCCACTTAAGAGGATGGAACACACTATTTCCTTTTGTATTAACTTCTTGAAACTGTGGAGAATTTTCTCAGACTCGGTCTCAAAGAGTGAGAGGAAGGGTTTTCTTTTATTGAATGACATTCTGGCTCACTTTGATATTACTAATACTGCAGTAAAGTGTGATCGAGGGGTTGCTGATTTTCAGGTGTTTTCGAAAAGAGATGATGCCTTTTTTCCGAGAGCGGGGGAATTATAATCAGAAGGGGGTTGATTTACATTCGGATGTTGATTGCGAGATAGTGAGTGTTTCTAATGATGAGGCTAATGTTGTCTTGTGAGGATGATATGATGTGTTTTTTTGGGATGTTCAAGGTTGATCAACATTTAGATTTACTGCTTCTTGACCCATATGTTCAGGGTTGTATTGATATTGCTGATATTTTGGTGTTCGATGAGACTGTGGATAGTGAATTGTTGAGTAATAGATCGGGTAAGGAGGTGATGTCTGGTTTTGATTGGGTGGATATGCAGAATTATGGTATAGACAATCATATGGTTTATTCTCCTATTCTAGCTAAATCTACAATCTTTGAAGTAGAAGATCCTAATTGGCAAGTGGCGGAAGATTTAAGATTGTTTAACAGTTTTGGGGTATTGAAGGATCTTGAGGAAGAAGAGGAGTATTATGCAAAGGTTGACGAATATGCTATGAAGCAATGCACTTCAGGCCAGGGTGTTAGTAGCAAGAATCTTGTCATTAATAAGATCTGCTATTCTAAGGCTCCTTCACTGAAGTTTGTGCCGAGGTTGTTTAATGGGACAGATTGTCACACTGATGGTAATAAAGGTAAGATTGTTATGGGCAGCAGTGAGTATTCTTGGTGTTCTAATCAGGGGATCTCGCAAGCTTCAAATGGGGTTTTAATGTTTCCAAATGACAATACTATTTTTCATGCGGTAAAGGGGAGAGGGTTTTACCCTAATTTGAAGCATGATCAGAGGTCGACTGTGAATAATGTTATTTTCAATGGTTCTGTGCATTCAGGAAAGAGAAACATACAGTTTTCTTACTGCCGCATACAATTGTTAATGATACTGACAAGCTAAGGCTAGCTAAATGTTTAGCTTTTGTGGTGATTGTTTTTTTAACGGTGGTAGATTGGCGAGTAAGATGGACTGTGTGGTTGGAGTTGATGATTGTATTGCTTTCGGTAGTCTTAGTGAACCTGATTGTGGGGAGTTCTCAGAGCAGTTAGGACTGAAAGATCCTTGCGATTTAAATATTTTGCTGGATATTGGTGGTTGCTCTTTATTTTCGGGAGAATCGGGTTTAAGGATCAAAATTCTGATGTTAAGGCCATGCTTTAGTGTTTTTCAGATGAATGGTGTAATGATTAGGTCGGAGTCTGGTTCTCTTAGTCAGATCAGGGAATCAGATATGGTTGGTTTGCTTGAGGACAGTAGTGAGTTAGCTTCTGCTAGTGTGGTGTCTTCTTTAGTGACTAGGAGGGGTAGGCGAAAGAGAGGAACTCCCAGTACCGACTTGCTCCGTCGTAGCGCGAGGATTAGATCTTATTCCTTTTCTCATCATGGTAGGTTCCCGAGTTCAAATGCTAGTAGTAGCAACTTGAATTTGGGCTCAGGTATGATTCTTGTTTATGGTAGCGATTATTCGCCTTTTGCATTGGGTAGCCTTTCGACTAGTCAGTTATTTCAACTTGCTAATGATACTGCTTTTATATTTTATGATGTTGAGTTAGATGCGGATTACATAAGAAGTAGGGAATTAGATAGAGTTAATTATTTGCGATGTTGAGGATTGTTAGCTGGAATATTAGGGGTCTTAATGATCCTAAAAAATGTGTTAAGGTTAGGTCCTTTTTTATAGATTTCCATATTGATATTGATTTGCTTCAGGAAACTAAAATAGTGAATCCCGATCTTAGTTTTTATAGGAGATTAGGTGGGTATCACTTTCGTAATTCTACCATCTATAGGTAGTGCAGGGGGTCTTATGATTGGTTGGAAGGATAATCAATTTAGGCTCATTTAGGAGATTCCTAAATTGTGTTCTTTACACATCATTTTAGCCTCTCTTACAGATAATTCTTTATTGGGTATTTCTAATGTGTATGGCCCTCATACAAAAATAGAAAGGAGACTTTTGTGGGTGGAATGCGCTGATTTTAGGAATCTTGTCCCTAATCAATAGATTGTGGAGGGAGATTTCAATGTCACTAGGTTTTTGGGGGAGAGATCGCCCAGAGAAGGAGATTTCTCTGATATGGAGGAATTCAATGATTTTATTTTGGATGATAATTTGATTGAGATTCCTCTTAGTAATAGACCGTTTACTTGGTCTAATGTGAGAGATTGCCTCTCTTTTGCATTATTAGACATATTTTTTTATTAGTAATGAGGTGGAAGATAGATTTTGTATTTGTAAAGTTAAGGGTTTGCCTTTTTTATATTCTGACCATTGTCCCATCATTCTTTCTTGTGATTCAAATATTTCCATTAGTAACAGATTTAAATTTGAGAAGATGTGGTTGTTAGACTATAGTTTTATTAATTTAGTTTCGGTTAAGTGTCTTTGTTTTATTTAAATAATTTTTACTTTGGTAATTCTGCGAAGTCTTTTATTGCGAACTTAGGTAAGTTGAGATTATTTTTTCTCAAGCCTTGAAATAAATATATATTCGATAGTGTTAGAATTAGGAAAGATAAAATTATGTGTGAATTTTTATATTTAGACAAGATTAGTGAGGCTAGGATTCTTATTTATATTGAGAGGGATAAACTTTGCAACCTTAGGCATGATCTTAAGTTGATTTTGGAAAAAGAAGAGATTATGTGGAAGTAAAGGGCCCATGTTCAATGGATTAAGGAAGGGTATAATAACACAAAGTTCTTTCATAGTGTGGCTAATAAGAGGAGGTGCAATAATTTGATTCACTCGATTTTTGTTAATGATGTGGAATTTTCCATTCAGAGTGATTTAAATGAGGCTTTTACTAGGTATTATAAGCAGATTTTTGGTACTAAGATTAAGAGAAGGATAAGTGTTAGCTGGAATGATTTATATCCTTCTAAGGCTAAGATAGATTTAGCTGATCTTGATAATCCTTTCTCGGAGCAGAAGATTTGGAAGGCTATTAATGATTTACCTAGTGAAAAAGCTCCTAGTCCAGATGGTTTTTCTATTCTTTTTTATAAGAAATTTCGGGATGTCTTGAAATTTGGTATTATCAGTTTATTTAATGATTTTATAATGGAGACTTGCGTTTAGGTAACTTTAACTTTGCTAATGTTATCCTTATTCATAAGAAAATAGGCGATAATTATTTAAAGAATTTTAGGCCTATTTACTTAATCAATTGTTCGGTAAAAATTATTACCAAAGTTCTAGCGAATAGGCTTAGTATCAAAATGAATGATCTTATAGATTGTTCTCAAACTGCCTTTATTAAAGATAGAAACATAGTGGATGGTGTGGCTACCGTTCAAAAGTATATTAATATTTGTTGTAAAAATAATTTAATTGTGCTATTTTGAAAATAGATTTTGAGAAGGCCTTTGATTCTGTTGACTGTATTTTACTTACGAGTTATGTTTAGCTAGGGGCTTTAGGGTTAGATGGATTAATTGGACCATGCTTTTGCTCAGATCTGGTTGCTCTAGTATTATAGTGAATGAGGTTATAGGTATGAAAGTTCAACCTAAAAGAGGTTTAAGACAAGGTGATCCCCTCTCACCTCTTCTTTTTAACCTCGCTGTTGATGTTTTCTCTAAGATTATTAAGAGAGATGTGAGATTAGGTGTCTTAGGTTCTATTGGTAATGAGGATTTAAATAATGAATTATCCATACTTCAATTTGCGGATGATACATTATTATTTTCGTCTCACTTACCAAAGCATATTATTGCTTCGAAGTTTATTCTTTATTGTTTTGAGATGTTATCTGGTCTCAGAATTAATTTTGATAAAAGTTCTGTTATGGTTCTCAATGACTTTGACAATGTTGAGAATCAAGTTGCTGACACCTTAAATTGTTCTACTATGAATTTTCCTTTTGATTATTTAGGTTTTAAAATTAGGTCTTCAAAGCTCAAGCATGAAGATTGGTTACTTATTATTGATAAGATTAATAATAGATTATCTAGTTTTTTTAATATAGGTTGTAAGCTGACCGTTCACTCGGGTAATATTACTTTCTTTTGGCATGATGCTTGGATTTCTCGTGTCCCCCTTAAAATTGAGTTTAGCGAGCTTTTCGAGAATTTTTTCTTTAAGAATGCTTTGATCACTGAAGTTTATAGAGCTAATTTAGATCCCCCATGGGAATTTACCTTTGTTAATTCTTTAGAAGGGGTAGTATTAAGACAATTTTCTTTGCTGAGGGCAAAGTTGGCTCTGTATCATTTGGATGATAATAGGGATATATTTGGTTGGGGTCTTGACAAGAGTCTTTCTTACACTACTAATTCTATGTATAGTTTTCTTAATTTTTTGGGGTTTCTATGTTTTTATTTAAGCTTATTTGGAAGTCTAAATCTCCGCCTAAAGCTAAATTTGATTATTCAAAAGAAACTTAATACGGTGGAGCTTTTAAAAAAGAAAAATATTATCTTTGATGTTAAGTGTTATTTTTGTGGTATCTTGGATGAGATGTTGATCATTTATTTTTCTCTTGCTCTTTTTCCAATCTTATTTTAAATATGGTTTTGAGGATTTTTGTTTTTAGTTGTTTTAATTCTTTTAGTAATTGTGTTAATTATTGGAATTCTAGTAGATTTGCGTTTAATTTCAGACAAAGATATGTGTTGGATTCTTTAGTGCCTATTATTTATTGGTTCATTTGGTCGGAGAGAAATCAGAGACTGTTTCAGTCTTTGTCTGTTTCTGTTGATAAATTAATTATTAGGATTGTTACCTTCTGTCTGGATTGGATGGATAACTCACCCTATAAGTTTTATAGAGAATCTCGATTTGTGAGATATTTGATTAAGGTTAGATCTGCTTTAAGCTTATATATTAGAATTAATAGGTATTTTAGTCGTAATAGAATCTGTATTTGTTATTGAGTTATGCTTTTATTGATTTTGTGCTTGTCTCTCTTTCCCTATTTATTTATCTCTTTCACATATATGTATGGATATATTTATATATATTATTTGATATATAAATATACCCATATATATGTGATGGATTATGATTTGGTTAGTTTTTCAGGTCACAGGTTGTTGATTATAGTTAAGGAGCTTTTGGAGAGCTGTTGTGGTTGGTTGATGTTTTTTGCTTTGGAATTTTCAGGAGTTTAGTTTTGGAGAGTTTTGTGTTTTCCTGTGCTCTTGTTTTCGTTGTATTTAGTTTGGAGCGACTAGTTTATTATATAGGAGTAGATATACTTCAATATCGGGTGGTGGCCTTGCCGGAACTCGATATTGGAGTATGATGGGCGGTGGTTTATCCGGAGTTCATCAATCTATTTCCCTATATAAACATTTAGTCATGTCCTGGAACTTTATTTGTTACCTTTTTGTCCTATAGACTGAGTTTGTATACTTTATCTATCTTTATATATATATATATATGTGTGTGTGTGTGTGTGTGTGTGTGTGCGCTCTCTTCTCTTTAGAAGATCACACGTTTTTGTTTTCAAAAATAAATAAATTATTTAATTTAATTCAAACTTCGATTGATCATATCATGTTCATACTTAGTCCGATTTACGCAAACCAAAAGTCTATCTAAATCAGAATTCCATAACGGACGCAATGATGAAGTCCATTTTATCCATTTTTGAATATTTTATTTAATAATATTCAATTTATTAATCTTCTATATATAATTAATATTTAAATTTGGGGAGTTACAACGTTAATTTGGAAAACATATGTGTTAATTTGACTTTAATTTGGAAAACCTATTATTTGACATTTATGTTCATTTGACATTAATTTGGAAAACATGTTAATTTGACAGTAGTTTGGAAAACATGTCAATTTGGTATTGATTTGGTAAACATGTTAATTGTACTTAATTTAACATTAAGTAACTTGTATTTGGAAAACATGTTAATTGGAATGAATTGTACTTAATTATACATTAAGTAAATTTGTAGTTGTAAAACATTCGAACGATGATGTATTGAACTCGACTTGACTTGATTTGATATGGGAATGCGTTGTAGATTACATTCGTTAATTACAACCTAGGAATATAACACGGGGTTATATTGAACTTATTAACGAACTTAAAAGTCTTAAGTTAAAACTTGTCAAATTAATAAGCTAATCTTAAAGGGTGTCCGTTCCAATGAGATATAAGGGGCTTAAATACTTGCTTGCTTGTATGGGATTATTATTGAACTTAGCTAAGTTAAACTTGTCTAATTAATAAGCCAATCTTGAAAGGGGTCCGTTCTAATGGGATATAAGGGGTTTAGGAATAACCTAGTTGTTACCACCAAAATAAAGCATCCGGAACAGGCCGGCGATGAAGGGGTAGAAGACCGATGCAAAGACAAAAAAAACTTCTGTCAGCAAAAGATCAATGTCGGAATAAGCCAACAGCACTGGGGAGCAATACGGAAGCTGCACAGCCGACACCATCGATAGAGCTCAAAGTCTGTACAAAGAATCCGACACGGTGGAAAAGCAGCGGGAGGTCACCCAAAACCGGAAGCCAATGAAGAGGAAAAATCAATGATCCCACCAACCGGGACCAAGAAGAGCGAAAGGGCTATCGGTATTAATTTACTTAATACCGATACATAAGGAGACGGAAGCATTGAAATAACAAAGGGTTACAGCACAGGGAAGCTATCTAGGAGATGATTTCTGGGACCTCCATTAGCGGGTTTCCGTGAAGATACCTTAATAACAACTAGCGAAACATCGGAAGCAACATCCTGAAAAGGCAAAGATATGCTTCATAAGCCTACCGAAAGGATAACCGAAACCCCCAAAGAGAGACAAGCTATCTACACTAATCTGCTTAGTGTTGATACCGACAAGGGTGGAGGACCAGGCAACCTTTCACTTGAATCACAAAGCCAATCTCCACAAAGTGATTGGCAACAAGACTGAGAGCATGTACCTGAAGGCCTACATCCGGACGATAAATCCCTCCGAAAGTCATCCACTCCGACAAGCTCAAGACCAACACAAGTAATCAAAAGAGATCCACATGGAACCCTCCCCTCGGGAGAAAGAACTGACACATCTAAAATCCATAGGAAAAACCTTCAGTACATTAAGAAAAGGCGGCCGAGAGCTAATACTTTTGGAACCAAAGGGAAAAGCGGCCAACAAGGGGTAGTGCTGGCCCAATAGCAAAAGGGGTCCTAATTTGCCTATAAAGAAGACCCCAGGGTTCACATTTTCGGGGAGATTTTTCTCATTCTTATACTCTTTTTTTCTAGAGTAAACCCTAATTCCTAAATCAAATTGGGTATTTTGGTTGTGATTACTTGTATATTCTAAATCAAAGAACAATACAGAGTGGATCAATACTTAGAACATTTTATCATGAGTCTCTCATGTGATTTGTTAGTTATTGCCGATGTTATATGTTGTGTGCCTTCTATATGCCTACAAGTCTTTTCCCAAGCCTAAACCCTTCCGTAAAATCGGTGCAGAACCCCTTCCAATAAGCCGTTTTTCCCTTGTCGAGGGTTGTGCTTAGGAAACCCTTATCCCAAGATAAATGTTGGTTCTTGAGTCGCTTAAGCATGATGTTCACCCTATTGAGGGAAGAGTAACTAATCTTTTGGGCTCAAAACCTTGATATCTAAAAAACGATGAACTAACTCAAACTCGTGAAAGCTAAATAAACCTATTTTTCCTTAAGTACACTTCCTTAGACCTATCTCCGGTGTTCACGAAAATTATCGTTAACATTCTAGTGCTAGAAGGAGAGCTTGAACCTCTGACCTTGTGGTTAACAGCCACATATCTAACTGTGTTGTTCCATCCCCGGTTGGACTAAGCTTTGAAGAAACAGAAACCATGAATAGAAGGTCTCTATGAGTAACTAATGAGTTTTCCATGGTTGCATCAAGCATTAATGAGCAATCGACGGTTGAAAAGGTTAGGATGGAAGCCTTGTGTATTCAAGATAAGGAAAAGGACGTAGATACTTATGACCCTGATCATTGGAGCATTAATCCTTTGCATTTGGGACCAACCGTATTCTTTGCCTAGGCGATTCCACAACAAAAGAATATAACCCCTTTCTTCATATCAAGGATACCATCCAAGCTCAATCAAGAGGGACAATATTTGAATGGAGAATCGAGAGAGGTTCTGTTCACCCCGCTACAAAAGAGTTAAAAGGGATACACCTTGCATCAGAATGTGACTAAAAGAAAATCTGAAGATAAATGAGAGAAAAGGGAATCAAGTAATAAGAAGATCAAGTTGCAACATCAAAAGAATGCCTTCGAGTCAAGGTTACCGAAAGGGTGCAAACTCGCTACTTCAATCGAGGGTATCTACTTCTTGACTAAACATGAATTGAACTTTTGACTATCATTAAAGAAGAAACCCAAGAATGAAGCTAAGTTGGGAGGACCTTATTGCTACTACCATATGATATATGGACATGAGACCAATCATTGCTAAGTCCAAGAAGTGATGATTATTAGCTTCCTCATCCAAGGAAAGTTACATAGATATGTGAAGAAAACATAGTTAACTACGGCAAGAGATGCTTTGAGAAAAGGATTGTTTACATAGCTAAGGGAGCAAGAACCCCCTAGAAACTCAAAATATCCCAAGGTGGGTCAAATCAAATGGATGAAAACCCTTGTCACCGCCAAATGGGCCAGGGCAAGGCATCCCCCGTAAAGGCTTGGTGTGTAAGCCTTTCTCCGTGCCCAAATCAGAAAGGACCAGGTTAAAGCATCGAAAGCGTAAGCCTCTGACCTAAACCGGCAATGGTCATGACGGAGCATCTAATTAGCACACCCTACCTCTACTCGCAGAGGTGTACGCCCTGCCTCTGCTATGAACTAAGCACGTCTTACCTCTGCTCGTAGTAGAGCACGTCCTACCTCTGCTTATGTTCCGCGCTACCCGCAGAAGGGAGCGCAAACCCCTTTCATCGCCTACGATGGTCAGTATAGGGAACCCCTTGGAGGGGGTGGAGTGTAAGCCTCTGTCACCGCCAACGATGGCCAGGATAGTGCATCAAAAGAGTAAGCCTTAATTTCGAATCTACGATGGCATGGTTTAAGCATCTAAGACCTTATCATCGCCTACAATGGTCAGGATAAGGCGGCTCCTGGAAGGCGGTCGGGTAAGTCCTTGAGCCCTGCTTGTGGATAAGCTAGCTAAGCGCACCGGATGCACAGGCCCAGAGAGTGGCCAACATAGCACGTACATCCTCTGCATTAATCCCAGAAAGTGGCTCAAGAAGTACGTACAACCTTTGCTTCATAAATCAAGCCCAAAGGGGATAACAAAGCTAATTACCAGAAATGGGTTTCTGGTCTTCTATTAATACCCGAATCTAGGTCTGCTCGGGCTTCTGATAATACCCGAATCTGGGTTAGTTCGGGACTTCTATTTAATACCTAATATGGGTTACTTCGAGATGTCTATTGAAACATAAGCGACCCGAGTCGGGGACAGAGCCAAAGCTTCTATTATTACCGAAAGAGAAATTCCCGGAATTTCATTCTAAAATTACGGTGCGAAGCATCAACTAAAGTCTCTATTAAAACACCAAGAGAAGCATTTTTATCACCTCTTGCAAAGTACCCTCATTTGGGTCATGGAGACTTAGATTGACGTTTCCAAAGAAGGATGGATGAAACAAGACCTAAAGGAAAATACAAAGTCTATTATTCGGAAGGCTTTCCTGGAAAGATAAGTAATCCTCTTTCTTAATCAGGGAAATTTCTTAAACTTCTCATGTACAAATCATTGTTGTCTTTATTCGGTACAAGCAAAAGTCACACTATAAGTGATATATTCACGATTTACTAGTTCATTTACAAGAATTACATCATTAACTATCTAAACATAGGTATGCACATATTACAATTACAAACACTATCAAATGTCCTGCCTCCCTTCATCCTTGGATAAAGGAGGATTGATGGCATGACGAACTACAATACTTAGGAGCTTATTAAGCTTATGCATATTTTTGCTAGCTTCACCAAGATTATCAGAAGTTTGGACCTGAATCCTCAGAGCCCTATCATAAGCTCTATACATGGCCCTAAGATATTTGTTGTCCTTCTTCAACTCAAAAACATTTACACGCAGATCATGTCTTTCCCCTTGTAAAAGCCTGATTTGATCAACATAGCGGCTGACACGGTCAAATGAATCCTTAATAAATTGGTGTCGTAAATACTTTTCATCTCGGCTATCACCTTCTTGCACCAGTCGAAAATGACTGACTCTTCTAACCCTCGAGGAGGATTCTTCAAATAAAAGTGTTTTTGAGGAACGACGGCCTTAATAGCGGTCGCAGTACTAGAGGGCCAGGACATCGTTATAATAGGGATATTTTTGAAGGAATTTTCCCATGTCCTTCATTTTGCGTTGATGTTATCTAATTCAATTTCCAAATTAATGATGCGCTGGCGTAAGCCTCTTAATCATCTTCGAATTCAATAGAGGGCTTAGTCTTTATATGCATTTTCAACGCGAGTATAAGCCTATCTCACTTTTCTAATTGACCTTTCAAAACTGCTATTCTTTCATTTAAATGCTTGATAGATAAATTTTGAAATAAATTCATTCTCTCTCGAGATGTAGAAGGAACCTCGTGGGTTAGCATTGCATTGTCTAGAGAGGGGGAAGTGTCATGACCATCCGCCTACTCATAAGAACAAAGGATAGTTATGCATAAACCTTTATTCATTGGAATAGTGTCATATTTTAAAGTACTTTGTGTAAATATTATTCAAAACCAATTTCCTGAGGTTTCAACGAACATATGGGTCAAAAAAGATCATGAAGGTTCTCATAAACTTATCAACACATTTATTGTTTACATATCAACTCAGCATGCTTGATCCTAAATCTTTTTTTAATGTCCTCTCGGTCTTCACCTAAAAAAGGGAAAGCCAAGGGAATTTCGTATAAACACTTTTGAGTTCTTGAAAGTGTTTTCTCTTGAAAACATCAATAGATGTTCTCGAATATTCCTTTCTCAATCTACAGATCAAATGTAGAACATCTTCATGATAAACAAGGTTCTGTCATAGCATATGTATAAGAATTAGAAGACATATATAATAGATAGAATCTCATGCATGTTTTATGTAGCTGCAACGTTAAGGTTACAAATATTCCTCCTGTTCGTACAAAATCGTTCTTTTAAACATTTCGGTGATAAACCTATCTTTGTTATATTATAGCTTTTCTAGGGGAAGATCCCTAAAGAAATTCAAAAATGAAAATTCAATTCCATTTTTTCTTATAATTTTATTACGACATGAATTGAAAGAACCCTCTTCAGTTCCAACAAGCCCCGGGATGCGGGTCAACTCCACACTCATCTAAATAACGTGACGATTATTAGGCCTCCACTATGTTCTCCTAAGAAGGGAAAGTCCACTGGTATGTATCGCTTGTAGAACTCATACAAAAAGTTAACTAATATATCTCTGTCCTCAATCAACATCCAAAATAAGGTCATCAACTCCTTGTTTTCCTCCCGGAGAGCTTCCCTATGATTACGGGCTTTTCTTAGTCTAGGTGCAACCTCATGCTCCTTGTAACGCAAAAGATTAGACGCACTCTTTTCTAAGTCATGATATCTCTGAGATAATGTATTATAATCCTTTAATAATCGTCCTTGCTCAACATAAGCCCGAGTTATTTCCCTTTGTTTTTCATCTAATTCTGTTCTAAGTCGTGAGGAGACATTTCCTTTGGTCTAAGTTAATATAACGACGAGAAATCAGTTACCATTATATATTCGAGAAAGAATAAAGAATTACGAAAACAAAAGGCCATACTTGAGAAAGAGTAACCTCAGGTCGAGTAGTTCGTTCTCTTCCTAGGGATCCAAGAGTACCACTTTTCCTGAAGAGAGGAGCCTCGGATTCTTGAACAGAATAAGAACGTCCAATGTCAGGATTATATCATGTACAATCATGTGAGACATCAGGAGCCATAGAAGGACCACTGCCACCTTCGTTATAATCATCTTGGTGGTCGTTGTCATTGGGGTCATCACTATCATCACCGCTATCCCCCTCAGCAAATGTCGGAAGCCTATCTTCCTCACTAGAGTCATCAGAAAGGTCCCCGATGAATAAAAGTTCCTCCGCTTTAGGCCTATCCCTCTATGCATCTCAACCCTTTGTTGGGCCATGCTAATCCTCTTCATGACCCTATCCTTAACAAAAGAAGGGATATTGGTGAATTGCATCTCCGGAAGGATCCGAAGGTTATCGGATATAATGTGAAATAAGGCATCTTCATAATTCTCGGCCTTGATCTGAGGAATATGAACTTGCAAAAAGTCGGAAATCCTGCCTTTTGCGTCATGAATTATCTTAGTAGCATGAGAAAGCTTCTAATCTTTCCCCTTAAGCTCGTCAGCATAATTGACCACGCTTTCTGCCATTTGGTGCTCTAAGGCCGAAACTTGGTCAGGAACTGAATTCTTCGTTTGCCGCTCCTTTTTGAGAGTTGCTTCATCATGTTCAAGGGAAGCTTTCAACCTCTTCATCATCACTTGAGGCTTCATTAGTTTCTCGAAGTCGAATAACTTCAGGGGAGGGTGATGAAGAAGTGGCCTCAAACAAAAGTCATCTTTTTGTAACTTGGGCAAGAGAAGGGATTCAACTAATCACCATAGCAAGTTAAATACAAGAGAAAAACCATAGAAGAAAAGTTTATACTAAAAGCTGCTAATTGACTAGATGTTGATTAAAGCTCTCCTCATCTGAAGGGGTGGAAGAAGACGCAACATTCATATTTTCGGGGGAAGAAAGAGCTAGTTTCACAAGCTCATCAAAACCCTTTGAGGAAGTTGGAAGTCTTGGGGGATTGACATGTTGAGAAGGAGAAGTTTGAGTCATGGCTTGCTTGCCCAATTCTGGTGCACTTGAAAAGGTAGACGGTAGGACACAATCCTCACATTCACCACCAGGAATAACCCTAGAGGAAACAATAATAGGTACTTTGGTAGAATCAACATCAGGGACTGTAGAGGCGAAAATTTCCTGATCAGCAACCTCAACAATGACAACTTAAGGAAGAGGAAAGGGAGTGTCAAATCTCAATCTTTTAGCCGGTGGCTCAACGACTGATTTAGCCAACCTCTTGAGAGCGGCAGGGGTAGATTGATCTAGAGCTTTGGTAAGAGTTACGGCTTCAGAAGCCGAAGCCCCTAATCAAAATATAAGATGCGAAATAAATGTCAAGAATGAATGCCTTATGGGTTAAAGCTATTTGAAAGAGAGGGTAGAAATTCCAATAGGGATACCTGGAAACAAAGGAGAAGAAGTGGTGAACACATTTGAACCCAAAGTCAAAAGCTTGGATCCTACTAAATGGATGGGTGGACGCCCCAAAATCTTTTGCCCACCGGGAAGGAGGTTATATTGACAAAATTTATCTAAAGTCAGCATAGTTGATCGGCTTCGGGGCTCCTCGAATTCTTTACAGATAATTTCAAGAGTGCGAGACTCACTCTCCATTAAGGCAACTCTCTTGGAGGCAAGATCTGAAAAGCGGATAAAATTAAGAAATGCTCAGAAAAGTATGATTACTCATGGAAGAGCTGGGGAACTCGGCAAAATCTGCAAAGTTGCCTGAAATGCCAACTGGGCATCTAATGAAAAAGAACTGGTCTTCCCAAGCATGGGTTTTCCATAACCGTCATTGATAATTTTCTTTCAAGGGTGGGCACATAAGATAGGCGAGTCTACCTCTTTCGAAAACCATTCCAAATGGTAAATAAGACTAGGAGCAAGGGAAGCCTGACCCGTTTCAAGTGCCAAAATTTCGAGACAAAGAAGAAAAGTGTAAGTGCTTAGTAGAAGCTGGATAGGAGCAATTTCCAAGTCTCGAAAGAGTCAAGAAATAAAAGTTGGGAAAGGAAAGTAGCCTTCATGCCTAATGTGGATGGCTGAATATGCAAAGTGACCTTCCGAAGGATTTCTGATGCTATCTTAATTAGTGGCTGGGATGACATCTACGTTAGACATCCCAAAGTTGTTAAGAATAGAGTTCACTTCATCTTTGGAAGTAATTGAAGATTTCTTTAAAGCAAGAGGATTCTTTTTCCGGAAGGTACTGGAAACACCATGTTTTAGCTGACCAAAGCTCTTATTGTCAGAGATATGTTGCCAGGTGATATAATTTCATAAACACGTGAATTATCACCACATTAAGTAGTACAGAACAAGTAGATAACATGTAAACTTATTTAATGCTTGATGTTCGAACGATTGCATATTAGAATGGTCCTAGATATTAAACTAGGCAGAACTCGTATTAACTTCACGTTCACTTAGAAACTATCAAGCCCCTAATGATGATTAAGTTAGTCATCTAAGCACCGAAGACAAAATAAAAAAATGGTGCTGGGAAGACCAAATTTCTAAATCATCATCGGAGGCCTGATTGGCCTTTAGGTCCGACAAACATGAAAACAAAGACAAAAGGTTACGTAGCAAAGCTTATAGACCTTTATCGACACCCTAAAACCGAAGAGCAAATCAACCCTTTGGCATTCCTACTGGATGGATCACCATTCTTGGACTAATCTGGCACTCATAAATTGGACAAAAGCAAAAGTTGGTGTCGGTAAATTTAGAACAAACTGGCCGATAAAATTGACGGTGTGTTCACTAGAATCGAAAACATAAATCGCATATTGTAAAAGTAAATATCTTTCCCTGTTAGGATTGTACAACTAAAACCCAAAAAAGCAAAATTGGGAAAGAGCAATTTTATGGTTCACAAGGAATCGAAATCTAAATCACCTATGACTGGATGATTTGCATTTAACGCACTAAACCCTAATTTGGTTCGAGTAACTAGTATTAAATTTCTGCTCATAGTTAAAATAAAAGTACTCACCAGTGATTAAATAAGAAATCTTCGAAAAAGCTTCAGCCATTCTCGATGAACAGTAATCTGGTTTGAGTAATTTACGTGGCAGGTAAAAAATGAGGAAGAAGAAGCAGTGGTAATTATACCAAATTACCATTAATCCAAGTTGTATAGACATGAGTCAATCAATGGGTCCGATTAGGGGAGATCAAGAGATAGAGAGCTAGAGCACCGAAAGTACATCAAAGTTTGACTTGGAAAGTCGAAATTAACCCTTCACCAAGGAAGCAAATGTTACCACCAAAATAAAGCATCCGGAACAGGCCGGAGGTGAAGGGGTAGAAGATCGATGCAAACACAAAAGAAGCTTCCGTCAACAAAAGATCAAGATCGGAAGAACCCAACAACACAAAGGAGCAATCCGGGAGCTGCACAACTGACACTATCGATAGAGCTCAAAGTTTGTACAAAGAAGGGATACTGTCAGGATGGATCCGACATGGTAAAAAGCAGTGGGAAGTCACCCAGAACCGGAAGCCAATGAAAAGGAAAAATCAGTGATCCCACCAACCAGGACAAAGAAGAGCGAAACGGATATCGGTATTAATTTGCTTAATACCGATACATAAGAACACGGAAGCATTGAAGTAACAAAGGGTTACAACATAGGGAAGCTGCCCGGGAGCTGATTTCCAGGATCTCCGTTACCGGGTTTCTGAGAAGCTACCCTAATAAACAACTAACGAAACATTGGAAGCAACATCCTAGAAAGGAAAAGATATGCTTCAAAATCCTACTGAAAGGATAACCGAGATCCCCAAAGAGAGACAAGTTATCCACATTAATTTTCTTAATGTCGATACAGACAAGGGTGGCGGACCTGGCAACCTTTCACTTGAATCACAAAGCCAAACTCCACAAAGTTATTAGCAACAAGACAGAGAGCCTGCACCTGAAGGCCTACATCTGGAAGACAAATCCCTCATATAGCCATCCACTACGACAAGATTGGGACCAATACAAGCAATCAAAAGAGTTCCGCAGAACCGGAACCCTCCTCTCGGGAGAAAGAACCGACACATCTAAAAGCCATAAGAAAAACCTTCAGTACATAAAGAAAAGGCGGCCGAGAGCTAATACTTCCGAAACCAAAGGGAAAAGCGGCTGACAAGGGGTACTGATAGTCCAATAGCAAAAGGGCCCTGATTTGTCTATAAATAAGACCCCAGGGGTTACATTTTCAGGGAGATTTTTCTCATTCTCATTATTGTACTCTTTTCTCTAGAGTAAACCGTAATTCCTAAATAAAATTTGTTAGAGAATGGAGTTTTGATAACAACAACCTTATTTCAATTATCATTGATTATAAAATATATACTAACACTTTTTGTACAGAATATATATATATATATATATATTTTGAAATTGGGTAAACATTATTATGGGCTTTTGGTGGCCCAAAGAAGGATAATGTTGCTTACAAACACGCCGCAGCAAAACAGGAAATACAATCTCAAACCAACAACATAACATTGCCTCATACAAACTGAAATTTCCAAAAATAACCTAATCCCCAAATTACGCTAATGGCGGACGGCGGTTTCCCTATAGCACACGAGTTCATGGCGGCCTTAGGTTTTCACCTTCACTCCGTAATACCCGCCTCTCCAGTGGATCCACAGCTCCAGAATCAGATGGTGGTGCTCCCCTACCTGGCGTACGGTTGTTCTTGTGACATTTGAGTGTCAATCTAACTTCTTCTTCGTTTAGTTTAATGATTTCTTGTACTAATCTTCTTTTGTTGTGAAAAATCCTTCTGTTACCCTCCTTCCATAACCACCAACTTGCAGATATAACGCTAACGCTGTATTCTTTTATTTCTGCGTCTATCTTCGACCAATTGCCAATCAGGTAATTCATGATATGTTGCAGTTTGTTTGATTTCTCCCTGATTTTATATTTCTCTTGTATGCGGCTGATTAGGTTTGTTGAAAATTCACATTCAAAGAATAGATGGTGGTGATTTTCTTCGCATTTTTCACATAGAGGGCATATGTTTTCAGCTATGATGTTCCATTTTAGTAACCTATCTCTCGTAGGTAATCGATGCAGTAGGATTTTATACATGTTATGTGATAGCTTAGGTGGTATAAGTCTGTCCCACACAACACATTTCCAATCCATAGTAGGCTCTACACTTCTATAAGCATTCCAAGCACTTTTCATGTTGAAAGTTTTATCTGCAGTCCAGTTCCACTTATCTGACTCTCTACCGATAAATAAGGGGGTGAATTCAAGTTCTGTTTTAAAAGACTCAGCATTTGGCATTCGATCAAGTCTCCAGTTACCATCAGATATAATATGATTAACAGATTGATTGGGACTACCATATGCTGAGTAGGTATCCCAACCCAATCTATTAATAAGTGATTTACCTTTCAGCCAAGGGTCTCTCCACAAATCCGTGTCATTTCCATTAGCTATCTCTTTTTCACAATTTGCTGCCAGTTTGTCTCTGATTCTAAGAATTGCTTTCCATGTTGCTGAGGCATTGTTATCACCAGACATAGTCCAGAAATTGGTCTTAACATATCTTTTACACATCCATCTAGCCCAAAGGCCCTGAGTGTTAATGATTTTCCATGCTTGCTTAATAGTAAATGCATCTCTCATATCTCTTATTTTCCTTAACCCAACTCCACCTTCTTCTTTAGGTCTACATAGGTCCTCATATTTAATTTTAGGCATTTTCCCTCTCCAGATAAAATGTAAACAAACACTCTCAATCTTGCTAATTGAAGCATCTGGAATTTGAAAAGTTTGTAACCAAAAATTCACTTTAGCCTGAATGACAGTACGCACAAGTTCAATTCTCCCTGCAAATGATAATTGTCTTGAACTCCAGCCTTGCAATTTATCTCTGATTTTGGTAATTAATTCAGCACATTCTCGATCAGTGATTTTGTTTGATGATAGTGGCACACCAAGGTATTTCACAGGTAATTCTCCTTCAGTCACACCCAAACTTTTAAGTACATTAGTTCTGGACACACAAAACTTGTTGAAATAACATTTTGTCTTTAATTCATTCATCTTAAGACCCACAAATTTCTCCAAGTTAAGGAATATTTCTTTTATCTTAAGAGCAACTTTAACATTTGCCTTGACACATATTATCAGGTCATCTGCATACAACAAGTGGCTAACAGACGGTTGAAAATTGTGAATTGGTTGTACTACTTTGTCATATACTGCAAGTTCCATCTGAAGAGAAAAGTACTCCATTGCGATTGCAAATAGATAAGGGGATAAGGGATCCCCTTGTCTAATACCCCGGTTACTGGTAATGAATCCTTTCGGCACTCCATTGATAAGGACAGAAAAAGTAGGTGATTGAATACACTCAGCAATTAATTGAACCACTTTCAGAGGAAAACCCATAGCATGTAACATATGAATGATAAAATTCCTGTTAATCTTGTCGTAAGCTTTTTGCAAATCCACCTTTAGACAAAATTTATTAGCTCCTTTTTTGTTGAAGTTCCTGACCAATTCATGAGCTAATAAAGAATTCTCTGATATGCTTCTGCCTTTTATAAAAGCACTTTGACATTCTGCAATTAAATCTGGTAATACAGCCTTCATTCTATTACAAAAGACCTTGCTTAGAATTTTATATAATACATTGCAACAAGCAATAGGTCGGTAGTCTGCAATCTTGGTTGGTTTGTCAGTTTTAGGAATTAAGCACAAAAATGTATGATTAATCTCCTTAATGATTTTACCTGACAAGAATGACTCTTGAATTGCTGACACCAAAGAATTTTTCAGGTAGCTCCAGTGATGCAAGTAGAAGCTGGAACCGAAGCCATCGGGACCGGGGGAGGAGTCAATATGAATGGACCTGATGGCTAGCCAAACCTCTTCTTCAGTAACTCTTCTGCTCATCCAGCGTCTCCCACCAGCGTTCAGCAATTTACGGGAGTGAATAATGGGTAAGTCATTACTACAGTCGCCATTGTAAAGCTCCAAAAAATAATCAACAGCCTCTTGTTCAAATTTGTTCATGTCAACCAAGTGATTTCCTTCTTTGTCCAGAATTTGATGATTATAATTGGTGTTACGACGAACAGACATTTTAGTATAAAAGAATTTTGAACACTCATCCCCATCAGAGATCCATTTTTCCTTTGCTTTTATGTTTCAGTTCAACAGCTTGAATTTTCAAAGCATCTCTTAGTTCAGTTTGACATTTGTGGTATTGGGACCAAACACCTTCACTCAAATCACCAGCATCAATTAGTTGCAAGATTTTTGACAGTTCATTTTCTAAATTATCAATTCTGTCATGTTCCTTTACTCTTGTTCTATTCCATTCTTTTAATTTTGCTTTGGCATCTTTGAGGAATTGTACCACAGAGAACATATGAGTGTTTGCATCTTTGAGGTTAATGGTATCAGTTATATCCTTATATTCAGGTAACATTTTCTAGTGGTTGGCGTATCTGAACGATTTTCCTTTAGATTCTTCATCTCTGGGAATTAGATTAACAAGAATAGGGCAATGGTCACTTGTTGATGATGGCAGCACATTTACTTTTAAGTCTGAGAATTTGTTTATGCAGATAGAATTAGTAAGAGCTCTATCCAATTTACATGAAATTTTCCTCTTCTCACCGCTTCTCCATGTGAAATGCAGACCACAATGGGAAGGCTCAACTAATCCTGCAGCAACAACACAATTATTGAACTCTGGTAATTGGGCAACACAAACGGTATTACCACCAATTTTATCTTCAGGTTTAAGAATAGCATTGAAATCACCCATCACTATCCAGGAATAATTCATGTTAGGAGCTAGATCTTTGATTTTATCCCATAATTGCATTCTGTCATTAGCTGAATTACTTGCATATATTGTTGAGACACAAATTATCAGTCCCCCAGTATTAACCAGCTTTGCAGTGACCTGTTGTTCATCTATGTCAATGATATTGCATTGCCATATGGTTTTATTCCAAAATACTAGAATTCTGCCCTTGTCAGAATAATCATTATTAGTAACATGAGCCCAGTCATCACCAAATGAATCACTTAAGATTTTCAGATTTTCTTCATTCAATTTATTTTCTATCATACCCATAAAAGAAGGAAGATGCTTCCTCCTTAAATTATAGAGGTGCAATAATCGGGTATCGTTATTGAGACCTCTGACATTCCATACGATTAAGGACATTTGGTATTGAGGGAATTACTCCTCAATAACCTAGGAGGTCGTGCACTAACATTAGTGCCAGAGTTACTAGCCTTCTCCTTGCTTTTGAATTGATTATCATATGCTGCATTTGGTTTTGTGTATTTCTTCTTTCTGGTATCCTCATCATCACCACTGTTTACCTCTTTATCATTTTCTTCAAGATTGATGTCTAAATTATTTAGGTCTTCAATTGTTTCAGGTTCTTTATCCATCCCCATAATTGGGTCCACAAGATGCTGCTGACTTACAGTCGTTGATGATGCAGTTGTTGATGCCAAGCCCCCCTTTCCAGATGACTCACCAGCCTCCTGAATAGAGTCACCAAAGCTTACTAACACTGTACATACAGTAGAATTAGCACTGTCCATTTTGTCTCCAGTCACCACAGATGTTGACTGATTTTGCTCACCAGGACTAGGAATGTTAGTTTTCATTTGCCAAACCTGTTTAATTGGTTTTGCCACTGTGTTACACTGATCATCTAAATGGCCAAAACATTTACAGCTTTTGCAAACAGGGGGTATGTATTCATATTCTATGTCTTGAATGTAAATATTTCCCTGTTTATCTTTTCCTCTTAGTTGAGTTTTCCTTTCGTCATTAACGTTCAGTTCAACTAGAACTCTAGCATAGTTAAGACGTTTCACATTTTTCGTCAGATCATCCATAGCTAATAGTGTGCCAATTAAGCTTGCTAATTTGCTAATGCCACGGGCATTCCACAAAGATAGATCAAGGTTCAATAATTTGATCCATACCGGGTGAGTTTCTAGCATATCACGCTCAAGTCTCAAATTTGGTTCCCATCTTTTGGTGAAGATTAACTTACTGTCCATGAACCACGGGCCTCCATTTAGCACTTTAGTACAATCATCCTCCAGTTCAAATTTGATCAAATAGAAACCATTTTCTCTTGCAAATACATCCCATGATCCTCTAGGTTTCCATTCTCTCCGTATATAGGCGTTTAAATGAACATAGTATGGTCTTCTTCCAACCAAATAGATATAAATAGAGTTTTTCCACATGATTTTTGCTGAAGTGAACACAAGGTCATCCAGTTCAGCGAATTCCCCTTCTTCATCTCTAGATCCAGCGAATTTTGTTACCCTACCTTCTATTTTTGTATTTCCCGCAACAGTTGAGGCCCACGATCTGACACCATCCTTGAATTGCAAGTTAATTGGCCTTTGTTCATTCTTGTTTCCTTGTTTTGCTGCGTTGAGGAAGCTTTTGCGTCTCCTATTAACTTGTTGCCATCCTTCATTCACGTTTTGAGAATCATTCGTTGTTTCAGATTCAGGATCAAGGATCTGCGGTTCGGTAGATCTAGGGTTTTCGTTAGCGTGTATGTCAGACGCCATTTTATTTATATATATATATATATATGCAGGAATTATATACAGGAAATATTACTGATGATTGTACAGTTATAGAGATGATAGAGATTCAAAGATCAGAAAAATTTCAAGACTCATGAGTAATCAAGATTACAAGAGTTCAAGAATAATATAATTATAGAGTTTAGATTTTGTAAGATTATAAATAGCACTCCAGGTTCAAATTCAAATTCAATTTTTCAAATTCTGATTTTCATTTATATCCTCAATCCTCTCTATTTTATTTTTATCTTTTCTGTTTTTATCTTTTCTTATTCTTCTTTGTTTTTTCAAACCTAAATTTTATATATTTATATTCTTATTCTTTATATATTTATATAGTTTAAAACCTTATAATGTTATAATTTTATAAATATATTTATATAGTTTAAATTTATGTTTTCATATGTTTTTCTACCATATAATATTAATTTACAACACTAGATTTATACTCAAGAATTTCCAAAATTATTTTTATATCAAAACACTTGAAAAATTCTTTAAAATTCAAAAATACACTAGGGTATGTCGGCATTCCAAAAACACCATGTCGACTTATAACTGTCACTTTTTCCAATTTAGAAAGAAAGTGTCTTTTCACTATTTGAAATGATTCAGAACCGTTGCAACCTTTCATACTCTGTAAAAAGGGGTTAAAACCGAATTTTTTATCATCTCTTCTTCTCTAACTTCATCCTCTTTCTCTACACCATTATTCTTAATCATTTTTATGGTTTCTACACTTATACTCTACCGAATTCAATTCCGTTTTGATCAAACTTCTTCTCTCTACACTCTCTACTCTCTACTCTCTGAATCAAGTGCTATTGAAGAGTTCTAGGGATATTTGTAATTGTTTGGGTTGAGTAAAGGTTAGAATCGGTGGTATCCCTTATAGTTGTTAAATCAAGGAGGCTAGAATCGGTGTATCCCTTGTAGTCGTTAAATCAAGGAGGTTGGAATCGGTGGTATCCCTTGTAGCCGTGAAATCAAGGAGGTTGTAATTGAATTTGGATATAGTAATAAAACTCTGCGCAAGCCCGCGTTGCGTGGGACTGAACGTAGGAGCAATCCGAACCAATATAAACTCCGGTGTGTTCTTTCCTTTTCTGCATCTTTGTTTCTGTTTATTTTGTATTTTTGTTTGAATCTGTGTCTGTGATTGCGCTTATGGTGATTGATTCATCCTGTAGTTCACATAAGTTTTAAATTTTGTTTAAATTCTACAAAAACTGTTTACCCCCTCCCCCTCTAGTTTTTGTTTTGCCTTAACGATCCATTCCGCATTACCTAACAACTGGTATCAGAGAAAGGTCTTTCAAAAAGTTCATAATCTAATTTTTGAAAATTTTAAATAGAAAATTTTGAACACTAGTTTAAATTTATGTATTGCATCAGTATTAGATGAATCTGCATTCAATTGCTTTGAAAAATCAAGTTGCTATGATTTGATTTTTGAAAATTAAAATTTGAAAAATTAAAATTTTGGAAATTTTGATATATGGATATGTTACAAAACCATCATGATATTATTTTTATTTTGAAAATTCATTTGATTATTTGAAAAGTCATTTGAATATTTGAAAAGACATTTGAATTATTTGAAAAGTTATTTGATTATTTGAAAAGTTGTGTTGTTTTACATGAAAAGATGGGTTATATAGCTATTGGACATTCAAACTCTGAAAAGATGGGTGATGCGGCTGTTGGAAATTCAAATTCCGAAATGGTGGTTGTTGAAATTTCAAATTCTGAAAAGAAATCAAAAAGAAGAGAAGAGTAACGACGGTTGGAGAAGAGACATCAAGAAGAAATGGATATATATAACGTGAATCAGAAAAGCAATGGGCACCAAATCAATTTACAACTTTGGTTTTTCATCTACAACTTATCTTCATGATGTACTTCTCTTCATTTTCTTTATAATGTCGCTGGTTTCATGAGATTCCGTCAAGAATTGACCAAGTAATAATCAAATGAAGTTTTGGTGAATGAAGAGAGAAGGAAACCAAAACTATCGACGGTTATCTTCAAATTTCATCTACGAGTTAGACTATTTTGTCCCAAATCCTTTTCTAAATTGTAGTTCTTGTTCTCGTGGTCGATTTGATGGGTAGATCGTCAAATTCCGATCAAAATTGAGTGAGATATGGCAGTTTGAAGTTGGCGATTCAAAACTAAAAAACTGTTATGGGATTTCATGCATATCTCTTACTCTTTCTACTTGCTTCACCTAAATACTATATTAATTCATCCCCATACCCTTACTAATCGTAGTCTTTGAATTCCTCTTCGATTTACCACTGATTTCGTCCAATTTTGTCAAGAAACGAAGAAGTTATGCCTCTTGAAAGTTTGATTGAAAAAGAAAAACGAGAAGAAGAAGAGAAGTGGTTATGAAGAGACATGATTTTTGGGTCTTTATATAGTAGTTGAAGTTTCCATTCATTCGAAATTCAAATTTTGGTGCCAAGTTTGTTGAACTACTAAATCTTCGATATCTTTCTCATACGGTGCTCAAATTCTGCAAATGAATATACTATCCTGACCAGAAAAACGAGCCCGTCATAGTAGAGCAGATCTCATCATAAAATTCTAAAAGATCAATTTAGAATTCAGAAAATTTCGAAGAAAAGGAACTAAAAGTCGGGTATGCCTTAATTAATTTTTAATTTTATTTAGTTGAATGGTTGCTTTATTTGTTTGCTTTGTTTCGAATTTAAAATTTAAACTCGAAATTTGAAATTCAAATTTGAAATTCAAATTTTGAAATTAAAAATAATAATATAATAATAAATAACAAATAAAATAATAAAATATAATTTTTGAATGTTTGTTAGGATTAATATTATTTTAGAAAATAGTTAAACCTGAAATATAAATCGATAATTTAAAACCAATGTCACAAAACCATACGTTCTTTGATACTTATGCATGAATGTCGACATACATATGTTCTTATGTCAACATAAAGGCTTGTAAAATGAAATTCAAATTTTGAGTTTCAAAAGCTTAAACTTTCAAACTTCCCTCCATCTTTTAAATAAGAAAATGCAAGTTCAAATTATTGTTATTAACTTTTTTTATTTATTTATTTTCTTTTTTCAAAATATATATAAACTAATAAAATTATTAATATGACTGAAATAATTTCAACCTTTCAAACATTTGATATTATAAGTTTAGATATCTTTACTTTAAGCATACATAGCTTAACTTATATATTTTTCACATATAATAACAATTTTGGGTTACATTATAATAAATACTATTTGTAACCTCATACTAATTTTGATTTATATATATATATATATGATTTTTATGTATTAAAAATATAGTTTAAACATAAAAAGTTATAGCTTTATATATTACTTCATATGAACATTTTTTCATTAAAGTAATTTTGTTATAACTATAGATTTCTTTTAAAATTTTAACATAAAAATTGTTCTTTAGCAAATAAATATGTTTGGATTTCTAAAAGTTTGAATTTAAGATTAATTTGTATCAAGAAGATTATTTTATATCTCATAATAAATTTTATGTTCTTTTCAAAATTAGTTTTTACAAACTATTATGAATATATGTTTATAGTCTACTTTATATAATCTTATATTCCTTCTAAAAAGATGTTCAATTCTTACTATATACCCTACCAATATTATTTAACTCCATAATTATTTTGAATATTTTACTACTTATCATGAATATTTTTTAAAATCATATCTTTATTATTATTTCAATCACTTTCATTAGTAAAATTAACCTAAGTCTAGAAAATTAACAATATCCTGGTTTAATTAAAATAATTTGCAATATAAATGTATATGCATAATAGTTAGATAGTACTTTGAATATGTTACCTAAATAGATATAATTACCAAATCATTCTACATACTATCATTACACATCTTATTTCATATCACACAGCATTATAAATTACAATGCATCTCAAACTAAAATCATTCACATCACAAGTTGCATTTCATTTAATATATCACTTCATATAGCTTTGCATATGACATACTACACTATAACCAACACACAACACACACTGCATTACATGTTAACTTTAACTCCGCACATAACAAGCACACTTTATGAGAAGTTTTTTTTATCTAATTAGAAATTTAGTATTATTAATCCAATACATAACACATTTACGTTGTCTTGATTAACTTGATTGATTTGTTTGGCTTGGTTGAATCGATTGGATTAGTTGGCTTGATTGAATTAATTGACTTATTTGGTTTGTTTGATTTGTTTAACTTAAATAACTTGATTGACTTACTTAACACGGTTAAATTTCATTAGTGGTTGATAGGTTTGTTAGAAGTATACTTATGCATTTGTAGTAGATAAGAGATTTATAGGTTTTAGGATAAACAGAAGTTACAAGAAATGTTTGGTTTTATGTTTGAATTGATGTTTTGTGACAACAAAACTTAATTTGATTGATTAATTGGATTGAATTGCTTTACTTATATCACAATTTTAAGGATATCATATTAGAGTTATCTCTTCGTCTAGATTAAAATATTACTATAGTTCTAAGGGAATTAGAATTTAGGATAGGTTTAGTCTTATATTAGATTAAGGGGGAGTTTTAGAGTTTCTAAGGATTATTTGAAGGTTCATGAATGCTTTGGTTCATTTAGTTGTTAGATTGTTTGTTTGAATTGCGTGTTTGTTTGAATTGCTTGATGAATTGATTGGATTGATTTTCTTGTTTGAATCGATTGGTCTGCTTGGTTTATTATCATTTTATTTTGTTTATTAGACTAGTGTAGTCATAGATTTAGGGGGAGTTATAGAAATTTATAGAGAATAATATATTAAGGGATAATTATAGATTTAGAGGAAGTTATATGGATAATTAGGATATTGTATAGGCATAATTTAGGGAGAGTATTTTATTAAGTATAGACAGATTTAGGATTCATAGGAAGTATTTTACTTTAGTATAGGAATTGGTTAGACACTTATAGGAATTAGGAGGAGTAATTTTATAATTTCATTTTGATAATGCCAAAGGGGGGGAAATTATAAAATATAGACATAGTTTATATGATTCATATAGTCAGAGGAGTATTAGAAGGATCACCATCGACGGGTATGATATTTTATAAACTAAGGTTGTCATCATCATAAAAGGGGAGAATGTTAGAGAATGGAGTTTTGATGATAACAACCTTATTTCAATTATCATTGATTATAAAATATATATTAACACTTTTTGTATAGAATATATATATATATATGCTGGAATTATATACAAGAAATATTACTGAAGACTGTACAGTTATAGAGATGATAGAGATTCAAAGATCAGAGAAATTTCAAGACTCATGAGTAATCAAGATTTCAAGAGTTCAAGAATAATATAGTTATAGAGTATAGATTTTGTAAGACTCTAAACAGCACTCCAGGTTCAAATTCAAATTTTCAAATTTTAAAATTTGATTTTCAATTATATCCTCAATCCTCTCTATTTTATTTTCTATCTTTTCTATTTTTATCTTTTCTTATTCTTCTTTGTTTTTTCAAACCTAAATTTTATATATTTATATAGTTTAAAACCTTATAATGTTATAATTTCATAAATATATTTATATAGTTTAAATTTATGTTTTCATATGATTTTTCTACCATATAATATTAATTTACAACACTAGATTTTTACTCAAGAATTTCCAAAATTATTTTTATATCAAAACACTTGAAAAATGCTTAAAATTCAGAAATACGCTAGGGTATGTCGACGTACCAAAAACACCATGTCGACATATAACTGTCACATTTTCCAATTTTGAAAGGAAGTGTCTTTTCACTATCTGAAATGATTCAGAACCATTGCAACCTTTTATACTCTATAAAAAGGGGTTAAAACCGAATTTTTTTATCATCTCTTCTTCTGTAACTTCATCCTCTTTCTCTACACCATTATTCTTAACCATTTTTATGGTTTCTACACTTATACTCTGCCGAATTCAATTCCGTTTTGATCAAACTTCTTCTCTCTACACTCTCTACTCTCTACTCTCTGAATCAAGTGCTATTGAAGAGTTCTAGGGCTGTTTGTAATTGTTTGGGTTGAGAAAAGGTTAGAATCGGTGGTATCCCTTGTAGCCATTAAATCAAGGAGGATACAATCAGTGGTATCCCTTGTAACCGTTAAATCAAGGAGATTGGAATCGGTTGTATCCCTTGTAGTCGTGAAATCAAGGAGGTTGTAATTGAATTTGGATATAGTAATAAAATTCTGTGCAATCCAGCGTTGCGTGGGACTGGATGTAGGAGCAATCCGAACCAGTATAAAATCCGCTGTGTTCTTTCATTTTCTGCATCTTTATTTCTGTTTATTTTGTATTTTTGTTTGAATCTGTGTTTGTGGAAATTGATTCATCCCATAGTTCACATAAGTTTTAAATTTTGTTTAAATTCTCATAAACACTATTCGCCCTTCCCCTCCTCTAGTGTTTGTTTTTCCTTAACGATCCATTCCGCATTCCCTAAAAAAATTGGGGATTTTAGCTGTGATCACTTGTATATTCTAAATCAAAGATCAATAAAGAGTGGATCAATACTTAGAACATTTTCTCATGATTCTCTCATGTGATTTGTTAGTTATTGCCGGTGTTATATGTTGTGTGCCTTCTACATGTTTATAAGTCTTTTCCCAAGCCTAAACCCTTCCATAAAATCGGTGCAGAACCCCTTCCAATAAGTCGTTTAGCCCTTACCGAGGGTTGTGCTTAGGAAACCCTTATCCTAAGATAACTGTTGGTTCTTGAGTCGCTTATGCATGATGCTCACCGTATTAAGGGAAGAGTAACTAATCTTTCGGGCTCAAAACCTTGATATATAGGAAACGGTGAATTAACTCAAACTCGTGAAAGCTAAATAAACCTATTTTTCCTTAGGTCCACTGCCTTAGATCTATCTTCGGTGTTGACGAAAAATATCATTAATACCAGTTATTACTTGCTTTCTTTCTTGTTTGGAACCCATATCAGTCAGTATCCTCTTGTTATCATCTGAGTCTCGCACCAAGTACAGATTGGGGAACGCTTTACTGATGCTTGATTGTAAGAGGTTCAAAAATTCAGAGGTGGGTACGGACGCGTTCTGGCGTAAGCATGAGCGTGCATTGTTCCGAACAGGGAAGCTAAAACGTTGTAATGCTTGTGGATAAGGCTGTGTCTTTTTAGTTAATGGGTTCAGGACTGATATCCTCGAATGTCATGGCTGGCACAGGTTATTCACATCTTGTATAGGAAGTCGATCGATAGGTAGCATTAAGAAATTCCTTCCCAATTACTTGTTTCTGTTTGAACTTGTAGTAGCGTTAAACAGTCAGCCTACTTGAATATGATCATTACTACCATTATTGTCTTTTTCATCAGAATATACAGTCCTTATTATTAGTTCATATATGTTATTGTTAACCTTTAGATATGTACATACATTTACCCTTTTATGACACTAGAACCATTATTTACCTGTTTTTCTTAACCTAGCAGTCGAGCTGATAATTATGGCAGCTCACTAGGTTTTATGTCTGACCCTTTTCCTTTCTTTCTTTCTTTCTCTTTTTTCCCCCCGGCTTATAAATAGAAAGTGTATAGTTCATATTTCTTTGTTGATTTTGTCGTGATGGATTTCTGCAAAATACGGATTACTTCCCGTTCTCTTTCCAAGGTTAGGTTGTATCTTTTTAACTATTTGGGGAATAATATTATTTTACTCTGATGTTGTTTTTAACTGAGATTTTAAGACATGACACTTTGGTTAATTAAAATAAAGATGGTTTTCTTTTGAAAATGAAAGTTCTTCTTCTGTTGTAAATTTGTATTTTCATGTCTTGTGAAATCTTAGTCTCTACGACCCTTTATGTCTTTATACCTACAATGCTCCATATTTTCTTAATGAAATCCTCATATGGGTGACATTAAGGAATGTGGGGTGTTACGTTTGGTAGCCTAAGGTTACCAAGATCACTAAAGTTTTGTTTTAAAGGAAAGTATTTTCAAAAGAAAGCATATTTTTCAAAAATCAAAAGTTACTTTTGAAAATAAAATATCTTTGACTGAGTCAGTTACAACCTTCCTTTAACTCTTTCGAATTTTGAATCTGTATCTCTTTAGTTGAGTTATAAGGCATTTTATTTAATATTTTCTTTATAAATTGAAAAATTGATTAATGGACAAACCTGATTAGCAAAGTCATTTGGAAAGGTCGAGGTTAGAAAGGAATTTGCTGCTTGACATATATTAAAAAGGGTTAATCATGTGTTGATGTGGGAAATTTTTGCCGATTCAACACACGCAACTCATGAGGTGTATGTGTATTAGAAACATAGTAATCCAAACCCAACGTAAAGTAATGTATGGGAAACGTAGCTTTTATAGTGGTTCAGCACTAATGGCTACATCCACTTCATATTAATCATTCATCGTATAATTTCTAATTACAAGGGTTGTACAAGTTCGGGCAATATTTATGTACAAAGCGTCACAGTAGAACAATAAAATAATTGTTAATTCTAAATTTTGACCAAAATGCCCTTCGTCTTCTTTATTGTGTGAAAAATGTATTAACTTGGTCAACAATGTCCAAAAATAGCTTCAATGTCCAATAAAACAAAATATGTCCAAAACAACCCAAAAGCAGTGTAAATGTCCTTGTAGATGTCCAAAAGTTGATGCAAAACATTTGTACATTATTTTAGTGGTCCATGCTATATCCAATAGTCATAGAGAAGAAGATGGAAGTCATTAATGGTGCTTGAAAGCTTCAATAAGTCCAAAAACCCAAACCCAAAAAGATTCCAATGAATGCCAAGCTTGGGGGTATTTATAGGTAGTTAGTTAGGTAGGAATAGGTGATATTTGAGGACAACACAGTAGAATTTCGAATCCCTAGAGAGTAGCACGCGAAATTTTGAATCCCTATTCAGTGTACAAGAAGATTTCATATCCCATCTTGGGGATACGAAAAATGCACCCCTAGGATATAAAATTTTGTATCCCAAGGGATACAAAAATTGTATTTTAGGTATACGAAAAATGCACCCTTGGGGTATGAAATTTCGTATCCCGAAGGATACAAAATTCGTATCCCAGGGGATATGAAATTAAGGAGGAGAGAAGAGGGGGTCGAAATTGGAGGGATGCGAAGGAGAGAGTCAAAATATGTCTGGAGGGATACAAAGTGGAGGGACTCGAAGTCTTGGGTGTGATGCGAAGTCCCTGGGAGTCAAAGCAAGGTGAGGCGAGGAGAGGGATTCCAAATTCCAGTTATAGAGGGACTCGAAATCCCTAGAAAAGAGGATTCTAAATCCCTAGAGAAGGAGATTCAAAATATACAGAGTTAACTGTTTTGAGAAGTTGTGAGGCCTATGCGTGCACGACTTCTCTCGGGACTGAAAAGACCGTGAAGATATTTATGCACACGTTCACGAAAATGGGAGAATCTTTCAAACCGTGAGGCCGTTTGGGCCAAACAAAATTTGTACTTGAAGCTAACTCGGAGGGCTACAAGAATTATTATGCAGAGCACCGTAATCCATGTTTTTGGGATCCAAAAGAGGTAATCTAAAGAGATTTTGAACCATCTTTATGTTTACGTCACGACTTCGACCAAATCTCTTTATGTTTTCTTACTATGTTATTGGCATGTAGCAGCTTCGACCAAAAAGCGTGTCCACATCATGGATGGAACAACCTTATTAGTGATAAAAAGGATAATTTGGAATTTAAGAATAACCTAGATTGATTGGGTAAGAAAAAGGGATGTATTTCCATAGTTTGGTTTGAAATTAATATAGAAGACATCATTGCAAGAATGAATGGATTGGTGCTGAATAGAGGTTTAACTGTATTGCGCGCTAATCACCAACTTAAAGATAATTAAAAATAAATTTCTTACAATCATGGGTTTCTATAAAATAGATTTTTTTATACTATGGAAATAGATTTTTATACGTTTTCGGTAATCAATCAATTAGGGAACTTTCAAAAAGGAAAATTTAAGGATAGCAAGTGAAAGATCAACATGAGTATATTGATGTCGAAAGGATTTTGAGGAACGGTGTTGACCAAAAGTGGTCGAGAGATGGTAGAAAGCAAGGATTATTGGACGAAAGAATGTTATATATCTTTAGTTCTTGCTAGTTTTCCTATTTTGTTTAGAAATATTTTGTCCCTTTTCCTTTGACGTGTTGGCTGCGTGGAGCCATAGCCACGGTAAGAAGAGTTGAGCATCTGTATTGTAGGCTTAATGGAGCGGTCCTTTATAGATATATTAAATTCCCTAGAATGCGGTGATAGCACCAGTGACTATTTTTCACTTTGGCCTAGTAGTAGCTTATGAACCCCGTAGGGATCGACTTGATTATCTATGGTGGGTCAAGTTTGAAACTAGAATCTTGATTTAGGAGATGTTTAGGGCATTTCCAGGTATGGGCTAGTTTTGGGTTTAGATAGATCAACCATATAATTGGTTATCTCAGATTTTTGCACTAGTAGTAGAGTTCGATTGAGATGCTTATATTTTAAGGTATTGAAATAAGAGAATTTGAAGGATGGACTAGTTAGCCAATTAGGGGCAATTTTGACTATAAGAAGAAAATAGTTGGGCTAGGTTATATGTGGACTAATTTTTGAGACATCTTACGATCCAAAGGGTCAGTCATGTCGATATTCCTATTTTTCCTTAGTGCATGTCTAGGTAGTATCGATTCAAATCACTTTTTGCTATATATTCTGAATATAGTAAGCAGTTGAAATATTATCTCTAGAAGAGAGAGTGATTGATTTTTAAATCTATATTTATGACTGGAATCTTTCCGTGCTGGGAAGTTATCTTGTCAATGGATGGGTTTGGAGTTTAAATAGGTTATCCGTATTATGAGCCATCTCTGATTTTGGAAAGAATAGTGTCGAGTTTATGTTGGAACTTTCTGCATGTATTTTAAGGAAGTAGTTGGACTTTAGTTGTAATGGAAAGGCTTTCAGAAAAAGCCAAGTAAAAGAATTTTTGAACTAGTTACCATACCTTTTTGGCTAGTTTGTACCTAAGACTAGTTATTGAATTGTGTAATAGGGCAATTGGTAAAGACTACGTTGGTGGCATGTTAGTGTAAGACGGAATGGGAAAGCCTTTTTCGGATTAATGCTTTAGCACTGATTCTATTAAATTAACATTGTTTAGAAAACCTGTAAAAGTGGTTATCTCGGATTAGCCATCGTTAATTTGTTATAAGAAAATGACCATTACCTACTATGTGAGAAGTCTGAATTTTCAGTAAGCATAAGTTGTTAGTTAGCTGTTTCCTTATTGAGAATTGGGGCATTAAGAGAAGGAAAATATATCGAAATTGAGTAACTGATGATATTTGATATAATCTACAAATTTTGGCTTTTCGGAAGTTTAAGGATTCATGTAATATCCATGGGAATATTTTGTAAACCAAAAAAAAAACCTTAAATTGTATCTTAAGATTGGATATGAATTCACCATTTGTTAAGACACATTATCGAGATTTGATGCTTATCAGAATTTTGACAAAGGAGGTAGATTTCAGAAGTTCTGACTAAATCTTTGTATTACCATAGAATTAAGGCAAGTAATAGGTTGGTTAAGGAATAAGCGAATAAAGAGAATATGGAGATTCCAAATGAATAATTGTGTTCCATGACAAGCGTATACCAAGGAGGAATTTTATGGAAATTTGTGGAACCACTTTGAGTCAAAACTCCATATGCATAAAAGTTTAAGAATCGGGAATTTTAAAAGTTAACGTATTTTGATATGAAATTTGTATTTCAGCAATTTCATAAAAGTAATTATATACGTATATATATTTCAAAAAGAAAATTTTGCAAATGAAATTTTACCTCATTATTATTTTTCAAATAAGGTTTTGGAAAATCATATATAAAAAGTTAGGCGCTAGGTAAATCTTTATATGGTTGGACAATATAAGTGGAACGAACCAAAGAACATAAAATAAGTAAAATAAGGACTAGAAATTTAAGGACGGAAAGGTGGAAAAGTGTGACTTCACTTGTAAGATTAAGGTAAGCTTTTGGATTGGTTCACTTTAGAGTTCTCCCCGAAGTAATTAAGATGAATGAGATGAAAGAACTACACCAAGAGATTCAAGTTTCTTACCCATATTCTTTTGACAATTATTTCCACTTTGTTATATCAGTAGCTTATTTCTTTGATTAGCAACTTCCTTATAGTATATCCTTGGGAAGTGTATATCCTGGGATTTGAACTTATAGATTATAGGATACAGATGAAACATGTGTTTGAGACATGTTATGTTTGATGGTTGCAAGTGGATGCAAGTGTTTGCCAGTGGATGCAATGAAGCATATACGCACACTAGGCACTATGCTAGAGATAGGTTAAACTAGAACACTTACATATTGCATATGTGTGTGTGCACATTTTAATTTATTTTCACTATGAATGAAAAAAATTGTTGAATCATCACTTGAACGTTGCATTTTGGTGAATGGTTGTTGCACAAATATAGAACTTTATATGAGTCATTAGGATTCTCTTGTATACATGTTGGATGCATGGCACATACATAAACTGCATTAAGGAGGTCAACTGAATCAATAGACTATCTAATTTTTGCATTAGCTTAGGGGCATATACATGACATCTTTGCATATGTTCATACCAAACATTAGAAATAAATTAAGGACAGTGGATGCCAGTGGCTGATGATTTAGTAGATGAGGGTTAACATTCACAACATTCTTCTAGCCTTAAGGATTTTAGGGAATAAATCCTTTAAGGAGGGGAGAATGTAACAACCTAAATTTTCAACAAACAATAATTAATTAATGAATCAATTAATTGAGGAATAAACCGATAAAATAAATATTAACCAGAAAAATATTAAGAGTTGAGCAAAATGGATTAAACCATTGCGTCCATTACGAAATTCTGATTTTGATAGATTTTTAGTTTGCGAAAATCGGATTTAAAACGAAGAAGATATAGCCATTTAAAATTTTAACTAAAATCGAAAAATAAACCTTAAGGTGGGTCAACTCCCGGGTCAACCGATGACCTAAGTTGGTCGACCCATATGTCAACCCACCTAAGAGGTGGATCTACCACTAGTTTGAGCCACCTGAGAATTGTTTCGACGGAAAGTAACGTTGTTTTCTTCTAACGTACCAGCGTTTTCTTTGGCTTGCTTTTGGATTATTCTTTTAATCTAATGACCTAAAATCTGAACTTAAAACCCAATGAACCTGGACATAAAATCCAATGAACCTGGACACCTAACTCTATTATAAATATCCTTCAAAACATAACATAATCTTTACTACTCCATTTCTCTACCTCCCTCAAATAAACTTCTTCTCAGATATAATTTTAATGGAGTATTGGGACTTGGTTCTACACATATTTATGGGGAATATTCATAGATAGAGGGGATCTACCAAAGCTTATTGGATTTGCTCATATTTTTGTGAGTATTACTGTGATTATCAGATTTCTTCTAAGTTAAAATAGATACAATAGTTCTTACAATGATTTTAATTCTAAATAAGAAGGATTAAGACAGTAAAATAAATTGGATCTGAAAATTTGATAATTACAGTGTTTATAAGATTGTCTTTACAAGTTATTGTTCGTTTTATTTACTGTCTATTATTTATTCATGTTTAGTTGTTATTTATCTACAAGTAAAATCTTCTTCTATATCCCCTTCTCTGTCATTAGTTTATTTACAGTCTTGCAATGTCTTTTTATTCATTTCTTAGCCTAGATCTATTTTGTTTCCTTTATTTTCGCACTGAGCCTAGGCCAATGAGAGCCTAGACCTTTTACCCTTTAATTTCCGTAAAAAATGGAATAATTTAAAGGGAAATTTTTGGGCATATTGAGAATTGACTGTAAATTGGGAGTAAAATATAATGGAAAATTTTGCAAAATTTTGAATTGGAATAAACCGTGCTTCATTTAACATTAATTTGGGAAACATGTTAATTTGCCGTTAGTTTGGGAAACCTATTTATTTGACATTTATGTTCATTTGACATTAATTTGTAAAACATGTTAATTTGACGTTAGTTTGGAAAATATGTTAATTTGAAATTAATTTGGAAAACATGTTAATTTGATGTTAATTTGGAAAACTTGTTAATTTGACATTTATGTTTATTTGACAATAATTTGGAAAGTATGTTAATTTGTCAGTAGTTCGGAAAACATATTAATTTGATATTAGTTTGGTAAACATGTTAATTGTACTTAATTTAGCATTAAGTAACTTATATCTAGAAAACATGTTAATGGGGATGAATTGTACTTAATTACACATTAAGTAAACTTGTAACTGTAAAACAACTGAAAAATGATGTATTGAACTTGACTTGACTTGATATGGGAAAGCGTTGTAAATTACATTCTTTAATTACAACCTAGGAATATAACACGGGGTTATATTGGACTTATAAATGAACTCAGGTGTTAAGTTAAAACTTGTCAAATTAATAAGCTAATCTTGAATGGAGTCTGTTCCAATGAGATATAAATGGATCAAATACTTGCTTGCTTGTGTGGGATTATTAATGAACTTAGGTGTGCTAAGTTAAACTTGTCTAATTAATAAGCTAGTCTTGAAAAGGGTCTGTTCTAATGGGATATAAGGGGCTCAGGGATAACATAGTTTGTACTTGCTTGCTTGGAACCCGTATCAATCAGTACCCTCTTGTTATCATCTGAGTCTCGCACTAGGTAGAGACCAAGGTTTGCTTTACTGATGCTTGAATATAAGTGGTCAAAAAATTCAGAGGTGGGTATGGGCGAGTTCCGGCGGAACCATGAGTATGCATTATTCTGAATAGGGAAGATAAAAGGCTGCAACACCTATGGATAAGGTTATGTCTTTTTTGTTTATGGGTTCGGGACTGATATCCCCGAATGCCATGGTTGGCAAAGGTTATCCACATCTTGTATAGGAAGCCGATCAATGGGTAGCATAAGGAAATTCCTTCCTAATTACTTGTTTCGATCATCCTGCTTGAATATGATCATTACTATCATTATTGTCTTTTTCATAAGAATAGTCGGTCCTTATTATCATTTCATGTATGTTATTGTTCACCTTTAGAAATGTACAGATACTTACCCTTTTATGATACTAGAACCACTATTTATCTATATTCCTTAACTTAGCAGTCGGACTGGTAATCATGGCAGCTCACCAAGCTTTATGTCTGACCATTTTCCTTTCTTTCTCTTTTCTTTCCCCCAGGCTTATTGGGAGAAAGTTTATAGTTTAGATTTTTTTTTGTTGATTTTGTCGTGATGGATTTTTGCAAAAGACATATTACTTCTCATTCTCTTTCCAACGTTAGGTTGTAACTTTTTGACTATTTGGGGAATAATATTATTGAACTTTGATGTTGTTTTTTACTGAGATTTTGGGACATGACACTTTGGTTAATTGAAATAAAGATGGTTTTCTATTAAAAATGAAAGTTCTTCTTCCGCTGTAAATTTATATTTTTATGTCTTGTGAAACCTTAGTCTCTGCGACCTTTTATGTCTTTATTCCTATAGCGCTCTATGTTTTCTTAATGAAATCCTCATACGGGTGACATTAAGAAATGTGGGGTGTTACACAAGAGACATAACCAATGTCCTTCCTGGCCTTCATCGTCTGATTGATGATAGGCCAAGTACGTTGGGACTATTATCATTTTTGGTAGTCATGAGTCTGCCTTTTTTATCGCACGATTACCTAGCCATCCATAGACCATTAGATTGCCTATTGCCATCAAGGGAATACCCCTTGATACACTCTTTCACGTACTATACCTATGATGTACCTCCCAATGACTACATTGGAGACCATCATAGGGCATTCCTCTCTACGTGTCATATGAAGTCACTCATTTTCTGCTTTGGTATCCGCCGAACAACGCTGTTAAGATGGACCCTAAATGTGGTCGCTTATTTTCGCTCTGAGATAGCCCGCGAATCTTTTAGGATGGACCTCCCAATCTTCTTAAGCCTCTCATTTCCTACTCTGACGATAACCAGTATACTATTGTTAGGAACCAATATCCTAATATATTTATAATATTTTGTAACCTCATTGCCAAAGTCACAGATCTATCCAGTGTCATACTTAAACGCATTATAATTGTACTTTCTTCTTTTTTAAGACCCGTAGTTTGATTTTCACTTCCTATTATTTAATTCAGGTTTTCAATTAATTTCATTCATTGTTCTTATTTCATTGGTTTGACAAGTCATTACCCTTTTCTTCCTATTTTTATTTCACTTTATTTTCCTTTATAGATTATCTTTTTCGCTTACCTGTACTTCTTTCTTATTTGTTATCATGATGTCAATTTCCCGTTTTCTTTAAACTTATCATTCATCTTACATTTTCCCCTCTTGGAAATCCATTATATTTTAGTGAGTTTGGTTTTTGGTCTTTATTCTTTTTGTACATAGTTTATTCCCATATTTTTCATAAAAGTTAAGCTTTGAGCGACTTTGTAATTACAAGTCATTCTTTTCTTTTTATTTCATAGTAGACAATATAAAATACAACATTTATCTTTATTTTGTACTCTCCTTTGTTTACAAAATATTAAATTTCTTATAATTACATCCATCTCACTTTTAAAGGGTTTAACCAATGTGCGAAAATTTACCGGTCTTCTTTTCCAATAATTATATCGTCAAAGCCCCAAAAATGAAATTATAAATTACTTTCCTTTGTAAGTTTCGAGAAATATTATTTTAATTATTTACATCAACACTGATATTTTCTATGTCTTTCAGTTTAGGATTAAACAATTTAACGTAACAAACTTCATAAATATTTTTACATCTATATTTCATCTTGTGGGCAGCATATTTCCTTTTGCAATCTTACCATGAATAACTTTATTCATAGAATTAGCATGAAAATATTATAGTTTCTTAAAAGCAATTTGCTAGAAGGCCCGAAGGTACTGAGGCTCGAATGGATGCGGGACTAATCTGCACTGCACAACATTGTTGACCCCCTGAATTACACCCGTGGATTCTTTTCCGCACAATTTCCGCACACCATTTCCCTGGCCTCCTAGCAAAGTCCTTCTTAAAAAGTAAAGTGAAATGTGAACTTAAAGATATAATATGTCAATATATGTAAAAGTTATATAGTTTATCGACCCACCCTTTCTCCAAACTTTAAATTCAATCCAGATCCATTTTTGATATCTGCATTCCTTCTTTTGTAATTCCTATTTCGGGTTCACAAAAGTTGTTTATGCATATAAGTTAGAATGGATTAAAATAAAGTGCTTTTGGAACTAAATGGAAATGTGATCTGAAACCCTTACCTGGTTAGAACAACTCTCTAATTCAGACCACCTTTCTAATTTCATATAAACTTGTCATACAGTTTAAACCTGATAATCTAAGCCTAATCTTATAATTTTTAGAAGCTTTGGAGGAGGAAGAAAACACAGCTTTCACACTCATATAAATAATAATGTGTTTGGAGTATAGCGTTGTACGCTTATTTATAGAGGTTCAAATCAACACTCATGTACGATAAAAAATTATCAAATTTGGTTTGCATTTTTTTTATGTAACGTGTATATTTAATATATTTAAGTTCCATGATGCTTTTTTCTTCTTTTAACTCAAATACCCCTCCCCTCACACATGCGCGCGCGCGCTCACACACACACACACACACACACACAGATATATATATATATATATATATATATATATACGGTTACACCATTCATTTATTCGTTTAATGTTCATTATTCCCATTAATTTCACCGTTATATTTCTTTATTACGTTCATCAATTTCAAATTTCAAATGGATATAACCAAAAGAGGATTTCACTTAAAGGACTTATTTGTTCAGAGTAATAAGTTTTAAGGACAGTGCTTTTAAAAAATTAGTTTTAAGGATAATTTCCAAAAAAAATAAAAGAATTTATCATTTTCAGTTATATATAAATAATGATAAAACATTATCATTTTCCTATATAATTTAATAAACAGGAAAATACCCTGAAGGACAAAATGAAAAACAAATTGTTCCATAAGGACAAGCGGGCAAAATTTTATCCATAAGGACAAGTTTTAGTGTAAATGGAGGAATTATAATGGTCCCCCTGAATTCCTCCCTTTGTACTAAATTTTGTCCTGAGGATAAAATTTTGCTTTCTTGTTCTTATGAAACAATTTTTTGTCTTTTTGTCCTTGAGGGTAAAAATCCCTAACTTAAAAAGATAAATGAATTTATCTTTTTTCTATAAATTGTCCTTAAAACTATTTTTTCAAAAGTGCTGTTCTTAAAATTTATTAACCTAAATAAAATGCACTTCAGTCTAGTTTTCACCAAAATCAATTAGTCTATTAGTTAATGTCATTCATTTCATAATTAATTTTCTAAATTGATTGCTTACTCAATTCAACCATTCTCTCCATTAATTCTCATCTGGTACAACATTAATCTTTATATTTGTTTTATCCTCCTTCCTTGATTTTAACCAACCAGCCACTAATTAACGTCATTTATTTCATAATTAATTTCCTTAATGGGTTGCTTACTCAATTCAACCATTCTCTCCATTAATTCTCATCCTTTAAAAAATTAAGTTGTTTTATTCTCCTTCCTTAATTCGTCCATTGTAAATTTACTATTTACACATGCTTAAAGAATTGAAACTACAACACAAATTTGTTGTTATTAAATCTTTTACTGTTTTCCGTCCTTATATCTTTATCTTTATTAATAATTGTCCTGAAAACACAAATTTTTTTGTACGACCGTGAACCTACAAAAATGGTTTTACATATGATTAGCTTTTTCTATCATTTAAAATTAAGATCTAGCAACTAAACATTTTCACAAACTTAAATTGCATTCCTACACATATTTGCAAATCTTAATATCAGTTAAAATCATGGTCCAATAAACATTTTTTTTTATATTATCATTCTGTATTAATTAATAACACAAATAAAAATTAAAACTAATAAAAAGTTGGATATTAATTTTGAGATATAAGTTCAAACTTACTACATATGATTTTAATCTAAAAGTATTAGTATATATTGGAGCAAAATCATTTTTTCTTGAATTTGTCAAGCACATACTGTTTCTAAAATCATAATTTATGTGCAAAACATTTACGATGATCGCGCGAAACGTGTGCCGTAACGCTCGTATATATATAAATCCTATCTACTGTTTCCAATAAACTTGATTTTCAAATTTTAAATTCAAACATTTATACGTGCCCATAAACGCGTAAGTTATTAATTTAACCTCATTTTAATTTTTTTGTATCTTCTTGCTAAATTTTCCTTCTTAATAAATTTTGTTGACTCATTGCGGATTGCATACATATCCTCAAATTTAAATTTTGAATATTAACTCCTATCACGATTCAGTCAATCAATTACAATTGATTTAAGTTACCAATTCCGCATATGTAATTGTTTTCGACACCGTAACTTCAAACAATCAGTACTTAACTTTTTGAACTCCGTTCGAAAAAACATTATATATGAAAATTGATTAGAAAAATCACCACGAACATAATTGTATAACCTTCGTGATCAAATCCGAACATTTACAAAATGTCTATTTCATTATTTTATTAATTGGATTCATTTTAATTGATTATTTAATACCATGAGGAGTTACATAGGGACGGAGCTGCACGCACGAGACTCTAGGCTACAGCCTGCGTGAGATTTATAAACTTCAATTATTCATAATGATAACCTTGTACAGTAAACTTGGTTCAATTATATTTCTAGCACTCATTCTTCAGAGTAAAACTAGTGTGTAACATTTGTTTTTGATTAGTTTTATTATTTAGGAGTGTAAACAAATTGGATCGGATCGAACAAAGATGCATTTTAGTCCCTTATAAAAGATTCAGACTGCACAAGTATTAAGCTTGGAGATTATCCGTACGAGCGAGACAATAGAAAGAGACTGAACGTTTTTGAACGAAAATATTTTTCATATATTTTTTCTTGGTCTAATTCGTGTCCTAGAATAAGAATCATATGCACATGAACTAGAGGTCTTTCAATCTAGGACCGAGTCAGATGTTAGACAATCTTACAAAATTTAAAGCCTTATCAGTATCATGTATATATTTATGTTCTAGAAGTACATCTTTTTGCAATTTTTACATTTGCATGGAATTATTTACCAAATATAATATTCAATTATTAAAAACGACAACTGCATCAATAATAAACAGATGCAGTACTAACACCATTTTTTGTGGTTTTACATTCGATGCTGCTTTTCATTTGTACAATCTTAGCCCGGGACGATTTAAATTCCTGGCTACGTCCCTGGTGTAACAGTACCTACATGGACCCTCTGACAGCTGCCAATTTACAATCGTGTTACGGTACCTACAAAACTATATGCATATAAGACGTGTTTAAGAGGATATGATAAAATATGTTTAAGGGGTTATGAGTAACGCCTTAACGCTATTTTCAATATTGTACTTTACTTATGAACATTACATATACATGTATGTATGTATGTATATATATATATATATATATATATATATATATATTGTGTATCCTACTATATACAAAAAAATTAACAGATTCTTATTGAAGATATATATATTGTGTATCCTCCAATTTAAAGTTTGAATGTTAACACCTACCATGAATCAGTCAATCAATTACAATTAATTTAAGTTACCAATTCCACATATGTAATTGTTTCGACGCCAAAATTTCAAACGGTCGTAACTTTCTTTTCGGACAAAAAATTATATATGAAAATTGACTAGAAAATCGTCATGGACATAATGGTATAAGCTTCATGGTCAAATCCCAACATTTATAAAATGTCCATTTCATTATTTTATTAATTGAATTCATTTTAATTGATTATTCAAAAACGTGGGGTGCTACAGTACCTACCTGGCCCCTCTGACAGCTACCAATTTACAGTAGTGCTACACATACATGCATAAACTACATGCATATAAAATGTGTTTAAGGGGTTGTGGGTAACGCCTTAACGCTATTTTCAATATTTTACTTTACTTATAGACATTACATATATATTGTGTATCCTATTATATACAATTTGTTAAAAGATTCTTATGAGAGATATAAATATTGTAACATCTCTTAAATTACTTATATCCTTGTTTTGTGCTTTGATTTGGCTTACAGGAGAAATTTTAATCTTGACTATTGTCATTATGTTTAGGCCAGCCTGAGTTTTTTTTCCAGTTTACCCGAAGACATTGTCCTGGAAATGAAAATAGAGATTGACAGCTCATGTTTACCATTTGTATTATTCCGCTGCGTTACTTGGTATGTCTGACATTTGTTTAACTCTGATAGTGTAGAATGTAATAAAGCTGTAAGAAGCTCATGATTTATTTATGTAATTATTATATTTTTGTTCTTCTAGTGTGAAATTTTGTGTTGTTCCTCTGTCGTCTCTTTTGTTTCTTATATTTAAACTTTATTGACAATCCGTCATTTTGGATTTTCCAAGTCGAACATGTATACTTTATTGTCGATTCAAATTGTTAAAAAGGACGATTGTTACAGTCAGAGATTCGAGGGGCATCTCGTATGTTTCACTTAAATATCCCCAGAAGGCCCAATATGTGTGATATCACGAAAGGAAGGGGTTTGGCGAAGTTCGCGGTAGAGGGTCAATTTTAACTCTTTTGTTTAGGGTAAATTTTATTCTCATACACGTTTTTAATCAGTTAATCCACCCTATAAAATAAAATATTTGAACTTTAATAACATTTAAAATTTAATTAGTTTATCCATTTAAAAACGTAAATATCTTTCTTTCTTCTCTGTTCTGCTTTGTATAGTTCTTCTTCTTACAATCCTACATGTAAACCCAAGCCTATGTGGAGTATATCATTCAAATAATCACATTGAGTAGTTTGTTTATTTTTATTTTGAAATTGATTAAATGTAAGTAAAATTGTATTCTTATACCACCACTACTACATAGAATTATTGTTATCTATTGTTAGTTATATGTGTTCTGAAAGGCATGGTAGTGTATTACAAAACACAGTATTTTATTCTTACAAATTCAATGTAGAACATGGACTTTCTCTATTTGACTGTCTTTTTTTATAATACACATGTATAATGCCCGTGATAGTGTAAAAGACAAATAGAACAAAAAAATTAGCCAAGAGGACAAGAGGCAAAAAATTTAGCCATACGGGCAAAGTTTAGTGTAAAGTATGAAATTATAGCGGGTCCCCGAATTCCTCTCTTTACACTAAAATTTATCCTTGAGGCTAAACTTTTAGCCTTTTGTCCTTATGACTAAATTTTTTGTTGACTTTGTCCTTATGCTTAAAAATTCCAGTTTAGTATAAGTTTGGTTGGTGTTTAAACTTTGAAGGTTTTATATTAAAATTTACCTTGCAGTTAACATATAAATCCCCACTTTAGTAAAATCCATTACCCTACAATTATTACGCCATGCAATTTCACAGCGTGTGCAATAATGTTTTCTTCAAATTGGATTATTGAAAATAATAGAATATAAATCCGTAAGTGGAAAAAAAAAAGTAAATAAATTATGCACTCACATTTTGTTCAGTGTACTATGTAAAATAATTCGCTATGCTGCATTTATTTTAGTAGTTATCTAATGTGCTTACTACTAAGTAAAGATGTGGATTTAGTTTTTCGAAAGGATACTAAAAGCATCAAAAATTTAAACTGGGTATGCATGCAAAATAAAACTATAAATAATAGATTTGTGGATTAATATGAAAATTTTAAGTTAATCCACTTGTGAATTAACTTGCAAAATAGTTGTGGATCAACTTACCATGGTAAAATAATGGATTAACTAACTAAATGTTTGGATGAAAACAGAACTTCGTTTGTGTAGGCTTATAGGCCCATGAGATTTTAAAGCTTTTTCAATTTGACTTCTAGATTATTTTACCATTTCTGTATCACTGTCAGAAGCTTCTCCAAGCAAGCTGAAAATTATATAACTCGTAAAGCAGTCACAAGCACCTCGTTCGGTCGACGACTATAAGCACTTTTTTCAATAAATCCTCGTAGGACCTTAAAAAGGCAATGTGATTTTGTTGACATCTTTTTTGAAGATGTCAACAAAACACTCCATCCTGATTGGTGGAAATCAGGGAGACCCATATGAGCCCCCTGATTTCCACCAATCAGGGCCGAGTGTTTTGTTGACATCCCTTAACAGATGTCAACAAAATCGCACTCTTAAAAAGGCTCGTCGATTTTCTGTTATTAACGTGTTTAAGAGGATATGATAAAATATGTTTAAGGGGTTATGAGTAACGCCTTAACGCTATTTTCAATATTGTACTTTACTTATGAACATTACATATATATTGTGTATCCTACTATATACAAATTTAACAGATTCTTATTGAAGATAATAAATTTTGCTGACTCACTATGGACCGTATACGTATCCTCAAATTTAAAGTTTGAATATTAACACCTACCATGAATCAGTCAATCAATTACAATTAACTTAAGTTACCAATTCCACATATGTAATTGTTTTCGACGCCAAAACTTCAAACGGTCATAACTTTCTTTTCGGACAAAAAATTATATATGAAAATTGACTAAAAAATCGTCACAGACATAATGGTATAAGCTTCATGGTCAGATCCCAACATTTACAAAATGTCCATTTCATTATTTTATTAATTGAATTCATTTTAATTGATTATTCAAAAACGTGGGGTGCTACAGTACCTACCTGGCCCCTCTGACAGCTACCAATTTATAGTAGTGCTACACATACATGCATAAACTATATGCATATAAAATGTGTTTAAGGGGTTGTGGGTAACGCCTTAACGTTATTTTCAATATTGTACTTTACTTATAGACATTACATATATATTATGTATCCTACTATATACAATTTGTTAAAAGATTCTTATGAGATATATAAATATTGTATCCTTGTTTCGTTCTTTGATTTGGCTTACAGGAGAAATTTTAGTCTTGACTATTGTCATTATGTTCAGGTTAGCCTGAGTTTTTTTTTTTCAGTTTACCCGAAGACATTGTCCTGGAAATGAAATTAGGGATTGATAGCTCATGTTTACCATTTGTATTAGTCCGCTGCGTTACTTGGTATGTCTGATATTCGTTTAACTCTGATAGTGTAGAATGTAATAAATTTGTAAGAAGCTCATGATTTATTTATGTAATTATTATATTTTTGTTCTTCTGGTGTGAAATTTTGTGTTGTTCCTTTATCGTCTCTTTTATTTCTTATATTTAAACTTTATTGACAATTCGTCATTTTGGATTTTCCAAGTCGAACATGTATGCTTTATTGCTAATTCAAATTGTTTAAAAGGACGATCGTTACAGTCAGAGATTCGAGGGGCATTTCGTATGTTTCACTTAAATATCCCCAGAAGGCCCAATATGTGCGATATCACGAAAGGAGGGGGTTTGGCGAAATTCGCTGTAGAGGGTCAAATTTAACTCTTTTGTTTAGGGTAAATTTTATTCGTAGGGGTGTTAAACGGACAGGACAGTCCGATGTACGACTCGGTCCGAAAGGGTAAAGTGTCCGGTCCGTGTCCATACGATTCTCATTTAGGACATGATTTAGGACAAGAAAAAGTGTACGAAAATATGTCTATTCGAAAATGTTCGATGTTTTTCTATTGTCCGAACCTTGTCCGTCCGTTGTCCGGCTCGTACGAACAAGGTCCGAGCCAACTCCTCGTCCGGTCCGTGTACGTCCGAAAGTCTTATAGGACAGGACACGAACACCCCTCTGTCCGGTCCGGTCCGCCCGATTAACACCCCTACTCATACATGTTTTTAATCAGTTAATCCACCCTATAAAATAAAATATTTGACTTTTAATAACATTCAAAAATTAATTAATTTATCCATTTAAAAACGTAAATATCTTTCTTTCTTCTCTGTTTAGCTTTGTATAGTTTTTCTTCTTACAATCCTACATCTGAACCCAAGCCTATGTGGAGTATATCATTCAAATAATCACATTGAGTAGTTTGTTTATTTTTATTTTGAACTTGATTAAATGTAAGTAAAATTGTATTCTTATACCACCACTGCTACATAGAATTATTGTTGGCTATTGTTAGTTATATATGTTCTGAAAGGTATGGTAGTGTATTACAAAACACAATATTCTATTCTTACAATGTGGAACATGGACTTTCTCTATTTGACTACCTTTTTTTATAATACACATGTATAATGCCCGTGCCATTGACAATTCCATTATCGTATAATTTAGTACAAGACAATAGTGTAAAAGACAAAAAAAAACAAAAAAATTAGTCAAAAGGACAAGAGGCAAAAAATTTAACCATAAGGACAAAATTTAGTGTAAAGTATGAAATTATAGCGGGCCCTAGAATTCCTCTCTAAATTTGTCCTTAAGATTAAACTTTTAGCCTCTTGTCCTTATGGCTAAATTTTTTGTTGACTTTGTCCTTGTGCTTAAAAATCCCAATTTAGTATAAGTTTGGTTGGTGTTTAAACTTTGAAGGTTTTATATTAAAATTTACCGTGCAATTAACATATAAATCTCCACTTTAGTAAAATCCATTACTCTGTCATTATTACGCCATGCAGTTTCACAACGTGTGCAATAATGTTTTCTTCAAATTGGATAATTGAAAATAATAATATAAATCCGTAAATGGAAAAAAAAAAGTAAATAAATTGTGCACTCATATTTTGTTGAGTGTACTATGTAAAATAATTCACCATGCTGCATTTATTTTAGTAGTTATCTAATGTGCTTACTACTAAGTAAAGATGTGGATTTAGTTTTTTGAAAGGTGTTAGACCCAAAAGTGGTTCTAACACCCAAATTGATTAAAAGCAAGATGAAATGAGATAAAAATACAAAATGAACATGCAGGATTTATAGTGGTTCGGCGAAGAAATGCCTACGTCCACTTATCTTTCACTATATTCGGTAATTCAGTTGCAAATACAATGTAAGACTCACTCAATTCCGCTCACAACTCACTTATGTTCACTCAATTGACTAAAACAAAGAATGAAAGATGATTTGGATTCTCTGGGAGTAATGGAGTTCGGATGATGGAGGTAGTTGAATTCTCAAAAGTGCTGAAAAAAGATCCTTCTCTTTGTCTCCAGACGGGGTATTTATAGGTGTGAATTTGCTTGAAACTTGATCCGGGTCGGGGCCACGTGTCATCCATCGCACTCTCTTCGGGTTCGGATGAACTATCATGTTGACAACGCATCAAAGGGAAGGACGTTATGGGTAGGAACTGGTCATAACCGGTCCGGATATCCAGGCGCTTTTGCAGGAGAATAACATGGATCATGGGTTCGGGTCGGAGACGCGCAGATAAGGGGTTCGGATCGGGATACCCGATCCGAACCGGATTGGCTTAGGTGCGATGCTCTCTTCTTCTCTAATCTGCTCCGCTCCGATCCATTTTCGTGGCAAACAGGTGGCTTTCCGATCCAATTGAGATTTAGTTGCCCTCCGATCCAATTAGATATGCCTTACCAATTTACTCAATAGGAGCTCACCGATCCGAATAGAGGACTCTTTCCGACCCGAACCGATGGTTTGCTCTGACCCGATCCGAACAGCTGCTGCTATCTAATCTAGATTGTAGTGTCTTCTCCAATCCGAACCGAAGTCTTCTAATTAAAAAAGCCCTTCAATGTTTGGTTTCTTGACTTTGTGTTGCCTAGTTCACAAAGTAGGCTAACACTTTGCCCCCTCAAAGGATGCTTCTGTTGTATACGAAGCGTGCTTTGATGTCGTTTGAAATGCTAGTCCTTGAATTAGAACAGTCAGAAAGTCACTTCTGTTCGTTTGTGAAGATGCGTTGCTTCATGAAGACATGTCTCTTATTGCTTATATATATGTCGTGAAACACTTGGTTCATTTTCTTCATTTTTGAGTCAAGTCCAGAAGTCCTTCTCAACATATAGTATTCTTCTCAGGTAGGTTCTTTCCTAGTTTTTCTTTTAAATCCAGTTCGAATGCTAGAGGAATGCACAGATTTCTACTCGGTTCGGATGCTGGAAGAATGCACAGATTTCTACCCGGTTCGGTGTCCGACTCGAGCACCTTTTCTTCCTGCTTCGCCTTGCACTGGGTTGATGGGCCAAAAGATGTGGGCTGACTTGGACTTGGTCCGAACGGAGTAAAACATGGGGAATACAAAGAGCCATCTCACGTCTTATATAAACTCACCCACTTAAACTCTTCTACCTTTCTTTTACTCCCAGCTTTATACCGAAACCTTATTTCCTAAAAATTCCAAAAACTCTAAAACTTCTCGTTTCAATCTTCGAATAAAAACATCTAGGTATTTTGAATCTTCTGATTATTTATGTAATAACTAACTTTAACTAGGATTTGCGGTTAAATCGAGCGGTTGGAGTGTGGTATTTGTTGAACTCCGACGCCTGGATCTCCTCCACCGTTTATCTTCGTCGTTGATGGCGTCTTCGCCGTCTCGAGGTTGCAACGGGGGTCATTGGGATCCAGCGTTAAACATTCAAGCACATAAACGCTTAATTTCGTTCGGGTCTAATGAAATTTGAAAACGAGAAAGGGGAGAATAGGAATTGGGTTCGGTTCGGGTTAGGAAGTGCTGAAGCAGCAGAGGAGAGGGCAAGTTCATATGTTAGGATCGGGTCGGAATGAAATGCGATGTGGAGAAAGCCATGCTTGTCCGACCAGGTCGGGTCGGGGGAAAAGATAGAGAAAGGGAAAGGACGTATGGATCTTTTTGTTTGCTGAGCCACTCCGAATGCTTATTCCGATCCGGTTTTAATCTGCCAAACATGAATGTCTTCTCCGAACTAAACAATACACAAACCCGAACCGATCCCAGCTATATGCACATCCGATCCGAACCCAACAATGAACGCACTGAACCGAATGATATGCATATTCCAACTCAAAGCACTAGACTTTATCCAACCAGGGTTAATCAATGCTTGACATAATCTTCAACTTAATGAACAGTTAGGATAGTGCCTCGCGGACATAAACGAGCATTAAGAACAACTCTGACTATCACTTTTTCTTCAAAGCTTCGTCTTACATTGCTGTACTTTTATTTTGCATTTCCCACATTTGCTGCACACATTTTAGTTCACACACATACACAAGGGGGGCACGGGATAATTTACTCTAATCCGTGCTATTGTTTCTTCAATAGTTCTATGACAATGAGGCCCAGACGCTCTTCCCGTCTAGCTGAGAGGAAAGAAGCCCCGGAAACTTCTAACAAAATCACTCTTGAGGATATATCTTCTTCGTCTGATCCAGAATGGGACAGTGAGGGTCCAGATTACGGGGTTGGTCATCGGGAAAGCGACGAGGTGTCTTCAGAGAATGAAGCTTCTCTGGGTTTCGAGGAGGAAGGAGTGACAATCGAGCACCCGATGAATTTGAATCATCCATCATATTGGAATCACCCTCGGACTCCGTTGAATCAACAATTGACAACGATCGACTTGTTCGAATTTGTCTAAAATATGGAATAATGAAAAGGGACACCCTAGTGCCCTCACGCTCTGACCGTCCCCACAACCCTCCAGAAGGATATATGACGGTCACTCGATTGATGTGCATGGTCGGCGCCATTCCTCCATTCTCTCCTTTCATCGTTGATTTCTTAAGACAAATGCGGATTGCCCCCATGCAGCTGCATCCCAATTCATATGCCTATTTGCACACCTTGTACATAGCATATCGTGAAATCCTAGTCATAGAGCTCACGTTCGATGACGTTCACTTCTTCTATAATTTCAAGCATCGGACTCGAGAGACTCCATCCTTCTGCTACTTTGAATCAGTCCCAAAAAGGAAGATAATCTCTGCACCATTTAGCAGTAAAGCTGGAGATTCCAGACTAGAATGGTTCTACATAAAGCAACAGTCTGGATGCGCTAGGAGATGGACAAAATCAAGTAAAGCGTTGATTTTCTGAACCCGGACTCTGTACACTTGAATCATCACCCTGACCTGTTTTCCTTTTTGTTTGCAGTCGACAATCCCAAACAGATATCAGATCAGGTGTTCTTTGATCGGATGCACCGACTTCTTAATGGCGATCAAAAATTCTTGACTATCGACGAGGTCCTTAAAGATGAATACCTTCACTTTCATGGGCTGCTATCCGTTTTTCGTAGCATCGACCATGGGACGGTCCCTTATGCATACATCCCTCCAGTGGAGATAGTTCCAGAGACAGGAGAAGGCTCGGGAATTCCTACAGTGCCTCTTCAAACTTCACCTTCTCCATCTTCCACACAAGATGATGAATTGGCTAATCTGGCCGAAAAGCATCGTGAAGGGTATATTTCCCCCGAGGAAACTACTTCCCTAGACAAGTCAAAATCTTCCCAAGAGTCGCCACTTCACGCTTCCGAAGGGGATGTTCCTAGCACTGATGAGCACATATTTCAGGGTTTGGGGGATCTCCCCTTACCTGAGACTATATATACTTCAGAGGATTTCAGGAAGGATCCTTTAGTCTTCACTTCTTCTGAAGAAACTACTCCCGCTAAGGCCAAAGAGCCTGCCCGCACTAGTCTAGCTTCAGACTCGGGTTGGTTGGGGGGACACACACCACTTAGGATGCACTCTACACCACAACATTAGCATTCATTGCACTTCTTTCCCCATGAATCCATTGATTCTAAACTTCGTTTATTTTATCGTGCAGGTTCAATGTCTCGATCCTACTACGATATAAGAAAACTTCGTCGTAGCATGTCCAATCCTCCTCAGGATGTCGAGTATGATCGCCGGGATGATCGTGGTAGGGAGGAGAGAAGACCTCATGATCCCTATCGTTCTCGACCCTCGCGTTCCCGCTCACCAGTTAGGCCGGAACAAGAGAAATACAAAGGTTACCAAAGCCGTAGGGAGGAGGACAGACCACAATCCAAAGACTCCTCCTCTTCCTATGAGAAACGCAGTAGAGAGAAAAGTCCTCCAAAGGAAACCGGGTCTTGAAGTAAGCAAAAGGTCCCCGCGACTAAACGACCTAGGACAGACAAAGGGACTACAGAATCCTCTTCAGGAAGGGACACCGAATCGACAATCCTCGCTCCTCCCCCACCAGATGCGGGAACTGCCATAAAGCGGGCATATTTGAAAGAGCAATTTCCCGAACACTACTTCGAAACTCTGACTTTTTTACCTGCCCTTGAACCTATTTCGTCTAATTGGGCAGAGGAGGCCAAAGCAAAGATTGATGCGGTGCAAAAACAATATACTGAGATGTTCAAATATTCGCGCAATCTTTCTAAAATCATCCGCACTCTAATCACAAATACTGATTCAATGCAAAAGACCGCGGAGGAGGATACTAAGGCCTTAAAAGCTCTAGGAAAAGATTTGGAAGACACTCAAGCTCAGCTAGCGGTCGCTCAAAGGGACGCTTCTAATTTCAAACAACAACTCGAGGACATGCAAAAACGTTATCATGATTTGCTTGAATCTCATACTCAGGAGCGTTCTGAATTAAAAAAGCAAGCTGACGAGGCCAAGTCAGAGGTTGCTAAGACACGCATTGCTTATGCTGAGCTTGAGCGGAAAAACGCAGAGTTAGCAAAGAGGAGTGCTGAATTAGAAAAGAAGAACGCTGACTTGGCTTCAAAGTTGTTGGAGGCAGAGAACAGGGCTGCTCTGGCCGAGGGCAATGTGGAGTGTGCTATTAAATCTGCGGAGGATGCCCGCAAGCAACTATCAGAGGCGGAGGCTGATATTCAGGGCTTCGGCGAGCTAATGATTGAATTCTTTGCACACATTATTCGTCGTCGAAGCATTTCTTGGATCGAGGACTATCCATCCACTCTGGTTCAAGTATGGAATCAAATCGTTGAGTGGGAAAAAGAAGAACTTAAGGTCGATTCTCTTGATGAAGATAAACTGATGGAGAAATACTTGAGAGACGATGAACCGGAGAGCCTAGCTGAAGGGCGCCGCCTTATTGCTGAAGCCATGGAAGAAGAGAGACAGAAGTCTAAACAAAAAACCACTCTCAAAGCTGGTTCCTCTTCTTCTGCTCCTGCAACTCCCGAAGTAGAAGGGTATGATCCCGAAAATCCAGGAATTCCCCGAACAACTCTGCTATCTCCCATTCCTGAAATAACCCCAGAGGTAGTGGTCACCCCCGCTGAAAAGTCTTCGGAAGGTATCCCTATCTTTTCTCCTCAATTTTCCAAAGCCATTACTACCTTTCGCCACGTGATTGAACATTCGATGAGAGACCCATTGTTTTCGCCTGAGTTGATAACCGTTGCTTCTCATTCTGTAGGTGTCGAATCGTCCGAAAAGACAGATGTAGCTCAAGGAGCTGCTGCTGGGACAAAGCCCGCAGATGGGGCCAAAAAAGGGGAAGACAAGGCTGCTTCTATAGACTTGGGAGAAGGAAATGAGCCAACTAAAGTCACCACTCCCCATGATGAAGAAATGATAGCAGCTTTAAAGGACGATGGCGGAGATGGGGGGCATGATGAGGAACCAGAAGTTGCGATAACTGGGGAGTCAAAAAGTACTGATGACGTTACCTTGGCTGCAATGAAGGCTGACCAAGACAAGCGTTTGCAATTAAAGGCCGAAGAACTAGACCCTGAGGTCCTCAAGCCCCTCGCAGTTATGGATGCGGGTTCAAGGTTAGTCGTTAAGCTCTCAACTAGATCTATTACCGAAGAACTTGCTAAAAAATCTTCTCTTGATTCCAGTGTCCCGCCCTCCGGGAAGAAGTCTACCGGCTCCAGTACCGCATCTTCAGGGAAAAAGAAATCAAAACGAATCTTGACTGAAGCCGAGAAGGAAGCAAAGGATGCGGAAAAAGCTGCCAAGAAATCTAAGGCTCATTCCAAACCCAAATAGTGGGTTCCCCTGTATCTTTTTAGCATCTTTGTGAACCAATAACTGCTGCTACAAAAGCAGCTCCTGCACTTTCTTTTTTAGTTATTTCCCTGTACAAATTCATTCATTTGTAAATAAAAATAATTCACTTTCTGCAATGTTTAATTGTTAGTAGTTATGCATGTCTACAGTTGTGAAACGAAATTGTAGAGGGGGGAAATATGTGTATGCATATGTGTCCCCAGTCAATTTCCACAAGTTATTTAATGCTTAATCTAGCAATCTGAATGCTCCCAATTCTCTGACGGGATAGCACTTCCTGTGTCGTCAGTACCTGTCGTTTTTTCTGGCATTTCTTTTATACTCTCCCTCTTTCTCTTGGGAGTTAGAGTTCGAGTTCAGTCATCCGTTTATTCCCCGGTCGTTCAACGGGGAAAGATTTCTTTCTCGGCGCTCAGTCGGAGACGCCTTTATACTCTCTTTCTCTCTGGAAAGTTAGAGTTAGGAGGAAAATTTCTTTTTCAGCGCTCAGTCGGAGACGCTTTTATACTCTCTCTCTTTCTCTGGAGAGTTAGAGTTAGGAAGAGAATTTCTTTTTCAGCGCTCAGTCAGAGACGCTTTTATACTCTCTCTCTCTTTCTCTGGAGAGTTAGAGTTAAGAATGTCGTTTTTTCATTCTTTTATGTCTTATTGCACAAACAATCGTTGTGCTTCTTTTTATGCCTACACTGTTTTCAACTTTTTTAGGCTCTGAGTTATCCTGTATTTTATAATCACAACAGAATAACTGATGAATGTAAATGCATAAAAGTAAACAACACACAATGTTTTTATAGTGGTTCGGCTAAGTCGTAGCCTACATCCACTTTATAGTCCTTTATTCATATCATCAAATTTTTCCCAAGGCAAGTCGTGCCTTATTACAGAGTTCATAAGAAAAATAACACAAAGTACAGTGTTTTTAATCCAAATATCGCATTAAGTGTTGGGCATTCCATGCTCTGGGGACTTCTTCGCCATCCACGGTCGTTAACTTGAAGGTTCCTTTTTCAAGTTTCCGTTGAATGACAAAGGGTCCTTCCCATTTCGGACCAAGGTGAGGAAGGGACGGAAAAACTCTCTTTAGCACCAAGTCTCCTGGTTCAAAAGTTCTGAGGCGAACTTTTTTGTCATAATAGCGTGCCATCTGACGCCGATGTCTTGCTGCACGCAAGTCTGCTTCGTCCCTTTTCTCTTCGATTTCATCAAGAGACTCAAGTAAGAGTGCCCGATTCGTCATGGGGTCATAATACGTCACCCTGTGGAAAGGAACTTCCAGTTCAACTGGAATTACCGCTTCTGAGCCAAAGGAGAGAGAGAAAGGGGTATGACCGGTGGCCGTTTTAAATGTTGTTCGATATGCCCACAAAGCTAAGGGCAATTCATCAACCCACTTTGCCTTTGCACACTCTAATCGCTTCTTGAGAATGGATTTTATTACCTTGTTTATTGCCTCTACTTGCCCATTCGATTGCGGATAGGCAACTGCAGTATATCGTTTGTCTATCTTATACTTCTGGCAAAAATTTCTGAATTCAGTGCTATCAAATTGGGTCCCGTTGTCAGTAATAATCGTCCTTGGGATCCCGAATCGGCATATAATATTTCTGACCACAAAACTTATCACCTTTCTTGTTGTGATCTTAGTCAAGGGCTCAGCTTCCACCCACTTCGTAAAATAGTCCACGGCTACTATTGCATACTTAGCTCCTCCTTTAGCAATTGGTAAAACTCCAATGATATCAATTCCCCATGTGGCAAATGGCCAAGGGCTCACCATTGATTTAAGCTGGGTTGACGGTGCCCTGGGGATTTTGGCGAATCTCTGGCACTTATCGCAGTGTCGTGAATAATCAGCTGCATCTTTGTTGATCGTAGGCCAGAAGTATCCGTACCGCAATATTTTCTTTGCTAAAGTTTGACCCCCTGTATGATCTCCACACTCACCTTCGTGTACTTCTCTTAGTACACGCTTGATGTCGTCGTGTGCTATACATCGTAACAGGGGCATAGAAAATCCTTGCCTATAGAGAATATCATCTTGTATGACATATCTGGTAGCTTTGCGAACTATAGCTCTTTTCTCACTCTTCTTCGATGGGAGTGTCCCATTCTTAAGGAAATTCTTAATTGGAGTCATCCATGACTCCTTCTCTGGTTCTGCTTCAAAAGCGAATTCAATTTCCATCGACTCAAAGCTTGGCGACTCCAACGTTTCAATTGGAATTACTTCAGTTTCTTCTGGATTGTCAGAACTAGCCAGCTTTGCCAGTCTATCCGCTTTCTGGTTTTCAACTCTGGGAATATGTGTTATGTTGTACCGCTCTAAGCTACTCAACAACTCTTTCACTTTCTTGAGGTAGGCGATAAGCCGAGGTCCTCGAGCCACGAATTCCTCTCGCACTTGACAAACAACAATTTTAGAGTCACAAAATATGTCTATCATTTTTACTCCGAGGTCTTTAGCAAGTTTCAGCCCGGCAATCAGGGCTTCATATTCAGAGTCATTGTTAGTTGCCGAAAATTCTAATCGCAGGGTGTAATATAACGACCGTCCCTCGGGAGTGACTAAGACAATTCCAGCTCCGGACCTTCGGTCATTCTTAGCTCCATCTGTATATAATTTCCACGGATTCAGCTCTAGCTCTTCCTCAGATTTAACCACTCGGTCATTGATTATTTCCTCTTCCGGAATTGTGAACTCCGCAATAAAGTCTGCTAGAGCTTGCCCCCTGATTGACTTTCGTGGTTGAAAATTCAAATCAAACTGACTTAGTTCTATGTTCCATTTGATCAACCTTCCCGATGCTTCGGGTCTCTGCAACACCTGCCTTAAGGGCTGGTCGGTGTATATGGTTATTGGATGGGCTTGGAAATAGTGACGAAGTTTTCGGGATGCGATCAGGAGGCTGTAAGCGAGCTTCTCAATTTTTGGGTAGTTGCGCTCTGCCGCTGCTAATTTCTTACTTACATAGTACACCGGCCTTTGTACTTTGTCTTCTTCTCGAACCAAGGCTGTGCTGACAGCGTGAGCCGAGACTGCCAAATAAACAAATAATTCTTCGTGATCGACGGGCTTTGATAAAATCGGCGGTTTTTCTAGCAGTTCCAACAGATTCTGAAAGGCCTCAACACAATCCGGAGTCCACTGGAAGTTCTTCTTCCCCCTTTTTATCAAATCAAAAAACGGAACACATTTATCTGTGGCTTTGGAGATGAATCTACTCAGCGCCGCTACTTTCCCTGCCAGACTTTGGACGTCTTTAATTCTCCTCGGTTCTTCGATGTTTCTAATCGCTGCTATCTGGCTAGGGTTGATTTCAATTCCTCGGGAACTCACAATGAAGCCAAGGAACTTTCCCGATGCCACTCCAAATGAGCATTTCAGAGGATTCAATTTCATCCGGTACTTTCGCAAGATACCAAACATTTCCGCTAAGTCTTGCGTATGACTGGAAGACTGCTTTGATTTGACAAGCATATCATCCACGTAAACTTCCATAGTTTTTCCTATTTGATCATAAAACATTCTATTTACCAAGCGCTGATAAGTAGCTCCAGCGGTTTTTAACCCGAATGGCATTACAACATAACAATATAGCCCTAAATTCGTAATGAAACTCGTATGTTCTTGGTCTGATATGTGCATAGGAATTTGGTTGTATCCAGAATATGCGTCCATGAAAGAAAGAAGTTCATGACCTGCTGTCGAGTCTACAAGCTGGTCAATCCTGGGAAGTGGGAAACTATCTTTCGGGCAAGCCTTATTTAAATCTGAAAAATCAATGCAAGTCCGCCACTTTCCGTTTGGCTTCTTTACTAAGACGGGATTCGATATCCAGTCGGGATATGTCGAATCTCGAATAAATCCATTCTGCTTCAACTTCTCTACTTCCTCTTTGAGAGCAGCCGACCTCTCTGGGCCCAGCATGCGTCTCTTTTGCTTCACAGGCGGATGCTTCGGATTTACATTCAATTTGTGACTTATAATGGAAGATGATATCCCACACATGTCGGCATGGGTCCAGGCGAACACGTCTAAGTTTGCCTTCAAGAAGTCCGTCAGTTCTTCAGCACGACGTGGATCCAATTGAGAACCGATCTTCAAAACTTTCGTCGGATCAGCTTTATCAATGGGAATTTCCACCGTCGCTTCATTAGGAGTTGCATTCCTAGCCTCTGGTTCCTCATCTTTTCTGGGATCCAGGTCTTCAGGCGTTCCTTTGGGCAACTCCCTCGGGTTCAATCTCTCTAATTGCTATGTCGAGTCCCCCTTTGAGGGAGACGAGGCATCCTTACTCTCAGCATTAAATCCTTTCATCAACATCTTTAGTTCGGCCACATAGCAGGCCCGTCCGGAAACTTGATCCCCTCTCATTACTCCAGTTCCGGCTTCGGTTGGGAACTTAAGTAACAAGCACCAAGGGGCGATACAAACTCTAAATTCAGCGAGGGCAGGTCTCCCCAAAAATGCGTTGTATGGCGAATCTACGTCCAATACTACAAACTGAAGCATTCGCACTCTTCTACGTTCTCCTTGCCCCAGGGTCACGGGCAACTCTATGTATCCCATGGGAGTTGTCGTCGCTCCGTTGAAGCCTCTAATCCATCCTTCACAAGGTTTCAGATCTTCGGGCTCAAGCTTCATCTGATCAAACGACTTCTTGAATAGAATATTAACGGAACTTCCATTGTCTACCAGTACCTTATGGACCAAGGCCGACCCAATGGTGGTAGTAATAACCAACGGATCATTGGTGGGTGATTGTATCCCAGTATTGTCTCGACTGCGAAATACCACGTCGTCGAACATGGTCTTCTGTTGTTTTATGGGGGTGACATCTTCCAAATCATCACCTTCATTCACGTCTAGATGCTTGGCAGCATTCACATATTGATCCATTGATCTGAAACTTCGGATTGCCGGGTGAGGTCCGCCTACTATGGAGTTGATAACAATTCCTTTACCTTTCTGCTGCGCTGTAGGCTTGGGAGCAGGTAGAATCTGTTTTGGAGCCTGCTCACCTTGCCCCCTGTCTCTCGGGGCAACCTTGTACTCATCCAACTTCCCTTCACGCAACAGTTTCTCAATCACATCCCTCAAATGCCGACATTCATTGGTCGAATGCCCATGAGTTCCGTGAAACAAGCAAAATTTCCCTGTCGCCATTTCTTTCTCGGTCGAATCACGAGGTGGCGGTCTTTTGTACTGTAACACATTGTACGTATCCAGGTAAATATTTTCCAGGGTGTCGTTCAATGGTGTATAATTCTCGTAGTTTTGGAATCGGGGTCTTTTGTTAGGGTCACTTCCCCTATTTCTGTTTCTTCTGTTACCGCTCGAATTACGGTTATTGTTGTTGTTTCCCCCACTTCCAGTATTGCTATTTCCACCCTTGTTTCCTACATTTACTTCAACCTTGCCAGAATTCTCCCCCGACTGCTTCACGGCGATATTACTCTGCACATTCTCCTTTGAAGCCGTCTCAGACTTTCTCTTTCGGTTTGCCCTGGCCTCCTCTCGCCTTAAATAAATATCGTCTTTTTCGTAGAATATCTCCCTGGTGGGGGGTGTCTTCCCAGAAAGGTAGTCTCCAAACTCAGATTCAGGATCGACTCCTTCCTTCAATGCCATCAGAATAGTGGGCTCATGCGGGTCACTGACCTCAGTTACAGCTTGGTTAAAACGATCAAGGTATGCCCTCAAAGATTCTCTTGGTGCCTGTTTAATTCTCGATAATTCGATAACACTTTTGGACTTTCGGGCATGGAGACGGAACTAGTTCATGAAACGCTCGCTTAGTTCCTTGTAATTTGAAATCGAACGAGGAGGAAGTCGGGTAAACCAGAACAGTGCCACATCTTCTAAGTAGATTGGGAACGCTTTGCACTTCACTTCATCAGGGGCAGCAACAGCATTCATGAGCCACGAATACCGCATCAAATGCTGTCCCGGATCAGTCCTTCCGTTGTACTTGTCCATCTGTGGCAAGTTAAAGCGTCGGGGAAATTGGAAGTCGAGGATATCGTCGGTGAACGGAGTATGGCTTCGCTCAATGCCATAATCTTCATTTGTATAATTCCGGCTCTCGGACATGATCTGGCGAACCATTGCCTGTACATCAGCATTAGTTAGGGGCCGCTCAGGTTCCCTGGCCCTAGTATCCGAGTTCCTTCTGGGCTCTGGTTCAGGAGATGCCCTTCTTCTTCGTGCTGCCTCTGCTCGACTCCGTTCCCTGCGTTCCCGGTCGATCTCGGGAAGAGGGGACTGGAGTCTTTGCCCCCGAGTGGGGTCATTGTTTCCTAATGCTCGTGCGATATCCTCACGAGATCCCAAGGATCCAAATGTCAGTTGCTCCACGTTCTGAGGTCGTTCGAGTGGCCTTCGTTCACGGGGCCTCTCTTCCTCGGAAGATGAAGATTGATCTACTGGTGTGTGACGAACCGGTGATGGAGTTCTCTGTCGACGGAGTTCACTAATCTCCCGACTCATGAGCCTCATATTTTCCTGCATCATGAGATTAGTGCGCTCGTGAACTTTCATGGCTTCCCTCGTGCTCTCAAGCATGTCAAGCAAGCGCGAAAAAATCTCCTTGAGTGATGGGCGCAGATGGATTGACCTGATCACCAACCCTGGCGGCTGGAATTGGAGCATTCGTAGGGACTCGAGTAGAGGTTCCAGCTTCACCAAGCATCGGGTCGGGTCGGAGGTAAGAGGTCAGATCGGATCGGAGCTGGGGTGCCTGGTCGGATCGGTACGCAGCAAGCAGCTCGGGTCGGTTCAGATTGGGGGAATGCACTGCTTCAGAGTCTCCTACCCGAATCGGATCGGAGCTCTCCCCCTGCTGTCGGCTCGGGTTTCCTGCATTGATTCTTCCTGCTGCTGAACTCTGCCCCCGAGACCTTGTTACAACAGCATTTTGCTGATCTTCGCCAGCTCCATTTCCTCGAGCAGACTGAACTTCCTTGCCTTTTCCTTTGGCCATGAGTCTTTGACAATCACTTCAACGAATGTAAAAAAAGCGGAGAAACTTAAGGATTCACTTCTTTGAACTCAACGGTCCAAAAAGTAGAAAGAGATCCCGGAAAATAAAGAATTTAGATGAGGATTCTCAGTGCAAGCACCAAAATGTTAGACCCAAAAGTGGTTCTAACACCCAAATTGATTAAAAGCAAGATGAAATGAGATAAAAATACAAAATGAACACGTAGGATTTATAGTGGTTCGGCGAAGAAATGCCTACGTCCACTTATCTTTCACTATATTCAGTAATTCAGTTGCAAATACAATGTAAGACTCACTCAATTCCGCTCACAACTCACTTATGTTCACTCAATTGACTAAAACAAAGAATGAAAGATGATTTGGATTCTCCGGGAGTAATGGAGTTCGGATGATGGAGGTAGTTGAATTCTCAAAAGTGCTGAAAAAAGATCCTTCTCTTTGTCTCCAGACGGGGTATTTATAGGTGTGAATTTGCTTGAAACTTGATCCGGGTCGGGGCCACGTGTCATCCATCGCACTCTCTTCGGGTTCGGATGAACTATCATGTTGACAACGCATCAAAGGGAAGGACGTTATGGGTAGGAACTGGTCATAACCGATCCGGATATCCAGGCGCTTTTGCAGGAGAATAACATGGATCATGGGTTCGGGTCGGAGACGCGCAGATAAGGGGTTCGGATCGGGATACCCGATCCGAACCGGATTGGCTTAGGTGCGATGCTCTCTTCTTCTCTAATCTGCTCCGCTCCGATCCATTTTCGTGGCAAACAGGTGGCTTTCCGATCCAATTGAGATTTAGTTGCCCTCCGATCCGATTAGATATGCCTTACCAATTTACTCAATAGGAGCTCACCGATCCGAACAGAGGACTCTTTCCGACCCGAACCGATGGTTTGCTCTGACCCGATCCGAACAGCTGCTGCTATCTAATCTAGATTGTAGTGTCTTCTCCAATCCGAACCGAAATCTTCTAATTAAAAATGCCCTTCAATGTTTGGTTTCTTGACTTTGTGTTGCCTATTTCACAAAGTAGGCTAACAAAAGGATACTAAAAGCATCAAAAATTTAAACTGGATATGCATGCAAAATAAAGCTATAAATAATAGATTTGTGGATTAATATGAAAATTTTAAGTTAATCCATCTGTGAATTAACTTGCAAAATAATTGTAGATCAACTTACCATTTACCATGTTAAAATAGTGGATTAACTAACTAAATGTCTGGATGAAAACAGAACTTCGTTTGTGTAGGCTCAAAGGCCCATGAGATTTTAAAGCTTTTTCAATTTCAGTTCTGTTTTATTTTACCATTTCTGTATCACTGTCAGAAGCTTCTCCAAGCAAGCTGAAAATTATATAACTCGTAAAGCAGTCACAAGCACCTCGTTCGGTCGACGACTATAAGCACTTTTTTCAATAAATCCTCGTAGGACCTTAAAAAGGCTCGTCGATTTTCTGTTATTATCGTCAAAAGTTACTGCTTTTGATATTACGAATTTTGAAGATAATAATTGTTATTTTCACTTCGAGGTTATAATTAGATTAACATTACCGATTCCTTATGTATTACGCATTATGCTGTTTTTGTTGGAGAAAATTAGGGGTTTTCAGGAGAAGAAGAAAGATAGACGGAAGTACCGATTTTGAGGAAGTGAGAATCTGATGTTGATATAAGACTAATTTGGGAACAAATATTGTAAAAAGGGTATCTTTAATGCTGCTCTAATTGGTCTGCAATTCGGTATGATTTAAGCCCATATTTTTTATCGCCCTTTGTTATGGTGATTAATATACAACAGCGTTGGATTTTCTACGTTAATTTATCCATATCTACTTTTGTATTATGCTTTTTTGTCAGTGGATAAACACAAAGGCCCGTGTTTCACATAGCTTTCACAGTATAAATACAAGCCAAAACCATTTTTCTTGCTTGCTTTTCTGGTTTTCTTGTTCTTGTTCATATTTATACGGCCTTTCCTAAGAAGAATAACAAGACAAAATCTGGGAAGGGGGATGGGAGAGAATTCAAGAAGCATTGAAGTAAGTGAAAGAACAGAAGAGGGATTAAGAAGAGTAGAAGATGAATCTAATATTAATGGTTATGTTGAATCTTCCAACAAAGACAATGGATGTGGCCTTGGCATCTCTGTCCATTTCTTACAAAAGGTTATTTCATTGAATGTCCTTACTTCTTTGAATTTGTTTCTCAATCTTTGCATTTGTTGCTGTTTATTATTTCATACATGATTTGTCAAATCATTCTTTTGTTGCAATGGAGATCTCATATGATATTCTCTGTTAGTGATCATTCTATTTTCCTGATGAGGTTCATCTTATTTTCAGTTCATTGAAGAGTTCAAAGTTGATGGGTAGGGTAAGACTAGTTAGGCAATCCCTCCTTGTAATCGTTTATAGTTCTATACTTAGTAGAGAATATAAATCTGCAGAATACATTGACCAAACCTTTTTGTTTCTAAATTATCAATCATGAGAATTGCGTGCAGTTATATCTGATGTGGACTATTTTTTTATCATTTATTTGGGGCTTTGCACAGCAGGTTACCACCTTTGATAGACTGATATTGTTACAACAAAAGACCTTACAGTAATGAGTATGTAAATTAGATCCGTGTTTTTCTAAATCAGAAAGTGCAAAATAACTTGTATTTTCTTAATAAAAAGTGTAAGTTAATTTGTGCTTTTCAAAAATTTCGTAATGTTCAAAAAGAAATTTTAAATTAGAAAACTGTCTGTGACTCTTTTCTTGTATATTTTTATTGGAATCGGTTTATATGTCCTTCCAACTTGATATATATGTTTATATAGGTTCAATAAATAAACCAGATTGACCCATATTATGTTTGTAACACTCACCAACCAAACTGAGTTTGTTCCTTTAGGTAGGCCAACCATTTGATCGGTCCATTAATGCTACAATTTATTATCAGTCGTCCCATACTGTCGTATTTAAAAATAGCAATCGATTAATACAGCTTTGAAGGCTAAAGTCATCTTCTCAAACATAGAGAGTTTTTGGCTTTGGGGGAACAACTATCAATAAGCTTCCACCAATTTTTCTTAATAGCTTGAGCTTTACCGAGAGCCGACAATACAAATGAGATTACTTTACCATAACTATAATATTTCATCATACTCTCAGTGGCATCATTCACAGTATATGGATATGCAATAGCAGTATATACTTTATATTAGCTCCTCGGATCACCCTTTTTTGTACTTCAAACCTTGGTTGTTTAATTAGTTTGCTCGGACATAAATTGCCAAGGAGCATAGTTGCTCTTACTATGTCTAAATATAGTTCATATGGATCTCACATATCATATTCTTGTTTATTGTTTAACATGTGGTTCAGGATTACTAAAAAGCAGTGTATAGGGTTATAAATAAACCAACTGTGTTGATAGTCCGTCAAATGCATAGGAATGTCTTAGTTCACTAGGGTATGGTTTCCTTGAAACAATATTGCTCACTCTACGACATTGAAGGTTGTTGAGCAATCTACTTTCCAAAATAAAACAGATCAACTCTGCAAAGCAGTGCTTGCAAGTGTGGAACGACGACGATTGCAAGAGAAAATATGAACTAAGACTTGTAGAAGAAGAAGAACCGTACGAGTGATTTTTTTATGTCTTTCTGTTCAGAAATTCGAGGTCTATAATGATAGAGTGACTTTTTGTGTCTTTCTGTTCAGAAATTCGAAGTCTGTATGTTGTTGTATTGACATCCAACGGTCATATCATTTCGGAAAGGTTGTGACTCTTTAACCACCATTTGACTGTTTGAAATGTATCTCTTTTGGTTTAAAGAGATGCGACCGTTGATCATTGGCCCAATAAAAATAAAAAAAATCTGTGTGTATTTACAAATATATGTGCCACAATACGCTCATTCATCCACGAATGCGGGCGCCACCTGCTAAGTTAGCTCTTTCTTAGTTCAAACTCTAAACAAGTATGTACTAACGTGGTGGTTATCATGTAGGGCTGTCAATGAATACTTTCAGATACGGATGATGCTATATCCGCATCCGCATCTGAAAGCATTTTGAATATCAGATATCTGCATCGGCTAATGCAGATGAATATCATATAATTATCTTATCAGTCAACGCTTGATAAACCAAGAAACGGAAATTAAAACTTTATGTTTAACAACATTATTCTTCAATGTCATGGATTATAAAAGCATACAAAATCAATAAGTATAAATATAATAAATATTTTTTAGTAGTTAATATGTGTTAAATGCATAAATTATAAACTATACCTTAATAAAATAATAAATTTACATCATTTATTGTGCTAGAAATACATATGAAATTACTATAACTTTGACAAAAACAAAACGGATAAATTCTCGGATGCGGATGCCTTCAAATCCGCATCCGTTTTTCCGGATATTAGATATTTATCCGCTTTTTAAATACGGATGTAGAAGAATTTCAGATTTTTCGGGTATCTATTGATCATAGTCTTATTGCCACATCTTCACACACACACACGCACGCGCACACACACGCGTGCGTGCACACACACGCGCGCACACACACACACACGCGCGCGCACACACACACATGTGTGTGTAATATTTGCGATAAGATGTGTGACTGCTATGTTCCTTAGGTAATTAACGTCTTGGTCATTATTTTCCAACATAACAATTGTAACTTAGAGTTATTTTTAAGTACTTTTGATTGCTAAACATGTTCAGCAGTAACTTATAAGTTGTTAAAACCACTTACAAATTACTTATTTTTATTAATATGTCTAAACAATTTGTAGGAAGGTTGAAATAGGTCATTTAGAAGTTGGTAACAAATACTTGCTTATGACATATTTCAACATTTGCAATTAACGTTCTGTTACAATTTCAACTTTTACTCAAATGCTTAACGCTTTTATGTTTTACTTGTCACTTTTCAAAGTTATGTTTGATCAATTATAAAATTAGTTGGTTTCATATCGGCTCTAATTATCCTCAACCCTCTAAATGTTTAGAATTTGTGAGGAATGAGTCGCTACTAATGTAATGAAGATCGTAAAATTATAAATCATATAAGCTAACAATCCTTTAATACTGTAACCAAGGTCATATAAGTTTAGAATTTATGAGCTAACGATTATTTGCAATATATGTAGCTTGTGGCAGAAGTGTTTGGGACATACTTTGTGATATTTGCTGGATGTGCATCAGTAGCTGTAAATATAATTAAAGGAGGAACAGTGACATTTCCTGGAATTTGCATAGTGTGGGGTTTAGTTGTAATGGTTATGGTTTACTCTGTTGGTCATATTTCTGGTGCTCATTTCAATCCTGCTGTCACTATTGCTTTTGCCACTTGTGGAAGATTTCCTTGGAAACAGGTTTGCTCTTGCAAATTTTCTGCATTATAACTTACTGTTTATAGTTTATACTGAATTTATATTTTCATAGGTATGCTGGTAATTTTGATGACAAGAACATGTATAAGCTGTTACAATTTCCATTTTATCAAAAATTTGAGGTCGTTCTGTATAGAACTTTTTAGGATAACTCTGTGCAGCCACTAATGTTATTATACCACTTATTTGTGAACAGTAGTACCTATAGTTCTTTCGATGATTCAATAATTTCCGTAACAAACACTTTGCATAATTTATCCTGTTTGACATTGTCATGAAGATAATTTTTTTTGTTTTTTTTGTTTTTTTGGTACAAGCTATATCAAAATTTTAATACATGTACTACTTGGCGAAACTTTGTATATATTTTAGTTTTGATACACGTATACATGCACACATGCTAAATATTGGGTTATCTATCATAATTTTGGTACAACCCCTGTATTGAGAGCAAATCCCTGGTTTTAATCTTGATGTCCCCACGTACCAATTTATAATCTCGGTCATACATCGCCAAAGTATTTAATTGTTAAAAAATAAAATACTAATAAGTGAATGTGTTGATTTCAATTGGCACAGGGGGGGGGGGGGGGGGGGGACGAACGGTATTAGGACCAGGTGATTTGATCCTCTATCAAAGCTTTGCTCTTTGATATGTATGTTTTTGTTTTAAGCTATGAAAAGACAAGAAACATGCATAGGAAAACATGTAAATATTATACCAAAAAAAGAAAATAATTTATTCATAGAAAAATAATTAAGTAGGTCTAAGAATGGATTCGATTTTTTTCTGAAATCTGAGTTTTGGATCAATGACAGTTGTGTATTTTTCTAATTATTTGAAGTTTCTTACCTCATGTATTGTGATCATTTAATGCTTCCCACAATTTTGATCATTTAATGCTTCCCACAATTTTTACGGTAAATCAATACTAAATCAACAGACAATCGGTTCCAGCCTGACCCAAACTACCATGATTCATTGCGTTCATCTTGATCTTATCATACTATCCATTTATTAATAAATTGACTTGAATAATATGCTAAATACAAGATGGATGAATGTAAAAAGAAGATGAACAGGATATTAGCAATACATGCACCTCATTGAGTTGTTGACTTCACATTATGCTGCTTGTACCTATATATTCTGAATCCATTTTACTTCAATAAAATTGACTTTATTGATGTCCATTTTGCCAAGATTGTGAAAGTTATTCAATTATTCTATCACTATCCTAAATGCTTGCTTTCTGTAATTTTTTATTAACGCTTATAACATCTTCGATGTCATGTATTTTTAATATACAAGAAATGCATCTAATACCAAAATTATAGTATCCCTTGAAAATATGTTTTAACACTATCTTCGTTTAGAGGCCTAATTATTTAGCTTTACACACCCATGTTATAAAATATAAATCTTTTACAGATCATGTTGGCAGTATAACCTTTATAGTAAAAAATTAAAACTGCAGGTGCCTGCTTATATCATAGCCCAGGTAATTGGATCTACATTAGCAAGTGTTACCCTTCGCTTGCTTTTCGGAGGGAGTCGCGACCATTTCTTTGGAACTGTCCCTACTGGAACAGACTTCCAGTCTTTTGTTATTGAGTTTATCATCTCCTTCTACCTCATGTTTGTCATCTCAGGCGTTGCCACTGATAACAGAGCCGTGAGTCAGCTAATTTTAAAATTTGAAATTTAAATATTTGATAATTAAATAGCTCTAGATTTCGAGCATAGCACAATGCTTAGTCTTTTCTTTTACACTTAAACAGATTGGAGAGTTGGCAGGGTTAGCTGTAGGTGCTACTATACTCCTGAACGTACTTATAGCCGGGTAAGAGCGCAAGCTAAACAAATATCTGTTTAATGTATTGTAACTTTTGTAAAAACGCTCGCTTTTGAATTTTGAAATATAGAAAAGAGGAAATAAGAGGAGTATAATTTTGGTCATAGAAACTTTTAAGAATGCAAGTTTTTTCTTTGGTAGACAGTAATCAGGGTGTAATTCAAAACGTATTTTTAAGAATGATTTTTCGTGCATTAATCTTGGAAATAAAGAGTGAAGTATTATATGTGGTGGTGTTGTTATTATTGCAGGCCAATATCAGGAGCGTCGATGAACCCAGCAAGAACACTTGGGCCTGCACTGGTGATGAACCGATACAAAGGTATTTGGGTTTACTTTGCTGGGCCCATTGGCGGCACTATAGCGGGCGCATGGGCTTACAATCTGGTTCGCTTCACTAACAAGCCATTGCGTGAGATCACTAAAACTGGATCATTTCTTAAAAGCTTGCGAAACAATGGATCAAGATGATAAACCATACATACTGGAGGGGTGTTTTGTTTGTAGGAAAAATTGCATATACTTGGTAGGGATTATATGAAACTTTGTTTGAGTAGCAAATTGTTGTGTTTGAGATTGATGCATTTAATGTGAACATATGGTATAAAAGTGAACAAGTTTTTTTGTTTTTGTTTTTTTTAGGCTGATATTGTACTTGTTTTCTAAAAATCCCGTTAATATAATACTGAAAAACAGTTATATGGTTAAAATATGTTTCATATGCATGTATGTTACAAAATGTTGAACCTAACCTAGATTATCGATAAGTGATTTCCCCTCAGTCCAAAGTTCCTTCTAAAGGTTTGTATCATTCTACGCTTGCTTCAAAGCAAATGCCTCCCTCGTAACATTGATATTCCTAAAACCGACTACACCTTACTCTCTTGGTCTACACAAATCATTGAATTTTATCTCATGTAAACCCCCTTTGCAAATAAAATCAACACAAACCTTTTCAATTTTATCCAATGAGGCGTCAGGCAATTGGAAAATTTGTAGCCAGAAGTTAACTTTAGCATGAATAATGTGTGAATTAGTTCAATTCTTCGAGCAAAAAACAAAAGTCTATAACTTTAGCCTTGGCTCTTATCTCTAATAAAAAACAAAAGTCTATAACTCTAGCCTTGGCTCTTATCTCTAATACAAGAGATTAAGTAAGCACGTTCTATATCAGTAATTTTATTAGACGAAAGAGGGGCACCTAAGTATTTAACTTGTAACTCACCTTCTTTTACCTTAGGAATTTTTAGCACATTATTATTTTCTCTATAGAACTTGTTAAAATAAGATTTCATTTTCTATTCATTGACCTTTAGTCTCACAAATTCTTCCAACTTTTGAAAAATGTCAATGACAGTCCTTCAAGAAAGACAGTTTGATTTAATGCAAATGAGAAGCTCATCAACATATAACAGATAGCTAACTCTAGACTGAGAATTATGAATAGTTTGAATCATTTTATTGTGGCAAGATAGCTCCATTTGGAGTGAAAAAAATTCCATGGCTATCGCAAACAAGTACGGAGAGCGGAAATCTTCAGGTCTAATATCTTTGCTACTACGTATAAAACCGTTGGGAATACCATGAATCAAAATAGAGAAAATATGGGTAGTAGTAGTACATTCTGAGATCAAATAAATAAATTTATCAGAAAACTCTATACATCTAAGCTATGAAGAATGAAATTTATGTTAACCTTGCTGAAACGACTACTTTACAACTTCTGATATCTCGGGCAATGTAAGGTGACCATTTAGGAAGAAAAGAACTAAAACTACACAACCTATCATATATCTCACAGTGCATGGTATAAAATATAATAGTAAAACATGCTGATATAAAACAGATGTGACAGTAAATAACTGAAATAAATTCCAAAAGTCAGAAAAATAGATTGAAACATCAAACCACAATGTCGTAGAGTTATGCAAAAGAAATAACTCCAATAGAAACTGTCTTTAAGCAGAATGATAAAGATATTATTAAGCTCCATAGTAGTGAATATCGAAATAAGATAGAGTACATATAATTATATGTGGATAGCCACCTGCTCGTCTCCCGATCAACTATTCGTGCTCACTCCTCCCCTACCTCTAGTCTTCTCATGTGAGAGCACGCAGAGTAATAAGAAGCAAAACATAAAATACTAGGTCAGACAAAGTCTAGTGTGAGTGGTAAAATTTGAAGTATAGAAAATAAATGGAACACATAATATGGTAAACCATACCTGACATGTTCCTGCATCCAAAAAGTTCTAGCATAGAGGAGTGTATATTACTCTAATAAAATCAGTAATATGAGTGTACTCTACATTTGAGCACTGGGGTGTCTAAATGTCTACATCAGCAATACCTATATCTACGTCAATGCCACCTACATCTAATGGCATCTCTATGGTGATAAATGATTCAAACAAGCGTAGCAAACATCATCTATTCAAACATTCAATCACTCTATGCGTTGGATATATAGTACGTTTAGTTCCATATCTCCACCACAAAGCTAGTCTGGTACTGTCTTCCTACTATGTATGAAGTTCTATGGTCGGGAACTATCTAAACAACAACATCTGTCATTCAACCTGCTCCCTAACCTTCCTTGGGAAACATTTCCATCTTGACTCATGGTTTGCTATTCTGCTTTAGCAGTTCGACTGGTCGTTATTAGATTCGTTCATAAAGAAGAAAGAATCGTCAATCTGAACCATCCCGCATATGCCATTCCAAAATGCTCAAATCTAAAGTTGCTTCTGATAAAATTTACTTTCTTTAAAAATTTAGAGCTCTTTACCATGAGTTCAACATAAAAAAGGACGTCCAAAATAGATATCGTATGCAAAATTTACGCCAATTTGAAGTTGACTTGGAACGAAAGTAGTGTTCCGACCCGGATTTAAGAAATGTCGATTTGGATGTTAAGGAATTACAGAACCGGATTTCATGAAAGCACCGACCCAGATATTAAGGATGCACTATGTAACACACCATAATTTTAACAACACTAAAGATGATAAATTAAAGAATACTTAAATAAGTATTTAGAATTAGATGAAATGGACTGCGCCATTGCATTTATCTCGAAATTATGGTCAAAATAGACACCTGGTTTGCGTAAAACGGACACCGTATGAAAAAGTTATCAAGGTTTGAAATTTGTATACGCATAAGATATATATATATATATATGTATGTATGTATGTATGTATGTATGTATATGAATAAAATAAGTCCAGAATTCAAAACAATTCAAAAAACGAGCAGCGAGAGGGAGCGTGAAAAATCCAGCCCACGGATGTCGACCCCATCAAGGGAGTGTCGACCCATGGGTCGACAAACCAACGGAAGGGGGGGTGTCAACCCCCTCACCGCAGATCTGGGCAGATTCTTCTGTTTGAATGTGGACCCCTTTCTTGGCTTGGTTCGTTGGTTTTAGGCAATAAATAAGACCTCATTTCTCTTGTTTTTACACACCAAAAACAATGGAGAAATAGATGCTGCCTCTGCCCAGATTAAATTAAGCCTTTTCTTCTTCAACAATCAAGTCATTCAAGTTTAAAGATCTATGATTCAACATCTGCAACTATTCTTCTGTCTCTTAGATCTATTCTCTGTGAGTCTATGTTATTTTTAGATAGAAATAATTAAAATGTAATCTTGACATGCCTATGAATTAGATCTAAGCCTGAGACTGTTGGAATCATATCAGATCTGCTATTATTTGTATATCTAATTCACTAATTAGATCTCATCATGTCTGTTTATGATCATGACGCTATGCATAATCAATCTTGTTATTACATGCTCATCAGATCTGTTCTTATATGCTTATTTCTGTTCATCAGATCTGTTCTTATATGCCTATTTTTGCTATCATATGCCCATTTCTGTTATTGTTGGTTTTATGCCTATTCTGTCCTTCTCTCTTTCATTCCCTTTTTATTTTTATAGCCAGGCTACTTTCGAGCCTATGCCGATATCGCTGAAATATGCGTACGAACGAAATTGGGTTAAATTGGGAATGATTGGAAATGGTAATTTGGGGGAATAACTTGTACTTCGAATCACGATTGGAATTTGGGGGCATAAAGTATATTGTGAAATTGGACTAAAAAAATTGGGGCATGATTTATATGGTAAGTTATGACTTATGGTTTGGGACATTTAAATCTGCAGGCTTAATTTAAGATTAGGCGAAACATGTTAATAGAACTGTAAAGAATCTGTGAAGCCCGTTTAATCTGTTAAAATTGGGGCATAACTTGTATTCGGAGATTTGGGGCATAACTTGAATTGAAAACATGAATATGAATTAGAGGCATAAACCAAACTTTGATTAAAGATCTAAATTTGGGGCATATGATACATGATGAATATGACTTGGGAAAAAAGGGGCATGAAAACCTATAATGACATAGGAATAATTGGTTAATAATAGAAATGCCTAGAATTACAGTAATTAGAAACTGTAACCGTGCTTAGATACGAGGTTAGATTACACTTATGGTAGAAGTCTGCCCGGAACCGCCCGGCATATCCAGTGTCTGCAAATGGTGAATCTAATGTGAGGGATCTAAGTGTATAAAAACGTGACGGTGCTAAGACACGAGGTGAAGTCCGACTTGTGGAAGAAGTCTTCCCAGACCCAATCGGCATATCCAACATCCGCAAGTGGTAGACTTAATGTGGGAGGTCTAGCGCATTATAACCGTAAAAGAATGTATGGTATTGAACTTGTAATACTTAACCTGTTTGAATCCATAAGGATTGTATGAACCTGTTAAATCTGTGGGGTTAAGTAAACCTGTTAAATATGTGGGGTTAAGTAAGCCTGTTATGTATGTGGGGTTAAGTAAGCCTATTAAATCTGTAGGGTTAAGTAAACTGTTAAATCTGTGGTTGTTATACGAAGTTGTTAATCTAGAAAACTTAACCTGTTAAATCTGTTAGGGTTATATGGACCCGTTAACTTGTGAAAGTTTAACCCGTAAATCTGTAGGGGGTTGTGTGAATCTGTTAAATATGTTAGGCATAACCTGTTAAAATCCAAGTCAATTGGGGACACAAGATATGTAAGGGTTGGCTTGTGTCATCTGTTGTGTGGGACTATATCCATATTAGTCAGTAACCCATTCTGGTATTAAAGGGGGACTCCGCACTAGGTAGGGGTCAGGGCACTCTTACTGAGCTGATTGCAAGAGGTTCACCAGGGAGGAGGTGTGTACTGGCGCATTCTAACGGACTCATGTGCGTGCATGAGTATGGCCTGCTCTAGGAAAATAAGCCGATGTAGCACCAGTAAATAGGTCTGTGTCCTTCTGTAGGTTTCCACTTTAGGAAGTAATACACCCTACTATCGGGCCGACACAGGGTATTTACGAGATAGGGAGCCTATCGATTAGAAGGTAGCAATCAGGGTATATCTAGTCCTATCTGTTTCTGTGGGGTACATGTATTTTTGTTTGGGTTTACACCCGTTATTTCTGTTTAGGTACCCATTAATTTTGTTTGGGGTAAAACCCGCTACTAGAGTACACTTTAAACTAACATTATATTTCTGTTGGTATCATCCTGTTTCTGTTAAGTAATTAGGAAGTATGTAATCATGTTACATATCTGTTATACTAATATTGGTGCAGAGAAAGAGAAAGTAGTACAGAAGCGCAATACCTGTTCTGTTCAGTTTATCCTGTTATACCTGTCTTATGACACTGTTATCTCACTCTCCAGTTTATATGCCTGTCATAATGCTTTTACTTATTTATATGCTAAAAGTAACCGGACTTTCCAGACTTTATGTCTGACCCATTTTGTTTCCTTTTCCCTCTCTTCCGTTTCCCCCCAGGTTCTTAGGGTGGGAATAGTCGGGCTTGACTTGGGTTCTCTCTTCCATTCTGCTTGGAGCTGCTTTGATGTACCACTTGATTTCTTGTCTTCTCTGATATGGCTATATTTTGGGGATTATGCTTTTTATGTATTTCTGTACTCTGATGATTTTAAGTACAAGACATAAGCTTTATATTAATGTAATGGGGTTTCAGTACTTCAGACTTATGATATAACTAGGTTTTGAACCACTATGTTTTCTGTTTAATAAAGTTTTAAATTCCACTGCTATTTTATATCTGTCTTATAATGTTTCCGTTTCTGTTTACCTATAACGCTTCACGAAACATAATGCTTTCTTTTAACGAGTGACATTAACGGATGTGGGGTGTCACACACCGACCTAGATTTTAAAGAAGCTTTGAACCGAATTTTACGGAAGCACTGACCCGAATTTTAAGGAAGCATCGACCCAGATTTAATTTCTTTATGTGTCCTTTGTTTTTTGATAATTAACTTGAAATTTGAAACGTAGACTCTTCAGGATATTCTCTGGCTCCCATAAAAATTCCTTCCAATTATGGGCACTTTTAGTTTTGGTTGATCCGAGCCTATTTAACCATAACTCCGCCGCACAAACTCCAAACGAGTCCAAATTTCTCATACAACATCTGGAGACCTTTCAGCTTGTCTCCTCCTAATTTGGTGTGATTCTGAGCAATTTAGATTTATGGATTTTTTTGCAAGATCCTAGTTTTAGGTTGTCATTCGTAGGCGTTCTCAAACATTCAAGGCACAACAAACCAAACATGAAATCATAAGAAAATGGCATACAATAATATACAACATCAACTAAATAACCCAACTATTTTATAGAGTTCAGATTTGAAATAAAAATCATAATTTGCACAGATCTTCAAGTGGTTTCATAAGACAACGTCGTCATCTAATTCCTAACCTTTTAAATTCATGGTTTTAATAAAAATTATAAGGTTTATAACATGTTTAACTTTTCAGAATACTTTTAAGATTAGAAAATGCAAATTCTGTAAATAAGGTTAAATCACTCACTCGTGTCTATGAAATCTCAAATCTAAATTGTATAGAATCTAAATAGATCTCCCCTCCTAGCAGTCATAGGTATATTTCTCTAGTTTGGATCTATTAACTTCTATATTTAGAATTAAGTTTTTATGGATATTTTTAGTTTTGGATGATGAAAAGTTTGTTTTAATGGAGGTAGAAGGTCTAGGCAAGAAGGAGAGAGAAATGAGATGATAAAAATGAATTACAGTAACTCATTTCATCTCTTTATCTCCCTAATCGCGAAATCCATAATGGATCTACTTGAAAATGAGCCTAAATGGCTGGGAATGGGCTATTTGTTTCTTTAAAATTCTTCTAACAGCTTTATCTTCCAAATGGTTTACCCGTTTTCAAAATATAACCGCTCAACTGAAAGGAAAACCATTATCCTGATCCAATGGAAGTGGTTTCAAATCAAAATTCCATCTTAATTTGAAGGTATGTACGAAATAAGATTTCATCAGGGATAAAATGGTCACCGAAAATCCAAGAAAATCCCAAAAATGAGAAATGTCTTTATATAGTCATCTCTTAAAATTATAGAATGATACGACCTTGTATGAAAATAATATTTCATATTTACGTTTAAAAACACTATAACTGCGGGTTGTTGCATTCTCCCCCTTTAAGAATTTCGCCACCTGAAACTCCATAAACGATTCAAAAGGGTCATCCTGAAGGCTTAATAACCATATGCAATCATCAAAAGCCAAATATGCATCCATATCAAACAAAAAGGAAAATAATAAACTAATCCTTTCCTAGCATGCATAATTCTATACTAACATTAATGACATCTCCTATGAAAATAAAAACGTTAACAAAAAATCTTACTAAGTAAAGTGCTCTGGATGCAACTTCCTCATGCTTTCCTCAATCTCCCAAGTGCAATCGTTCTCACTTCCTCTCCATTGAACCTTCGTTAACTTCGCCACTTTCCTCCTTAACTGCTTCATATCATGTCTAGAAATACGAATTGGTCTACAAGGTTTCGAAGTTTTTGGCCAATCTCGATGTCATCCAATTGATCTGGTGCAATGGTTGTGTTAGGGTTATGCACAAATTTCCGCAATTGAGAAACATGTAATGTATTATGCACTCCTTCCATTTTCTATGGAAAGTATATTACATAAGCAAGGTTTCCAATCTTTCTAATACCTGGAAAAGACTACAAATCTTGGTGCTAATTTCTCTCTTCTATTGAATCGAACAACACTTCTCAAAGGAGAAATCTTGACAAATAATACATCATAGACAGAGAAACCCAAATCTCTATGCCTTCTATCGGCATGATTATTTTGTTTTCCTTGAGTGGCCTTCATCCGCTACCAAATAAGCTCAATCTTCTCAAAGGTCTCCTTCGCCGTCTTTGGCCCAAGTATCAGCTTCTCGCTAGCCTCCAACCAACATAAGAGAGCATTACACAGTCGTCCATACAATGCCTCAAATGGTGCCATACCAATGCTCTACTGATAATTATTGTTGTATGTGAATCGACAAAATGCAAACGATCGTCCCACGAGCCAATAAAGTCTATTACGCAAGCACAGAGAAGATCTTCTAAGATATGATTCACTCTCTCGGTTTGACCATCCGCCTGAGGGTGATAAGATGTTATAAAGTGCTACCCAGTCTCGAGTGTTTCTTGTTAGCTCCTCCAAAACTCACTAGTAAATAACTGGTCTGGGTCACTCACAAATCTCTTCGGTATACCATGGACTCGTACAATCCTTTCACATACAAATCAGCCAGCTTGGCTTCCATACTATTCGACTTGATAGGTATAAATCTAGCTTTCTTGGTCAACTAATCAACTATGATCTAAGGCCCTAATTGAGTTCTTGGCAGTCCATTGATAACGTCAACTGACACCTGTGACACCCCACATCCGTTAATATCACTCGTTAACAGAATGCATTAAGGTATGTGAAGCATTATACGTAAATAGAACAGAATCTCAAAAGACATAAATATAAAATAGTAGCGGAAATTTAAAACTTTATTATCCAATAGAAAACATCATGGTCTCAAAATCTAGTTACAACATCAGACTGAAATACTGGAAAAAAGTACATCAAATAAAAACATCTGTCTTACGCTAAAAACCATCAAAGTACAAAAATGAAAAGTCATAGTCCCCATAAGTCGCCATAAACAACCAGACAAGTAGTCAAAGTGATACATCGAAGTAGAATCAAATCCAAGCAGAAACATAAGAGAGAGTCCTGATCAAGCCTGAGCGTTCCCACCCTGAGAACCTTGGGGGAAGGAAGAGAGAGAAAAGGAAACAAAATGGGTCAGACATAAAGTATGGCGAGTCCAGCTACTTTTAGCATATAAAGAAGTAAAACTATCATGAAAGGCATATAAACTGGATGAGAGTTAACAATATCATATAACATGTATAATAGACTGAACAGGATAAACAGAATGAACAAAGTATATTATGCTTCTCAAATACTTTTCTCTGTTCCAATAATAGTATAACAGATATGTGACGAGATTAGGTACCCCTAATTACTTAACAGAAACATATGTAGACTTAGGTGTACTTCTAGTAACGGGTTTTACCCCAAACAGAAATAATAGGTACCTAAACAAAAACAATGTGTGTTACCCTAAACAGAAATAACAGGCACCTAAATAGGAATAGATGTACCCTAATTGCTAACCCCAGCTATCGGCTCCCTACCATGTAAATACCCCGTGTCAGCCCCATAGTAGGGTGTATTGCTTTCTAAAGTGGCAACCACCAGAAAAACACAAACCTATTTATAGGTGTTATGGCGGCTTATTTTCCAAAGCAAGCCGGGTCCATGCACGCACATGACTCTGTTGGAACGCGCCATGGGAACACCTTCACCCAAGTGAACCTTTTATAATCAGTTCAGTAAGCGTGCCCTGACCCTTACCTAGTCTGGGGTCCCCCTTTAATACCAGAATGGGTTACAGACTGATATGGGACCCATACAACAGATAACACAAGCCACCTCTTAGGCTTGTATCCCCAATTAACTAGGATTTTGACAGGTTATGCCTAATAGATTAACAAGCCCTCATAACCCCAACAGATCAAACATGTTAAGTTTAATGGGTTCGTATAACCCTCCATAGATTTAACAGATTTACTTAACCCTACAAATTCAACATGTTTACTTAACCCCACCCACAGATTAAACAAGCCACAAATTAGCATGTTTATATGTATATAACCCCTGCAGATTAAACAAGTTAAGTATTACATGTTAACAGGTATGCATAACCCTCAACATGTTTCACAGGTTACTTACAGTTTCATTAACATGTTCCACTTCATCTTTAAATTAAACCTACAGATTTATATGCCCAACTCTCAAGTCATAATTCACAGTATAAGATATGCCCCAAATTTTAGCCATGATTCATAGTACAAGTTATGCCCCCAAATTACCATTTTTAATCATTCCCAAATTATTCCAATTTCGTTCGTACGCAAGTTTCAGCTATATTGGCCTAGGCTCGAAGGTAACCTAGGCTATAAAAATAAAAAGGGAATGAGAGAGGGAAGGACATAATAGGCATATAAAACAAAATAAGCATATAGTAACAGAGATGGGCATGTGACAGCAGAAATAGGCATATCAGAAATAGGCGTATAAGAACTGAACAGCAGATCAGGTGTACAGAAGAATACATGTAATAACAAAACTGTTTAGAGATGTGTTAACCAACTTTTTGGTCTGGTTCCTAAAAGTACATAAGACTCGCTCAACTCAACGCTTCGCCTGGAGCTAAGGCCGAGTGGGACGCCTAGGAGCGAAGGAGACAGGGTTGAAGAGGGACCGCACCGCCAAGGGCCTAGCAGCACCACTAATACATTTTCGAACCAAGGTTTCGAATCCTTAGGAGTCGCGAGCCCGAACCTCGAGGCCCTAAACACCCATGCATATGGCCTTCGCACCTCTCGTAACGTGAAATTCGTATCCCTTGGGGTGAGGAATTCGCACCCAGCAGGGTGCGGAATTCACACCCAGCAGGGTACGAAATTCGTACATTGGGGTGCGAATTTCGCACCGCAGGAGGTACGAAATTCGTACCCTTCGGGGTACGAAATTCAAACCCCTCGGGGTGCGAATTTCATACCCCCGAAGGGTACAAGTTTCGTGCCCGGCAGGGTGCGAAATTCGTATCCTATGGGGTACGAATTTCGCACCCTGCGAGGTGCGAAAATCGCACCCCAAGGCGGGGTACGAAATATGCATGGGTGCGGGGTTCAGTTGCAAAATTCTAGGTGTGGTCCCCCATTTCTGCCTACTCCTACCTAACCCCTCTCCTATAAATATCCCATGGCCTCACACTTCAAAGTGGTTGGAATTCTATCACTTGGGACCTTTAGGGAGCTTCAAGAGCCTCTTTAATGGCATCTCCTCTTTAAGGAAGAAGAATGACTAAATTGCCTTTTTCCCAAATACTTAGCATATGATGACTATGAAAATGAATGTAATAAGATATGATGAGTTAGCCACAACTTTGTAATCCTTGGTGATAAATAATATTCCAACGACTCTTCAAAGTGGACGTAGGCCTCTCTCGAGGCCGAACCACTCTAAATCTCTCGTGTCATTTACCGCTTTCCGCACTTGTTTACACGACCGCAACTATAATTCCTAGTAATTGGAATCCTTAGTGTTTACGACATTTTTTGCCGTCAACATTTGGTGCTTTCACCAAAAAACTCAGATTTGCGCCTTTATCGCACATTGTTATCTCGACTTCGACGAGCTTTAAGTTCCTTTGTTAAAACCTATCACTGAGTCCACTCACGATGGAAAAGCGACTAAAGAACGAAATGATCGGCTCTTCAGCTACAGTCGAAGCCGGAACATCCCAACAGGCTCCCCCGGCGAATGCCTCGACCACTAATGAAAACATTCCTCCTACTGTGGACCCCGAAGCTCTCGCAACGCAAGTGCAGATCCGCGTGCTTAGTGAAAATATGAGAACACAGTCGTCAAGCTCAATCAAGCATTAAGGAATAACATCGAACTTATGCGACAACTTCAAGAAAGTCAGTGCATCGTCGCTGGAATTCGGCTAACTCGGAACAATGCTCGACCTCGACCAACTATCTCGGAAACTTCCTCTTCCGAGTCGAGGGGCCCGCATCAAAGAAGGAGGTTTAGCCTCATCAACAACGTCACTGCACGGGCCAACGCACTCGACAATGGTAACGACAGTGGTTACGCCAACGACAATGGGAATGGCAACGACGACCAAACTACAGTCATATACAACGAGGGGGCACAATACCGAAATCGCTCTCGCTTGATCATCAATGGCGGACCGGGTCCGACCGACCAACCTCTTCCTCGACAAAACCCAACGATAGCCGATAGTGATGATGGGCATGCTATCCCAGCGGCTCGCGCTCCTCCGGAACAGGATCCACATCAACCCGCTCTGCCTCATCATCTGCACCAGGACCCGATTATAGATGTCGAGGACATGGAAGAAGACGACCTGGACATTCATCATAGAAGACGCCCTCGTAGCTGAACTCCAGAACCTCGCCAAAATCCCTGGATCCTGATGGCTGATCCCCATCCAACTTATCTCCTCGACATGGTCCGTATGATCACGCGGGAAATGCGAGAGAACATACATGACTCATGGGATGCCCATATTAGGCGTAATCCCTTCACAAGAATAGTAAACGAGGCCGAGTAGCCACGGCGCTTCTTCATGCCACATAATCCACTCTGTGATTGCTCCACCGATCCTTGTGCTTTCTTGAACCGGTATGAGTGACAAATTGATTCAAGCCGAGGCAATGATCCAGTCAAATGCAAGTGCTTCCTATCCGGGACCACTTTACTTTGATTCTCTCACCTCCCACTTGATTCCATCAACAACTTCGGCCAACTAGCGACAGAATTAGTCAAGCAATTCAGGGTGCATATCTCGACTCAAAAGAATGCCTTTACTTTATCCATCCTGTACCAGGGGTCCACTGCGTTTGTTAAAAGCTACCTTTCCTGGTTCAACATCGCCCTCGCCTAGGTCGAAGACCCAGATCCTCGCACCGTGCTCTTTCAACTAGCAAAAGGTGTCCTCCCTACTTCCGAGGTCGGGGCGTGGATCGACCGGAAGCAGCCTAAAAGCGTAGATGCTTTCTACGAAAAGGAAGGGCAGTACTTATGCCAAGAGGAAGCCAGAAGAAACCGGATCTTCGAGACAAGTCGCCCCGACAACCTACAAATGGATGCTGCAAATAACAACATTAAGGGAAACAAGTCGGAGAGCCCTTTGATCAGAACAAGGGGGCAAGTCCTTGCAGGTAAAGACCCACTAATGGTAGGTAGGGTGGCTGAAACAACGCTCAAGTCCCAACTGAGCCAAGAAAACCCGTTCCTCACCGCGCTTTCGAGACCTACACCTCATTGAATGAAAACTTAGAAACAATTTACCTTGAGATGTGCAACACACTGCCATACAAGAAACTGCGCAGGGAATCTGCTGACTTCGGGAAAAATACCAGCAGGTACTGTTGTTACCACAACGTATACAGACATAATACCAATGAGTGTCGCTAGCTTAAGGACGCGATCGAGAAACTTATCTGTGAAAAGCGACTCGAACAGTACGTCCAAGAACCCTTTCCACTCGAAGTTAATTCAAATCCTCCGGCGTCAGTACCTACGGCGCCCGCTAAGACGGCCCCAGGTCCATCTAACCCAAGGCGAGGAATCGTAATCAACACTATATGTGGTGGACCTTATCCCACGCATGATGGCTTTTGGAAAATGGAAGGATATGTGAGTTTCATTAAGCATGCTACTTACGAAGCCTGCTCCGCTTCGGATGAAGTCGTCCCATCCAAGCTCCAAAAATACATGCGAGACGACATTGTCTTCCGCAAAAGGGACTCTATGGGGATTGAAATCCCGACCACCGATCCACTGGTTATCACAGCTCAGATCGGTGCCACCTCTGTCTGAAATGTATTGATTGATTCGGGAATCTCGATCAACATCATTTTCAAAGCTGCTTACGACCAGATGGAATTAGAAGCAAGGGACTTGAAACCGTGTCGCGCCACGATCCACGGATTCAACGGAGCTTCTAGCGGCCCAGTGGGGGTGATCGATTTTCCTATAGAACTCGGCGAGGAGGATCGGAGCCGGGTCCGAATCCTCACTTTTGTGGTCATCAACATCGATTCCCCTTACAACATCTTCTTTTGATGTCCTTTTCTCACAGAGTTCCGGATTTGCATGTCGTCTTGGTCCCTCCTAAAGAAATTCCAGATGGAATACGGGATTGGAACAGTGAGAGGCGACCAATCAAACACCAGAGAATGTTATCCAATAGAATGGAAGAACGCGCGCAACAAGGATCAGGGTAAGACCATACCCGCGCATTCATGTGCCAAGACTAACTCCGCATAGCAATCAGCAACGTCTGGGCCATGGCACATGCGCCACTGCCGTCTTTCCGACGACCTCGATCCAAGGAAGGACGAAGAGTCCGAATACGAGAGGGCTACTCTGGTAGAACCTATAGAGGACATTCCAGTCAATCTCGACGACCCATCAAGCGTGTTAAAGATAGGATTGCAACTCCATTCCACAATCAAATAAGATCTTATGAATTTCTTGAAGGCTAACCTAGACGTGTTCGTATGGACCCACTCTGACATAAGAGGCATCAACCCCGCGGTTGCTTGCCATTGCCTAAGTATCGATCCTACAATGCCTCCAATCAAGTAGAAGCGCCGATCCCTGGGACTCGAAAGGTCCAAGGCACTCGACGAAGAGGTAGACCATCTACTCAATAACAACTTCATTCGTGAAGTCGACTACCCCGAATAGGTCTCCAATCCGGTCCTGGTCAAGAAAGCCAACGGTAAATGGCGGACATGCGTTGACTTCTCCAATTTAAACAAGGCATGTCCCAAGGATAGCTTCCCACTGTAACAAACAGGCGAGTTCGGTCCTGAAAATCGACACAAAACACCATGTCGAACATTCAAGCATCAAAAACACCAGAACGTTATTAGAAAGAAATTAGAGGGTGAGATAAGAAAGAAAGAACGTTAGAATAGAAGAACAAGAAAAACCAATATAATACAGAGTCCCACATCGCAGCGGAACAAAATATAATATATAAATAAACTTTATTGAGAGGTTTGAAATAAAAACTTACAATCATCAGAGTACATCAATACATATGGACATTTATAATAACCTGTCTTCATATATATAACACACAGCGGAATAATAACGGTATAACATCATACGTTTGAATTCCTTCAACTCGTCTTTGGACTTCACAGCATACGATAACCTGATCATGTACAACCCGGTCTAACTCGAGCATTACAAACACCAAGTCAGTCTGGTGAACTAGAGTGAGAAAAACTCGTTAAGTTTATAAAGAGAACCATCCAACTTGATTTTAAAGTTCAAAAATCTTTTCGAAAGAAAAGGATAATCGTAAGACCAGATCCACAGATAAATACGAACGGTTTTTACCTTATGATAACCCAAAACATTTTTTTGAAATCAATATCTTATTCTGATATTATAATAATGTCTAAATACAAATAAATAGAATCTAACAGACGCTTGCATCTCATGCTCAACATATATAGTTATTTCCCACCTATCGAGGTGAGTTCAATACTATACCACTTTTCAAAACACATATTTAAACATTTCCATTTTGAAATTCATTTCAAATAACCTTCCAAAGTTTGTAAAACAAATTTTAAAATTTCGCTGGATCTTAAAATTTTCTTATTCTTAACACAAATCCACTTACAAACACTTCTCCCTGTTTTCAGAATTTTAATTCCAGTTCAGATTTAATTTATCTGATTTCATATTTTACGAACTCAAATTGGTTATTTATATAACCATTTCAATTTTAATCAACCAACACATCCAACATACTGTAATCATTCGAATATAAATATTTTCTTTATATCGAAATATACTTTGGGTAAAATTATCTCATTTACCCTCTTTCAAAACATACTGTGTCGGTTTATCGTATTCAAGTGTTTAGAAATCCTTATCAATACAGTGGATCAATTTGATCGACCAGAATTCACAAACTACTCAACCAATAAATCTCCACAATACAAAACAATTTTTATATCAAATAACAAATACGTTCACTCGTATATATACACTCAACTCAATCTAGGGTATTTATAACCCCATCTCTACTGAGTCACGCCACAGAGCGAAGGTAATCACTTAACCTTCAGCTCTGATACCACTGTAACGAACTGGGATTTTCGACTCCGAAAATCAACACAAAATTACCATGTTGACTATTCAGACATCGGAAATACCTGATTCATTAATAGAAAGAAGTTAGAGGGTGAGAATAGATACGATAGAAAATTGGAATAGAAGAAGAAGAAGAAGAAGAACACAATCAGAGTAAACACAAATCTCACAACGGAACGAATGAAATATATTATAACATAACTTTGTAATAAAACAGTATATATATACAATAACATTATCAGAGTACAACACTTACACACAGCGGAAATAACAATAGCTATATAGTCCTGAAGCCTCCTGCTTCAAACTCCTCCAAGTATATCTGTAAAGACCTGAACTACTTGACTGCCCGTACAAATTTTGGGCACCCAAGAGTTTAGGGAAAACAAAACAAAATAAACTCGGGGTCAGTCATGAGACTGGTGTGAGTAAACTCAAATCATCGGTTTAACTTTTCAAAATCCTTTTCAGAAGAAAAGATAATCGTAAGACCAATCCACACATAAACACGGATGGTTTTTACCTTACGATAACCCAAAACAGTTTTTGAAATCAATACTTCTCTGCTATTATAATAATGTTTAATCACAAATAATTAGAATCTAGCAGAACGCTTGCATCTCACGTTCTACATATAGTATACAAACAAAACCGCGACCGCTTATTGGAGATTGGATTCCAACTATGACAAGGTATGGGACCACCTGCCGATAGTGTATCTCTAGAGACGAAAACGTTGGGTTCAACAAGAACATCTTGCAACCCGGCCCACACATGACCGACCACTCATTTCGCTTGAGTGTATCGAATGTATATCACCAACGGTTGGGAGCTACCCACCGTCTTCCTGAAAAGGGACAACATCGAACATAGATATAAGAATGAAATGGATTTTCTCTAGATAGGTGATACACACCCTAATGGGAGCGACCCACTTAGCCATGTTGCCTGCCTGATTTCTGTCATTTCCCGGTTGATGAGGCTTGAGGTCATTACGTATCTTTTGAAACACTTGACCACCATTCACTTTGAATGCCACATCGTCATACCCGTCAAATCACAAATTGATTTCCCTAAAAATACCACGGGTATAAAGCTAAGAGAAACGAATTTCTCCGCCACCAAACGTAAGTACGTTTGAAGAGATCAACTTACGCGATCCGTTAGATATACTTTATCAGACATTCGTCCATTCACGTTGTCCTGGGATTGAACAAACTGAAGGCACTATTCTATAACAGGATAGTCCTTGCATAACTCCGTCTTCAATATTCGATCGCAACGCTAACGTCCATACAGAGTGGTTTTCAGATAAAAATTTGATCCCGGTCTCTTTGTATCGACAACGTAAAAATGGTCAAAAACTTTGATAGTCGGTGATTTAACTATCAAAGAAAAACAGGTGTGCAAACGACGATATTATTTCTAGATGGAAATTCTATCGATCAATCATCAATTCACACTTATCTCTTTCTATAAAATTATCTTTAATTTATCCATTGTCCCATTTCTATATATTTGTAAATTCTTATTTTCTAAATTTAGAAAATATATATCATCAATCATTGGAAAATATTTCCATCTCTGTTTCACGTATTACTGACATTCCAGTATTCTTTCTCATCAACATTTCATTTTCTATGATTAGAAAATATCTCTGATTATATTTGGAAAATGTTTCCAAAATTTATCCATTTGATTTAAATAGATGTTTAAATAAAACATCACTAAGCCAATTTAAACCATTACACTCATTAACTAAATTCACTTAATCAATCTTAACTATCGAACCTTACCCATCTCTTAGTTAAAAACGAAGTCAGTCAAGTTGGGGTATAATTACCTCTCAGACCTTAACTGAACAACATTTCTAACCTCGAAATAGACAAAGCGCACCTTTCAATTCTTTAACGAACTTCCTTACGAAACTCTCAGATTCTATTTATGAATCCTCTTCTTTATTTTAAGACATTGGTTATAACTATAGCGTTATAATCCCTTCTTCTTAAATATCCAACTTCAAAATATAGCTTTTATTCCTTAATTTAACTAAATAACTAAACCACTAATTTATTAATAAATAAGTAAATCTTGATTAAACTGGAAAGTAAATATTACTTACCGAATTCGATATAATCGAATTCAATGTATAATTCTCTTTTTTGAATACTCTCTATTCGATAACTCCTTTTTGAATAAACTATATTCGATAACCCTTTCTTCGAATAACTATATTCGATAATCTCTCTTCGAATGATTTACATTCAATTAACCCTCTTCGAATGATTTACATTCGATTATCTCTCTTCGAATGATTTACATTCGATTAACTCTCTTCGAATGATTTACATTCGATTAACTCTCTTCGAATAAACTATATTCGATTAACTCCCTTAATTCTGTTCGAATACTATTTCGAATAACTCCTTTAATTCTATTCGAATAAACTATTTCGAATAACTCCTTTGGATTAACTCATTTGGATTAACTCGGTTTGATTAACTCATCTTGACTAACCCAACTCAATTAACTCAACTTATTTAACTCAACTTATTTAACTCTTATCAAATAACTAATATTCGATTAATTTATATTCGAATAACTATGTCTGCTTTAACTTTATTTCGAAAGGCTAATATTCAATTTAACACCATTCGCTTGACTCTAGATCGCAGCGATCACAATGGTTACGCCTGATTCCCTCAGGAAACATCCGACCGCCGTAGGCTATCTGCAGCCCTGCGAATTACGCTAGCAGTCGTACAAAATGGCAACACACCCTAAATAACCATGTTTGCCTAACTCTATCTCAAATAACTATATTTGATCAACTCTAATTGAATAACTAATATTCAATTAATTCTAATTTGATTAACTATGTTCAGTTAATTTTAATTCGATTAATTAACTCTAATCGATTTACTCTAACTGATTAATTCTAACTGATTAACTCTAATTGATTAACTCCTTTGATTAACTCTACGTCCCTATTCAGTTTCAATTATCGATGCTGAAATCGATTCTTACTTCTCTATATAAGTCCCGACTTATATATTCTATTTATCCAATGATAAATATCTTGTTTAATTTATAAAATATTATCTATCTTCTCAATCTGTCTGTTAGGATAGATTCTATTTAAAATTCTTTGCTTTAAATCCATATCATGTTATACCCGTGTGCGAAGCACGGGTCTAAACCTTTCAAATATAAAATTCTCCTTTTATATAATTCTAGTCATTTTTCAAGTATTTCCTTTTATAATCTATTTATTTACGAAATAAATCCCCTTTTTGAAAATTCTATTTATTATATAAAATATTTTCTATTTATAAAATCTATTGATTTTATAAGTAATCCTTTGATAATCCAACTATTTCCTTTCTATTTACTTTACACATATTTCCCCTTTCTATTCTATTTATTTTAAATAAATATTCCCTTTCAATTCAATTTGTAAATGGTTTACAAATATTTCTTTTCAATTCTATCTATTTGATTAACAAATAAATATCCCTTTTAAATCTATTTATTTTCTAGATAAATATTTTCGTTTTTTATAAAATCTTTTGATTTTATAAATATTTCTTTTTCAATAAAACGTTTAAAATTTCCTTTTTAACATCCCAGTATTCCTTATGGTATTTAACGTACCATATAACAATGATCGGTATCATTTCAACATACAAAATCAACAACAGATTTCATATCACATCATGTAACACAATATATGAAAAACAGTAAAATAAATGTTGAGGAACCCAGTTGGGTCCCTCCAACCTGTTTCCTTGCATCCACAGATGTTAGACAACAAATTTTACATCAATTCCATTTCACTATGAAGTATTCTGCTAAACAGAATCAATATTTGATTAACGATTTATATCTATATTTCAATCAACTGACTAGCAGTTCAACCAAACTGCCAACACACAACAAACAACCATTATTTATAACTTCTAAAAATATTTTATAAAAATATTAACTGAGTAGAGTTAGTGAGATTACTCACATTGGACGATTATCGTTAAATAACGATAATTGGTGATTGATTTGATTCAGGCGTTTAATTTCACCATAAATCCAAACGAGCTCTACTTCACTCCCGGCCAGTTCCATGGTGTAGCCACCGTCCATACGATCCTGTCGGATCTTGTTTCGTCTAATTCCGATAACATATGAATAAGATATTAAATTTAGAAGTTGTATACAATTTTAAATCAAAATAAACTTGATTATTTTCGAATTGGGCCTCACCCAATTATGAAACTCCGGCCCATCACCCAACCCGACCGCTCTCCATCTTCCTCTTTCATACGCGAGCTCCAGGAAACCAAACACAGCCATTTCAAATCCTTTTACCCCCTTCGTTCCTCCTATACTCCACGGTTTTAAAAATCGAGACCACCAAACTCCATCTCTTCCAAAACCCCATCCACCCATACCCGTTGTGCTGAACTCGCACCAGCCTCCCAGGATCCGACGTCGAACGATACTGTGGCTTCAACAAGGACCCGCGACAAATTGCACACCAGAATCCACCAAAATTCAAGCGCTTATGCCAAATCCCATCCCAAATTCAACTACACTCTCCAAACTTCACATCGATTCTCCAAAACCACAAAGAAATCGAACCCTAGGTCCTCCGTTGAAACCCAATACCCCCAAAAGGAACGTCGAACTCAGAAATAATCATATAGGAAGGAAGAGAATCACTTCCTAAACTCAAAAACTCTGGTTTTGGATTTTATAAAGTTATATTTGAATTTCTCTCCATTTTAGAAATGGCGAATTTGCTGTGAAGGAGAAAAATGCGGCGGCGCGGCGGAACATGTGGTTGACTACTGGAGAGGTAGTTTTAGGGTTAGTGAGATAGGAGGGTATATATAGGTAGGTTAAAATATTTTTTTATTCGATTATTCTATTTTATTTTAAGCAATCGCTGATTGTATTTGTCCTCTAAAATTTATGTGATCACATACGATACACAAAAATCACGAAACTGGACATGCAGTTACAACTCGACATTACGGTCCCAACGAAACTGGTTTCGTAGAATTCCGACCTCGTATGCTCACACAGCGTATTTTTAACCGTCAAAATACTGACTGTTTCCACATTAAAAATCCGTACGACCACATACTGGCTTCAAAAATCACGGAAATTGAAATCTAACAATAATTTAATATTGCGGATCCAACAAAATTAGTTTCATCGAATTCTAAGGTCGTTTGAAAAACTGGCTATTTTTAAAGCTCTAAATAACCCTTTTAAATATATAAATATATTTAAAAACATTTAAATTTAATATTTAAAAATAAATATTATCGTATATATTCACAACAGAATATCATACTGCTACACTGTGATTTATAACTCGATATTTCAAATACAGTGTTACATCGATATTCAATTTATATTTACAAATCCATTTTAAAATATGAATAAATCGATATAAATTATAAAGGAATTCCATAACGACTTTTCTAAAATTTAATTTGGACATAACTAAAAACCTACACGATGAAATCCCTATTTTTCTCTTCTATTAGAAAAATATACTTCACCAGCTCCTAACGTTTCTTGTTTCACAGAAATCCGGCTTAAAACGAATCCTGTATATTCAGTTGAAGTTCAAATCGCCAAATAGCGAACTGCAACGCCATTTCGAGCTCGGTTTTAATTATAATATAATTATACGTTCAAACTGCCGTTCAAATTATATATTTGTTATTCTAATTCAATTCTAAACTAAATTAAATATCACAGATGATCCAATTCACATTATTTTGTGAATTCCACTATTTCTGACTATTTCAGAAATTAAATATATTATTCTATTATATAATTTATTTTAATTAAATATTCAATATTATTTAATTCTGGTCATTTTAAATAACCAAACCATTATTTAAATAATTAAATAAATTAATTGTATCGCTGAAAAATGCGAGTCGTTACATCTTACAACCCGACGCACACTTGACCGACCACTCATTTCGCTTGAGTGTATCGAATGTATATCACCAACGGTTGGGAACTGCCCACCGTTTCACGAAAAGGGACAACATCGAAATAGATTAAAGAATGAAATGAATTTTCTCTAGATAGGTGATTATACACCCTATGGGTGCGACCCACATAGCCATGTTGCCTGCCGGATTTTTATCATTTCCCGGTTGATGAGGCTTGAGGTTATAATCGACTTTTGGAAACATCTGGTCACCGTTCACCTTTGAATTCCACATTGTCCATCCACGTCATCCAGGAACAGGATGAACCGAAGGCACCCTCCTACTACATCCTAGGAATCACCCTATAGACCAATAGCGAGTAGTCCTTGCAATCCGTAGATTTCAACCACGATAGAATCACAGTGTATCTCTAGGGATGAGCCAGAGATTGTAAGTAACTCTTCCGTTTTATGAAGATTTACGGTCTTCAATTGCTCCATCTCGATCAGCATCTTCGACGTATTCATATTTATTGGTCAGAATGGTTTTCGAATATAAATTCTATCTCGGTCTTTCCGTACGAACAGCGCACTGGACATGATTTTGATAGTCGCTTATTTACCTATCAAAATAAACAACCATAAAAATAAAATAGAACCATTGGTTGGGTACACATTGTCACTTGGCCACTAAAAATAATATATCAGTTTTAATATATTAATATTCTCAAGTCATTAAATACTTAGAAACATATCTTAAATCATATCCAATTTTCCTTTTTACTATCACTTCGAAACATTTGTTACAGCATTATTTATTATCTAAAATTTGGAAATCGATTCAACTTATCATCGTAAACAATCATTACGAAATCTCCTTTCTGTTTCGTTACAAAATAATCATCACTTATACTCATTCTACGTCTTATTGCCTTACTTTTGAAAATATCATTATATTTTTACAAATCCCTTTATCTCTTTTATTTTGGAAATATAATTCCATATTCTCAAGCCCCTCCTTATTCCCCATTATTTCGAAATCCCATTATATATATATATATATATATATATATATATATATATATATATATTCAAATTCTTCACATAATGTTACCCAAGAATTTCCCTAAATAAATTACTTCTAACACTTTCACCATTACATCTAATATTATCCTCCGATAATCCTGAAGTCGTTCAAGTTGGGGTATTTAAATTACCTCTCAGACCTTGATCAACAACAGTCTTATCCTAAGATAAATATCAGTTGTAATACCAAAACACCATAAACAAATCCCATTTTAGTTATCACTTCATGAAATCTCATCTCTTATTAATACGACAAATTTAAATCGTATCTTTATAACTTAACTCGTCTGACCACTTTAATTCAAACTTGGTTTCCGTTCCAATTTTCATTTCATAACTTCATCAGCTTTTAACCGTAAATCAGTAAGAAAATAATCCCCTAAATATCAACCCCAAAGGCCGAAACCAACATCAGATCAACATTTAGAAAATCATTAATCTCAACCGATCTCCAGTTAAGTTCTAATACTTTAGTTTCATGTCTTGGACTTCTATTAATTCTTAATAACTCGTTCCAATAAGATATTCAAATAAACTTGGTTTTTAAGACTCCGTCCAACTTGGATTTAATAAAATCCAATTAAATAGAATTTGAAATAAGATTCTCACTTTAAAATTTCAATTTAAACTTGACTTATTTTATCAATATAATTTGCTTAAAAACTTCACTTACCATAAATAGTTTTCTTATGGTTTCATATAACTTCATTAAATTGATTTTAAATCCCAAGATTATGACTTTGATTATTATTAAGTAAATAATCATCGATTCAATATAATTCCATTTTAATTTTAACTTAAAAATAATTAATTTTAGTTATAAATCGTTACATTAATCCTTGATCACTTGCTTATCCATCTTAGTAATATAAGAATTAGCTTTATAAATCATTTAGTAATTAGGATGAGGCACGTGCTTCGCACACGGCAGATTTGTGATTAGTGGTCAAAACAAACAATACGTATACGTGGTTGGTTTATTTCATTTTTATAAACTTCATTTAAAATGATATATTTAAAATCTATATTCAGTTTTAAAATAGATTTCAAACTTCATTTCTATCGACCTGACGGTAAATCAATCTCTATAAAACAGTTTGTATTTTGGCCGTCTGCTATAAATTCCTCAACCAATATCACCCATTGGTTAATAACCAAACAAATGTTGAATTTGGATTTAATAATCAATAACCAATTCAATAATCCAATCATATGGGTTCCACAGTTCATATAATGATCATATGAAAATAAGTAATCAATTCAACTGATAAGGATCAACCAACAACAATAATTCAAACATCCATTTTAATTTAAATACGTTTATATTATTATAAATGTAACCAATAAGGTAAGTTACCTCTATTGGAAATAATCGTTAAAAATAACGATGTCATTTTATTTAAATTATACAACCATTTAGTTCAAATAATGGATATAAAATATTTAATAACCATTCAAACAATCATTAAATCAACCAATATTTAGCAATCATAACATACAAATAATAAACCTGACTTCTAAAAATTATAAGGGGGAGAACTGAGTGAGTTTAACTCACCTTGATTTCCATTTGACGTCGGAACGGTTTGCTTTAATTAAATTAAATAAGGGTTTAATTTAATTAAAACATCCAACTGCACCCAGATCTGATCCGAACTAGCTTCAAAGTGGTACGCTTGTCGGTACATTCTCAACGTCACTTGTCCCATCCGATCTCCTTGCTGTATGACATAGTTATAATTTAATACGTTATTCGTCTATATTATTAATATCTTAAAAATAACTATTATTATTTAAATTTCTCATTACGTTAATTATTCTGATTAGACAAATGTCCATGAATTCGGCACACTCAACTATAAATACTCACGTTTGATATAAATAACAACTTATATTTGGACTTTTGATGCATAAAAGTTGTAACACCTACCTTGCATTTTCAAAAACCTTACTCCATATATTAAATAATATAGGATAGAGCCAATGCATACTTGAGAACATACACCTCTACAGTTTTACATGGAACCATAGGCATTTTGAAAATAGTGATATATAGGTTTAAAACCTTTTATAATAACCTGATGTGTATGCTTAAGACTTCATAAGCCAAGCATGTATGCATTTGAAACTTTGAAGACACCGAAAAGTATTTCATAAAGTTATATATCTGAGATTTATATGTATTGGGTACTACATATTTGTTTTCGAAATACTTTATATTCAAAGCCATGCCGTTAAAACTGGTTTACGCGTATGCTTCTAACTGCGGTGGCCACATCATTTAAATTGGGTGATATATACGGTTATATATAAACGGTAAGGTTATACGTTAGATAGGTTTGGGCCATATTTATATATTCTACACTAAAAACTTACCCACCTGTTGTTCAAAGCATTCCAACTCCACCGCCATGATGTTTTCTTCCCTTCACTTACAAGCACTAAGCCTTAACCTCCACGTCCCTCCCTTACCATGTCCACACTGCATGTCTTCCCAATGCCTCTACATGTTCTTCTCAACTCTCCCCTTCACATTGAACTCGAAATCCACTCTTGCCGCCACCCATGTTATCCGCGCACCGCCGTTTCCGCAAGCCTCCGACCACTCAAGACTCCCCCACATTCACCTGAGCTACCCACTCCATAACACATGTTTGCACCCCTCCCATTTGCATTATGTTTCCTTCCAATCCCCTAATTTTTCTTTTCAATGCATGTCCCTTTTTTTGTATATATATGTATAGATTAGCCAATGGCCCAGAACAACCCTTCAGCCTATGCTCTTATCAAAACCGCTCCCTACAGTAAAGCTCCATCTTCCCTAAACACTTCACTTCCTCCTGTAGCTCATATACATCGTGCATGCCATATAATGGTAACTCTCCAACTCTCTATATACCATCAAATAAATTACATCAAACAATCCCTTACTTAATGCCGGACTCACTGGTACCTCCATCTCCCCTTCCAGCGTGCCCCATCAAAATCCAACGTCACATGCTCCGTTCCAGTTTCGACAAATTTCGATGCCATATCTCCCCAAACTCCACCCATTTACACGCCTTTCTCCGCTAGACACTCCTATACCCATGAATTTTTGTATCATTTCTTAAATCCTGATAAAAATGAAGACCTAGATCACGTCATCGGAAACCAACTGGTTTCGTTCGAGATTTGGGTACGGTGAACGAGTGGAGTATGACGGTAAGAGTCTATTGCAACTCGTTTTGAGATTTTAGAGTGTGTATTTGATTTTTAAAAATTCAAAGAAACTTTTGAAAATTTATTTCTTTACTGTGAAAAGTCTGGAGATGGTGAACAAAGAAGACGAAGGTGTGATCATATATATAGTGTCGAGTTTCCTTGGGCATCACGGTTGTAGTTGTTTGGGGTGTAAGTAATAGGAGATGTAGGGTGATGTAGAGTTGCTATGAGGTTGTCATTCTTTTCTTTTCCATGACTATTATAGTTTGATAGGTAGCTGTAAAAATTTAAGAAGCGTAGGTGTATATTTCCAAAGCCAATTTCATTTGTTTATCCAAGCAGGTCTGTACGTGTATTCAGCTGTAAGTTTTACTTTGTGTTATTTTTCTTAAGGCTGAAGGGGTAGCTGTTTTCTTTCTATGTTGTTTGCGTTAGAGCCTAATTAGACTAGAGCAGTGATGTGTAGGTAGCTGAAAATAGACTGTTCGAAATGGTTAAACAATATTTAGGGTAGTTCATGTCTGCGGAGGCATTGTCTGGAAGCAATCGGTTAAAATATGTTCATATATATTCTTTTTTAATGTGTTTTGGGTACGTCAGTTTCCATATGGTTATTTCATTTTAATCTACCCTTTTTCCCGCTAATGCCAATATACGCATCCCTATATTCGATCTTCAAGCGCAAAGAAAATGGATGAACTGCCATGTCTAGACATAACGCACTTGTTTTATATTAAATATAAACTAATACGTTTAATCGACGTTTAATTAACGAATTCAATATTAAAATCCATTAATATTTCTAAATATAATATTTAAAATAAATTTAAATATTCAGGGAAAAATTCGGGTTGATACATTCTTCCCTCCTTAAAAGAATTTCGTCCCCAAAATTGTAAGTAAGAAGAATGATCCAAATCCAATTATCTTCAAAGTAATTATTTGAAATATATCAAAAATAATTTCTAAGTCTTAAAATTTTGCGAAAAAATCGACAGCATCTCCGCTACACGGCTTGACCAGAACAACTACAACCGCCACTACGGGCCTCACATTGATCAAAAGGAAACAAAGCCAAGTGGTAACCAACTCTAGAGTATAAAATCAATCACTCAAATTAAGGTTTACCTATTTGTCGAGCAACCCATACTCAATTCATGGGGCAAATCACCTCTTCCTTCATTCATTCTCCACTTAACTCAATATCCAATACCAACAACAGATACAGAGTTAAATCATTTTAGATACAAGGTTAAATCATCTCAGTTTCCTTTCATATTGATTCTATTCAAATTTATTACATTGGAATTTATTTATTTATTTTCCAATTCATTTAATTGTTGAGGAATCTTATTATTCAACAAATTCTATAATCCAATAAACAACTAGTCAACATCCAATATAACTCTAATCATTCCATTTTTAACTTCTAATTTTTGTTTAGCTTATAGTTAAATTCTAATTTATTTAATTCCATATCAAAATTCACTTCCACAACCTTAAATTTCCTTCTGGTTTAATTAAACCACCTAAAATTCCAATCTCAATTGCATTTCTAATTAAATCAACCAACAAATCAATATTTCAATAATTCGATAAAGTTATTCTTTTCTATACAAAAATATAATTTGGGAAAAATTGTTTTATTTACCCTCTTTATAAAACAACATTGTAACAATTTGTTGGTTCAACTTGAAGCGATGAAACAACACAATACAAAACATTAATATATAAAATTTACAAATATGCTCTCGTATATATAAACACTCAATCTCGATCTAGAATATTACTAACCCAATCTCTATCGAGTTGTACCACAGAGCCAAGTTTATTTTTAAACCATTGCTCTGATACCACTGAAACGAACAGGCGATTTCGGTCCCGAAAATCGACACAAAACACTGTAACGACCCGCATTCTACGTATCGAAGGATCGTAGAATATTTATTTCTTTTTCATATGAGGTCGTATAGTCGTGTAAGTTTGGGGAACAACTAATGGGGTCATTTTCCATGTTCACGATTTTTGCCGATTTTTAAATGACCGTTTTGCCCCTAGCTGATACTGTTTCGGCTATAACTTTTCATTGGTAAGGAGTTTTGACCTGAAACCACTTCCATTGGATTCAGATGATGGTTTACATTTCCGTAGAGTGGTCACAATAGCCAAACGGACTTACTGTTTGGGAGATATTGCTGAATTAAGGTTTAGAAGGTGAAAAATAGCTTAATTGGGCTTAATCGGGTGATTAGCAGCTAGGCCCATTGGGGGATTTCGGGATTAGAGCTATATGAGGGCTGATTAGGGTTAGAGTAACCTTTTCTTTGTCATTTTTCAGCCGCCACTTACCTCTCTTCAACCCTAACAATGACCTCCACTTTCTAAATTCACCTGAAATCACCGTTTAATCGCGTATTAGCTTAATCTACACCAAATCAAGAAATTCTAGTGGCAAATCAGAGTTGGGGCTGCTGCTAAGCATTGGAATTCGACCTATAACAGTAGCAAAGTTCAAATCTAAGATTAATTTGCGGCCAAGGTGAGTGATTAGCATTATTTCTACACTAATTACGGCTAATTAAGGATGATTAGTGCTAATTAACGAATTTAAATTTTATTAAATTCTGGAAAAATATGTAAAAATTCTAAAATATTATTTTAGGGATCTGATAAAGATTTGGGTTAATTTGGATAAGTTTTTCTAATTGCACGCTTAAACATGATTAAGGGGGATTAAGGGGAAAACATGGGTTTTGGGTATGTTTGATCCATATTGACATGCTAAAATTGTTGTTCTAGTGTTTGTGGTTGATTATACATGTTGCTATTATGTTTGGAATGCTTTATGCTTGTTTAGCAAAGTTAGAATGGTCGAAAATGCCGTCGTATGGCATAAAACAGTCGCTGGAAAAGTTACTGGAATTCGACCCGAAACGGATCGGATCGGTGGAAGCGGCTCGAGTAGACCCGCTCGTGGAGCATCCTATGACCCGAACCGCTGGCATCTGGAGTGTGCCACGAACATCTCGCACTTGAAGACCATGACCCGACCCAGACCAAACCGTGGATCATCATGCAACTCCGACCCGGCTCGGATGGAGAAGCCCGACCAGATCTGCTGAAAATGGCACGATCCGAACCAGCGTGGCACCACGACCCAGCCTGGAGTATCACGACCCGACCCGCTCGAGTAAAGGAGCCCGACCCAAACCGCCATGAGATGGAGCTGACGACTCGACCACTCGAGCGAAGACATTACGAACCAAACCGCTTGATGGCCACGAACCAGAGCTGCTCACGAACCAATGGAGGACCCGAGCCTGGATGATGATCACGAACCGAATGGAGACCGATCCAGAGGAGACCAAAACCCGAGATGCAAAGGTAGTCCAAATAGGAAGTAGAAATTGGGATCCAGTTGGGAACCAACGGGTTAACTTCATGAATTGGTCTTTGCTGTGGGACATGGGCTAAGGGGTTATTGACGTCCATAGATTTGATTCACCACCAAGAGACGAATGTTAGGCTACGGATCAATGCAGTGGGGGTAGTTATTACTCCATGGGGCGGAGTGATCGTAGCATGGCTATGAGCCACACTACACCAAAAACGCTGATTTGCAACGGCTTTAGGCCGTTGCAAATAGGTTTTGCAACGGCTTTAAGCCGTTGCTATCTCAGGAGTGGCTAAAATTTCGCAACGGCCTAAAGCCGTTGCAATTTCTACATTTTGCAACGGCTTTCATCCGTTGCAATCCTGAATTTTACAACGGGTTAATCCCTTTGCTTATTTTAATTTAGCAACGGCTATTAGCCGTTCCTAATTGGCATAATGTTAAAAAAAAATCTTTTCATCCCCTTCCTTCGTTAGTTCCTATTCAGTACAAATGGTTACAGATTTGACATACTATCACAAAAGAAATATCAATAAACTAAAATCTTCCAATAAATTCAACATAAAGATCAAATTCAACAGTTTGCAACAGAAAACGTAATATTACTGTGCACTCTAAGTTCAATAGCGGTAGCCAAAAAAATAGTACGGTACATTTCAACTTCACCACCATAATATTACAATATTAATTGTTCATATTTATATATCATACATTACGTAATAGTATTGTTGCTTAATTTCTTCTTGAGCAAACCTCATCATCGCCGGAAATCAGCAATCTAACATTGTTGAAAGACAAATTTTCAAATTTATAAAGTCATATTCATAATAATACATGTGCTAAAATAACTACAGAAACAAGTAATTAAGTAAGGCTTACATGAGCATCAGCCACATCAACAGCCAGAGTCCTAGTACTCCATGTCATATAATGGCCATACCTGAGAATCATTGAAATTTTAGTAAAATAAAGCAATGCATTTTATACCCAAACACACAACCATGCATTTTATAGTAAAATAAAGCAATGCATTTTTGCCCACTCCCTGGAAACTTTGCCTTGTCCTTTAATGGTTGCAAAATTATAATCATAATGGCCCATACCTGAGAATCTTAGACAAAGGGAAGCCAATTCGATATTTTAATGTATGATCAGTAAACATTTAGCTATCAAATTGAGATGCAGACATGATATTGAGATTATAAGCTATATTATTTGTGTTTATATGATGAAAACAAGATTATATATATATATATATATATATATATTGAAAAATTTCCCAAGTTGAAATTGTAAGCCATTTCGGGCGCTGAGTCTGTTCATGTTTCGATTCATCAATCTACATTGCATCATACCTTTAATGGTTGTTAACAGATTGCTCCAACAATTACATTTCTCAGTATGAAGAAATATCCAAATTTATAAACTTACCCTGCTTTAATTTACCAGACCATTGTTAATTGGGTAAATAGGGGTTGTATAAATAGACGGCCGTACATCAGTTTAATCTTGTTTTATTGAATTAGTTTTTTTATCTTACTGTCTAATACCTGCAGTATGTCACAATACCACAAGCCCAGATATACTCTACAAAAAGTTATATTATAATGCATGTAATACACATTCTTTATCGAGTTGTTACAAATTTCATTAGCTAAAGAGTTCTTCAGCTAATTTTCTTAAATCTCCGACCTCAAGGAAGGGGTCTGTAATATAAAGTATTGCCACTAATAATTTATGTTTTAGTCTTTTATTCTTCTTCATGACAGAGTGGCATAGTAGAAGAAATTTGGTTCTTTATCTCTTTGTTGACATCTTAGCTGCACATTTTACATCCTTGACCTTTAGCTTCAACTTTTTTTTGTTTAATAAGAAAAAAAATTGCTTGTCATAAATTTGAGCTTGAGCCGCATAGAAATTGATTCATACTGAAGAGGTTTCATTCCGTTACTTTAACGTACCGCTTCATCTCAAGCTTAACATTTTAGCCTCGGTTTCCAGTTACAGTATTATCCAAACCCTTCGAGGGACGACGAAGTGTGAAAAATGGACCGCTTCTTGATGAAGGAGCATGCCAACAAAGGCTAGAATCACCCCCACTTGCAATCAATTCCACATATTGTATGCTTGCCTATTTCCTTAGCAGTTCCACCTTCAAGTCGTTATTCATCTTGTGGAGGGAAGCGATCTCAGCATCGGTTGCGGCATCTTTTAGTTAAGGGATGAGATTTTAAAACCATCGAATCTATTTTTCTAAGTAACTCGTCGATTATGGTTTCTTTAGTCTTGATCTATTTTTGTAAGTCCTCAAGCATCTCTTTTGATTTATTCATTGTGCCTTTATGCATGTTGTAAAAATCATACCATTTTTGGCCTTAGGGTGGTTTCGAAATCGAAGGCCTATGGCAGAACTTCTCTCAATATCCTTCAAAAGTTTATCCGTATTTACTTTTAATCAAGCACTAATGTTAGGTAAAATATCAACCAAAGTAGGTGGTTTTTCATCAAGAATAAAGTGAAAGGAAAAACCATTAGAATAAAGAAAGCAACTTATCGTTCAATCAATTCAAATTTACAAAGCATATATCAAATTTCATCAGCATCACATTTGACGACTTCACTACAGTTTCTAACTAACGTTTTTTGAAGGCAACACAATTAGGGTCTATAAGAAATGATCATGCTCCCGACTGCTTGAAAAACCAATCACACCACATAGTAGATTAATAACAATGAAGGGATTTTGCAAAAAATATTATTTTTATAGTAGCATTCACGGAAATTATGACGCAAGAATAACAATTTTTAACATATCATATATTTTGAGATGATTCCGATATGAGCTTTAAGACTCAAGGTTTAGAATATCAAAAAACATATATAAGGTTCTATAGATAATTCTATGTATCACCAATATTATATGATCTGTTTACTGATTTTTTTAATGAAACGGTTATTTGTTGACATTTATACAATGGTGAGCCAATGCAGATTGTCTATGAGGGATTAATAGGAAACAGAGTTGGGTGGAAAAAGGCTCCTAACCTTTTGAATGGTCGGTTTTTTAATGAAAAGAAATCATCAAGAATCAGCCTTGTATTCTACTAATTGATGAGCTTTATCTTTTTTAACAAGAAACAATCGGTAATCTTTTATGGAATGTCGATTTTGTAGCTTAAAAATATGTTATTATATAATAATTAATATTTTAGTAACGTTATACTCGCAGGTGTTTTACAATATACTTGATTGGCCCCCAAAACCAAATTCTAAGCTTATAATCATTGGTAAAATTGCAGTACACATAACACTTATTATTTTCTTTTATTGACAACTTGACATGGATATTAGTTTTATATCATCTGACCACTGTGTTTTTTCTGCTTTCAGGGATTGCAAACACAATGGATCTTCCACAAAAGTTACTTCCGCGAATTTGAAGTCAAATGGGAATTCATAGGCTATGTTTTGGACCTTATATTATCAACAACGATGGTAAATAATATCAAGTTTCCTCAAAGGCCGCGATGCATTTGAGAAACAAGCTATTGAATTTGTTTCAAGAAAGGCATGTATATTATGTTATCTACATTCATGCAGCCTGCTGTTTTATCTACGAAAAAGTGATTTGGATTTATACTAAGCTGCAACTGACCAATATGCTGAATTATCAGACTAATTTTCTGTTCTATTTCACTGTGTTTATTGATTAGACACGATTATACATAACAAAACTGAGAAGTGATGATTGCTAGCTAGAATTTTTAAGGGTTGCATAAATCTAAAAATATCAAAATAAATCTAAAAGACTGTAATAGCTCATACCTGCTTCTCCATCTAAAGATATCGAATTGAACTCTTTGGATGACACACATAACCACCGACTCCAACATCACCAAAAGTCATAGCAAGAGGATGAATTTGTTTGGCTGTGGTCTCATCCGCAAAATTTATAATCATATGAGTGGCTCTAAAATAATTAGCGTATTAGACAAAATTTATAATCAAATTTCACAAAATGACAAAATTGTTCGTGATAAGGAAAATGCATGGTAATGAGTTTGAATGATGATGGAGGTTCATGACTGCTCCATTGAAAGAACAACTAATCTCGACGGCTCTGATGACGATATAAATTGGTGTAGTGAGAGTGACGATGTGAGGAAATAGTTGTGTTGGATAACGAACAGAAACTTGAGTAAATTAACTGTGCATGGTTCCAGTTTTAAGGTTATGCTATAGTCATGGCTGACAATTAGAACCAACAACCGCAAAATTTGTATGCACATGACAAATACAACAATAAACATGCTTTCCTTCATAGCACATTAATGAGCAATAAAAAAATGTAAACTGGATCCATTACCCCTGAAATAACAATCAGATATCTATGCAGGCATGTCGCTGATAATATTAAATATGAGAATTAAAGTTAGAGAACAACATTCCTTCCTAAGTCCTAACCAAGCACCCAACAACTAGAATTAAGGAAAGCAACATTGTTCTTCTAGATAGAGATCTCCATTCTCAAGTCTTGCGTGCTGAACTGATCTAAACGACATAGGCCAACAATAAGTCTAAAAACCACAATTAGGAGAAAGCAAGTGATGAAGACAAGAGCTTGAAACTCATTGTGTTAGGATGTGCATTTTAGCCTCTTTTTTTTAAAGAAAAATCCTCTCTTCATCGTTTAGGATATCTAGTTGAGAAGGTAAAGCATGCTATCAATCGAATCAGTCGCAATCACCAGCAAATGTTATGATGGATGGATGAAACGCACATGCAAGTAAGTCATTTTCTCGATAAAGATAAACCCATGCCAAACAACAAGCGACACGTTCGCTTCTTTATGTCTCTCGACTAACGAAACCGCATATACTGCCAACTTTGTTAACAATACTTCAATTCATACAACTCTACCTGTAAACAGAAGTCCCACGTTCGTAATTATCGTCCTATTCACGACCAATTAGCTACCCATCCTGCTATATATCCTTCCAGTATTCCCTTAGCACTCGGATCAAAAACAGTAGTAAGAACAAAACAAAGTACGGTAGTGAAGAGATAAAGATAGTAGCATGAACCATTTAGAGAGTGATGCCATGTATAATATGAATGTTCTTAACTACAATCTTAATCCATAAACCCGTGAAGGTGCTTAGTTGCTACTAGTTAGCTCCATATATTACATCATATTCAGTCTTCCTCAGTTTTCTTTTTGTTGTTCCATGTATGTAAGAGGTCATAGTTAACAGTATGTATATGCTTCGGCCAGGTGAGAAAAAGAGCAGGAGGAGGAGGAAAAAGGCAAAGGCAGAAGATGGAGAAAGCAAGAAAAGGAAGCTAACTGATGAACAAGTGAAGCTTTTGGAGATCAGTTTTGGTAAAGAGAGAAAACTGGATTCATGTAGGAAAATGAGCTTGGCCAGTGAACTCAAACTGGATCCCAAACAAGTCGCTGTTTGGTTTCAAAACAGAAAGGCAAGGTGGAAGATCAAGCAACTGGAAGAGGAGTATGCTCGAATCAAGTCTCAGCTTCATGTAGCTTTAATGGAAAAATGTCGTTTTGAAAGCGAGGTAATTCAATTATTTCATTTCTTTACTTTCATCGTTATATATGATGACAAATGCTACTTTTATTTGGGTTACAGAACATGAAAATGAAGAGGGAGCTGGAGGAGGCAAAAGAGCAACTGCAGATGCTCAGTATTGAAAGTTCAAAAGGTGGAAGTCCAAGTTCATCATCAACTGAAAACTATCATCCATCCTTTGCAGAATTTGGAGTTCCTAATGATCTTATGTACATAAATGACCAGTATAATTAAATTACGGATTATTACTTGTTTTAGATTTGTGTTTTAGGGTAGTAATTAGTATGTAGATAACAAGAATGTAAGTAGTTGCTATGTGATTTCTTAACTAACAAAGATGGAGGGTAAATGTATTTAATCATGCTAATGTGGTAAAGTGATTATGGCTGTAATGTCAATCAGATAATAAAGCATTCTTATCCATAAAATAGGTAAATGCACATGCTGTTTGGATTACCTTGTGGTTGATAGTAAATATAAATTAACCACTATGACATGGAGCAGTTATCATTATATATTTTTACAGTGGCAACTCTATTTACAAGTGATTTCTCCCTTTCATTCTTTTTCTTATGGCTTGAGCAGTATTGTAACACCCCACCTCCGCCAGGGTGGCTATTGCAAGCAACTCTGACTTTGGTGGGGCGTTTTAAAACAAGGTAAACATGCATAATGATATAACAAGGCAGGACATGACATATATATATAAATAAACAGAGTAAGTAGATAAAACAGCGGAAGATTTTTAAACCATTTCAAAACACAATTCTGGTACATCAAAATGTCAATTTCCCAAATAAACAAGTCTAGTACATAAAATAACATCATCTGAAACTGAAAAGGAAAACATAAAAGTAGCTATCCCCAAAGTGGAAAAACCATAGCGAGCTCAAGTCCAAAGCATACATGAGCTATCCAAGAAAGCAGCTAAGATCCAAGCTAGGCTCCTGTATTCCCTCCCTGAGAACCTGGGGGGGGGGGGGGGGAGGGGAACGGAAGAAAAGAGGCGAAAGAAAACAGGTCAGTCAAAAAGACAGAGTAAGCCCTGCTACGATCAGTCTATAAACTAATAAAGTTAACAGCATGATGGAAACTGAGATGATCATAGATAACAACATACTGGCATGATAAATTAACCACAAGATAGATAGAGGTGTCATCGCATAAACAAGGTTAAGTTTTGCACCACGGTGTACTAGCAAACCAACATAACAGGTATTGATCCCTTGGCCCAAGCTTTGACCCAATAACATGAAGTGACCTTAATATAAGGTCCAACCAAACGGTCTAGTCGATCGGCTCCCTATAAGCCTAACACGTCAAGTGTTGGTGTCCATACGGCCCACATATGGATGTAGTCAGACTGTGCTGGGTCCACCTTCGGGTGTATCAAGCCCTCGGGTGTCAACCCCAGACACTGAAGCAATAATGCACAGTCCAAACCTACTGGTACCCGTGCCTCGAGTTTGTCCAATACCGGATTACGTGCACGTCCGTAGCCCGCCTGGACCCGCACCGTTGTACCACTCAGCCGTCGCTTTGGTCGCTTACATCCATCCAGTAATCGTGCCCCGCCCTAGCCCAGCCTCTAGGGTTGTGATGATACCAAACTGGGATTACTGCTGGAACAGACCACGTTGCTAGGGTTTCCTAAGAGGGTTAAGTGCGATTTAACCCTTCACTAATCATGGATTAAATTGGTTAAGTGTAACCGACGGTTCACAACTTAACCCCATTTCAATCCCTCAAAACCCCAAATGGATTAAATTGGTTAAGTGTAACCGACAGTTCACACTTAACCCCATTTCAATCCCTCGAATCCCCAAATCGGTTAAGTATTAGTGGACCCTGACTTAACCCTAATCATGAGGCATTAATTAATTTAATGCACCTTAACCTCTCACATTAGACTTTGTTGTGGTTACCTAGTTAAGCCGGTGGGTTCCGGGTAGATTTACACCACAACTTGGTCTAACCTCGGGTCTTGGCACCACATGACCAACTTCTCACATTGGGTCCTATTGTTTGTAGCCACTAGTTAAGCCGGTCGGTTCCGGGTAGAATTACGCTACAAACTCAACCCAACCTCGAGTTGGCCACACTTATGTTTTCTAAGTGTCATGTCCACTTTATTTCAAAACATAATTACAATTCAACAAATACTTGGGTAGACCTAACTTAATAGGTAAATTCCCAAGGGGTTGACCTAACTTAATAGGTAAATTCCCAATCTTATATTTTCATGTATTTTAAGTTTACCCAAACCCCCCCAACGTCATTCTATCGCTTACATATTCGTAATAACGCATAAAGGATAGGAAGAGGGAACTATACATGATGAACTTGCATATCTCAACAAACATGCATAACATGTTAGACTTGCATAACTTAGCATAGTGAGCTTGCATACTACCATAGACATGCATAACATGTTAAACTTGCCTAACATGGCATAGGAAACTTGCATAAACATGCATAACTTATTAAACATGCATAACATGGCATAGTGAACCCAATAAACTTGCAAATCATGGCATAGTGAACTTGCATAAACATGCGTAACTCAATAAACTTGCAAATCATGGCTTAGTGAACTTGCATAATCATGCATAACTTGTTAAACTTGCAAATCATGGCTTAGTGAACTTGCATAAACATGCATAACTTGTTAAACTTGCAAATCATAGCATAGTGAACTTGCATAAACATGCATAACTTGTTAAACTTGTAAATCATGGCTTAGTGAACTTGCATAAACATGCATAACTTATCAAACATGTGTAACATAGCATAGTGAACTCACATAAGCATGCATAACTCATTAAACATGCATAACATAGCATAGTGAACTCGCATAAGCATGCATAACTTATTAAACATGCATAACATAGCATAGTGAACTCGCATAAGCATGCATAACTTATTAAACATGCATAAATCCCAACTTTCATCACATATTAACTTTAGAGTTTCTAAAATGAAGGTAAGAGGGCTTACAATGCTTATGCGGACTCAAATGAGTATAGCAAATGTAAGAAACCCCTTATGCAACAAAATAAAACCCCAAAATGCAAGCAAACTTGATCAAGACTCCTCCTTTATGATGACAATGGAGAAACAAGACTTTAATGCAAGCTAAAGAGGATCATACAAGCCTAAATACACTTGTATGCATGGAAATCTCTTAGGGATTTGTTTAGGAATTGTATGAAGAGAGTGGAGGCATGAGAGTTTTGATTTTGGCATAGTTTAGTTGCTAGAATGAATAATGAGTGATTTAGGGTAGGTTAGGGTCTTATTTATAGATTAGGCTAGTGATTTAGACCATGGGATTAAACCCTAGTTCCAATCTCAGCCCTCTAAACCGAATCTGGCCCCCAAGCTCAACATAACCAAGCCCAGATCAGAAATGGTGCGCCAGGCAAAACTGCCCGGCCACCCCGTGTCGACAGGGCTGTCGACAGGGCTGTCGACACCCTGGGGACCCTGTCGACATGCCTGTCGACATGGGGGTCCTGGCGGGAGTTTTCCCGCCTGACGCCAGTTAGTCCTAATCCTTGTTTTTAATTTAAAATTTAAATCTGTTTTTACTATGGAAATTTCTGAAAACTTCAATGGGCCTTAACTGGGTCATACGGACTCCGATTTTCGAAAACTCGGACTCTATTTCGCGTATTTTTCCGAGACGAACGCAATGGCATAGCCCGTTTCCCTTGATTCACATTTTAGAATTAAATTCTGCCTCGATTTATGTTATAACAGGTTATTGAAAATACGGGTTGTTACATTCTCCCCTCCTTAAAGGATTTCGTCCCCGAAATCTTCAAGTTAGGAAGAACATATCCTACCATCCAACATCCATCTACTCAAAACATCATCCACGAGCAATCATTGTCCTTACAAGATTCTAAATGTGGTATGAACATATGCAAAAGTGTGTGTATATGTACTTATCTAATGCAAAGATCAGGCGGTTACTGATACAGTAAACCTCCTTAATGCATATGTATGTCAATGAAATGAATCCATATGTATGCAAATTCCTAACATAATTCATAGTATCTATATGAGTGCACATAACATTCATCCATATGCAACATCCATGTGGTAGCACAACAAGTTTCAACCATGAATAAGTGTAAGCACTCATGCATATGCAACATGAAGAGTGTGCGAGCCGATCTAGTGCCTAATTGTGTATAATGCATCCACGAGCAACCACTTGCAACCACTTGCAACCATCAATCATAACATGCTTCAAATACATGTTTCATCCAAAGGATTCTTCCTAAGGTTCTCATGACAAGATAAACACGATAAACTAGATAAACATGGATAGAGAGATATGCTAAAAAGAGATCTTAGAAGATAAGCAAGATAAACTCCTTTTTGGATTACAAGAAATCCATTCAAACTCTGACATATAGTACCAACCGATGAGTCATAACCCCCTTATGGAGTTTACAACAGAAATAAGATCGAGAATGGGACCGAGAGGATATATACAAAAGATAACTTGCGAGCAAGCTCCACAGGAAAACAAGGATCAAGGATGCACTCTTAAAAAGAGATATGATGCGCGTATCTAGTCTTCACTCTTCTTAGTCACGTTTCCTTGAGCTTAACTCCACTGTGCTTTGGCCGTCTTTTACTTCATGATTTCTTGGCTTCCTAACTCCTTTTTCCCAAATTCGAGTTGGAACTCATTTCATTATCGCCTCTCGTCTTCCTTTTCCACTTATTCTTCTTTCTGTATACTTGGCTTAAACATAACTGTAACCTTATGATTTCATGCAAGCTCTCCAAAATTCACTAGTGAATCCTGGATCTCGTCTATAAAGTATTCCACGCAGCAGAACTTTTCTTGAAAATACCAATCCACGTTGCCAGTTGCCCTTATAAACGTGATTTTCTATAACTCATGCTTAATCGAAATGAACCATCCGCCTATGAGTGATAGGCCATACCTAGATTCAGTTGCCTACCCATGGCTTCCTGTAGGCTATTTCAAGACTGGCCAACTTCTTGAGGGTAAACCGTTGCTAACCATGATGCAGTCCTCTCGCTCTTCACCAGACTGAAATGAGCACTCTTCGTGGGTCTACCTATTATGACCCACCTACCCGTATTCCCTTTCTTTGACCTAGGTAATCTATCCACATAATCTATCGAGATGTTTTCACACTTCCCTTGCGGAACCTCCAATGGAGGTAATGGCCCGCCGGGCTTCTATGACTTGGCCTTAACATGCATCCTGAGACCAACTCGGCCACCTCCTCGAGTGATGCGTATCTTCAAGAACCTTCTTTACCAAGTCTTCCACTCGAGGAACACATAATCTCTCATCGTGCCTTAGTCATCCCTTGTCATCTATAATATATCTAACGAGGTGACTTAACATCTCGCCTCGAATCAACTGGTCCATGTTCTTGACTAACTGCGGGTCTTCTTTCTGTGAAACCCCCTTCTTGACCCAGAAGAGTAAGTCTAAGCTCAGGGAATGCTAACTAACCAGCCAAACGGAGAAAGCTTCTTACTTCAATTGCCCTCCTCGGAGTTTTCCGGTCTTAAACCGCAACCACTTTAGCGGAATCCACCGCTAAGCCTTACTTAGGAACTATGTGCCCAAGAAATCCAACTTCTTCCCTCCAAAGTGACATTTGGAGAACTTGACCTTCAACTGGTGGATCTAAGCGTATCCATCACCTCCTTGAGATGTCTAGCATGCTCTTCCTCGTTCTTTTAAGGAGATCAAAATATCGTTTACGACGACCACGACAAACTTGTTCAAGGACTCCCTAAACACCCTACCCATCAAGTTCATGTAATATGCGGGTGCATTAGTCAAACCAAATAGCATGACTAGCCATTTCAAAAATCCATCTAGAGTCCTAAACGCAGTCTTTTCAATTCCATCCTCAGCCATCCTAAGCTGATGGAATCCGGTAGCTGGATCAAAAGAAAACAGATGCTCCTACAAGCTGATCAAACAAATCATCGATGCTTGGTAACGGTTGTCTATTCTTCTCACGATAATCAGCACATAAGCGAAGCAAACTGTCCATATTAGTAACGAATACTACTGGAGCACCTTACTCGAAAATGCTTCATCTCAGGAAGTTCTTCTCAAGCAACTCCTTGACTTGCTTTCTTAACTCTCATCTCGTGAGGTCATGTGCCTAACCGGCCACGAAACTGGCTTGGTATTACCAACCAGATAATGCGGAAATCTATCCCACGTCTAGGGGTAACCCCTTTACTCCACCCAAGATATCAGGATATTCTCGGACCACCCTCACAGATTGCAAACTATCGATAGACGAGTCAAGGGATTCAAGATAACATAACATGACGGGACCCATAGGGTTGCTAGAAATTTCTAGGGTATTACCGAGGCGAGTCATGAGCCTCACAACCCTATATACAAAAACCAAGAATGGCTCCAAAACAGGACAACCATTCCATGCCCAGAACCAACCCATATCCCCTGAAACCGGGAATATAAACATCCCACGAGAATTCTATACTCAAGATAGAAATTTTCAAATCCACTCAGACCACAGACAAACGGGCAGAACCCCCCATGGGATTCGAAACACAAACGGGATCATCCACTAAGCTAGTACTAAGGTGCAAACTATCAACAAGATCAGATGAAATAAAACTATGCGATGTGTCAGAATCAAACAAAGTACGAACAGGGAAAGTCAGAAAATGTAAACAAGACTTTCAACGGAACACTACCTCTATCATGAGCTGGAAGAGCGGTGTTGAAGGGATGAACTCGCCCTCCAGATAGTCCTGCACACTAAGTCTGACCTTGCCTTTGTTTCCTCGGGCAATCCTTGCTGAGATGTCCAGACTCACCACAATGAAAGCATTCGCCCCGCTTTCTCTTCTTCTTCCTACATTCCCTGGATATATGTCCAACTTTACCACAGAAGTTGCATTTCCTATTCTCTCTTGGCTTGTCCTTGCGGTTGTTGTTATTCTTGCCTCGTTTCCCGGAATTTACCCTCTTGCCTTGAGGCTCATTCGCCTTGACCTCTTTCTTGTCATTGTTATCTTCTTCTTGAAGTAGGGCCGTATTCACCAAATTCTCGAAAGTCGCCCCAAGGGTATATGAGACATGGCCAAACCATGTAATGGCTCGTTTAATCCTAGAGCAAAGTGTAGGGCCTTCTTCTGAGCTGTATTAACCAAGTCTAAATCGACCCGAGCCAGTTGATTAAACTTATCTATGTATTCCTTAATAGTCATGTCCCCTTGCTTCAGTGATAAGAACCTCAGTCCAAACCTTCCTCTAAAGTCATCCCAAGTCTCAATTGGCCTAGTAGCGGTGGTGACTACCCACCAACATGCAGCTTCTTCCTTTAGCAACCATACTGCTAATAAAACCTTCCTGCGGTCACCTATATCAAAGGTGGCTAAAAGATCTTCGGTCTCTTTCAACCAATTCCTTGCTTCTACAAAAGTCTCTGTTCCACTAAAATTCTTGCCACCCATCATCTTAAAGTTCTTACAAGTTTCCACAAAGTCCGCTTGTGGAGGCTGAGGGAGAAGAGGAACATCAGCTACGGAAGGAGGAGGAGGAACAGCGGCCTTGACTGGAAAGACAACATTAGAGACACCCGGGACCGGTGCCGTGACTTCCAAGTATCGACGAAACCAATCGGGTATTGTTACTCCTTCGGGCAAGATGAGATTATCAGACATGCTGGAAACGAAAAGAAAAGAGTTCAAACGAGGGGTCAAAGGAAAGTGCTAATGGCTTTTGGGGAGTAGCCTTTAAAAATAACTAGACTTTTCTTTGGAAAATACTTTATACTTGGTTTTGAAAATAGTTTTTCAAAAGTTTTAAAAACCTTTTTATCCCTCCTCGTAAACCATATGCTCTGATACCAAATGTAACACCCCACCTCCGCCAGGGTGGCTTTTACAAGCAACTCTGACTTTGGTGGGGCGTTTTAAAACAAGGTAAACATGCATAATGATATAACAAGGCAGGACATGACATATATATATATATAAATAAACAGAGTAAGTAGATAAAACAGCGGAAGATTTTTAAACCATTTCAAAACACAAGTCTGGTACATCAAAATGTCAGTTTCCCAAATAAACAAGTCTAGTACATAAAATAACATCATCTGAAACTGAAAAGGAAAACATAAAAGTAGCTATCCCCAAAGTGGAAAAACCATAGCGAGCTCAAGTCCAAAGCATACATGAGCTATCCAAGAAAGCAGCTAAGATCCAAGCTAGGCTCCTGTATTCCCTCCCTGAGAACCTGGGGGGGGGGGAGGGAAACGGAAGAAAAGAGGCGAAAGAAAACAGGTCAGTCAAAAAGACTGAGTAAGCCCTGCTACGATCAGTCTATAAACTAATAAAGTTAACAGCATGATGGAAACTGAGATGATCATAGATAACAACATACTGGCATGATAAATTAACCACAAGATAGATAGAGGTGTCATCGCATAAACAAGGTTAAGTTTTGCACCACGGTGTACTAGCAAACCAACATAACAGGTATTGATCCCTTAGCCCAAGCTTTGACCCAATAACATGAAGTGACCTTAATATAAGGTCCAACCAAACGGTCTAGTCGATCGGCTCCCTATAAGCCTAACACGTCAAGTGTTGGTGTCCATACGGCCCACATATGGATGTAGTCAGACTGTGCTGGGTCCACCTTCGGGTGTATCAAGCCCTCGGGTGTCAACCCCAGACACTGAAGCAATAATGCACAGTCCAAACCTACTGGTACCCGTGCCTCGAGTTTGTCCAATACCGGATTACGTGCACGTCCGTAGCCCGCCTGGACCCGCACCGCTGTACCACTCAGCCGTCGCTTTGGTCGCTTACATCCATCCAGTAATCGTGCCCCGCCCTAGCCCAGCCTCTAGGGTTGTGATGATACCAAACTGGGATTACTGCTGGAACATACCACGTTGCTAGGGTTTCCTAAGAGGGTTAAGTGCGATTTAACCCTTCACTAATCATGGATTAAATTGGTTAAGTGTAACCGACGGTTCACAACTTAACCCCATTTCAATCCCTCAAAACCCCAAATGGATTAAATTGGTTAAGTGTAACCGACAGTTCACACTTAACCCCATTTCAATCCCTCGAATCCCCAAATCGGTTAAGTATTAGTGGACCCTGACTTAACCCTAATCATGAGGCATTAATTAATTTAATGCACCTTAACCTCTCACATTAGACTTTGTTGTGGTTACCTAGTTAAGCCGGTGGGTTCCGGGTAGATTTACACCACAACTTGGTCTAACCTCGGGTCTTGGCACCACATGACCAACTTCTCACATTGGGTCCTATTGTTTGTAGCCACTAGTTAAGCCGGTCGGTTCCGGGTAGAATTACGCTACAAACTCAACCCAACCTCGAGTTGGCCACACTTATGTTTTCTAAGTGTCATGTCCACTTTATTTCAAAACATAATTACAATTCAACAAATACTTGGGTAGACCTAACTTAATAGGTAAATTCCCAAGGGGTTGACCTAACTTAATAGGTAAATTCCCAATCTTATATTTTCATGTATTTTAAGTTTACCCAAACCCCCCCAACGTCATTCTATCGCTTACATATTCGTAATAACGCATAAAGGATAGGAAGAGGGAACTATACATGATGAACTTGCATATCTCAACAAACATGCATAACATGTTAGACTTGCATAACTTAGCATAGTGAGCTTGCATACTACCATAGACATGCATAACATGTTAAACTTGCCTAACATGGCATAGGGAACTTGCATAAACATGCATAACTTATTAAACATGCATAACATGGCATAGTGAACCCAATAAACTTGCAAATCATGGCATAGTGAACTTGCATAAACATGCGTAACTCAATAAACTTGCAAATCATGGCTTAGTGAACTTGCATAATCATGCATAATTTGTTAAACTTGCAAATCATGGCTTAGTGAACTTGCATAAACATGCATAACTTGTTAAACTTGCAAATCATAGCATAGTGAACTTGCATAAACATGCATAACTTGTTAAACTTGTAAATCATGGCTTAGTGAACTTGCATAAACATGCATAACTTATCAAACATGTGTAACATAGCATAGTGAACTCACATAAGCATGCATAACTCATTAAACATGCATAACATAGCATAGTGAACTCGCATAAGCATGCATAACTTATTAAACATGCATAACATAGCATAGTGAACTCGCATAAGCATGCATAACTTATTAAACATGCATAAATCCCAACTTTCATCACATATTAACTTTAGAGTTTCTAAAATGAAGGTAAGAGGGCTTACAATGCTTATGCGGACTCAAATGAGTATAGCAAATGTAAGAAACCCCTTATGCAACAAAATAAAACCCCAAAATGCAAGCAAACTTGATCAAGACTCCTCCTTTATGATGACAATGGAGAAACAAGACTTTAATGCAAGCTAAAGAGGATCATACAAGCCTAAATACACTTGTATGCATGGAAATCTCTTAGGGATTTGTTTAGGAATTGTATGAAGAGAGTGGAGGCCATGAGAGTTTTGATTTTGGCATAGTTTAGTTGCTAGAATGAATAATGAGTGATTTAGGGTAGGTTAGGGTCTTATTTATAGATTAGGTTAGTGATTTAGACCATAGGATTAAACCCTAGTTCCAATCTCAGCCCTCTAAACCGAATCTGGCCCCCAAGCTCAACATAACCAAGCCCAGATCAGAAATGGTGCGCCAGGCAAAACTGCCCGGCTACCCCGTGTCGACAGGGCTGTCGACACCCTGGGGACCCTGTCGACATGCCTGTCGACATGGGGGTCTTGGCGGGAGTTTTCCCGCCTGATGCCAGATAGCCCTAATCCTTGTTTTTAATTTAAAATTTAAATCTGTTTTTACTATGGAAATTTCTGAAAACTTCAATGGGCCTTAACTGGGTCATACGGACTCCGATTTTCGAAAACTCGGACTCTATTTCGCGTATTTTTCCGAGACGAACGCAATGGCATAGCCCATTTCCCTTGATTCACATTTTAGAATTAAATTCTGCCTCGATTTATGTTATAACAGGTTATTGAAAATACGGGTTGTTACAAGTATACAACATTTTCTATGCCAGTATGGCTTCAAATCCTACGAACTCTATGAATCTAAGCTGAAGTACTTGACCCACTAAGACAATGATGTTGACCATCTCTATTTATAGCTTATAATGTGCACATCCTAAAGCAGACCAACGGGTAGTCATACTGCTGCTCTTTTGATTATCATGTTAGCAATTTTTATTGATAACTTTTTTTTTTGACAACAAACACCGCATTGTGTACTACAATCCTTAGGATAACCAAGAGCAAAAGTATATCCTGAAACTCATTAACAGGTTCCTAAAGGCTTGACAGTTAATAAGGGCTCTTAAGTTTAAGTATGCTATCTGACATAAAAAGTAACAATGAAAGAGACAAACAATAAATAAGCATCCAGTAGTAATCTAGCACAACCTTGCAAATGCTTAATCAACACATTACCCAGAAGTTTAATATAGAAACGGCAAGGGATCAAGTAGTAAAAGCCACAAACCCTAAAATGTTGCAGAAATCAAGCAAAAACCCATAGACCTAGGGCAATCTGAATCAAACCGAATATGGCCTGAATAACAAAATTAAAGAAACCTAAAGATCTCGGATCGATTTGAATAAATTACCTGACGATGGTAATAGCTGATTACGGTCGAACAAGAGATGAACAGGTTAGGCAAGCGTCTTCGATTTCTGATCAGGAGAGGGAAGCGTCTTCGAATTTGATGGCCAGATCTACAGGACGAAAGCGTTTTTTTCCTTTTTCTTTTTTTTCTTTCCGAGGATCCGAGGAGAATGAAAACGTATTGGATAGGGGGGGTATTGGATTACGTACTGTATTTCAGAACGGATGAAATCCGTTCTAAAATTTAGAACGGTCCAAACCCGTATTGAACAATTGTGCAAAGGTCTAAGTCCGTTACTATTTAGCAACGGCCTAAAGCCGTTGCTAATTTTCCACATTGGGGGTTGCTAAATTGCCTGTATGGTGTAGTTCCAGTATTGTGAAGTCGTCATGACTTCATGGGGCAGAGTGGACATAGCAAGGACTAGTGGCTATGGATCAGTGCAGTGGATTCGCCATGACTCCATGGGGCAGAGTGATCGTAGCAAGGATTTGGGTGATCAAAGCGGTGGATATCGTATGCTTTATGCACTGAGTGAGAGATGTGAGGATGGTTGCTATGCTTGATTGTTAGATATCACTATGACATGCACATCCCTCCCCCGTATCTTTACACCATATGTTAATGTCACCTTAGAGTATTGTACATCTTGTTGTGCTAACTCTTTGGTTGCAGGTCCACGTTCAGGTATGGTTATGTATACCTGTTATTGTTCTGTTTTGCTGCTTATCGCTCATACTAGACTTTTGTCTGACCCAGATTTTTACATCTCTTCTATTACTCTGGGTGCTCTTAAACGGGCAGACTAGAGACAGATTAGGTGGTATGCATGAGTAGTTGTACCAGAGACGAGCATAAGGCTTCCACTTATGATATATATAGATATTCTCCCTGTGTTGTTGCCGGTCACTACTTTGGGCATTAGCAGTGCACCTTTTTCTTTGCTTTAGAGACAATATGTTGGAGTTGTAATAAGCTGTATTTTGAATTTCCACTGCTATGATGATTATGGTTTAGTTTTCGGCTTATGCACTGTCTCACTAGTTTTATGTCAAGTATGTTATTGTTATATTTTATTCCATGCGCTGTGAGGCATTCTACAGGTTCCTTGTTAGTTCAAATTCCTTTCTTTTCCTTTCTTTAGTGACCGTCCCGTGCTGGTTGGACACCTGTACAACGCATTCAGGGAAATGTCGGCTGGTGCAGGACGGACCATCCCACTTGGTATTAGAGCTCTAGGTTGCATAGTAAACCTAGGGGAAGACACCAAGGAGAGATAGTATATGTATATGAGAGCATGTATTTGTGATATTTTGGTTTTCAAAACCTATATTTATATATATACACACTATTAGTATATTTAAGGATGGAGTTGCACTGCACTTGCACCATTAAAGAGATGGTTAATCGTTTTCTCCTTACAGATTGAACGATGAGCCGATATACTAGGGGTACCGGTAGAGGAGCTAATAATGGGAATACTCCTGATATGAGGACGATGTCACTGACTTCATGAGAGAGATGCTTAGGGATGTTCAGAGGGCATCTCCTAATGCTGTAAATGGTGGTGGTGCAGCGGTGCAGGCGCCTAGGGCCAATTTCGCCAAGCTCTGTAAGGACTACACTAGTCTTGGTGGGAAGTCGTTCCACGGAACGGAATCGGCTACAGAAGTTTAGGATTGGCTCGATAGTTGTGAACACATCTTCGAGGACTTAGGGATTGAAGATGCGATGAAGAGGAAGCTAGCATCCCGTCAGCTGCACGGACGGGCTATGAATTGGTGGAATGTTATTAAGGCAGCTACCCCTGAGGATCAAGTTACTTGGGATCAGTTTAAGGCCCGATTCAGTGATAAGTTCATCCCAGTTGCTCAGAAATCAGAATTGTTTAGGAAGTTCTTCGAGCTTAAACAGAATGGTAGAGCAGTCTCGGAGTACATTGCGGAGTTTGATACTTTATCGAAGTATGGATTATCCCTTATCGACACTGCCGAGAACAAGAACGAGAAGTTCATAACTGGCTTGGATGGATACTTGAGGGAAAGACTTATAAACCATATCGATGAGACGTTTGAAACATTGTGGGAAAAGCATTGAGATCGGAGAGTCTTTACCCTAAGTCGAAGATCGAAGTTGTTATTGTATCTACAGAAGAGCCAAAACCGCAAGCAGGCAGTGGAGGAAAGAATAATTCTCAGAAAAAGGAAGCAGAACCAAGCTAAGGATGGTCAGAGAAAGAAAGACAAGAAAGATGTTGAGTGCTTTAGCTGTGGCAAGAACGACCACTATGCCAAAGAATGTCGAGCAAAACCAGCGGACAAGAAGTGCTTCAACTGTGGCCAAGTGGGACATCACAAGGATAAATGTCCGCAACCCCCTAAAGAGAACCATCTTATAAAAGCTATACTATTAATGTTGTTCCATCTTCGTCGAATGCCCCAACCGTGACGGAGAAAGGAAAGAATGTCGTCATTCAAGGTATGCTTTCTATTTATGATGTTCCTATCTGAGTACTGCTTGATACTGGGGCTTCCCGTTCCTTCATATATAGTGACCTGGTGGATAGGTTGGGATTGGAACCCTAGATAGTCGATAGACCTTTAACGGTGACCAACCCGATTGGTGGTTAGACTAGCCTTAGTATGATTTGTCGTAATGTGATCTTATCGAGTCATGGATGTATGTTTGCTTGTGATTGCTTTGTTTTAGGCTTTATTGGGTTTGCCATTATTTTGGGAGTCGATTGGCTCCAAAGATATAGGGTGGTGGTTGACTGTGTGGGCTTTTTGGTGACTGTTAGAGCAGATGATGGGCGGAGGGTAGTGTTTGGTGGTCTACCTGGTGATGGGGTAATGGCTTGTTTTCTGAATTCCCTCGACATCCCACATGATGAGTTGTCAGATGTGCCCGTGGCTAGCCAGTATCCGGACGTCTTCGAGGAAGTAACCGGACTTCCACCACACTAAGAGATTGAGTTCCGTATTGATTTAGTGGAAGATGCCATACCTATAGTGATGTCACTTCATCGTATGGCACCAAGGGAGTAGCGAGAGCTCGGGGTGCAAGTGAGCGATCTTTTGAAGAAGAGATTTATCAGAAGAAGTGTTTCCGAGTAGGGAGCACCCGTTGTGTTTGCTACCAAGGCAGATGGTTTCCTTCGATTGTGTGTGGACTACCACGAGTTGAATAAGGTGACGAGGAAGAATAAGTATCCTCTACCACGGATAGATGATTTGTTTGATCAGTTTAAAGGCGCGAGAGTGTTCTCCCAGTTGGATCTCGCGAGAGGTTTTCATTAGCTTAGGGTGAAAGCTGAGAGTATAGCTAAAACGGCATTTCGGATGCCGTCTGGATTCTATGAGTGGTTGGTCATGCCATTCGGGTTGACCAATGCACCAGCATATTTTGTGGATCTTATGAAAAAAAAGTATTTCGAGATCAATTAAATAAGTTTGTTTTTGTGCTCGTAGACGATATCTTGGTTTATTTCGAGGACAGAGGAAGAACACAAGGAACATTTGAGAGTAGTGATGGAGGTGTTAAGAAAACACCAATTGAAAGCGAAGTTTTCTAAATGTCACTTCTGGAGGAGGGAAGTGAGATTCTTGGACCATGTTATTTCAGAGAATGGTATTGCCGTGGACCCCGCGAAGGTGGCTATGGTACAAGATTGGTCTACGCCCAAGAATGCAATAGACGTAAGAAGTTTCTTGGGATTAGTTGGATATTACCGTAAGTTTATCCAGGTCTTCTTCAAGATAACGGCACCGTTGACTCAGTTAACCAAGAAGAATCAAGCTTTTGTTTGGGACGAAAAGTGCGAGGTTGCATTTAAAAGTCTAAAGGAAAAGTTGACGTGCGCACCTGTGTTAGTGATTCCTAAAGGGAATGAAGAGATGATGGTATACACAGATGCATGTGGTACCAGACTAGGTGCTGTATTGATGCAGGGAGGTAGGGTTGTAGCTTATGCAAGTCGGCAACTGAAACCGCATGAGAAAAGATACCCTACCCACGATTTGGAATCAGCAGCGATCGTGTTCGCATTGAAGATGTGGAGACATTATCTCTTGGGAGAAAGATTCGAGTTGTTTACCGATCATAAATCGTAAAAGTATCTCTTCTCTTAGAAGGATCTAAATCTCTGATAGCAAAGATGGTTAGAATTCTTTGCTTCCTAAGATTTCGATATCGCACATACACCAGGAAAGGGCAATGCGGTAGATGATGCATTGAGTAGAAGACATGCCGGTTTAGGGGCTATGTTTCTTGAATGGAAGCAACTGGAGTATATTGCAGGGTACGATTTCAGACCAAAGTGCGGATTGGATCTAGAGATGTTAGCAAGTTTGAGGATCAGACCCACTTTGATTGAATGGATTGGTTCCAGTCAGAGGGACGATCCTAACCTATTAGAAATCATCTCCAAGTTAGAGATGGGTATCGATGAGGAGATGAACAAGTATGGGCTTGATTGAGATGGATGGTTCAGAAAGAATGGGAGACTGGTTGTACCCAATGTCAATGGATTGAGAGATGAAGTGCTTAGAGAATGTCATTACTCAAAACTAACTATACATACCGGTGGTAACAAAATGTATCGAGACATGAAGCAGACCTACTACTGGGAAGGAATGAAAAGAGACGTTGGGAAGTTTATATCCAGATGCATAAATTGTCAGCTAGTTAAAGCTGAGCAAAAGAAGCCTAGTGGTTTGTTGCAACCATTAGAAATCCCCGAATGGAAATGGTAATAAGTCTCAATGGATTTCATTGATGGGTTACTAAGGACTAGATCGGGTCATGATAACATTTGGGTGATTGTGGACCGATTGACCAAGAGTGCGAAGTTTATACCCGTCAAGTCGAATAGAACTGCATCTAAGTTAGCATAACTGTATATGAAGTAGGTAGTGAGATTTTATGGAGTACCCAAAGGCATTGTAAGTGATTGAGATCCGTTGTTCACTAGTGGATTTTGGAATAGCTTACAAGAGGCTTTAGGATCAGAAGTACATCTCAGTACCGTGTATCATCCTCAAACCGACGGTCAGACAGAGAGGGTGAATCGTATATTAGAAGATCTCTTGAGAGCTTGTATATTAGATTTTGGTGGATCATGGGATGACCATTTGCATCCAGTAGAGTTTGCATATAATAACAGTTATCAATCCAGTATTGGTATGGCTCCATTTGAAGCTTTGTACGGAAGACCGAGCAACTCACCATCATGTTGGTTAGAAACCGATGAGAAGTTTGTGCTTGGGACAGATGTGATAAGAGAAATTTCAGACAAGATTAAGGTTATCCAACAACGAATGAAGGCTGCTCAAGATAGGCAGAAGAGTTATGCTGATAAGAGGAGAAGGTATTTAAAATTCTCCATTGGCGACTTGGTGTTTATCAAGATTTCTCCATTAAAGAGCGTGATTCACTTTGGTAGGAAAGGCAAGTTAGCACCAATATTTGTTGGTTCGTTCCCAGTTCTCGAGCAAGTTGGGATTTTGGCATATAAAGTTGAGTTGCCGGACAAGATAGCTGTAACACCCCACGCCCGCTATGGTCACTCACTAAGGGAATGCCATAGCATCGGTGGAGTATTTTAGTGAATATAGAACAGAAAAGTTACAACAAGACAGATATAAATAGTACTTGAAATTTAAAACATCATCTCATAACAGCGGAAGTAAGCATGTCTGGTTACATCATAAAACCACAATAAAAGTTAAGTACAATATCCATCAAAATAAAGAAGTACATAATCCCACTCTCTCATACAATAGCCAAGACAAAAGGAAAGATAACTGGGTAACTGGAGCTTTACATCTATCCAAGCTCCTAAAGACTGGAACAGCAATCCGATCAAGCTCCACTACTGCTAGGATCCACCATAGGACCTGAGGGTTGGGAAAAAGATAAAAACAACGGGGTCAGACATAAGTCTGAGCGAGTCCTATAACTTTAACAATACAATCATTAAAGTAACCAGAGAAGACATAAACTTGACATACGGTAATATCTGGGGATGAATGGCTACACTAAGCAGCTTGGTAGACTTAGGATAAACTAAGATAACTGTACAGACGCATTTACCCACCCAAGGATAATTACTTCACTGCACCACACCAGTCATTCCTACTCAAGGATTGATCCCACCCAAGAAATTAAAAGAAAGATATAACTAGTAGTTTCATGTACCCCTGGCTGACCACATAGGTGCCGTCTGCCCCTATCTCCACTAGGTGTACCCCACTACTCCCCAAGCGATCGGCTCCCTACCGTAGATACCCGTGCTGGTCCCACAGTGGGGTGTATCACTCCCCTAAAGTGGCAACCCAATACTATCAACGGTGCACGGCTTTATATCTACACGATGCAACAACGGCTTATCTACCAGCCCGGGCCCACACACGCATATGAAACCCGTTGGACTTGCGTTGCCACCGCTAACCCGTTTTGGCCTCTTATAGTCAAGCCCAATATGCGTGTCCCGTCACTCGACTAGAGTCGAGCCCACAAAGATACGTTTGGGATATTGGTTGAAATGGGCCCCCCACAAGCTACCCACCTAAGCTTGTCACTTATCTAGTGTATCCCACTTAACCCTTTAATCATGTTTAATTACATGTTTCCACTTGGTTAAGTATTCTAATCGTATTTTCTATTGCCACCCAAGGCAACCCACTAGATTTCCACATGCCACCCAAGGCACCCACTTAACCCCTCATGTCCCTCTACATGCTAATATGGTTAAGTGTTTCTTAATTAATTAATTAAGATCATGACCTCATAAAGACCTCTCACATTAGACCGTCTTTTATGACTGCTGGATATGCCGGTTGGTTCCGGGCAGACTTCTGTCATCAGAAGGGTCTAACCTCGTGTCTTTACTTTAATCACGTTTTTAATTTATGACTAAGACCTCTCACATTGGGCCAATCATTTGTAGCCGCTGGATGGCCGGTCGGTTCCGGGCAGACTTCCGCTACAAAAGGGTCCAACCTCGTGTCTTAGTTGATTAATTACACCTAATTAATCACCCCCATATTAATTATCCCTAATTAATATCAAGTTTTTCATAACATGGGTAGACCTAACTCAATAGGTAAATTCCCATGGGGTAGACCTAACTCAATAGGTAAATTCCCACTTAGGTTAATTTATTTTTATGGTATGCTTCATCATACCCAATCATACTTTTATTAACATATTTATTAACCCCATCGTTCCCCACGTAAATCGTTCTCATTTCATGACATAATAAAGGGAAGATCCATCACAAGTATCATGGGTTTAACCGCATCTTAGCATATAACTTTATCATGGGTTAAGAGGATGTCAACTTGCATATATGAGCATATATTAACCCAACTACATTTAACCCAAACTTGCATATTATCATACACATGATTTGCATAACATGTTGCATATGATCTTGCATATTATCATACACATATCTTGCATAACATGTTAAACATGCATTTAAGCATACACATAACTTGCATAAGCATTCACATACTTGCATAAGCATTCATATACTTGCATAAGCATTCTCATACTTGCATAAGCATGCATAACTTGCATATCATGTTAAACTTGCATTTAAGCATATACATAACTTGCATAAACATTCATATACTTGCATAAGTATGCATAACTTGCATATCATGTTAAACTTGCATTTAAGCATATACATAACTCGCATAAGCATTCATATACTTGCATAAGCATGCATAAACCCACTTATTAAATATGCATAAACCCACTTATTAAACATGCATAAACCCACTTGTTAAACTTGCATAAACCAACTTATTGAACATGCATATCATTACAAATGATTCAATCTCACTAATCCGCATTCAAGACCATAAGTCTCAATACACCCAATCTACTTACTTTAGCAATTGATGTTAAAGTGATAGAAACTCACCAAACCCAAGATTAGCAAACTTATGAAGTGGAATTAGTTGCTAAATATGAAGATGGTGATGATTAGAGATTGATTAGAGAGTGATTAGCTTGCAACTTCCTTCATAGACTAGTGGAGGCTCCCTTTAAGATTTAATTTGGCGGCATGAGGCCATCATTTCTATTTTTAGTAAGGATTAGGGGGGGTTTAGGGTGTATTTATAGATTAGGTGAGTGTTTTAGGCCCTTAGATTAACCCTAAGTTAGATTAGGTCCGTTAGATTTAGGAAATCTCTAGAACCCAGCCCTCCAAGCCAGCCTAAAACCCAACCTGGTGCACCCAGGTTCTCTGGACGCCGCGCCCATGTCGACAGGCAAGTCGACCCCCCTGTCGACAGGGTTAGGCGGGAATTTTCCCGCCTGGCCCCGCTGGTTCTATTTTGAAATCTGAATTTGAATTTTTAAATCTGTTTTTAGCTTTAATTTTCCAGCAAACTTCTTTGGGCCATAACCGGGCCATACGGACTCCGATTCTCGAAAACTCGGACTCTATTTCGCATATTTTTCCGAGACGAACGCAATGACGCAGCCCGTTACCCCCAATTCCCACATCTGAGATTATTTATCCTGTAATTAGTGAATTTTAGTATTAACTAAAATACGGGGTGTTACATTCTCCCCTCCTTAAAGGATTTCGTCCCCGAAATCTCTAAGCTAAGGAGAATGCATATCCTACCATCCAAACAACCATCTACTCAAACCATCAACCACGGGCATCCATTGTCCTTAAACAGTTTCTAATGATGTATGAGCATATGCAAAAAGTGTGTGTATATGTTCCCTATCTAATGTATGAACATATGCAAACCATGATAGTGCCATGCATCCATTATGTATGCGAGAGAACCCTATCGACACATACAATATCTACATGAGTGCACAATCATTCACCAAAATGCATCATCCATATGATAACACAATCATTATACATCCATAAATATAGCTTCCTACACACAATTTTATGCTATATGCAATATGAAGTGACTGAGCCGATCTAGTGCCTAGAGTGTGTGTATATGCATCCACGAGCAACCACTAGCAAACACTTGCATCCATCAACCATAACATGTCTCAAACACATGTTTCAACCATAGGTTTACCCTATCTAAAGGTCAAACAGTACCAACGAGAGGATATACTAAAGATAAGATAAGTACTAGACAACTATAGAGGAGAAAGTAAAGACATACCCTCAAAAAGAAATGGGTACAATGTACGCATCTTCACTTCCGTCTCCCAAGTTGCGTTGCTCTCATCTTCTCCCCATTGCACTTTGACTAGTTGAATCTCTCTGTTTCTCAACTTCCTAGTCTCTGACCCGAGGATGCGGGTAGGAGCTCGTCGAATAGTCGCATCACGCTCTACTTCCACTTCTTTAAGCAAGCTCGGCTCTACCACCTCTGCGGTCTCATGTAAGCACTTCCTCAAATGGGACACATGGAATACATCATGCACACCACTAAGTCTGTTGGGCAACTCCAATCTATATGCCATCCGTCCAATTCTTTCCTTAATGGGAAATGGCCCTACGAACCTTGGCGCTAATTTTCCAACAGATCCAAAGCGAACCACATTTCGTAATGGAGACACTTTGACAAAGACCATGTCCCCAACTTCAAACTCAAGATCCGTCCTTCTCTTGTCCGCATAAGATTTTTGTCTATCCTGCGCTGCTTTCATCCTTCTTCGAATCAAGTCAATCTTTTCAGAAGTCTCCCTAATCATATCAGGCCCAAGCAAGATCTTATCCGTAGATTCCCACCAACATGTAGGTGATCGACAAGGCCTTCCATAGAGAGCTTCGAAAGGAGCCATACCAATACTGGACTGAAAGCTGTTATTATATGCGAACTCCACCAATGGAAGATGCACTTCCCATGTGCCTCCAAAATCTAAGATACAAAGTCTCAAAAGGTCTTCTAGAACACGATTCACCCTCTCAGTCTGGCCGTCCGTCTGAGGATGATATGCGGTGCTCAGACACAATTGAGTCCCCACTGCTTCTTGCAAACTTCTCCAGAACTCGCTAGTGAAGATAGGATCTCGATCACTCACTATGCTAGAGGGTACCCCATGCAATCGAACTATCTCTCGAAGATATACTGAAGCTAGCCATGGAGCGGTCCTCTTGCTCTTCACAGGTATGAAATGGGCGCTCTTAGTAAGTCTGTCTACCACCACCCAAATTCCCGTATTACCCTTTCTTGATCTGGGTAACCCATCAATAAAATCCATCGAGACGCTATCCCACTTCCATTGCGGAACTTCCAATGGGTGAAGCAACCCACCAGGTTTCTTTTGCTCCGCCTTCACTTGTTGGCACACCAAGCATCGAGCGACATACTCGGCCACATCTTTCTTCATACCGGCCCAGAAGAAAACCCTCTTCATGTCTTGGTACATCTTGTCCCCACCGGGATGAATAGTCATCCTAGAACGGTGTGCATCATCAAGAATAACCTTCCTCAAATCCTCGTCTTGCGGTACACAAAGTCTACCGTCTCTACGCAAGCACCCCCTATCGTCTAGGGTGTACCTACTCAAATGGCTGGACGACTCCCCCCTTATGAGCTTCTCCACCAACTCAACCAACTGTGGGTCGTCCCTCTGTGCTTCTCCAATCCGCCCCAAAAGAGTAGGTCTAACCTCCAAGGAAGCTAGCAAACCGGGTACATAATCAATGGAAGGTCTGAAATCAAACATCGAGATAAATTCCAAGCTTCGTTGTTCCACGAACAATGGACTCAAGGACAACCTTCTTCTGTTCAAGGAGTCCGCCACCACGTTACCCTTGCCAGGCGTATACGTTATCTCGAAATCATAGGATGCTAAGAACTCCATCCACCTTTGTTGTCTCAAATTCAAATCCTTCTGAGAAAACAAGTACTTCAATGATTTGTGGTCAGTGAACAATTCGAATCTCTCACCAAGAAGATAATGGCGCCAAATCTTAAGCGCAAAAACAATAGCGGCCAACTCTAAATCATGGGTAGGGTAATTTTTCTCATGTGCCCTCAACTGCCTTCCACCATAGGCTATCACCCTTCCCTCTTGCATTAAGACTGCGCCCAGCCCTGTCCCACAAGCATCAGTATAGACAACAAATGGCTTGCTCCCATCTGGCAACACTAAAACTGGAGCAGTGGTTAAAGCTCTCTTTAACCGTCGGAACACATCATCACAATCTACGTCCCATGTGAAAACAAGATTCTTCTTCGTTAAGCGGGTTAATGGGGCTGATATCTTCGCGAAGTCTTTGATAAACTTCCTATAGTAACCCGCCAACCCCAAGAAACTTCTTACTTCGGTAGCATTCTTCGGAACCTTCCAATCCTGAATTGATACTACCTTCGCGGGATCCACAGCTATCCCTTCCTTGGAGACCACGTGCCCCAAGAACCGCACTTCCTTCCTCCAGAAGTGACATTTAGAGAATTTAGCCTTAAGGCTATGTGCTCGAAGAGTCTTCAATACCTCCCCAAGATATAGGGCATGCTCTTCTTCACTCTTAAAAAATACTAAGATATCATCCACAAAGACCACCACGAATTTATTAAGGAACTCCCTGAACACCCTACTCATCAAATCAACAAAGTATGCAGGGGCGTTCGTCAACCCAAATGGCATTACCAGCCACTCATAAAAACCATCCGGAGTCCTAAAGGCAGTCTTGTCTATGCTATCCTCAGCCACCCTCAACTGATGAAATCCCGTGGCTAAGTCCAATTGAGAAAATACTGAAGCGCCAACCAACTGATCGAAAAGATCATCAATCCTCGGCAATGGGTGTCTATTCTTCTTTGTGAGCTTGTTGAGTTCTCTATAATCTACACAAAGTCTGAGGGACCCATCCGCCTTCGTAGCAAATACTACTGGAGCACCCCACTCCGATATACTCCGTCTTATGAACCCCTTCTCAAGCAACTCCCCTACTTGCTTATGGAGTTCCCTCCTCTCACGAGGAGCCATGTGGCGCACTGGTAAAGATACAGGTTTAGCATTATCCACCAGATATATTTGGAAGTCAATCTCCCGCTTCGGAGGTAAGCCCTTCACCTCCTCAAACACATCCGGATATTCCCGGACCACTCTAACAGATTGCAAACTCTCGACCGAAGCGTCAAGCGATTCAAGATAACTTAGCATAACAGAATCCATGGGATTACAAGAAATCTCGAGAGTGTTACCCAAGCGGGTCATGAGCTTAACAACTCTCCTTTCGCAATCAAGAAGGGCACCATTACTGGATAACCAGTCCATGCCCAAAATCAACCCATAGCCCGTGAAGCCCAACACAAAAGCATCACATCTAAACTCAATGCTAAGTATAGAAATCTTCAAACCCAAACATATCATGGACAAATAAGTGGAGCCCCCAATTGGGTTTGAAACTACCAAGGGATCATCTACCAGACTGGTGTCTAAGTGCAGTGACTCAACTAATGATGATGAGATAAACGAATGCGATGCGCCTGAATCAAACAATGTACGGACAGGATGATCAAATAGAAAAACCAGACTTTCAACGGAGATAGTTCTACCTCTTTCCTGAATCGGTGGAACCGCGAGAGCCTGTACTTGCCCCCTAGCCTGACTCGGTGCCATAAGAGCTTGCACCTGTCCTCCTGAGGTAGATCCCGTCCTTTGCCCCTTCTTAGGACAGTCTTTCACTAGATGCCCTACTTCACCACAGTGGAAGCAGCCAGTCTTCTTCTTCTTGCGACAATCCTTGCTTAGGTGGCCAGGTGTCCCACAATTGAAACACTTCTTCTTCTTGCCCTTGCCACCGTTGCCTTTCCCACCTTTGTTTTGTTGTTGTTGCTGAGGTCTCTTTTGATCTCCCTTCTTCTCGGGTGCCTTATTAGCATTGGGACCCTTCTCTTCTTCATGCATGAGTGCCATGTCAACTAGCTTCTCGAAGGTGGCCCCCATAGGGATATGAGTCATAGCCAACCCATGCATCGGTTCATTCAAACCTTTCACGAACCTCAAAGCCTTCTTTTCCGGTGTATTCACCATGTCTAGGCCAAACCTTGCCAATTGATTAAACTTGTTGACATATTCCTTCACCGAGAGATTTCCTTGCTTTAGAGTCAAGAATCTTTCCATATACAAGTTTTCCTCCGCCCTTGAGAGAAACTTTGCCACAAATCTTTGCCTAAAATCCGCCCAAGAGTCAACGGGGCGTTCTCCATTAGTAACCTCCCACCAGAATGAGGCCTCTCCTTTCATTAACCAAGCAGCTAACTTGACTTTCTTTCCTTCTTCCATCTCAAAGATATCTATCAACTCTTCCACCTCCTTAAGCCAATCTCTAGCCTCCACAAAAGTTTCAGATCCTAGAAAAGGTTTCCCTCCCATAGCTTTAAATTCCTTGCAAGTCTTAGCAAAAGTATCCGTGCGAGCAGGAGGGGGAGGAGGAAGATCGGGTGCTACGGTTGGTGGAGGAATATTTGCTGGACCCGCAGTGGTGGCCCTAGCCTCCATCAATCTCCTATACCATACTGGTACCGTCACACCCTCCGGAAAGTTAAGATCTTCAGCCATGCTGAAACGAAAAAGGAAAGATTCAAAACGGAGAATTCGAAGGATATAGATATGGCTATTGGGGATTATGCTTTTCTTTCAAAAACTTTTCTCTTTAAAGACATGTTTTTGAAAATATCTCTTTCAAAAAATGTTTTTAGAAAATAGTTTTCTACAAATTTTATCTGTTCCGGTAACCTTTTCTCTGATACCACGTGTAACACCCCACGCCCGCTATGGTCACTCACTAAGGGAATGCCATATCATCGGTGGAGTATTTTAGTGAATATAGAACAGAAAAGTTACAACAAGACAGATATAAATAGTACTTGAAATTTAAAACATCATCTCATAACAGCGGAAGTAAACATGTCTGGTTACATCATAAAACCACAATAAAAGTCAAGTACAATATCCATCAAAATAAAGAAGTACATAATCCCACTCTCTCATACAATAGCCAAGACAAAAGGAAAGATAACTGGGTAACTGGAGCTTTACATCTATCCAAGCTCCTAAAGACTGGAACAGCAATCCGATCAAGCTCCACTACTGCTAGGATCCACCGTAGGACCTGAGGGTTGGGAAAAAGATAAAAACAACGGGGTCAGACATAAGTCTGAGCGAGTCCTATAACTTTAACAATACAATCATTAAAGTAACCAGAGAAGACATAAACTTGACATACGGTAATGTCTGGGGATGAATGGCTACACTAAGCAGCTTGGTAGACTTAGGATAAACTAAGATAACTGTACAGACGCATTTACCCACCCAAGGATAATTACTTCACTGCACCACACCAGTCATTCCTACTCAAGGATTGATCCCACCCAAGAACTTAAAAGAAAGATATAACTAGTAGTTTCATGTACCCCTGGCTGACCACATAGGTGCCGTCTGCCCCTATCTCCACTAGGTGTACCCCACTACTCCCCAAGCGATCGGCTCCCTACCGTAGATACCCGTGCTGGTCCCACAGTGGGGTGTATCACTCCCCTAAAGTGGCAACCCAATACTATCAACGGTGCACGGCTTTATATCTACACGATGCAACAACGGCTTATCTACCAGCCCGGGCCCACACACGCATATGAAATCCGTTGGACTTGCGTTGCCACCGCTAACCCGTTTTGGCCTCTTATAGTCAAGCCCAATATGCGTGTCCCGTCACTCGACTAGAGTCGAGCCCACAAAGATACGTTTGGGATATTGGTTGAAATGGCCCCCCCACAAGCTACCCACCTAAGCTTGTCACTTATCTAGTGTATCCCACTTAACCCTTTAATCATGTTTAATTACATGTTTCCACTTGGTTAAGTATTCTAATCGTATTTTCTATTGCCACCCAAGGCAACCCACTAGATTTCCACATGCCACCCAAGGCACCCACTTAACCCCTCATGTCCCTCTACATGCTAATATGTTTAAGTGTTTCTTAATTAATTAATTAAGATCATGACCTCATAAAGACCTCTCACATTAGACCGTCTTTTATGACTGCTGGATATGCCGGTTGGTTCCGGGCAGACTTCTGTCATCAAAAGGGTCTAACCTCGTGTCTTTACTTTAATCACGTTATTAATTTATGACTAAGACCTCTCACATTGGGCCAATCATTTGTAGCCGCTGGATGGCCGGTCGGTTCCGGGCAGACTTCCGCTACAAAAGGGTCCAACCTCGTGTCTTAGTTGATTAATTACACCTAATTAATCACCCCCATATTAATTATCCCTAATTAATATCAAGTTTTTCATAACATGGGTAGACCTAACTCAATAGGTAAATTCCCATGGGGTAGACCTAACTCAATAGGTAAATTCCCACTTAGGTTAATTTATTTTTATGGTATGCTTCATCATACCCAATCATACTTTTATTAACATATTTATTAACCCCATCGTTCCCCACGTAAATCGTTCTCATTTCATGACATAATAAAGGGAAGATCCATCACAAGTATCATGGGTTTAACCGCATCTTAGCATATAACTTTATCATGGGTTATGAGGATGTCAACTTGCATATATGAGCATATATTAACCCAACTACATTTAACCCAAACTTGCATATTATCATACACATGATTTGCATAACATGTTGCATATGAGCTTGCATATTATCATACACATATCTTGCATAACATGTTAAACATGCATTTAAGCATACACATAACTTGCATAAGCATTCACATACTTGCATAAGCATTCATATACTTGCATAAGCATTCTCATACTTGCATAAGCATGCATAACTTGCATATCATGTTAAACTTGCATTTAAGCATATACATAACTTGCATAAACATTCATATACTTGCATAAGTATGCATAACTTGCATATCATGTTAAACTTGCATTTAAGCATATACATAACTCGCATAAGCATTCATATACTTGCATAAGAATGCATAAACCCACTTATTAAATATGCATAAACCCACTTATTAAACATGCATAAACCCACTTGTTAAACTTGCATAAACCAACTTATTGAACATGCATATCATTACAAATGATTCAATCTCACTAATCCGCATTCAAGACCATAAGTCTCATTACACCCAATCTACTTACTTTAGCAATTGATGTTAAAGTGATAGAAACTCACCAAACCCAAGATTAGCAAACTTATGAAGTGGAATTAGTTGCTAAATATGAAGATGGTGATGATTAGAGATTGATTAGAGAGTGATTAGCTTGCAACTTCCTTCATAGACTAGTGGAGGCTCCCTTTAAGATTTAATTTGGCGGCATGAGGCCATCATTTCTATTTTTAGTAAGGATTAGGGGGGGTTTAGGGTGTATTTATAGATTAGGTGAGTGTTTTAGGCCCTTAGATTAACCCTAGGTTAGATTAGGTCCGTTAGATTTAGGAAATCTCTAGAACCCAGCCCTCCAAGCCAGCCTAAAACCCAACCTGGTGCACCCAGGTTCTCTGGACGCCGCGCCCATGTCGACAGGCAAGTCGACCCCCCTGTCGACAGGCCTGTCGACAGCCCTGTCGACATGGTTAGGCGGGAATTTTCCCGCCTGGCCCCGCTGGTTCTATTTTGAAATCTGAATTTGAATTTTTAAATCTGTTTTTAGCTTTAATTTTCCTGCAAACTTCTTTGGGCCATAACCGGGCCATACGGACTCCGATTCTCGAAAACTCGGACTCTATTTCGCGTATTTTTCCGAGACGAACGCAATGACGCAGCCCGTTACACCCAATTCCCACATATGAGATTATTTATCCTGTAATTAGTGAATTTTAGTATTAACTAAAATACGGGGTGTTACAATAGCGAAAGTTCATAACATATTTCATGTTTCCTGGTTAAGGAATTTCGTGCACGACCCTGATGTGGCTATTTCACCTGATCAGTTGGATGATATCGAAGTAGAACCTGAGGCGGTTGGGAACCGCAAGCCGATTCGTATTGTCGAGCACGATACGAAGAAAATTCGAAGCAAAGCGGTGAATCTAGTCAAGGTTCAGTGGGGCGGGGATGAGAATGACTGTACTTGGGAGACAGAGGAGAGCATTAAGGAGACGTATCCAGAACTCTTTGCCTGGTAAGGTTTCCATTTCGATTTAGTCTTTCCGCATGATAAGATAGGTTTGTTTTGTTTGTTTTGTACGTTTGATTGCGAGATATGGCTGGTAGGCATGCGGGACCCATTGGTTGTTTCTTAGTTGAGGAATTTCGGGGGCGAAATTTCTTAAGGGGGGGAGTGTAACGACCCGCATTCTACGTATCGAAGGATCGTAGAATATTTATTTCTTTTTCATATGAGGTCGTATAGTCGTGTAACTTTGGGGAACGACTATTGGGGTCATTTCCCATGTTCACGATTTTGCCGATTTTTAAATGACCGTTTTGCCCCTAGCTGATCTTGTTTCGGTCATAACTTTTGATTGGTAAGGTTTTTTGATCTAAACCACTTCCATTGGATTCAGATGATGGTTTACATTTCCTTAGAGTGGTTACATTAGCCAATTGGACTTACCGTTTGGGAGATATGGCTGAATTAAGGTTTATAAGGTGAAAAAAAAGCTTAATTGGGCTTAACCGGGTGATTAGCATCTATGCCCATTGGGAATTTCGGGATTAGAGCTATATGAGGGCTGATTAGGGTTAGAGAAACCTTTTCTTTGTCATTTTTCAGCCGCCACTTACCTCTCTTTAACCCTAATAATGGCCTCCACTTTCTAAATTCATCCCAAATCACCGTTGAATCGCATATCAGCTTAATCTACACCAAATCAAGGAAGTCTAGTGGCAAATCAGAGTTGGGACTGCTGCTAAGCATTGGAATTCGACCTATAACAGTAGAAAAGTTCATATCTAAGATTAATTTGTGGCCAAGGTGAGTGATTAGCATTATTTCAACACTAATTACGACAAATTAGGGATGATTAGTGCTAATTAACGAAAATATACATTATTAAATTCTGGAAAAATATGTAAAAAATTTAAAATATTATTTTAGGGATCTAACAAAGATTTGGATTAATTTGGATAAGTTTTGCTAATTGCACGCTTAAACATGATTAAGGGGGATTAAGGGGAAAACACGGGTTTTGGGTATGTTTGATCCATATTGACATGCTAAAATTGTTGTTTTAGTGTTTATGGTTGATTATACATGTTGCTATTACTGTTTAGAATGCTTTATGATTGTTTAGCAAAGTTAGAATGGGAATGGTCGAAAACGTCGTCGTATAGTGTAAATCAGTTGCTGGAAAAGTTGCAGGAATTCGACCCGAACCAGATCGGTTCGGTAGAAGGGGCACGAGTCGACCCGCTCATGGAGCATCCCATGACCCGAACCGCTGGCATCTGGAGTGTGCCACGAACATCACACACTTGAAGGCCACGACCCGACCCAGACCGAACCGTGGATCATCATGCAACTCCGACCCAACTCGGATGGAGAAGCCCGACCCGATCTGCTGAAAATGGCACGATCCGAACCAACGTGGCACCATGACCCAACCTGGAGTATCACGACCCAACCCGTTCGAGTGAAGGAGCCCAACCCTAACCGCCATGAGATGGAGCTGATGACTCGACCGCTCGAGCAAAGACATTACGAACCAAACCGCTTGATGGCCACGAACCAGAGCTGCTCACGAACCGATGGAGGACCGGAGCCTAGACGATGATCACGAACCGAATGGAGACAGATCCGGAGGAGACCAAAACCCGAGATGCAAAGGTAGTCCAAATAGGAAGTAGAACTCGGGATCCAGTTGGGAACCAACGAGTTAACTTCATGAATTGGGCTTTGCTGCGGGACGTGTGCTAAGGAGTTATCGACGTCCATAGTTTTGATTCACCACCAAGAGATGAATGTTAGGCTATGGATCAGTGCAGTGGGGTAGTTATTACTCCATGGGGCAGAGTGATCGTAGCATGGCTATGAGCCAGTGCAGTGAAGTTGTCATGACTTCATGGGGCAGAGTGGACATAGCAAGGACTAGTGGCTATGGATCAGTGCAGTGGAGTCGCCATGACTCCATGGGGCAGAGTAATCGTAGCAAGGATTTGGTTGATCAAAGTGGTGGATATCATATGCTTTAAGCACTGAGTGAGAGATGTGAGGATGGTTGCTATGCTTGATTATTAGATATCACTATAACATGCACACCCCTCCCCCGTATCTTTACACCATATGTTAGTGTCACCTTAGAGTATTGTACATCTTGTTGTGCTAACTCTTTGGTTGCAGGTCCAGGTTCAGGTATGGCTATGTATACCTGTTATTGTTCTGTTTTGATGCTTATCGCTAATACCAGACTTTTGACTGACCCAGAGTTTTATGTCTCTTCATATTACTCTGGGTGCTCTTAAACGAGCGGACTAGAGACAGGTTAGGTGGTATGCATGAGTAGCTGTACCGGAGATGAGCAGAAGGCTTCCACATATGATATATATAGATATTCTCCCTGTGTTGTTGCTAGTCACTGGTTTGGGCATTAGTAGTGCACCTTTTTCTTTGCTTTAGAGACAGTACGTTGGAGTTGTCATAAGCTGTATTTTGAATTTCTGCTGCTATGATTATGGTTTAGTTTTCGGCTTATGCACTGTCTCACCAGTTTTATGTCAAGTATGTTATTATTATATATTTTTCCATGCGCTGTGAGTCATTCTACAGGTTCCTTGTTAGTTCAAGTTCCTTTCTTTTCCTTTCTTTGGCGACCGTCCTGTGTTGGTCGGACACCTGCACAGCGCATTTCAGGTAAATGTCGGCTGGTGCGGGGCGGGCCGTCACAAACACCATGTCGAACATTCAAGCATTGAAAACACCGGAATGTTATTAGAAAGAAATTAGTGGGTGAGATAAGAAAGAAAGTTAGAATAGAAGAACAAGAAGAACCAATATAATATAGAGTCTCACATTGCAGTGGAACAAAATATAATATATAAATAAACTTTATTGAGAGCTTTGAAATAAAAACTTACAATCATCAGAGTACATAAATACATCTGGACATTTACAATGACCTGTCTTCATATATATAACACATAGCGGAATAATAACGGTATAACATCATACGTTTGAACTCCTTCAGCTCGTCTTTGGACTTCACAACATCTGATATACTGATCCTGTACAAGCCGTTCTAGCCCGAGCATTACAAACACCAGGTCAGTCAGGTGAACCAGAGTGAGAAAAACTCGCTAAGTTTATAAAGGGAACCATCCAACTTGATTTTAAAGTTCAAAAATCTTTTCGAAAGAAAAGGATAATCGTAAGACCAGATCGACACATAAATATGGATGGTTTTTACCTTATGATAATCCAAAACAATTTTTTTAAATCAATATCTTATTCTGATATTATAATAGTGTCTAAATACAAATAAACAGAATCTTGCAGAACGCTTGCACCTCACGCTCCACATATATAGTATACAAACAAAACAGTGGGCGCTTATTGGAGATTGGATTTTGACTATGACAAGGTATGAAACCACCTGCCGATAATGTATCTCTAGAGGCGAATACACTGGGTTCAACAAGAACGTCTAGCAACCCGTCCCACTCTTGACCGACCACTCATTTTGCTTAAGGGTATCGAATGTATATCACCAACGGTTGGGAGCTACCCACCGTTTCCCGAAAAGGGACAACATCGAAATAGATTAAAGAATGAAATGGATTTTCTCTAGATAGGTTATTATACACCATAATTGATGCGACCCACATAGCCATGCTGCCTGGCCGATTTTTGTCATTTCCCGGTTGATGAGGCTTGAGGTTATAATCGACTTTTGGAAATATCTGGCCACCGTTTACCTTTGAATTTCACATCATTCATCCATGTCATCCAGGAACAGGATGAACCGAAGGCACCCTCCTACTACATCCTAGGAATCACCCTATAGATCAGTAGCGAGTAGTCCTTGCAATCCGTAGATTTCAACCACGACAGAATCACAGTGTATCTCTAAGGATCGGCCAAAGATTATAAGTAACTCTTCCGTTTTATGAAGACCTACGATCTTCAATTGCTCCATCTCGATCAGCATCTTCGACGTATTCATATTTATTGGTCGGAATGGTTTTCGAATATAAATTCGATCCCGGTCTTCCTGTACCAACAGCGCACTGGACATGATTTTGATGGTCAGTTATTTAACTATCAAAATAAACAACCATAAAAATAAAATAGAACCATTGGTTGGGTACATAGCGTCACTCGACCACTAAAAATAATATATTAGTTTTAATATGTTAATATTCTCAAATCATTAAATACTTAGAAACATATCTTAAATCATATCCCATTTTCCTTTTTACTATCACTTCGAAACATTTGTTACAACATTATTTATTATCTAAAATTTGGAAATCGATTCAACTTATCATCGTAAACAATCATTACGAAATCTCCTTTTTGTTTCATTACAAATTAATCGTCACTTATACTCATTATACATCTCATTGCCTTACTTTTGAAAATATCATTATATTTTTACAAATCCCTTTCTCTCTTTTTATTTTGGAGATATCATTCCATATTCTCAAGCCCCTCCTTATTCCCTTTTATTTCGAAATCCCATTATATATATATATTCAAATTCTTCACATAACGTTACCCAAGAATTTCCCTAAATAAATTACTTCTAACACTTTCACCATTACATCTAATATCATCCTCCGATAATCCTGAAGTCATTCAAGTCGGGGTATTTAAATTACCTCTTAGACCTCGATCAACAACAGTCTTATCTTAAGATAAATATCAATTGTAATACCAAAACCCCATATAAAAAAAATCCCATTTTAGTTATCCCTTCATGAAATCTCATCTCTTATTAATACGACAAATTTAAATCGTATCTTTATAACTTAACTCGTCTGACCACTTTAATTCAAACTTGGTTTCCGTTCCAATTTTCATTTCATAAATTCATCAGTTTTTAACCATAAATCAGTAAGAAAATAATCCCCTAAATATCAACCCCAAAGGCCGAAACCAACATCAGATCAACATTTAGAAAATCATTAATCTAAACCGATCTCCAGTTAAGTTCTAACACTTTAGTTTCACGTCTTGGACTTCTATTAATTCTTAATAACTCGTTCCAGTAAGATATTCAAATATACTTGGGTTTTAAGAGTCCGTCCAACTTGGATTTAATAAAATCCAATTAAATAGAATTTCAAATAAGATTCTCACTTTAAAATTTCAATTTAAGCTTGACTTATTTTATCAATATAATTTGCTTAAAAACTTAACTACCATAAATATTTTTCTTATGGTTTCATATAACTTCATTAAATAGATTTTAAATCCGAAGATTAAATAAATAAATTTTCGAATTAAATCTTCGAATTAAATAAATAACTAACCAATGGTTATTTAATGAAATAGATAACTAACCAATGGTTATTTAATAAAATCTATTTAGTTGTTTATTTTCGAATTAAATTTTCGAATTTAAAATCTAGCTATTTAATAAAGCCACAGTTATTTAATCTTTGAATTAAATAAATTTTCAAAGCTTCTTCGAATTTTTAAAAATCAAATACACACTCTAAAATCTCAAAACAAGTTGCAATAGACTCCTATGATCATCCTCTACTCGTTCATCGTACCCAAATCTCGAACAACACCAGTTGGTTTCCGATGATACGATCTAGGTCTTCATTTTTATCAGGATTTAAGAAACGCTATGAGAATTCATGGGTGTAGGAGTGTCTAGCGGAGAAGGGAGCATAAATGGGTCGAGTTTGGGGAGATATGTCATCGAAATTTGTCGGAACTGGAACAGAGCATGTAACGTCGGATTTTGATGGGGCACGCTGGAGGGGGAGAAGGAGGTACTAGTGAGTCCGGCGTGAAGTGAGGGATTGTTTGGTGTAATTTATTTTATGGTATATAGAGAGTTGGAGAGGTATCATTATATGGCATGCACGGTGTATACGAGCTACATGAGGGAGTGAAGTGTTTGCGAAAGATGGAGCTTTACTATAGGGAGCAGTTTTGATAAGAGCGTGGGCTAAAGGGGTGTTCTGGGCCTTTGGCCAATCTATACATATACATACAAAAAAGGGACATGCATTGAAAAGAAAAATAGGGGACTGGAAGGAAACATAATGCAAATGAAACATAATGCAAAAGGGAGGGGTGCAAAAGTGTGTTATGGAGTGGGTAGCTCAAGTGAACGTGGGGGAGTCTTGAGTGGTCGGAGGCTTGCGGAAATGGCGGTGCGCGGATAGCATGGGTGGTGGCAAGAGTGGATTTCAAGTTCAATGTGAAGGGGAGAGTTGAAAAGAACATTTGAATTAAATAAATAAATAACCAATGGTTAACTAAATAGATTTTATTAAATAACTTCATTAAATTAATAAATTTTCGAATTAAATAAATAGATTTTAAATCCCAAGATTAAATAAATAACTTCATTAAATAGAATTTAAATCCCAAGATTAAATAACTTCATTAAATTGAATTTTAAAAATTCGAAGAAGCTTTTGAAAATAGACTGTTCAAAATGGTTAGACAATATTTAGGGTAGTTCATGTCTGCGGAGGCTTTGCCTGGAAGCAATCGGTTAAAATATGTTCATATATATTCTATTTTAATGTGTTTTAGGTACGTCGGTTTCCATATGGTTATTTAATTTTAATCTACCCTTTTTCCCGCTAATGCCAAATATACGCATCGCTATATTCGATCTTCAAGCGCAAAGAAAATGGATGAACTGCCATGTCTAGACATAACGCTCCTGTTTTATAATAAATATAAACTAATACATTTTATCGATGTTTAGTTAACGAATTTAATATTAAAATCCATTAATATTTATAAATATAATATTTAAAATAAATTTAAATATTCAAAGAAAATTTCGGGTCGTTACACCCACTCTCGAAGATCGACCGATTCGTTGATTCAACCGCATGATACCAGCTATTATCTTTCATGGATGCCTATTCAGGCTACAATCAGATTCTGATGAACCTTCACGATTAGGATCATACCTCTTTCTTAACTGTCCTTGGACTCTACTGCTATCGCGTCATGCCCTTGGGTCTTAAGAACGCCGGCGCCACTTATCAGCGAATGGTCATTCGCCTCTTTAAAAATCAAATCGGGAAATCCATGGAGGTGTACGTGGATGATATGATAGTAAAATCTAAAGTGTCAAGTGAACATGTCCACGACCTCTCTGAAATATTCGATGTCCTCTGCCGGTACGACTTGAAACTCAATCCCCTGAAGTGCTCATTCGGCATCGCTTCATGAATTTTTTTTTGGGTTTCATCATCTATTCCCGGGACATTGAAGCCAATCCAGAAAAAATCCAAGCTATTCGGGATATCCAAATCCCCTAGAAAATCAAAGACGTCCAAAGTTTAAATGGAAAGGTCGCCGCTTTAAGTCAGTTCATCTCTAAGGCCACCGACAAGTGCATCCCGTTCTTTGATTTACTTCGAAAGGGGAAACGCAAATTCTATTGGACCCCAGAATGTGTTTCCACGTTCGAGGACCTTCTGAATCACTTAAGCGACCACCTATCTTATCTAAGCCCGTGGACCATGAGGACTTATACGTTTACTTGGCCATTTCTATGCAGAAAATCAGCTCGACACTGGTACGCATCGAAAATCCTGTCCAGCGACCCGTCTACTACATTCGCAAGTGACTAGCGGGGGCAGAAAAGAATCATCCGAAGCTGGAGAAGCTGGCATTCTGCTTATTAATTTCCTCTCAGAAGCTCTGACTATACTTCCAGTCTCATCCTATAAAGGTCTATACGAATCAGCCGCTATGGCCAGTCTTACTGCGACCTGAGGCGTCTGGGCGGATATTAAAGTAGAGTATGGAACTCAGCCAGTTTGATATAACATTTGTTCCCCATCGAGCCATCCTCGGACAAGCTCTCGCCAATTTCATAGTAGAGTTCACTGCTCCCAAGGAGGTTCGTATAGAGAATTTCGAAGCCCCCAACGCACAGTGGAAATTATATGTGGATGGCTCCTCTAAAAGCAATTGCTCCGTGGTTGGAGTCGTGCTCATCACTCCCGAAGAACGCCTGATATAGTACGCATTGAAACTCAACTTCCTTGATACCAACAATGACGTAGAGTATGAAGCTTTGACGGTCGGACTTAGAATCACGATTGAACTGAAACTAAAAACCATCCAAATCTTCTCCAACTCGCAACTCGTCGTGCGCCAAGTATAGGGAGAATATCAAACCAGGGGGTCGCGACTCCCCTCTATCTGGCTCAGGTTCAGGGATTGCTCCCTAGCTTCGACCACTATGTCATCACACACATCTCTTGAGAGCAAAATGAAAAAGAAAATTACTTAGCTAAGTTGGCAAGTTCCGAGGATCCTCAACTTATGGGGTTCACCCCCATCGAGGTGATTAATTCCCCAAGCATCAAGCAGGAACAAATCGAGGTAGTCAATAAACACCAAGCCCGAACTAGAATCTTGGATGATGCCAATCAGAAACTATCTCCAACACGGGACCCTTCCGTGATGCTACAAAGAAAGGCAAGCACTCACTCACCAATCAGCTTGCTATCTCCTTACAGATGGAATACTCTACTGCAGAGGTTTCTCTGTCCCATTGCTTAGATGTGTGGCCCGCGACGACGCCAACCGGGTGTTGACTAACGTGCATGAAGGTGAGTATGGCGACCATATTAGAGGGCAAAACCTAGCAAGAAAAATACTCAGACATGGTTACTATTGGCCCACGTTCGATTGAGATGCTACAGACTATGCTCTCAAATGAGATAAGTGCCAGCGCTTCTCAAAGATCCCGAGAGCCTCTCCAACAGAGCTGATGTCAATGATCTGCCTGTGGCCATTCGTCATGTGGGGAATCTACATCATCAGAACTCCTCCAATGGCTAGAGGCAGGGAATGATATGCTGTCGACGCAGTGGACTACTTCACTAAGTGGGCAAAGACCGAAGCCCACGCCACAATAACCACCAACGAGATGATCAACTTCGTTATCTGCAAAATCATTCCTCGATATAGGGTCCCTCAAGCTATAATATCTGACAACGGAAACTTAGTTCACCAAGTATTCGTAACTACCCCTACACATTTGACTTTTTTACGTAACAGGTTTTAGAAATTATCGATTATCCAAAATCCTCGATAACTTCTATTTCTAATCCAAATTCTTTATACTTACCCTAAGCAAAAAAAATTATATTCAAAATATAACTTTTTTAAATCAATTTTTTTATTAGGAATAAGCACTCTTTTATACGTAATACTCTTATTCCATTTTAGGGCATTACTAACCCCATCTTTAATAAGTTACTCTTCTAGGATATTACTAATCATAGCTCTGATGAGTCTTTTCCTTTTGTTCAAATGAGTCGTACCCCAGAGCTTTGCATAAACCAAAGCTCAGATACCATATGTAGCAAACCCGAAAATCCCCACAGTTCAGATCGATAATAAACCACACAAGTCCGATCCAAATGGCAAAAATCCACATAACGTTAACTTTGGTCATACAATACATCAGACAGAAACAAAATACTTTTTCATTGATACCGTATAGATATTACATCTGAGTACAAGAATATCAAAGTATATCGAAAATAAAAAAATTCAATACATTACTATACATAGCGGAAACATAACTACATAAATTAACACAGCGGAAGACTATCAAATGTCATGGACACAGCTCTAGCTTCAATCCAGAATCTTTCTCCGAAAATAACTCTAGTGCTAAATCTGCAAAAATCTAAACTACAAGCTGTCCGCATGGAAAATTATGGGCACCCAGAGTTTAGGTGGGAAACAATAAACACTCCAAGATCAGTCATGGGACTGGTATGAGAAACAAAACAGTTTTAATTCATTTAAAGTTAAGTAAATCAGAGGACCGTGCCGTATAACACGGAACGGGTTTCCTCCATATGAATATCAGTTCAAAAACAACTCGAAATGCTTTTGGAAAATGAAGCTACCATAAGGTCTCTCATCACACTCATGCAAACACAAATTAGGAGAGGTAGCCTCCTTATGATAGCTGAACATGGTTGATACATAAAGTTTTCTTTTATTATTATTAGTGCATAGTGTGGAAATTATTTTCACAAATAAATGTATCAATCTTCGACGACATAAGTATCATATATTATGTCGCCGTATAGGTTTACAACTAAAATCGCACAAACCCGTAGTAGAGAATGGATTTGCAACAAATGATCGAGCGAAGGAACTTCCCCACCGATGGGAACACCTCCAGTAAATGCCCCAAGAAATTTGGAACAACAGATCCGTTCTATGTCAACATAAGGTCAGTCCATCCTTCTTTGGATGAATTCGAGTACTCCTGAGTATGTCATCCCCCGGTCATTACCAACCATTCACGACGGGGCCCCGCCACATCAACAATCACATAAAAGTAGAAGTTTTCACTAAGGTAATACCAGGATTCCATAACATAGTACATCTTTCTATCTAGATAGGGGATGACAACCCATAACCTTACTGCATCATTTCAGTTTCGGCCACTTACCGAGGTGTGAGGCATGTCGAAGTCTCGTTACACAAAGCTATGCAACACTAAGCTACTTTGATAATCACAACATATCACTTGGCATGCCACACTGTCATTCTGTAATATATAATTGACAATCACTAACCATATAACCTTTGAGCTCATATGTCTCAAAAAAGGGTGTTAAGTTGAGATAAACTCTCAACCACCAACATAGATATGTTTAGTAAAGATCAATCACACACAACAAAATACAATGTTAGAAACATATCTATAAAAGTACGTTTTGGGTCTAAATGAAACCAAAGGCACCTTATTCCTCGTCCAGTAAAGGAGAGAGAGAGAGGCCCTTACAATTCAGAATTCCTTCAAATACGTCCGGACCACTGCCACTTAGCTAATATAAAACCATCTTCAAATGGCCGCTAAACAATTTGAGACATTCAGCAAGCAGTCCACTATAAAAATCTGTGTTCTCCCTACATTTCGTTACCTTGGATTTGTATTTTTGTGTTTACACTAAACATACACTCAGGGATTGGTGTGTGTGAATAAAGCAACAATTCCCTATGTCAACAGCGACTGTTGCCCAAAGCGGTTGACTGCCATGGTCGACCTACCCTGAGGTGCTCGAACTCAGATGCTATCTTTTTCTTTAAATTTATACTTGACATATAAATTTCTATTTCCTTCTTTATCTTCACACAAATTAAAATAAGTTATATATAAAAATTGTCCAGAAATCTCCACGGACAAAATGTTAAAGCGTCTTAGACAAATTCAGATATTTATATAAGTTTATTTCTTGTTTAAATCATTTCTTAATTATTCTTATTGTTATTAAATCTTAGGGTGTTGTAGTTAGTTTAGGAAAAATAGTGTAAATTTATATATTACTGGTAAAGCAAAAATGTTAACTTCAACAGATAATCGAATCTGAATCAATTTTGTCCGAAAATCCAATGCTAATTCAGCTTTGATTTCATAATATGGTTTCAGTAATCATTTCTCAAATTGAACATTATTCACAAAAGATAAACTCTTTCAAAAGCTTCTGAAATTAGCGTATAATTCATACATTTGAATTTAAACGAATTACCTTCTCAAAATATTTACTAGTCAAAATATTTCTAATACATTTCATATAAGTTGGATTCAATATATCTCAAAACAATTAAAAAAAATTCTATTTCAATCCATTTTAATTATCCCTTACATCTCATTTTCAATACTTCCATTAACATAGCACAAAAACAATACTTCAAAAATTCAATTGTCGATTGTCGTCATAATTTAACATTCAAATGTTTGTTTCAAATCCAGACTATATCATTAATCCAGCGTTATTTTAGATTAATTCCGATACACGGTAATCAAAAGGGCACAAGGACATGAATTGAGTCGAACGAGAGCTCAAATATGAACAAAACAAGGGTGGGAAGGTAAAACAACAACAAGTAAAGCTAAGTGAACGAATCAAAATGTACAAAGGAACCATGTATTCTCAAGGCCAAGTGGGTAAACGACGCAGCTATGAAATTCTTTAATTAACTAACTTTAGTTCAAATTTCAAAATATTAACATTTGTCGTTGTAAAATTTAAAGATCGTTTCCTTTTCTTCAATTGTATTTAAGTTACCTTCTTTTTAAATTTTCAATTTAATTCTAACATTGACTTATCGTTCTAAATTTTTAAAGTTCACATTTTTTTTCAATTTCATCATTCACTATTCACTTTACGATTTAATTTTAAAACATTCAATTGTAAATTCTACTTATATTTCACAATAACATAACTTTATTCAAATTTTGATCATTTACCCAAGTTCACGTTAATTTTACAAAAGCATTTTCATTAAAATTTATCCAAATCATTTTCAAATATTTATCAAAATAACAAGTCTAAGCATTTCTCGACGTTTCTATCGAAATCATATAGTCATCCCACTTTCGAAACTCTAAAATAAATACTGGTGATGTGGCGACAATCACCAAAATCAACTCCAAGCGACTAGAGTGTGATTCCATATCTATCTAGTACAGACAAGACTTTGTATATACGTTAACTAGGTGTATATTCAAAATCTTACATACTCACTAGTCCAACCTTGACATCGAATAAATACTCAAAATTCTTTTTATAAGAATACACCATCTCCAAATATAAGACAAAATGGTATATTTTAAAACAATCCATCAATTTCAGAATAAATTTGTTTCAAATTTTATTAATTTCTAAACATTTCCATAGCGCCACTCTTTCAAAGTATTAGTTTCATAACCATTTATATTGCAAATTACGCTCTCTTTAGCGTAATTTCTAGTGATTGATTTTTATTAAACTCTATAAGCTAATCTTTATATAAACCAAAGCTCCGATACCGACTGTAATGACCTGCCTTTTCGACCGCTTCAAGTCAGTAGTTAAACCAACTTAAATCGCTCGAAACGACAAATAGTTATTTATCTTACAGGTTTAAGCAGAATTAGACACAAAAATCACAGAATAAATAAGCTACAGTATCTCACAACGGATGCATTTTACATAAAATATCAGAGTTGTACATTATTTTATACAGCGGAAGCTCAAATACATATATTTTAAATAAAAAAATTATACAGAAATTACAGAATTGTAAATGTGTGCACGCGCGTCTTCATGTATCTCCAACGTTAATAGCTGAGATCATTAAATCTGCAATACTCGGGTTTGACCCGAGCGTTTCATGCAAAAACATAAAACACTCGAGTTAGGATTAATTTTTGTTCAAGTAAATTAACTTCAATAAAAACTAAATATAGTAGTTAATTCCAATCATCCAATATATCATATGCAAAATGTCAAGTATACACATGTGTAGTATCTGTTCAATATCAGCTTAAAATTTTAGATAGTGTCCGCTCAAATCAGTTTAAACTAGATATAGATCTAATGTAGCATCGATTTAAAATCAAGTATAATATCTGTACATATTAGTTTTTTTTAGAAAGCTTGCACGTAGACACATGTCCATATACACATGTACACAGCCTTAGCATACTGCAAGCAAGAAATAACAAGTGCGATTGAAGTCACAGAGTGTTCTCAAATATGCAATCAAAACAGGGCAGCAAGAATGAAATGAAAAGTGAGAATAAATAGGGGTACAAAATCAAAATAGCTAGACAAACAACTCCAAATTTAAAACCATACAGGAAAGCAAGGCAACTTTTTTTTTAGATTTTCCACATCCACTCAATACGCATATTATTAGTACATGGGACAGTTCAGTTTAGCTCTGGTCATGCATGCATCAAATCTAATGCAGTAGTATTGTGTGTGTGTAAAACAGGTGCATGAATCAAACTTTACATGCATATAACGGGTATGTAAATCAAAGTAGCATGCAGCAAATGTTGAATCAAGTAAACAATGGGCATATATGTTTATTCAAGCGTGTACCAAATGACATGAAATATATGCCCAAATCTACAGGTTTAAGGCAAGATAAGTGAACAAAATATGGTGAGTAGTTTTATGGACATAAATTTTGGTAATGGCATGGTAAACTATTAAAGCACAACCAATATATGAACAAAGTATATATTTGTAAAAAAAAAAAGGATATACATGGAAAACATTTGCATATTCAAATATGTTAACTTCGATCATTTTGGTAGCTTAATTGTAGTTAGTACAAAACCGGTTTCATATTTGTTTTACATTATTCTATTTATATTACGGACGTTTTTGTAAATGAGACGAAGAATCAGTTGCCCCTTTTCTACATTTTAACCATGAAACCCAAGATTAAATAGTATAGTGCAATATGAAAAAAAACATTTGTTTTCTTCACTTATACATCCTTCACTGTTTTGCAATATGCAATTGCAACGCAATAAATCAACATTGTAAAATGAGTATGCTAATACTGTCATACATGGGAACTCATATTTCTTTCTCAAACAATGTGTCTTTTTTTTCCACGTCTCAAAATTTTCCAAACTCATATCAATTTATTGTCTATTGTTCAACTAATCTGCTTATCTACTCAATTCATAAACTGGTTTTGTACAATACATTGGTGCTTAACCATTTACCATTGTTTATTCTACATAACCAAAATCATGCTTACATATTTTCTTAACATATTGCGGTTAAGTTTGTAACCATTCAAACCATCAAGGAAACACATAGAAAATCAAGGCTGCGAACACTCACAAATGGGAAAGGTAATAAGGTAAATGCCGCAACCCAACATCATGAAAAAAAATCAAATGACAATCAACAGGACAACAAGGTAACGGTTCTATATCAAGACCGTAAACCATCATAATTTTTAGTTTAAACTGAAATTAGATTACTAAAAAAAATCGTGAGGGGGGAACTCGCAATAGACAGTGATTGCTTCACGAGGGGGAAAGCAGCGGCTTCGATTTGCTGGTGCGAGCTTGGTGGTGGCGAACTACTACAAGCTCGAGTTTTTAGGGTTCTTCGATTGTGGCGGATGCAGGCAATGAATGATTTGATAGGCTCACTTGTATTTAGGAGAACAACGCATCAGCATTCCTTCTCTCTCTCTCTCTTTGTGGAGACGTTCTCATTTCTTTTTAAGAATGGAGGAGTTGTGGGAATGTTTCAGAGATAATGGATCGGGAAGAAACTCGGATTTAAAGAAGGGTGGATCAAGCATTCAAGAAGAAAATGTGGAGAGAGTACAAACATTTCAAAGGAAATGTGGGGAGCGTTTCAAACTTTAAGAAGCTCAACCTATCTACCAATATATATATATATATATATATATATATGACGTGTGTTTCCAGATTTAAAAGGGCAAAAGTATCGCATAAATAGAAGAATACTAAACGTATCTTGCATTGGTTTTGGACATGAACCACATGCATGCATGCATTATAAATGATACAATAAATGGTATATGTCTATATGCTTTCCACTAAACAAATGAAAACAATTATTTTGCTTTCTCTTTGTAAACGTGGCCAAGTAATTTGCTCATTGATGCATGTATAAATAGTATAGATGGATACTAAAAAATATAATTGACCTGATTTATTTAAATTAAACTAAACATACACAATAAAAATCCAACTCGAAGTTAAAGTTTTTATGCCTCACGTCAAAAACGTTCATATATCGTTTACAGCTATTATTCAATGACCGTAAAATATTGTGTTAAAATTTTGGATTTATTACCTTTGTAAAATTGTACTTATATTTAAAAATGAAAATGTATAATTTATTATTATAAACATTACCATTAATTTTCATTAACTGGGATAGTTAAAACATACATTATATATCATTGACACTCTGTTTTGTTACAATTCTTCCTATACAAAGTTAAACTGGAAACATTCACAAATTTATTTTCAATTATTGAACCTTTAAAATACAATTAAGAATTCAACACCAATTTTTTTTATCATCAATAGTTCAAAGTTAGCTAGTCCAAATGCATAAACAATTTAATAATTTCCATTACTATCAATCGCAGTTCATATCAATGTAAGTTATTGTTTATCAAAAATAAATTTTGGACTCATTAATTAACATATCATAATTTTTTTTAATACCATTTTTAATTCAATAGTTAAATTAATTTCTATATCTGAAGGGTTGAAATTTATGGGATGTTACATATATAGTAAACGTATACCTGTATTATGATTGAGTGTAAAGGATATTTGCTATTTTTGACACAAATCTACCTATGCTTGTGCATATATCTGCTATAGACATGTATAAGGTATATAGATGGGAGGACTTGTGAATCAAATACATGTGTTTTTAGTGCATAAGCATGATATAGCTGTGCACGTATAAAACCAGAAATCAAACAAATTGCAAAGTTTTTTGATATATGTATGTGTATAGGTAAAACACAACCTATAAGATAGTGCAAAGTTATTTTCTTTAAAGAGCTATTGAGTTGAACGAGTCATTTCATCATACACTTTACCATGTGTTTGAGGAAATGACTCTACGGGATTTCATATGATATTCACTATTTCATATCTTTATATTGTCTATGTACCCTCTTAATTTTATCGCTTAAGTATTTGAACGTTACTGGAAACCCTTGGGAGCAGGACTTAGATGATTTATGTATGTGTTCATCTTTTGCATGTGCATAATCCCAAAAACATTAATACCCAGGTTTCCTCTTTTCTTTTGTAATACTTTTAATGATGGGTTTTTACACTAAAATTCTAAATATGAGAATCTTAGGGGATAGTTTATTTATATATATCAAGACTAAACTATGCTTTTGGTACCAGAATAGAAGTGGTTATAATTTGAATAACCTATAAAATCTGTTTTGCAAATAAACATTTTCCCTTACAAAATGCTATGGAAATTCATCAAATATGTGAATAAAGAAGCTTGTATTCCAATTGAACTAATATGTTTATATTGTTGTGTGAGTGATCTTGGGGGCTTAATAAGGGAAACCTATTAAGTAAGTGATCCAAGTAATATCTGATATCAAATGAGGACAATTATTTGTATTAAAAATTGGGTATAGATGGTGGGTTACTTCAGACTTTGTATGTAGGTAGAGTTCAAATATGAGAATATAACCTGTTATTTTCTAAGTACAAGTGGTAGTTATCTTAGAGAACTACAGTGTTCAATCACAGGGCAAAACGTCCGAGTATTTCACACTGTCCGAAATTTAGGTGGAAATCTATCGGCCGAAGTCTCATCTGGTTCCGAGGCAGTATGAAGAAATTACTGCAATTTTTACAAAAAAAGAGCGACTTCGTATGTAGGTAGATTTCAAATATGGGAATATGGAGATGAAGGAAGTGGGATGGTCTTTTATGGAAAATGAAGAAAGCAGAAGGTAGGTCGAAATTTTTGGGCGACTGGTGAATTACTTGAAGGGTTAATGGCATTTTGGAAAGTTAAAAAAGACGCCTAGTAATTTAGAGGAAAGGGTTTTTATTATTAGTAGTAAAAAGGACTTCATTTTTTTTCATACATATTTAACAGTTGTGATCCTAGAGTACATGATGCTATTTTTGCTTTAGCAATTTTTTTGTATATATATCATACTATGGCATTTTTTTTCTATTTACTTCACTGCTTTAGTCATGAAATACAATATGCTAGGTTAATTTAGCATCTTTTCCTCCCTGTGTTTTATAATGCTCCTATGTATAATAAGATTGCATTTTTTCATACTTATTTCACAGTTGCGATCCTAAAATACATAATGCTTTTTTGCTTTACATTTTTTTGTCGAGTATCATATTACTGCATTTTTTTCTATTTTTTCACTGCTGTATTCATGAAATACATTATGCTAGGTTACTTTAGCATTTTTTTATTTTTCAACCATGGTATACGTATGGTATTGAATTGATTTATATTTTCATATACTTATGCTACATAAGTTTTTTTTTTTTTTTGTGTTAGTATTTGAACTTTATAATGCCTTTTTAACATGTATCTTTCCGCTAACTATGGGGGTTATCTCACATAAAAATGAGTCAAATTGGACTTGGTTTTTAGAGCATCTAAAAGAGATGCTTCATGAAGATCGTGAATCAGTTTTTATGTTTGGGGTTTGCTCTTAGGTGTTTCAAAAGTGTTTCCATCTTCTTTTCATAACTACTGCATATTTCATATGGAACAAAATATTGATTCAATGGTTAAAGCTTGCAAGGGTGATACTTCTATTGTTGATTTGTTTAAATTTTTAACTCGAGCTTCAAATTCATATGGTTTTGACTGATATATGTTAAAATTCAAAGAAATTGGAGGAGTTGTTGCAATCAACTTCCTAACTGATAAACCTTTAGAGAATTGGATAGATTTGTTTTTTCAAGGTAGAAGATATGAAGAATATTCTTCTAACGTAGCCGAGAGCTTTAACTCTTGGATTGTGGATGATAGGTTTATGCCTATTACATCTTTTCTAGATGGGATCTGCATGAAAGTAATGGAACAAATGGCTAAATGGAGAGAAGAGTATCATAATTGGACTACTATTTTATGCCTAGTTATGGAGCAGCGCTTGTCACAGTTAGTTAGTGATGGTTTTGGATGGGATACATACAGGTCTACTGAAAATGTTTTTGAAGTTAGATCTCCTATATCACATCATGTTGATCTTGAAAACAGATTGTGTAGTTGTAATCAGTGGAAAGTTACCGATTTTCGATGTGCACATGTTGTTAAGTGTATGAATAAATCAAGGCTATCGGTATATGAATTTGTTGAATATTATTTTACATATAACGCTTTTAGAGCTAGTTATGCACATGCTATTAATCCAATTCCAAATGTCGGTAAGCAAATTGTTACTGAAGATGAAATCATAATTAGACCCCCTAAAGAAATTCGAGGTGCTGGAAGAGCTTCGACTAAAAGACATGGTGGCTTATCTTATTCTCATAATAAGCGGAATAAATGCAGCAAAGTGTGATCAAGATGGACATAACAAGAGGAATTGCCAAGTTTCAATGAAGATTTAAATTTAAATTTTATTTTTTGGTTTTCTTTTCCATTGGATATGTAACTATATACTTAGTATGTTGTAGTCATAATTTTTTTTGGTTATTGGGACATGTTACATGTTGATTGGTTGTTTTTAATATAAATTTGACTTTTATTTGTGAAATATATATTTTTGCTTTCATTTATTTTGTTTTGTGTATCTTTTTGTTTGAAATGTGAAGTACTGTATTTGTGATTGCTGGCATTTTATTACCAGCTTTTTTCTACATTAATTAAACTGGCTATTGCTACATTAATTTAGCATTTTGTTTTGTATAAAGTTAAAGTAAATGACTGGGAAGATTATTAGTTGTATAAAGTAAAAGCGATTAGCTGACTTTATTAATATAAATTTGACTTGTATTTGTGAAACTAATGTGTTCGCTTTCATTTATTCTGTTTTGTGTATTTTTTGTTTAAAATATGCAGTGTTGTGTATTGTGATTACTGGTATTTTATTACCCATGTTTTCTATGTCAATTCAACAGACTAATGCTATATTGTGTAAGCATTTTATTTTGTATAATGTAAAAGTGATCGGTTGACTTGACTATTAGTTGTATACAACAAAAGAGATTGACTGACTTGATTAATATAAATTTTACTTTTATTTGGGAACTTTATGTGTTTGCTTTCATTTATTTTGTTTCCTTTTTAAAATATGCAGAGTTATGTTTGTGATTAGTGACATTTTATTACCCACTGTTTTCTGCATCAATTCAACAGACTAATGCTATATTGATTTTTAGCATTTTGTTCTGTATATACAAAAGTGATTGGCTGACTTGATTAGTAGTTGTATAATTGTAAACTTTGTGATGTTACTTTATGTGGTATTTGGGTAAAGCAAATGCTAATTCAATATAGAATTTTCTGATAATTTATTTTTGGAATATGGTTCTTTCTAAATCAATTATAGTAAGAAATTGAAACTAATGTGTACAATCACTTATAGTACAAAATTTATTGATCAACTTTTATAAGAGTACATTTTGTTGTGAAAATTTATTGTTATACATACATGCATAAATGCCTAATTACATTTGTCATTTGTATATATTTTATATTTATGGTTGATTAAAAAATTTATCTTGAATATAGATCAATTTTCATTGATTTTTGGTTATGTTTTGAATCTAGTTGACTTTTGTGGTCATTGTGGATCACTTTGTTAAAAAAACGAGTGTAGATTGATTCGTATATGCATACTATTGGGTTTGGAATCTAGTTATCTATACACGATTATGTTTGGAATTTGGATGTCTTTTGTGTTTTTGTGTTCGCTTGGTAAAATATTATAATTTGGTGTAGATTTGTTTTCATGGGTACTCGATTAGGTTTGGAATCCATTTGTTTTTTAAATCCATATGTACCCGATTAGGTTTGGAATCCATTTGTTTTTTAAATCCATATGTACCCGATTAGGTTTGGAATCCATTTGTTCTTTACATTCTTTTATTTTGTTCAGTTAACCAATATGTTTTGGGTATAGATTGATTTTCATAGGTACCCGCTTATGCTTGAGTCTGACAGTCCTTTGCATCTCATAAATACCCGCTTAGGTTTTAGTCTGGCCGTCCTTTACATTCTTTTAGTTTGTTCGGTTAACTTATATGTTTTCGGTACAGAGTGGTTTTTAAAGGTACCCGATTAGGCTTGAGTCCGACCGTCTTTTGCAACTTGTAAGTACTCGCTTAGGTTTGAGTTCGGTCGTTATTTGCATTCTTATAATTTGGTTGATTAATCAATATGTTTTTTGCATTCTTATAATTTGCAACTTGTAAGTACCCGCTTATGCAGACTTGCTTTTTCCCGAGTTATCAATGTATCATTGAATTAATTTGCAGAGGAGCTAACCATCAGATATTAGTTGACCGGAATGTTGCCTCATGCACTTGTATATGTAATGAAGATTTGCGACGGTTTCGACCTTAGAGTGTCATAAGGCGAGGGAAAATGTTGTTTTATAAGAAGGGAAGAAAAGAAATTGAACTAAAACCAATTCTATATTTTCCCCTCAAGTTCACGTGCAAAACAAAAGACCTCAACATCCAAATTATATAAAAACGTAAGTTCAAATATCCATATTCATTTGTTCAACTCTTTCACTATTTCTAAGATTTTAACACTCCAATTCACATCTACTTATACAGTTTCTAGAATTCATAATAAATAGCAAGATAAAATAAATACACAAATAAAATCTTACCATAATATTGTTTGAATATAAAGGAAAACCATAGTTTCTTCTTTGTGGAACTTAGGTTAAAGTGCTCCTTTTCGCAGGATAATTAGTTTCAAGGATAGCCTTTCTGAATAGTAAGTTTTAAGGACAATTTTACAAAAAAAATATAATTTTTTTTATTTTTTTATTTTATACAAGAAAATGATAAATTCATTTATCTTTATTTTATATAACCGAAAATGATAAACTCATTTATCTTTTTCCTGTAAATTGTCCTTAAAACTAATTTTTCAGAAGGGTTGTTTTTAAAACTTATTACTTTAAACAAATAAGCCCTTCGAGTGAAAATCTACTTCTTCTTTTCTATCATGGCTCTTGCTTAGATAAGATTTCCATCTATATGAAATTAGAACATGAAGAGCCATATATAAATTCGATTAAGGAACAAATTTTGCATTTAATTATCAGTAATTTAAATTATATATTAGCTTTATTCATTGCTATTTTTTATTAACTTTATTAGAAAAAAATGATTATGATAGCAGTAACCAGAGTAAAGCAAGACATATGATCAAAATATATAGGAACTAATTACAAATCGTTCACTTGCCATAACTAATCAAACTAAAAACTGTTGAATGTTTGACCTAAAATATTCATACAAATTAGTTGTAAACACCACAATGGAAATTGATTTAAAAAAAAGCAATGTATAGTTGGTTAAGTAATTATGCGTGAATATCAACTACATTCAATGAAGGTGTAATGACATGCATGAAATATTTAGTGAATATTAACACAAATATAAAAGAGACAGTTTGGCTACATACCGATTTAAGTCTCAAAACACAAAAAAGCCACATGTCTTAAAACTTTATAAACTAGGTCTCTGTTTTTTAAAATCATATAAAAAATACAAAAATCAACGTAAAAGTTTACCAAACTTTGAAACTTAATTCAATACATAATTATCCCCATATTCATGTAAGAAAAATAAAAAAAATGATTCAAAACATGTTTCTGCGATATCCTGTAAATTTTCAAAAAATTGTAGACATCGTGCGATTATATCAATATGTGGCATGTTTTTATGCATTGTTGTCAAAAATCTTAAAATCCTACAATTTGAATTCCGTCTCAAATCGAATCTCTCCCTTTACGATTAAATTTATATTCCGATCCAAACCAAACTGTACCATACATTAGAAAAATGATTCAATCCAAATTAACATTATCAATATACTTATTTGGATCTACATTCTCATTCTAATCATTTCCAAACAAAATTAAATAGGAACATGAAAGAAAATAATGTTTTAGGTTTAGATGTACAAGTTAAAACATCAAAATCAATTTTAAAGTTTGTACAAATTTTGAAATGCATGTTTCTTGAATCCACGATTTGCGATTTAAATCTCATTTCAATTTATAATTTAAAATTTATGATTTATGATTTGAATCTCATTTTAAAAGCCTTGTTTTTATGTAATTTGTATTGTTTGCTTCGAATTTTCAAATTCAATTTATTTTAACACCACATTATTGCATAAAAATCATCCAAAAATGATAAATATTGCATATTAAAAAAAATCATTTCCAGTAAAATTGTAGAAATAACATCAACTATGTAGAAAAATTGCATTGCAGATATATTTATAGTTTTAAGGTACACTGAAACATATCTGCAATACGCTGTGAGATTCTTCTAGATATGTCAGCATTATTCACAAGAAGTACATACATTTCAGCAATGTATTTTCCTTTACATAATACACTAAGTAATAATTGTTAATAAATCGGAAATTATTCAAAATAATTGCAAACATTTTAGCAACTTATTTCCCTTTTTCTGTATCAACAATATACTATGCAATGTTTGCTGATATGTCTGCACTTTTTTACAATAAGTGCGTACATTTTACCAACTTTTTATTTTATTTTCAGAAACCTTCCTCTTAATATTTGCAATTTTTTTTCCATACTTAATAGCGCAAAAAGTCACGAAAACTATGGCTACATTAAAATTGGGACCCGCTTTACAATCTAATTTATGCCCCGTTTGGATCGACTTATATAAGTCACTTTTTGATTTTTCGAATGAACTAGCTTTTTTTTCTTCGAAAAGTCAAAAAACGACTTATTTAGTCGATCCTAACGAGCCATTAGAGGAGGATCCACTTTACATTACATTTAATTTTAAGGATGTCTCTCTAGTTTCTACAATATGAAACCCTTGGAGGATGAATCAATAAGTCAACATTAATATGAGTCAGACTCAATTACTGGTTTTATTTGAAGATGAACTATTACAATTAGGACATAACATGTATAACTCCATAGCCAAAGCTATATTAGTTCGATTGGAAAACGATGTTCTAAAGAGTTAAATTGAGATCTAGAGACTCACATATGCTAACTAATCCCCATAGAGAAAATTGATCCCTTTTTAATTGATACCTATCTTTACATAAATTATACACTACACCAAAACTTGTTATTCCTGACACATATGTCTTACCAATAATTTCAATAACACTTTTTCAAAGTTTTTTTTAGAAACTTGGTACTTCATATTTATGTTATGATTTTACATCCTTAGTAGTACAACTCAAAACAAGTGACAGACTGCTCACCCTGAAAAAACTCACTCGTACTGAGATACCGTACCATCAAAAGATATAAAATCTAAAGACAAAATATAAGCCTAATACAAGACCAATTTAGAAGCATACTAAAAGACCCACAAAGACAAATAAATCTCAATGGAGCTTGTGCTCTTCCCTAAGACCCAGAAGAAGCACCCTAACCAGAAAGAGATAACAACTCCAATTTCTTCGATTTTTTCGTCTTTTTCCTGCCCGTTATTTTATTGATCATGGAATTCCAAGCAGGATTTTCAGTTACTCCTGAGTCAATAGCCGCCTAAATTCAAATGTCTCCTCATCAGATCTTTTTCAAAGTTACCAATAACATGTGAGCAATGAAACAACCCAATTTGTAACACTTATAAGTGTTGGTTAATTACAAATCATTAGCACTTATAAGTGTTGCAACTGTGTTATCTTGTAACACTTATAATTGTTGGCAAAATTTTGTTTAGTGTCATTTATAAGTGCCATGGAAGTTAACTATCATGGAAATTATAAGTGTTACAATCATCAATATAGCAATGCTTGTAAGCATTGCAAATCCAGCTATTGGTAATACTTATCTGTTTTACCAATCTAAAATCACATAGTTTCATGCACTATTAATACTAAAATAATTAAAACAACCATAGTATGACATAAGTAATGATTTTTATATCATGTACAAATTCATCATATTAATTCAATGAAAAGTTTAAAATGAACCTCAAACATAGTATGAACAATGACCTTCACACCTCAAATACCACAATCTAATATTTAGATAATAAAATATAGATTACAATCTTTCTGCTATAAAAGTATAATAATAACATAAAATTCATTCCTACAAGTGATATATAGAATTCAACATTCCTACTTTTTATCCACTTCTGCATTCAACGCCTACTCTTTTTGGTTGATAACCATCATTAATTAAATTATACACTACACCAAAACTGGCAAATACCCAACATTTATAAGTCTTACAAATAATTTCAGTAACACTTTTCCAAAGTTACCAATGAGATGTGAGCAATGAAACAACCAAATTTGTAACACTTAGCGTTAGCCAATTACATATCACTAGCACTTATAAGTGTTGCAACTATGTTGTCTTATAACGTTTATAATTATTGGTAATTTTTGTTTAGTGTCATTTATGTGCCATGGACGATAACTATCATTACACTTCAGTGTTACAATCATCAATGTAGCAATGCTTGTAAGCATCGCAAATCCAGCAATCGGTAATACTTACCTGCTTTACCAATCTAAAATCATACACACTATTAATATTAAAATTATTGAAACAATAGCAGTATGACATAAGTTATGATTTTTATATCAAGCAAAATACATCATATTAATTCAATGAAAATTTTAAAATACACCTCAAACGAAGTATGAATGATGACCATACCACAATCTCATATTTAGATAATACACAAATATAGATTACCAACTTTCTGCTATAAAAGTACAACAGTAACATAATAACATAAAACACATTCTTATAAGTGATATATAGGATTCAACATTCCTACTTTCTATCCACTTCTGCATTCAACGCCTACTCTTTCTCTGAAATCTGGAATCTATGCTGATCCAATTGTGCCTTATATGTTAGAGTACTGACGCTTCCTTTCCCTCTAGCAAGTAAGTCATTTAGGCTCTTGCACTATGTAGTACCCACCTAACAGCTCAAGCATTTTCTCTTAATGCAGCAGTAACTCCCTTTGACACTATCTAGGTAGCTATATTGGTCTTATACTAAACTGCAGCAATATTTATGTTTTGACTGATCCATTATGTATGTTTCATTCTCCCTCGTTTGTTAGGAAGTATGTAGGTGAAGAGTAAAATGCCCCAAAGCTCTATTAGGCCACCCAGTATGCACACAATCTTACAACTCATGTAACATCCCAATATTTTTGACCGTTCAAATCGACAATGATCCTCAATGTCGACATAAACAAATAAAAAATAAGGATAGTTATTGGGATTTATATAAGAAAAAAAAAGAGAAGAAGAAGAACAAATACAGAATCTCGCAGCGGAAGGACAAAATATAATAAATAAATAAATAACAATTCATGAAGCTGTTAAAACATACATTTTATTATATTTTACAATGATTATCAGAGTAAATTAACATACAACGTACCAATGCATTGCAGCGAAATAATAATAATAATACGTCTGTTGAGCTCCATCTTCATCTTCATAATGGAATCTTCAAAGCAATGGAATCTTCGCTAACTGCAGCTCGGTCTGACCCGAGCGTATTGCAAAAAGAAACACAACAAACACTCGGATCAGAACTAAATCATTCTCATATTAGTTAAATCAAATTTCATGTAATAATATGAGTGCAATAACTTAAGAGATGTTACGGGAATTTCCATCTCTTAAGGATCCGTCAAACTAATACTATATAATATAATACGTTATTATAATAATGTCTATGGTTAAATATAACATAATAAAATAATGTAAGCGGGATTACCATTATTACGCTTACACCGTTTATACCGTTGCCGTACAGTTTGCATATAACACACCAGTACGTCGGCGGATAGGGATGCGCCGTGATACGACAACGTTAAATCAAAATCGTAGGGGGCTCGATCAGGATAAATATGACAAGGCATCGAGGAAATACCCATCAGTAGTGATTCTACCAGATTGCTGACCCAGGCCGGTGGTAACGCATAGCCGCAACTACCGCCCACCCCAGACATACCCCCAAAATCAATCAAAGGCGCCAATCAATCACAAGTATATATGTGGAATCGAAGAAGCATGCCTGCTCAGAGTAGCTAACTCAATTAACCTGGGTATGGCTCTTGTTTTAGTCATTTTAATTATGACCCGAAGGTCAAGGCTATCCATCATCGTTCTCTTTCTTCAAATCCAGTAATCGCCTCCAAATCCATCCAACACCATTTCTGGAACTCCACCACGTACACAGTTGTTAAAGTGGTTTTCGGTATTGACAGAGAGTATGACAATATCCGATCCCGGTCTCTTTAACAACCAAACGTTTACATTTTTCACACCGGTCAGTTCTTTTACATTTCAAAGGGGTTCATACTTCATATCAAAATATTAGATTTTCAAAATCATTCAATATTCAAGATAGAATATTATACATACTAAAATCTCCATTTAAACCAGTTAAAATCTTGAAACAATTCCAACTTTAATAATTTGAATATTAAAATATTTAACAATATATTTAAAATAGTTTAGATATATAATTGAAATAGTTTGAAAATAAATAGTTTGTAATTAAAATAGAATTTATCAAATTTATTAAATATATAGTTAAAAAATTAAGTAATTTATAAAATAAATAGTAAATGTTAAAATGATTTATTTAAAGTAATTTATAAAATAAAATAGTGATGAAGTAAAATAGTTTATAAAGAAAAATAATTATTATTAAAATAGTTAATAAAATGATTTTGAAATACTATTGTTGGAATTAGAATCGTTTCTCTAACATTTTCAATTAAACTTGAAGTCAAATTTCAAAACTTCAATTCAACCAACTCAATTTTTAATAATTCCACAGATTAAAATTCCAATTTACATTCATTTCAATTCGATCAAATTAATTCAATAGATACATAATCAAGTTCTCATTTTCAATGATTTCAATTTATAACAAATATCAAGTTCACAATTCATATATAATTCAAACCAATGTTGATTCATAACAAATTTCAAAGGTGGGTGAAACCATTCAATTTCAATAAATTCTATTTACATTTTATTTCACTTTATTTAGCTTCATTTACAATACTAATTTATTCTCCCTTTTTTGTTTATATTTCAAAATTCAAGGTTCAAGTTCAAGGAAAAATAAGTTATAAACATCGCTTATTTTGTCTTTAAAACAATATTTCAAAATTCATGGTTAAAACAAATTTTATTTAACCAACCGGTGTCCGTATATAATTTTCTATCCTATGGCCAAGTGATACTTAAATTTTAATTTTAGTATTTGGGAAAGGATATATATCATTTCAATCCAAATCAGGGTCATAGGTATTTATCATTTCAACCTACGTTCTTAATTCATTTTAATGATTAATCCCGGGTTTATTTGATGTCCGTCACATCTAGGGTAAATGGTTGGGATTAATCAATACAAACACTGGTCATATAAAATCAAGATGAATAGCAGGTAACTTCACATAAATAAACATTAATATGTAAACATATCAAAATCAATCATCACATCATTACATTCACACAGTTCATAAATTTACTAGTTATCAGATGTCGGGTGGTTTTAAACTAGCAACTATATCAAATTTTAACTTAACTGAAAAATTCATACTAGCACTAAAATTAAATTAATTTATTGGTGTCAATCAATATTAATATGCAATTATAACTATCAACAGCAAACAATACAATCATATCATAGCATGATATTAATTTAACTAATATTAGAATACTTTAGTCAGGCGTGAGTGGGTTTAATCACTCACCTTGGTTCTGAACGTGTCTGAACTCCAAAATAAGGCCAAAATGAAACAACGACTTGCAGGCATGATTCAGAATGGATTTTAACTCGATGATCGCTCAATATTATATTTAATTTTATAAGAGGAGAAGGGATTTTCTCAGCAAAACAACATGGAAATTGGATTTGTGGAACAGTTTACGAAACCCTTTTTCATAGGTATAAAAGAAGCAACACAATTACACTAAAATTCCATTACCTTATATATATTATATATAAAACATACACATCAAAATACTTTTATATATATATATATATATATTCTTCTAATAATCAACTCTACAATCCAACACCTATCAAATTTTTTCATAAATATTTTCTTTATAAAAAGAAAATAAAATAGAAATTTAACCCGAACTCATGTATACAACAACTATGTACATATTATATAAAGGGAGCGGTTATATGAACACAAAAATTTGACATAAATCAAAAGGCATAATTTCTCAACCACATGATTAATTTATCTTTATGTGAGGGGTGCGGATCATGGGGTAATCTTATGGTTTAGATTTTATGCCACTCAATTTGTATCAAATCTTTGTATTTAAATAAACTTTCCTTTATATAAATCACACAAACACATAGGTGAAATAAAAAAAACGCATGCCTCAAACAAGCATATATATATACATATATATATATATATAATATAATATAAATTAAACATAAATCAACACACAAAAAATGAAGTAAGATAAACCCACACAAACTCATAACTTGACCCAATGGGCCAGGGAAATGCAAGCTGTATGGATCTTGATTTTTACCAAAAAAAAAATTACAAAACTGAACCAAAATTTGACCATCTTAAAACTGATTTTTGAACAAGTTAAATTCAGAATTTTGGAAAATCATAAACTGAAAAGTTGTTGCAAATTCTTTTCTCTTCAGTTTTAAAAAAAGAAAAACCAATTTCCGATAAAATTTGAAGAAGATATGATCAAAACAGCGACAGACAAATATTTGGATCTGAAATCTGGCTTCAAAAACGCACCTGAAAGATTGGCAGTTTCGGCCAAGAAAAATTCGAAATCTGAAAATGTATATTGCACAAAAGTTTTAGCTCTTTCAATTTTACAAATTTGAATAAAAAGTAAAGTCGATTTGGATTCTGTATGAGGAAGTTATGCTCCCTACAAAACAGATCAAAATTTGGCCCCAAAAAAAAAAAAAAAAAAAAAAAAAAAAAAAAAAAAAAAGGAGAAAAAGGAGAAAAAGGGAGAAGAGATTGATGGATTAGGTGGCTTCTATTTATTTATTTATTTATTTAGTTTGAGAAGTTTCTCCATCAGATTTAGATGAAGATCTTGATTTTAGCTATGGTTGATTGCTAAGAATTTTGGAGAAGAAGAACAAAAAGGAATGGTTGCATGAATGAATAAAATGATGATATAGAGAAAAGAGAAAAAAAAGAAACCACCGTAAATAATCATTCATGGCTTTCTAAATTTTTAACGTTAATTAATAAATGTGTCCCCGCAAATTGATTTTCACCCATTCAAATTCAAGCCACTGTTAATACAAATGAGAATGTAAAGGGATGTATATATCTTTATTTACATGAGAAGGAAGTTACCAAATAAATAACGTCAATTTAATGTGTCCCCCACAAATTAATAAATGTGTCCCCGCAAATTAATTTTTCACCAATTCAAATTCAAGCTAGTATTACTACTAATGAGAATAAAGAAAGATGTAGATTTTTTTTACAAACAAATAAAAGGAACCAATATAAATGTGTTTGCAAATAAATGGAAAACAATACAAATTTTTAGTTCAAATGACAAACGGTTTTGGCAATATAAAATTAACAACAATAAATACGAATTGAAATTTAGTTAAAGAACAAATAAAATTTTGCTATATTTATATCAAGAACAATAAATATAAATTGAAATAAAATTAAATATATAATTCCATATTGAAATGGATGGTTTAATTACACAAATTAAATATTCATATAAAAATTCAAGAATTAATATAGATAAATAAAATAATAAACCAAAATTTTAAATTAAATCATTAATTAAATACTCTAAAAATTGAGGTTGTTACAATCTCCCCTACTCAAACCTTTTCGTCCCCGAAAAGGGACGAGGTAGAGAAAGTTGTCAGTTTATTTATCAAATCATATACTTCTTATTCAACTTGGAAACAATTATTTATACAAAAATTAATATAGGTTCGAAAACTCAAGTTTTCACAAAATTTCTAAGTCATAAATTCACGAAAAAAAATTCGGCAGAGTCTCCTTTGTACGGTTAGGCCTGGAAAACAATAATGTATAATAATTCCAAATATACATCTCATCTCAATGATGAGGCATCCCAAAATGGGGAAAACAATATAAAACGCCAAAATACGATATATAAATTCGATATACGTACCTTACATTTGCATTATTAGCGATTTTTTTTAAAGCAAGCAAAAGCAAATTTTTATGCGTAAGTAGCTCCAATGCAAGCAAATTGCCTCCAGTACCTACTAATGCTCAACAACATATAAAAGAAACAATATTTATATGTTTACAATAAACACACATGAATTAGCAAATGCAACAAAACATAAATAAAATATCCAATCAAATATATTCATTCAACCAAGAAAATTTAGAGTTCTTACTTTTAATGTCGCTATTTTATTTGTCTGATTTCATTGTTTACTTCACTTTTAAACAATTCATATTTTCATTTGTTATATTTCATTCACAAGTTCATTTCCAATTTCAAAGCTTGGTTTATTATATTTATTACTTATTAATTACCCAAGTCACGAGTTGTTGCCATTTTATTTAAACGACAAAATTATCCAATCAAATATATTCATTTAACCAAGCAAATTTTTCTTCACTTTCATTATCCCTTCTTATACTTGTGCATTATTTTATTACTTATTCTTATAACATTCAACTTCTTAGTTAATTGGTAAGTTATTCATGTTATAGAACAGAATTTTATTATTACACAAGTTCAATGATTACCGTTCATTTCAATTTATTATCCAATTCTTAAGAATTTTATTTTAATTATAACTCTCTTATATTCATAATATTAAGAAGTTTCAATTCATTACTTATTCAAGATTTCAAGAACTAAGGTAACGTTTGGTTTATTTTGTGTTTTGCATTTTTTGTTTTCGGCGTTAATTATCAAAGTTGTGAAGATTTGAAGTGTAGTGGTGGTGATGGATCAAAGGGAAAGGGAGTGACGGAGGGGACCGCGAGAATTGTGGATAGACGGATTTGTTATTGTCATTCCCTTGTTTTTTAAAATATTAAAAATAATAAAAAGTTGTTTTCGGTTTTGTGTGTTAACTCCGTTTTGTAAAACGGTCATTTTTCACGATATATGTGCATTGTCGGTATTTTTGTATGTGTGAAAACTCAAAATTGAAAAATCTAAACCAAACGCTGCCTAATTTTTTCGGTTTTTTTTTACTATAATGTTTACATAAAACCATACTATAAAAAAAAAGTCCAATTCCGTAAAACAAAGTACAAAATATTAAATGTCTCCCTACTTTGACTCTTGAAAATAAACATCGATGATGCGTGCACTCATCACCGAAATCATTTTCAAAGAAAAGAGGGTATACACTTATTTCTTTTTTTTTTCAATAATTCATTTAAAACAATTTCTACATGAAACACCTTTAAAATATAAATATATTATTCCAAACCATTTGCAAATCAATATTACAAAATCACTCGAAATCAAATTCTCAAATTCATATTTTACTTCTTATTTCATTATCAATAAATTTTCAATATTTGATTTTTCTTAAACCAATCAACAACCAAAGGTTTTAATTATTAATTAATCGAGTAATAGATGATGAAAACTTAATATTATCATCACTAAAATCAAAATTCATATAATTTCAAATAATTATATATACGCATAAAATATAATTCAAAACAATATTATGTCCATAAGTCCTATTCGAGTGTTTAGAAATCCCTATCGATACATTGGCGTCCCAAGTACCGACCAAAATTCATAAATACTCAACAGAACAAATCAACACAACGCAAAGTCATTTTATATCAAAATTACAAGTACGCTCTCTCATATACACTCAAACTCATTTTAGGGTATTACTACCCTATCTCTAATGAGTTAATCCCAAATAGAGCCAAGGTTTTCGCTGAACCAAAGCTCTGATACCAAATGTAACATCCCGATATTTTTGACCGTTCAAATCGACAATGATCCTCAATGTCGACATAAACAAATAAAAAATAAGGATAGTTATTGGTATTTATATAAGAAAAAAAAAGAGAAGAAGAAGAACAAATACAGAATCTCGCAGCGGAAGGACAAAATATAATAAATAAATAACAATTCATGAAGCTGTTAAAACATACATTTTATTATATTTTACAATGATTATCAGAGTAAATTAACATACAACGTACCAATGCATTGCAGCGGAATAATAATAATAATACGTCTGTTGAGCTCCATCTTCATCTTCATAATGGAATCTTCAAAGCAATGGAATCTTCGCTAACTGCAGCTCGGTCTGACCCGAGCGTATTGCAAAAAGAAACACAACAAACACTCGGATCAAAACTAAATCATTCTCATATTAGTTAAATCAAATTTCATGTATTAATATGAGTGCAATAACTTAAGAGATGTTACGGGAATTTCCATCTCTTAAGGATCCGTCAAACTAATACTATATAATATAATACGCTATTATAATAATGTCTATGGTTAAATATAACATAATAAAATAATGTAAGCGGGATTACCATTATTACCCTTACACCGTTTATACCGTTGCCGTACAGTTTGCATATAACACACCAGTACATCGGCGGATAGGGATGCGCCGTGATACGACAACGTTAAATCAAAATCGTAGGGGGCTCGATCAGGATAAATATGAAAAGGCATCGAGGAAATACCCATTAGTAGTGATTCTACCGGATTGCTGACCCAGGCCGGTGGTAACGCATAGCCGCAACTACCGCCCACCCCAGACATACCCCCAAAATCAATCAAAGGCGCCAATCAATCACAAGTATATATGTGTAATCGAAGAAGTATGCCTGCTCAGAGTAGCTAACTCAATTAACCTGGGTATGGCTCCTGTTTTAGTCATTTTAATTATGACCCGAAGGTCAAGGCTATCCATCATCGTTCTCTTTCTTCAAATCCAGTAATCGCCTCCAAATCCATCCAACACCATTTCTGGAACTCCACCACGTACACAGTTGTTAAAGTGGTTTTCGGCATTGACAGAGAGTATGACAATATCCGATCCCGGTCTCTTTAACAACCAAACGTTTACATTTTTCACACCGGTCAGTTCTTTTACATTTCAAAGGGGTTCATACTTCATATCAAAATATTAGATTTTCAAAATCATTCAATATTCAAGATAGAATATTATTCATACTAAAATCTCCATTTAAACCAGTTAAAATCTTGAAACAATTCCAACTTTAATAATTTGAATATTAAAATATTTAACAATATATTTAAAATAGTTTAGATATATAATTGAAATAGTTTGAAAATAAATAGTTTGTAATTAAAATAGAATTTATCAAATTTATTAAATATATAGTTAAAAAATTAAGTAATTTATAAAATAAATAGTAAATGTTAAAATGATTTATTTAAAGTAATTTATAAAATAAAATAGCGATAAAGTAAAATAGTTTATAAAGAAAAATAATTATTATTAAAATAGTTAATAAAATGATTTTGAAATACTATTGTTGGAATTAGAATCGTTTCTCTAACATTTTCAATTAAACCTGAAGTCAAATTTCAAAACTTCAATTCAACCAACTCAATTTTTAATAATTCCACCGATTAAAATTCCAATTTACATTCATTTCAATTCGATCAAATTAATTCAATAGATACATAATCAAGTTCTCATTTTCAATGATTCCAATTTATAACAAATATCAAGTTCACAATTCATATATAATTCAAACCAATGTTGATTCATAACAAATTTCAAAGGTGGGTGAAACCATTCAATTTCAATAAATTCTATTTACATTTTATTTCACTTTATTTAGCTTCATTTACAATACTAATTTATTCTCCCTTTTTTGTTTATATTTCAAAATTCAAGGTTCAAGTTCAAGGAAAAATAAGTTATAAACATCGCTTATTTTGTCTTTAAAACAATATTTCAAAATTCATGGTTAAAACAAATTTTATTTAACCAACCGGTGTCCGTATATAATTTTCTATCCTATGGCCAAGTGATACTTAAATTTTAATTTTAGTATTTGGGAAAGGATATATATCATTTCAATCCAAATCAGGGTCATAGGTATTTATCATTTCAACCTACGTTCTTAATTCATTTTAATGATTAATCCCGGGTTTATTTGATGTCCGTCACATCTAGGGTAAATGGTTGGGATTAATCAATACAAACACTGGTCATATAAAATCAAGATGAATAGCAGGTAACTTCACATAAATAAACATTGATATGTAAACATATCAAAATCAATCATCACATCATTACATTCACACAGTTCATAAATTTACTAGTTATCAGATGTCGGGTGGTTTTAAACTAGCAACTATATCAAATTTTAACTTAACTGAAAAATTCATACTAGCACTCAAATTAAATTAATTTATTGGTGTCAATAAATATAAATATGCAATTATAACTATCAACAGCAAACAATACAATCATATCATAACATGATATTAATTTAACTAATATTAGAATACTTTAGTCGGGCGTGAGTGGGTTTAATCACTCACCTTGGTTCTGAACGTGTCTGAACTCCAAAATAAGCCCAAAATGAAACAACGACTTGCAGGCATGATTCAGAATGGATTTTAACTCGATGATCGCTCAATATTATATTTAATTTTATAAGAGGAGAAGGGATTTTCTCAGCAAAACAACATGGAAATTGGATTTGTGGAACAGTTTACGAAACCCTTTTTCATAGGTATAAAAGAAGCAACACAATTACACTAAAATTCCATTACCTTATATATATTATATATAAAACATACACATCAAAATACTTTTATATATATATATATATATTCTTCTAATAATCAACTCTACAATCCAACACCTATCAAATTTTTTCATAAATATTTTCTTTATAAAAAGAAAATAAAATAGAAATTTAACCCGAACTCATGTATACAACAACTATGTACATATTATATAAAGGGAGCGTTTATATGAACACAAAAATTTGACATAAATCAAAAGGCATAATTTCTCAACCACATGATTAATTTATCTTTATGTGAGGGGTGCGGATCATGGGGTAATCTTATGGTTTAGATTTTATGCCACTCAATTTGTATCAAATCTTTGTATTTAAATAAACTTTCCTTTATATAAATCACACAAACACATAGGTGAAATAAAAAAAAACGCATGCCTCAAACAAACATATATATATATATATATAATATAATATAAATTAAACATAAATCAACACAAAAAAAATGAAGTAAGATAAACCCACACAAACTCATAACTTGACCCAATGGGCCAGGGAAATGCAAGCAGTATGGATCTTGATTTTTACCAAAAAAAAAAAAAATTTACAAAACTAAACCAAAATTTGACCATCTTAAAAGTGATTTTTGAACAAGTTAAATTCAGAATTTTGGAAAATCATAAACTGAAAAGTTGTTGCAAATTCTTTTCTCTTCAGTTTTAAAAAAAGAAAAACCAATTTCCGATAAAATTTGAAGAAGATATGATCAAAACAGCGACAGACAAATATTTGGATCTGAAATCTGGCTTCAAAAACGCACCTGAAAGATTGGCAGTTTCGACCAAGAAAAATTCGAAATCTGAAAAAGTATATTGCACAAAAGTTTTAGCTCTTTCAATTTTACACAATTTGAAAAAAAAAATAAAGTCGATTTGGATTCCGTATGAGGAAGTTATGCTCCCTACAAAACAGATCAAAATCTGGCCCAAAAAAAAATAGAAAATAAAAGGAGAAAAAGGGAGAAGAGATTGATGGATTAGGTGGCTTCTATTTATTTATTTATTTAGTTTGAGAAGTTTCTCCATCAGATTTAGATGAAGATCTTGATTTTAGCCATGGTTGATTGCTAAGAATTTTGGAGAAGAAGAACAAAAAGGAATGGTTGCATGAATGAATAAAATGATGATATAGAGAAAAGAGAGAAAAAAAAAAACCACCGTAAATAATCATTCATGGCTTTCTAAATTTTTAACGTTAATTAATAAATGTGTCCCCGCAAATTGATTTTCACCCATTCAAATTCAAGCCACTGTTAATACAAATGAGAATGTAAAGGGATATATATATCTTTATTTACATGAGAAGGAAGTTACCAAATAAATAACGTCAATTTAATGTGTCCCCACAAATTAATAAATGTGTCCCCGTAATTAATTTTTCACCAATTCAAATTCAAGCTAGTATTACTACTAATGAGAATAAAGAAAGATGTAGATTTTTTTACAAACAAATAAAAGGAACCAATATAAACGTGTTTGCAAATAAATGGAAAACAATACAAATTTTTAGTTCAAATGACAAACGGTTTTGGCAATATAAAATTAACAACAATAAATACGAATTGAAATTTAGTTAAAGAACAAATAAAATTTTGCTATATTTATATCAAGAACAATAAATATAAATTGAAATAAAATTAAATATATAATTCCATATTGAAATGGAGGGTTTAATTACACAAATTAAATATTCATATAAATATTCAAGAATTAATATAGATAAATAAAATAATAAACCAAAATTTTAAATTAAATCATTAATTAAATACTCTAAAAATTGAGGTTGTTACAACTCACTCACTATGTAGCTCTTACGTTTGCACGTATCTAGTCTAACTTCAAAGTCTTCACCTTTACTCCTCCAGTTCTTTCACCCACGCAACATGTGACCACTTTTGATCTATGTTGCTTTGGACATCGCAAAATGTTGTAGCATGCACGCAAAAATTGTACTGCAGGTATATCTGCGGTTTTAAGGTACACTGAGATATATCTGCAATACGCTGTGAGATTTTTCCAGATATGTCAGCACTTATTCACAATAATTACATACAATTCAGCAATATATTTTCCTTTATACAATACACTATGTAATAGTTGCTAATAAGTCAGCAACTATTCAAAATAATTGCAGATATCTGAATAACTTATTTTCTCTTTTCTGTATCAACAATATACTATGTGGTTTTTGTTGATATGTCTGCACTTTTTTACAGTAAATGCAAACATTTTGGCAACTTTTTTTTATTTTTTAGAAACCTTCCCGCTAATATGTACAACTTTTATTTTATTTTTCATATTTAGTAGTGCAAAAAATCACAAAAAAATGTTGTTATAGTAAAATTAGGACCCACTTTACAATCAAACTTATGCCCAGTTTGGATCGACTTATATAAGTCACTTTTTTGACTTTTCGAATAACTAGTTTTTTGTTTCAAAAAGTCAAAAAGCGACTTATTTTAGTCGACCTTAATGAGCCATTAAAGGAGGATCTGCTTTACATTATGTTTTATTTTAAGGATATCTCCCTAATTTTTACAATATAAAACTCTCGGAGGAAGAATTAATAAGTTAACGTTAATATGAATCAAGCTCAGTTGTCGATTGAATTTTAAAGATGAACTATAACAATTAGGACATAAAATGTAATACTCCATAGCCAAAGCTATATTAGTTCGATTGAAAAACGCTTTCTTAAAGAGTTAAATTGAGATCTAGCAACTCACGTATGCTAAAGAAAAGCAATCCTTTTTTAATTGATACCCATCTTTACATAAATTATACATGCTGAAACTTGCAATTCACAACACATATAAGTATTACCAATAATTTAAATAACAAGTTTTCTTTTTAGAAACTTAGTACTTAATTTTATATTTATATTATGATTTTACATCCTTAGTAGTAAAACTCAAAACATGTGACAAACTACTCACTCGTACTGAGACACTGTACCGTCCAAAGATATAAAATCTAAAGATAAAATATAACACCAATCTAGAAGCATGCTAAAAGACCCACAAAGACAAATAAATCTCAATGGAGCATGTGCTCTTCCCTAAGATCCAGAAGAAGCACCCTAACCAGAAAGACATAATGACTCCAATTTCTTGGATATCTTCATCATTTTCTTTTTCCCGTCCTTTATTTTATTAATCATGGAATTCCAAGCAGTATTTTCAATTATCCCAAAGTCAGTAGCCGCCTGAAATTCAAGTCTCCTCATCATATCTTTTTAAAAAAGTTACCAACAACATGTGAGCAACGAAATAACCAAGTTTGTAACACTTACAAGTGTTGTCCAATTACATACCACTAGCACTTAGACGTGTTGCAACCGTGTTATCTTGTAACACTTATAATGGTTGGCAAAATTTTGTTTAGTGTCATTTATAAGTGCCTTGGAAGATAACTATCATGACACTAAGTGTTACAATCACCAACATAGCAATAGACGTGTTGCAACCGTGTTATCTTGTAACACTTATAATGTTGGCAAAATTTTGTTTAGTGTCATTTATAAGTGCCTTGGAAGATAACTATCATGACACTAAGTGTTACAATCACCAACATAGCAATGCTCGTACGCATTGAAAATCCAGCTATTGGTAATACTTATCTGTTTTACCAACCTGAAATCACATAGTTTCACGCACTATTAATATTAAAATTATTAAAACAATAGTAGTATGACATAAGTAATGATTTTTATATCAAGCACAATTCATCATATTAATTCAATGAAAAGTTTGAAATGCACCCTCCACATCTCAAAAACCAATCTCATATTTAGATAATACATAATCATAGATTACAAACTTTCTTCTATAAAAGTACAACAATAACATAATATTCATTCTTACAAGTGATATATAGAACTCAGCATTCTTACTTTCTATCCACTTCTGCATTCAACGCCTACTCTTTGTCTGAAATCTAGAACCTATGCTTATCCGATTGTGCCTTATATGTTAGCAGCAGCTCAAGCATTTGCTCTTAATGTAACAGCAGCTCTCGTTGACACTTTCTAGGTAGCTAAATTTGCCTTATCCTAAACTGCAGCAATATCTATTTTTTGACTAATCCATTAGGTCTGTTTCATTCTCCATCGTTTGTTAGGCAGTATGCAGCTGAAGAGTAAAAATGCCCCCAAAGCTCCATTAGGCCACCGAGTATGCACACAATCTTAAAACTCACTCACTATGTAGCTCTTTCCTTTGCAGGTCTCTAGTCCAGCTTCAAAGTCTTCACCTTTACCCCTCCAGTTCTTGCACCCACACAGCATGTAACCACTTTTGATCTATGTTGTTTTGGACATCGCCAAATGTTGTAGCACGGAAAAATTCTTCCGTGCTCTCCAGTTCCAACTACATAAGCCTACAAGCAGTTTTTCGCTGAAAGTAAAGGCAAACCAATACATGTTATCACGAATTAATATTATTTACTGCCTAAAATTTAATTTAAGCAAATAACGGATACCACGAATATAGCTCAAAAAGTTTAATGTTTTAATGGTTAAAGAGTTACATCTCTCTACTGAATGTTTGAATTTTAGCAAGGAAAGATAATATTATGAAAACCTAATAGACATCAATATGTCGAGTTCACATAAATATCAAGATATTGCCTTGATATAAAATTGTTCATTAGTCAGGCAGTTCATATATGGAATCAAATACTGAAATCGCAACGACCAATCACTAAATTTTTAAAACTATTACAATTATATATGCACGCTAATATATGAATTGATGAATATATTTTTCCTCATGCGAGTCCAATTGTCCACACATTGCAAGTGATAACATCAAATTTTTCTTTTTTAAATATTCATTGTTAAAACATACTCGAATTTGACTATGAATAACTTTGTCTGAATGCATTTCCATTCATAAATGAAAGACATAATAGGGAATTAATCAAGTCAGAAAGGATCTTTGTTCACATAACATTGAGTTTCTTCATATTATTTTGTTAGACCATATTTAGAGAAAAATACAGTTAAACAGTGTGAAGTTCGAATGATTTTTCATCAAAATTTCTTCATATTCTTTCTACATAAGGAAAAGTAATTAACTCATCAACATTAAGTAAGAAAATAACTATATATGGCTTAACTGATTGATGTATGCAAGAATATAACTATTTATGGCCTAAATGATTCAACGGATTAGGCAAAAGTCTCACGATAGAATCACATTCAAGAGATTAGAAAACCAAACGATACTTCTTTAGAAAACCGAGCGATACTCTGTTCTAAAACCAAGCGACGCTCGGTTTTTATACCTAAGCTAAGATCGGATTTTTTAACTAAGCTATAAGACATAAAACTGAGGTACGCTCAAGTTTTTAATCGAGCTAAGCTCATTTTCATAACTGAGCGAGCCTCAGTTAGAGAATCGAGCTAAGCTCAGTTATAACACTAAGAAAAAGATCAGTTAATTTAATTAGTCAAATATTAATAAGTATTTGTTAAGAAGTATTACAGTATATTTTAGTCTATTAAAATATCAAAATTTATGAACTATATATGCTGCTTAAATTCTATTTTAGGGAAAATAATGTTAAAAAATTGGTAAAGAAGATTTTCACCAATTATCACACAAGAAGTAATTGGAAGCATTGCTCATAAATATGTTTAATATCGAAGTCATCAGCTGGTAATATAATATTGATTCATATATAATTTCGTACATTTTTATGTTTCATATATTAAGATTAAAATATGCTAAAAATCATCGTATATAAATTCATTAACAATCAGTCATGGCTCAGGCATTTTGCTCAAGAGATTTCTGTCAGTTTATGATTATTAAGATATTATTTGAAAATATCACTGTAATATAAGTATCCAAAATTAGAAACAAGAATACTTTGTAAGCAATACAACTACAGCAATACACACCGTCAATAACTAACTCTATTTCAAACCCAATCATTTTTTTTACAAGAAAGAAGCACATTATATTAATTTATGCACACTTCACAATTTACATAAACAAAGAGCATTAATCAAAAGCATAGCAGCTTTTATATCTCAAAATGCATTTCCAACAAACAATCACGATAAAAGCTATGGCCATTGATTTCCGTACAGAAAACATATGGATCATTGATGCCTACATGCAATGCCTTTTGGTTTTTTATTTTCTTCCATGGATTAAAAAAAATGAAACAATATAAAATATAATAATGAAAACTGAAACCGTAATGACAGCCAAATGTCATATTCCTATTAAATTCCGTACATAAAACATACGGATCATTGATGCCTTTGAAAGAATGGTTAGTAAATGAGAAAAGTAATGCAAACAAAAATAACGATAATAGTAAATAGTCAGAAAACTTACAGGTACAAGGATGTACATTTTTTAGCAAAATGTAACTTCTCAATCAGTTTCTAAAATTTATAACTCAAACTGCGCTAGTAAACCCTACTCAAAAGGATGTACATGTACAAGCACAATAAGCAAAGCATACAAAAATCAGAAAAGCATTTAGCAGAACAAACCTATGAACGTGGAAAGTATAAGGAAGAAATAACAATTATCTGCACACCTGAAATGCTGTGATGATCGTCACTTTCCTATGAATTAGAAAAGCACGAATTTTAAATTAAATTACTGCAAGCGCACAGGTGTGTAGCATACAGGTCGAACACAGGGAGGTAAATTAAAATTAAATTATTTATCTAACCTCTTAGGCGAGTTAGACGAAGCCTGGAGATTTTGTTGAAATAAAAACAAATTGAAATTGCGAACTTAGGATTATCGTTGAATCTAATCAACGATTAATCACTAAAGATAGTAAATTGCAAAACAAGAACAACAAGGTAGAAAATAAAAGTGCAGAATAAGAAGAACAAAAAAAAAAGTAAATTAGGATTGTCGTTGAAACAAATCAAACGACTAATCACTAACAAAAAAAATGTAAAATACAATTGGTGTTCTTCCAAAACTAATTGTGAAGACAACACCGATTGCTAAGAAAAAGAAAAATGCAGAAATAATAAAAAGAAGAAGAGCTGTTATTAATGGAGAAGAGAATATAGAATAGGATAGGATAGGATCGTGGCTACAATGACATTACAAGGGTATTTATAGGGGATAACCAAACCCTAACCCTAATTATAAATGGGCTTAGCCATTACATCACTAATTAGTTTACAATGAGAGTCTCAAATGGGCCTTAGTTAAATCTATTAAATTTTTGGCCTTTCTTCTTTTCCTCTTGGTTCTTTGTCATGCTTCCCTTGATTTGATATGTGCATGGCCTTTTTATCAATCATTTTCTTGTTCAACAGCAACTAGATATGGGATCTTCATCTACAATTCTTCAAAATGTAAATATATAGCAATCTGATCTCCATTTCTTTACTTTTCTGGTTGCATGCGGGCTAGGTTGGAATATCTGTAAAAGTAACAAAACAATACCCAAGTAATATTTATTTGTATACAAAAGATAAGATATAAGAGCATAAAACAAACACATTTCTATGTCAATCAAATACCCCCACACTTATCTTTTACTCGTCCTCGAGTAAAACAAGAAATGAAAAACCAAACTAGATAGGTCACACTTTCGTAGGAAACACGATTGCATTGAGCGTATGCAACAAGCCGTTAAACCTCTAGGTGTCCCTAGTAGGACGAGTGGTGTCTCGTGAGGGTTTTCAGCGGATACTACCCACAAAATCCAAATGTAGTATGATATGGTTCTAATGAAACTACATGAATGCAATGGACATATGAAAAATAAAAACAAACATGAAAACAAGACTTGTTCCTGAAGTGGTACAACAAATTAAGTTAACAGTTTCTAATCAGTTGATTGTACTTTAAATACCTCAACTTGTCACAAAATTTCAATATAAATCAAGTTTTCAAATGTTAAATTCCAGTTTGGCCAGTTAGTTCGGTCGATAACATAGTGCAACCATGAAATAAATTCTTAGTTTGCTTGGCACAGTTCGTAAAGTGGTATTATTGTTTTCTCATGTATGGCTAATCAAATCAGTAAGGTCAAGAAGTGTTTGGGCATCATCGTTTATTCTTTATTCTATACAATTTTAAAATTTATGATTAAGTACATACACCTAACTTAGAAGACCAAGGTTTACCACCCATGCACTGCCTCGTCGACTGACGGAGAGTGGGTAAAGAGCTTGGCGGATTGTGCAGGCCGACTTTGACTTTGTCAACAATGTGTCGGTAATCCTTATGTGTCCAATCTCATAAAATGAGACCAAGATATTCCAACGCTGACTTTATCAACAACATGTCGGATAGAGCTTGGTGGGTTTGCATACCAATGCTCGATATACGAGCAATGTTAGATACCCTTGGATTACTACTATTATTATTGGAAATATAAGCACAAAAGAGAGTTACGCGAATTCAACTTAACACAACTTAGTTTTAAAGATTCGAAAAGCCAATACAAGTATTTTAAGTTCTCCACTTATTTAAACAAAGTCTACAATATAGAATAGATTTCATGGCCATCACCTAAGAATCTCCTTATGTACCGGTTACACTATTATCCCTCAAAATTAAACTTTTCATTATATTTCTTATTCGATCTAAGTTGAGAGAAAAAAAATACTATCAACTGATTAATAATCCTTAACTTATTTTGCTGTATCAATCTAAAACGAGTCATGTTTCAAAAAAAAAAGGCATGTTACTACAGTCTAAAATGCATGATGGTCCTATTTAAATGGATGAAATTGAAAAAGAAAGAAAAATAAAGAAAAAACGAAAATGAGTGAAATGCAGACTCCCCCCTACACTAGAACTAAACAGTGTCCACACTGTAAACACGTTTCCTAAATGTGAAAGATAGAACCCAAAGATGGATTAAATGTAAAATGATTTGTAAAACGAAATGCAATTTAACTATATGTAAGAAAGGATCATATGTACAATGATAAATGTGTTTGCGACGCAAGGATTGCCACCAACTTTTTCCCCCACACTTGGTTCTTGCCCTATGAGTCCCATTCCCACTATGTCTAGGCATGTTTCCTAATAAGCAAAGGTTTTTGAAGACCATATCATCTTTAAACCTAGATTTATAGTCCAGGAGATAAATATCCAGGGTCGTCCTAACATGAAGTTTTTAAACCAAGCCAGCATTCCAAAAGTAATTCATGTATTCAACAAATTTGTCAGTGTAATTTTTCAAAAATTTGTGATCGTATATAAATTCAGTGAAATTTGAAATAGAAGTGTTGTTCAAGACTATGTGATCACATTTCTCAATTGACAACGTTTTTCCGACATTGACCATTTCATGTTCGTTTGAAATTTTCTGAAAGTTAAAATTTTCGAACTCGTCACTTGAATCTGCTTCTTCCTAATTTGGCAACTCATCCTCATACAATCCAAAGAATTCATGTTCATTAAGATCCATTTCCACTTCTGAGTTTTTGAAAAATTCAACATTTCTATTCTGTTCAATTTCTAAAATTTCAAGTTTCTTGCAGCCCGGAAGAGGAAGATCAAAATCTAAACTTAAATCTTTTTCTTGAAAAGAATCGAAGTCCATATCATTTCTTGAATTTTGAACAACTTCATTTAGATCATTATTCTCAATTTCGAAAGTTGTTATCTGAAAATTTTCACTATCAGTAAAGAATGGATTATTTTCTGATTCATCGCTTGTTTGAATTTGATTTTGTTGCTCTCGCTGTTCTTTCAAAGATGTCAATAAACAAAGAAGTTCATCCATCTTTTTATTTAGCCTTTTTTCCCTCTCATCAAAATGACATTCTTCAGAATCGTTGATTTGAGAGCTCTCGTTTTGGGTTTCTTGATTCTCAAAATTATAGTCCACATCAATTTCACAATCAATATTATTTCCAATGTGGTAGTTGTTTGAATTTTCAGAAAAATGATATTGGAAATCATTTTGATTTTGAAAATTAGGTTCGTAACCAAAACTGTTGAAATTCGAGGCAAAATTGCAATTTTGGTTAATCTCAAGATGTGGATCAATGCTATATTGGGATTCAAAGCCATTTTGATGTGGATGTGGCCCATAATCGAAACTTTTGAAATTTGAATTGAAATCGTCGTTTCGATTATAATCATGATTTTGAAAATGTTGGTCATTTTGAAAATATTGAAAATTGTTGACATTGGCCTCATGAAATTTTGGAAAATCTTGCTTCATCAGTTGTAATTCATACTCATACTCTTCAAGAGGACGTCTACTCCGATTATTATCCCACAATTCTCTCAAAGATTTTTTTGAATCAGACATTTGATTGTAACCAAAGGAAGACATAAATTATTCTCACTTCAAAATAGTATAAAATACTAAGCTGCGCTTTATTAATTAACTGCCTCAATTGGAAGGGGGAAGAGGGTCTTATGGTCGTTCACGTATAGTATAAATGCTAAGGGATATAACCAATGTTCTACGGATAGTATGCAATGCTAATAGTTCAATAAATTGAACTACTATATATCCGCGATCCAATTATACGAGACAGTCAACTTCATAAAACGCCACTTTTCAATTATATTATTTTGCAATGTCTATTTTTATTATTGAGAACAATGACAATGAAGATTTCAGTTATGAAAATATCAGTCAACCACAACAATTAGACAATTAAAATATTGTACAAGCAAGCCGCTGCCCCTACAGAAGATTTTTACAGGCAATTTCTATATATTCTCAGTAGCTGCAGCACCTGTAGAGTTCAGAGAATTTTACAGTGGGTTGTGATAGTCTGTTGAGAGCAGTTGAGTGGCTATAGCAATTAAAATCCCAGTCTTTGCAATTTGTTCGCCTTTGAATTCCTTAATTGATCTGTTGAGTTCTTATCTTTGCTTTGGCTTTTGAATTGATTTGATTTTTTTTTTCAATAAAGAAATGCAAATAAAACAAACAAAAATGAAAACAATCAAAAATAAAAATAAAATAAAAATAAAGCCTAAGAAAACAAAAAGAAAATAAAAGTTTTAACTCTAATTAAAATAAAAATAAACACAAAACTAGACTCAAATAAAAAAGAACTAAGCTTGTGCGTGCAACTCGCTCCAAGTCAAAACCAACTCACTATAAATAAATAAACAACTCACTCGAAATAACTAGAAAGGAAAATGAACCTGCCTAAAAATTCAAAGGCTCCGACCGACTGAAAAGAACAAATCCAAAAATCACATTCCTTGAACCCAAATGGGCACGCCCCTTAATTCTCAGAAGTCCAAAAAGAATAGAAATAATGGGCCCAACCACTCAGCCACTTCAAGTATAAAGAACCCAATACCCGAATTTTCCAATACCCAAGAATAACAAAGAAAAAAAATTTAGTACGCCCCTTCTTTCCTTATCGAAGCAATTCAATCCAAATTCCTTTTCTCTTTAATTCTTAACATTTTTTCTGCTTGATTTCGGAATTCGAATTGTGGTATTCTAGTGTTTCAGAATTCGACTTGAGGGTTCGTTGATGGTATGTGGAGATCCAAAAGCTTATAGCTAGGGTTTCTTGGACTGCAGATCAGATGGAAGGAGGGTTCTTCGTAGATGGCGCGGTAGAGATCTGGGTTATGGAATTAGGTACGGTGTGGTGAGTTTCCTGAATCGAATCTGTTGGACGTTGGCTGATTTGCGAGGGGAAGGTGCTGTTTGTTTTTGTGTGGAGTGGTATGATGATTTCGATGGTGAAGGGTTGTGAATCGTTGTGGATGGGAAGAGGCAGAACTGTTTTTGCGGATGGGCAGACTTTGGCAGTGGTGAAGGTGCTTACGGTGAAGATCAGTGGTGTATTTGGGTGATGGATTTTGTGGCGTGTATGGCGGATGATAGATGGATGGGGTCGAGGGTTTGTGGGTGCTGTGTCAAAGCAGTTTTGGTCTGTAAGGTGATCTGGAAATTGGTATGGGTTATGACAATGGTAGTGGAAGGTTGGTCAGAGTGGATTGTTGAGTTGGAAAAAAGGCGTGAAGAAAGATGTTTGGAAATTGTTGCAGTGCGGTAGGCGGTTGATCATTGAATCGAGTTTCTGTTGGTTTCTTAGGTTTGCACGAAGCGGGGTTCTTCAGATCTGATGTGAAGCGAGGTTGTAGTTGACTGAGGTAGGGAAAGTCCTCCGAGATTGTAGGAGTAGTGCGGTGGATCTCGGGGTAGAACTGCTGGTGGCTTTGTTTGGGACTATGGGTCTTGGTCCGTGGATTTGCGGAAAGTTTTTGAGAAGGAGCAGTGGGGCTTTGTTGTAATCAGTTGGAGGAAAAAGGGGTTGGTTTGTGGATTTTTGTGTGGCGGCAGGTTGGCAATAGGCAAGATGATGGTGGGTGGAACTGTGATAATGTTCTGAAAGTTGATGGAGATGGATTTTATGGTAGGCGGGGGTTGCAGAACAAAATCAGGAAAGCGATAAGGAAAGAGGGGGAAAAATCATAAGGATTTTTTTTTAATGTGAAAATAGGAAAGAAATTGTAAAAGAGAAGAAATTGATTGAGAGAGAAAAAAAAAGGAAAGAAATCACTGAAAAATCAGCAAGATTTTTTTTTATTAAAGAAGAAAAAATTGTACAAGGGAAGGAAATAGATGGGAAAAAGGGAAAGAGGGTGAAAAGAGGAAAGAAGTAAAGAAAAAAAATAGCAAATTATTTTTTCTCTTATTTGGAAAATTACGGTATCATTGAACAATACCAAATCTATCCAATCAAGAATTTCTTCTATATATACCAAAAAATAAAAATAAAATAAATACTAACATGAATCGGAAATTAAATAAATAATAAAATTTAATCGTTACCTCCCTGGCAACGGCGCCAAAAACTTGATCGTCACTTTCCTATGAATTAGAAAAGCGCGAATTTTAAATTAAATTACTGCAAGCGCACAGGTGTGTAGCATACAGGTCGAACACAGGGAGGTAAATTAAAATTAAATTATTTATCTAATCTCTTGGGCAAGTTAGACGAAGCCTGGAGATTTTGTTGAAATAAAAACAAATTGAAATTGCAAACTTAGGATTATCGTTGAATCTAATCAACGATTAATCACTAAGGAAAGTAAATTGCAAAACAAGAACAACAAGGCAGAAAATAAAAGTGCAGAATAAGAAGAACAACAAAAAGTAAATTAGGATTGTCGTTGAAACTAATCAAACGACTAATCACTAACAAAAGAAATGTAAAATACAATTGGTGTTGTTCCAAAACTAATTGTGAAGACAACACCGATTGCTAAGAAAACGAAAAATGCAGAAATAATAAAAAGAAGAAGAACTGTTATTAATGGAGAAGAGAATATAGAATAGGATAGGATAGGATCGTGGCTACAATGAAATTACAAGGGTATTTATAGGGGATAACCAAACCCTAACCCTAATTATAAATGGGCCTAGCCATTACATCACTAATTAGTTTACAATGAGAGTCTCAAATGGGCCTTAGTTAAATCTATTAAATTTTTGGCCTTTCTTCTTTTCCTCTTGGTTCTTTGTCAAGCTTCCCTTAATTTGATATGTGAATGGCCTTTTTATCAATCATTTTCTTGTTCAACAGCAACTAGATGTGGGATATTCATCTACAATTCTTCAAAATGTAAATATATAGCAATCTGATCTCCATTTCTCTACTTTTCTGGTTGCATGCGGGCTGGGTTGGAATATATGTAAAAGTAACAAAACAATACCAAAGTAATATTTATTTATATACAAAAGATAAGATATAAGAGCATAAAATAAACGCATGTCTATGTCAATCATGCGACACTTTCAGATGTTGTGCAGACAAAGATCTTATATATGAATGAAAAACCTTTTTAGCTCGGAAAAAAGTTAGTCCTATTATTCAATGTTTATGAATTGTCAATGTCGATCAGATATTGTTTAAAAGCTCAAAATTTAAGATGCTGAACTCAATAAATACATGCCATTACGTCTTCGGTCTATATTTGGGAATTATATCTTAATCAAGGCCACACTAAGCTACATTTAAAAAGAAAAGTAACTTATTGAAAACTAGGAGATTAACCAAAAAACTGAGCAGTCTTCGTTTTTTCTACTATAAGTGCTATATTAGGAATTTAAGATTGTTGATGCTTGATGATCTTGGAGGTGGAACCTTGGCGCAACGGTAAGGTCACATGGCTAGTGGCCTGGGCGCCCAGGTTCGAATCCGGAAACAACATCTTCACAGTGTGAGGGAAAGACTGCGTACTATCGACCTCCCCAGAGCCCATTATCGTACAGAAAGCCTCGTGCACTGGGTTCCACTGGTGCTCGATGATCTTGAATTATTATATTACATATCTAGTTGCCTACTTGATTAGTACACATGTAGCTCATTCTGCAGTACAGATATTGGGACATAGGAAATAACAACCACAAAAACCAAACATTGAACTACTAATCTACTAATGATTCTCATTTTAAGTTTAACTTAATTATTCAAGCATCTGATTGATATGCAAACAGAATAGATCAAGTCATACTGAACTTTGAAAAAAAACTGAAAAAATCATTACGAAAAATAGAGATAAAAAGCACAGTTTTCTCAATTTAAAGGATTCTGAATAAAAAGAGGTTTCTGAATTAAAAGCGAAAAAAGTGAAGAAAATATTTTCTCTATTCAAAACAACAAATAAACCATATTCAAAACCTCGTATTATTACATGCACAACATAATTTCCACTTTATATTGAATTTTGTGTAAGAGAACAAAGTAACTTTGAGAATAATTGTACAGAAAAAATGAAGCCAGATTTATACTACGAATTTGCATGTTTCAGTGGAAAACAAGTTAAATGAAGGATAAAGAAAAAAATATAACTGTAATTCCGGAAGGATGACGGAGACACAAACTACAACTTAGTGCATACATAACGGCATGGAGACCAAATTTTAGCAATTACAACGGTGAATCGATTATCAAACAAATAGATTTAAAACTAACACCACTGTCCTATGAGCAATAAGAACATCAATTGAGAGGAAATAGAAATCGAACCTGATGTTGCTTGGGGTATGAAGCAAGAATCCAAAAAATCTCAAGATCCATCATTTTCTAGTGATGTGCCACGTAGTGTGTTGAGTTGTTCCTTAATATCCCCTTGTCTGCGCCTGGATATGCTATCGATGTCGTTGGTGGTGCCGGTAGATGCTATCGATGTCGCTATACCTGGAGAGAGAAGAGAAATTCTACTTTGTAAATAAAGGGATAGGCAGCCTAGGAAGGGGTAAGTGTGAGATAATAAAAGATGCACGAAATCACAAAGTAACTATAAAAGAGCTATTTGCGAACTGGTCATCTATTATAACATTTAATTGGGTTGGGAATTAGAACACATTACATACTTTATACAAGAAACCATTTATATTTTATACATCCTTACACTTTTTTTAGAATTTATAACATTTATAAGTGTTAGATATGGAAAAATGTAAATGTTGCTAAATCATTGATTTGGTGTAGTGTTAGTAAGTAATCCAAGTGATTGTTACGTGGACACATCCCAATTGAACTCAACTTGACCTAAAATATAACAATATGTTAATGAGAATTGAGTATGAAAAGAACATTGTTCACGTACATCAAAGCAAGAGCTTGGGACACATACGACATCAAACTCGGATCATAGATATAAAGGTCGAACTAATTTCATACCTAGAAGCAACCTATAAACACAACTGCAGATGTAATAACCCGGAAATCTGGGCCAATTTAAAATTTTTATTCAGGCAATTTTAGCGAATTTTGATTATTTAAAATAGATTATTTTAAGTAATATGGACGAGAAATTTATTTTGAATATAATTCGAACGTATATATTCGTTTTAATCGACGATAGAATATAAATATTTATTTATATTTATAAAAGGAATTGAAAATGGCGCGGTAGTTCGATAATTCGATTTCAAACTTCAATTGAACATACCGGGTGCGAAATAAACCGGATTTTAGTGAAACCAAAAATAATGGGATTTAATCGAGAATATCTTTCCAACGAATCCGAAAAATCAAAATTTCATAGCGGGGATCAAAAGATATGTCCAGTTGAAAATTCTGAATAGTCGCTATGGAATTCAGGCCCTTAAAAATGGAAATTTTGCAAACGACCTCGAATTTCGACATAACCACTTTTGTTGGATCCGTGATGTAAAGTTATTGCTAGATTCCAATTTCCATAATTTTTCGAATCAATATGTGAGCGTGGCAAAGGAAAACGCGTTTGACCAGTTTAAGTTGATTTTAATCGACTGGAAAATGGCCATTTTTCAAACGGTCTCAGAATTCGATGAAACAAGTTTTGTTAGGACCGTATCGTCAATACGAAGCTAGAAAATATTTTTCTGGAATTTTTCGAGTCAGTATGTGACCCCAGCAAATTGAAATGCGCGTTCAAATTCAATATATAGAGTTATATGTTGATTTTAACGAAAACTGATCGAAACAATCGAATTGGCCTACGATACATATCCCATTGTGTTCGGAATAGGGGTAATTAGCAAGGGACGACAGGCGGTGGGCTCGATTTTGAGTTCATAATAAAAAAATTACTTTTCGAAATAAAAATAATTAAATATATATATTATAATATATACACCCTCTCCCTCCCTATTCTCTCTCTGGCCCCGTTGACCATTTCAGTTTTCAAAATAGAAAAAAAAAACCTAAAACCCGTCGCCTCAAATCGATGTGCCACCGCGCCTCATCGCCAGTCATCAGAGACCCTCCCCTCGCCATCGTGACCCCCACCTCCAGCGCCTCCTTCCGTTTTCCTTTCTCTCTCCAATCGAAGCACCAAAACCTCGAACCCCCGCCTGAAGCACAAGCTCGAGCGCCGCAGCCAACCTCGCTCCTTCGATCACCCCCAAAACCCCCTAGCGCCGCTCCCTCGCTCCCCTGGAAACCCGTCACTCCCTAGCCCCAAGTCGTTCCATCCTAGCCGTGACCTTCCCTAGACCTTTCCCTCCAGCGTCGAGCTCTGGCGGGGGGCACCTCCGCCATCCCCCTCGAGACCGCAACCAACCAGCGCCCTTTTTTGGCAAAAACAAATTACTGTGAGTTCTTCCTATTATTTTACTTCAAAATTTGATTTTCATTATCAGTTTTATATATAAAATCAGTTTTAGTTTTTAAAATTAGTTTCTCTATTTATATATAACATGACTTAAAGATCTAATTTTTTTATTTATTTATTATTTATATATAGTAGTATAAAAGTATGATTTTGATTAATGAAAAGATCATGTTTGGTTATAAAAAAAAATATTGGATTTTGTTAGCGAAAAGATCAGATTTTTACAATAGTAAAGTTGAGATTTTTGAATAGAAAAAGAAGTGATTTTTATTTCGAAAAGGAATAGGTTTTGTTTAGGAAAATATATGTTTTTATTTATTTATTTAAAAAGAGAAGATATTAAAATATTATTTTTATATATAAGTAGAGTATTAAAAATATGATCTTTATATAATAGAAGATGTTAAAATATAATTTTTATAAAGTAGAAGCAATGAAAATATCATCTTTATATAGTAGAGATAATAAAAATATTATTTTTATATAGTAGAGGTAATAAAAATATAATTTTTATTAAGCGAAGAGAAATTCAATTTTTATATAGTGAATAGCAAAGTAAAAATTCGATTTTTATATATTGAATAGCGAAGTAAAAATGTGATTTTATATATGTAGTGGCTACGGGCAACGAAAGTGACAAGAGGCGAGAACGGCGAAGATTTCTACAAAGAAGAGTCGTGGCGTTGGATTAGCAATTATGTGAGAATTTCTCACCTTTAATTTATTTTTCTAGTTAAAATATATACTATGATGCAGACGGTGTTTAGTAGCACCCGACACCTGTCGTCCACATACCATGGACGGCTTGTATGCTTGGTTGTTTGATTTTGATGTGTAGTTGATTGTGTGATGTGATGTGAAATAAATTATTTATATAGTTGAAAATATTTTATAGTTAAAAATAGAATTTTTAACGTATATATGAAAGGAAATAAAAATAAACAAATCGAACGATTTGTTTATATACACACATTTGACTGATATTGATTGGGAATATAAATTTTACACATCGCCCAACTACACAAATAAAATCTGTGTTTGATTGTTTGAAACCCCACATGGGTATTGGGATGACATTTGACGTACACTACTCCCGGTTGTTTAGTTGTATGTCGATCGATTGATTGACAAACTATTATAAACGTTGAATATTTATATTTGATGCTTATACAGTGTAGAATGCACTTTGGATGATGGTTGATTATTCATCGTTGTTATTGTATACATGTGTTGTAGAAAATCCATATAATTAACATTATATGGTAATTGATTGGGCCTCATTCCAGTTTTGAAAAAGAAATATTTGAAAAAGAAATATTTGAAAAAGAAATATTTGAAAAAGAAATATTTGAAATAGAATATTTGAAAATAGGAATATATAAAGCCGTATTGATTAGATTGACGCCATTTTGACATGATCGATATTTATATCGATTTTATTCATTTTATAATGAATATCAAAAGTGATTTCAAAATCTGATATTTTGAAAAGAAATGAATTCGAATTGAAATTGAATATAAATGAATTCGAATTGAAATTGAATAGAAATGAATTCGAATTGAAATTGAATATAAATGAATTCGAATTGAAATTGAATATAAATGAATTCGAATTGAAATTGAATAGAAATGAATTCTAATTGAAATTGAATATAAATGATTCGAATTGAAATTGAATAGAAATGAATTCGAATTGAAATTGAATATAAATGAATTCGAATTGAAATTAAATAGAAATAAATTCGAATTGAAAATGAATATAAATCAATTCGAATTGAAATCGATTTGAAATGAATTTAAAACGAATTATAAAATATGTTTTAAAAGCAAATCGATGAAGTATATATTATATATATTATATATATAATATAATGGCCTGAATAGAACGCGCCGCGCCGCGGCAGTTCACGAATTTCGACCATTGACTTCGAATGGATATTGCGGGAGATCCGACCGTCGGATTCTCCTAAAACCGGAACCGTTGGGTTCGTATCGAAAAGAGCTTTCTAACGAATGTGAGAAATTAGAAATCTAACGGTTGGATTTGGAATTATGTCCAAATCAAATTTGAAAAAGGTCGCTGTAAGTGCAGTTCGATGGCCGTTGATGGAAATTGACTGTACGGGCCTTGATAAAATTATTAAAAATAGTAATAATTTGTGTAAAATCATAAGAAATGATTTGTGAAGAATTGGGATGAAAAACTCCATATTTGAAAAGATAAAAATAGATTTTTATCGAAATGAACTAGTTTTGAACTAGAATAGTAATTTATTTTTAAAATAAATAAAGTGAGTTTAAAATGGTTTTGAAATATAACCAGAATTTCCAATAATTGAATTGGAATGGATTTGAATCGAAATTGTCTTCGGAATGTTTCGATGTTGGATTTCGTGATTATACAGATGTTGTTATGGAAATTTGAAAGATATAGATATATATATCGTTATTTCCAATACGATATCTGTTGGTCGTAGAATTTGATATTGAATATAAGCCGATATATTTTCTATTCAGAACCTTGTATTTAATATCAAATGTGATTTGGGTTTGTCGTGAATGGTGTCTTGACTAACACTATTCTTGAACCCAGATGAGAAAAGATTAAATCTTTTTATTTAGATTTAATGAAGTGTACCAATTAAATAATATTTAATTGGAATTGAATTGATATTATTTTTGGGTTTATCGTGAACCGTGTTTAAAATGACACTGATTCTTTAACCCAGTTAACGATTAAAAGTAAGTGGAGTTTTAATGGATCTTTAATTAGATTAAAATGATCGAGAATGGAGTATCACCAGTTTTGCTCCATGCGATAGTTAAATCTTTAATTAGATTTGAACGTGAAATGGTAATTGAATTTACTGATAACACCGTGGTGTTAGATATGAAGTATTACCAGTTTTACTTCATGGGATGAATAGGTTGGGATTGGGAAATAAAATAAATAATTACTTCGGTGTGGCTCGTTAATCCCGACTAGTTTGAATTGATATTCAAAGGATATTAAAGAATAAATTTAAAGAATTTATCTTGGATAAAATTAATGGGAACTTTTCCCAAAGTATAGGAATATTTGAATAAAAGAATATTCTGAATTGGAATGAGGCGTATGTTGTGTTTGTGTAACACTTTTGTAATATATACGCGAGTTATTCCGAAAGACCGGGTTTATCCCATTCTGAATAACTGTTTCGACGTGGTGTCGAAGATGAGGACGGTGGTTGAAGACCGGAGGTCTTCACGTCGTTTGGGTGATTACTGATGATCTTGATTGGGCTGTACACCCAGGAAGATGGAAACAGTTGGTGATCGTCCAGACGTGCTTGGAGATTGATGGATATGCGGGGTACTAGGTGCCTCCGGTTTCGTTCAGACCCAGAACGAACTTGTAAATGGACTGTGTGTCTGACATTGGATTTTAGTCTGTGTGGTTGATTTCTATTAAATATATATCTGTTTGGCGGCGGAGAATTTATTCTCTTGCTTAATGCCCTTCTCTGAGACGTACGAGCTCAGGGGCTATATATTGATGGATATCAATCGCATGGAGTGAATTGCCTGTGTGGCATGCCTAAGTGGCAGTTGATCAAGGCTTCTGTTGAAAAGCAAAGTCTTGTGGTGATGATCAAAGCACAGCCTGTGTGGCACAGCTTTGTGTAACGTGAATTCGCGAGCCTCACACCCCGGTTGTGAACCAGAAACGGGAGAGGACCTTAGGGAGGACATGCATTTCTTTCTAGCTAGGGTGGTGTCAGTTACCTACCAACCCTAACATTTATATACTTTTCACCTGTGTGGTTGTTGCTGTTGCGAGGCGCCTCGGTTAGATCGGACGATCCGGGTCCGATGGAGCCGTTCGTTGGCTCATTTACGCCCCAAAGGGCGGGGAAATGTAGTGTTCAGGCATAATAATCCACATCGGTGGACCGGCCCTGACGATCCGAGGGGCAGTTGCGGCTGTTTCTGAGGCTCGGGCTAGACAGTCTCGAATCGGTTAAGGACTATCTTTTGCCTCGGTTCACAGACGGAAATCCAATTTCCAAATACGTGACATTTGCGGTTTTAGTTGTAGAGCCTAGTATGGCGACATAGTGGGATGGGGCGCTTATGCCATCTATGATTAGTACTTATGATGTGAAATTGTTTTATACACTATGCACTTATAATAGTATCAAATGATTTGTTTTTAAACGTATCAAGCATTCTAGGCTATTATAAGGTAAAAACCCTATCCTCCGGCTTGCGTTGCATTGTGTGATGGGAACTGGGTCATATAACAGCTTCATTTTTCTTTATTTAGCATTGCGCTATTGTTTTATGCACTGGTGTTCTTGGGAGGAAACCCGTTCCGTGTTATACGGCGTGGTCCCTTGAATTACCGAACTTTAAAAATAAAGATTTATAACTGTTTTAGTTCTCACACAGTCGCATGACTGACCTGGAGTTTATTGTTTTAACCTAAACTCTGGGTGCCCCTATTTTGACACGGGCAGCTAGTAGTTTTGGTTTTGCAGATTTATATTCACAGGATCTTGGTTTACAGCTGGAACGATATCCGGAAAGCTTTGTATCCGTATATCTCTTCTAGTTGTGTATTGTATTATTTTCCGCTGCTATGTATTTAAATGTAATTTAAATCTCTGATATTTCTATGTAATATTGATTCATACTCTGTATATTCTTGTAATCTGATGGAATTGTTGTAATATACAATGAAATGTTCTCCCGTCTGCATTCTATTGTGGCTTGTTCTCGAACTATCCGCTCTTCCCTTTACGGGGAAGTTACGGGTTTTCTCAGTTGGTATCAGAGCTTTGGTTTACAAAGCAGAGAACAAGGCCCATTATAACCATACGAAAGAATTCATCAGATATTGGATTAGCAATATCCAATGAGAATGAATCGTTAGAGATGGGATCAGTAGTATCCTAGAACGAGTGTGAAGAGTATATTTTTAAAATGAAAACAAAATTTGTTTTGAAATTTAAATCAATTACTCGTATTTGATTATTTATTTATATGAATATGGATAATCCAATATATAGAGATTTCGCATATATGTCTTGCAAACGTGTATTCGAAGTTTCAATATACTGGATAGTTATAGAATCATACTCTAGTTGCCCGGGGATAATTCTGGTGACGGGGCACCATCGCTAGTATTTATTTTCGAGCGACAAAAGTGAGATTTCTATATATTTCCAATTGACTGGTGTGAGAACCAAAGCTATATAGGATTTATTGTTGTGATTTGGCATCAAAAATGTGATTTTTGACTATATACCAAAGTTATGAATTTCAAAAGCTAATCAACTAATTGATTGATGGTTGTGTTGTTGATTATTGGTTGATTAATTAAAATTTGTATTATATAGCCAATTTGATCAAATAGTGAATTGTATTGAAAATTAGTCGCATTTGCTTGCATATACTTGTACTTACATTGAATAGGTCATAGCAAGGAGGCTAGAGCAGAGAATAAAATTTGTTTGCCCGACAAATAGGTATATGTTTATCATAATTTACTGTTTTGTTTGGGTGATGATGATTTTATGAGCCGATTGGCTAGCCGCTTGGCTTTTTCTTTTTCTTTTTGAGATCAGAAGGCCTGTATGGCAATTTCGGGATTTTCCCGTGGCTCCCGATTCAGGGGAGGTTATGGCGAAATTTTTCGAAAATTTAGGGTGTTAGCCAAATTTTTGAAAAGTTCTTAGAAACTGAAAAGTTGAAGAACTTAGGCTGTAATCAAAATAATGGAAGTTGAGTTGGTTTGTGAAACAACTTTCGGCTTTGTTCCTTTTCAGGGACGAAAAGTTTTAAGTGGGGGAGATTGTAATAACCCGGAAATCTGGGCCAATTTAAAATTTTTATTTTGGCAATTTTAGCGAATTTTGATTATTTAAAATAGATTATTTTAAGTAATATGGACGAGAAATTTATTTTGAATATAATTTGAACGTATATATTCGTTTGAATCGACGATAGAATATAAATATTTATTTATATTTATAAAAGGAATTGAAAATGGCGCGGTAGTTCGATAATTCGATTTCAAACTTCAATTGAACATACCGGGTGCAAAATAAACCGGATTTTAGTGAAACAAAAAATAATGGGATCTAATCGAGAATATCTTTCCAACGAATCCGAAAAATCAAAATTTCATAGCGGGGATCAAAAGATATGTCAAGTTGAAAATTCTGAATAGTTGCTATGGAATTCAGGCCCTTAAAAATGGAAATTTTGCCAACGACCTCGGATTTTGACAAAACCACTTTTGTTGGATCCGTGATGTAAAGTTATTGCTAGATTCCAATTTTCATAATTTTTCGAATCAATACATGAGCGTGGCAAAGGGAAACGCGTTTGACCAGTTTCAGTTGATTTTAATCGACTGGAAAATGGCTATTTTTCAAACAGTCTCAGAATTCGACGAAACTAGTTTTGTTAGGATCGTATCGTCAATACGAAGCTAGAAAATATTTTTCTGGTATTTTTCGAGTCAGTATGTGACCCCAGCAAATTGAAATGCGCGTTCAAATTCAATATATAGAGTTATATGTTGATTTTGACGAAAACTGATCGAAACAATCGAATTGGCCTACGATACATATCCCATTGTGTTCGGAATAGGGGTAATTAGCTACGAACGACAGGCGGTGGGCTCGATTTTGAGTTCGTAATAAAAAGTTACTTTTTGAAATAAAAATAATTAAATATATAAATTATAATATATACACCCTCTCCCTCCCTATTCTCTCTCTGGCCCCGTTGACCATTTCAGTTTTCAAAATAGAAAAAAAAAACCTAAAACCCGTCGCCTCAAATCGATGTGCCACCGCGCCTCATCGCCGGTCATCGGAGACCCTCCCCTCGCCGTCGTGACCCCCACCTCCAGCGCCTCCTTCCGTTTTCCTTTCTCTCTCCAATCGAAGCACCAAAACCTCGAACCCCCGACTGAAGCACAAGATCGAGCGCCGCAGCCAACCTCGCTCCTTCGATCACCCCCAAAACCCCCTAGCGCCACTCCCTCGCTCCCCTGGAAACCCGTCACTCCCTAGCCCCAAGTCGTTCCATCCTAGCCGTGACCTCCCCTAGACCCTTCCCTCCAGCGTCGAGCTCTGGCGGGGGGGACCTCTGCCAGCCCCCTCGAGACCGCAACCAAACAGCACCCTTTTTTGGCAAAAACAAATTACTGTGAGTTCTTCCTATTATTTTACTTAAAAATTTGATTTTCATTATCAGTTTTATATATAAAATCAGTTTTAGTTTTTAAAATCAGTTTCTCTATTTATATATAACATGGCTTAAAGATCTGATTTCTTTTTTTTATTATTTATTATTTATATATAGTAGTATAAAAGTATGATTTTGATTAATGAAAAGATCATGTTTGGTTATAAAAAAAATATATATTGGATTTTGCTAGCGAAAAGATTAGATTTTTGAATAGAAAAAGAAGTGATTTTTATTTCGAAAAGGAATAGGTTTTGTTTAGGAAAATATATGTTTTTATTTATTTATTTAAAAAGAGAAGATATTAAAATATTATTTTTATATATAAGTAGAGTAATAAAAATATGATCTTTATATAATAGAAGATGTTAAAATATAATTTTTATAAAGTAGAAGCAATGAAAATATCATCTTTATATAGTAGAGATAATAAAAATATTATTTTTATACAGTAGAGGTAATAAAAATATAATTTTTATTAAGCAAAGAGAAATTCAATTTTTATATAGTGAATAGCAAAGTAAAAATTCGATTTTTATATATTGAATAGCGAAGTAAAAATGTAATTTTTATATATGTAGTGGCTACGGGCAACGAAAGTGACAAGAGGCGAGAACGGCGAAGATTTCTACAAAGAAGAGTCATGGCGTTGGATTAGCAATTATGTGAGAATTTCTCACCTTTAATTTATTTTTCTAGTTAAAATATATACTAGGATGCAGACGGTGTTTAGTAGCACCCGACACCCGTCGTCCACAGACCGTGGACGGCTTGTATGCTTGGTTGTTTGATTTTGATGTGTAGTTGATTGTGTGATGTGATGTGAAGTGAAATAAAATATTTATATAGTTAAAAATATTTTATAGTTAAAAATAGAATTTTTAACGCATATATGAAAGGAAATAAAAATAAACAAATCGAACGATTTGTTTATATACACACATTTGACTGATATTGATTGGGACGATAAATTTTACACATTGCTCAACTGCACAAATAAAATATGTGTTTGATTGTTTGAAACCCCACACGGGTATTGGGATGATATTTGACGTACACTACTCCCGATTGTTTAGTTGTATGTCGATCGATTGATTGACAAACTGTTATAAGCGTTGAATATTTATATTTGATGCTCATACAGTGTGGAATGCACTTTGGATGATGGTTGATTATTCATTGTTGTTATTGTATACATGTGTTGTAGAAAATCCATATAATTAACATTATATGGTAACTGATTGGGCCTCATTCCAGTTTTGAAAAAGAAATATTTGGAAAAGAAATATTTGAAAAAAAAATATTTGAAATAGAATATTTGAAAATAGGAATATATGAAGCCGTATTGATTAGATTGACGCCATTTTGACGTGATCGATATTTATATCGATTTTATTCATTTTATAATGAATATCAAAAGTGATTTCAAAATCTGATATTTTGAAAAGAAATGAATTCGAATTGAAATTGAATATAAATGAATTCGAATTGAAATTGAATAGAAATGAATTCGAATTGAAATTGAATATAAATGAATTCGTATTGAAATTGAATATAAATGAATTCGAATTGAAATTGAATAGAAATGAATTCGAATTGAAATTGAATATAAATGAATTCGAATTGAAATTGAATAGAAATGAATTCGAATTGAAATTGAATATAAATGAATTCGAATTGAAATTGAATAGAAATAAATACGAATTGAAATTGAATATAAATCAATTCGAATTGAAATCGATTTGAAATGAATTTAAAACGATTTATAAAATACGTTTTAAAAGGAAATCGATGAAGTATATATTATATATATAACATAATGGCCTGAATAGAACGCGCCGCGCCGCGGCAGTTCGCGAATTTCGACCATTGACTTCGAATGGATATTACGGGAGATCCAACCGTCGGATTCTCCTAAAACCGTAACCGTTGGGTTCGTATCGAAAAGAGCTTTCTAACGAATGTGAGAAATTAGAAATCTAACAGTTGGATTTGGAATTATGTCCAAATCAAATTTGAAAAAGGTCGCTGTAAGTGCAGTTCGATGGCCGTTGATGGAAATCGACTGTACGGGCCTCGATAAAATTATTAAAAATAGTAATAATTTGTGTAAAATCATAAGAAATGATTTGTGAAGAATTGGGATGAAAAACTCCATATTTGAAAAGATAAAAATAGATTTTTATCGAAATGAACTAGTTTTGAACTAGAATAGTAATTTATTTTTAAAATAAATAAAGTGAGTTTAAAATGGTTTTGAATATAACCAGAATTTCCAATAATTGAATTGGAATGGATTTGAATCGAAATTGTCTTCGGAATATTTCGATGTTGGATTTCGTGATTATACAGATGTTGTTATGGAAATTTGAAAGATATATATATATATATATATATATATATATATATATATATATATATATCGTTATTTCCAATACGATATCTGTTGATCGTAGAATTTGATATTTAATATAAGCCGATATATTTTCTATTTAGAACCTTGTATTTAATATCAAATGTGATTTGGGTTTATCGTGAATGGTGTCTTGACTAACACTGTTCTTGAACCCAGATGAGAAAAGATTAAATCTTTTTATTTAGATTTAATGAAGTGTATCAATTAAATAATATTTAATTGGAATTGAATTGATATTGATTTTTGGGTTTATCGTGAACCGTGTTTAAAATGACACTGATTCTTTAACCCAGTTAACGATTAAAACTAAGTGGAGTTTTAATGGATCTTTAATTAGATTAAAATGATCGAGAATGGAGTATCACCAGTTTTGCTCCAGGCGATAGTTAAATCTTTAATTAGATTTGAACGTGAAATGGTAATTGAATTTACCGATAACACCGTGGTGTTAGATATGAAGTATTACCAGTTTTACTTCATGGGATGAATAGGTTGGGACTGGGAAATAAAATAAATAATTACTTCGGTGTGGCTCGTTAATCCCGACTAGTTTGAATTGATATTCAAAGGAGATTAAAGAATAAATTTAAAGAATTTATCTTGGATAAAATTAATGGGAACTTTTCCTAAAGTATAGGAATATTTGAATAAAAGAATATTCTGAATTGGAATGAGGCGTATGTTGTGTTTCTGTGTCACTTTTATAATATATACGCGAGTTATTCAGAAAGACCGGGTTTATCCCATTCTGAATAACTGTTTCGACGTGGTGTCGAAGATGAGGACGGTGGTTGAAGACCGGAGGTCTTCACGTCGTTTGGGTGATTACTGATGATCTTGATTGGGCTGTACACCCAAGAAGATGGAAACAGTTGGTGATCGTCCAGACGCGCTTGGAGATTGATGGATATGCGGGGTACTAGGTACCTCCGGTTTCGTTCAGACCCAGAACGAACTTGTAAATGGACTGTGTCTGACATTGGATTTTAGTCTGTGTGGTTGATTTCTATTAAATATATATATATCCGTTTGGCAGCGGAGAATTTATTCTCTTGCTTAACGCCTGTAACGACCCAGCGTTTTCGGCCCCGAAAATCGATATAAATGCCTTTACCGTATCTCATACCGATCCTCCAAGCACCGAAAAACACTGAATAGTTTAGAAAGAATTTAGAGGGTGAGATAAGAAAGAAAGAAATTTTAGAATAGAAGAAAGAAGAAGAACATCACATCAGAACTCACAGCGGAACAGATAAAATATAATATATAATATACAAAAGAATTTTGTATACATAACAATCATCAGAGTTTAACATATAACTGCACAGCGGAATTAGCTTTATATAACTAGTGGTGAAGCTGTCTGCTTCCAGCTTCTGAAACTCCAAGCGAACCTAACCTATACATATGCTTGGTCTGACCCGAGCACATTTGATTTAAAACAAAATACACCGGGTCAGTTTGGAATACTATTAGTGATAAATTCACAGAACACACACACTGGTTTAACTTTGGAAAATCCTTTCTGAAACAAAGGATAATAGTAAGACCAGTCCACACATAAACACGGGCGGTTTTTACCTTACTATAACCCAAAACCTTTCTCAAAATCGTAGTTTGTTCTGATATTATCATAATGTCTAAATACAAGTAATTATCAATCTAGTGGAACCCTTGCATCTCACGCTCCACATATATAGTATACAATCAAAACCGCGGGCGCTTATTTGATTTTTGGATTTCCAACCTTGACAAGGTATGGGACCACCTGCCGATAGTGTATCTCTAGAGGCGAATACAGTCGGTTTAACAAGAACATCTTGCAACCCGGCCCTCACATGACCGACCACTCATTTCGCTTGAGTGTATCGAATGTATATCACCGACGGTTGGGCTCAAACCACCGTCTCCCGATAAGGGACAACATCGAACATAGATTAAGAAGCAATAGGAATTTCTCTAGATAGGTGATCATACATCCTAATGGGAGTGACCCACATAGCCATGCTGCCTGCCCGACTTTTTGTCATTTCCGGTTGATGAGGCTTGAAGTCAGAACACATCTGGTCATCATATACTTTGAATGCCACATAGTCAGATCCGCCAGATCACACTGATTGACGTCCACAAACATACTCTAGCTATCTGGCTAGAGAATGACCATTTCTCCGCCATCAGCTATGGTACGTTTGGAGAAATCAACGTATGTAAATCCTTTTGGAAATACTCTGTCAGACATCCGTCCATACAAGTCATCCAGGAACAGGATGAACCGAAGGTACTCTCCTACTGCATCTCATATAGGAATCACCCCAAGGATCAGTAGCGAGAAGTCCTTGCAACCCGTAGATTCCAACCACGACAGAACCACAGTTTATCTCTAGCTGCTAAACCAGAGATTTTTAGCAGTCCTTCCGCTTATGAAAATCCACAGTCTTCAATGCTCCATCACGATCATCTTCTGATCTCTACACGTATTTGTTGGTCGGAATGGTTTTCGAATATAATCCGATCCCGGACTTTCCATACCAACAATCGTATTGGTCAACTTCGATAGTCAGTGTTTTAACTATCGAATAACGAGAGTGTGCATAAAATGAGTTTTGCTGATTCAACACTTAACACAACTTGACCCCTTTTAAAACTTACTTAACGATATAAACCAAATTTTCTCTGATTAACTCTGATTGATTTACTTTGATCGATTAACCCTAATTTGACTAATTCGACCTATTTAACTCGACTAGACTAACTCGACTTGATTACTACTATTGATTAATTAATACTTGACTTAACTTCATCCGCTCGACTCTAGATCGCAGTGATCACATTGGTTACGCCTGATTCCCTCAGGAAACATCCGACCGCCGTAGGCTATCTACAGCCCTGCGAATTACGCTAGCAGTCGTACGCAATGGAAACTTCCCTCGATAGCTTGGTTTAACTAACTCTAACTATATTCGATCAATTCTAATTGACTAACAAATGTTTACTATAATTTGAAAACAACATTCTTATTTCTTTTGAACTCATATCGTAATATTATTTAATTTCTAAAACCTTGCATCAGAGTTTGATATTCTCGTATAGGATAAAACCAATCTCAACACTTCACTCGTTCCAAACTAATACTATTCCTTGATAATAGTGAAGCCAACCAAGTTGGGGTATTTTAGTTACCTCTCAGACCTTGATCAACAATGTTCTTACCTCAAAATAATGTTAGTTCGTCACTTAACCACCGACACTAATTCTCGTTTCAAATCATGATTTCAAACTTGGTTTTACAAAACCTTTAGTTACATTTGAAATCCTTGTTCGAATATCCCATCACTTAATTCCTATAAAGTATCATTCCAATTTGAATTCGCCTTGCTTAATTTGAACATTAAGTAAATCTTGATTTAAATCTTTATACTTACCTACTAACTTCATCTACCAAGTTTGTCGAACACTTGGGTCATAAAACATTCCATAATCTCTTAATCGAATTTATCTCCAATTAATTATTTCTTACTCGATTTCAAATTGAATTCGTTACTTTAAATCATTTTAAATTAAAAGGACAATTAGTTTTACCATTAACCATATTAAAATATAGTTAACTTTGCCCCAAAACCAAAATAGGATTATTATTACTTTTACAAGCTTACTCAAAATAAATTAGGTTATTAACAATACCCAATTCAATATTCTCTTTAGATTTTTAGTTAATCGACGATTAACTATGCTCTAACTCTACTCATTACACTTTAACGAATATTTAAATCCATATCTATCCCTTTGTCTATTTTACTCGAAAACAGTGGATTTTATCAACCGTATATATATATCAGTTAACAGTGAACTGAATTTCCTTTGTCATTTCCCTTTTCTTAAATTAATCAAATAACTTAATTGATTAAAAATCAACCTTTAATTGTTTGAAAATAAATTGTCAAATTTAACCCACCCGTAGGTAAAACCTTGGGTTTTTCTCTGCTTTCAACACTGGTATAATCCATTTAAATAACCCTTTAAACCCGATTAAAAATAGATACTTATAATTTCCATTTAAATCCCTTATATAATTTTATTTAAAACTTAATTCCAGTTATAAAATAACTTATGACTCTAACACTGCGTCGATTCACCCAACAGTCAACTGACGTCAGAAACAACACATTCTAGACCGTTCACTGCCAATTACCAAATCAACACTGTCGGTTGATTTTAAACACAACACAGGTGCGTATCTATTCAACCATCAACATACAGACAGGTTTTGGTGTCAGTCAAGGTGAACAATTCATATATATGCATAACAAACAAAATATAGTTAATTTAAGGAATTCGGTCGGATCCCTCCAACCTGTCCTTCTCTGCATCACATATGTAAGTTGATAACAATATGCGAATTAAATAATTGGCAGAATATAAATAACTGCAACCATCAAACAACAACAAACAACTTGCATCCATCGCATCCAATCAGCCAATTTAAATTGTTAACTGTAAAATATATTTTACAGTGAATTTACCACATCAAATGATTTCAGAAGGTGTGAGAATTAACTCACCAGAGTTTGTTTCCGGTCGACGGTTGACTTGTTTGTTCCATTTTAATTTAATCGGACGTTCAGAATTTCTTGAATCTTCGACTGCGTCCGATTGAATCCCAGTCAGTGTCATTGCATAGGTCTCGTCCCTGCGATCCCAACGCAATTGACGGCGCGTAAATCCGATAACATACGAGTGAGATATCGTAAAACGAATTTTATAAACAAATTAAATTTAAAACTTGAAATTTCTTTGAATTAAAAACTTTGGGCCTTACCTTAAATTCACCAGCCCAAAGCCCACTACCCGCTTCCACCTTAAAACCCTCATTCCCGATCCTTCCATTCATTTACCAATCGCCTCCTCATTTGCTCAAATCGAAAGGAAAAACCCTAATCCCCATTCGAACTTTATCAAATCGGAAATTAATGGTGTCGAACACCACTTCCGCCCTTCGATCCACCCTTAAACCTTACCCGGATGGTTCTGCAAACCCTAATACCTCTTCAACAACCCTCGCCTCATCATCGGTCAACCCCAAACCCCAGAACTCAGTCGCTTCCTCCGCTGACCACCTCGATGCTCCGCCGTTACCACCTCGCCTCGGCCTAGTCGCTCCGCTACCCACAGATGAGACCGAAGCTGCTGACCGAACCCTATCATCAAAAGCTAAGTACTTTATTCCCAAATTTAATCTCGGTTTTTATTTCCTTTTTGGTTTCGAATTTTGTTGTGTTCTGAAACGAAATGTGGATGTGTAACCTCTATTTATACTTGCGGTTTGAATCCTGATAAGAACAATGTCAATTCGATTTTGAATCATAGGTTTTAGATTTTGCAGTGCTAGTTTTAGGCGTTTACTTCTTCATTTTCGGCTCTGCAATGTCTGAACTGTCGATGATAGATGCTTGACAAGGCAAATGTTAGGATTTGTGTTTGATTTTACCATGTGTGATCTTGCTTAGATACTTCCTACCGAACTATTTGTGATGGCTTGGTTTTTGTGTGACAGTTAGTGCAAAATTGTTGGGTAAATAAACACATGTATAGGCTGTCCTGTATAGATTTTTAGCTGTAGCTATATCTTTTAGCTATGTATTGTTACTTCATTCTGAAACTGGTGAACCCATCCCTTGTAGATTAGGAGCTAGCTATGTGTATTGTCAATTTGTATGGTCTTGTTTTGTTTGAATAGTAATGTGAGCGAATATTGTGTTATATTTTCCCATGTACAATCCTGCACAACCATACACAAACGTATTGTCCCTATGTAGGTTAGGTTGCACTGCACATGGTCTATTGAATCGTTTATTTAATTTTCAGATCTTTCTTATTTCAATTTGGTTGTAAAGATATCTTTTCTGTCTCATTTATCGATAATGCACATGTATTGCTCCTTTCTTGGTTATTCTGCATTGATGGTTTTATGCAGAATATATACATAATTTTTATTTCCTCTTGTATGATCTGTGTATTGTTTTTGTTGATTTTAGTTGTGCATTTTCACTGTTTCCCTGTGGTGTTTTCTTTATTCAAAATCTTTTAACTATATATATATTACTAGCTATTTATAGCTCTGTTTCTTCTTTTCCTAGGTTGATTTCACTGCTGATGGAGGTATTTGAAATGGTGTGATGGTTGGCTGAGCAGTGCACAATCTGGTGTACAGTTTATCAAATAAAATCTCAGATTTGAATCATTGAAGTTGTATGTATCAAAATAGTTGTACATGATATTTATATGTATATAGATATTTAGCTAGTATGGTTGCTTGTAAAAACTGAGTTCTATTGTTGTATTATTCTCATTGGAGATTTTTCCCACTTCATATATATATTTTTAGTTGTTCTTTATTTTAATTACTAACGTTCTTTAATAGCCGTTCTTGTACTATATATCTTTTTTTCTTCATTTTACTGTTGCAACTTTCCATGATCTGTTTTCCTTTAGAGAAATTCGCTTCTAGTTTCTTAGTGAAAGAAACAAGATAAGCTACCGCATTGAATTTGAAATGAAATTGTCTTTGGCCACTTTGTTGTGCGTTAGTACCATTTTGTTGCATGATAACACATGAATATATGTTATTTACTTTGTATGCCACTCCCAACTGATATGTAATGATTTCAGTTGATTAGACGAATGAGAAGGTTGATGGATGTGTACTGAAAACGTAAGTTGTGTGAATGTTGTACGCAAGTTATGGGTTATTCACAAATCCTTTTATAGCATTGATAAAATACAAATTAAATTTCAAACCAGCTTAATTGAATGATAATAAACCAATATTATTGTATAACTTCAAATAAGATTAAGAAAAATTTTCAAACTTAACATTATAAAATATTTGGTTTAAACGAATATTCAATAACTATTAATAATATTTTAAATATTCCAATTAAAAATGGTCAAATCCTATTAATTAAACTCAAATAAATATTTTAAATAAATAAAATACTTTAAACAAATGGTCAGAAAAATACAGGACATTACATTCTTTCCCCCTTAAAATAATTTCGTCCTCGAAATTGCTAAGGTAAGAAAAAGTTTGTAAAATCTAGTAAAATATATTTAAATTACATTTCATATTTTTCTCTGGGTTTCAGTTTAATTAATTCTTTATTAAACCGTGGATGAATTTTATCTACCAGACAATCAACAATCGACAAACATGGCACCACACTTAATCAGATCACACTCCATTTTCACCATTTAATTTAATTTCACATATTTGAACTCCAACCGATTTTTATTTGATTTATCTCTATTCCGATTATTCTTTAAATCCAAACTCAAATCAACTTTATTTAAATTCAACATTATTTCTTAATTAATTCCAAAATTAAATTATTAATGACTCAATTTGATTTCACTTAACCCGGTTAAATTCCAATTCAAATCCTTAACCACATTTGAATTTATTCAAAATCAACTAACATACCAAATCTAAATAATTTGAGAAAATTATTTCTTCTCTATACAAAATAAATTTTTGGGTAAAATTATTTCATCTACCCCTTTTACAAAACAATATTGTGTCCCTTATGAGTTCAACACCTTTCAACACTTGAACTGACCAAACAACGCAATACAAAACATTTGTATATTAAAATTACAAATACGCTCTCATATATATACACTAAATCTCGATCTAGGGTGTTACTAACCCCATCTCTATCGGGTTACGCCATAGAGCCAAGGTTATCACTAAACCAATAGCTCTGATACCACTATAACAACCCAGCGTTTTCGGCCCCGAAAATCGATATAAATACCTTTATCGTATCTCATACCGATCCTCCAAGCACCGAAAAACACTGAATAGTTTAGAAAGAATTTAGAGGGTGAGATAAGAAAGAAAGAAATTTTAAAATAGAATAAAGAAGAAGAATATCACATCAGAACTCACAGCGGAACAGATAAAATATAATATCAAATATACAAAAGAATTTTGTATACATACCAATCATCAGAGTTTAACATATAACTGCACAGCGGAATTAGCTTTATATAACTAGTGGTGAAGCCGTCTGCTTCCAGCTTCTGAAACTCCAAGCGAACCTAACCTATACATATGCTTGGTCTGACCCGAGCACATTTGATTTAAAACAAAATACACCGGGTCAGTCGGGAATGCTATCAGTGATAAATTCACAGAACACACACACTGGTTTAACTTTGGAAAATCCTTTCTGAAATAAAGGATAATAGTAAGACCAGTCTACACATAAACACGGACGGTTTTTACCTTACTATAACCCAAACCCTTTCTCAAAATCATAGTTTGTTCTGATATTATCATAATGTCTAAATACAAGTAATTATCAATCTAGTGGAACGCTTGCATCTCACGCTCCACATATATTGTATACAATCAAAACCGCGGGCGCTTATTTGATTTTTGGATATCCAACCTTGACAAGGTATGGGACCACCTGCCGATAGTGTATCTCTAGAGGCGAATACACTGGGTTCAACAAGAACATCTTGCAACCCGGCCCTCACATGACCGACCACTCATTTCGCTTGAGTGTATCGAATGTATATCACCGACGGTTGGGCTCAAAACACCGTCTCCCGATAAGGGACAACATCGAACATAGATTAAGAAGCAATAGGAATTTCTCTAGATAGGTGATCATACATCCTAATGGGAGCGACCCACATAGCCATGCTGCCTGTCCGATTTTTTGTCATTTCCGGTTGATGAGGCTTGAGGTCAGAACACATCTGGTCATCATATACTTTGAATGCCACATCGTCAGATCCGCTAGATCACACTGATTGACGTCCACAAACATACTCTAGCTATCTGGCTAGAGAATGACCATTTCTCCGCCATCAGCTATGGTACGTTTGGAGAAATCAACGTATGTAAATCCTTTTGGAAATACTCTGTCAGACATCCGTCCATACAAGTTATCCAGGAACAGGATGAACCGAAGGTGCTCTACTACTGCATCTCATATAGGAATCACCCCAAGGATCAGTAGCGAGAAGTCCTTGCAACCCGTAGATTCCAACCACGACAGAACCACAGTTTATCTCTGGCTGCTAAACCAGAGATTTTTAGCAGTCCTTCCGCTTATGAAAATCCACAGTCTTCAATGCTCCATCACGATCATCTTCTGATCTCTACACGTATTTGTTGGTCGGAATGGTTTTCGAATATAATTCGATCCCGGACTTTCCATACCAACAATCGTATTGGTCAACTTCGATAGTCGGTGTTTTACTATCGAATAACGAGAGTGTGCATAAAATGAGTTTTGCTGATTCAACACTTAACACAACTTGACCCCTTTTAAAACATACTTAACGACATAAACCAAATTTTCTCTGATTAACTCTGATTGATTTACTTTGATCGATTAACCCTAATTTGACTAACTCGACCTATTTAACTCGACTAGACTAACTCGACTTGATTACTACTATTGATTAATTATTACTTGACTTAACTTCATCCGCTCGACTCTAGATCGCAGCGATCACAATGGTTACGCCTGATTCCCTCAGGAAACATCCGACCGCCGTAGGCTATCTACAGCCTTGCAAATTACGCTAGTAGTCGTACGCAATGGAAACTTCCCTAGATAGCTTGGTTTAACTAACTCTAACTATATTCGATCAATTCTAATTGACTAACAATTGTTTACTATAATTTGAAAACAACATTCTTATTTCTTTTGAACTCATATCGTAATATTATTTAATTTCCAAAACCTTGCATCAGAGTTTGATATTCTCGTATAGGATAAAACCAATCTCAACACTTCACTCATTCCAAACTAATACTATTCCTTGATAATTGTAACGACCCAGATTTCCATAACATCGGAGTTGACTATATACATCATACGTCCAACCCAAATATCACGAAAATACGGAACATTTTTTTTTAGAAGAAAGAGGTAGAAGAAGAACAGAAATAACAACACAGAATCTCACATCGCAGCGGAACAAAATATAATATATCATAACTTTTGAAATACAAAATTTCAACTGTATAACATAAACTTATCAGAGTACAACACTTACAACACAACAGAACAACTATAACTGGATAACGCTGAAGCCTCCTGCTCCAAGCTCCTTTAGATATATCTGAAAAATCCTGAACTACTTGACTGCCCGTACAAATTTAGGCACCCAAGAGTTTAGGTAGAACAAAACAAAATAAACTCCGGGTCAGTCATGGGACTGGTATGAGTAAACAGTTTAAAACAATTTCAGAAAACTAAATGATATCTCATAAGACCACGCCGTATAACACGGAACGGGTTTTTCCCTTATGAGAATCCAACCACTTGACTTATATTTATATCAAAACTCTTTTGATATTATAATAATGTCTAAATCAAGTAAATAACAATCTAGTGGAACGTTTGCATCTCACGTTCCACATATATATATACAATCAAAACCGCAAGCACGTATTGGGTATTTGGTTTTCCAACTATGACAAGGTATGGAATCACCTTCCGCTGGTATATCTCTAGAGGAGAATACACCGAGTTCAACAAGAACATCTTGCAACTCAGCCACACATGACCGACCACTCATTTCGCTTGAGTGTATCGAATGTATATCACCAACGATTGGGATCAGCAACCGTTTCCCGAATGGGTCAGCATCGACAATAGATTTTTAGAAGTAAATGAAACTCTAGATCAGGTGATTATACACCCTAATAGGTGCGACCTACATAGCCATGCTGCTTGCCCGATTTCTGTCATTTACCGGTTGATGAGGCTAGAAGCTACGCTTTATCATCACGCCAGATTCACTTCGAATGTCACATCGTCAAATCCATCAAATCACCGATTGACGTCCTCAACAGTACATTACGTGTTAGCTAAAGAAGTTTCCTTCTCCGCTTCCACTCTTGGTACGGTTGAAGAAATCAATGTACGTGACCATTCTGGAAATACTCTGTCAGACATTCATCCATACAAGTCACCCAGGAACAGGATGAACCGAATGTACTATTTCTATTAATAGAAAAAGTCCTTGTACTCTACTCCGTCTTCGATTATCTTTATATAAATCTGATTCGCACGCTACTGCCGATATGGAGTGGTTCTTCGGATAATAATCCAACCGGTCTCTCCATATTGACAACGATGGTCAAAACTTCGATAGTCTGTGATTTAACTATCGAATAAAAACAAGTGTTTCGATAGTCGATGATTTAACTATCGAATAAAACAAGTGTTCAACCAAACATCCAACAATCACTGAACCTTTAATTAATATTCCATTAATTAAACCTCTTCTCTATTTCTTTATCAATATTTGTTAACCAAATATTTTCAATAACCATATTGGCCTTATACGTTCTTTGGAAAACATTTCCATATATCGCCTTCCTTTATTTTCTATACTTTAGAAAATATTCATTATTCTATTTCCAAGCTTTGCACATATTTGGGTTAAAACAGATGTTGTGTAAAACATCGTTACAACAACCCAAATACAGTATTTAACTAATTCTTATTCCACATTGATCTTCGAGCCTGAATCTTGCTACTTATCGGTATATCATGAAATCAACCAAGTTGGGGTATAATTACCTCTCACACCTTGACTGAATAACATTTAACGTCAAAACAGACAAGACTACTTACTCGAATAATCAATACCATACAACTGATTATTCACCTTCAAACACATATACATTTTCTCTTTCTATTCTTACTAGATTTTATTCTTATACTTCCTTTTTCATTATACTACTCTATTTCTAAGTTCGTTTTCTTATCGACTTCTATATATTTTGATACGTTGATTTCTAACTATCAAATTATCTTAAAAATATTCTATCTCCTTAAATTCCCGGAAAAATTCGCCATAACCTCCTTTGTACCGGGAGCATCGGGAAATTTCAAATAGCTTTCCCGGTCCTTCTTATCTCAAAAAGAAAAAGAAAAAGCCAAGCGGCTAGCCGATACGGCGCATAAAATCTCATATGGAAATTAAATACGTACCTTTTTGTCGGGCATTCTATTTATTTCACTTCTATACTTTATTCCATACCTGTCTCCTGTATATTTATGCCTGTCCAATCTATTTTAACTATACCAATCGTTTTAACTCAATTTGTTAATTAAATCTGTTAATTAACTTTTCAGTCTATTTCACCTTCATATTTGAACATGACATGTTCAAATATGTTTTAACTGCATATTAACAAATTCTAATTATACTCATACTCTCGTTTCCTTATCGACTACTCTATTCAAATTCCAATTCAATCCTATTTGAATTCTCTTTATTTAAAACTTCATTTGAATTCTATTTTTAAATTCTATAGTTTAAAGTCCATTCGAATTCTATATTCAAATCGTTTAAAGTCCCTTTGAATTTCTATATTCAAATCTATAGTTTAAAGTCTATTTGAATTTCTATATTCAAATCTAATTTCAAAGTCTATTTTCAAAGTCTATATATTCAAATTCTATAGTTAAAGTCCATTTGAATTCTATATTCAAATTCTATTTGAATTCCTTATATTCAAAGTCCATTTGAATTCTATATTCAAATCGTTTAAAGTCCCTTTGAATTTCTATTTTCAAATCTATAGTTTAAAGTCCATTTGAATTTCTTATATTCAAAGTCCATTTGAATTTCTCTGCATTATTTATAAACAACGTTTATAACTTCAATTCAAATCCCACCTTTCCATTTATAAACAACGTTTATAAATTCAATTCAAATTCCACATTTCCATTTATAAACAACTTTATAAATTCGATTCAAATTCCATCCTTTCATTTATAAACAAAGTTTATAAATTCAATTCAAATTCCACATTTCCATTTATAAACAACTTTATAAATTCGATTCAAATTCCATCCTTTCATTTATAAACAAAGTCTATAAATTCAATTCAAATTCCACATTTCCATTTATAAACAAAGTTTTATAAATTTAATTACTTGTTTATATATATATATATATATATATATTCAAAACAAGTTAATGTTTCTATACTTCATTTAAAATTCAAACTCTATTTATAAAAATAGAATTCCCCTTTTAAATATCAAATACCCCCTTCGATATTTTTATAAATCAATATTCAAGCCCAGGGATATTTTCAACAATCAAATCAACCAATTTTCAATCATTTGATTTTTAACACATCATATATTAATATATATATGAAATCAAACAAACAACAACAGATAATATATTTTTGAGGGATCCAGTTGGATTCCTCCAACCTGTTTTCCTGCATCCACAGATGTTAGTCAACATAGTAATACCCATCCTGCTTCGTGGCAGGATATCGCGGTATAGAAGGTCATCCACTAATCATAGCGTGGGGCGTATAGGGTAATCATCCGCTATGAAACTGCGGGCATCCGCTAATGAGACTGCGGGAATCCAACCAATCATCAACCCAATATATATATATATATAATAGTCCTAAATAACTAATATATATTTTAAATCAACCAATCAATATTCAAACAAGCATAGCAATTATTTTTAACAACTAGAAATAATTCTAATTAAATGATGAGTGAGGTTTACTCACCGTATAATGCAGTTGTTGAATATCCTGGTTAAATTCTGAATCATCGACTATGAATCTTTCAAATGAATTCGCACCTTAAATTTGTTTGAACTGTTTTTTTTTTCTTTTCTACCAAAAAGAAGGCGGCCTCCTATAGAAAGCCAAGGCCAATATCGATCTCTTCTTCCTTACTGTAAATGGTGGAACCCTGCTACAGCACCATTCAAATCACCTTTCCAGTTTTCACTGTTTCAACATCACGGTGCCAGGAGTCCAACGCACCCGTCCTTTTCCTCATCAACGCGTCATCAAACCTCATTGTCGAACAAGTCTCATGATCACCTGAGTTGATTCCGGCTTCCGAAACTCGACAGCAGGCAACGTTTGCTGTACCTTTCTCCATCGACATCCAGAGAAGATCGCAACCTCAATAACACCACCACGATCTTTAATCTTGTACTAGAGAACCTCACGCTTGAACTTTCTGACCCTTGCTGTCGTCGTACATTCCCACCCGAGATCCAGAATACGGTCGCGACCGCCCCCTTCCTGACATCGCGGTTTCTAGAACCTGCTTCACGATGACCCAAAACTAAACTCGAAAACCCTAAATCTCTCACCATCGATCAGAAGTCTGCAACTTCACATAACCTCGAAGCATCGAGTTGCCCCCTTTTTCGTCGATTTGGTTTCTGAACGGAAGGAGGATTAATGGTTTCGATTTGATTGAAAGGGGAGTGACTGCAGTTATTTTAAATTTTAAAGCTTTCGAATTCAATTCCCTGACTAAATTAGAGGACTCACTCTACTTAAAGGAAGTGGTGCGGCATTCATTTGAACAGCGAGGCTTTGATTTTGTGGTAAATAGAAGAAGCACGGTATGTTTGTTTTGGTGGAGATAAAGAAGGACAAGTGTTTGGGTTTTAGTCCACAAAAATAATTCCCTTTAAAATATTTTATTTTATTTTAAATTCTTTAAAAACTGGTATCCTTAAATTTAAATCACTCTGTGATTCCGAACCCCTTTCTAAACCCGACGACTGTCAATTCTAGGGTAATACCCCTATTCCGGACACACTGGGATAGGTCACGTAGTCCAATTCGATCATCTGTAGCAGATATTAATTTTAATTGATATACATCAAATTTTAAAAACAATAAATTCTGCGATAATATATCAATATTATTATTGTTATAAATTCAAATAAAATTTCCTATAAATTATTTGAGCTGTATTTAATTCAATTTAAATTTTGAATTCAGTTGACTTCGTATTTCGATAATTTAATATATTCGATATTAAATCGAAATTTATTATTAAATTGACAACTTAAATATAAAAATTCACTTATATTACCAAACCAATATTTAAATTAAATATTAAATATTCGAAAATTTCCCCATAAGAATCCGGGTCATTACAATAATAGTGAAGCCAACCAAGTTGGGGTATTTTAGTTACCTCTCAGACCTTGATCAACAACGTTCTTACCTCAAAATAATGTTAGTTCGTCACTTAACCACCGACACTAATTCTCGTTTCAAATCTTGATTTCAAACTTGGGTTTACAAAACCTTTAGTTACATTTGAAATCCTTGTTCGAATATCCCATCACTTAATTCCTATAATGTATCATTCCAATTTGAATTCGCCTTGCTTAATTTGAACATTAAGTAAATCCTGATTTAAATCTTTATACTTACCTACTAACTTCATCTACCAAGTTTGTCGAACACTTGGGTCATAAAACATTCCATAATCTCTTAATCGAATTTATCTCCAATTAATTATTTCTTACTCGATTTCAAATTGAATTCGTTACTTTAAATCATTTTAAATTAAAAGTACAATTAGTTTTACCATTAACCATATTAAAATATAGTTAACTTTGCCCCAAAACCAAAATAGGATTATTATTACTTTTACAAGCTTACTCAAAATAAATTAGGTTATTAATAATACCCAATTCAATATTCTCTTTAGATTTTTAGTTAATCGAAGATTAACTATGCTCTAACTCTACTCATTACACTTTAACGAATATTTAAATCCATATCTATCCCTTTGTCTATTTTACTCGAAAACGGTGGATTTTATCAACCGTACATATATATATATATATATATATATATATATATCAGTTAACAGTGAACAGAATTTCCTTTGTCATTTCCCTTTTTTTAAATTAATCAAATAACTTAATTGATTAAAAATTAACCTTTAATTGTTTGAAAATAAATTGTCAAATTTAACTAACCCGTAGGTAAAACCTTGGGTTTTTCTCTGCTTTCAACATTGGTATAATCCATTTAAATAACCCTTTAAACCCGATTAAAAATAGATACTTATAATTTCCATTTAAATCCCTTATATAATTTTATTTAAAACTTAATTCCAGTTATAAAATAACTTATGACTCTAACACTGCGTCGATTCACCCAACAGTCAACTGACGTCAGAAACAACACATTCTAGACCGTTCACTGCCAATTACAAAATCAACACTGTCGGTTGATTTTAAACACAACACAGGTGCGTATCTATTCAACCATCAACATACAGACAGGTTTTGGTGTCAGTCAAGGTGAACAATTCATATATATGCATAACAAACAAAATATAGTTAATTTAAGGAATTCGGTCGGATCCCTCCAACATGTCCTTCTCTGCATCACATATGTAAGTTGATAACAATATGCGAATTAAATAATTGGCAGAATATAAATAACTGCAACCATCAAACAACAACAAACAACTTGCATCCATCGCATCCAATCAGCCAATTTAAATTGTTAACTGTAAAATATATTTTACAGTGAATTTACCACATCACAGGATTTCAGAAGGTGTGAGAATTAACTCACAAGAGTTTGTTTCCGGTCGACGGTTGACTTGTTTGTTCCATTTTAATTTAATCGGACGTTCAGAATTTCTTGAATCTTCGACTGCGTCCGATTGACTCCCAGTCAGTGTCCTCGTCCCTGCGATCCCAACGCAACTGACGGCGCGTAAATCTGATAACATACGAGTGAGATATCGTAAAACGAATTTTATAAACAAATTAAATTTAAAACTTGAAATTTCTTTGAATTAAAAACTTTGGGCCTTACCTTAAATTCACCAGCCCAAAGCCCACTACCCTCTTCCACCTTAAAACCCTCATTCCCGATCCTTCCATTCATTTACCAACCGCCTCCTCATTTGCTCAAATCGAAAGGAAAAACCCTAATCCCCATTCGAACTTTAGCAAATCGGAAATTAATGGTGTTGAACACCACTTCCGCCCTTCGATCCACCCTTAAACCTTACTCGGATGGTTCTGCAAACCCTAATACCCCTTCAACAACCCTCGCCTCATCATCGGTCAACCCCAAACCCCAGAAATCAGTCGCTTCCTCCGCTGACCACCTCGATGCTCCGCCGTTACCACCTCGCCTCGGCCTAGTCGCTCCGCTACCCACAGACGAGACCGAAGCTGCTGACCAAACCCTATCATCAAAAGCTAAGTACTTTATTCCCAAATTTAATCTCGGTTTTTATTTCCTTTTTGGTTTCGAATTTTGTTGTGTTCTGAAACGAAATGTGGATGTGTAACCTCTATTTATACTTGCGGTTTGAATCCTGATAAGAACAATGTCAATTCGATTTTGAATCATAGGTTTTAGATTTTGCAGTGCTAGTTTTAGGCGTTTACTTCTTTATTTTCGGCTCTGCAATGACTGAACTGTCGGTGATAGATGCTTTAGGATTTGTGTTTGATTTTACCATGTGTGATCTTGCTTAGATACTTCCTACCGAACTGTTTGTGATGGCTTGGTTTTTGTGTGACAGTTATCAGTGAAGAATATGGACTTTATGTTGGATTTGATCATGGATTTTCTGTTCTTCCCTTAGATATAGTGCAGAATTCTTGGGTAAATAAACACATTTATAGGCTGTCCTGTATAGATTTTTAGCTGTAGCTATATCTTTTAGCTATGTATTGTTACTTCATTCTGAAACTGGTGAACCCATCCCTTGTAGATTAGGAGCTAGCTATGTGTATTGTCAATTTGTATGGTCTTGTCTTGTTTGAATAGTAATGTGAGCGAATATTGTGTTATATTTTCCCATGTACAATCCTGCACAACTATACACAAACGTACTGTCCCTATGTAGGTTAGGTTGCACTGCACATGGTCTATTGAATCGTTTATTTAATTTTCAGATCTTTCTTATTTCAATTTGGTTGTAAAGATATCTTTTATGTCTCATTTATCGATGATGCACATGTATTGCTTCTTTCTTGGTTATTCTGCATTGATGGTTTTATGCAGAATATATACATAAATTTTATTTCCTCTTGTATGATCTGTGTATTGTTTTTGTTGATTTTAGTTGTGCATTTTCACTGTTTCCCTGTGGTGTTTTCTTTATTCAAAATCTTTTAACTATATATATATATTAGTAGCTATTTATAGCTCTGTTTCTTCTTTTCCTAGGTTGATTTCACTGCTGATGGAGGTATTTGAAATGGCGTGATGGTTGGCTGAGCAGTGCACAATCTGGTGTACAGTTTATCAAATAAAATCTCAGATTTGAATCATTGAAGTTGTATGTATCAAAATAGTTGTACATGATATTTATATGTATATAGATATTTAGCTAGTATGGTTGCTTGTAAAAACTGAGTTCTATTGTTGTATTATTCTCATTGGAGATTTTTCCCACTTCATATATATATTTTTAGTTGTTCTTTATTTTAATTACTAACTTTCTTTAATAGCCGTTCTTGTACTGTATATCTTTTTTTCTTCATTTTACTGTTGCAACTTTCCATGATCTGTTTTCCTTTAGAGAAATTCGCTTCTAGTTTCTTAGTGAAAGAAACAAGATAAGCTACCGCATTGAATTTGAAATGAAATTGTCTTTGGCCACCTTGTTGTGCGTTAGTACCATTTTGTTGCATGATAACACATGAATATATGTTATTTACTTTGTATGCCACTCCCAACTGATATGTAATGATTTCAGTTGATCAGCCGAATGAGAAGGTTGATGGATGTGTACTGAAAACGTAAGTTGTGTGAATGTTGTACGCAAGTTATGGGTTATTCATAAATCCTTTTATAGCGTTGATAAAAATACAAATTAAATTTCAAACCAGCTTAATTGAATGATAATAAACCAATATTATTGTATAACTTCAAATAAGATTAAGAAAAATTTTCAAACTCAACATTATAAAATATTTGGTTTAAACGAATATTCAATAACTATTAATAATATTTTAAATATTAAAATTTAAAATGGTCAAATCCTATTAATTAAACTCAAATAAATATTTTAAATAAATAAAATACTTTAAACAAATGGTCAGAAAAATACAGGACATTACAACGCCCTTGACTGAGACGTACGATCTCAGGGGCTATATATTGATGGATATCAATCGCATGGAGTGATTTGCCTGTGTGGCATGCCTAAGTGGCAGTTGATCAAGGCTTCTATTGAAAAGCAAAGTCTTGTGGTGATGATCAAAGCACAGCCTGTATGGCACAGCTTTGTGTAACGTGAATTCGCGAGCCTCACACCCCGGTTGTGAACCAGAAACGGGAGAGGACCTCAGGGAGGACATGCATTTCTTTCTAGCTAGGGTGGTGTCAGTGACCTACCAGCCCTGACATTTATATACTTTTCACCTGTGTGGTTGTTGCTGTTGCGAGGCACCTCGGTTAGATCGGACGATCCGGGTCCGATGGAGCCATTCGTTGGCTCATTTATGCCCCAAAGGGCGGGGAAATGTAGTGTTCAGGCATAATAATCCACATCGGTGGATCGGCCCTGACGATCCAAGGGGCAGCTGCGGCTGTTCCTGAGGCTCGGGCTAGACAGTCTCGAATCGGTTAAGGACTATCTTTTGCCTCGGTTCACAGATGGAAATCCAATTTCCAAATACGTGACATTTGCGGTTTTAGTTGTAGAGCCTAGTATGGCGACATAGTGGGATGGGGCGCTTATGCCATCTATGATTGATACTTATGATGTGAAATTGTTTTATACACTATGCACTTATAATAGTATCAAATGATTTGTTTTTAAACGTATCAAGCATTCTTGGCTATTATAAGGTAAAAACCCTATCCTCCGGCTTGCGTTGCATTGTGTGATGGGAACTGGGTATTATAATAGCTTCATTTTTCTTTATTTAGCATTGCGCTGTTGTTTTATGCACTTGTGTTCTTGGGAGGAAACCCGTTCCGTGTTATACGGCGTGGTCCCTTGAATTACCGAACTTTAAAAATAAAGATTTATAACTGTTTTAGTTCTCACACCAGTCACATGACTGACCTGGAGTTTATTGTTTTAACCTAAACTCTGGGTGCCCCTATTTTGACACGGGCAGCTAGTAGTTTTGGTTTTACAGATTTATATTCACAGGATCCCGGTTTACAGCTGGAACGATATCCGGAAAGCTTTGTATCCGTATATCTCTTCTAGTTGTGTATTGTATTATTTTCTGCTGCTATGTATTTAAATGTAATTTAAATCTCTGATATTTCTGTGTAATATTGATTCATACTCTGTATATTCTTGTAATCTGATGGAATTGTTGTAATATACAATGAAATGTTCTCCCGTCTGCGTTCTGTTGTGGCTTGTTCTCGAACTATCCGCTCTTCCCTTTACGGGGAGGTTACGGGTTTTCTCAGCAGAACTCATTTTGCATTAAAATTCGTATAAGGTATGACAAATAATGCAGAAAAATTACCTGGAAATGAAACCATTAATTCACCTCCTAAATCAATAGTGTTAGTACGATAATCTTTAATCCACAACTTTCACTTCCATCTCCTATTGAAGAAAAACGTGATGATCAATCTCTGAAATTCCCCAAAATAAGAACCACATTGGTTCCCTAGGTACTGAAATTGAATGAAAACACTATTAGGCCAGAAAAAATTGTCGTTAAATTTGTCAATCTTTATATTGGGAGCACCATTCTGACATATTTTGCAATTGAAAGTGTGAATCTTGATAGCTTGGATTTATCCAAAAGCAAATCACTTGTATAAAAGAAACATTGTTTAACATATCCATCTTTGGAAAGTAAATATTTCAAAATACAATAAACATTGTTTAACATATCCTTAGCCTCCAAATCTCGTTTAGCTCAATATTTAAACATTTTTTTTCCATGGTGCACTAAACACATCGGTAATGAACTACAAATACACACAAAAGATGTATTTAATAACAACCACTAAGTGTCAAGTTTCTACATTCTCCGTGTATCCGCTGCTTGTATGTGCTTCACTGCATCTATCGGGGCCAACGGTGGAAGTCTCCTATGCCGGGATCCCGATTGAACATCCTCGTCGTCACCCATCAAGCATATAACCTGATATTAGCAACATGTTGTAACAAAAGGAATCTCTAATGTTATGTGCTAAAAAACCATATATATGTCATGATCAATTTTAAATATCCAACTGTGTGGTGTGGGACTATTATTCAATTCAATCAACACACATACTTCATTCCAATGCGAGTCACACCTAACGATCTCCAACTTGACGAGCATTGCTCAAGTCAGCTTAGAGTTACACCGGAGTTCTCTTCGCAGTTTGTCAGGCTTTCACCCTGAGTTTTCGTAAGCAGTTTAGGCGGGCTACTTACTGCCATATCTCTACCTTGACGAGCATCCCTTGCTCAAGTCCCTTTGGAACCATGCTTTGGTCACGCTGCACACACTAGTCTCCTTGAACCATGGAGCCTTGATACCATGTTGAATTTCTGCATTTCATGCATACTCGCTTCACCACGTCTACCAGGGTCAATGGTCGATCGACGTCCCGAATAAACATCCACCATCGCCACCCATGAAGCATATAACCTAGTATTGGCAAACACAAATTGTAACAAAAGAAATCTCTAATGTTACGTGCCACCAATATCATATATATGTGGCATGATCTCTTTCCAATAACATATGGTGTAGGACTATTATTCAATTCGATCCACGTACCCACTCCATTCCAACGCGAGCCACATCTAACGCTAAGTGACTGCTACAGACTAGTTTTTGCTAAAAGCTTGCATTTTACAGCAAATAAGAAAACATGCATGGTATTATCTATTTTACAAAACCTGGGATATCTTAATTTGCACAATCTGTTAATATAAACTTACATAATTTGAATACCACTAGTTATACCAGAAAACAATGATTCTAGGTTGTACCTTCCCACCTAAACACATGACGACCTCTATAGTTAAAATTAAAAATTCCTATTTAAAAATTATAGTGCTTAATAAAGCGTACTGATTTGTACATCTCCTTAATTCTCTATATTACCACCATTCAGCTTAAAACTCTCAAGATATTTTGCATTGAATTTAAAATTTAACACCATGTTTTAGAAAATGCCTAAGCTTTATCTTTATTAACTATTCAAATATCTTTAATGTCACACTTTTTTGCTGTCAACGTGAATTATCAAAACTACCTCTTTATAACTATAAAATGGTGGGGAAACCGACCGTTTGATTATAAAATTTAAAAGAAATTTATTTATTGTATTTTTAATTTAATCAACTAAAACATGGTTGATTTAAGAATTTGTTGCACTTTTAAAATTTATTGCATCTTCTAAATAATCTATTTAGATCAATCAGAGGATATTGTACTAGAAATATGATATTAACGGTAGATCTGAAGTAGATTTAAAATGTAATCGGTATTTTACTAAAATCTTAAGCATTAGAATTTGAGCCATTAAAAACATCGGAAAAACAATTCCAAGAAGATAGGTGTTTTTTCAGCTTCACAAAAAATTATTTTAACCAAATAACGGTAAGCCAACCTCTATAACAGTAATTTTGATTATTTTGGCCTAGTGACAATAAGCAAAACTCTCTAACGATCGGTTTGATTAACGAATTTCAATATCCCTTCCAGATAGAATTTAACGGTTAAACTTCTTTATAGTTTTAAGATATTACTTTATGCGTAAAAAAAGGATTCATCGGTTAAACTTCTTTGCAAAAAATATGTCTTAATTTTTAAAAATAGAATCTCACAAATAAACAGAATTTACAAATTCATTGTCTATTGATTAGTTGTATAAATAAAAATTCAAACTAACAAAACATATTAGATGTTGTAACTTAGAAATAAAAATTTACATTAAGTACACATGATTTCATCATAAAAACATGGTTAAATATTTGTGCAAATTTTTCTATCAAATATGTTAATCATATATAATTTTAGAAAAACAATTCACGTGTGAAACATGCGTTTTCATCACATGCAAAGCGCTTGTCGTAACGTTCATAATAACAAATGACTTTTTACAGCCGTCAATTCAATATCCAAAAATAAAAATAAAAAAAATCTGCTTTCTTATTAATTCTAAAAGTTCTTTATTCTTTCCTTGATTATCTTTAGATATTTAATTAAAATCTTCAATATTTATTCATTATTGTAATCATAACAATATATATGACGGTTTCCTCTTTTATTGTTTTACATTTAAATACCAACATTAATAAATTTTATACTGTAAATATTTATTTCAGGTTTTGTAATACTATTTGACAATTAAATACATATTTAATAAGTAACTAGGTGATATTAAGTTAAAACCATCCAAATAAACAACAAATAACAAATATTTGTCAACTAATCTAATAAATTTTGAAAAATGGAAATTCAACATGTGTATCACATTTATATTGTCAAAATAGTAAAGCTAATTTTTATCTCATATCCGCATAGTTTAGAAATTCGACAATTATATATAAATTATTACAATGTTGTCATTTTACCTTTAAATATCAACATTCAATAATTATTTGTCGATTCTCCTAATTTTTTTTATATTGCTTTACATTCGTGTTTATCAACTGGTTTTAAATTTAAACATTCTAATTAATCTAATTAATAAATATCTATCTATTTTTCTAGCTAATAAATCATAAAAACGACAATTCATTAAGTGTACACATTCAAATGAACAAAAATGGTTAATTTAATTTTTCATTCAAGTCCACATAATTAAAAAATGTAAATAGTTATTTCTAATTATCTTATATCGTTATACGCAAGATTTTCAAAATGAGATTCAAATCGTAAAATTCAAACTATGAATCGAAACGGGATTTAAATCGTAAATCGTAGATTCAAAAAACATATTTTTTAAAATTTGCACACACGTTGAAATAAATTTTGATGTTTAAGCTTCTACATCTAAACTTAAAACATCATTTTCTCTCTTGCCCCAATTTTAATCTATTTTAGAATAATTAAAATTTGAAATTGTAGACCCAAATAAGTATATGGAATATATTAATTTGGATTGAATGGTATTTCTAAAGTGTGGTATTAGCTTGGTTTGAATCGCAATATAAATCGAATCGTAAAGAGAGAGACTTGATTTAAAATGGGATTCAAATCATAGGATTTTAATTTTTTTGACAAAAATGATTATACGTTCAAGTTCATAAACTTTCTTTGTATTCTTTTTTTCTATTTTAAGTTCTAATTTTATTACATATAAAAATATATGCAATACTTGCTTTGTAAAAATGGTATATCACTAAAAACATATACAATGTTCGTTTTTCTTTCTAAAATTGGTACGTAAAGTGGATTCGGTTATTAACAAAATTTATTATAAATAAATGATAAGGGTTAATAATATTGGAAAATAAATAAATTCAGTTATTATTTTTTGTAAAAAAGTGAAATTTCTATTATTTAAATTCATAATTTCCGTTAACCAATGGGCAAAAAGTTTCCTACTTTTTGATTGAAAATATTTTTCTTTTGTATTTCATTGCCTTTCTGAGGTAAATGTTAAATATATTTAAAAGGTTCTATTACAAATTAAAATTACTATATTATGAAGAAACTGATTAAATATATTTTTTACATAAGTAAAATGACAACATGATCCATATCCTTTCATATCTTATTTTCATTAGATACTTTTTAGTTATTAAGAAAATATTTTGTTTATCTCTTTGATAATATCATATACTTATTTTCAAAATATGTGCTATAAAAAAATTAATGCATAAAAATATATTGATTCGCTATAGTTTAATATTTAAGTATTTTCGTTGTTATCTCAAGTAACATTTTAAATTCAATCAATACATATTTTTCTTTTAGTAAAATACACGAAAAACTAAATGTCAGCTTCAAATTGATATGCATGAATATTTGTCTATAATTTATAAAAACATCGATTTCAAAATTAATTAATAGTACTAATATTCATTTTTGCCATTCTATAATGGATCTGTAATCCGTGTTTCAGTGTTTTCGGTTTATTGGAGATTTTATTTGTGGATTTAAACTCTTATCAGAGTTTGGTGACTTTATGAATCCACGATTTAATGTTTTTAGCGAATTTGTGGTACGTGATTTTGTGTAGTGACTGTCAGACATCTAGACATATAATGTGTTGTACCGGATGTATATGTACGTATGTATATCTATGTTTGTTGTTGTGCATTCTGTGTTTGATATTATATCGTGCATCATTCTGAATTGATCCGGAAGCCACCGTAGTAGTGTATTGAGTAAGAATTAAATATTTCAAAAAAAAAAAACTCGACATGTTTAATACTTATTCTATACAATATTATTGATGGTCGCTCCTATTATGCCCCATTCTCCGTATCAGCATACAGTGTTACTAGTTAATACTCTTTGCTAATATGGATCTCAGGGCGGGATGTCGCAGATTTTCTTAAAAGGTATTGAATCTTGTGAAATAATAAGTCAATATATAACCTCTTTTACCAAAAATTCTGAAAAATAATAAATCAATATGAAACTCATTTTTATCAAAGAAACAATAATATTGTTTTTATTCGAATGTAAAAATATGCTATATAAAAATGATAAAAAAATTGTCCAAATATAAAAATTAATTAGAAATAATGTAAATTCAATTTATCTCATTTATCCTAACATTTTCACCATAAATTGCATAACAAATTATATTCTAAATATATTTAGCACGTTATTTTTATGCAATATATCGTGTGCAACGCACGGTTTACACACTAGTATCATTATAACAAAAAAGCAAAAGATAAGATGCAGTTCAAAGTAAAATAAATAAGAAAAACAAAAAGAAGAATATTGTTATAATCAAAACAAATATAAGAGTTATCAGAAAGTAAATACAAAGTAAAAACAAATGAAAAATCCAATAGCAAATCATCAATATCAAGTTTTAGAAGCAAGGACAAAATTAAACATCATCTGTTCACTCAGAAGAAGCATAAAATCGACATTAAATATAGCAGAAATGGACTAATATTTTAGAAGCAAGCGGATTAACCATAGGAAATCTTGCAGTTGCGCACCATACGTACTTCGTTATCTAATATCTAAGTCGAACAAAATTGGGGATGAGATCGATCCATGAAAGAAATCAAGTGAAAGAGACTTGTTTTCTGTTAAACAAAAGGAACAAGGTGAGGATGATGGATCGGAAAATGGGCGATGGTGTGGCAAGGTAAACCAAACCGTTGTGACTTTAAGGTAAGAAGCGAACAGAGAGGAAAAAGAAATCAAAAGAAACCGCTAGTATAAAAGGGAGCAACGCTTCAGTTTAGAATTTGAGGAGGCCTGAGAGCCAAGAATGCCCTACTCCATTGTTACAATATTATACACACACATACATATGAGCACGCACGCGGACGCTCGATGAACCCCATTTGGAAGCACCCTGAAACTTCATTTTCAGCGTCTCATTTATTTTTAAATAAGCTAGTGGAAAGAGAAAGAGTTAGTAAAAAGTGATAGAAACAGTATGTCTAGTGAAAATCAGAAAGGTTATAGCGTTGCTGCATTGTTTAGGGTGTTGCCGATCTTATATATGCACACACACACACATCATTTCTCATGCCAAAGTAGGGGTAAGCAATATTCGGTTCAAACAGAATAACGAACCAAATTGGTTCATTTCGATCGATTCGATTTTAAAACTAAATCGGTTTGAATTCAGTTTACAAAATATATTTTTTGGTTATTAGTTTAACCGAATTAACAGAACTTTCCATTTATTATCTAATTTTATGGTATTATGATATTTTAATTATTAATTTAGTTATATAATACAAAGGCATTTGTTACAAATAGATCAAATCTTATCATAAAAATAAAATTTATTATGTAAAATAACTCCAAACATGAATTTGTGTTTTACCTTTAAGTGAATCCATCGTTTGAATAATAATGCATCCTTCAAGTTCAGTTAAATCGGTTATCGACCGAATTAACCGAAATTAATTTAGTTTAGTTCAGATTGGTTTGGAAAATTTTTAGCTCTAATTCGATTTGAGTTTTTTACCTCCAAACCAACCAAACCAACCAAACGCTCACCCTACGCCGAAGTATGAAAAACAGTAAATATACCCTTTTTAAATTCAAAAAAAGAAAAAGAAATATTGAGTTACACACAAAAATATGAAATTAGTGACGACCCAAATTTCCGGTACCTTTTGAGCTGACCAAACAACACCAGTCCAACCCAAATTGTACTGGAAATCCAAATGCCAATAGAAAATATTTAGAGGGTGAGATAAGAAAGAAATATTAGAATAGAAGAATAAGAAGAACTAACACAACAAAATCAGAGTCTCACATCGCAGCGGAACAAAATATAATATAAATAAATCTTTATTGAGAGCTTGAAATATAACTTACAAATCATCAGAGTACATCACACATCTGGACAGTTACAATAATCTATCCTCATATACAACATACAGTGGAATAATACTAATACGTCTGAACTCCTCTAACACGTCTTCTGAACTGCGTAGTATCTAATAACCTGGACCAGTACAACCCGGTCTAATCCGAGCATTACAAATACTAGGTCAGTCTGGTGAACCAGAGTGAGAACAACTCGCAAAGTTTAAGGGAATCATCCAAATTGTTTTTAAAGTTCAAAATTCTTTTGGAAGAAAAAGATAATCGTAAGACCAAATCTACACATAAATACGGATAACCCAAAACATTTTGGAATCGTATATATCTTCTGATATTATAATAGTGTCTAAATACAGATAAATATCAATTTAACGGAATGCTTGCATCTCACGCTCCACATATATAGTATACAATCAAAACCGCGGGCGCTTACTGGAGATTGGATTCCGACTATGACAAGGTATGGAACCACATGCCGATAGTATCTCTAGAGGCGAATACACTGGGTTCAACAAGAATGTCTTGCAACCCGACCCACACATGACCAGATTCAATCGTATTAACTATCAACCCGACCCACACATGATCACCAACGGTTGGGATCAGCAACCGTTTCCCGAAAAGGGACAACATCGATAGATTAAAGAAGCGAAAGGAATTTCTCTAGATAGACGATTATACACCATAATGGGAGCAATCCACATAGCCATGCTGCCTGCTCGATTTTTGTCATTTTCCGGTTATGAGACTTGAGGTTTGAATTACCATTCCAAGATAGCACACCACCATTCACTTTGAACGCCACATCGTCACATCCAGCAGAAATCACTAATTGATTTCCACAAAAATACTCAAACTGTTAGGCTAAAGAAGTTTCCCTTCTTTGCCACCAACTTCGTACGTTTGAAGAAATCAACGTACGTAATCCCTTTGGAAATACTCTGTCAAACACTCGTCCATACAAGTTGTCCTGAGACTGGACAAACCGAAGACACCCTCCTACTGCATCCTAGGAATCACTCTATAGATCAGTAGCGAGTAGTCGTTGCAAACCCGTCGATTTCAACCACGACATAATCACAGCATATCTCTGGCCGCTAAACCAGAGATTATAAGTAATTCTACCGTTTTATTAAAATCCACGGTCTTCAATTTCTTCGTCTTGATTAGTATATGATATCTTCAACATTGCGTATTTGTTGGACGAAATGGTTTTCGAATATAAATTCGATCCTGGTCTTTCTGTATCAACAATCGTATTGACCAGATTTGATAGTAGGCTATTGTAACACCCCGTGAATTCTATGACTGTGAAACTCACAAATTAAAGTATAATTAATTTCAAATCAAAGAACTAAGGGAAACGGGATACGCCATTGCGTTCGTCTCGGAAAAATACGCGAAATAGAGTCCGAGTTTTTGAAAAACGGATATCGTATGAAGAAGTTATGGACGAACGAAGTTGGGCGAAAAACCGAAAAAGGGCCAGAATGCACTGGCGCACTTGGGAAGTGCGCCAGTGCATTTTTGACCTGGCGCACCTGCCAAGTGCGCCCAGGTCAAAAATGACCTGCTGGCCAGGTCTGGTCTAGCCCTGGCTGGCCAGGTCGGTGTGTGGTCGAATTTCTGTGGTCTGCTTTGTCATTAGGGCTAGGTGGCGGGTTTTTATTGGTCTCTCTTCCTAATGAATGGCTATGATCTAACCTAGCAACATCAATGGTACTAATCAATTCCTAACCTCTATATAAACAACCCTAGACTAAACCCTAATCTATTCATTCAAAATAAGATTATAGCCGCCATGTTGCTGAGGAACGACAAAGAGTAGCCGCCGACTAGAGAGAGAGTTAGGAAGAAAGTTCTAAAGCCTAAAGCAATTCAAGCAACCTAAAGCTAATCAATTCAACAAAGGAATCGTGTCTCTTAATTAGAGAATTCGCCGCAACCATTGTAAGTAGAGTATTACTTTGGTATAAATAAACAACTGTGTTGATGTGTATGCTTGAATTGTGGCAATGGAAGTAATTCATGTTTGTGCAAAATTATGTTATTCATTATAAAGAACTACATGCGGTAGTTCTATGCAAAAATACGTTTGGAATATTGCGCAAATTATGTAATCTATGTTGAAGCTACATGTATGTAGTTGGGTGAAATTTATGCAAGTTTGGGGCTTTGTTATTATATTGTCATGATGTATATTTTGTGCATAAATCATTTTGCAAGTAATTGAGACAAGTTTGGTTGTTATAGTTTATATGAAACTATGTTGGAATTTTGACACTATAATCCATGTATTAAGTCATGCTTTTGCAAAACTTATGAATATGGCTAGGCTATGAATTATATTTGGCTATCTTGTTTAAAAGAATTATATGATGACATATGTGAGACATGGCTAGGTTAGACTCAAAAATCCCTTTCTTGCAAGTTTTAAAGCAAACACCATGTTTAGGAATATTTATGCATAAGTATGTTTATACCATCGTTATGTGATTAGACTTAAACCATGATTAAGTTGAACTATGCTTTTATGTTGGTAATAAAGTATCCCCTTTGTAAACATGTAGAAACCTTATGAACATGACATGTTTATGTTTATGCCATGAACAAAATTTAACTTTACTTATGCCATGCTTATGTTTGACATTATGCCATGTTTATGCCAAAAGTATTTATGCCATGCTTATGTTTGACATTATGCTATGCTTATGCTAGAAATATTTACGACATGCTCATGTTTGACATTATGCCTAAATAAGAATATAGGTTCATGTTGTAGTTAAACCTATGCAAGTTCACATGCTTTGATTCATGTCACCTATGTTACCACTATGCAAGTACACCAATTTATATTTTGTATTTCCAACGTCGTATTGCAAGTTCATGCGCTCACCTTCCCCTCTTTGTGTATACGCCATAAGCCTCCCCTTTTCGCATGGCTAAATTGGGCTTTAAAAGGCTAAGCCCAATATATATGAACGAACGTGTAAAACGGGGGAAATTAACGTTGGGTTAAAATTAATTAATGAATGAAAATATAAAATAGAAGGGCCCAAATTCAAGTATGGGTTGGGCCCATGATTGGTGTAACCTTTACACCATTTACTTAATAATGGGCCGCAAATATTTACATATAAATAAAGAAGAATGACAAGATATGTAAATGTAGAAAAGACGACGTGTTTAACCCGAGGTTGGATTGAGTTGTGATGTAAACCTGCCCGGAACCGCCCGGCTGTCCAGTAGTCACAACAATACCTATCCAATGTGGGAGGTTAAACATGGAGCCCAGCAAGGACCCGAGGTTAGACTGAGTTGTGGCGTAAGACTGCCCGGAACCAACCGGCAACAGGCAGCCACAACAATACCTGTCTAATGTGAGAGGTCAGGGCCTTAATAAGACAATTAAGGCTGAGTCAGGATTGTTAGGATTAAGTGAACTTAAGACTTAATCAAAATGGAACATGCTAAACTAAACGGACTGGTGGGGGTTAGGTAGGAAACATTTAACCAACTTAGCATGTTGGCTAGAGATAGAAAACCTAGTAACGGGGGACCCTTTTCAGCAGTAACCCTAAAAGGTGTATCATGATACCCTGAAACTAGGCAGGGTGGGGCACGATTACTGGGCTGATTGTAAGAGGTCAAAGCGACGGCGGTGGTGTAGCAGTGTAGGTTCTAACGGAGTGCGGGCGTGCACACACTCCGGAGCAGAAAAATAAGGCACTGGACACCAGTAGCATACCTGTGCACTCTAAGGTTGTGTCGGGTTGCCACTATGGGACTTGATACACCCCATGGTGGGACCAGCATAGGTAACTACAGACATCGGGGGCCGTAAGACACATGTAACTATGCGAGTAGGAGCCGATCATCGTAGAATGGATCACATCACCCTGATTTTTGGGGTGCAAATTGGAAACTAGTTTATATGGGTTCAGAGATTAACATGGGGTACGATAGTGTATTCGACCCTAGATAACTTAACCAAGTTTATAATGTTGCCCACTTCCTGTTTTACTTATCATACCCAGTTCTTTATTCATAGACAAAGTAGTACTAGACTTACTCAGGCTTTATGTCTGACTCTATTTTTCTTTCGTCTTCTTTCTTCCGTTTTCCCCCCCAGGTCCTCAGGGAGGGAACATAGCAGCTTGACCTACCTCAACATCCAGCTTGAAGAAGAGAAATGTATTGCTTGGACTTTCCTGTTTTGAACTATGGCTTTGGACAATCCACTATGGGGCTTTCGCAGTTTGTCTATGTTTTATTTATGCTTCTTTAAAAATAATGTACTCAAGACAGATTATGAAGTGTTATGTTATGTTTTTGGAAAGGATGTTGTTGTAACACGTATTTGACTTTATGAAATAAAGTTTGTTGTTCTTCCGCTGTTTACAAATATGTGTTCTTATATCTGTCTTGTATATCTGTGACTTGTACTTATAAACCTCCACCAAAATTAGGGCATTCCCTTTGAGAGTGACCCTAACGGAGGTGGGGTGTTTCACTTGGTATCAGAGCATAGGTTTACCAGATAAGATAAAAAGTTTTGAAAAATTATTTTCAAAAAGGAAATTTGAAGAAGCATTTTTAAAAGAAAAATATTATTCTATTTTTAAAAGGCAAAAGTCCACTCCCCAAAGCCATAGGAACTATCTCTTATCCTTCGTTTTGAATCTATCCTTTTTGTTTAAGCATGTCCCAAGAACTTAACTTGCCTGAAGGGGTGCCAATACCTGGTTGGTTTAGACGGTTCTTAGAAGCAAGGGCCACTCAGCCAGGTCCTACCGTTCCTCCTCCTCCAGCTGAAGGGAATCATCCAGCCGCAGCAGCACCTTTTCCTCCACCTCCTCCACGGGGAAACACATTCGCTAAGATATGTAAAGATTTTAAAGCTATGGGAGGAAGGGATTTCCATGGAACTGAGTCCTTCGTGGCAGCTAGGAATTGGCTGAAAGAAACGGAGGACCTATTCATCATTTTTGAGGTAGAGGATAGACAAAAAGTACAGTTAGCAGTGTGGCTATTAAAGGGCGAGGCTTCCTACTGGTGGGAAGTCACTAATGCTGAAAGACCGGTGGAGACATGGGAGGACTTTAGGGCAAGGTTTGAGATCAAATTTCTCTCAGATGCGGAAAGAAGTTTGCAGTTGGAAAAATTCCTATTTCTTAAACAAGGGGACAAGACAGTCAGAGAATATGTGAATCAGTTTGATGAGCTGGCTAGGTTTGGGCTTGACCTAGTCAACACCCCGCACAAGAAGGCTCTCCGTTTCGTCAAAGGGTTAAATGAGCCATTACACAGTTTGGCCATGACCCATATACCCATGGGAGCCACGTATGAAAGATTGGTGCAAATGGCATTGCTGAATGAAGAGGATAAGGGCAAGAAGAAAGAGGGTTTGCAGCCCAAGAAGACAGACTTTAAGAAGGGCGGAAAAGGCAACAAAGAGAAGAGGAAGTGCAATTTCTGTGGCAAAGTGGGGCACTTAGTAAAGGACTGCCGGAAAAAGAAGGCCAAGGAAAATGGTGGGTGCTTTTCATGCGGTCAGACAGGCCACAGGGCTAAGGACTGCCCGAAGAAACGAGGACAGGGGCAGGGTGCTGGGTCCACCCCAGGGGCACAGGTTCATGTGCTAGAAGCGCCACCATTGCAACAGCGAGGTATAAATACTTCTGTAGAAAGTGTAGTTTATCTTTATGATCACCCCGTTCGCACTTTGTTTGATTCCGGCGCATCACACTCCTTTATCTCGTCTGCTTTAGTAGAATCTCTGCACCTAAAAACTAGTATGGTAGAGGACCCCTTAATTGTTTCAAACCCAATTGGGGGCCCAGCTCATTTGTCTATGATCTGTGTGGGATTGAAAATTTCTATCCTAAGTGTAGAATTCCTATGTAGTGCCTTTGTTTTGGGCTTTTCGGGGTATGGTTTGATTTTGGGTATGGATTGGCTATCCCGTAGTGGGGCCATCCTTGATTGTGAGAAAAGGGTTGTTAGGCTCCTAACCCAGCTCGGTAATACTTGGGAAATTTCTTGTAATCCCTCGTATGCGGTTATGCTTAGTTATCTTGAATCGCTAGATGCCTCTGTTGAAAATTTGCAATCAGTTAGAGTGGTCCGGGAATATCCGGATGTCTTTGAAGAGGTGAAGGGCTTGCCTCCAAAGCGGGAAATAGATTTCCGCATATATCTTGTAGATAATGTAAAGCCCGTTGCGTTGCCCATTAGACATATGGCTCCACGAGAAAGGAAAGAGCTCAGTAAATAGATTAAAGAGCTTCTAGAAAAGGGGTTCATTAGGAGGAGCATTTCAGAATAGGGCGCTCCAGTAGTGTTCGCCACTAAGGCTGAAGGTTCATTTCGCTGATGCATGAGTTGTAAAGAATCACCTTAGTAAGTACATATTTTTATTTTCACGAGATAATTCATCTATGTGGAATACCTTCTAGTAAGTGAATTTTGGAGAGCTTGCATGGAACCATGAGTACGCAGTTAGGCTTGAGCCAAGTATACTTGAAGGAGAATGAGTGAAAGAGGAACGAGAAATAGGTTCCAACTCATATTTTGGAAACAAGAATTAAGAAGCTACGAAATTGTGAAGTTAAAAACGGACAAAGCATAATGGAGTTAAGCTCAAGAAATGCGACTTAGAAGATTGAAGACTAGATTCGTGCATAATATCTCTTCTTAAGAGTATATCCTTGATTCCTCTCTTCCTGTAGAGCTTACTTGCATAGTATCTTTTCGGTATATCCTCTCGGTCCCATTCTCAATCCAATTTCTGTTGCAAACCACATAGGGAGTATGACTCATCTGTTAGTAACACATGTTGGGGCTCGAGCGTGTTCATCAGTTTGACTAAAGTTTTTGGGTTTTATAGGATACAGATTGGTCTTAGGAAGGGACTCCCTTGTGACCTAAAAGGAGTCCATCATGCTTAGTTGCCTAGAATCATATATGGTGGTTGGGTTGAGTAACTCTTTGGGTGTCAGTCTGATGTTGATTTCGGTCTTCGGGGCTGATGCTTAGAGAGTTCTTCTCCTAATCAATATATATGTGGCATAGGTTTTCAGTTTTGACATTGCCTAATGGGCACCAAGTTTTTTTTACTTCGACTATACCTTTAGATAGGAACAATTGGGAAAATGTCCTATAGATTAAAGCTACCCGAGAAGTTGGCCGGAGTCCACAACGTTTTTCACGTTTCACATCTCCGAAAATGTCTACATGAGCCTGCTGAAGTGGTAGAGCCAAATATCCTCGAAGAGGCCGAAGTGGAACGCGAAGCAACCATAAGAAAAGTTCCAACCCGCATATTAGGAACGGAAGTGAAGAAGCTACGCAACCGCGAAGTCAAGCTCGTCAAAGTTCAGTGGAGCGACGCCGAGGGAGATGCGACTTGGGAAACTGAAGCTAGAATACGCACTGCCTACCCTTTTCTGTTCGAGGGTACATCCTTGATCTTTCATTTTCCTTAAGTTGCGCTTTTATCTATCTTTTTAGGTATATTTCCCCGACCTTATCTTTTAGGTAGAAACCCTTTGGATGGAAACATGTTATGTATGATGGTTGCAAGTGGTTGCAAGTGATTGCTAGTGGTTGCTCGTGGTTGCATATACACACACAATCTAGGTATTAGATCGGCTCAGTCACTTCATATTGCATATGCATATATGTTTGCATTCATATGTGGTTGAACTTTAATGTGTTGTCATGTGGATGTTGCATTTGTACTGAATGATTGTGCACTCATGTAGAATCAAAAATAGGAAAATTTGCATACATAATGGATTCATGGCACTTACATAATTCGCATTAAGGAGGTCAACTGAATCAGTAGACCGCCTGATTTTGCATTAGATAAGTTCATATACACACACTTCGCATATGATCATGAAGCATTAGAAGTCTTTTAAGGACAATGGATGCTCGTGTTTGATGGATGAGTAGATGGATGATTGGATGTTAGGATATACATTCCTCCTAACTTGAAGATTTCGGGGACGAAATCCTTTTAAGTGGGGGAGAATGTAACACCCCGTGAATTCTATGACTGTGAAACTCACAAATTAAAGTATAATTAATTTCAAATCAAAGAACTAAGGGAAACGGGATACGCCATTGCGTTCGTCTCGGAAAAATACGCGAAATAGAGTCCGAGATTTTGAAAAACGGATATCGTATGAAGAAGTTATGGACGAACGAAGTTGGGCGAAAACCCGAAAAAGGGCCAGAATGCACGGGCGCACTTGGGAAGTGCGCCAGAACAAAAATGAACTGGCGCACCTGTGAAGTGCGCCAGTGCATTTTTGACCTGGCGCACCTGCCAAGTGCGCCCAGGTCAAAAATGACCTGCTGGCCAGGTCTAGCCCTGGCTGGCCAGGTCGGTGTGTGGTCGAATTTCTGTGGTCTGCTTTGTCATTAGGGCTAGGTGGCGGGTTTTTATTGGTCTCTCTTCCTAATGAATGGCTATGATCTAACCTAGCAACATCAATGGTCCTAATCAATTCCTAACCTCTATATAAACAACCCTAGACTAAACCCTAATCTATTCATTCAAAATAAGATTATAGCCGCCATGTTGCTGAGGAACGACAAAGAGTAGCCGCCGACTAGAGAGAGAGTTAGGAAGAAAGTTCTAAAGCCTAAAGCAATTCAAGCAACCTAAAGCTAATCAATTCAACAAAGGAATCGTGTCTCTTAATTAGAGAATTCGCCGCAACCATTGTAAGTAGAGTATTACTTTGGTATAAATAAACAACTGTGTTGATGTGTATGCTTGAATTGTGGCAATGGAAGTAATTCATGTTTGTGCAAAATTATGTTATTCATTATAAAGAACTACATGCGGTAGTTCTATGCAAAAATACGTTTGGAATATTGCGCAAATTATGTAATCTATGTTGAAGCTACATGTATGTAGTTGGGTGAAATTTATGCAAGTTTGGGGCTTTGTTATTATATTGTCATGATGTATATTTTGTGCATAAATCATTTTGCAAGTAATTGAGACAAGTTTGGTTGTTATAGTTCATATGAAACTATGTTGGAATTTTGACACTATAATCCATGTATTAAGTCATGCTTTTGCAAAACTTATGAATATGGCTAGGCTATGAATTATATTTGGCTATCTTGTTTAAAAGAATTATATGATGACATATGTGAGACATGGCTAGGTTAGACTCAAAAATCCCTTTCTTGCAAGTTTTAAAGCAAACACCATGTTTAGGAATATTTATGCATAAGTATGTTTATACCATCGTTATGTGATTAGACTTAAACCATGATTAAGTTGAACTATGCTTTTATGTTGGTAATAAAGTATCCCCTTTGTAAACATGTAGAAACCTTATGAACATGACATGTTTATGTTTATGCCATGAACAAAATTTAACTTTACTTATGCCATGCTTATGTTTGACATTATGCCATGTTTATGCCAAAAGTATTTATGCCATGCTTATGTTTGACATTATGCTATGCTTATGCTAGAAATATTTACGACATGCTCATGTTTGACATTATGCCTAAATAAGAATATAGGTTCATGTTGTAGTTAAACCTATGCAAGTTCACATGCTTTGATTCATGTCACCTATGTTACCACTATGCAAGTACACCAATTTCTATTTTGTATTTCCAACGTCGTATTGCAAGTTCATGCGCTCACCTTCCCCTCTTTGTGTATACGCCATAAGCCTCCCCTTTTCGCATGGCTAAATTGGGCTTTAAAAGGCTAAGCCCAATATATATGAACGAACGTGTAAAACGGGGGAAATTAACGTTGGGTTAAAATTAATTAATGAATGAAAATATAAAATAGAAGGGCCCAAATTCAAGTATGGGTTGGGCCCATGATTGGTGTAACCTTTACACCATTTACTTAATAATGGGCCGCAAATATTTACATATAAATAAAGAAGAATGACAAGATATGTAAATGTAGAAAAGACGACGTGTTTAACCCGAGGTTGGATTGAGTTGTGATGTAAACCTGCCCGGAACCGCCCGGCTGTCCAGTAGTCACAACAATACCTATCCAATGTGGGAGGTTAAACATGGAGCCCAGCAAGGACCCGAGGTTAGACTGAGTTGTGGCGTAAGACTGCCCGGAACCAACCGGCAACAGGCAGCCACAACAATACCTGTCTAATGTGAGAGGTCAGGGCCTTAATAAGACAATTAAGGCTGAGTCAGGATTGTTAGGATTAAGTGAACTTAAGACTTAATCAAAATGGAACATGCTAAACTAAACGGACTGGTGGGGGTTAGGTAGGAAACACTTAACCAACTTAGCATGTTGGCTAGAGATAGAAAACCTAGTAACGGGGGACCCTTTTCAGCAGTAACCCTAAAAGGTGTATCATGATACCCTGAAACTAGGCAGGGTGGGGCACGATTACTGGGCTGATTGTAAGAGGTCAAAGCGACGGCGGTGGTGTAGCAGTGTAAGTTCTAACGGAGTGCGGGCGTGCACACACTCCGGAGCAGAAAAATAAGGCACTGGACACCAGTAGCATACCTGTGCACTCTAAGGTTGTGTCGGGTTGCCACTATGGGACTTGATACACCCCATGGTGGGACCAGCATAGGTAACTACAGACATCGGGGGCCGTAAGACACATGTAACTATGCGAGTAGGAGCCGATCATCGTAGAATGGATCACATCACCCTGATTTTTGGGGTGCAAATTGGAAACTAGTTTATATGGGTTCAGAGATTAACATGGGGTACGATAGTGTATTCGACCCTAGATAACTTAACCAAGTTTATAATGTTGCCCACTTCCTGTTTTACTTATCATACTCAGTTCTTTATTCATAGACAAAGTAGTACTAGACTTACTCAGGCTTTATGTCTGACTCTATTTTTCTTTCGTCTTCTTTCTTCCGTTCCCCCCCCCCCCAGGTCCTCAGGGAGGGAACACAGCAGCTTGACCTACCTCAACATCCAGCTTGAAGAAGAGAAATGTATTGCTTGGACTTTCCTGTTTTGAACTATGGCTTTGGACAATCCACTATGGGGCTTTCGCAGTTTGTCTATGTTTTATTTATGCTTCTTTAAAAATAATGTACTCAAGACAGATTATGAAGTGTTATGTTATGTTTTTGGAAAGGATGTTGTTGTAACACGTATTTGACTTTATGAAATAAAGTTTGTTGTTCTTCCGCTGTTTACAAATATGTGTTCTTATATCTGTCTTGTATATCTGTGACTTGTACTTATAAACCTCCACCAAAATTAGGGCATTCCCTTTGAGAGTGACCCTAACGGAGGTGGGGTGTTTCAGCTATTTAACTATCAAATAAACAACCATAAAATAAAATGAATTCACTGGTTCAGTATTCAGCATCACTTGGCCTCTTTTAATTTAAAAATAATTAACGAATGGTGTAACGTCCCGCATTTTTATCGGTTTGTATTTGAATATTTAAATCAGTTTAAATATTGAATTCGTAACATAAGTGGATTTATATATTAATTAAAATGAGGTTGAACGTATCAAAATAAATGTTAAATATAATCGAGCCCGTAATATCGCGGCAGTTCGTACTATAACGTTCTGAACTTCAACTGAGTGTACATGACCCGTTATTAGTCGGATTTCTTCGAAACAAGAAGCGTTGGAATCTGTTGAACAGTATTTTCTAGTAGAAGTGAAAAATAAAGATTTCGCGTTATAGATTGCGAATTATATCCAAATCTAATATTCAAAAAGTCGCTATGAAATCGTACATCGACCGTAACGGTTTATTTGATATAACTAGACATCGGTTTCGATTTTAGACAAGGTTCTTTTGAGACATAGTAATAATTTAATTTTTAGAATTTTACTGTAATTTTTAATTAATTAAATACGTGACTTTTTATTTGGAGTATTTTACACACTAAATCGATATTGTGGGGTTCCACAATATGAGTTAACCTACCGATATTATTATATTTTTGGGATCATGACACCTCGTTGGACACAACCGTATTCTTATTTCTGTCCATGTTGGCTCGTAGTGAACGGAGTTATAAATAACAACGTATGGTTTAAACTTCGTTAAACAAATATATATCTTTTTCAACATGGATTTCTATGCAATGGCTTCCACTTTTATTTCGTATTCTAAAGATGTCATGCTTAGCTACATTTGCATCTTAAGTCCCACAAATTCCTTCTCCCATAAAAATTAAAGGTGCTGATAGCACAAACAGGACACATGTATTCTTGCTGGCCTTTCACGTCGTAGGAATAGGTGGTTTTCCTTTTCTTTTGTTTACCTCTCTAGCATGTTAATACACTGATCTTGCCTATCTTTTTCAACCTGTTATCACGTTTCACTTCATATCATATCGCCTGTTCCTTCAAGGATTTCATTTGTTAGTTTCCTCTTATGTATTGCTTCATGCTGAAGAAATTAGTACCATGCCTACCGCTGATTTGACGATGAAATTAGTACGCTGCACATCTTTTTGCATAGTATGTGTTTTCTTTTCTTGCCCACCCATCACGTACAAACCATGCTGGTGCTGACTTATTTCATCAAAATAAGATACATACATAAATATGGTGTATTGCCTTCCCTGTTAAGAAATTGTAACCTACCTACTCTACCACCGGTCTAAGATAAAACGCAAAGATCAATTCATGGCAGGCACCCTATACATATGTGTTTTCAAATCCCGGCAGCACCATCAGATATGACAAAACACGATGGCACACTCATTCACAGTAAATCGTGAACTGTAAAAGCTAAGAAGAGATTTAATGAGAGTACGGTGTACTCGTGATAAGCCTATTCGTGAGGTGCATGGCTAAGAAGAAAAAAACCGTGGTCTATGATATACATTGAAAGGACCCTGACCTTATTCTGGTTCCTTTTACACGAACACAACCTTCTTCTTTTATGTATATATATATATATATATATATATATATATATATACACAATACCTTAATCTCTAAGTTAAACTGCATGTATGTTCACCTCGTGTAGACTACCTATTTTCTACAAAGCTATGTCGGAGACAAATCAAGATTTTCAGCCTATCCCCTCTCATTTATGACTTGCCGTGCTTCATCAAATCAACAGCAGACCGTATATGCCTATGTTATCAAGTTAAATACCGCCATGTCAAGACCCATCAAAAAATATACACAGTTAACCTATGTAAATGAAAACTCAAACATACACACACAGCTAGCCTGGAAAACTAAAGATGGGCAGTCCTACCTATCCGCCTAATACTTGCATACCAAGGTTCTCAACAATATAAATATACAGGAGCTCGCAAGCATTGTATTCAAGAAATGAAAACCCATCCTTTGTATATTAAAAACCAAGAAAAAACCAAAATCAAAACTGGTACAGTAGGCTTCGCTCAAACCTGGTACCCTTCCATTGGGTTCGCGATCTTTCTGTTCGATATATATATATATATATATATATATATATATATATATATATATATATCAAACAGCGTGATCTAATTTGGATTGGTCGAAGGAAGACGTGATGCACTTTGTGGCGTTTATGTAAATGGGTGAAGTAGCGAAGTGTTGTACTGTTTTAGTCACTGTCGAAATGAGAAGCGAGCGGAACAGTTGAAGGTGGATGAACGGAAAATTTATGGAAGGCTAGGCGGAAGGAGATGCATGGAAAAGAGGAACGTTAGTGGCAAATTGCATGGAAAGAGGGGAGGAGTGTACGGGATGGCATGGGTATTGAAAGTGTGCTGTTGGATCATGTTTAAAAAGGGGTGATTGTATGAACAGTTTGGCACCTTTGGAAGCATGTTTTCCTTGAACATGAAGAAGAAGATGTGGGGTATTTTGCATGTTAGGGTGGTAGTCGGCCATTTGAGAGGGTAGTGGGGTACACCTGAAGGAGTCGGTTGCGCAAGCATATGGAAGGCAACTGGAAATGTTGCATGGCATTGGGACAATGCGTGGACAGGGTATGTATGTTTTTGTATTGAGTAAGCTGTTGAAATAAAAGAAGAAAAAAATGAAAAGGGTCAAAAAGGGTTGGACGTGAATCAGCAGAAAAAGGGGAGATTGCAACAGGCAGCGTGTTCAAGTAGGATGACACTGAAGTGCTGAGCGATGTTTGCGATGTGTTGCATCGGACATATGAGGGGACGGCACGGGATCCAGAATCTGTTCAACCTGAGGTTCGCCGGAATAGCTAGAAACGAATTGAACACCGTCGGTCATATTGGAATCATACGAAAACTGGCTACATTATGAAGTCGGTTTGGAGCAATTTGAAGCACGTTTGAATCTATGGCAGAACTGAACGTCTGATTTAACCGACTGACGCAAATCGTTATTTAACGGTTAACGCACAAAGGTGAGTAAATTCACTAACTCTGTTTTATTTAAAATATTTTAATTATATTTTAAATATTGGTTGAATGCTGTGTGATGGTCATTTAGGTAGATTACAAACAAAATTGGTTAAAATAGATATACATCATTGCATATATATACATCATTGGTTGGATACTGATTTGACTAACATCTGTGGATGCGGAAATCGGTTGGAGGAACCCAACCGGATTCCTCAATAGTTATATGTACCGTTTGTTTTATATATGCACCATTTGAACCCAAATGACATTTGAACCCGGTGTGATATTGATGTTGAATAGAAATTCAACAATGATTTTGATTTAATCAATAGACGGTATCGGTTAAGAAAGTGGCAGCAGACGACCGTAAATTCATCTTTTTGTTAAGGCGTTGAATTGTCATCAGACGAATCAACGAGGTTAAATTTATAAAAATTATATTTTTATAATTGAGGCAAAGTTTTAAAATTATAAATAGAAGTTCTATTATAAATTAACACTTTGCAGTTACTTTTATAAAGTGAATATGAAAAATTGTTTTAGACATTCTATATAAGGTTATAAGGAGATAAAAGTCATAGATTATCCTATGAGCAAATCTTTTTGGATAATAAAGAAATAAATGGTTTTACTTCAGCAATGAATAATTATTATTTAATTTTTAAAATAAATTGTTTCTTAAATGGATTTCAATTAAGATGGCATGGAGTTGTAATGGTATGTTACTTGAATTAAGCATAACAATTCAAGTAAAAAAGTAAAACGACTAAAGATAGAACGTAAATGCGTTTTGGTAAAGGAGTTATGAATGGAATTATATAAAGATTTTTGTAATGGAAAGAGATGTCAATATTTTTGTAACGGAAAGAGATGTCAATATTTTTGTAACGGAAAGAGATGTCAATATTTTTGTAACGGAAAGAGATGTCAATATTTTTGTAATGGAAAGAGATGCCAAGATTTTTGTAACGGAAAGAGATGTCGAGATTTGTTAAAAAGGGGATTATTACAGCGTATGACAAGTTTTTAAACTATAACAATAAATTAGCGTTGTTGACCAAACTTAAGCATGATTGTATGATGGTTAGTTATACATTAGAATGGATGTTCGTTTTTACTTCGATAGTTAAATGACCGACTATCGAAGTGTTTTGACCATCGTTGTCAGTACGGAGAGACTGGTTGGATATATTATCGAAAACCACTCCGTATAGGCATAAGCGCGACGAATTTGATTATGCTGAAGAAAATTGAAGATGGAGTAAAATGCAAGGGTCGTCCTGTTTCAGAATGGTGTTTTCTGTTTGTCCAGTCCTAGGACAACTCGTATGGACGAATGTCTGACAAAGTATTCCTAAGGGTCACATAAGACGATCTTTTCAAGGTATTAAGTCTGGTGGCGGAGAAATTCGTTTCTCTTAGATTTATACCTGTAATATTTTTGGGAAGATCAACTAGTGATTTGACGGGTCTGACAATGTGGCATTCAAAGTGAATGATGATCAAATGTTCTAAAGATAGATGTAGCCTCAAGCTTCACAACCGGGAAATGACAAAAATCGGGCAGGTAGCATGGCTATGTGGGTCGCTCCCATTTGGATGTATAATCACCTATCTAGAGAAATTCCTTTTGTTTCTTACTCTATCGATTCTGCCCATTCGGGAAACGGTGGTTTGAGTCCAACTGTTGGTGATATACATTCGATACACTCAAGCGAAATGAGTGGTCGGTCATGTGTGGGCCGGGTTGCAAGACGTTCTTGTTGAACCCAGGTGTATTCGCCTCTAGAGATACATCATCGGAAGGTGGTCCCATACCTTTTCATAGTTGGAATCCAATCTCCAATAAGTGCCCTGCGGTTTTTGATTTTATACTATGTATGTAGAGCGTGAGATGCAAGCGTTCTGCTATGTGGTTATTTACTTGATTATACATTATTATGATATCACTGGATTTTGATATCAAAATATTTTGGGTTATAGTAAGGTAAAAACCGTCCATGTTTATGTGTGGATTGGTCTTACTATTATCCTTTTGTTTCAAAAAGGATTTTCGAAGTTAAACCGTATCGTTGGAATTTACTCACACCAGTCCCATGACTGACCCAGAGTTTATTTTGTTTGTTTTCCCTAAACTCTTGGGTGCCCAAATTTTGTACGGGCAGACAAGTGTTTCAGGCTTTATAGATTCACTTGGAGGAGCTGGAAGCAGAAGGCTTCACCGTTAGTATTTAGAGATTATTTCCGCTGGGATATGATGTACTGTACTCTGATAATGGTATGGATATACAAAACAGATTTGTATTTCAAAGTTATGTTATATAATATATTTTATTCATTCCGCTGTGATATTCGTGTTTACTCTGATTTTGCTCAGTTGTGTTCTTCTTCTTCTATTCTATTAGTCCTGTCTTTCTATCTCATCCTCTCATTTCTTTATATTAATGATTCGTATTTCCGTGCAATTTGGGTCAGACTTGTATGGTATCTAGTCGACCCAAAGGGCTCGAATTTGCGGGTCGTTACAGTTGGTATCAGAGCTAAATGTTAAGTGATTACCTTGGCTCTGTGGCGTAACTCAATAGAGATGGAGTTAGTAATACTCTAGATTGGGTTGAGTGTATATATATATGAGCGCGTATTTGTAAATCAATATAAAAATCGTTTTATATTGTGTTGATTGATCTGGTGAGTGGTATATAAATTCCAGATCGATGCGTTTAGCTGACGAGGTCGATAGGGATTTATAAACGCTTGGATAGAGAATTTCGACATAATATTGTTTTGGAAAGGGTAAATGAAATAATTTTACCCGAAATATATTTTGATATAAAAAGAAGTATATGACTTGATATTATTATAATATATTGGATATGTGATCATAATTATGATCGAATAAGATTTTAATTGAGATGGTTATATAAATAACCAATCGAAATATTATATAAGTATAATATGGAAAATCAAATGAATAAAATCTGAGTTCAAAACTAAAATTGGAATTAAACTCTGAAAACTTGGACAAGAGTTGGAAATAATGTTTTGATTAAATATATGAGAATTTTAAAATCCTGGGAGATTTGAAATTGTTTTCCAAGTACTGTGAAAGATATTTTGAAGAAAAATTCAAAATGGTAGTGTTTTAAAATGAATTTTGAAAAGTAATATAGTATTGAACTCACTTTGATCACTGGAAAATAAATTCTGATAATGACGGCCGCATCATCAGTGTTCATTTTCGAGTTTCTAAGTGACGAATTACTACCAATGATTTTGTTTTGAATTGTTTTCAAATGGTTTGAATTGCTATTGATATATGTATATGATTTCAAACTGATTTGAAATGAAACCCAGGAAATTGAATTCTGGAATTTAAATTTAACGTACGATTTAAATATAGTAAAAAGGTATAAGTACATAAATAAATTGGAATCGTGATTGGAACTGGAGTTTGAAATGAATCTTGGCTTGGATATAAGAATGATTGGATTTGGAGCTAAGTTGATTGGATATCAATATTGAGAATGCATGGATATATGTGATATCAATATTGAGAATGCATGGATATATGTTAGTTGGATAGCAAATGGAAGAAATAGAGTGGGATAACCGGCAAAAAGGTACATGGTTAACTTATGTTGACTATGAGACGTTTGAACCCTTTTGGCAAGTCGCTTGGTTGTTGATTTTCTTTTAGATTGGAGAAAGCCCAGAGAGGCAAGGTCTAGTTGTACCGAAAGAGCCGTATAGAGGAGGTGCTGACGAAATTCATCGAAAATTTAAGCTGTTAGGAAATTTTCATAATTTCTGAAAGTATTTGTTAAAAGGAATTAAATTTTTAATTAGAATTAATCGATTCTGTTGAAAACTGAATTTAAGAAATTAAGTAAAAGATTTTTAACTTGTTTATAATAGAGATTGTAGCATTTTTCCTACCTTAGCAATTTCGAGGACGAAATTATTTTAAGGGGGAAGGAATGTAACGTCCCGCATTTTTATCGGTTTGTATTTGAATATTTAAATCAGTTTAAATATTGAATTCGTAACATAAGTGGATTTATATATTAATTAAAACGAGGTTGAACGTATCAAAATATATGTTAAATATAATCGAGCCCGTAATATCGCGGCAGTTCGTACTATAACGTTCTGAACTTCAACTGAGTGTATAGGACCGTTATTAGTCGGATTTCTTCGAAACAAGAAGCGTTGGAATCTGTTGAACAGTATCTTTCTAGTAGAAGTGAAAAATAAAGATTTCGCGTTATAGATTGCGAATTATATCCAAATCTAATATTCAAAAAGTCACTATGAAATCGTATATTGACCGTAATGGTTTATTTGATATAACTAGACATCGGTTTCGATTTTAGACAAGGTTCTTTTGAGACATAGTAATAATTTAATTTTTAGAATTTTACTGTAATTTTTAATTAATTAAATACGTGACTTTTTATTTGGAGTATTTTACACCCTAAATCAATATTGTGGGGTTCCACAATATGAGTTAACCTACCGATATTATTATATTTTTGGGATCGTGGCACCTCGTTGGACACAACCGTATTCTTATTTCTGTCCATGTTGGCTCGTAGTGAACGGAGTTATAAATAACAACGTATGGTTTAAACTTCGTTAAACAAATATATATCTCTTTCAACATGGATTTCTATGCAATGGCTTCCACTTTTATTTCGTATTCTAAAGATGTCATGCTTAGCTACATTTGCATCTTAAGTCCCACAAATTCCTTCTCCCATACAAATTTAAGGTGCTGATAGCACAAACAGGACACATGTATTCTTGCTGGCCTTTCACGTCGTAGGAACAGGTGGTTTTCCTTTTCTTTTGCTTACCTCTCTAGCATGTTAATGCACTGATCTTGCCTATCTTTTTCAACCTGTTATCACGTTTCACTTTATATCATATCGCATGTTCCTTCAAGGATTTCATTTGTTAGTTTCCTCTTGTGTATTGCTTCATGCTGAAGAAATTAGTACCATGCCTACCGCTGATTTGACAATGAAATTAGTACGTTGCACATCTTTTTGCACAGTATGTGTTTTCTTTTCTTTCCTACCCATCACGTACAAACCATACCGATGCTGACTTATTTCATCAAAATAAGATACATACATAAATATGGTGTATTGCCTTCCCTGTTAAGGAATTGTAACCTACCTACTCTACCACCGGTCTGAGATAAAACGCAAAGATCAATTCATGGCAGGCACCCTATACATATGTGTTTTCAAATCCCGGCAGCACCATCAGATATGACAAAACACGATGGCACACTCCTTCACAGTAAATCGTGAACAGTAAAAGCTAAGAAGAGATTTAATGAGAGTACGGTGTACTCGTGATAAGCCTATTCGTGAGGTGCATGGCTAGGAAGAAAAAAACCGTGGTCTATGATATACATTGAAAGGACCCTGACCTTATTCTGGTTCCTTTTACACGAACACAACCTTATTCCTTTATATATATATATGTATACAATACCTTAATCTCAAAGTTAAACTGCATGTATGTTTACCTCGTGTAGACTACCTATTTTCTACAAAGCTATGTCGGAGACAAATCAAGATTTTCAGCCTATCCCCTCTCATTTATGACTTGCTGTGCTTCATCAAATCAACAGCAGACCGTATATGCCTATGTTATCAAGTTAATTACCTCCATGTCGAGACCCATCAAAAGATATGCACAGTTAACCTATTGAAATGAAAACTCAAACATACACACACAGCTAGCCTGGAAAACTAAAGATGGGCAGTCCTACCTATCCGCCTAATACTTGCATACCAAGGTTCTCAACAATATAAATATACAGGAGCTCGCAAGCATTGTATTCAAGAAATGAAAACCCATCCTTTGTATATTAAAAACCAAGAAAAAACCAAAATCAAAACTGGTACAGTAGGCTTCGCTCAAACCTGGTACCCTTTCATCGGGTTCGCGATCTTTCTATTCGATATATATATATCAAATAGCGTGATCTAATTTGGATTGGTCGAAGGAAGACGTGATGCACTTTGTGGCGTTTATGTAAATGGGTGAAGTAGCGAAGTATTGTACTGTTTTAGTCACCGGCGAAAGGAGAAACGAGCGGAACAGTTGAAGGTGGATGAACGAAAAATTTATGGAAGGCTAGGCGGAAGGAGATGCATGGAAAAGAGGAACGTTAGTGGCAAACTGCATGGAAAGAGGGGAGGAGTGTACGGGATGGCATGGGTATTGAAAGTGTGCTGTTGGATCATGTTTAAAGAGGGGTGATTGTATGAACGGTTTGGCACCTTTGGAAGCATGTTTTCCTTGAACATGAAGAAGAAGATGTGGGGTATTTTGCATGTCAGGGGGGTAGTCGGCCATTTGAGAGGGTAGTGGGGTACACCTGAAGGAGTCAGTTGCGCAAGCATATGGGAGGCAACTGGCAATGTTGCATGGCATTGGGACAATGCGTGGACAGGGTATGTATGTTTTTGTAGTGAGTAAGCTGTTGAAATAAAAGAAGAAAAAATGAAAACGGTCAAAAAGGGTTGGACGTGAATCAGCAGAAAAGGGGAGATTGCAACAGGCAGCGTGTTCAAGTAGGATGACACTGAAGTGCTGAGCGATGTTTGTGATGTGTTGCATCAGACATACGAGGGGATGGCAGGGGATCCAGAATCTGTTCAACCTGAGGTTCGCCGGAATAGCTAGAAACGAATTGAACACCGTCGGTCATGTTGGAATCATACGAAAGCTGGCTACATTATGAAGTCGGTTTGGAGCAATTTGAAGCACGTTTGAATCTATGGCAGAACTGAACGTCTGATTTAACCGACTGATGCAAATCGTTATTTAACGGTTAACGCGCAAAGGTGAGTAAATTCACTAACTCTGTTTTATTTAAAATATTTTAATTATATTTTAAATATTGGTTGAATGCTGTGTGATGGTCATTTAGGTAGATTACAAACAAAATTGGTTAAAATAGATATACATTGTTGCATATATATACATCATTGGTTGGATACTGATTTGACTAACATCTGTGGATGTGGAAATCGGTTAGAGGAACCCAACCGGATTCCTCAATAGTTATATGTACCGTTTGTTTTATATATGCACCGTTTGAACCCAAATGACATTTGAACCCTATGTGATATTGATGTTGAATAGAAATTCAACAATGATTTTGATTTAATCAATAGACGGTATCGGTTAAGAAAGTGGCAGTAGACGACCGTAAATTCATCTTTTTGTTAAGGCGTTGAATTGTCATCAGACGAATCAACGAGGTTAAATTTATAAAAATTATATTTTTATAATTGAAGCAAAGTTTTAAAATTATAAATAGAAGTTCTATTATAAATTAACACTTTGCAGTTACTTTTATAAAGTGAATATGAAAAATTGTTTTAGACATTCTATATAAGGTTATAAGGAGATAAAAGTCATAGATTATCCTATGAGCAAATCTTTTTGGATAATAAAGAAATAAATGGTTTTACTTCAGCAATGAATAATTATTATTTAATTTTTAAAATAAATTGTTTCTTAAATGGATTTCAATTAAGATGGCATGGAGTTGTAATGGTATGTTACTTGAATTAAGTATAACAATTCAAGTAAAAAAGTAAAACGATTAAAGATAGAACGTAAATGCGTTTTGGTAAAGGAGTTATGAATGGAATTATATAAAGATTTTTGTAACGGAAAGAGATGTCAATATTTTTGTAACGGAAAGAGATGTCAATATTTTTGTAACGGAAAGAGATGCCAAGATTTTTGTAACGGAAAGAGATGTCGAGATTTGTTAAAAAGGGGATTATTACAGCATATGACAAGTTTTTAAACTATAACGATAAATTAGCGCTGTTGACCAAACTTAAGCATGATTGTATGATGGTTAGTTATACATTAGAATGGATGTTCGTTTTTACTTCGATAGTTAAATAACCGACTATCGAAGTGTTTTGACCATCGTTGTCAATACGGAGAGACCGGTTGGATATATTATCGAAAACCACTCCATATAGGCATAAGCGCGACGAATTTGATTATGCTGAAGAAAATTGAAGACGGAGTAAAATGCAAGGGTCGTCCTGTTTCAGAATGGTGTTTTCTGTTTGTCCAGTCCTAGGACAACTCGTATAGACGAATGTCTGACAAAGTATTCCTAAGGGTCACATAAGACGATCTTTTCAAGGTATTAAGTCTGGTGGCGGAGAAATTCGTTTCTCTTAGCATTTATACCTGTAACATTTTTGGGAATATCAACTAGTGATTTGACGGGTCTGACAATATGGCATTCAAAGTGAATGATGATCAAATGTTCTAAAGATAGACGTAGCCTCAAGCTTCACAACCGGGAAATGACAAAAATCGGGCAGACAGCATGGCTATGTGGGTCGCTCCCATTAGGATGTATAATCACCTATCTAGAGAAATTCCTTTTGTTTCTTACTCTATCGATTATGCCCATTCGGGAAACGGTGGTTTGAGTCCAACCGTTGGTGATATACATTCGATACACTCAAGCGAAATGAGTGGTCTGTCATGTGTGGGCCGGGTTGCAAGACGTTCTTGTTGAACCAAGGTGTATTCGCCTCTAGAGATACATCATCAGAAGGTGGTCCCATACCTTGTCATAGTTGGAATCCAATCTCCAATAAGCGCCCTGCGGTTTTTGATTTTATACTATGTATGTAGAGCGTGAGATGCAAGCGTTCTGCTATGTGGTTATTTACTTGATTATACATTATTATAATATCACTGGATTTTGATATCAAAATATTTTGGGTTATAGTAAGGTAAAAACCGTCCATGTTTATGTGTGGATTGGTCTTATTATTATCCTTTTGTTTCAAAAAGGATTTTCGAAGTTAAACCGTATGGTTGGAATTTACTCACATCAGTCTCATGACTGACCCAGAGTTTATTTTGTTTGTTTTCCCTAAACTCTTGGGTGCCCAAATTTTGTACGCGCAGACAAGTGTTTCAGGCTTTACAGATTCACTTTGAGGAGCTGGAAGCAGAAGGCTTCACCGTTAGTATTTAGAGATTATTTCCTCTGGGATATGATGTACTGTACTCTGATAATGGTATGGATAAACAAAACAGATTTGTATTTCAAAGTTATGTTATATAATATATTTTATTCATTCCGCTGTGAGATTCGTGTTTACTCTGATTTTGCTCAGTTGTGTTCTTCTTCTTCTTCTTCCGTTCTATTAGTCCTATCTTTCTATCTCATCCTCTCATTTCTTTCTATTAATGATTCGTATTTCCGTGCAATTTGGGTCGGACTTGTATGGTATCTGGTCGACCCAAAGCGCTCGAATTTGCGGGTCATTACAAATGGTTAATTTAAAACTCCTAAAACATTTCATATTTTTAAACATGGTATTAAATTCTCATTTCAATATATTAATCTTCTGAAAACCATTTCAATCTAATATTTAGAAAATAATCGTATCTAATTTCTATTTTTGTATTATTTCAAAACATTAATTACAACGCTATTTATTATTTATCATCCATTCAACTCGTCATTTGTAAAACAATTATTATGACCTCTCCTTTGGTTTCCTCATTTAAACACTATACTTGTCACTTATCTTTTTAGAATAAACCCATTCTAAAACTTATCTTCTCACTTTGAAAACATTGCTATATCTTCACAATCTCCTTTGTTTTCTTTTTTATGGAAATATCATTTCATATTCTCAAGCCCATTTTAATTTCTTTTTATTTTGGAATCTATTATATATATTTTCAATTTCTTCAACTAACGTTACATTATTATTTCTCAAACTAAACTCCTTTTAACATCTTCACTACTACAACTAATATCATCTCTCGATAATCCTGAAGTCGTTCAAGTTGGGGTATTTTAAATTACCTTTCAGACCTTGATTGTAACAACCCGTATTTTTATTAACATGTTATAACGTAAATCGAGGCAGAATTTAATTCTAAAATCTGAATCAAGGGATACGGGCTATGCCATTGCGTTCGTCTCGGAAAAATACGCGAAATAGAGTCCGAGTTTTCGAAAATCGGAGTCCGTATGACCCGATTAAGGCCCAACGAAGTTTTCATAAAATTCTAAGTAAAAACAGATTTCAAATTCAAACTTGAATTTGGGAAATTGGGCCAGCTGGGCCAGGCGGGAAAATTCCCGCCACAGTACCCAAGTCGACAGCCCTGTCGACTTGGGAGTCGACTTGGTCTGACTAAGTCGACAGCCCTATCGACTTGGCTGTCGACTTGGCTCAGACCGGCTGTTTAGCCTGGTGCACCATTTTGAGAATGTGTTGAGCTTGGGGGCCAGATTCGGTTTTGAGGGCTAAGATTGCAACTAGGGTTTAATCCTATGGCCTAAAACACTTGCCTAATCTATAAATAAGACCCTAACCTACCCTAAATCATCATTATTCATTCTAGCAACTAAACTATGGCAAAATCAATCCTCTCATGGCCTCCACTCTCTTCATCAAATTCCTAAATAAATTTCTAAGTGATTTTCCATGCATACAAGTATTTTTAGACTTGTATGATCATCATTAGCTTGCATTCAAGTCAAGTTTCTCTATTGGCACCATAAAGGAAGAGTTTTGATCAATTTTGCTTGCATTTTTGGGGTTTTATTGGTTGCATAAGGGTTTTCTTACATTTGCTATACTCATTTGAGTCCGCATAAGCATTGTAAGCCCTATTCCTATCATACTTAAACTCTAAAGTTAAATGTATGATATGCAAGTTTATTATGATGAGTTATGCAAGTTTATCATGTTGTAATATTCAAGTTAATATGCAAGTTTACTATGCTAAGATATGCAAGTTATCATGTTGTAATATGCAAGTTTATATGCAAGTATGTCATGTTGTAATATGCAAGTTTATATGCAAGTATGTCATGTTGTAATATGCAAGTTTATATGCAAGTATGTCATGTTTTGATATGCAAGTATGTTATGCAAGTTTGGGTGGAACATCTTGTTCATGTTATCATGTTATGCAAGCTTATCTTGGGTTTATGAACATAAAGCTTCAAGCTTTATGCCAAAGGTTGCATTTTGGCAACATGTAAGTTATCATATCACTTATGATAACTTGCATGTGGGGCTAAATGCGAACTTGTGGCCATTTCTACATGTCATTTAGCACCATGTATCATGAATATGCCAAGTTTGGTTTTATGCATGTTTTTTTTTGGGCCTAAAAATGTAATATGCAAATGTATGAACACATGAACATCTCATATGCCACCATGTTAAACTTATGGCTTTAACATTTTTATGTCATGATTATGCCAAGTTCCCTCTTTCTATCCTTTATGCGCTATTGCGATATGTAAGCAATGAGATTGCGTTTGGGGTTGGGTAAACTTAAAAGACATAAAAACATGAGCTTGGGAATTTACCTATTAAGTTAGGTCTACCCATTGGGAATTTACCTATTAAGTTAGGTCTACCCAATTGCTTGAAAACTTGTAACATGTTTTGGAAACATGATGGACATGACACTTAGAGAAGATAAGTGTTGCCAACTCGAGGTTGGGTTGAGTTTGTAGCGTAAACCTACCCGGAACCGACCGGCTTAACTAGTTGCTACAAACAATAGGACCCAATGTGAGAAGTTGGTCATGTTGTACCTTGGACCCGAGGTTAGACCAAGTTGTGGTGTAAAGCTACCCGGACCCGCCCGGCTTAACTAGTAACCACAACAAAGTCTAATGTGAGAGGTTAAGGCGCATTAATTAATTAATGCCTCATGATTAGGGTTAAGTCATGGACCATTTAATACTTAACCAATTTGGGCTTGGTAGATTAATCGGGGTTAAGTCGTGAACTCATCGTTACACTTAACCAAGTTAATCCATGATTAGTGAAGGGGTTAAACCGTACTTAACCCACTAGAAAAATCCTAGCAATGGGGGTCCACTCCGCAGTAATCCCAAGTTTGTATCATTAAGGCCCTAGGGACTAGGCTAGGGAGGGGGCACGATTACTGGGCTGGAGGTAAGCGACCAAAAGCGACGGCAGGGTGGTACGCCGGTGTAGTTCCGGGCGGACTCTGGTCGTGCACATAGTCCGTAGCCGGAGAAAAAAAGCACGGGTACTGGTAGATCGAGACTGTGCACTCATGTTTATGGTGTCCAGGGGTTGACACCCTAGGGCTTGATACACCCGACGGGTGGACCCGGCACAGTTCGACTACAATCATGTTTGGGCCGTATTGACACCAACACGTGACGAGTTAGGCTTAGGGAGCCGATCGACTAGACCGTTGGGTTGGACCTCGTGGTAGGGTCACTTCATGTTATTGGACCTCGTATGAGGGTCACTTCATGTTATTGGGCCAAAGCTTGGGCCAGGGGATCAATACTTGCTTATCCAAGTCATGTTAGTTTGCTAGTACACCTGTGGTGCAAAACCTTAATCCTGATTATGCGATGACACCTTTATCTACTTTGTTAGTTAATCATCATGCTAGTATGTTGTTATCCTAATGTTCATCCCCTGCTGCTCATGCCAGTTAACTTTATCAGTTTACATTGATTGTAGTAGGGCTTACTCAATCTTTTTGACTGACCTGTTTTCTTTCGCCTCTTTTCTTCCGTTTCACCCCCCCCCCCAGGTTCTCAGGGAGGGAATACAGGAGCTTAGCTTGGATTTCGGATTGCTTGCTTGTGGGATTCAGCTCATGTACGGTTTGACATGAAGCTAGCTATGGCTATCACTTCTTTTGGGGATTAGTACTTATGTATTCCAGTATTTCGGTTGATGTTGTTTTACCTAGACTTGTTTATTTGGAAAGCTATGTTGTACCAGACTTGTTTTGAAATGGTTTAAAATCTTACGCTGTTTATCTATGTTATTTACTCTGTTTATATATATACATATGTTCTTGTTCTGCCTTGATATATCATTATGCATGTTTACCTGATTCAAACGCCCCTCCAAAGTCAGAGTGCTTGCAAGAGTCACCCTGGCGGAGGTGGGGTGTTACAATTTGGTATCAGAGCATATGGTTTACGAGAGGGAACAAAAAGGTTTTTAGAAAACTTTTGGAAAACTATTTTCAAAACCAAGTATAAAGTATTTTCCAAAGAAAAGTCTAGTTTATTTTAAAGGCTAGTCCCCAAAAAGCCATTAGCAAAATTCCTTCGTTTTTTTCGCCATCCTGAATCAGTCTTTTTCTTCGTTTTCAGTATGGCCGATAACTTTGCTATTCCGGAGGGAGTACACGTACCTGTTTGGTATAGGAGACTTTTAGAGGCTAGGGCGACCGAAGCCGGCCCCGCAGATATCCCTCCTCCTCCAGTAGTTAATGTTCCTCCTCCTCCTGTCGCTAATGTTCCTCCTCCACCTGTTGCTGAGGTTCCTCTTCCTCCTCCCCCTCAGCATCCTCAACCCGACTTCGCAAAGACTTGCAAAGATTTCAAAGCAATGGGTGGCAAGAACTTTCAAGGCACTGAGACTTTTGTAGAGGCCAGAAATTGGTTGAAAGAGACCGAGGATTTATTTGCCATCTTTGGGTTAGATGATCAGAGGAAGATCTTGTTGGCGGTTTGGCTTATGAAGGATGAACCCGCTTATTGGTGGGAAGTCACCAATGGTACTAGGCCTGTTGAGACTTGGGCCGATTTCAGGGCAAGGTTCATGCTTAAGTTTCTATCTTCTGCTGAGGAGAACCTACAAATGGAGAGATTTATAACTTTGAAGCAAGGAGATATGTCTATCAAAGAATATGTGAACAAGTTCAATCAGTTAGCTCGTTTTGGCTTGGATATGGTGAATACTCCTCAGAAGAAGGCTCTTCGTTTTGCTAGAGGATTGAATGAGCCGTTGCAGGGATTGGCCATGTCACATATTCCCCATGGGGCCACGTTTGAGAGCTTGGTTGATATGGCGTTGCTTCAGGGAGATATCAAGAAGAATGATACTCAAGTCAAGAAGACTGATTCCCAGGGAAAGGGAAATCAGGGTAATCCAAGTGGACAAAGCAGTCAAGGCAATCAGAACAAGAATAAGAGTCAAGGCAACAAGGGGAACAACAACAAGGGCAAGAACAACAAAGGGAAGTGCCATTATTGCGGTTCAGTTGGGCATCTTATTAAGGATTGTAAGAAGAGGAAAAGGAATAATGGTGAATGCTTTTTATGTGGTAAGACTGGACATTTCAGCAAGGATTGCCCGAAGAAACAGGGGCAAGGCCAGGGTCAGACTCAGCGTGCTGGACCTTCAGGAGGGCAAGTTCATGCTCTCAGTACCGCTCCAGTTCCCGATCGAGGTAGTATTTCTGTTGAGAGCCTTGTATATATTTCTGATTTTCCAATTCGTACTTTGTTTGATTCTGGTGCATCGCATAGCTTTATCTCATCTGATCTTGTTGATAGTTTGCACCTTAGTACTAGCTTGGTAGATGATCCCGTCTGTGTCTCAAATCCTATTGGGGGTTCCGCCCATTTGTCTATGATATGTGGGGATTTGAGGATCTCTATACTGAGTGTAGAGTTCTTGTGCAGTGCTTATGTTCTTGGTTTCAGGGGATACGGATTGATATTGGGCATGGATTGGCTGTCCATATATGGAGCCATTCTTGATTGTGAGCATAGGGTTGTGAGGCTCGTGACTCGCCTCGGAAACACCCTAGAGATTTCTTGTGATCCGAGAGGTCCCGTCATGTTATGCTATCTGGAATCACTTGACTCGTCAGTGGAAACTCTTCAGTATGTGAGAGTAGTCCGAGAGTATCCGGATGTTTTTGATGAAGTTAGGGGGTTGTCCCCTAAGCGAGAGATTGATTTCCGCATTTATCTGGTGGATAATGCAAAGCCGGTTTCTTTGCCTGTTCGGCACATGGCTCCGCGTGAAAGGCGGGAGCTAAGCAAGCAAGTGAAAGAGTTGCTTGAAAAGAACTTCATTAGACGAAGTATATCTGAGTGGGGAGCGCCTGTGGTATTTGCTACCAAGGCAGATGGGTCTCTCCGACTTTGTGTTGACTATCGAGAGTTGAATAAGCTGACTAAGAAGAACAGACACCCGTTACCGAGGATCGATGATCTCTTTGACCAGCTTGTCGGTGCTTCTGTTTTCTCTCAGCTTGATCTTGCTACTGGATTCCATCAGCTTAGGGTAGCTGAGGATAGTATAGACAAGACTGCGTTCAGAACTCCGGATGGATTCTTCGAATGGCTTGTCATGCCGTTCGGCTTGACTAATGCACCCGCATATTTCGTGGACTTGATGAGTAGGGTGTTCAGGGAGTTCTTGAACAAGTTTTTCGTGGTCTTCGTAGATGATATTCTGATCTTCTCTAAGGATGAGGAAGAACACGCAAGGCATCTAGTGGAGGTGATGGATACGCTTAGAGCGCATCAGTTGAAGGCCAAGTTCTCCAAGTGTCACTTTTGGAGAAGGGAAGTTAGATTCCTTGGGCATATAGTGTCTAAGCAAGGCTTAGCGGTGGATCCCGCTAAGGTGGTTGCAGTTCAGGATTGGAAGACTCCAAGGAATGCAACCGAAGTGAGAAGTTTTCTAGGTCTTGCGGGTTTTTACCGGAAGTTCATCAAGGACTTCGCGAAGATTTCCGCTCCTCTCACTAAATTGACAAAGAAGAATTTAGTTTTTGCTTGGAGCATAGAATGTGAGCTTGCTTTTCAGAAGCTCAAGAGAGCCCTCACATCAGCACCTGTTCTAGCTTTGCCCGATGGAGGGAAGTTATTTACAGTATACACCGATGCATGTGGCACGGGGTTAGGTGCTGTTCTTATGCAAGAGGGAAGGGTGATATGCTTTGGCGGTAGACAACTCAAAGTGCATGAGAAGAATTATCCCACTCATGACTTAGAATTGGCAGCAATAGTATATGCACTCAAGGCTTGGCGCCATTATCTTCTGGGAGAAAGATTTGAGCTCTATACCGATCACAAGTCATTGAAGTATCTCTTTTCTCAGAAGGATCTGAATCTGAGGCAACAAAGATGGATGGAATTCTTGGCGTCCTATGATTTTGAGATAGCTTATACCCCTGGCAAGGGGAATGTGGTAGCTGATGCATTGAGTAGAAGAAGGTTGACCCTGAGTCCTCTATTCGTTGAGATGAAGAATTTAGAGTATGTGGCAACCTTTGATTTCTCTTTGGCGGTTGAGTCGATGACCGGTTCTTTAGCATCTCTGGAACTCAGGCCTACCCTTCTTGATCAAGTTGGGGCTTCGCAGAGAGAAGACCCTCAGATAGTTGAGATTATGGATAAGCTGATTCGAGGAGAGACATCTAGTCATCTCATTCGATATTCTGTTGATGACAAGGGTTGGCTGAGGAGAGATGGAAGGTTATGTGTTCCCATGGTAGAAGATTTAGTAAGAAAAGTTCTTGAGGAAGCGCATCGCTCTAAATTGACTATACATCCAGGCGGGGATAAGATGTACAAAGATATGAAGCGTATTTTCTTTTGGCCTGGGATGAAGAAGGATGTGGCAGAGTTTGTCTCTAGATGTATCATTTGCCAGCAAGTTAAAGCTGAGTCGAAGAAGCCCGGTGGGCTATTGCATCCTCTAGACGTTCCACTTTGGAAGTGGGAGAGTATCTCAATGGATTTTATTGATGGGCTACCAAGGTCAAGGAAAGGGAATACGAGCATTTGGGTTATTGTAGATAGACTTACGAAGAGTGCTCATTTCATTCCGGTGAAGAGCAAGAGGACCGCATCTTGGCTAGCGTCTGTATATCTTCGTGAGATTGTGAGACTTCATGGAATCCCTTCTAGTATTGTCAGTGACCGTGACCCAATCTTTACAAGCCAGTTCTGGAAAAGCTTGCAAGAAGCCATAGGCACGAGGTTGAATCTAAGTACTGCTTATCACCCACAGACGGACGGTCAAACCGAAAGGGTGAATAGGGTACTCGAGGATCTGTTGAGGCTTTGTATTCTGGATTTTGGTGGTACTTGGGAAGACCATCTTCCTCTTGTCGAGTTTGCATATAATAACAGTTATCAAGCAAGCATAGGGATGGCACCATTTGAAGCTTTATATGGGAGGCCGTGCAAGTCGCCTACATGTTGGTGGGAGACAACAGATGAGCTTATACTTGGGCCTGATATGATCAGAGATACATCCGAGAAGATCGAGTTGATTCGGAGACGGATGAAAGCGGCCCAAGACCGACAGAAATCCTATGCTGATAAGCGAAGAACTGATTTGGAGTTTGATGTTGGGGACATGGTTTTCGTGAAGGTTTCTCCTTTGCGGAATGTGGTCCGATTTGGAGCCGTTGGGAAGTTGGCACCGAGGTTTGTTGGACCATTCCCTATTATAGAGAGGATCAGGCAGATGGCTTATAGAGTGAAGTTGCCCAAGAAGCTTGCCGGAGTGCACGATGTTTTTCATGTCTCGCATCTTCGGAAGTGTTTGCATGAATCAGCAGAGGTTGTGGAGCCAAGTGTTTTGGAAGATGTGGAAGTAGAGAAAGAGGCTACTTTGAGAAGAGCTCCGATTCGTATCTTGGGGACGGAGACCAAGAAGCTAAGGAATCGAGAGGTCAAGTTGGTGAAGGTTCAATGGGGTGAAGCCGAAGAAGACGCAACTTGGGAAATCGAGGAGAAGATGCGTGGGCTTTATCCATTCCTTTTTGAGGGTACACTCTCAATCTATTTTCTTTGATTAGCATATCTTTCTCTTTGCTATCCATGTTTATCTAGTTCATCGTGTTAATCTTGTCATGAGAACCTTAGGTAGAAACCCTTTGGATGAAACATGTGTTTGAAACATGTTATGCTTGATGGTTGCAAGTGGTTGCAAGTGGTTACTCGTGGATGCATTATACACGTTAGGCACTAGATCGGCTCGCACACTCCTCATATTGCATATGCATGAGTGTTTATGCTTATTCATGGATGAAAATTTTTGTGTTATCACATGGATGTGGCATATTGATGTATGTTATGCGCACACATGTAGATGTTATACATTATGGTAGGAATTGCATACATATGGATTCATTTCACTAACATAATTCGCATTGATTATATTTGCATTAGATCAGTACATATACACACACCTTTGCATATGTTCATACAGCACTTAGAATCTTGTAAGGACAATGATTGCTCGTGGATGATGTTTTGAGTAGATGGATGTTGGATGGTAGGATACATTCTTCCTAACTTGAAGATTTCGGGGACGAAATCCTTTAAGGAGGGGAATGTAACAACCCGTATTTTTATTAACCTGTTATAACGTAAATCGAGGCAGAATTTAATTCTAAAATCTGAATCAAGGGAAACGGGCTATGCCATTGCGTTCGTCTCGGAAAAATACGCGAAATAGAGTCCGAGTTTTCGAAAATCGGAGTCCGTATGACCCGATTAAGGCCCAACGAAGTTTTCAGAAAATTCTAAGTAAAAACAGATTTCAAATTCAAACTTGAATTTGGGAAATTGGGCCAGCTGGGCCAGGCGGGAAAATTCCCGCCACAGTACCCAAGTCGACAGCCCTGTCGACTTGGGAGTCGACTTGGTCTGACCAAGTCGACAGCCCTGTCGACTTGGCTGTCGACTTGGCTCAGACGGGCTGTTTAGCCTGGTGCACCATTTTGAGAATGTGTTGAGCTTGGGGGCCAGATTCGGTTTTGAGGGCTGAGATTGCAACTAGGGTTTAATCCTATGGCCTAAAACACTTGCCTAATCTATAAATAAGACCCTAACCTACCCTAAATCATCATTATTCATTCTAGCAACTAAACTATGGCAAAATCAATCCTCTCATGGCCTCCACTCTCTTCATCAAATTCCTAAATAAATTTCTAAGTGATTTTCCATGCATACAAGTATTTTTAGACTTGTATGGTCATCATTAGCTTGCATTCAAGTCAAGTTTCTCTATTGGCACCATAAAGGAAGAGTTTTGATCAATTTTGCTTGCATTTTTGGGGTTTTATTGGTTGCATAAGGGTTTTCTTACATTTGCTATACTCATTTGAGTCCGCATAAGCATTGTAAGCCCTATTCCTATCATACTTAAACTCTAAAGTTGAATGTATGATATGCAAGTTTATTATGATGAGTTATGCAAGTTTATCATGTTGTAATATGCAAGTTAATATGCAAGTTTACTATGCTAAGATATGCAAGTTATCATGTTGTAATATGCAAGTTTATATGCAAGTATGTCATGTTGTAATATGCAAGTTTATATGCAAGTATGTCATGTTGTAATATGCAAGTTTATATGCAAGTATGTCATGTTTTGATATGCAAGTATGTTATGCAAGTTTGGGTGAAACATCTTGTTCATGTTATCATGTTATGCAAGCTTATCTTGGGTTTATGAACATAAAGCTTCAAGCTTTATGCCAAAGGTTGCATTTTGGCAACATGTAAGTTATCATATCACTTATGATAACTTGCATGTGAGGCTAAATGCGAACTTGTGGCCATTTCTACATGTCATTTAGCACCATGTATCATGAATATGCCAAGTTTTGTTTTATGCATGTTTTTTTTTTTGGGCCTAAAAATGTAATATGCGAATGTATGAACACATGAACATCTCATATGCCACCATGTTAAACTTGTGGCTTTAACATTTTTATGTCATGATTATGCCAAGTTCCCTCTTTCTATCATTTATGCGCTATTGCGATATGTAAGCGATGGGATTGCATTTGGGGTTGGGTAAACTTAAAAGACATAAAAACATGAGCTTGGGAATTTACCTATTAAGTTAGGTCTACCCATTGGGAATTTACCTATTAAGTTAGGTCTACCCATTGGGAATTTACCTATTAAGTTAGGTCTACCCAATTGCTTGAAAACTTGTAACATGTTTTGGAAACATGATGGCCATGACACTTAGAGAAGATAAGTGTGGCCAACTCGAGGTTGGGTTGAGTTTGTAGCGTAAACCTACCCGGAACCGACCGGCTTAACTAGTTGCTACAAACAATAGGACCCAATGTGAGAAGTTGGTCATGTTCTACCTTGGACCCGAGGTTAGACCAAGTTGTGGTGTAAAGCTACCCGGACCCGCCCGGCTTAACTAGTAACCACAAAAAAGTCTAATGTGAGAGGTTAAGGCGCATTAATTAATTAATGCCTCATGATTTGGGTTAAGTCATGGACCATTTAATACTTAACCAATTTGGGCTTGGTAGATTAATCGGGGTTAAGTCGTGAACTCATCGTTACACTTAACCAAGTTAATCCATGATTAGTGAAGGGGTTAAACCGTACTTAACCCACTAGAAAAATCCTAGCAATGGGGGTCCACTCCGCAGTAATCCCAAGTTTGTATCATTAAGGCCCTAGGGACTAGGCTAGGGAGGGGGCACGATTACTGGGCTGGAGGTAAGCGACCAAAAGCGACGGCAGGGTGGTACGCCGGTGTAGTTCCGGGCGGACTCTGGTCGTGCACATAGTCCGTAGCCGAAGAAAACAAGCACGGGTACCGGTAGATCGAGACTGTGCACTCATGTTTATGGTGTCCAGGGGTTGACACCCTAGGGCTTGATACACCCGACGGGTGGACCCGGCACAGTTCAACTACAATCATGTTTGGGCCGTATTGACACCAACACGTGACGAGTTAGGCTTAGGGAGCCGATCGACTAGACCGTTGGGTTGGACCTCGTGGTAGGGTCACTTCATGTTATTGGACCTCGTATGAGGGTCACTTCATGTTATTGGGCCAAAGCTTGGGCCAGGGGATCAATACTTGCTTATCCAAGTCATGTTAGTTTGCTAGTACACCTGTGGTGCAAAACCTTAATCCTGATTATGCGATGACACCTTTATCTACTTTGTTAGTTAATCATCATGCTAGTATGTTGTTATCCTAATGTTCATCCCTGCTGCTCATGCCAGTTAACTTTATCAGTTTACATTGATTGTAGTAGGGATTACTCAGTCTTTTTGACTGACCTGTTTTCTTTCGCCTCTTTTCTTCTGTTCCCCCCCCCCCCCCAGGTTCTCAGGGAGGGTATACCGGAGCTTAGCTTGGATTTCGGATTGCTTGCTTGTGGGATTCAGCTCATGTACGGTTTGACATGAAGCTAGCTATGGCTATCACTTCTTTTGGGGATTAGTACTTATGTATTCCAGTATTTCGGTTGATGTTGTTTTACCTAGACTTGTTTATTTGGAAAGCTATGTTGTACCAGACTTGTTTTGAAATGGTTTAAAATCTTCCGCTGTTTATCTATGTTATTTACTCTGTTTATATATATACATATGTTCTTGTTCTGCCTTGATATATCTTTATGCATGTTTACCTGATTCAAACGCCCCTCCAAAGTCAGAGTGCTTGCAAGAGTCACCCTGGCGGAGGTGGGGTGTTACAAATCAACAGCGTTCTTATCTTAAGATAGATATCAGTTGTAATGCCACAATCGATATTCATTCCCAATATCAAATCAAATCCCATTTTAGTTATAACCGATGAAACCTCATTTCCTATTAAATATAACGAATTTAAATCGCATCTTATACTTCCAAAATTAAGTAACGTTAATTTAATCTTAACGCTTTAGCCTCACACTCCTTTTATAAACATCGTTTATAACTCTCATGTTAAATATAAAACCATGTTTACCTCGATTCCTTCTTACTAAATTTAGTACTAAGTAAACACTTATTTAAGCTATCGCATTGGCTTAACATCCCTTTTAATAACTTAGTTTATAAAACTCGGGTTTTATACTAAATTCTGTTTATAAACTTCTATCCCAATTCAATCCGGTTTCAAAACGAACTTTGATTACTTAATTAAATGAATATCATTTAAGCATTAACATCTTAAATTATTAATTAAAATAATTATTTCCTCGTTAACGACCGTAGAAATGGTTAAATTCTTTATTAACTAAATAAATGGTAAACCTCTTTCCAAAATCTTATTAGGTTAAAACAAATATTCATTAATCTATTTCATTAGATTAATTTAAACCAGATCAATCAAATAACCAATTCCAATTAAATTAGTTGACTTTGTCAACTTAAAACATGATCATCTCGTTAATCAACTCCAATTAGCCCTTCTTTTAAATTAATTAATAACATAATTAATTTAAATAATTCCATTTAATCGTCTCTTGAGAAATGATTAATACCAGTCTTAACCATTATGTTAATTTCACTTTGTTTGCTTATAAATCTTATTAACAAAAGAATCAATTTATAAAATCATTTAATAATTACTTGAGAACTTTAATTAATAAATAATACACAATAATTTCCTTTTTATAAAACCTTATTCAAAATAATAGTTTTCCAAAATTTATCTTCAGTTAAATAAATTTTGTAACTTCATTACCGTCAATTCATATTACGGTAATAAAATGATATATTTTTGGGCCAACTGCTACAAACTACTCGATCAATACCGTTTATTGGTTAAAACAGAACAAACGTTGAATTTAGATTCAACAATCAATGATCCAATCAATCATATGGGTTAAACAGTTCATATAATTGTTACAAAGAAATAAACAATAAATTTAAGGAATCTAGCTGGATTTCTCCAACCTATTTTTCCTGCATCCAAATATGTTATTTTAACAATATCATTTATTTCAATAAACATATATAATATTCAAAAAATCAAACAATAACAACAATCCAAACATTCATCTATAAATTTAACACGTTTATATCATTATAAACGTGACCAATGAGGTAACTAACCTCCATCGGTTACCGCCGTTAAAAATAACGATTGATTAAAATTAAATTAAACGAACGTTTAATCTAATCGGTTCAGTCACTGCATATATATTCAGCATCCAACAACCAAATAACAATCATAGCACACAAACATTTAAACCCGACTTATATAAATACAAGTGGGATAAAAACTGAGTGAGTTGAACTCACCTTGATTTCCATTCGTTGTCAGAACGGTTCGTTTTACAAGCTTCCAGCTGCGTTTAACTTCGTCCGTTCCAACCACGCCTATGGTTTCAACGGTCCTTGTTTTGTTCAATTTTGTTACTGTATGCCATAGTTGTAAATTTAATATGGTATTTTCCTTATTTAAATAATAATTATTACTTAACTACTTACGTTAAAAATAGCTTTGATTTCGCATATTAAATAGGTTAGGCCACTCGAACTATAACCGGCACTTCTTATGGACGTTTTTAATTTGAGTAGGCATAGTCAGGAACTAAATTCTATCAGGCACGTTATATGTACAATTTTATTTACCTAATCTTACTTATGCTATATATAATGTAACTAGGCATATGCAGGCATACTGGAAAGCCGTGATTTACCCAGGCACATTTATTAATAACTTAATATTACAAATCACGCTAACGTTAATTTAAAATTCAATTAGGCATGTTAAAATACTGTATTGATAACATCAGCACGTTATGACTTAGCGTGATTGGGCAGTTTGTACAAAGGGGTTAGATAGGCACTGTAAAGAATATAATTAGCCAGACAAAAATACTCCCAGGTTGTGATATAATTTTTTTAAGCCTTTGACTAACGTTACCCATGAACCTGGACTATGCATGTTCAAACAGTTAGGCACTTTTATTTCATTAGGCGCATGTGTATATATAAGAGCCTAGGCACAGTTTATAATTTACTTTGGCATATTCGATTTGTCACAGACACGTTACTTTATTAATATCTTAATTACCTTTTTAACCTAATTTAAGTTAACTAAACCACAATTAGGCACGGTACAAAAATACTGTTCATCTTCTCTTATAAAATTACCTGTTGTTTTATTTCTTCGAACACATTCCTTCGCTCACTCCAATCTGTTCCTCAACACTTCGTTCTGCCATTCAAACACCAACAGCTGCAGAAATTCTGAGAAGATAAAATGAGTTTTTGGATTGAGGGAAGAGGCAGTGAGCGTTATTTATAGGCAAGCACAATGTGGATAAAAACGACGTCCATCATCTCGTACAAGATAGGCTGGTGTGAATTCGTATGATAGCTGGGTGTTTGGTTGGCAAACGAGATGTGAAAACACAAAGCAGAGGCGTAGCTTGAGCAGAGCACGTGTGATTTCAGAATATAAGATTTGAGAGTTTGCCAGCCTGTGTTTCCATGTTCCCATACCTGTGTGTGCACGTTATATTTTAGGGTGTGATTTCAGAAGATAAGAGTTGTCTGCAGTGCAGTGTGTTCTCTTTTCAATTTGTACAAAAAAAATGGGATACGTGTATATTGCTTCAGACTGGAAGGAACAGGGTAGGGATAGTTGTACATAAGTCTGCTAGCATGTGTTGTTTCATTCAGTTACAGAGTATGTTTAGTTGATGGCGATTGTTACAGTGTGTTTTCATTTCGTGTATATGGTTAGCCATAGTTGTGCTGTAATGGAGATGTTGCATAGGGTAGGCTTCATTGTGTTATCCACTTCAATTTATACTATGCGTCCCTAGTTCATTTCTTAAGCATGAAGTAGAATTTTGAAATTTTAATAAATATATTTTATTATATTTTTATTACGGTATCAAAGTATATCGTAAACCGTTGTTTTATCGCGCATCGTTTAATACACAAACCGCTACACGCTAATTCCAACAGCAAATGAAAATGGACGTACCACTACGTCTCAACATTTTGGTCCCAATGGAATTAATTTCGTTGAAAACGAATTCCGTTTGCACAACGACGCTATTTTAAATTATTGGTTCACCCTTAAATTGCACGCACTGATAAAATAACTCTGATTGGCTCCAAACTAGAAATCTAGCAATAACTAATTATACATTTTTCCAATAAAACTCATTTCATTGAAAACGGAGGTCGTTAGAAATGAAAACTACTTTTGAGGCATATATAATATATCGAACAATTTTCCGTGTGTGAAGCATGAGCCTCATCATAAGGTAAACAACACATTGATTTGAACGTTCTATTTCGTATGGTTATTTAATTTCATTGTCAATTGTCGTCGAGTGTTTTATATTCATACCGATATACATGAATTTCAAATCGTAAATTACTAAATAACGCGACGTTTACCAGTTCGAATTATAATTATATATAAATTATATGTTCAAACGTCGTTTAATAAACGAATTATACATTATAAACTCATTTATTATACCAAATCGATATTTTAAAATATATTAAATATTTGACTACCAAAAATACGGGACGTTAGAAAACTATTATAGCTGCATTTTGATTGAGGGGACTATGTGTGTATTTATGTCCATGTTTTTTCCCTATGTATACATATGCCAATCGCATAATGTCTCATGCCATAGTGGAAAAAAGAGAATATAACCTTTTTAAACCAACAAAAAAAAACTTTAGTTGCACACATAAATATGAAACTAATACAGCTAAATTCTGATTGCCCTCGGTGATTTGGGAATCTTGGATACATCATAGTAGTATAGTAGAACTAAAAGTATAATATCGACATTTAGGTAACAATTTAAAGACCAATTTATATTAAGTGGACGTTTTGTATCAATAGATATAGAGATTAATGTGTATCGCAAAGCGTTGTATTAATAGAAATAGATTATGATTTGATAGAAACAATGGGCAATCAGCAATGTCCCTTATGGTGGACAAATATGTGCTAAGCACATACGCTTAATATTTTAAATGAATTATTACTTGATTTATGGACTTTTAACGTATGTTTCTCTTTTATATTTTTGCATAGTATTGCCTTAGACATATTGTGCCTACTTTGTGTACATAGTATCAACAAAAACACATCTTTCTTGTTTTTTCCAATGTAGAAAAAAAATCCAATATGCATGATAGATTGTTGCGCTTAACTCATCTACTTTAAGGTTATGAGTACATCCAGAATTCATATCGTTGTCCAGAATTAATATCACTGTTCAGAAATAACAATATAAAATCTAATTGATCAACAGATCGTTATATCTAAATTTTGGTAAAAGAATGTATTTATATAACTATTATAGTAGAAAAAAGAGGCATATGCCTCTACTGAAACTACTCTTAAAAAAAGGACTACATTCCACTGAGACTCTTTCCACAATAGTTAAAAGTTCGGGCTTTCAATCACCTTTTGCAGCATTTTGGTTAAACTACCTCTGCATTTAAAAAAAAAAACTTTTATATACATGTTTTAGGCAGTATATAAAATCATACATGGCAAACAGGTTAGACCCTCCAAAACGAAAATCAAACATTTGTACTCTTGCATCATGCCACAGTTTGGACAAGATGCTTGTCATTTCTTCATATTTTCTTATGTCAACAATAAATTCTGGCAAGCACTCCATTGGCGGTACTCTTAGTATGGATGCTTCTTAATTTACATACGAAAACCTATATGCGTCTTACACCTGCAACTGATAAAGAATGATATCATGCACTAAGAACATATCACATTAAAGAATCTACATACCGCCTCTTCAAGAAGTATTTTTTGGAACAAATCCTTATTTTTAGTTGTTTTGAAGTATAGGATCTTAATTTTATCATATCTTCTATCAAGTCAACAAAAATCATTGCTAGAAATATTACCACATAAGCTGCAACTGATTGCCTAAAAGTCTTATAGCAAAAAGGAAGTCTAAACATGTTTACATCTGAAATTCAAAGAAACAATTGATCGCTAATTCTCTATGCCTCTTAAAAATTATTGACATAAAACTATTTTCCATGTATTGGAAGAATTCAAACATATAAATAATAACCTAATAAAAATGTACATTCATGTATAGCTCATTTGACATGCATACTTAAAAAGGTCCAATAGCAATGTACCATTAATTTTAATTTTATGGAAACATAAACCATCACCTTACTATTTTTAAAGAAGAAAATGGATAAAATAATTATAAAATCGATCATTCATGACAAAATCAGAATGAAATAATAATAATAATAATATAATTAGAAATACTAATAAGGGTGAAAACTGGTAATGCATCAAAGTAAGGAATCTTATCATGGAACGTATAATCCAATTTTATCACATAGAATAAAATTGTATATACTGTGAAAAATGTTAGAATGTCATTTACTTCTGAAATGTATGAAGGTTGCCATTTGTATATCATTGTTAACCATAAATTTTTAAATGTTAATCAAACTTATCACTTGAAAATATTGTCGACTGAAATATGAAATTAGTTCTGTTGAAATCACATTCTTTCCAATTAAGAACTTACATTCCAAATGCCGAAACTTTTTAGAAACAAATAAACGAGATTAAATTATCGTGGATGTCTTCAGTCGACGTTTCTACAAATAATTTCAATTCGGTCAACTATACAAGTGGATCTGTGGTGCAATGGTAGCGCGTCTGACTCCAGATCATAAGGTTGCGTGTTCGATTCACGTCAGGTTCAAATTTCTTTTTGCGCTCAATCCAACCTACATTGCTATCCACCTTCCCCGGCCTACAATATCAGCTCTTTTAGGTACCATCGAATGTTAAATTTGTGGCTGTTATTAGTAGTGTAGTATAACTTCAAGTGCCATATATACGATCACGTTTCAGTGCTACTGAGTTGTATACTGCCTTGTTGAATTTCAATTCTTAATTGTAACAAATCTACTTCCGACCTAAATGTTGCCTTGTTGAATTTCAGTTCTTATTTTCAACAAATTTACTTCCGACCTGAATTTCAGCTTTGTTTTTTTACAAGCTCCAATCTCAAGTTTGTACCGGATTTCATTGTTATACTTCAAAAGCATTGATTCGTCGTTAGGTTCACACAAACTACGTAAAGAGCCAGTTACTTCGGTTTTAGGTATGTTGTGGAGTAGTATAATAAATTTTTAAAGGGCTAATGTTAACTTCAGTCCTCTTTTAGTTTACTATATATGCTGTGAACTCCTCACTTGTGAGAGGAAGCTGTGTGGTTTATACTGCTAACTGAAGATTAGTAATGTTGGATGAATAAGCCTCAAGTCGAAATACACGGATTGATGTGGTTGATATCATATGTTGATTAGTTAACGATATCATTAGTTTTTATTTTCTACACTTTGCATACTGGTTGGATAGATGGTTTGTTGGTTGTTTAGTGTTTACATTGATGATTAGGTATGTTACATAACTTTAACGTTTACCCCCTCATCCGTGCCTAAGACAATAAGGCAATCGCAACTTTCTTTTTGGTGGATGTCAACGAGTCCAAATCTCAAGAAATAGACCTTCGAACTTGCCGACTTGGATAGTGCTTTTATTAGTTATTTTATTTTTATTATTGTTGTTGGTAACAATTTTACAAGTAATATGTTCCTTTCATTATAAACACTCTTACTTGGGTACCGTTCTTTTTTGAACATTGGCATTTAACGTCGCCGTCCGCATCCGATATGTCAAGCGCGGACTCCACATAACCGTCATGTTCAGGTGTATCATTTCAAAGTGATGGTTTGCGTCAGACGCAAACATTTCTCTTGCCTATTTCTTCCCCTTTTCCTACCTCTTTCTTCCTTTTTTTTTCTTCCCTTTCGTGTTATCCCTTTGGTTAAAAGAACGCATTCCCCTTTCTTCAACTTACCCCTTCCCAACCCCAACATTACCCTTTCGGTTCAAAATAGAATGGACCCTTATACATCTTTATCTTTTATTATCCAACCCATGATACTGACTCAAAGGGCGTTCGTATTTTGTATTCTGTATCAAGTCTTTATCTATTTTATTTACAAATAATTACCACATGTAAAATAATAAATTTTCCCCTTTCGTAAAAAGTACGCATTCCTCTTTCGTCAACTTTCCCCTTTTCTATCCCTTCAAAATACCCCTTTCGTTTCAAAAAATAAGGTACTTTAATTAGTTAGGTATGCTTGATTTGTTGACTTGCTTGATTTTTGGTGTATTTATTTAATTAGTAAGTAGCTTCTACCTTTTTATCTAGCTTATTCAGAGCTTTCGTCTATCTCACTATCATCTGTATGCATTTAATTTTCATGGATGAACTCTAGAATTTCTAATCTAGCATATTGTGCACTGCCTTATACTCTTATTAAGATTTCATCTCCAGTTTTTAACTAGGTTATGGGAATAGATGAAACCTTTCATGTATGGCTACGTGTTCCTATTTTTTTAACTAGGTGGAACCAAAATCACCAAAAACTTGGAAAATGAAATGGTAAACTTGCCGATCCTATGTAGCTTGGGCTATGCTTCCTATTTATATTGACCATATCCTAAAATCGATTAATTAATGAAACATCGATGATATTTTAGAACCTAGCAACAGGTAAAGCGATTTAGTATTCATATACATTCCACATTTAAGAACCTTACTAGCTGCTGGCTATTACAGAGATTATAATGGGTAACTAATGTGATGAAAAAAAGGAATTTTGGTACTTAAAAATTATTTAGTACGTGTATAAATCTTACAAATGCAACTTAATGTAGATGAAGGAAAACTTAACTGCATCACCAAATATAGCATGCACCTTAATTGGATTTATGCAAATTAATCAATGAATTGTCAGAATATATTCACATTGTATTTGCAAATTAGTTATGGTCATCCAATTAGTCATAATTTTCATTTTTGAAACCACTGAACCAATTTAACCAAAATATAAAACTAAAATAAAGTTATATCTCAAAAAATTCACTACATCTGCCATCCAATAATAGGTGATGTATTATACACTGCTGATTTAGAAGAAATGCATTTAGATCATTTTCAACTACATTAAACTGATATAAATAATTAGAATAGTTGTAATTATCGATTAATGATAGAACTTAAAAGGCCACCTATTTGTGATCATATCTCATTTTTGTAGTAATTTTGTTCTAAAATAGTTTCTAGACCAAATTACATAAGTTCATTTTTGAGGCAATAAGTACAAAACATTAAGTTTTAGTGTTTTATATAAAACCCAATTCAATTGACTAATGCTAATACATTACCAATTTGAATGATCATCCTAAATAGCTTGCAATCTTTTTCCATGTGTATAAGTGAAGCACTGTATAAGTAACGTTAAAGTTGAAACTAAACTAACCTCCGGGTATGATTGCAACTGTATACGCATCCATTGCAGATGAAACATTTGATGCCTCTGACTAATTAATTTCTATTGAACCTTTCTTCAGTTTATCCTATACTACTCTACTAAACCTTTCTTCAGTTTATCCTATACTACTCTACTAAACCTTTCTTCAGTTTATCCTATACTACACAAATGAGCGAACACATTATTTGTATCTTTATATGTTAAAAAAACATGATCAATATATAAAAGTTTAATCTACTTAATCTTTAAAAAAAAAATTAGCCACTAAAATATGTTTACTGAATGTAGATTGTAAACAGTGAAATGGGGAAAAAAAACACGTTTCATTTAAGGATTTTTTTTAATTTAGTTCGCATTTACAAATTTGTTGCGCAAATAACCCGGTATCAAAATTAATTACAAATATAGCCTAATTCTGACCAACCAAGGGCGGAGTTGACTAAGATATACTGGCATCGGTATATTTTTTATTCCAGACTTTACAGTGGCTTCATTTGAAATGGAGCCAGTGCAAATGTTACAAAAAATTATGCATTGTCGTCATTCCAAACGACGCCAATACATTCCAACTTTTTTTTAATAGCCTAGCTTCATTTCAGATGCCGCCAATAAATAAAAAAAAGGTTAAATCGATGCCGTTTGAACTAGCACCAGTGTATCTTGACCAACTCAGCGTTGTGTTAGTCAAAACAGGGTCATATTTAAAATTAGTTTTTGAAACAGGGTTATTTGAATAATAAATCAGTAAAACCTGGTAAAATTGGAAAAAATGATTGATACAACTTTCCTAGAAATCAAACATGTTCTAATTGGCTGATTGATGTTCTAGTAAATAACTGAAAACCTTTGATTTCAAATCAAATTCAATAATCGAAGTGAAGTTGAGATTTGCTCAGTGATTACTCAAAATCTTATTACCTAATAGATATTAACTTGAAAATGATGGAACAAGAATATAGTTTAGAACGACTAAAGCTCGCATGAGATAGAACATGATCGATATGGTCGGTGCTTTCACCCCCGCAGACTTGAAATTAATTTATGCCTTTGTTTTCTATGTAGATCGATGATCATGTTGAGAATATAGAATGAAACTGAGATGTCATATAGTGGCACAGAGATATAATGCGTTGAATGTTGAAATCTACTTTTGTTTCGTCATAGCTCATAACTGAAGGAGAATGCATTGTAAATTTATTAAAAGAGAGTTACTCTCTAAACAAAGGAAAATAAATAATTTGCTACAAATTAATTTGAATTTCTATATACATATGTATGAGTGGGTGTATGCTCGTGTAGGTGAGTGTCATGTTGTCACTATTATTAGATAATTAAGGAAAAAATAACATAAAAAAGAAAACAAAACAATTTGGTAGTGCACTAAATTTTTTAACTCGGTTATGCATACAAAATGTCATACTTAACGATAAAGCCAAGTAAGTGATGCATATAAATCAATGTCAGTAGTGATATTATTTGAATAACTCAACTATGCATATCACTCATGAGTCTTTATTTTGCCTAAGACTTAGCAGTTTACTAGCGTGCTACAAAGTTAAAATTTCCCACTAAGCTAAGAGTCATTAGAATTATAATATGGATAAAAGGTTAAAATATAGTTAATTGTTTTTTTGCATGAGAATGAGTATGCAGATCATTTGTTATAAAACCACATAATAGTTGGTAAATTGTAATACCCTTGGTTAAGCTAAAATTAATTAAAGACTATTTTAAGTAAATGTTGTTGAACTAACATTCTTTCTCCACATCAGGTTTACTCAAGTTCGCTTTTTAAGTGCATATACATTAACCCCCTACCGTTGCACCAACTCTCTGAGCCTACAACCAACTATCACAACAAAATACACAATAAATCAATAGTTTGAGGAAAACTAACCCTTGGATATTGCGAAATAATGAAAGGAGTAAAGATGCAGTTGATTATCTAAATAGTTTAAACACTCTAAAGATCGTATATAAGTGGTGTCTGGCGCAACAGTAAGGTTACCTGGCTGGTAATCTGGAGCGCACAGGTTCAAGTCCCGACCTCTTCACATATATGAGGGAACAGCTGTGCGCACCAATCGACCATCCCCAGAGTCCGGAAAGTCGTGAGAATGGTACTAGGACGGGAGACTACCTGGGAAGTCCTCTCGCGCTTGAGTACGGGAGCCTTTGGCACTAGGTATCCACTCTGAAGATCGTATATACATCCATGATGTACAATGAGCCTTAGATAATTTAATGATGCCAAAACTTATAGCTTTGGACTAAAGAATATGAAAGTGTTGTTTCATGCTGCTTAATATTACGTTAACATATGTTTCTCTTCATGCCATTAAACAGATGATTGCAAACTTGTAATATCCAGGCTTATCACAATAAGAAAGCGAATAATATGTAGTGAAGTTTTTTGTTGTTTTAAATTGGATCTCCTTTACAGAAAAGACAAAAGTGATGGTTTAATGATATAAACAGAGAAGTGTACATCAATTACTTTTAATTATATTAATTACTCCCTTTTTTGTTTGACAAAACTAAATCATGAAAAATAGCTTAATTAGTAAGACACTACTTAGATTCTAGACCTCAGCATCCTTGAAATAAAATATCCACATAGTATGGTAATCATAAAATCGAGGAAACAAATATATCAAATGTACATTCGACCTACCCAAACATTTGTTCATAATCATTGTTGGATGAATCAATCTTAAGGGACATGAATCCCACTAATTCATCGACTTATTATATTACATGACTTATTTTTGTGACAAGTTAAAAAAATGATGGAACAATTGCTGCTCAATAATGTAGATTAGAAACATAGATAAAATTGTTCCTGACATTTAACCCACTGGAGGGAGATGCGGAATCTACATTTCAGCAAAAAAAACAAAACAAAAAACATAAATAAAAAATGTAGAATATTTTATTAATAACTGTGTATGTGGGAAAATTAACTGAAGCCATGCCTGGATAGAACCTGTGATCTCAGGCATGATCATGATATAAAATATCCATATGATGCTTTCAACATCATCATGTGAACTATGCTGGTTATTATAATAAGGCTTTGCACTAATATACCAAAAGGATGTATGTCCTAATCTTACTGAATAGCGCCTTTAATGAATGCTACATCACGTATAAAATTGCACAAACAGAACCAAGAGCATAACACAACAGAATTTTAAGCTTAGCTCATCATCCACCTTTTGATTTCCTCTTTGTAACTCATGTTATACAACCAAGGAGCTTTGTTTACTGTAAGAAATAAGCAGAAGAATAAAAATAATTTCTTATAATAGTCCCAGTTATCAATTGGACTGCATCAAGAAAGTGAAAGTAAAATGAATACCTTAAGGTATATGGAAAAACTGCTGTCATAATATAGTGACACAACTAATACTTCAGCCAAGCTCAGTTCTAGAAGATAAGAATGCAAATACATTAGAGATCTCTCTGTCCCTTCGTTGCCGCATCTACTATTCATCCAAACACGCAATATATATATATATATATATATATATATATATATATATATATATATATATATATAGCAGTATTAGTACATTCAATTTCTGCAAATATATTCTTCATGATTTTATTACATACATACTTAATTTGATATATTACATACTGTTTACTTTGGGTTGTTATTCCAACTCATTTTACTTTATAAATACTTACTATTACCTATTTTTGAAATACCAACAAAAGAAAATTTGTTTTTCCTCCATGATTTTTCCAACTAACTTTTGATTTTTATAATCTCAAGTTCAATGCGCATTACATATCATTGTCCATGTTTTCATACACTCAAACATCTAGCATTAACAATCTTTTATTGAAAACCTTATGTAAAATTTTAAAATAAGACTTGAGAAGTTTAGTTTTGACTTCTTTTATATCAAAAATAGTTTAATAAAAATGTGCATTGCACCTTCCATGGTAATTGTAGTGTTTTCATAGTTTTCTAGTTCTATAACAAGCCTTTCAAAATGTCTATTATCCAGAACCATACTCAACACAAACAGACCAAATCCATGCAGCCCACGACTACGGCCTATGCCCTCTCATTTAGACAAAACACCCTGCAGTCAACCAGGCATCCAATTACAACCCGCCTATACCCAATTGCACCAAAGCGGGAATACAGGTTATAACCTATCAAATAAATGTGGTTCTTATCATACCTATTGCTTTATTTGATTGGACATCAAATGCAAGTTCTGTGCCAATGCCAACAAATATGGTAAAAACCTCTAATTAAACTTAGCTGCAAACAATATCGATAGGGAAAGAACCAGATTTCGCTTTTCCAAGCAACAATAAAGGCCAAAAATTCCAATGAAGGAAAGTTTGATAACCTAAATACTCAGTTAATTCATAAGTTCTACTGAACAAGATAAGAAATGCTCACTTGTAGATCACAAATCTAACAAAAAAAAAGGAAGGCTACTAAAAAGACATTAAAACTTTGCGAGCGGAACGGGCCAAACTTACTACCCAGATTGAAGAAAATAAACTATTTGTTGGCTTACAACCATAATTATTGACTAGTAAGTTTGGCTAATTTTGTCAAATAATATGTGGAAAAAAAATGCATTTCATTGTCACAAGAATAACGAATCACAATTGTTCTTTAACTTTTGAAAGTGATGAATGATAACTAGGTTTTTTTGAACTGAATCAATTTGTATGGTAATCCATAAAGAGCATCTTAATATGCAATTACAATTGTTAATGGCAATTATTACAACATTAAACAATATCGTTTAGTATGGCTTTTATTGGGTTATTTATTTATTAGTTATCATAAAATCTAATGGAAGCATTTATCTACGACATTTATTAAGGGGTTTGTCATTTATTTGTTATGGTATGATAGCGTTAAATTTCTCATTGCCATACAATCATCAATTAGTCAGTTACCCTTTTTTATTAAAATCAGAATATCAGTATAATTGGCATAGCAAAGTTAATTTACTGTTTTCTTTTAAAACATCGGCGTAAAATTTCAAAACCAACGACAATGATTATCTACCACTTTATTTATAATATATGAACACTCATGTTGTACGTTGTATTATATGATTTAGAAACAAACAAATGATTAAATTTAGTTTCATAATTTAGGTCAAATGAAGTTGATTAATTAAGTGAATAGTTATATGTATAATGAAAAACCGTTACCAAGTAAAGATGAGCCAAGTAATTTATTACTACTGTAACAGTTATAAGCTTATCGGTATATACATGCATTATTATAGATTAAATTGCACACCCTGCACTATGGATAACTTGTGCTATAACGTACGCTATGGTAACTCTGGAAAAAATCAGTCTTCAGTATATCATTAAATCGTTAACGATAACAATCAGTTATTTTAGCTTACCGGTAAAATATGAGACCGTTACTTGCAAAATTATAGTGGTAACCATTACCATAATGGCCATGTACTAAAAAGCATACTATAATTTCAACTGTACGTGATACCATTTACATTTGAGTCACAACTTAATTGTAACGACCCGCCTTTTTGCCCGGTTCTCGCCGGTAATTAAACCGACTTAAACCGTTCATAAAAACGAATTGTTATGGGTACTAACATACATTGAACAAAATAACAGAACTTTTTATTGCAAAATACAATGTTACATCAGATTTACATGAATATCAGAGTTACAGCATAACCGTATACAGCGGAAGAAAGAAAATATACTCTCAGCGGAAGATCAAAATGATACAGCGGAAGCTTCAAACTCTTGCGTGAACTCCAACTCTAAAAGTGCTCTGAATCCAGCTCCAACGATCTATAACTGCAAAACTAAACTACTGGCTGCCCGTGTGAAAATTAATGGGCACCCAGAGTTTAGGAAGGAACAATAAACTTTGGGTCAGTCATGGGACTGGTGTGAGAACATAAAACATTTGCTTAAGGTTTATTTTAAGTTGGGAATTTCACTGGACCACGCCGCTGATGCGGAACAGGTTTACTCCATGTGAACATCCATGCATATAAATACGCAATGACCCTTTGAAAATGAAGCTATCATAAGCTCGTCCCACATCACACAATGCAAGCGCACACCAAATGGGCGAGTTTTATCTTATGATAACCAAAAATGCCTTCATACGAAAAATCCTCTTTCAATACTATCATATAGTGTGGAAAACAATTTCGCAAATAAATGTATTAATCCTAGGCAGCATAATACCATTAATATTATGTCGCCATATATATATACAAACCAAAACCGTATGGCTCGTATTGGAGATTTGGGTTTCCAACTTGATGATTCCTGGCACGAAAGATCAATCAGGGATACAAAACGAAGTGCCTCAACGGCTTTTTCGACCATACGCAGACACCGACTACACATCGTCAGGGCAGATCAACGGTTTTCGACCAGACACGGCCCCCCGAACATACCCAACCTCCCCAGGTTCACAAGTGGTTTCCCAATGCTGCACAGCTCATCACAAATTCATATTTAAGTATAAAACCTAACCGCCAGTTTCTCATCAATCCGGGGTGTGAGGTTTGTTGATGTCACGTCATACACAAAGAGATGCTTCGATAAGCCATTCTTTGATCATCACTAGCTCGTCTCATAACTTGGGTATGCCACATTGACAATTCACGACATATCACTGATTCTTATCAATGCATACCCTCTAAGCTCAGATGACTTAGAGACAAGGATAATATATTGCCACAAATCCGATATACATTAATGGAAATCAGTGCTATGCAGTAAATTCCAATGTCAGACATACCATCCATACAAGTCCATCCTGGGTCTGAATGGAACAAAATCCGAAAATTCCCCAAATACGTTCGGACTTCCTGCCACTCCAATAATAGGGGCATCTCACTACTGTAGCTATTCAGTAAAGAAACCAATCAGCAGGCAATCCGTTCGATTTTGAAGAACCACGGTCTTCATTCATCGATTCCAAGTCTTGAATTTGCTTCAAACGTCATATTATTACTTGGGATGGTTTCGGACTAAAATCCGATCCCGGACTTTCCAAATAACCAGTGCTTCATATTTTAAACCCAGTGCTCTCCGTCATATGTATATACACACACATACATCTCTTAATTCTTTTCTAAATCTAGAAATGATTGTTAAGAGATGATCGTTTATAAAAGTCTTTCTTAATGCCTTATTTCTGATCAACCATTACAAACCAAGGATCACGATTTCAATGTTTCTTATATCCAAATTCGTTTTAATCATTCATACCGTATTCAATATATTCAAATCAAAGGATTCAGGACCGGAAAAAATTCCAAATTTAATTAAATAAAATAATTGAAAAATAATACATTTGTCATAAACTAATTATATATATAAGTACAAACTTAAAAATAGAAATGATTAAAAATAATTACTTAACATATATTTACTTTGAAGAAATATACAGGTATAATACCTTTAAACATATACATATCTTTAAAACAAATAAGTTTTATTTAAATATTTATGAAATTAACATATAATGTTCAAATAAATGAAAACCTATATAAATATACAAATATTTTAAATTGGAATTGTTTCCTTCCCAAGCTAATGATTTGCATTCACATTCACACTCGAAAGGTATAACTAATTCAAAGAATCTTTAGTTAATCAAGCCGAATCGAAGACATTCAACTTTTTCCATTTCATTCACTTAGACCCATATTAACTTCCAAAATTAACTCAAGCCTTATTCAGTAAAACGAAGTTATTACCATATCATTTAACTTATTTCAAAAGATACATACTAGATATATATACACAATCGGTTAAAATCAAACTTCTTATATCCAATATATGTTTCTATATTAACCGATACTAAAAGCGGAATTATGATATTTGCACTGTTTAATTCCCCAAATAGTATTCGTCATCATCTACAGAAATTATATTAAATACCTGAAGATCACTTCATACGATTTATCCAAATTTAATAAAAAAAAATTCTATATGAACTCAAGATCAAATGATACAAATTCAGGTCATTTGAAAACAATTTATAACACCGCGTCACATTAAAATTTGTATTAAAAAAATTAGATTCCAAATTTACCTTATACACCATACCTGATTCTCAAGATGATTATCATTAGCTTAATATTTAACTCACAAAATAATTAACATTTCTTAATATTCAATTTACAATTTTTATTCACAATGTTATATCGATAATTTAGGCGGTAATTTAGTTCAAGCTCAACATTTCATTTGATCTACTTCAAAATCCGTTATAATATCATTTAATGTTGATAATAACATGTTAATTGGTTTCCAAAAATCAAATTATTTATATCATTAAATCAAATTAACAAGTTTCTAGGTATTCCTCAAATCAATATTTCATTCCATATTTTAAAATGTTAATAACTTGATTAATAATCGCTTTAATGACACCATATAATTTAAATCAACATTATCAAATGTATTCAATGTCATGAAATGTTCATTAGAGGAATTATTCTCGTGATCAATATTACTACATTAACAAAACTTTCTTGAATCAAAATCAACAAACATTACCATGTCAATATTATTTGGTTAATGAAACACTTGTTAATCACTAAATTCTCATTTAACTAATGAATCGCTTCTTACTTAAATTTAGGAAGTTTCCTATTTTTCTGCTGACAATTCTTATAAGGTCGTAGTGAGTACATATATATCATATATGTACACATTCAACACCGTTTTATACATTCATTTCTACATGCAATCAACGAATAAAATTCCAAATACACAAACGCGCCTTAAATGCATTTATTCGGCAACCAACACACATTAACAATTTCCACATGCAATCAACCAATAAAATTCCGAATACGTGTTATACACTAACGCTCCTCAAATGCATCAATTTGGCAACTATCACACATTAACGACAATTAATTAGCCATTCATGTAACCGCACAATTTCAGATTCATTAACTATGCATGTAAAAATTTAAATCATATTAAATTAAATTAAATTAAATTGTTCTCACCTTAATTGCTTTCCAGAAAACATGCTGTTCACAAATTTGGCGGTTGGTGCTTTTCACATCTTTGCCATTTGTATTCTCCACATCGTTCTTTATTCTTGTGCTCACTTTCTCTCTCGTCTTCTCTTTTCCTAATGTCACTTATTTTTTTTCTTTTTTTTTAACTTAAAAACAAAAAGTATCCAAGCAGAAGGGCTCAAGACTGAACGGTGCTCTCGGTCGGCAATTCGCGCATGCATATGGACTGAGGAGTTCGGTGGAGGCTGGGTCTCGTTGCTGCGGTGGAGGAGTGCATGCGCAGGAGGCCATCACTGGGCTCTCTTCTCTTTTTTTTTTTTTTTTTGGGAATGGTGGATGGGTTTCTTTTAGAAGTGGAGAAAAGTGGTTGGTGAAATGCGAGCGGGATTAGATGGTGTAAGATGGACGGTGAGTGGAGAGTTGCAGAGGGCGGTGCATGCACAGCAGGACTCACGTCCTCCTTTTTTTTTTTACCTTGAGATTGGAGGATGGTTTAGGCAAAAGGAATGGAGAGCTTCAATGGGGAGAGAAACAAGACAGCCACGAGTTGGAGACAAAGATAAAAGGGGGAGGAGGATAAACGTTGCTGCAAAATGGTGTGAATAGTGGTTTTCGTGAATACAAGGGAAGGCGGATGTTGTTAAAAGAGGAAGAACAGTTATAGTGGGAAAGAAAACCCAGGTTGGGAGAATTATTTGCATGTAAAACAATTGGCAGATGAAAAGGAATACCAGGTGCACGTGTAACATTGTTTTACACTTGTCCCATTCTCTATTATGTGCTTGCCACATTTTAAATTAATTTTTTTTTTTTATAAATATATGATATACATGTACAAAAGGTGGCGGCTTATGAACTACTCAGTTTGAACGTTAGCACATGGAATGCTTTGGTGGGAACAAAAGAATGGGAAAACTATTCACAATACAATTCAATTTTATACCCAAATTTTGCTCCTTTCCAATTTCTTTCATATTTAATTATCGATAACCACCAACACTGAACTAACAATATAATCGTGTATAATAATGTGTCACGATCCCAGAACAGAAATAAAACAGACCGGTTGACTGATTCTGTAAAGTGTCAAAAGGGACCACAGTTACCCCAAAATACGCTAGAAAAATGTACGTTTATTTTCCGAAATAAAAATTTCAATAAATTTCTATAAAATATTTTAAGACTACGCGAACTGAAACTGAACAAAAATTTACGATGAATATTTAATTATAATTAGATTTCAAATTCTGATCATTTCTAGCAACTCAATTACACTCGTTTCGATATTTCAACTTACGACGAACCGTTTCTCCAAACAAACATTGTTACAACTAATTTCATAATAAAATTAAATTTTCAGTTATTTTAAAATATTATTATCACCCAAAAATTTGATTCAACAGTTATTTGAACCTTTCAAACTTTATTTAAAATTCATATTAAATTCAAATTTGATTTTCAAAAATCTTAGATTGTTACATTCTCCCCCACTTAAGGCTTTTCGTCCTCGAAAAGGAGAGCTCGTGAAATTATACATAAGCAAAATAAATCTTATTTATAAATTTGTTAAACCTACAAATTCTTATATTAAATGTAAATTTATCAACGCAACTTATAAGAAAATTTTCATATGATTAAATTTGATTACAAGTCGTCGTTTGCAACGCATTTTGAAAATCTCAAAATGATTTCTCCAACTTAGAATCCCATTTTCAATACAAACTATTGACATTTCTTCTATACACATAAGTTACTTCGGGATTTTCAAAAGCAAATTTGTTTCAAAGTTTCAAACATACTATGATCAAATCTATATATTATTTATTCGAGAAATTCATCCTCATGACAGGGCCACTGAGTACCACCCATCATACGAAATCAAATACCTCATCACGACCCAGTTTTAGTCACGGTTACTCGAACAAACCAAATCATTTCATATTCCGAAATTGTAAATCATTTTGCGATCGAAATTTACAGATACTTATCGTTTTCAAAACATTTCAAAATATCGGGATTCCAGTCGTCGAAATCTCTTTTATAAACCATTCATCACATCTAAACTATTTGGAAAACAATTTCATTCAATGAAATTTATGACTTCCTATTATACAACTTATGTTTCACATTTCGAAATCAGTGGTCATTTTTAAACCATTCGAGCCTTCCAATCGATTTTCATACAAATTCAAGCCTTTCTACTTTCTAAAGTTATTTTTCTTTGAAATTTGTTTACACTTCATTTCTAATATCTTTGTATATCACAAGATAGAACATTTCAAGAGCCATAAGTCGAAATCTCAGAAATCTCTTTTACGATTCAAATAGTTGAACAGTTTTTTTCCTTTTCAAACCTACTCATTCAATCATCATTTACACCGTACTATAGGCTTAATATTCATTCTTAATTCAAATAACAAAATGTGTTTGAAAAGGTTGCAATTTCCTATAGTTAGAAATCCCTTGAAACATTCCTTATTCAAATATCCCATCACACTTTCGCTGCGCACTCTAATTTAGTACGTGCATATTTCAAACTATCATTATTCAAACATTAGAAATAAGTTTCAATATTTGAAACCAAATCCTTACAGTTCATCTTTCAAAATCCACTTTCCTTGCATAATTAAATTATATATTTCAAACACTTCCAAATTTCTATGCAAAACTTATTGGTTTAAGTTTCGTTAACCTCATGTCTTGGATAGATCAAAGTTATCTTGGTTGAACTCAATTTTGGTTTCATTCGATAAACGACACTTAAGGTATACTTACATGAATCAAGTCAAATTCCATGTGTTCAAGACAAAAGCTCAATATTAAATGGGCATCAAAAGGTATAATGGCCTAAATCAAAACACGCCTAAATCCAAAAGATGAACTACTCAAGCTCACTAAGTTTGGTTTAAATTCTCAAACAGGATCAAGACGAGGAAATCAAGGACACCAAGGATAAGAGTATAGGCGGTTCAAAAGTACGATGATTCGATTCAAGATACTCAACCAAGCTTGGATAAAAGGGGATGAATGACGCTACTCAACGGTTCGAATTTAAACGATGGAACTAGCCTAAGCCAAGATAGGAAAGTCAAGCGCTCCTAAGGATACAATCCTAAGTAGTTTATTATTAGGATACTCTTTTTCTCATTAACTTCCTCTTGAGTAAATCTTACTTCAAATTTCATTTTTCTTTGTATCGTACGTGGTTACTCTTTAAATACTTTCTATTTGGATTGCTCGTACAGTTTCAACTGGAGAAGAGTGGTTTTCTCCCCCACTTATATATTTGTTACAATTTAAACCATTTTTTTGTCCAAACAAATTCTCAACATAAGTAAATTTACCTTCAAATTCTTTGTGGGAGTTTGATTGCCGAAATATACTTCTGAGAAAATAGCTTAATCTTGCATTTTACCGTTTTCAATTCATGCCAGGTATAGGTTCGACTCTATTGCTTAACACTCATTGAGGAATATGATATCTTCTCTGATTATACTTATTAGATCTCAATATTTATATCCACATTCGCTATGACTTGATCAATTACCTTTGTTTGAACGGGGAAATGTTCGATGCATGTGATTAACAAATAAGCTTACGTACGTGCATATTTAAGATTCATTTTCCAATTCTTCAGATGAACTTTACTCTTAAGCATTTCTCTTTCCAGTTATTTATAGGCTACTCTTGACTAAATGTCCAGGGTAATTATGTTTTTAGCTTATCTACCTTATATTAAATTTCTTTAATATTTCCAACATATCGAATAATTTAAGTATTTTCGACATCGTAGCCGGAATCATATAGTCATCCCACTTTCGAAACTCGAAAATCACTACTGATGGTGCCATAGTCATCAGTAAATTCATCCTCGAGCGACTAGAATATGATTCTATATCTATCTAGTATTCAGTTGACTTCGTATATACGTTAGCTAGGCGTATATTCAAAATCCCTATATACTCGATAGTCCAATCGCGACGTCGAACACAATACTCAAGAATCCCTTATCTTTAATTATATTTCTAAAATAATCATACTTTCAAAATGATTTACTTAGTTTTAAAATACTTGATATAGATTTCAAAATAAGCTTTCTCAACGAGATATTCAAAAATCTCATTCTAGGGCATTCCTAACCCTATCTCTAATGAAATATTATAACTGTGATGAGTCCTGTCTTTTGTTCAAAATATGTCGTACCCAAAATCTTTGTACAAACCAAAGCTCGGATACCAACTGTAACGACCCGCCTTTTTTCCCGGTTCTCGCCGGTAATTAAACCGACTTAAACCGTTCATAAAAACGAATTGTTATGGGTACTAACATACATTGAACAAAATAACAGAACTTTTTATTGCAAAATACAATGTTACATCAGATTTACATGAATATCAGAGTTACAGCATAACCGTATACAGCGGAAGAAAGAAAATATACTCTCAGCGGAAGATCAAAATGATACAGCGGAAGCTTCAAACTCTTGCGTGAACTCCAACTCTAAAAGTGCTCTGAATCCAACTCCAACGATCTATAACTGCAAAACTAAACAACTGGCTGCCCATGTGAAAATTAATGGGCACCAAGAGTTTAGGAAGGAACAATAAACTCTGGGTCAGTCATGGGACTGGTGTGAGAACATAAAACATTTGCTTAAGGTTTATTTTAAGTTGGGAATTTCACTGGACCACGCCGCTAATGCGGAACAGGTTTACTCCATGTGAACATCCGTGCATATAAATACGCAATGACCCTTTGAAAATGAAGCTATCATAAGCTCGTCCCACATCACACAATGCAAGCGCACACCAAATGGGCGAGCTTTATCTTATGATAACCAAAAATGCCTTCATACGAAAAATCCTCTTTCAATACTATCATATAGTGTGGAAAACAATTTCGCAAATAAATGTATTAATCCTAGGCAGCATAATACCATTAATATTATGTTGCCATATATATATACAAAACAAAACCGTATGGCACGTATTGGAGATTTGGGTTTCCAACTTGATGATTCCTGGCACGAAAGATCAATCAGGGATACAAAACGAAGTGCCTCAACGGCTTTTTCGACCATACGCGGACACCGACTACACATCGTCAGGGCAGATCAACGGTTTTCGACCAGACACGGCCCCCCGAACATACCCAACTTCCCCAGGTTCACAAGTGGTTTCCCACTGCTGCACAGCTCATCACAAATTCATATTTAAGTATAAAACCTAACCGCCAGTTTCTCATCAATCCGGGGTGTGAGGTTTGTTGATGTCACGTCATACACAAAGAGATGCTTCTTAAATCCAAATTCGTTGTAATCATTCATACCGTATTCATTATATTCAAATCAAAGGATTCAGGACCGGAAACAATTCCAAATTTAATTAAATAAAATAATTGAAAAATAATACATTTGTCATAAACTAATTATATATATAAGTACTAACTTAAAAATAGAAATGATTAAAAATAATTACTTAACATATATTTACTTTGAAGAAATATACAGGTATAATACCTTTAAACATATACATATCATTAAAACAAATAAGTTTTATTTAAATATTTATGAAATTAACATATAATGTTCAAATAGATGAAAACCTATATAAATATACAAATATTTTAAATTGGAATTGTTTCCTTCCCAAGCCGATGATTTGCATTCACATTCACACTCGAAAGGTATAACTAATTCAAAGAATCTTTAGTTAATCAAGCCGAATCGAAGACATTCAACTTTTTCTATTTCATTCACTTAGACCCATATTAACTTCCAAAATTAACTCAAGCCTTATTCAGTAAAACGAAGTTATTACCATATCATTCAACTTATTTCAAAAGATACATACTAGATATATATATATACGATCGGTTAAAATCAAACCTCTTATATCCAATATATGTTTGTATATTAACCGATACTATAAGCGGAATTATGATATTTCCACTGTTTAATTCCCCAAATAGTATTCGTCATCATCTACAGAAATTATATTAAATACCTGAAGATCACTTCATACGATTTATCCAAATTTAATAAAAAAAAAATTCTATATGAACTCAAGATCAAATGATACAAATTCAGGTCATTTGAAAACAATTTATAACACCGCGTCACATTAAAATTTGTATTAAAAAAATTAGATTCCAAATTTACCTTATACACCATACCTGATTCTCAAGATGATTATCATTAGCTTAATATTTAACTCACAAAATAATTAACATTTCTTAATATTCAATTTAAAATTTTTATTCACAATGTTATATCGATAATTTAGGCGGTAATTTAGTTCAAGCTCAACATTTCATTTGATCTACTTCAAAATCCGTTATAATATCACTTAATGTTGATAATAACATGTTAATTGGTTTCCAAAAATCAAATTATTTATATCATTAAATCAAATTAACAAGTTTCTAGGTATTCCTCAAATCAATATTTCATTCCATATTTTAAAATGTTAATAACTTGATTAATAATCGCTTCAAGGACACCATATAATTTAAATCAACATTATCAAATGTATTCAATGTCATGAAAGTTCATTAGAGGAATTATTCTCATGATCAATATTACTACATTAGCAAAACTTTCTTGAATCAAAATCAACAAACATTACCATGTCAATATTATTTGGTTAATGAAACACTTGCTAATCACTAAATTCTCATTTAACTAATGAATCGCTTCTTACTTAAATTTAGGAAGTTTCCTATTTTTCCGCTGACAATTCTTATAAGGTCGTAGTGAGTACATATATATCATATATGTACACATTCAACACCGTTTTATACATTCATTTCTACATGCAATCAACGAATAAAATTCCAAATACACAAACGCGCCTTAAATGCATTTATTCGGCAACCAACACACATTAACAATTTCCACATGCAATCAACCAATAAAATTCCAAATACGTGTTATACACTAACGCTCCTCAAATGCATCAATTTGGCAACTATCACACATTAACGACAATTAATTAGCCATTCATGTAACCGCACAATTTCAGATTCATTAACTATGCATGTAAAAATTTAAATCATATTAAATTAAATTAAATTGTTCTCACCTTAATTGCTTTCCAGAAAACATGCTGTTCACAAATTTGGCGGTTGGTGCTTTTCACGTCTTTTCCATTTGTATTCTCCACATCGTTCTTTATTCTTGTGCTCACTTTCTCTCTCGTCTTCTCTTTTCCTAATGTCACTTATTTTTTTTTTCTTTTTTTTTAACTTAAAAACAAAAAGTATCCAAGCAGAAGGGCTCAAGACTGAACGGTGCTCTCGGTCGGCAATTCGCGCATGCATAGGGACTGAGGAGTTCGGTGGAGGCTGGGTCTCATTGCTGCGGTGGAGGAGTGCATGCGCAGGAGGCCATCACTGGGCTCTCTTCTCTTTTTTTTTTTTTTTTTTTTGGGAATGGTGGATGGGTTTCTTTTAGAAGTGGAGAAAAGTGGTTGGTGAAATGCGAGCGGGATTAGATGGTGTAAGATGGACGGTGAGTGGAGAGTTGCAGAGGGCGGTGCATGCACAGCAGGACTCACGTCCTCCTTTTTTTTTTTTACTTTGAGATTGGAGGATGGTTTAGGCAAAGGAATGGAGAGCTTCAATGGGGAGAGAAACAAGACAGTCACGAGTTGGAGACAAAGATAAAAGGGGGAGGAGGATAAACGTTGCTGCAAAATGGTGTGAATAGTGGTTTTCGTGAATACAAGGGAAGGCTGATGTTGTTAAAAGAGGAAGAACAGTTATAGTGGGAAAGAAAACCATGGTTGGGAGAATTATCTGCATGTAAAACAATTGGCAGATGAAAAGGAATACCAGGTGCACGTGTAACATTGTTTTACACTTGTCCCATTCTCTATTATGTGCTTGCCACGTTTTAAATTAATTTTTTTTTATAAATATATGATATACATGTACAAAAGGTGGCGGCTTATGAACTACTCAGTTTGAACGTTAGCACATGGAATGCTTTGGTGGGAACAAAAGAATGGGAAAACTATTCACAATACAATTCAATTTTATACCCAAATTTTGCTCCTTTCCAATTTCTTTCATATTTAATTATCGATAACCACCAACACTGAACTAACAATATAATCGTGTATAATAATGTGTCACGATCCCAGAACAGAAATAAAACTGACCGGTTGACTGATTCTGTAAAGTGTCAAAAGGGACCACAGTTACCCCAAAATACGCTAGAAAAATATACGTTTATTTTCTGAAATAAATTTTTCAATAAATTTCTATAAAATATTTTAAGACTACGCGAACTGAAACTGAACAAAAATTTATGACGAATATTTAATTATAATTAGATTTCAAATTCTGATCATTTCTAGCAACTCAATTACACTCGTTTCGATATTTCAACTTACGACGAACCGTTTCTCCAAACAAACATTGTTACAACTAATTTCATAATAAAATTAAATTTTCAATTATTTTAAAATATTATTATCACCCAAAAATTTGATTCTATAGTTATTTGAACCTTTCAAACTTTATTTAAAATTCATATTAAATACAAATTTGATTTTCAAAAATCTTAGATCGTTACATTAATAAACAATACTTTCCTTCAAACACCAAATATCCCCACCACTACATGCAAATCATCGGTTATAATATGTGGCCCATTAGCTCAGTTGGTTATAGCGTCGTGCTAATAACGTGAAGGTCGCAGGTTCAAAACCAGCATGGGCCAGTTTCTGATTTATTTATTTTTACTACTTGTTTACCTTAACACTACATTTTATTGCAAAAATGTTACCTTGTTGAGCAATATTTTTTTTTTTACAAAATTGTATTAAAATACTTAAACCCAGATTTTATCCAATTTGGTTTTGCACATAGATGCATTTCATATGTCATGCTTTTTTTACTTGTAACAACCCGAAAATCTGGGCCAGTTTAAAATTTTTATTTTGGTCATTTTAGCGAATTTTGATTATTTAAAATTGATTATTTTAAATAATATCGACGAAAAATTCATTTAGAATATAAAATTCGAACGTATATATTATATACGTCGTCGTTAGAATATAAATATTTATATATAATTATAAATAGAATTGAAAATGGCGCGGTAGTTCGATAATTCGATTTCAAACTTCAATTGAATGTACCGGGTGCAAAACAATCCGGATTTTAGTGAAACCAAAAATAATGGGATCTAATTGATAATATCTTTCCCACGAATCCGAATAATCAAATTTTCATAGCGGGGATCAAAAGATATGTCCAGTTGAAAATTCTGAATAGTCGCTATGGAATTCAGGCCCTTAAAAATGGACATTTTGCAAACGACATCGGATTTTGACGAAACCAGTTTTGTTGGGTCCGTGATGTTAAGATATTGCTAAGTTTCAAATTTCATAATTTTTCGAATCAATATGTGAACGTGGCAAAAGAAAACGCGTTTGACCAGTTTCAGTAGATTTTAATCGACTGGAAAATGGCCATTTTTCTAACGGTCTCAGAATTCGACGAAACTAGTTTTGTTAGGACCGTATCGTAAATACGAAGCTAGAAATAATTTTTCTGGAATTTTTAGATACTGTGTGTGGCCCCGGTAATTTGAAATGTACGTTTAAACAGAATATATTAAGATTTATATTTTAAATTCAATGGAAACTGGTCGTATGGATCGAATTGGCCTACGATATATATCCCATTGTATTCGGAATAGGGGTATTACGCTAGGGGTGATAGTCGTTGGGTTTGAAAAGGAGTTCGTGATGATTTTAACTTTTAAAACGAATTAAATATAATATAATATTATATATATTAGCCGGTCAAAATAACCCTAGCTCATTAAATCGTGGTCAAACCACATTCCTTAGGCCGCCGCTACTCCCAAACGACGATGATTTTTCTTCCAAGCTTCTTCCTCATTTTCCCTTCAATCTACTTCAAGAATTTCGAATCTCAATATATGAAATCGATCAGCTCTTCGAGCTCTTCCCCTTCAACGGTGGTGATGGTGATTGGAGCTGCGGATCGACAAAAAATGGGCGTCAAAGTGGATGACTTTAGGGCTGCCGTATGGGCTCTAGAGGGGTGCGAGTCGCCCCCTGTTCACGGCGGAGGTGGAGGTCGGGTAAGGCTTTGAAGTGATGAACTCCGATCAATGGCAGGTGGCTTCAAGGAGGCGCACGGTGGAGGTTTAATTTTGGTGCGATGGGTTCTTTCGTTCAGGCATGCGAAGAAGAACAGGAAAAGTGGGGGACCTGCTATCACGTGATTAGGGGTGGGTTTTATTTTTAATGAATTATTTAATTAAATTATAACTATTTCAAATTGTGATTAACACGGTAATTATCATATCTTCTTTGTACGAGGTCAGAATGACGAACGGTCAGTTGCGTTGGATTCACAACGACGAGCGCTACAACATGAAACTGACTAGGACTGAAAGGGGCCAAATAAAAATTTGAGGAGAATTTAAATCCAAACAGTTCAGAAACAGAAAAGGTACGATTTTTCTATAGAAAAAATATATGATTTTTGTTTATATAGTTATGTTATAAAGAAATGGTTTTGATATATAATTTTAGCGAATGAAAAACATGGTTCTATTTTTTTATTATAATCGAAAAGAATAGATTTTTATAATCGAAAAAAATATGATTTTTATATATTGAACTTCGAAATAAAAATATGATTTTTATATATGGAATAGCGAAGTAAAAATTCGATTTTTACATAGGTAGTGAAAGTGGACAACGAAGGTAACAAAAAGGCGGGAACGAAGAAGATTTATATCAAAGAAGAGTCAGATGTTTGGATAGCTATCGGTGAGAATTTCTCACCTTTCAATTTCATTTTCTAGTTATATATATATACTAGGATGCAGACGGTGCTTAGTAGCACCCGACACAATCGTCCACAGACCATGGACTTGTTTGTTTGATTGCAAAATTAGTTAGATCATTTGATTGAAATTGAACTGTGTGGTGAAATGAATGGATTTGATTGATGTGTGAATGGCGTGGGCCTTCACTAGACCGGGGATAAGGCTAGGCCTCGTCCCGTTTCTAGTATCGTGCCGTTATGCCGCCGAAATTTTCTAAAATATGTTAGAAAAATAAAAAAATATCATTTTATTTAAATAAATGAACTGAATAGAAATTCATAGGTTGAAATAAAATGTTTTATCGTTAAAAATATAATTTTTCACGTGAAGTGAATAAAATAAAATATTCATTTATAAACCGGACGGTTTGTTTATGTACACCTATTTGAATGACATTGATTGGGACGGTAAATTTTACACATCGCCCAACAGCACAAATAAAATATGTGTTTGATTGTTTGAAACCCCACACGGGTGTTGGGATGAAATTTGAAGTTCACTCATCCTGATTGATTAAATATGTCGATCGATTGATTGACAGGCTGTTATAAGCGTTGAATATCTATATTTGATGCTTATACAGTGTAGTGCACTTTGGTTGATGGTTGATTATTTTCAATGCTATTATATACATGTGTTGTATGAAAATCCATGTAATTAATTTTATATGGTAATTGATTGGGCCTCATTCCAATTTGAAAAATAAAGAATATTATAAAATGAAGGTTCATGTGTTGACAGTACTCATCCATTGAGATTGGTCATGTGTTGAACGAAATATTTTAGTAATAAAATTTACATCTTTATCAATATAAAATGAAGGTTCATGTGTTGACAGTACTCATCCATTGAGATTGGTCATGTGTTGAACGAAATATTTTGATAATAACAACTATTTTGAAAAAGAAATATTTGAAAATAGAAATTTATGAAGCCGTGTTGATTAGATTGACGCCATTTTGACGTGAACGATATTTGTATCGATTTTAAAACGATTTCGAAACGAAATGAATTGAATTGAAAACGATTTCGAAATGAATTGAATATAAAACGATTTCGAAATGAATTGAATTGAAAACGATTTCGAAATGAATTGAATATAAAACGATTTCGAAATGAATTGAATTGAAAACGATTTCGAAATGAATTGAATTGAATACGAATTCAAATTGAGTTGAAAGCGAATTGAAATGAATTCAAATTGAATTGAAATTTGAATTGAATAGAAATGAATTTTAAAACGAATTTATAAAGAAGAATTCAATTTTGATTTGAATTGAAAAGGAAGTTGAAATTGCTTTTGAAACGAATTTAAAACTATTCATATAATTCGTTTTAAATAGAAATCGACGAAATATATATTATATATATTATATATATAATATAATGGCCTGAAAAGAACGCGCCGCGCCGCGGCAGTTCGCGAATTTCGACCATTGATTTCAAACGGACATTACGGGAGATCCGACCGTCCGATTCTCCTAAAACCGGAACCGTTTGGGTTCGTATCGAAAAGAGCTTTCTAACGAATATTAGAAATTAGAAATCTAACGGTTGGATTTGGAATTATGTCCAAATCAAATTTGAAAAAGGTCGCTGTAAGTGCAGTTCGATGGCCGTTGATGGAAATCGACTGTACGGACCTTGATAAAATTATTAAAAATAGTAATAATTTGTGTAGAATCATAAGAAATGATTTAGAAAGAATTGGGATGAAAAACTCCATATTTGAAAAGATAAAAATAGATTTTTATCGAAATGAACTAGTTTTGAACTAGAATTATAATTCTATTTATTTTTAAATAAATAAATTGGATTTGAAATGGTTTTGAAAATAACAAGAATTTCCAATGATTGCATTGGAATGGATTTGAATCGAAATTGTCTTCGGAATATTTCGATGTTGGATTTCGTGACTATACAGATGTTGTTATGGAAATTTGAAAGATATAGATATATATATCGTTATTTCCAATACGATATTTGTTGGTCGTAGAATTTGATATTGAATATAAGCCGGGATATTTTCTATTCAGAGCCTTGTATTGAATATCAAATGTGATTTGGGTTTGTCGTGAATGGTGTCTTCACTAACACTGTTCTTGAACCCAGTTGAGAAAAGATTAAATCTTTTTATTTAGATTTAATGAAGTGTACCAATTAAATAATATTTAATTGGAATTGAATTGATATTGATTTTTGGGTTTATCGTGAACAGTGTTTTAAATAACACTCGTTCTTTAACCCGATAATTAATGGGATGTGACTTTGGGTTTATCGTGAACCGTGTTTTAAATGACACGGATTCTTTAACCCAGTTAACGATTAAAACTAAGTGGAGTTTTAATGAATCTTTAATTAGATTGAAATGGTCGAGAATGGAGTACCACCAGTTTTGCTCCAGGCGATAGTTAAATCTTTAATTAGATTTGAACGTGAAATGGTAATTGAATTTACCGATAACACCGTGGTGTTAGATATGAAGTTTTACCAGTTTTACTTCATGGGATGAATAGGTTGGGATTGGGAAATTAAAACAAATGATTACTTCGGTAAAGTTCGTTAATCCCGACTAGTTTGAATTGATATTCAAAAGTAGATTAAAGAATAAATTCAAGAAATTTATCTTGGATAAAATTAATGGGAACCTTTCCCTATGAATGTGAAATTTAGAAACTAACTGTCGGTTAGCTAAGCAGAATGGTTTTCTGGATATTGATCTGATGTTGGTTTCGGCCTTCGGGGTTAATAATTGAGGAATTATTCTCTTGATTAATTTACGGTTAGTAACTGATGAATTGGAATGAGGCGTATGTTGTGTTTGTGTAACACTTATTTAAAATATACGCGAGTTATTCGGAAAGACCGGGTTTATCCCATTCTGAATAACTGATACGACGATAAGTCGAAGATGAAGACGGTGGTCGAAGACCGGAAGTCTTCACGTCGTTTGGGTGATTTCTGACGATCTTGATTGGGCTGTACACCCAAGAAGATGGAAACAGTTGGTGATCGTCCAGACGTACATGGAGATCGACGGATACGCGGGGTACTAGGTGCCTCCGGTTTCGTTCAGACCCAGAACGGACTTGTAAATGGACTGTGTGTCTGACATTGGATTTTAGTCCGTGTGTTTGATTTCTATTAAATATATATCTGTTTGGCGGCGGAGAATTTATTCTCTTGCTTAATGCCCTTCTCTGAGACGTACGAGATCAGGGGTTATATATTGATGGATATCAAACGCATGGAGTGAATTGCCTGTGTGGCATGCCTAAGTGGCAATTGATCGAGGCTTCTGTTGAAAAGCAAAGTCTTGTGGTGATGATCAAAGCAAGGCCTTTGTGGCGTAGCTTTGTGTAACGTTTACCTCACGTGTTTTACACCCGGTATGAACCAAAAACGGGAGACGGACGTCAGGGAGGGCATGCGTTTCTTTCTAGCTAGAAGTGGCGTCAGTGGTTTTACACGCCCTGACGAGTTTGACTTATGTGGTTGTTGCTGTTGCGAGGCGCCTCGGATTGATCGGTCGTTCTCGAACCGATGGAGTCATTTAGTTGGCTCACTTACACCCCATAGGGTGGGGAGACGTAGTGTTCAGGCATAATAATCCACATCGGTGGACCGGCCCTGAGTATCCAGGGGGCAGTTGCGGCTATTCCTGAGGGGCGGGCTAGAGCGTCTCAAATCGGTTGAGGACTATCTTTTGCCTCGGTTCATAGATGGAAACCCAATTTCCAAATACGTGATTCTGCGGTTTTAATTGTAGAGCCTAGTATGGCGACATAGTGGGATGGGGCACTTAAGCCGTCTATGATTGATACTTATGATTTGAAGTTGTTCTATATACTATGCACTTATAATAGTATCAAACGATTTGTTTTAAAACGTATCAAGCATTCTTTGGCTGTTATAAGGGAAAACCCTATCCTCGGCTGCGTTGCATTGTGTGATGGGACCTGGGTCTTATAACAGCTTCATTTTTCTTTATTTAGCATTGCGCTGTTGTTTTATGCACTGGTATTCTTGGGAGGAAACCCGTTCCGCGTTAGCGACGTGGTCCTTTGATTTACCTAGCTTTAAAAATAAAGATTAATAACTGTTTTAGTTCTCACACCAGTCCCATGACTGACCTGGAGTTTATTGTTTTAACCTAAACTCTGGGTGCCCTTATTTTGACACGGGCAGCTAGTAGTTTTGGGTTTTGCAGATTTATATTCACGGGATCCTGGTTTACAGCTGGAACGATATCCGGAAAGCTTTGTATCCGTATATCTCCTTCTAGTTGTGTATTGTATTATTTTCCGCTGCGATGTATTTAAATGTAACTTAAATCTCTGATATTTCTGTGTAATATTCTTTTATACCCTGTATATTCTTGTAATCTGATGCATTGTTGTAATATACAATGAAATGTTCTTCTGTATGCGTTCTGTTGTGGCTTGTTCTCGAACTATCCGACACTTTCCTTTACGGGGAAGTTACGGGTTTTCACATTACTTGTAACTATCAAGCGGTTATTATAACTTCTCTTTCTCTGTCTTGAAAATTAAAGGATCAACACCCTTTAATAAAGAATCATAAATTCTCCAACACGTGCATTATTCAATTAAATAATCTTTAACATACACTTCAAAAATCATATTGCTTTCTCTTCCTATATTCTCTCCTAATTTATCTATGTTATTGTACTTTCAGTTTCAATATGTGCATTTTTTAAGTATATATGTCAAATCGAACCGCAAGCACTTCAACTCATGTTTAATAAGCAATTTGGATGGATATAGGCATGTTGCAATTTACGTTTGGACACTATGAATAGACTAGACAACCCACAAATAAAAAATAAAAAACAATTCAAATAAGCATAATTTTGTACACACTTGCCCAAATTCGTATCTTAAACGAAAATTAGATAGTGGTATACTATATTCATACAAATTTTACAAATCTAACAGAAAAACATGACATGTTACATGGGCCAGTTTCTATTTATTTATTTTATTTTTATTTTTTTACTACTTGTTTTATTTAACACTATATTTTACTGCAAAATGTTACCTTGTTAAGTATTTTACAAATTTGTACTAAAATACTTAAACCCAGATTTCATATGTCATGCTTTTTTTACTTGTAACTATCAAACGGGTATTATAACTTCTCTTTCTCTGTCTTGAAAATTAAAGGATCAACACCCTTTAACAAAGGATCATAAAATCTCCAACATGTGCATTATTTAAATAAATAATCTTTAATATACTCTTCAAAAATCATATCGTTTTCTCTTCGTATATTCTCTCCTAATTTATCTATGTTATTGTACTTTCAGTTTCAATATATGCATTTTTTTTAGTATATATGTCAAATCGAACCGGAAGCAATGTGTTCAACTCTTGTTTAATAAGCAATTTGGATGGATATAAGCATGTTGCAATTTACATTTGGACAACTCTTTGAATAGACTAGACAACCCACAAATGAAAAATAAAAATAATTCAAATAAGCATAATTTTGTACATTCACTTGCCCAAATTCATATCCTAAACGAAAATTAGACAGTGGTATACTATATTCATACAAAATTTAAAAACCTAATAGAAAAACATGACATGTTGTTCTGGAGTAAAAATGAGATTTAAGATGGTATTACAAAAGTCTTAAGGAAAAAAATAAGTAACTCATATGTATGTCTTTTAGATACAAAGCAAATATCAAACCGAAAATCAAAGGATATTCCCTTTTACAAGATAAAATCATTTATAAATGATTACACTGCACTACTATTATTAGCAGTTAAACAGATTTGAGATGGACAAAGTAAAATTATGGACACAAAAAAGAGGAAAAAATATTCTTTCCTTTGAGATACAAATGAGGCACAACAGATAATGCTTTTTATCAAACATAATAGTTGTAAAACATTTCTTTTTTGTGTGAAATTGATATGATATATACCAGTATTAACATACTACATGACAAGTGGGTTAGACTCCGCAAGGCGGAAACCGAACCCGTGACCTCTTGAACCATGCCCAACAGTCTTAACCAACTAGGATAAGGTGATTGACTGTAAAATAGTTCTTTATTGTTAAGAATTGAACAAAAAATATTAAATATGCACGGTATGCAGTGGTGGAGCCAGGATTTTCTGCTGGTGAGGGCACAATTGAGAAATTTATGATTCAAAGACGGCAATATTAAATTTATTATTATTGTTGTTGTTTGCAAAGATTTAAACACTAATATTAATGTTGCTCTTCAGTAAATAAATGTTGATGCTAATTTGTAAAAGTTGAAATTTGCAAAAAAAAAAAAGAAAAGAAAAAAAAACGATTTTTTTTAAAGTACCAGGAAGCAATGAAGCATTAAAACTGAACAAGTACATGGACAAAAGCAAATGGTTATAATATGGTAATGAATTTCAAATTGACAAGCGTTCATTTTTAGTATTATTAATACTGGCAATAGTACATTACAAGTAGAACAATCTAAAATTAGTACCATTTCACTTGTCTATGTTACATGTACAATAGTCTACAAGTAGTAAATTGCAACACGTAATTCATTTGCAGGTCAATGTAGTAAATTGAAGGGAACTTGAATCCTGGGAGGGGCAGGTGCCCTCCTCAGTTTCAACGTGGCTCCGCCACTGACGGTATGGCTTTTTTATTGTTAAGCAAAATTCGACATAACATATGCTAACATAGGATATTTAGCTCCACCGACAATTTCATATTATCTAATTTCAATAAGTATTGCATTTACATCAACCATGTGGAACGTTAATGCAAAGAGTTAGGTAAGTTTAAGCACTTAGAAAGGGAGAAGCTATGTATACATGTTAACAGGAATAACATCTGAAAAGAAAGTGGTTATGATACTATTGGCAACACGAGAAACATTACAATCAACTCCCCAATTGAAAAGATATCAATGTTTCACCTATATCATACTTTATTATTTTTGAAATAATAAGATTATCAAGTCTTTTCAAAAATTAAGTACGTAGATGGTGGATATTATTCATCAGCTCTTGCAGGTGTTGTGCTAACAATCCAACCAATTTGGCATATCAAAAATCTTATTATTAAAGCTAAAAAAGGGTAACCACCAATAACATAAGTTACAAATTGTCTCTATTCTACTTTTACCTGGTGAGATAATACTATAAAATTAGTTTAAGAAAAGCTAAACTATTAGCAACATAAGTTGAGTACAAGTATACCATATAATTTGAATTAAACCATTTGAATATAAAAAAAGTGTGCACAACATGAATCATTAGTTATATCTAAAAAAGATGAAAAGGTAAGATGATTGAATTAGAATTTGGGATAAAAACAAGAAATGAATATGCGTGTTTTATCTTGAGATCTGAGTCAAAGGATATTGCCATTTACAAGGGAATGGCTTTTAAATAGACGTCAGGGTGCCTTTTTCAGATGTTAAATAGAAATAAGGTGACCTAATTAATATAGAGGATATGAAAAATAATGCATGTATATTTTCTTTTGGGATATCAGTTAAAAGATGTTTCTTTTAATAAGATGCAAAAACTGTAAAATCCATACTTAAACAGGACATTGATATCAAGTAAAATGGAAATAAAATAGCAAACACAAACGGCATAGCTTCTTTAAATGCCCCAAAAAAATCAACGTAACAACGTAGACGTATAGAAAATTTTAACTTAACATATGATTTCATAATATTTGTGTTAACACGTAAAAGATGTTTTGAGAGACCTAGCAAGCGGCGTTTGCAACTACCATGTGACACACATTTGTAATAAGAAAATAAGTTTAAAAACCAACAAACGAACAAGCTATGAGCACACCTTTACACGTTAACAGTAATAAATCGTAAAAAGAAATGATTAATTAATATGCTCTTGAGCAACTTTACCATTATAACTCTTCAAACTGCCCAATAAACACGCATTTGAGCTGAATTTTGGACTGAAAATTTAAAATACTTAATATCCTTCAAATCGACCAATAAACAAGTTTTTTGGCTCTTTAGGCTAACTCTACGGCATTCTCCTCACCTTTATGGCGCCTCCTACATGAGTAGCATATGAACAAGCAAAAAAGCCCAAAGTTGTTATCTATGGTTTTTTGGTGCATAGGTTAGTGCCTTGACAACACCGTTCAAACATGTCACTATTAAAGCAAGAAAATCAAAAATATACAAGTTACAGATTGATTGGATTTTTTTTATTGGCGGACATAATATCAGATTATTAGCTCAATGAAAAACTAACCAATAGTATAAGCTATAATAGTATAATCGTACCATATGATCTAGATAATATCACATGACAAAAAAGTGCACACATGACATGACACATTGGGCCTTTCTAGAATAAAGGTGAGAAGTAAAGAACTAAAGACAGTATTATTAAATTTAGGGAAAGAATAAGTAATTCATATATAGGTTATTATTTGAGAAACAAAATCAAATGACACTGCATTTTATAACATATAAATAAATGTCAAATGGTAAGTTATAAATACTAGACACTAAATAATTTGAAAAGGATATCAAATATGCATGAGATAGGTCCCTTTAGATGTAAAATAGGACTCAACATAACATGATATGATTTCATACTATTATCTACTCTTAAGTTCAAAGAAACGTGATTTAGCTATTGTAGCATTCATAATACCATGCGGCATAACATATGGAATGAAGAACAAGCAGATAAGTTTATACACCTAGCAAGTAACAAATAAGCTACGTCGAAGCGTTTTGATTACACAAATGACGAAACTTCACTCTGTAGTTGCATCGGTGTACCATATATTATTTGTACAGTAATCTTGTTCAGGTAATAAGCTTGGATTTTTTTTCCAAAGATGGAATACCTAAACTTTATCCATTAGCGGTTATAGGTGTTATGTTGTTAACCCAACCCATTGAGCATATCAAAGATGTTACTATCAAAGATAAAAAAGATAAACTACCAACGGTATAAGTTATAAATTGCTTGAAATTTTTATGTTCCATTGTTAGTGATGGTATTGTGTTATTAAACTAAAGGACAAACTACAAACAATTGTTCCAAATATCAAACCATGGATCAAGCCGAGTTGGTCTAGGGTTGATCAAACTACCAACAACATGTTCATTCTAGGTTATTGCTATAATTCGAAGTTCAAAAACAATGTCTTTCTCTATCTGGCTTGATGCTTAATCGCTTGACGTTTTGGGATTATTTTCAATTTTTCTACTGTAGTGTAGGGTTACAACATTTTAATGTAGCTTTTAACTAACATGCATAACTAATATACATACACACAAAAGAAAATAAACACATACAAATAAAAGAAATTAGTGTTAAAATTATAATCATAAGCAATTATATAAATAATATTTTATAACTACTTTAGCACAAAAAATTGCTTTTGCATTACTTTATGTGAACAGTGACTTAAATAACGTTAGCCACAAAAATCATGAATTCCATTGATTTAGCCATCTAATTTATTAGGAAAAGGAATCCAAGTTATTATCTTGAAATCAAAAAAATTACCGATGCAAAATATTAGTAAACGCCGTTCATTGTTATATTAGAAAGGAAAATTTTAAAAGATCCAAAAGAAAAGGGAAACCATATACATATTTCAAGTCCTGCATCATTTGCGTGCAAACAGTCAGAAAATCAACTATGAAGCATGATGTGTCGACCGTACAAAAACAAAGTTTCATAGGCCCTTGCAAATAAAACATCGGTTTTGCAATACTCACAACTATTGTTTCACTGTATCATGTTATTTTATATAGAAGTTGTATCAAAACCAAAGTGACCCTGATAACAAACGAAAATTGTCACTATTATACTAAAAAATTATATACAAAGCTATCTTCAACTATGAATTTTATTTTCGTCTAGATTTCTAAGTGCTGCAACATTTACAGAGCTATAAGATCAAGGGATCTCTGTAACATTATATTGTTCTCTTATCCAGTAAAAGCTTTTTATGATTCAATGCAAGCAACATCAACGTCGTTGTAGTATAGTGGTGAGTATTCCCGCCTGTCACGCGGGTGACCCGGGTTCGATCCCCGGCAACGGCGTTGTAATCTTTTTTATTCATCATAATAAGTACACATTTCTTAGTGCTACAATCAGAGTGTTTATGTACCGATGTTATCTCTTACCCAATGTATTAAGGCGAGGCTGAAACGCCTGGAGAAGTGCTTCGATAGGCGTTTTCCTCGTGAGGCTTATGCCTCAATGGTTTGAGGCGTGGAAATCGCCAAAAATGCATGACTCAACTATCTGAGGCATGGAAATCGCCAAAAACCCTACTTTCAGAACTTGAATTTGCCAATCGACTTTGAATCGAACTCGATTCCTGTTATGGAATCAAGCTCGATTCCAGTAAACTGAAATCGATTTTGATTCCAGTAAACTGGAACCGATATCGATTCCAGTAATCTGGAATTGAAATCGATTCCAGTGAGAATCAAAGAAAGGGCCTTTTTAATATATATATAACTATTGTGTCTGGACTAGTTAAAAATGTGAAAAATGGATTTTCTTTTTTATAACTGTTGTGTCTGTGTAAACTGGATTTTTTTTTAATTATCTGTTAATGTCAGGCTAGTTAAAAATGAGCAAACGAGATATTGCAACGAGGCGAGTTAAAAATTTACCGAATTCGACCAATTTAAAATATTTTCTTTGTGCATTTTGTGATCATAAATGCACCAAAGGGATTGCTCGTTTTAAACAACATTTAGCATGCATTCAACACATTTTTTGATCATATGTGTTGCATTTTTTTTTTGCCTGAAAGGCTTACGCCTCGCCGCACGGACCCAAAAACGCCTCGCCTACGCCTTTTGCGTTTTGAAACATTGCTCTTACCTAAAATCAAAGTGAACAATTATGTATCTGGTTGGACCCTGAACTCAAAGGTAAGCTCAAATTCCGCACTTAATATTTTTACAGGCTCATGATTCAATCCCTAAGATTTACTCCAAAGGTCTTACAGCTGTTGCAAACAAAATACAAACTTCAACCTATATTTTTGAGCGTGTAAGTTTAAAGATTAACCTTTTTAGCACGAAATGACTTCCTCGCACTGCTAACTGCTTCTTCAGGAAACAAGTGATACAACAAAAGAGAACAGTCCTTGGAGTCAAGGCCAAACCTACTAACAATATATAGAACTCACGCATGGAAAACTAGATACGACCCAATCAAACCCAATCGGAACAGAAAAAGGAACCTTGCCATGATCTTCCCCGAAAGCAAATGTACAGGAACCTTGCTAACTGCTTTCGAACTATTATTTCTCAATTTGACACCTTGGTTTGAACTAATGTCGCTGGAAGCTTCTTCTCTAATTTGTACAGGATTTTTTCATTAATTTTTTGAAATCCGATCAGATATTCTGCTTTGAAACGTGTGGAAGATAATTCGCTAGGGTTACGGATTTAGCAGGCGATGGAAAGGGCGGGAATGCTTCGATGCGTGCGCTAGAAATTTGGCAGGGATAAGTGATAAAAAGGTTCAAACGGTGGGAATTCGGAAGTCTGTTCTGGTTGGATTACGGCCCAATATTGTATGGCCCAAAATATCAAATATTTACTTCTCAATTTTTCCCTTCATACAAAGCATTTCGTGCATTTTCCCTTGGCCATGCACTGGCCCGCAACGTATATTTGAATTATGAAGGCATAAAAAGATAATGTTTCATGAAAGTGAATGCACTGGCCCAATAATGATTCATGAAAGTGAATGCATTCTTGAGGGAAAGGGACCATTCTAAAAATGCACTGATAAATCATTATTCCCAATTATGTTGTTAATTGTTTCGTATTGTTTTAAAAAAGACGTGTTTTAAGACTGTAATTAATTATTAAATTTTGACAATTCAACTACAATAGTTATACAAATACAATTGAAGTAGCATTGTAATGATTTGTATTTTTGATCGTTTAAACGTATCAAATTAAATATAGAATTTTAAATAAAATTGCTACTAATTAAAATTTTATTAATTTAAATTACATTTAGATCAATTTGAGTGCAAAAACATGAAATGATTAACAAATTAGTAATATATAATTTTCGTTGAATTACTCGAATGAAATTAGAATATATGATAAATTTCAAATATTAAGTTTGATTGTAGTTTAATTGATGTGAAACTTGAATTTAAAGAGATAGCAATGTAATTTGTAATTAGTAAGTTATATCATAGAACACGCATTTTTATGATAAATAAATGAGTGCTTCGCGGATTTGAATTTAAAGTTTTTTTAATGTTAGTATGATTCAGTAAAATGAAAGAAAATGAATTTTGAGATAATAACTTACGGTCGTCAACTAGCAGTCGTGAATGATCATTTAAAGTTAAATTGATGGCAAAAATAAAATTCTGATAGGATTATGTTTTAATGATTTTTGATATGTCGTTGCGTTTAAAAGATCAAAAACGTATATTTCGATATATAAGCCGACATATATCAGTTTGACGACATGAACAGACTTTTGGACTGCTCCAACCACTTTCATCCAATAACTCAGTCATTGCCAATGTGTATATTATCTTTGTGAAACTCTAGCAGCCTCATTTTTTACACTAACATCGTATTTTAACCTTAATCCTCAAATCTCTTAACCACTCATTGATGGTGATTATCAGTTCAATCTAAACTAAGATAAAAATTCAACCTCTTCGAAATATATCAAATCGTATATATACGAAAAACTTCGGATGATTGGATTCAACACTGAGTGTTCGTTTTTCAATTTGAGGCTTGATTCAATTGATAATTGCGGTAAAATTTGCAAAACACCAACCATCAAATTGGGTGTTTTCGATTCGGGCATCAATTAGCAAATTGGAGGTATGAGCTTTGAAGAGATCGTCAAGTGGACTGCAACAATGGTAGACTCAACGTGTGTAGTTGTTTAAGGTGGTCGGAATTCTCGATTCAGGATTTGAAAACCATTTTTTGGTGTAACAACATTTGTTTTTGGTATCTAGGTAAACAGATTATAATGAGGGTTGTTATTTAAAATTAGAGAAAATAAAATACACAACCAAAAAGGAGAACTCAAATAATCATCTAAGTTGCATAAACAAAAGATATGGGAATTTTATGAGTAGTTGTGTTAAATTGAAGACAAGTTGAGTTTTAAAACTGATATAGAAAATTAAATTCAATACATATAAGTTGAATAAATATAAAGAAAATAAATTTTGAAAAACTTTATAATTTGAATTTGGAGTCAATACATGCGTTAACGGATGTTATTTACCAAAATGCAATAATTTTGTGAATGATTGGAAATAATGAATTTAATTGTAAAAGAATATTTATAAATTTAAACAAGTTGCAAATAAAATATAAAAACTAAAATATTGATGGGAAATCAAAACCATTTAAGTGTTAAATATTTAGCGTGGTTTGTACGTTTGTTTTGACAAGCAAATGAATGTTTATGTAAATTTAGTAATAAAATCTAAGTTTTAAGCATTTGAAGAATATGGAATAAAAGTTGTGCAATATTTTAGAAACCATCTTTAAATAGATATAAATGAATTGTAACATGTTATAACAATTTTTGTTGAAGTTAGAATATGTAAATGGTGAAGTATTAGCAAATAATTGTGTTAAAAAGTGGTTTATGATAGTGTAAACATGGTTAAATCATTGAGTAAATAAAATAACATAGCCTAACTAAATAAACTTTACAAGCCCAAATCCCTTTTGTGAACCCTAAAGAATCTGGAAATAAGAAAAGGAAAATACGTACTTTTATTTATAGCCAACTTCTTCTTTCTTATTAGAAAAGAAATCATTATAAATTCAAACCATTCCACAAATCAAAACAAGAAAATAGCCTCTTAATCTAAGATCCTTGTAATGTCCCGCATTTTTTAGTTTGTATCTGAATATTTAAATCAGTTTAAATATTGAATTCTTAATATAAGTGGATTTATATATTAATTAAACGGAGTTGAACGTATAAAAATATATATTCAATATAATCGAGCTCATAACGACGTTGCAGTTCGTAATTTAACGTTCTGAACTTCAACTGAGTGTACAGAAACCAGTTTAAATCGGATTTCTGCAAAACAAGAAATATTGGAATCTGTTGAACTGTATCTTTCTGACAGAAGTGAAATATTGAGATTTCGTCGTATAAATTGCGAGATATGTCAAAATCAAATATTCGAAAAGTCGCTATGAAATCGTATATCGACCGTAACGGTTTATTTGAAATAATTAGATATCGGTTTTGAATTCGGATGAGGTTCTTTTGAGACGTAATGATAATTTAATTTTTAGAATTTTACTGAAATTTTTAGTTAATTAAATATGCAACTTTTATTTGGAGTATTTTGCACCCTGTATCGATATTTTGGGGATTCAAAATATGAGTCAAACTACCGATATTATTACGTCTTTGGGATCGTGGCACCTCACTGGACCCAACAATAATTTTATTTCTGTCCCTAGCTACTCAAACATGAATATAATTTTACGTAGCGCGCAGTACGTTAATTTTAAAAAATAATATAAAACGGGACTTTGCATTAAATGACATGCATGTTAGTCTTTCTATATATGTTCAAAATCCAGTTTAGCATTTTCATTTTTCACTTACACTGGGGGCGAGAACACTACTGTCAAGTATCAATAGTGAAACGTGTAAAACATACGCAAGCAGGGAGGATTGTTTACCCTTCACGCCCATGGCTTTTTAGACAGACAATTCAAGGCAAACAGCTACCCTGTCTTGTTCACACATGCCTACTTGCCTAGCACCCTCTATAACTTCACGCTGAAGTAAATTAGCCAACCCAAATAGCAAGCCTACTTTTTGGAACTATAACCTACCCTAGCATATACAGCGCAGCCAACCTATGTATTGGCAAACCAAACACAGCTACACGGTGAAATAAAAATACATATACCCTATTCTGTTCAAGCTAAAAAGCTTTTGACAGTTGACACTCACCAAAAGCTATGTACGGTTTATAAAGACATTTACAGTACGGTGGCATAAAACATTTAGGATTGATGTGTACGTAGAGGACTGAGCTGTGTGCGATTACTTGAAAATGGAGCAATATAAGCAAGGCGTTTTCTGGCCAGGCGAATTTGTTCTGCTTGCGTGCCAAGGTATTGAAAGCCTATAAATAGAGTCTTTCTCTTTTCCTGAACCCACACAGTCGCCGTTTCCACTGATAAAATCAAATACATTTCTCCACTAAAAACAGTCAAATAAAATCTGTTGCAACCCTCATCTCTTTGCTTAAATCGGGTACCAATCATGTGGGTTCGACCAACGTTGGTGAAGATCGGCAAATACTCCGGTCGCAAGTCTTACTGAAAAGGGTGCTAAATGGAAACAGCGGGGAGCAAGGCACAAACTGATCAAATGAGATGGACGAGCCTCATAAGGAGCACGCTGGATTTGGGTCCTTCGGTTTTAGCAGTTTCATAACAAAAGGTCCGGTCTGTAGCGCACTGAAAGGGAAGGTTGTGCATGCATAAATTGGCTACGTGGTGCGAATTAAAGTAGTAGTGGGTTTGGGTTTTGAATCTAGGAGCTGACATGCGGTTTGCCGCATGTATTAAATGATGGAGGGGGAGAGTTTAAAACGTGATTGAGGAGATGGATTAATGCATGGTATGAGTGCATGGGAGTAAGAATGGGGTGGACAACGTTACTTACTGTGAATAAAAGGGGTAAAGTAACATATGGGAAGGACATGATGAATGGAGGGAGTACGGTGTGTTAATGCGTGGCGCACTAGTGGAAGGGTATGGTTTTCACGGCTATGGGAATCATGAAAGTTGCTACGCTGGACAAGTTTGGTGTTTGTGAATGGAAGCGTAGAGGGTCGGGTCTGTAAATGCACAGAAAAATTGGGCTTGTGCACTACACGTTGGAACTTGGAAGCAAGGTGGAGCTTGCCTAAGGCACATGCAGCATGCATGTTCGGAATTGAGAGTCGTCCGTCACATTGGGTCCGTGTAAACGAAAGGTACACAATGAAGCTGGTCTGACAGAATTGAATGCTTGGTTTAATCGGTTAACGCAAATCGTTATTTAACGGTTAACGCGCCAAGGTGAGTAAATTCACTAACTCTCTTTTTATTTAAAATATTTTAATTATGTTTTAAATAAGGGTTGAATGCTGTGTGATGGTTGTTTAGGCAGATTATGGTTAAATTGGTTGAATTATATATCGTTGCATATATATACACATCATTGGTTGGACTGATTCCATCGATTATAATATTTCCTAGTATGGAATCAGTGTTAATTGTTGACTAACATCGGTGGATGCAGGGAACCGGTTGGAGGAATCCAACCGGATTCCTGAATATTTATATGTACTGTGTGTTTTATATAGATGCACTGTTTGAACCCAAATGACTTTTGAAACCTTGTGTTAATATTAGCGTTGAATGGAAATTCAAACGTTATTTTGATTTAATCAATAGATGATATCGATTAAGAAAGTGGCAACAACCAACCAAAAATGTATCATTTGTTTTAACCGCTATTGTTTTACCAAAATCCCACCGTGTGCGAAGCACGTGTTTCACCATACTTACTAAATGATTTGGTGAGTGGACTCTTATATTGATAAAATTAATAAGTAAGTAGGCGGGGATTAACTTGATGATTAATTACAAGTATTTATTGTTTTAAGAACAATTAAATGAGATATTTACAAATAGATTATGGTTGATTTCATATTAAGTAAGATTAGAATCGATTATTGTTTATTTAATAGAAAATGAGATTATTTAGAAATAAATTATTATTTTTATAGTGATCGATACAAGTGAGATTATTTGGATTAATAAATGTTATTTATTCAAAATGAAAAGATTTGTTAGAATTATTTAGTGGGTTAATCATGGCTAAATATTTACCAAGCAAACTGTTTTGATCAATAATTGGTTATTTAGTTAAATTAGATTGGGATGATTAATCGAATGTAATAATTAACGAATAGTTGGTTTAGCTTAAATAAGATTTTAAAGTATAAGGGATTTGTCTAAAGAAGACAAAGCGAACAGGAATGTTTAATAAGGGATTTGTCTAAAGAAGACAAAGCGAAGAGGAATGTTTAATAAGGGATTTGTCTAAGAAAGACGAAGCGGAGAGAAATGTTTAAAAATGGATTTGTATAAGCTAATGTAAATAACCGAGTTTTCAAAATAAGGATATGGCGTCATAAAACCATATTTAAAATATAACAAGAAGTACGGTTGACTGATTTTAAAGTATAAGGGATTAGAGTTACGAACTTATATCTATTCCAAGGTAAGAACGTCGTCGATCAAGGTCTGAGAGGTAATTAAAATACCCCAACTTGAAGGACTTCACAATTATCGAGGGAGGGTATTTGGTTTGTAACAGAAAGAGATGTTAAGATTTTTGTAACGAAAGGAGATGTTAAGATTTTTGTAACAGAAAAAGATGTCAAGATTTTTGTAACAAAAGGAGATGTTAAGATTTTTGTAACAGCAAAAGGATGTCAAGATTTTTGTAACAAAAAGAGATGTCAAAGATTTTTGTAACAAAAAGAGATGTCAAGATTTTTGTAACGGTAAGAGATGTCAAAGATCAGTATAAGGTGGAATATAGCAGCATATTTCAAGTATTTGAACTATAGCAATAAAACAACGCTGTTGACTAGGCTTAAGCGTGACTGTTATGTCGAGATATGTTATAAAGAGGAATATTACAGCGTATGACGAGTTTTAAACTATAACGTAAATTAACGTTGTTGGCTAAGCTTAAGCATGATATATAGCACTACTCCCTAGGGATTGTAAACAGTTTGTTTTGGAATCCACTTATTCTAAAGTAATAAGTAGCGATGATTGTCCAAAGGAATATAAGAACGAGTAGTGGAGAATCGTTTCAGAAAATGATGACATCATTTCAGTGTTTGAAATATGATTAGAGTTAAATAACACTATTAGAAATGGGAACTATGATTCGATGATGATGAATGTTAAATAAAGGTATCCATGGTAGTGTGATGACAGTTATACATTTGAATGGATGTTTGTTTTTACTTCGATAGTTAAATAACCGACTATCGAAGTGTTTTGACCCTCGTTGTCAATTCGGAGAGACCGGTTGGATATTTTATCCGAGAACCACTCCGTATAGGCATAAGCGCTGCAAATTATGCTGAAGAAAATTGAAGACGGAATAAAATGCAAGGGTCGTCCTGTTCAGAATGGTGCTTTCTGTTTGTCCAGACCCAGGACAACTTGTATGGATGAATGCCTGACAGCGTATTCTTAGAAGATCACCTACGACGTTCTTTTCAAGGTATTACGTCTGGTGGCGGAGAAATTCGTTTCTCTTCGCTTTTATAACCCGTAATATTTTTGAGAAGATCAACTAGTGATTTGACGGGTTTGACGATGTGGCATCCAAAGTGTATGGTGGCCAGATGTCCTAAAAGGTAAACGTAGCCTCAAACTTCACAACCGGGAAATGACAAAAATCGGGCAGGCAGCATGGCTATGTGGGTCGCTCCCATTAGGGTGTATAATCACCTATCTAGAGAAATTCCTTTTGTTTCTTAATCTATCGATTCTGCCCACTCGGGAACGGTGGTTTGAGTCCAACCGTTGGTGGTATACATTCGATACACTCAAGCGAAATGAGTGGTCGGTCATGTGTGGGCCGGGTTGCAAGACGTTCTTGTTGAACCCAGGTGTATTCGCCTCTAGAGATACATCATCGGAAGGTGGTCCCATACCTTGTCATAATTGGAATCCAATCTCCAATAAGCGCCTTGCGGTTTTTGATTTCATACTATATATGTAGAGCGTGAGATGCAAGCGTTCTACTATTTGGTTATTTATTTGATTAGACATTATTGTAATATCATTGGATTTTGATATCAAAATCGGTTTGGGTTATAGTAAGGTAAAAACCATCCGTATTTATGTGTGGACTGGTCTTACTATTATCCCTTTTCTTTCAAAAGATCTTTGAAGTTAAATCATATGGTTGGAGTTTACTCACACCAGTCCCATGACTGACCCAGAGTTTATTTTGTTTTGTTTTCCCTAAACTCTTGGGTGCCCAAATTTGTACGGGCAGTCAAGTGTTTCAGGCTTTACAGATACACTTGGAGGAGCTGAAGCCGAAGTCTTCATTATTGATTATTTAGAGTTATTTCCGCTGTGATATGATGTATTGTACTCTGATAATGGTATGGATATAGGAAACAGATTGTATTTCAAAGTTATGTTATATAATATATTTTATTCGTTCCGCTGTGAGATCCATGTTTACTCTGATTCTGCTCAGTTGTGTTCTCCTTCTTCTTCTTCTATTCTATTACTTCTATCTTTTCTATCTCACCCTCTAATTTCTTTCTATTAATGATTCGGTATTTTCGATGTCTGAACAGTCGACGCCGGGTTTTGTGTCGATTTTCGGAGTCGAAAATCCCTGGGTCGTTACAGTGGTATCAGAGCTGAAGGTTTAAGTGATTACCTTGGCTCTGTGGCGTGACTCAATAGAGATAAGGTTAGCAGTACCTTAGATTGAGTTTGAGTGTATATATATGAGCGCGTATTTGTAAATTAATATAAAAACTGTTTTATATCGTGTTGACTGGTCAGTCGAGAGGTTTATGAATTCTGGTCGAAACAGTAATGCAAACTGTATCGATAGGTATTTCTAAACCCTTGAATAGAGCAATTCGACATGGTATGTTTTGGAGAAGAGGGTAAATGAAATAATCTTACCCGAAATATATTTTGATATAAAGAAAGCATATATATTGGAATTATCTAGTATATATTGAATGCGTTGGTTGAAATTATAATCAAATAGGGTGATAAGTGAAGTGATTATAGATAACCAATGAATATAATATGTAAAATCAGATGAACTGAATCTGAATTTAAACCAGAATTGAAATAAAACTCTAGAAATTTGGAAAGAAGTTGGAAATAATGTTGGGTTCAATATATGGAATTTTAAGATCCTGGGGAAATTTTGAAATATTATCCAAGTTTCGAAAAGATATTTTTGAAATAAATTTCAAATAAAAGTATTTCAATATGAATTTTGAAAGTGATATAGTATTGAACTCACTTTGATCGCTGGAAAATAATTCCGATGATGAACCGCGGCATCATCGGTGTTCGTTTTCGAGTTTCTAAGTGACGGATTACTACCAAAGATTTTGTTTTGAACTAAGTTGTTCAGAAATTCAAATGTTTTGAATTGTTATGTTATGAATATATATGATTTCAAACTGATTTGAAATGAAAACCCTAGGAACTTGAATTCTGAAATTTAAAATTTACTTATGAAGTAAATAAACAGAGAATTTAAATAAGTCAAATAAAAGTGGAGTTGAATCAAAGCCAAGTAAGGGGAAATCGTACTGGAATAAGGATTTGACTTGACAAAGTAGTTGAGTTGTGAATTAAGACTTGGAATGGAACCAAACCTAGGGGTGAAATTTGACTATTGAGTAAAAATTTGAAATTTGAAATTGGAGTTTGAAATGGAGTTGGCTGGGATGCAAGAGAATTATTGGTTAAGGATAAAAGATTCGAAGCAAAGATTAAGTTATGGGGATGTGAAGTATGAAATCTCAACCAAGTAGGTTGTGAGGAGTTAGAATTAGAGCATCTCCACTTCTTAGCAATTTCGAGGAAGAAATTATTTTAAGGGGGAAGGAATGTAATGTCCCGCATTTTTTAGTTTGTATCTGAATATTTAAATCAGTTTAAATATTGAATTCTTAATATAAGTGGATTTATATATTAATTAAACGGAGTTGAACGTATAAAAATATATATTCAATATAATCGAGCTCATAACGACGTTGCAGTTCGTAATTTAACGTTCTGAACTTCAACTGAGTGTACAGAAACCAGTTTAAATCGGATTTCTGCAAAACAAGAAATATTGGAATCTGTTGAACTGTATCTTTCTGACAGAAGTGAAATATTGAGATTTCGTCGTATAAATTGCGAGATATGTCAAAATCAAATATTCGAAAAGTCGCTATGAAATCGTATATCGACCGTAACGGTTTATTTGAAATAATTAGATATCGGTTTTGAATTCGGATGAGGTTCTTTTGAGACGTAATGATAATTTAATTTTTAGAATTTTACTGAAATTTTTAGTTAATTAAATATGCAACTTTTATTTGGAGTATTTTGCACCCTGTATCGATATTTTGGGGATTCAAAATATGAGTCAAACTACCGATATTATTACGTCTTTGGGATCGTGGCACCTCACTGGACCCAACAATAATTTTATTTCTGTCCCTAGCTACTCAAACATGGATATAATTTTACGTAGCGCGCAGTACGTTAATTTTAAAAAATAATATAAAACGGGACTTTGCATTAAATGACATGCATGTTAGTCTTTCTATATATGTTCAAAATCCAGTTTAGCATTTTCATTTTTCACTTACACAGGGGGCGAGAACACTACTGTCAAGTATCAATAGTGAAACGTGTAAAACATACGCAAGCAGGGAGGATTGTTTACCCTTCACGCCCATGGCTTTTTAGACAGACAATTCAAGGCAAACAGCTACCCTGTCTTGTTCACACATGCCTACTTGCCTAGCACTTTCTATAACTTCACGCTGAAGTAAATTAGCCAACCCAAATAGCAAGCCTACTTTTTGGAACTATAACCTACCCTAGCATATACAGCGCAGCCAACCTATGTATTGGCAAACCAAACACAGCTACACGGTGAAATAAAAATACATATACCCTATTCTGTTCAAGCTAAAAAGCTTTTGACAGTTGACACTCACCAAAAGCTATGTACGGTTTATAAAGACATTTACAGTACGGTGGCATAAAACATTTAGGATTGATGCGTACGTAGAGGACTGAGCTGTGTGCGATTACTTGAAAATGGAGCAATATAAGCAAGGCGTTTTCTGGCCAGGCGAATTTGTTCTGCTTGCGTGCCAAGGTATTGAAAGCCTATAAATAGAGTCTTTCTCTTTTCCTGAACCCACACAGTCGCCGTTTCCACTTATAAAATCAAATACATTTCTCCACTAAAAACAGTCAAATAAAATCTGTTGCAACCCTCATCTCTTTGCTTAAATCGGGTACCAATCATGTGGGTTCGACCAACGTTGGTGAAGATCGGCAAATACTCCGGTCGCAAGTCTTACTGAAAAGGGTGCTAAATGGAAACAGCGGGGAGCGAGGCACAAACTGATCAAATGAGATGGACGAGCCTCATAAGGAGCACGCTGGATTTGGGTCCTTCGGTTTTAGCAGTTTCATAACAAAAGGTCCGGTCTGTAGCGCACTGAAAGGGAAGGTTGTGCATGCATAAATTGGCTACGTGGTGCGAATTAAAGTAGTAGTGGGTTTGGGTTTTGAATCTAGGAGCTGACATGCGGTTTGCCGCATGTATTAAATGATGGAGGGGGAGAGTTTAAAACGTGATTGAGGAGATGGATTAATGCATGGTATGAGTGCATGGGAGTAAGAATGGGGTGGACAACGTTACTTACTGTGAATAAAAGGGGTAAAGTAACATATGGGAAGGACATGATGAATGGAGGGAGTACGGTGTGTTAATGCGTGGCGCACTAGTGGAAGGGTATGGTTTTCACGGCTATGGGAATCATGAAAGTTGCTACGCTGGACAAGTTTGGTGTTTGTGAATGGAAGCGTAGAGGGTCGGGTCTGTAAATGCACAGAAAAATTGGGCTTGTGCACTACACGTTGGAACTTGGAAGCAAGGTGGAGCTTGCCTAAGGCACATGCAGCATGCATGTTCGGAATTGAGAGTCGTCCGTCACATTGGGTCCGTGTAAACGAAAGGTACACAATGAAGCTGGTCTGACAGAATTGAATGCTTGGTTTAATCGGTTAACGCAAATCGTTATTTAACGGTTAACGCGCCAAGGTGAGTAAATTCACTAACTCTCTTTTTATTTAAAATATTTTAATTATGTTTTAAATAAGGGTTGAATGCTGTGTGATGGTTGTTTAGGCAGATTATGGTTAAATTGGTTGAATTATATATCGTTGCATATATATATACACATCATTGGTTGGACTGATTCCATCGATTATAATATTTCCTAGTATGGAATCAGTGTTAATTGTTGACTAACATCGGTGGATGCAGGGAACCGGTTGGAGGAATCCAACCGGATTCCTGAATATTTATATGTACTGTGTGTTTTATATAGATGCACTGTTTGAACCCAAATGACTTTTGAAACCTTGTGTTAATATTAGCGTTGAATGGAAATTCAAACGTTATTTTGATTTAATCAATAGATGATATCGATTAAGAAAGTGGCAACAACCAACCAAAAATGTATCATTTGTTTTAACCGCTATTGTTTTACCAAAATCCCACCGTGTGCGAAGCACGTGTTTCACCATACTTACTAAATGATTTGGTGAGTGGACTCTTATATTGATAAAATTAATAAGTAAGTAGGCGGGGATTAACTTGATGATTAATTACAAGTATTTATTGTTTTAAGAACAATTAAATGAGATATTTACAAATAGATTATGGTTGATTTCATATTAAGTAAGATTAGAATCGATTATTGTTTATTTAATAGAAAATGAGATTATTTAGAAATAAATTATTATTTTTATAGTGATCGATACAAGTGAGATTATTTGGATTAATAAATGTTATTTATTCAAAATGAAAAGATTTGTTAGAATTATTTAGTGGGTTAATCATGGCTAAATATTTACCAAGCAAACTGTTTTGATCAATAATTGGTTATTTAGTTAAATTAGATTGGGATGATTAATCGAATGTAATAATTAACGAATAGTTGGTTTAGCTTAAATAAGATTTTAAAGTATAAGGGATTTGTCTAAAGAAGACAAAGCGAAGAGGAATGTTTAATAAGGGATTTGTCTAAAGAAGACAAAGCGAAGAGGAATGTTTAATAAGGGATTTGTCTAAGAAAGACGAAGCGGAGAGAAATGTTTAAAAATGGATTTGTATAAGCTAATGTAAATAACCGAGTTTTCAAAATGAGGATATGGCGTCATAAAATCATATTTAAAATATAACAAGAAGTACGGTTGACTGATTTTAAAGTATAAGGGATTAGAGTTACGAACTTATATCTATTCCAAGGTAAGAACGTCGTCGATCAAGGTCTGAGAGGTAATTAAAATACCCCAACTTGAAGGACTTCACAATTATCGAGGGAGGGTATTTGGTTTGTAACAGAAAGAGATGTTAAGATTTTTGTAACGAAAGGAGATGTTAAGATTTTTGTAACAGAAAAAGATGTCAAGATTTTTGTAACAAAAGGAGATGTTAAGATTTTTGTAACAGCAAAAGGATGTCAAGATTTTTGTAACAAAAAGAGATGTCAAAGATTTTTGTAACAAAAAGAGATGTCAAGATTTTTGTAACGGTAAGAGATGTCAAAGATCAGTATAAGGTGGAATATAGCAGCATATTTCAAGTATTTGAACTATAGCAATAAAACAACGCTGTTGACTAGGCTTAACCGTGACTGTTATGTCGAGATATGTTATAAAGAGGAATATTACAGCGTATGACGAGTTTTAAACTATAACGTAAATTAACGTTGTTGGCTAAGCTTAAGCATGATATATAGCACTACTCCCTAGGGATTGTAAACAGTTTGTTTTGGAATCCACTTATTCTAAAGTAATAAGTAGCGATGATTGTCCAAAGGAATATAAGAACGAGTAGTGGAGAATCGTTTCAGAAAATGATGACATCATTTCAGTGTTTGAAATATGATTAGAGTTAAATAACACTATTAGAAATGGGAACTATGATTCGATGATGATGAATGTTAAATAAAGGTACCCATGGTAGTGTGATGACAGTTATACATTTGAATGGATGTTTGTTTTTACTTCGATAGTTAAATAACCGACTATCGAAGTGTTTTGACCCTCGTTGTCAATTCGGAGAGACCGGTTGGATATTTTATCCGAGAACCACTCCGTATAGGCATAAGCGCTGCAAATTATGCTGAAGAAAATTGAAGACGGAATAAAATGCAAGGGTCGTCCTGTTCAGAATGGTGCTTTCTGTTTGTCCAGACCCAGGACAACTTGTATGGATGAATGCCTGACAGCGTATTCTTAGAAGATCACCTAAGACGTTCTTTTCAAGGTATTACGTCTGGTGGCGGAGAAATTCGTTTCTCTTCGCTTTTATAACCCGTAATATTTTTGAGAAGATCAACTAGTGATTTGACGGGTTTGACGATGTGGCATCCAAAGTGTATGGTGGCCAGATGTCCTAAAAGGTAAACGTAGCCTCAAACTTCACAACCGGGAAATGACAAAAATCGGGCAGGCAGCATGGCTATGTGGGTCGCTCCCATTAGGGTGTATAATCACCTATCTAGAGAAATTCCTTTTGTTTCTTAATCTATCGATTCTGCCCATTCAGGAACGGTGGTTTGAGTCCAACCGTTGGTGGTATACATTCGATACACTCAAGCGAAATGAGTGGTCGGTCATGTGTGGGCCGGGTTGCAAGACGTTCTTGTTGAACCCAGGTGTATTCGCCTCTAGAGATACATCATCGGAAGGTGGTCCCATACCTTGTCATAATTGGAATCCAATCTCCAATAAGCGCCTTGCGGTTTTTGATTTCATACTATATATGTAGAGCGTGAGATGCAAGCGTTCTACTATTTGGTTATTTATTTGATTAGACATTATTGTAATATCATTGGATTTTGATATCAAAATCGGTTTGGGTTATAGTAAGGTAAAAACCATCCGTATTTATGTGTTGACTGGTCTTACTATTATCCCTTTTCTTTCAAAAGATCTTTGAAGTTAAATCATATGGTTGGAGTTTACTCACACCAGTCCCATGACTGACCCAGAGTTTATTTTGTTTTGTTTTCCCTAAACTCTTGGGTGCCCAAATTTGTACGGGCAGTCAAGTGTTTCAGGCTTTACAGATACACTTGGAGGAGCTGAAGCCGAAGTCTTCATTATTGATTATTTAGAGTTATTTCCGCTGTGATATGATGTATTGTACTCTGATAATGGTATGGATATAGGAAACAGATTGTATTTCAAAGTTATGTTATATAATATATTTTATTCGTTCCGCTGTGAGATCCATGTTTACTCTGATTCTGCTCAGTTGTGTTCTCCTTCTTCTTCTTCTATTCTATTAGTTCTTTTTTTTCTATCTCACCCTCTAATTTCTTTCTATTAATGATTCGGTATTTTCGATGTCTGAACAGTCGACGCCGGGTTTTGTGTCGATTTTCGGAGTCGAAAATCCCTGGGTCGTTACAATCCTAACAAGCAATCAAACTCTAACCAGAGGTCTATTCACCAAAATTTTGGAATTTGAGAAGAAAAGTTTACAATGTAGTTCATGGATTTGCATGTCAGTGTTTTTCTATTCTACAGGTTTTTGAAACCCAAAGCTACCGTCTTAGCAAGCTAAATCGGTGTGAAACATCACTAATCCAAGGTGAGTGCACACGCGAACATTTAGCTTGTTTTGACTTATGTGTTGAGTCTATGGTTCTGTGTAGTTCTTTTGTTGCTCCTGAGAATATCTTCTGAAACTTTCTTGTTACGGTATCCAAGCCATGTGCGCCTATCTTTGAGTGCATGTAATTTTTCCACCTTGCATTAAAATCATGTCATATTGTTTTCAGGTAATAATAACCTGAGTATACCTTTGTTTTTCTTGCTTAAAATCATGTTCTTAATCAATCTGAAACTCTATTGTATCATGCGTCATAAGAACAAAGCAGGCATGTAATGCTTGGAAATTTGTGTGACACAAGGGTAACCCAGACCTTAGGGTCGACCATAAGGTTGACCTAAGGGAAATGATAGGTCGACATGTGTAATGCCCCGTATTTTTCTAGTATAATAATTAATTTATTTAATTATTCAAAATATTGGTTTGGTAATTTAAAGGTTGTTTAATTAAATAATAGTGAATATTTAATTTAATTAAATAATAGAGTAATATATTTAATTGCGAAATAGTCGGAAATAGGGAATTGACGATATAATGTGAACTGGACAATTCAAAAGATATAATTCAGTTTAGAATTGAATTACGATAACGAATAAAATTAATTAACGACAGTTGAGCAAATAATTATATTATAATTAAATTCGAGCTAGAAATGGCGCGGTAGTTTGCTATTTGGCGATTCGAACTTTAATTGAATATACAGAATCCGTTTTAAATCAGATTTCTGTGAAACAAGAAACGTTCGGAGCTGGTGAAGTATATTTTTCTAATGGAAGAGAAAAATCTGGATTTTGTCGTGTGGATTTTGATTTATTTCCAAATCAAATTTTAGAAAAGTCACTATGGAATTCCTTTGAAATTTATAAATAAATATTTATATTATAAAAGGAATTTATATATAAATCGAATATCGATATAACTGGGAATTTTGAAATATCGAGTTATAAATCCAACTGGAGTTGTACGGTATTCTATTATGAATATATACGATAATATTGAATTATTATTATTTTTTATTTAATTGTTTTTAAATATATTTATATATTTAAATGGGTTATTTAGAGCTTTAAAAATAGCCAGTTTTGAAAACGACCTCCGTTTTCGACGAAACCAATTTTGTTGGATCCGGAATATTAAATTATTATTAGATTCCAATTTTCGTGATTTATAGAATCCTTGTGTGGTCGTACGGATTTCTAATGTGAAGTACAATCAGTATTTTGATGGTTAAAAATATGCTGTGTGAGCAAACGGAGTCAGAATTCGACGAAACCAGTTTCGTTGGGTCTGTAATGTCGAACTGTAGCTGCATGTCCAGTTTTGTGATTTTTGGATGTCATATGTGATTACAGGAATTTTAGTGGACAAATAAAAATAGCGTTTGCTTAAAATTCAATATAATATTCAATTAAAAAAATATTATATATTTCCTATAAATACCCCTACAACTTTTCTAAACCTAATTTCTACCTCCCTCTAGTCAACAAAGCATTTGCACCTCCACAGAATAAGAACACAGCAAAATTCATGAGTTTTAAAAATCAAAACGAGATCAATAAAATCCAAGAAATATGTGTATGGAATCCCCATGTAATTCTCTTCCGTTTCGTGTCTGTTTGGTCTAGTGTGATGCAGTAGTGGAAGGTTCGACATTTATACAGTAAAACTAGGGTTCATGAAATCTTTGGTTTGGAGCATTGATTTGAGAAACGGAGTTCGGTTTTGGGATGTGGAGGTGAAACCGCACTAGTACGCTCAAACCTGGGGTGTGCGGTGAAGTTTTTGTTCTATGTTACTGGTGATGTCGCTGTCGGAGACGCGGACCATGGTGTTGTTGAGTTTCGCAATTCAAGTATGAAGGAGAAGAGGCTACGTAGAGGAGGGTAACGGTAGTAGTGGTGTTGGATTTCGGTGTGAGTGGACGGAGTTTGAGGGTGCCAAAGTTTCGGTAATGGCATTCGAAATGATGAGATAAGCGGCCTGTTTTAGGAAGAAGGGTGACTGTGTAAATAGGTTGCGGGTTAGTAGATGGAGTTTGGGCCGAGGGTTTTTGGGTAAGCCCATTTGTTAAAGGAATGGTTTTAAATAACTAAATTACTTGAAATGAAATAACTTTGTCATACGTTAACCAATTTCAGCAAAACAAGATTTGTCGGGATCGTATGGACGGACACTACCCAGTGGAACTGACTGGGAGTGGATTGGAGCTCGTTACGATTTATAGCGAAATAAATTGTCCGTCTGAGTCAACAGACGCAAATCGTTATTTAACGGTTAACGCGAAATGTGAGTAAAACTCACTAACTCTCCCCAGTTATATTTTTATAACGTATTTTTAGAATTGATAAATGATGGTTGTTTGCTATGTGTTGGCTGTTTGGTTGAACTGCTGGTTAATTGGTTGAAAATATAGATAACGATATAGATATAAATCGTTAATCGAATATTGATTCTGTTATCTGAATATTTCATATTCGTGTTATTTATGTTGATTAACATCTGTGGATGCAGGGAAACAGGTCGGAGGGACTTAACTGGGTTCCTCAATATTTATTTTACTGTTTTTCATATATTGTGATATATGATGTGATTTATAATCTGTTGTTGATTATGTGTGGTTGATCATTGTTATTTGGTACTTTTAAATACCAAAGGAAATACTGGAGTGTGAAAAGGCAAATTTAAAACTATAATTTGAAATAAAATATTTATATAAACTCAAAGGATTTTATATATAAAAGGAAATTTTCAAAGTGTATATTGAAATAAAAATATTCGTATAAAATCAAAGTATTTTATAAAAAGAAATGTATGAAGTGAATATGGGATTTTGGAACTTTATAAAATCAAATGGACTTATTAAAAGTAGATATTTGAAAACTAAATATAAAAAATTCTGTATGAATTTAACAACAGTTATTTGGAAGTTTGAAAGACCGATTTGGTTAAAATACTAAATGAAGGTAATAAGAAGTAAATAAAGAACTTTATTGAGTAAATATAATATTTAGGAAAACAAATAGAGTTGAAAAGGATATATTTGTATAACATTTACAAATAGAATTGAAAATGAAATATTTGTAAAACATTTACGAACAAAATTGGAAAGGAAATATTTGTAAAACATTTACAAATAGATTATAAATGGAAATAAATAGAATAATAAAAGTAATTATTTATAAAATAAATAAGATTTTATAAAAAGGAATTATTTGGAAAATAAATAGAAATATTTATAAAACAAATAGGGTTTTATAAAAAGGGATATTTGGAAATTAGATAGAGTAAATCAAATAGAGTTAATTGGTGGAGTTAATCGATTAGAGTTAATCAGTTAGAGTTAATCAATTAGAATTAACCAGTTAGAGTTAATCAATTAGAGATAACCAGTTAGAGTTGATCGATTAGAGTTAATCAATTAGAGTTAAATCGAATTAGAGTTGTTCAAATAGAGTTAAATCGAATTAGAGTTGTTCAAATAGAGTTATCGAATAAGGTTATTCGAAGAAGAGAATAAATCGAATAGAGATTTTTCGAAAAGAGGTTATCGAATATTAGTTATTCAAATAAAGTTAAAAGGAGTTAATCGAATATAGTTTATTCGAAAGAAGATTAATCGAATATAGAATCATTTGAAGAGAGTTAATCGAATGTAAATCATTCAAAGAGAGTTAATCGAATGTAAATCATTCGAAGAGAGTTAATCGAATATAGTTATTCGAAGAGAGATTATCGAATATAGTTATTCGAAGAAAGAGTTATCGAATATTAGTTCTTCAGAAGGAGTTGTCAAATAGAGATTATTCGAAAGAGAATTATACGTTGAATTCGACTATATCGAATTCGGGAAAGTAATATTTACTTTCCGTTTTTAATCAAGATTTACTTATTTATTAATAAATTAGTGGTTTAGTTATTTAGTTAAATTTAGGAATAAAAGTTATATTTTGAAGTTAGATATTTAAGAAGAAGGGATTATAACACTATAGTTATAATTAATGTTTTAAAATAAAGAAGTGGATTCATAAATAGTATCCGAGTTACGTAAGGAAGTTGGTTAAAAGATTTAAAAGGGTGAACTTTTTCTATTCTGAGGTTAGAATTGTTGTTCAGTTAAGGTCTGAGAGGTAATTATACCCCAACTTGGTTGACTTCGTTTTTAACTAAGGGATGGGTAAGGTTGGTTAAGTGAATTTAGTTAATGAGTGTAATGGTTTGAATTGGCTTAGTGATGTTTTATTTAAACATCTGTTTAAATCAAATGAAGGAGTTTTGGAAATGTTTTCCAAATAAGAATAAAAAATGTTTTCTAATTTAGAAAATAAGTGATGGAGCAAATACGGAAATGTTTCCAAAGATTAATAAAGTATATTTTCTAAATCTAGAAATAAGAATTTATGAATATATAAAAATGGGTAAATGGATAAATTAGTGATAATTTAATCTAAAGAGATAAATGTGGAATGATGATTGATCGATAGAATTTCCATCTGGAAATAATATCGTTGTTTGCACACATGTTTTTCTTTGATAGTTAAATCATCGACATCGAAGTTTTTGAACATTTTCTGTCATCAATACGGAGAGACCAGGATCAGATTCATTATCTGAAAACCACTCTGTATGGACGTTAGCGTTGCGATCAAATATGATGAAGATTATTGAAGATGGAGTTATGCAAGGGATATCCTGTTTACAGAATAGTGCCTTCGGTTTGTCCAGTCCCAGGACAACGTGAATGGACTAATGTCTGACAAAGTATATCTAACAGATCGCGTAAGTTGATCTCTTTAAACGTGCTTACGTTTGGTGGCCGAGGAACTCGTTTCTCTTAGCTTTATACCCTTGGTATTTTTGGGGGAAATCAATTTGTGATTTGGCGGGTATGACGATGTGGCATTCAAAATGAATGGTGGTCAGGTGTTCCAAAAGATACGTTATGACCTCAAGCGTCATCAACCGGGAAATGATAGAAATCGGGCAGGTAGCATGGCTAGGTGGGTCGTTCCCATTAGGGTGTATATCACCTATCTAGAGAAACTCCATTTCATTCTTTTATCTATTTTCGATGTTGTCCCTTTTCGGGAAATGATGGGTAGCTCCCAACCGTTGGTGATATACATTCGATATACTCAAGCGAAATGAGTGGTCGGTCTTGTGTGGGCTGGGTTGCAAGATGTTCTTGTTGAACCCAGTGTATTCGCCTCTAGAGATACACTATCGGCAGGTGGTCCCATACCTTGTCATAGTCGGAATCCAATCTCCAATAAGCGCCCGTGGTTTTGTTTGTATACTATATATGTGGAACGTGAGATGCAAGCGTTCTGCTAGATTGTTATTTACTTGTGATTAGACATTATTATAATATCAGAAAGGTATTGATTTCCAAAACTGTTTTGGGTTATCGTAAGGTAAAAACCATCCGTGTTTATGTGTGGATCGGTCTTACGATTATCATTTCTTTTGAAAACGGTTTTGAAAAGTTAAACCAAATGATTTGAGTTTACTCACACCAGTCCCATGACCGACTGTAATAACCCGAAAAATCTGGGCCAGTTTAAAATTTTTATTTTGGTAATTTTAGCGAATTTTGAAAATTTTAAATGAATTATTTTAAATAATATCGACGAGAAATTTATTTTGAATATAATTAGAACGTATATAATATATACGTCGCCGTTAGAATATAAATATTTATATATAATTATAAATAGAATTGAAAATGGCGCGGTAGTTCGATAATTTGATTTCAAACTTCAATTGAATGTACCGGGTGCAAAACAATCCGGATTTTAGTGAAACCAAAAACAATAGGATCTAATTGATAATATCTTTCCAACGAATCCGAAAAATCGAAATTTCATAGCGGGGATCAAAAGATATGTCCAGTTGAAAATTCTGAATAGTCGCTATGGAATTCAGGCCCTTAAAAATAGACATTTTGCAAACGACCTCGGATTTCGACGAAACCACTTTTGTTGGGTCTGTGATGTCAAATTATTGCTAGATTCCAAATTTCATAATTTTTCGAATCAATATGTGAGCGTGGCATAGGAAAACGCGTTTGACCAGTTTCAGTTGATTTTAATCGACTGGAAAATGGCCATTTTTCCGACGGTCTCAGAATTCGACGAAACTAGTTTTGTTAGGACCGTATCGTCAATACGAAGCTAGAAAATATTTTTCTGGAATTTTTCGAGTTAGTATGTGACCCCGGTAAATTGAAATGCACGCTCAAATTCAATATATAGAGTTATATGTTGATTTTAACGGAAACTGATCGAAACGATCGAATCAGCTTGCGATACATATCCCATTGTGTTCGGAATGGGGGTAATTAGCTATGGACGACAGGCGGTGGGCCTCGTTTAGAGGTCGTATGTAAAAGTCAACTTTTTGAATTAAATTATTAAATAAAAAAAATATTCCTCTCCTCCCCTTAAATTCCTCTGCCCCCCCCCCCTCTATTTTTCAAACCCGATTCAGACAAAACAGAAAAAAAAGAAAAGACGAAAGGGGGGAGGAGCGCCGCTGCTCCCCCCATCAGAGCGCCGCCGCGCCATCAGGCGCGCCGCCTCGGCGCTGGCCCCCTCACCTCCCCCTCCGTTCGACCTCCCTCCTCCATCTCGACCTAGCACGAGACCCAAACACCCCCACCAACGCGACCACTCCCATTTTCCCCATCGCGTGGACCCCGCCGATGCACCGCACCCCCTAACGACCGGACGCCACCTCCACCGCGCAGCAGCCCCCCGACCAAAACCCCTAGCCTCGCCTTCGACCTCCATGACCACCATCTCCAACCTGACGGGCCGCCTTAGCCCTCCTCCATTCGATTCTAGGTGATCTTTATTTATTTTTATTTCATAGGATTTATCGATGTTAGTTTCAGTTTTTAAGTTATAAGAGGTAGGATTTTTAATTTATAAAGATAAGCTTTTATTTTGAAGAAAAATTGAATTTTTATTTACAACAAAGACGATATTTTTATATTATAGAAGGGCTAAAGATATTATCTTTATGTAGTAGAAAAAGTAAAAATTCGATTTTTATATATTGAATAGCGAAGTAAAAATTCGATTTTTATATATTGAATAGCGAAGTAAAAATTCGATTTTTATATATTGAATAGCATAGTAAAAATTCGATTTTTATATATTGAATAGCATAGTAAAATTTTGATTTTTATATATTGAATAGCGAAGTAAAAATTCGATTTTTATATATTGAATAGCGAAGTAAAAATTCGATTTTTATATATTGAATAGCGAAGTAAAAATTCGATTTTTATATATTGAATAGCGAAGTAAAAAATTCGATTTTTATATATTGAATAACATAGTAAAAATTCGATTTTTATATATTGAATAGCATAGTAAAAATTCGATTTTTATATATTGAATAGCGAAGTAAAAATTCGATTTTTATATATTGAATAGCATAGTAAAAATTCGATTTTTATATACTGAATAGCGAAGTAAAAATTCGATTTTTATATATTGAATAGCGAAGTAAAAATTCGATTTTTATATATTTAAAAGCGAAGTAAAAATTCGATTTTTACATATGTAGTGACTACGGGCAGCGAAAGCGACAAAAGGCGAGAACGGCGATGATTTCTCTAAATGAAGTGGCGTGGAATTGGGATAGCTATCGATGAGAACTTCTCACTCTTCAATTTCTTTTCTAGTTTTACATATATACTAGGATGCAGACGGTGTTTAGTAGCACCCGACACCCGTCATCCACAGACCATGGATGGCTTGTTTGTTTAATTGTTTGGTTGTGTAGTTGGTTAGATTATTTGGTTTGAATTGAATTGTTTGGTGAAATGAATGGATTTGATTGATGTGTGAATGGCGTGGGCCTTCACTAGACCGGGGATAAGGCTAGGCCTCGTCCCGTTTCTAGTATCGTGTCGTTATGCCACCGAAATTTTCTAAAATAAGTTAGAAAAATAAAAATATCATTTTTATTTTGTAAATGAACTGAATAGAAATTCATGTGTTGAAATAAAATATTTTATCGTTAAAAATATAATTTTTAACGTGAATGTGAATAAATAAATATTCATTTACAAACCGGACGGTTTGTTTATGTACACCTATTTGAAGGACATTGATTGGGACGATAAATTTTACACATCGCCCAACTGCACGAATAAAATCTGTGTTTGATTGTTTGAAACCCCACACGGGTGTTGGGATGAAATTTGAAGTTCACTCATCCTGATTGATTAAATATGTCGATCGATTGATTGACAGGCTGTTATAAGCGTTAGATATCTATATTTGATGCTTATACAGTGTAGTTCACTTTGGTTGATGGTTGATTATTTATCGTTGCTATTATATACATGTGTTGTATAGAATCCATATAATTAACTTTGTATGGTGATTGATTGGGCCTCATTCCAATTTAGAAAATAAAGAATATTATAAAATAAAGGTTCATTTGTTGACCGTACTCATCCGTTGAGATTAGTCATGTGTTGAACGAAATATTTTAATAATAAAATTTACATCTTTATCGATATAAAATAAAGGTTCATGTGTTGACAGTACTCATCCGTTGAGATTAGTCATGTGTTGAACGAAATATTTTAAAAATAGAAATATTTGAAATAAAATATTTTAAAAATAGAAATATTTGAAATAGAAATATTTGAATAGGAAATATTTGAAAAAGAGATATTTGAAATAGAATATTTGAAAATAGAAATATATAAAGCCGTGTCGATTAGAGATGAGCTATTTTGACGCGAACGATATTTATATCGATTATATTTGAATTTAATTTAATTAGAAAACGAATTTAAATTGAATCGAATAGAAAACAAATTTGAATTGAATCGAATAGAAAACGAATTCGAATTGAATTGAAAACGAATTCGAATTGAATTGAAAACGAATTCGAATTGAATTCAAATCGAATTGAAATTTGAATTGAATAGAAATGAATTTTAAAACGAATTTATAAGGAAAAATTCAATTTTGATTTGATTTGAAATGGAAGTTGAAATGGTTTTTGAAACGAATTTAAAACGATGTATATAATTCGTTTTAAATAGAAATCGACGAAATATATATTATATATATAATATAATGGCCCGAATAGAACGCGTCGCGCCGCGACAGTTCGTGAATTTCGACCATGTATTTCAAACGGACATTACGGGAGATCCGACCGTCGGATTCTCCTAAAAACCGGAACCGTTGGGTTCGTATCGAAAAGAGCTTTCTAACGAATATTTGAAATTTGAAATCTAATGGTTGGATTTGGAGATACGTCCAAATCAAATTTGAAAAAGGTCGCTGTAAGTGCAGTTCGATGGCTGTTGATGGAAATCGACTGTACGGGCCTTGATAAAATTATTAAAAATAGTAAAAATTAGTGACAAATCAAAAGAAATGATTTGGGAAAAATTAGGATGAAAAACTCCATATTTGAAAAGATAAAAATAGATTTTTATCGAAATGAACTAGTTTTGAACTGAAATTAAAACCCATTTATTTTTAAATAAATAAATTGGATTTGAATTTGGTTATAAACAGAATTGATTTGTGGGTTTATCGTGAACGGTGTTTTAAATAACATTTGTTCTTTAACCCGATAATAAATAGAATGTGATTTGGGTTTGTCGTGAACTGTGTTTTAAATGACATTAGTTCTTTAACCCAGTAAAAGGAGTTTTTAATGAATCTGCAATTAGATTGAAATGTGAATTGACAATCTGAATTATCAAATTTGGAAAAAATGAGCGAGAATGGAGTATCGCCAGTTTTTTTCCAAAGCGAATAGCTAAATCTTTAATTAGATTTGAACGTGAAATGGTAATTAATTTTACCGATAACACCGTGGTTTTAGATATGGAGTATTACCAGTTTTGCTTCATGGGATGAATAGGTTGGGATTGGGGAATAAAATAAATAATTACTTCGGTGTGGTTCGCTAATCTCGACTAGTCTTGAAAAACCATAATGTGGAATTGAAATGACATCCAAAGGAAGATTAAAGGATAAATTTTAAAGAATTTATCTTGGATAAAATTAATGGGAACCTTTCCCTAAGAATGAGGAATTGGAATGAGGCGTATGTTGTGTTTGTGTAACATTTGTTTTTAATATACGCGGGTTGTTCGGAAAGGCCGGGTTTATACACATTCTGAATAACCGATTCGACGATAAGTCGAAGATGAAGACGGTGGTTGAAGACCGGAAGTCTTCACATCGTTTGGGTGATTACTGATGATCTTGATTGGGCTGTACACCCAAGATGAGGGAACCAGTTGGTGTTCGTCCAGACGTACTTGGAGATGGATGGATATGCGAGGAAAGTGCCTCCGGTTTCGTTCAGACCCAGAACAAACTTGTAAATGGATTGTGTGTCTGACATTGGATTTTATTCTGTGTTGATTGATTTCTGTTAAATATATATATGTTTGGCGGCGGAGAATTTATTCTCTTGCTTAACGCCATTCTCTGAGACGTACGAGCTTAGAGGTTATATATCGATAGATATCAATCGCATGACATGAATTGCCTGTGTGGCACGCTGAGTCGCATCGATCAAGGCTTCTATTGAAAAGAAAAGTCTTGTGGTTGATGATCAAAGCACGGCCTTTGTGGCGTAGCTTTGTGTATAACGTGAATTCGCTAGCCTCACACCTCGGTATGAGTTAAAAAGGGGATACGGACGGCAGGGAGAGCACGACGTTTATTTCTAGCTTTGGTGGTGTCAGTGACTTACCAGCCCTGACATTTATATACTTTTCACCTATGTGGTTGTTGGATGAGGCGCCTCGATTTTAGGTCTGTAAGGACCGGGAAACGTGTGTTTAGGAATTGCCAATCCTCTAACGTAAGTGAGGACTGGCCCTGAAGATCCAGGGTTGCCCAGAGTGCGTAGCCCTGTGGCATTTGCTAGAGTGTCTTGAACGCGGAGAGGAGCTTGCCCCTTGCCTCGACTCATGACGGAAATCCAATTTCCAATACGTGTATTGTGGTTTTAATTGTAGAACTAGTATGGCGACATAGTAGATGGTAGCTATGCCGTCTATGATTGATATTTATGATTGAAATTGTTTTGACACTATACACCTATAATAGTATCAAATAATGTGTTTTAAACGTATCAAGCATGCTTTGGCTGTTATAAGGGAAAACCCTATCCTCCGGCTTGCGTTGCATTGTGTGATGGGACCTGGGTCTTATAACAACTTCATTTTTCTTTATTTAGCGTTGCGCTGTTTGTTCTATGCACTGGTATTCTTGGGAGGAAACCCGTTCCGTGTTACGGCGTGGTCCCTTGATTTACCTAACTTTAAAATCAATATTAATAACTGTTTTAGTTCTCACACCAGTCACATGACTGACCTGGAGTTTATTGTTTTAACCTAAACTCTGGGTGCCCCTATTTTCGACACGGGCAGCTAGTAGTTTTGGTTTTGCAGATTTATATTCACAGGATCCTAGTATACAGCTGGAATGATATCCGGAAAGCTCTGTATCCGTATATCACCTTCAGTTGTGCTTTGTATTATTTTCCGCTGCTATGTAATTTATTGTAATCTCTGATATTTATCGAATGTAATTTATTCATTTATACTCTGTATATTCTTGTATTCTGATGGAATTGTTGTAATAGCAATGAAATGTTCTTCCGTCTGCGTTCTATTTTGTCCTGTTCTCAAACGATCAGGGGTTTCGAACGGTCTAGATCGGTTTAACGACTGATTCGGATCGAGCGAAATTCCTTGCCGTCACACCGACCCAGAGTTTATTTTGTTTTGTTTTCCCTTAACTCTTGGGTGCCCCAAATTTGTATGGGCAGTCAAGTAGTTCAGGTCTTTACAAATATACTTGGAGGAGCTTGAAGCAGGAGGCTTCAGGATTAAATAGCTATTGTTATTTCCGCTGTGTGTAAGTGTTGTACTCTGAAAAGGTTATTGTATATATATATACTGTTAGATTGCAAAGTTATGTTATATATATTATATTTATTCATTCCGCTGTGAGATTTGTATTACTCTGATTCTGTTCTATGGTGATCTTCTTCTTCTTCTATTCTAATTTTTCTATCTTATCTATCCTCACCCTTTAACTTCTTTCTATTAATGATCAGGTATTTCCGATGTTCGAATAGTCAACATGGCAGTTGTGTGTTGATTTTCGGAGTCGAAAATCCCCGTTCGTTACAACATGGCTTGTGTAAAATTAGTGTCAGGTCGAACCCCTTTTCTCCCTATTTTCTGTGTTGTTTTGCTTCTTGGTTTCTAGATGTTTGTGATGGATTTTGCTACCAAGTTTAAGTTGTTAGGGCTTTATGTATGTAATGAAAATTGATGATTTATGTAGCTTGAATTTTCTAGCATATAAATCATGCTTCTATAAATACAACGCTTAATGTGCTCGTTATTAAAGAGTGTTAGAGTCATTTTTTTATGTTAATTAGATTGATGTTGATAGTGAATCTACTCCTAAATTGTCTCTTAGTCTCATATTTGTATTCATTTTAACATTGTTAGTTTTCTTTTAATTTATAATCAACAATTTCACAGTTTGGTTTAATTTGATTGAATAGAATTTAAAATTATTCTTTCCCTGAGGATCAACTCGTATTCGCTAACGTACTAACAATTGTATGCCGTGCGCTTGCGGTTTATTTCAATATTCACGACGATTTTCTAATTCATAGAATATTCGTCATCGAACAAGTTTTTGGGGCCATTGTCGGGGAAAGAATTTAATTTTAGTTTTATTCCTCGAATTAATTTTCTTATTAGTTTTTCTAAAAAAAAAAAAAATTGTGTGTTGTTCATAGTTTGTCTGTTTTTTTTTGATCTTTTGTTATTACATTTTGTGTGTGCTTGTTTGTGTGTTCGTTAAAAAGAGAAGTTTAAAAAAAAAAGGTTGTGTGTTTTGTTCCATTTTGTGTTTTGTTTTACTTTTGTTTGTGTGTTTTTTCTTTTCGTTTGTGTGTATGTGTGTTGATAGATTTCATATTGTGTTAGTTCTTTTATTTCCTCTCTCTTAAAAAAAAAGAAATATACATTTGCCTTTTGTCTTCAATCTCTTTCCCATTTTTTTGTTTTCAATTTCCTTTATTTCTTTCCCTTTTTCTTTCTCTCATTTATTTCTTTCCTTCCCTTTCTCTCATTTATTTCTTTCCTTTTTCTTTTTCTTACAAATAATTAAAAAAAATACTGCTTTCCTTTTCTTCCCAAATTTTCTCTCCTTGCCTTATTTCTATACCACATATCCTCTACACCATTTCATCACCACCACTTCTGTCATTTTTCTTTCACCATCTTCTGCTTCTCAGTCTCTCACTCCTGATACAACTCCTCCTTCATTCTCATCTTCACTATCTCCTACTCCATACCCAAACATCCTTCAATTCCTACATCACCTCTTCATACAATTCCTACATCACCTCTCATTTTTACTCCCTATTTTATTTTTCTTTTCCCTTCTTTCATTTATTTCTTGACTGCCTTCCTACTTTTTCTTTCTTGTAATTATATCTTTCCATTTTTTTTCTCTTTTTTTCTCTTTTACTTCTTTCTCATTCTCCTTCTCTTATTTATCTCTTTCTTTTTTCTTGCCCTCCCTCTATAATGTTCCTCTCTTCTCGACCTTATTCCATTCACAATCTTTTATAAACCAACCTCCACTTAACCTTCTATTCTCTCTACCATTTCTTACACCATTTTCTAAACATCCATCAAAACAATTCTCATTCACAACCAATTCTCCAAATCCATCTGCCATTACCACTTCATACAAAATTACAACCAACCGTCATCAATTAACCCCCTCCTTCCTACAAGCCACCCACAACAACAATTCTTCTACCTAAAAGTTCTTCCAGACTTCTTCCTGATCCTCAGCCATAGCCACAAACCGCAAAATTAATTCAATCGATTTTTTTTAACCAAAACAGTTCACATCTCGCAACCTCAAATTGAAGACGCAAAATTCCCACCGCAACCACAAACCACAACAACCCTTCACTCCACCACATCTTACATCCACAAGCTACCACCACATCATCCCAGTTTATACCACTTCAACTCCAAAATCGCCAACACACCTCCATCGTTTGTTAGGCAGTATGTAGCTGAAGAGTAAAATGCCCCCAAAGCCCCATTAGGCCACCCAGTATGCACACAATCTTAAAACTCACTCACTATGTAGCTCTTTCCTTTGCAGGTATCTAGTCCAGCTTCAAAGTCTTCACCTTTACTCCTCCAGTTCTTGCACCCACACCGCATGTAACCACTTTTGATCTATGTTGTTTTGGACATCGCCAAATTTTGTAGTACGCACGCAAAATTCTTCCGTGCTCTCCAGTTCCAACTACATAAGCCAACAAGCAGTTTTTCACTGAAAGTAAAGGCAAACCAATACATGTTATCACAAATTAATATTATTTACTGCCTAAAATTTAATTTAAGCAAACAACGAATACCACAAATATATCTCAAAAAGTTTATTGTTTTAATGGTTAAAGAGTTACATATCTCTACTGAATGTTTGAATTTTAGCAAGGAAAGATAATATTATGAAAACCTAATAGACATCAATCTGTCGAGTTCACCTAAATATCAAGATATTGCCTTGATATAAAATTGTTCATTAGTCAGTCAGTTCATATATGGAATCAAATACTGAAATCGCAATGACTAATCACTAAATTTTTCAAACTATTACAATTATATATGCACGCCAATATATGAATTGAAGAATATATTTTTCCTTATGCGAGTCCAATTGTCCAGACATTGCAAGTGATAACATCAAATTTTTCTTTTTAAAATATTCATTGTTAAAACATACTCGAATTTGACTATGAATAACTTTGTCTGAATGCATTTCCATTCATAAATGAAAGACATAATAGGGAATTAATCAAGTCGGAAAGGATCTTTGTTCACATAACATTGAGTTTCTACATATTATTTTGTTAGACCATATTTAGAGAAAAATACAGTTAAACAGTGTGAAGTTCGAATGATTTTTCATCAAAATTTCTTCATCTTCTTTCTACATAAGGAAAAGTAATTAACTCATCAACATTAAGTAGAAAATAACTATATATGGCTTAATTGATTGATGTATGGAAGAATATAACTATTTATGGCCTAAATGATTCAACGGATTAGGCAAAAGTCTCACGATAGAATCACATTCATGAGATTAGAAAACCAAACAATACTTATTTAGAAAACCGAGCGATGCTCTGTTCTAAAACCGAGTGACGCTCGGTTTTTATACCTAAGATAAGATCGAATTTTTTAACTAAGCTATAAGATATAAAACTGAGCTACGCTCAATTTTCTAATCGAGCTAAGCACATTTTCATAACTGAGCGAGCCTCAGTTAGAGAATCGAGCTAAGATCAGTTATAACACTAAGAAAAAGTTCAATTAATTTAATTAGTCAAATATTAATAAGTATTTGTTAAGAAGTATTACAGTATATTTTAGTCTATTAAAATATCAAAATTTATGAACTATATATGCTGCTTAAATTCTATTTTAGGGAAAATAATGTTAAAAAATTGGTAAAGAAGATTTTCACCAATTATCACACAAGAAGTAATTGGAAGCATTGCTCATAAATATGTTTAATATCGAAGTCATCAGCTGGTAATATAATATTGATTCATATATAATTTTGTACATTTTTATGTTTCATATATTAAGATTAAAATATGCTAAAAACCATCGTATATAACTACATTAACAATCAGTCATGGCTCAGGCATTTTGCTCAAGAGATTTCTGTATGAAGTTATCGGTCATGTATAAGGAATCAGTTTATGATTGTTAAGATATTATCCAAAATTAGAAACAAGAATACTTTGTAAGCAATACAGCTACAGCAATACACACCGTCAATAACTAACTCTATTTCAAATCCAATCATTTTATTTTCAAGAAAGAAGCACATTATATTAATTTATGCACACTTCACAATTTACATAAACAAAGAGCATTAATCAAAAGCATAGCAGCTTTTATATCTCAAAATGCATTTCCAACAAACAATCACGATAAAAGCTATGGCCATTGATTTTCGTACAGAAAACATATGGATCATTGATGCCTAGATGCAATGCCTTTTGATTTTTTATTTTCATCCATGGATTAAAAAAAATAAAACAATATAAAACTGAAACCGTAATGACAGCCAAATGTCATATTCCTATTATATTGCGTACATAAAACATATGGATCATTGATGCCCATAAAACAATATAAAATTGAAACCGAGCAGTCTTTGTTTTTTCTACTATAAGTGCTATATTAGGAATTTAAGATTGTTGGTGCTCGATGTCTTGGAGGTGGAACCTTGGCACAACGGTAAGGTCACATGGCTAGTGGCCTTAGCGCCCAGGTTCGAATCCGGAAACAGCATCTTCACAGTGCGAGGGAAAGACTACGTACTATCGAACTCCCCAGAGCCCAGTATCGTACAGAAAGCCTCGTGCACTGGGTTCCACTGGTGCTCGATGATCTTGAATTATTATATTACATAGCTAGTTGCCACTTGATTAGTACACATATAGCTCATTCTGCAGTACAGATATTGGGACATAGGAAATAACAACCACAAAAACCAAACATTGAACTACTAATCTACTAATGATTCTCATTTTAAATTTAACTTAATTATCCAAAGATCTGATTGATATGCAAATAGAATAGATCAAGTCATACTGAACTTTGAAAAAAAAAACTGAAAAAATCATTACAAAAATAGAGATAAAAAGCACAGTTTTCTCAATTTAAAGGATTCTGGATAAAAAGAGGTTTCTGAATTAAAAGCGAAAAAAGTGAAGAAAATATTTTCTCTATTCAAAACAACAAATAAACCATATTCAAAACCTCGTATTATTACATGCACAACATAATTTCCACTTTATATTGAATTTTGTGTAAGAGAACAAAGTAACTTTGAGAATAATTGTACAGAAAAAATGAAGCCAGAATTTATACTATGAATTTGCATGTTTCATTGGAAAACAAGTTAAATGAAGGATAAAGCAAAAAATATAACTGTAATTCCGGAAGGATGACGGAGACACAAACTAAAACTTAGTGCATACATAACGGCATGGAGACCAAATTTTAGCAATTACAACAGTGAATTGATTATCAAACAAATAAATTTAGAACTAACACCACTGTCCTATGAGCAATAAGAACATCAATTGAGAGGAAATAGAAATCGAACCTGATGTTGCTCGGGGGTATGAAGCACGAATCCAAAAAATCTCAAGATCCATCATTTTCTAGTGATGTGCCACGTAGTGTGTTGAGCTGTCCCTTAATATCTCCTTGTCTGCGCCCGGATATGCTATCGATATCGTTGGAGGTGCCGGCAGATGCTGTCGATGTCGCTATACATGGAGAGAGAAGAGAAATTCTACTTTGGAAATAAAGGGATAGGTAGCCTAGGAAGGGATAAGTGTGAGATAATTAAAGATGCACAAAATCACAAAGGTAACTATAAATGAGCTATTTGTGAGCTGGTCATCTATTATAACATTTAATTGGGTTGGGAATCAGAATACATTACAAACTTTATACAAGAAACCATTTATATTTTATATATCCTTAGACTTTTTTAGAATTTATAACATTTATAAGTTTTAGATATGGAAAAATGTAAATGTTGCTAAATTATTGATTTGGTGTAGTGTTAGTAAGTAATCCAAGTGATTGTTACGTGGACGCATCCCAATTGAACTCAACTTGACCTAAAATATAACAATATGTTAATGAGAATTGAGTATGAAAAGAACATTGTTCATGTACATCAAAGCAAGAGCTTGGGACACATACGACATCAAACTTGGATCATAGATATAAAGGTCGAACTAATTTCATACCTAGAAGCAACCTATAAACACAACTGCAGAACTCATTTTGCATTTAAATTCGTATAAGGTATGACAAATAATGCAGAAAATTTACCTGGAAATGAAACCATTAATTCACCTCCTAAATCAATAGTGTTAGTACGATAATCTTTAATCCACAACTTTCACTTCCATCTCCTATTGAAGAAAAACATGATGATCAATCTCTGAAATTCCCCAAAATAAGAATCACAATGGATCCCTAGGTACTGAAATTGAATGAAAACACTATTAGGTCAAAAAAAATTGTCGTTAAATTTGTCAATCTTTTTATTGGGAGCACCATTCTGATATATTCTGCAATTGAAAGTGTGAATCTTGATAGCTTGGATTTATCCAAAAGCAAATCACTTGTATAAAAGAAACATTGTTTAACATATCCATCTTTGGAAAGTAAATATTTCAAAATACAATAAACATTGTTTAACATATACTTAGCCTCCAAATCACGTTTAGCTCAATATTTGAACATTTTTTTCCATGGTGCACTAAACACATCGGTAATGAACTACAAATACACACAAAAGACGTATTTAATAACAACCACTAAGTGTCAAGTTTCTACATTCTCTGTATATCCACTGCTCATATGTGCTCCACTGTATCCATCGGAGCCAACGGTGGAAGTCTCATATGCCGGGATCCCGATTGAACATCCTCATCATCACCCATCAAGCATATAACCTGATATTAGCAAGCACATGTTGTAACAAAAGGAATCTCTAATATCATGTGCTAAAAAACCATATATATGTCACGATCAATTTTAAATATCCAACCGTGTGGTGTGGGACTATTGTTCAATACAATCAACACACATACTTCATTCCAATGCGAGTCACACCTAACGATCTCCAACTTGACGAGCATTGCTCAAGTCAGCTTAGAGTTACAACGGAGTTCTCTTTGCAGTTTGTCAGGCTTTCACCCTAAGTTTTCGTAAGCAGTTTAGGCGGGCTACTTACTATCGTATCTCTACCTTGAAGAGCATCCCTTGCTCAAGTCCCTTTGGAACCATGCTTTGGTCACACTGCACATACTAGTCTCCTTGAACCATGGATCCTTGATACCATGTTGAATTTCTGCATTCCATGCATACTCGCTTCACCATGTCTACCAGGGTCAACGGTCAATCGACGTCCCGAATGAACATCCACCATCACCACCCATGGAGCATATAACCTAGTATTGGCAAACACATATTGTAACAAAAGAAATCTCAAATGTTACGTGCCACCAATATCATATATATGTCATGATCTCTTTCCAATATCATACGGTGTAGGACTTTATTCAATTCGATCCACGTACCCACTGCATTCCAACGCGAGCCACATCTAACGCTAAGTGACTGCTATAGACTAGTTTTTGCTAAAAGCTTGCATTTTACAGTTAAACTTCTTTATAGTTTTAAGATGTTACTTTATGCTTAAAAAAAGGATTCATCGGTTAAACTTCTTTGAAAAAAATATGTCTTAATTCTTAAAAATAGAATCTCACAAATAAACAGAATTTACAAATTCATTGTCTATTGATTAGTTGTATAAATAAAAATTCAAACTAACAAAACATATTAGATGTTGTAACTTAGAAATAAAAATTTACATTAAGTACACATGATTTCAACATAAAAACATGGTTAAATATTTGTGCAAATTTTTCTATCGAATATGTTAAATCATATATAATTTTAGAAAAACAATTCACGCGTGAAACATGTGTTTTCATCACACGCAAAGCGCTTGTCGTAACGTTCATAATAACAAATGACTTTTTACAGCCGTCAATTCAATATCCAAAAATACAAAAAAATTCTGCTTTCTTATTAATTCCAAAAGTTCTTCATTCTTTCCTTGATTGTCTCTAGATATTTAATTAAAATCTTCAATATTTATTCATTATTGTAATCATAACAATATATATGACGGTTTCCTCTTTTATTGTTTTACATTTAAATACCAACATTTAATAAAATTTATACTGTAAATATTTATTTCAGGTTTTGCAATACTATTTGACTATTAAATACATATTTAAAAAGTAACTAGGTGATATTAAGTTAAAACCATCCAAATAAACAACAAATAACAAATATCTGTTAACTAATCTAATAAATTTTGAAATATGGAAATTCAACATGTGTATCACATTTATATTGTCAAAATAGTAAAGCTAATTTTTATCTCATGTCCGCATAGTTTAGAAATTCGACAATTATATATAAATTATTAAAATGTTGTCATTTTACCTGTAAATATCAACATTCAATAATTATTTGTCGACTTCTCCTAAATTTTTTTATATTGCTTTACATTCGTGTTTATCAACTGGTTTTAAATTTAAACATTCTAATAAATCTAATTAATAAATATCTATCTATTTTTTTAGCTAATAAATCATAAAAACGACAATTCATTAAGTGTACACATTCAAATGGACAAAAATGGTTAATTCAATTTTTCATTCAAGTCCACATATTTAAAAAATATAAATAGTTGTTTCTAATTATCTTATATCGTTATACGCAAGATTTTCAAAATGAGATTCAAATCGTAAAATTCAAACTATGAATCGAAACGGGATTTAAATCGTAAATCGTAGATTCAAAAAACATATTTTTTAAAATTTGCACACACATTGAAATAAATTTTGATGTTTAAGCTTCTACATCTAAACTTAAAACATCATTTTCTCTCTTGTTCCAATTTTAATCTATTTTATAATAATTAAAAATTGAAATTGTAGACCCAAATAAGTATATGGAATATATTAATTTGGATTGAATGGTATTTATAAAGTGTGGTATTAGCTTGGTTTGAATCGCAATATAAATCGAATCGTAAAGAGAGAGACTTGATTTAAAATGGGATTCAAATCATAGGATTTTAATTTTTTTGATAAAAATGATTATACGTTCAAGTTCATAAACTTTCTTTGTAATCTTTTTTTCTATTTTAAGTTCTAATTTATTACATATAAAAATATATGCAATACTTGCTTTGCAAAAATGGTATATCACTAAAAACATATACAGTGTTTTTCTTTCTAAAACTGGTACGTAAAGTGGATTCGGTTATTAACAAAATTTATTATAAATAAATGATAAGGGTTAATAATATTGGAAAATAAATAAACTCAGTTATTATTTTTTGTAAAAAAGTGAAATTTCTATTATTTAAATTCATAATTTCCGTTAACCAATGGGCAAAAAGTTTCCTACTTTTTGATTGAAAATATTTTTCTTTTGTATTTCATTGCCTTTCTGAGGTAAATGTTAAATATATTTAAAAGGTTCTATTACAAATTAAAATTACTATGTTACGAAGAAACAGATTAAATATTTCTTTTACATAACTAAAATGACAACATGATCCATATCCTTTCATATCTTATTTTCATTAAATACTTTTTAGTTATTAAGAAAATATTTTGTTTATCTCTTTGATAATATCATATACTTATTTTCAAAATATGTGCTACAAAAAAATTAATGCATTAAAATAGATTGATTCTCTGTAGTTTAATATTTAAGTATTTTCGTTGTTATCTCAAGTAACATTTTAAATTCAATCAATACATATTTTTCTTTAAGTAAAATACACAAAAAACTAAATGTCAGCTTCAAATTGATATGCGTGAATATTTGTCTATATTTTATAAAAACATCGATTTCAAAATTAATTAATGGTACTAATATTCATTTTTACCATTCTATAATGGATCCATAATCTGTGTTTCAGTGTTTTTGGTTTATTGGAGATTTTATTTGTGGATTTAAACTCTTATCAGAGTTTGGTGACTTTATGAATCCACGATTTAGTGTTTTTAGCGAATTTGTGGTACGTGATTTTGTGTAGTGACTATCAGACATCTAGACATATAATGTGTTTGATATTATATCGTGCATCATTCTGAATTGATCTTGAAGCAACCGTAGTAGTGTATTGAGTAAGAATTAAATATTTCAAAAAAAAACTCGACATGTTTAATACTTATTCTATACAATATTATTAATGGTCTCTCCTATTATGCCCCATTCTCTGTATCAGCAGACAGTATTACTAGTTAATACTCTTTGCTAATATGGATCTCGGGGCGGGATGTCGCAAATTTTCTTAAAAGATATTGAATCTTGTGAAATAATAAGTCAATATATAACCTCTTTTACCAAAAATTCTAAAAAATAGTAAATCAATATGAAACTCATTTTTATCAAAGAAACAATAATATTGTTTTTATTCAAATGTAAAAATACGCTATATAAAAATTACTTAGAAATAATGTAAATTCAATTTATCTCATTTATCCTTACATTTTCACCATAAATTGCATAACAAATTATATTCTAAATATATTTAGCACATTATTTTTATGCAATATATCGTGTGCAACACACGGTTTACACACTAGTACCATTATAACAAAAAAGCAAAAGATAAGATGCAGTTCAAAGTAAAATAAATAAGAAAAACAAAAAGAAGAATATTGTTATAATCAAAACAAATAAGAGTTATCAGAAAGTAAATACAAAGTAAAAACAAATGAAAAATCCAATTGCAAATCAACAATATCAAGTTTTAGAAGCAAGGACAAAATTAAACATCATCTATTCACTCAGAAGAAGCACAAAATCGACATTAAGGTGAGGATGAGATTGATCCAAGAAAGAAATCAAGTGAAGGAGACTTGTTTTCTGTTAAACAAAAGGAATAAGGTGAGGATGATGGATCGGAAAATGGGCGATGGTGTGGCAAGGTAAACCAAACCGCTGTGACTTTAAGGTTAAGAAGTGGACAGAGAGGAAAAAGAAATCAAAACAAACCGCTAGTATAAAAAGGAGCAACGCTTCAGTTTAGAATTTGAGGAGGACTGAGAGCCAAGAATGCCCTACTCAATTGTTACAATATTATACACACACATACATATGAGCGCGGACGCTCAATGAACCCCATTTGGAAGCACCTTGAAACTTCATTTTCAGCGTCTCATTTATTTTTAAATAAGCTAGTGGAAAGAGAAAGAGTTAGTAAAAAGTGATAGAAACAGTATGTCTAGTGAAAATCAGAAAGGTTATAGCGTTGCTGCATTGTTTAGGGTGTTGCCGATCTTATATATGCGCGCACACACACACACATCATTTCTCATGCCAAAGTAGGGGTAAGCAATATTCGGTTCAAACAGATTAACGGACGGTTCATTTCAATCGGTTCGATTTTAAAACTAAATCAGTTTGAATTCGGTTTGCAAAATATATTTTTTGGTTATTAGTTTAACTGAATTAACAAAACTTTCCATTTATTATCTAATTTTATGGTATTGTGATATTTTAATTATTAATTTAGTTATATAATACAAAGGCATTTGTTACAAATAGATCAAATATTATCATAAAAATAAAATTTATTATGTAAAATTACTCCAAACATGAATTTGTGTTTTACCTTTAAGTGAATCCATCGTTTGAATAATAATGCATCCTTCAAGTTCAGTTAAATCGGTTATCGACCGAATTAACCGAAATTAATTTAGTTTAGTTCAGATTGGTTTGGAAATTTTTTAGCTCTAATTCGATTTGAGTTTTTTACCTCCAAACCAACCAAACCGACCAAACGCTCACCCTACGCCGAAGTATGAAAAACAGTAAATATACCCTTTTTAAATTCAAAAAAAGAAAAAGAAATATTGAGTTGCACACAAAAATATGAAAGTAGTGACGACCCAAATTTCCGGTACCTTTTGAGCTGACCAAACAACACCAGTCCAACCCAAATTGTACTGGAAATCCAAATGCCAATAGAAAATATTTAGAGGGTGAGATAAGAAAGAAATATTAGAATAGAAGAATAAGAAGAACTAACACAACAAAATCAGAGTCTCACATCGCAGCGGAACAAAATATAATATAAATAAATCTTTATTGAGAGCTTGAAATATAACTTACAAATCATCAGAGTACATCACACATCTGGACAGTTACAATAATCTATCCTCATATACAACATACAGTGGAATAATACTAATACGTCTGAACTCCTCTAACACGTCTTCTGAACTGCGTTGTATCTAATAACCTGGACCAGTACAACCCGGTCTAACCCGAGCATTACAAATACTAGGTCAGTCTGGTGAACCAGAGTGAGAACAACTCGCAAAGTTTAAGGGAATCATCCAAATTGATTTTAAAGTTCAAAATTCTTTTGGAAGAAAAAGATAATCGTAAGACCAAATCCACACATAAATACGGATAACCCAAAAAATTTTGGAATCGTATATATCTTCTGATATTATAATAGTGTCTAAATACAGATAAATATCAATTTAACGGAATGCTTGCATCTCACGCTCCACATATATAGTATACAATCAAAACCGCGGGCGCTTACTGGAGATTGGATTCCGACTATGACAAGGTATGGAACCACATGCCGATAGTATCTCTAGAGGCGAATACACTGGGTTCAACAAGAATGTCTTGCAACCCGACCCACACATGACCAGATTCAATCGTATTAACTATCAACCCGGCCCACACATGATCACCAACGGTTGGGATCAGCAACCGTTTCCCGAAAAGGGACAACATCGATAGATTAAAGAAGCGAAAGGAATTTCTCTAGATAGACGATTATACACCATAATGGGAGCAATCCACATAGCCATGCTGCCTGCTCGATTTTTGTCATTTTCCGGTTATGAGACTTGAGGTTTGAATTACCATTCCAAGATAGCACACCACCATTCACTTTGAACGCCACATCGTCACATCCAGCAGAAATCACTAATTGATTTCCACAAAAATACTCAAATTGTTAGGCTAAAGAAGTTTCCCTTCTTTGCCACCAACTTCGTACGTTTGAAGAAATCAACGTACGTAATCCCTTTGGAAATACTCTGTCAAACACTCGTCCATACAAGTTGTCCTGAGACTGGACAAACCGAAGACACCCTCCTACTGCATCCTAGGAATCACTCTATAGATCAGTAGCGAGTAGTCGTTGCAAACCCGTCGATTTCAACCACGACAGAATCACAGCATATCTCTGGCCGCTAAACCAGAGATTATAAGTAATTCTACCGTTTTATTAAAATCCACGGTCTTCAATTTCTTCGTCTTGATTAGTATATGATATCTTCAACATTGCGTATTTGTTGGACGAAATGGTTTTCGAATATAAATTCGATCCTGGTCTTTCCGTATCAACAATCGTATTGACCAGATTTGATAGTAGGCTATTTAACTATCAAATAAACAACCATAAAATAAAATGAATTCACTGGTTCAGTATTCAGCATCACTTGGCCTCTTTTAATTTAAAAATAATTAACGAATGGTGTAACGTCCTGCATTTTTATCGGTTTGTATTTGAATATTTAAATCAGTTTAAATATTGAATTCGTAACATAAGTGGATTTATATATTAATTAAAATGAGGTTGAACGTATCAAAATATATGTTAAATATAATCGAGCCCGTAATATCGCGGCAGTTCGTACTATAACGTTCTGAACTTCAACTGAGTGTACAGGACCCGTTATTAGTCGGATTTCTTCGAAACAAGAAGCGTTGGAATCTGTTGAACAGTATCTTTCTAGTAGAAGTGAAAAATAAAGATTTCGCGTTATAGACTGCGAATTATATCCAAATCTAATATTCAAAAAGTCGCTATGAAATCGTACATCGACCGTAACGGTTTATTTGATATAACTAGACATCGGTTTCGATTTTAGACAAGGTTCTTTTGAGACATAGTAATAATTTAATTTTTAGAATTTTACTATAATTTTTAATTAATTAAATACGTGACTTTTTATTTGGAGTATTTTACACCCTAAATCGATATTGTGGGGTTCCACAATATGAGTTAACCTACCGATATTATTATATTTTTGGGATCATGACACCTCGTTGGACACAACCGTATTCTTATTTCTGTCCATGTTGGCTCGTAGTGAACGGAGTTATAAATAACAACGTATGGTTTAAACTTCGTTAAACAAATATATATCTTTTTCAACATGGATTTCTATGCAATGGCTTCCACTTTTATTTCGTATTCTAAAGATGTCATGCTTAGCTACATTTGCATCTTAAGTCCCACAAATTCCTTCTCCCATACAAATTTAAGGTGCTGATAGCACAAACAGGACACATGTATTCTTGCTGGCCTTTCACGTCGTAGGAACAGGTGGTTTTCCTTTTCTTTTGTTTACCTCTCTAGCATGTTAATACACTGATCTTGCCTATCTTTTTCAACCTATTATCACGTTTCACTTCATATCATATCGCCTGTTCCTTCAAGGATTTCATTTGTTAGTTTCCTCTTATGTATTGCTTCATGCTGAAGAAATTAGTACCATGCCTACCGCTGATTTGACGATGAAATTAGTACGCTGCACATCTTTTTGCATAGTATGTGTTTTCTTTTCTTGCCCACCCATCACGTACAAACCATGCTGGTGCTGACTTATTTCATCAAAATAAGATACATACATAAATATGGTGTATTGCCTTCCCTGTTAAGAAATTGTAACCTACCTACTCTACCACCGGTCTAAGATAAAACGCAAAGATCAATTCATGGCAGGCACCCTATACATATGTGTTTTCAAATCCCGGCAGCACCATCAGATATGACAAAACACAATGGCACACTCATTCACAGTAAATCGTGAACAGTAAAAGCTAAGAAGAGATTTAATGAGAGTACGGTGTACTCGTGATAAGCCTATTCGTGAGGTGCATGGCTAAGAAGAAAAAAACCGTGGTCTATGATATACATTGAAAGGACCCTGACCTTATTCTGGTTCCTTTTACACGAACACAACCTTCTTCTTTTATATATATATATATATATATATATATATATATATATATATATATATATATATATATATATATATATATATATGTATATACAATACCTTAATCTCTAAGTTAAACTGCATGTATGTTCACCTCGTGTAGACTACCTATTTTCTACAAAACTATGTCGGAGACAAATCAAGATTTTCAGCCTATCCCCTCTCATTTATGACTTGCCGTGCTTCATCAAATCAACAGCAGACCGTATATGCCTATGTTATCAAGTTAAATACCGCCATGTCAAGACCCATCAAAAAATATACACAGTTAACCTATGTAAATGAAAACTCAAACATACACACACAGCTAGCCTGGAAAACTAAAGATGGGCAGTCCTACCTATCCGCCTAATACTTGCATACCAAGGTTCTCAACAATATAAATATACAGGAGCTCGCAAGCATTGTATTCAAGAAATGAAAACCCATCCTTTGTATATTAAAAACCAAGAAAAAACCAAAATCAAAACTGGTACAGTAGGCTTCGCTCAAACCTGGTACCCTTCCATTGGGTTCGCGATCTTTCTGTTCGATATATATATATATATATATATATATATATATATATATATATATATATATATATATATATATATATATATATATATATATATATATATATATATATATATATATATATATATCAAACATCGTGATCTAATTTGGATTGGTCGAAGGAAGACGTGATGCACTTTGTGGCGTTTATGTAAATGGGTGAAGTAGCGAAGTGTTGTACTGTTTTAGTCACCGTCGAAATGAGAAGCGAGCGGAACAGTTGAAGGTGGATGAACGGAAAATTTATGGAAGGCTAGGCGGAAGGAGATGCATGGAAAAGAGGAACGTTAGTGGCAAATTGCATGGAAAGAGGGGAGGAGTGTACGGGATGGCATGGGTATTGAAAGTGTGCTGTTGGATCATGTTTAAAAAGGGGTGATTGTATGAACAGTTTGGCACCTTTGGAAGCATGTTTTCCTTGAACATGAAGAAGAAGATGTGGGGTATTTTGCATGTTAGGGTGGTAGTCGGCCATTTGAGAGGGTAGTGGGGTACACCTGAAGGAGTCGGTTGCGCAAGCATATGGGAGGCAACTGGAAATGTTGCATGGCATTGGGACAATGCGTGGACAGGGTATGTATGTTTTTGTAACATGGAAATGAAAAGGGTCAAAAAGGGTTGGACGTGAATCAGCAGAAAAAGGGGAGATTGCAACAGGCAGCGTGTTCAAGTAGGATGACACTGAAGTGCTGAGCGATGTTTGCGATGTGTTGCATCGGACATATGAGGGGACGGCACGGGATCCAGAATCTGTTCAACCTGAGGTTCGCCGGAATAGCTAGAAACGAATTGAACACCGTCGGTCATATTGGAATCATACGAAAACTGGCTACATTATGAAGTCGGTTTGGAGCAATTTGAAGCACGTTTGAATCTATGGCAGAACTGAACGTCTGATTTAGCCGACTGACGCAAATCGTTATTTAACGGTTAACGCACAAAGGTGAGTAAATTCACTAACTTTGTTTTATTTAAAATATTTTAATTATATTTTAAATATTGGTTGAATGCTGTGTGATGGTCATTTAGGTAGATTACAAACAAAATTGGTTAAAATAGATATACATCATTGCATATATATACATCATTGGTTGGATACTGATTTGACTAACATCTGTGGATGCGGAAATCGGTTGGAGGAACCCAACCGGATTCCTCAATAGTTATATGTACCGTTTGTTTTATATATGCACTGTTTGAACCCAAATGACATTTGAACCCGGTGTGATATTGATGTTGAATAGAAATTCAACAATGATTTTGATTTAATCAATAGACGGTATCGGTTAAGAAAGTGGCAGCAGACGACCGTAAATTCATCTTTTTGTTAAGGCGTTGAATTGTCATCAGACGAATCAACGAGGTTAAATTTATAAAAATTATATTTTTATAATTAAGGCAAAGTTTTAAAATTATAAATAGAAGTTCTGTTATAAATTAACACTTTGCAGTTACTTTTATAAAGTGAATATGAAAAATTGTTTTAGACATTCTATATAAGGTTATAAGGAGATAAAAGTCGTAGATTATCCTATGAGCAAATCTTTTTGGATAATAAAGAAATAAATGGTTTTACTTCAGCAATGAATAATTATTATTTAATTTTTAAAATAAATTGTTTCTTAAATGGATTTCAATTAAGATGGCATGGAGTTGTAATGGTATGTTACTTGAATTAAGCATAACAATTCAAGTAAAAAAGTAAAACGACTAAAGATAGAACGTAAATGCGTTTTGGTAAAGGAGTTATGAATGGAATTATATAAAGATTTTTGTAATGGAAAGAGATGTCAATATTTTTGTAACGGAAAGAGATGTCAATATTTTTGTAACGGAAAGAGATGTCAATATTTTTGTAACGGAAAGAGATGTCAATATTTTTGTAATGGAAAGAGATGCCAAGATTTTTGTAACGGAAAGAGATGTCGAGAATTGTTAAAAAGGGGATTATTACAGCGTATGACAAGTTTTTAAACTATAACGATAAATTAGCGTTGTTGACCAAACTTAAGCATGATTGTATGATGGTTAGTTATACATTAGAATGGATGTTCGTTTTTACTTCGATAGTTAAATGACCGACTATCGAAGTGTTTTGACCATCGTTGTCAATACGGAGAGACTGGTTGGATATATTATCGAAAACCACTCCGTATAGGCATAAGCGCGACGAATTTGATTATGCTGAAGAAAATTGAAGATGGAGTAAAATGCAAGGGTCGTCCTGTTTCAGAATGGTGTTTTCTGTTTGTCCAGTCCTAGGACAACTCGTATGGACGAATGTCTGACAAAGTATTCCTAAGGGTCACATAAGACGATCTTTTCAAGGTATTAAGTCTGGTGGCGGAGAAATTCGTTTCTCTTAGATTTATACCTGTAATATTTTTGGGAAGATCAACTAGTGATTTGACGGGTCTGACAATGTGGCATTCAAAGTGAATGATGATCAAATGTTCTAAAGATAGATGTAGCCTCAAGCTTCACAACCGGGAAATGACAAAAATCGGGCAGGTAGCATGGCTATGTGGGTCGCTCCCATTTGGATGTATAATCACCTATCTAGAGAAATTCCTTTTGTTTCTTACTCTATCGATTCTGCCCATTCGGGAAACGGTGGTTTGAGTCCAACTGTTGGTGATATACATTCGATACACTCAAGCGAAATGAGTGGTCGGTCATGTGTGGGCAGGGTTGCAAGACGTTCTTGTTGAACCCAGGTGTATTCGCCTCTAGAGATACATCATCGGAAGGTGGTCCCATACCTTTTCATAGTTGGAATCCAATCTCCAATAAGTGCCCTGCGGTTTTTGATTTTATACTATGTATGTAGAGCGTGAGATGCAAGCGTTCTGCTATGTGGTTATTTACTTGATTATACATTATTATGATATCACTGGATTTTGATATCAAAATATTTTGGGTTATAGTAAGGTAAAAACCGTCCATGTTTATGTGTGGATTGGTCTTACTATTATCCTTTTGTTTCAAAAAGGATTTTCGAAGTTAAACCGTATGGTTGGAATTTACTCACACCAGTCCCATGACTGACCCAGAGTTTATTTTGTTTGTTTTCCCTAAACTCTTGGGTGCCCAAATTTTGTACGGGCAGACAAGTGTTTCAGGCTTTACAGATTCACTTGGAGGAGCTGGAAGCAGAAGGCTTCACCGTTAGTATTTAGAGATTATTTCCGCTGGGATATGATGTACTGTACTCTGATAATGGTATGGATATACAAAACAGATTTGTATTTCAAAGTTATGTTATATAATATATTTTATTCATTCCGCTGTGATATTCGTGTTTACTCTGATTTTGCTCAGTTGTGTTCTTCTTCTTCTATTCTATTAGTCCTGTCTTTCTATCTCATCCTCTCATTTCTTTCTATTAATGTTTCGTATTTCCGTGCAATTTGGGTCAGACTTGTATGGTATCTAGTCGACCCAAAGGGCTCGAATTTGCGGGTCGTTACAGTTGGTATCAGAGCTAAATGTTAAGTGATTACCTTGGCTGTGTGGCGTAACTCAATAGAGATGGAGTTAGTAATACTCTAGATTGGGTTGAGTGTATATATATATGAGCGCGTATTTGTAAATCAATATAAAAATCGTTTTATATTGTGTTGATTGATCTGGTGAGTGGTATATAAATTCCAGATCGACGCGTTTAGCTGACGAGGTCGATAGGGATTTATAAACGCTTGGATAGAGAATTTCGACATAATATTGTTTTGGAAAGGGTAAATGAAATAATTTTACCCGAAATATATTTTGATATAAAAAGAAGTATATGACTTGATATTATTATAATATATTGGATATGTGATCATAATTATGATCGAATAAGATTTTAATTGAGATGGTTATATAAATAACCAATCGAAATATTATATAAGTATAATATGGAAAATCAGATGAATAAAATCTGAGTTCAAAACTAAAATTGGAATTAAACTCTGAAAACTTGGACAAGAGTTGGAAATAATGTTTTGATTAAATATATGAGAATTTTAAAATCCTGGGAGATTTGAAATTGTTTTCCAAGTACTGTGAAAGATATTTTGAAGAAAAATTCAAAATGGTAGTGTTTTAAAATGAATTTTGAAAAGTAATATAGTATTAAACTCACTTTGATCACTAGAAAATAAATTCTGATAATGACGGCCGCATCATCAGTGTTCATTTTCGAGTTTCTAAGTGACGAATTACTACCAATGATTTTGTTTTGAATTGTTTTCAAATGGTTTGAATTGCTATTGATATATGTATATGATTTCAAACTGATTTGAAATGAAACCCAGGAAATTGAATTCTGGAATTTAAATTTAACATACGATTTAAATATAGTAAAAACGTATAAGTACATAAATAAATCGGAATCGTGATTGGAACTGGAGTTTGAAATGAATCTTGGCTTGGATATAAGAATGATTGGATTTGGAGCTAAGTTGATTGGATATCAATATTGAGAATGCATGGATATATGTTAGTTGGATAGCAAATGGAAGAAATAGAGTGGGATAACCGGCAAAAAGGTACATGGTTAACTTATGTTGACTATGAGACGTTTGAACCCTTTTGGCAAGCCGCTTGGCTGTTGATTTTCTTTTAGATTGGAGAAAGCCCAGAGAGGCAAGGTCTAGTTGTACCGAAAGAGCCGTATAGAGGAGGTGCTGACGAAATTCATCGAAAATTTAAGCTGTTAGGAAATTTTCATAATTTCTGAAAGTATTTGTTAAAAGGAATTAAATTTTTAATTAGAATTAATCGATTCTGTTGAAAACTGAATTTAAGAAATTAAGTAAAAGATTTTTAACTTGTTTATAATAGAGATTGTAGCATTTTTCCTACCTTAGCAATTTCGAGGACGAAATTATTTTAAGGGGGAAGGAATGTAACGTCCCGCATTTTTATCGGTTTGTATTTGAATATTTAAATCAGTTTAAATATTGAATTCGTAACATAAGTGGATTTATATATTAATTAAAACGAGGTTGAATGTATCAAAATATATGTTAAATATAATCGAGCCCGTAATATCGCGGCAGTTCGTACTATAACGTTCTGAACTTCAACTGAGTGTATAGGACCCGTTATTAGTCGGATTTCTTCGAAACAAGAAGCGTTGGAATCTGTTGAACAGTATCTTTCTAGTAGAAGTGAAAAATAAAGATTTCGCGTTATAGATTGCGAATTATATCCAAATCTAATATTCAAAAAGTCACTATGAAATCGTATATTGACCGTAATGGTTTATTTGATATAACTAGACATCGGTTTCGATTTTAGACAAGGTTCTTTTGAGACATAGTAATAATTTAATTTTTAGAATTTTACTGTAATTTTTAATTAATTAAATACGTGACTTTTTATTTGGAGTATTTTACACCCTAAATCAATATTGTGGGGTTCCACAATATGAGTTAACCTACCGATATTATTATATTTTTGGGATCGTGGCACCTCGTTGGACACAACCGTATTCTTATTTCTGTCCATGTTGGCTCGTAGTGAACGGAGTTATAAATAACAACGTATGGTTTAAACTTCGTTAAACAAATATATATCTCTTCCAACATGGATTTCTATGCAATGGCTTCCACTTTTATTTCGTATTCTAAAGATGTCATGCTTAGCTACATTTGCATCTTAAGTCCCACAAATTCCTTCTCCCATACAAATTTAAGGTGCTGATAGCACAAACAGGACACATGTATTCTTGCTGGCCTTTCACGTCGTAGGAACAGGTGGTTTTCCTTTTCTTTTGCTTACCTCTCTAGCATGTTAATGCACTGATCTTGCCTATCTTTTTCAACCTGTTATCACGTTTCACTTTATATCATATCGCCTGTTCCTTCAAGGATTTCATTTGTTAGTTTCCTCTTGTGTATTGCTTCATGCTGAAGAAATTAGTACCATGCCTACCGCTGATTTGACAATGAAATTAGTACGTTGCACATCTTTTTGCACAGTATGTGTTTTCTTTTCTTTCCCACCCATCACGTACAAACCATACCGATGCTGACTTATTTCATCAAAATAAGATACATACATAAATATGGTGTATTGCCTTCCCTGTTAAGGAATTGTAACCTACCTACTCTACCACCGGTCTGAGATAAAACGCAAAGATCAATTCATGGCAGGCACCCTATACATATGTGTTTTCAAATCCCGGCAGCACCATCAGATATGACAAAACACGATGGCACACTCATTCACAGTAAATCGTGAACAGTAAAAGCTAAGAAGAGATTTAATGAGAGTACGGTGTACTCGTGATAAGCCTATTCGTGAGGTGCATGGCTAGGAAGAAAAAAACCGTGGTCTATGATATACATTGAAAGGACCCTGACCTTATTCTGATTCCTTTTACACGAACACAACCTTATTCCTTTATATATATATATATATATATATATATATATATATATATATATATATATATATATACAATACCTTAATCTCAAAGTTAAACTGCATGTATGTTTACCTCGTGTAGACTACCTATTTTCTACAAAGCTATGTCGGAGACAAATCAAGATTTTCAGCCTATCCCCTCTCATTTATGACTTGCTGTGCTTCATCAAATCAACAGCAGACCGTATATGCCTATGTTATCAAGTTAATTACCTCCATGTCAAGACCCATCAAAAGATATGCACAGTTAACCTATTGAAATGAAAACTCAAACATACACACACAGCTAGCCTGGAAAACTAAAGATGGGCAGTCCTACCTATCCGCCTAATACTTGCATACCAAGGTTCTCAACAATATAAATATACAGGAGCTCGCAAGCATTGTATTCAAGAAATGAAAACCCATCCTTTGTATATTAAAAACCAAGAAAAAACCAAAATCAAAACTGGTACAGTAGGCTTCGCTCAAACCTGGTACCCTTTCATCGGGTTCGCGATCTTTCTATTCGATATATATATATATCAAATAGCATGATCTAATTTGGATTGGTCGAAGGAAGACGTGATGCACTTTGTGGCGTTTATGTAAATGGGTGAAGTAGCGAAGTGTTGTACTGTTTTAGTCACCGCCGAAAGGAGAAGCGAGCGGAACAGTTGAAGGTGGATGAACGGAAAATTTATGGAAGGCTAGGTGGAAGGAGATGCATGGAAAAGAGGAACGTTAGTGGCAAATTGCATGGAAAGAGGGGAGGAGTGTACGGGATGGCCTGGGTATTGAAAGTGTGCTGTTGGATCATGTTTAAAGAGGGGTGATTGTATGAACGGTTTGGCACCTTTGGAAGCATGTTTTCCTTGAACATGAAGAAGAAGATGTGGGGTATTTTGCATGTCAGGGTGGTAGTCGTCCATTTGAGAGGGTAGTGGGGTACACCTGAAGGAGTCAGTTGCGCAAGCATATGGGAGGCAACTGGCAATGTTGCATGGCATTGGGACAATGCGTGGACAGGGTATGTATGTTTTTGTAGTGAGTAAGCTGTTGAAATAAAAGAAGAAAAAAATGAAAACGGTCAAAAAGGGTTGGACGTGAATCAGCAGAAAAGGGGAGATTGCAACAGGCAGCGTGTTCAAGTAGGATGACACTGAAGTGCTGAGCGATGTTTGTGATGTGTTGCATCAGACATACGAGGGGATGGCAGGGGATCCAGAATCTGTTCAACCTGAGGTTCGCCGGAATAGCTAGAAACGAATTGAACACCGTCGGTCATGTTGGAATCATACGAAAGCTGGCTACATTATGAAGTCGGTTTGGAGCAATTTAAAGCACGTTTGAATCTATGGCAGAACTGAACGTCTGATTTAACTGACTGATGCAAATCGTTATATAACGATTAACGCGCAAAGGTGAGTAAATTCACTAACTCTGTTTTATTTAAAATATTTTAATTATATTTTAAATATTGGTTGAATGCTGTGTGATGGTCATTTAGGTAGATTACAAACAAAATTGGTTAAAATAGATATACATTGTTGCATATATATACATCATTGGTTGGATACTGATTTGACTAACATCTGTGGATGCGGAAATCGGTTAGAGGAACCCAACCGGATTCCTCAATAGTTATATGTACCGTTTGTTTTATATATGCACCGTTTGAACCCAAATGACATTTGAACCCTATGTGATATTGATGTTGAATAGAAATTCAACAATGATTTTGATTTAATCAATAGACGGTATCGGTTAAGAAAGTGGCAGTAGACGACCGTAAATTCATCTTTTTGTTAAGGCGTTGAATTGTCATCAGACGAATCAACGAGGTTAAATTTATAAAAATTATATTTTTATAATTGAAGCAAAGTTTTAAAATTATAAATAGAAGTTCTATTATAAGTTAACACTTTGCAGTTACTTTTATAAAGTGAATATGAAAAATTGTTTTAGACATTCTATATAAGGTTATAAGGAGATAAAAGTCATAGATTATCCTATGAGCAAATCTTTTTGGATAATAAAGAAATAAATGGTTTTACTTCAGCAATGAATAATTATTATTTAATTTTTAAAATAAATTGTTTCTTAAATGGATTTCAATTAAGATGGCATGGAGTTGTAATGGTATGTTACTTGAATTAAGTATAACAATTCAAGTAAAAAAGTAAAACGATTAAAGATAGAACGTAAATGCGTTTTGGTAAAGGAGTTATGAATGGAATTATATAAAGATTTTTGTAACGGAAAGAGATGTCAATATTTTTGTAACGGAAAGAGATGTCAATATTTTTGTAACGGAAAGAGATGCCAAGATTTTTGTAACGGAAAGAGATGTCGAGATTTGTTAAAAAGGGGATTATTACAACGTATGACAAGTTTTTAAACTATAACGATAAATTAGCGCTGTTGACCAAACTTAAGCATGATTGTATGATGGTTAATTATACATTAGAATGGATGTTCGTTTTTACTTCGATAGTTAAATAACCGACTATCGAAGTGTTTTGACCATCGTTGTCAATACGGAGAGACCGGTTGGATATATTATCGAAAACCACTCCATATAGGCATAAGCGCGACGAATTTGATTATGCTGAAGAAAATTGAAGACGGAGTAAAATGCAAGGGTCGTCCTGTTTCAAAATGGTGTTTTCTGTTTGTCCAGTCCTAGGACAACTCGTACGGACGAATGTCTGACAAAGTATTCCTAAGGGTCACATAAGACGATCTTTTCAAGGTATTAAGTCTGGTGGCGGAGAAATTCGTTTCTCTTAGCATTTATACCTGTAACATTTTTGGGAATATCAACTAGTGATTTGACGGGTCTGACAATATGGCATTCAAAGTGAATGATGATCAAATGTTCTAAAGATAGACGTAACCTCAAGCTTCACAACCGGGAAATGACAAAAATCGGGCAGACAGCATGGCTATGTGGGTCGCTCCCATTAGGATGTATAATCACCTATCTAGAGAAATTCCTTTTGTTTCTTACTCTATCGATTATGCCCATTCGGGAAACGGTGGTTTGAGTCCAACCGTTGGTGATATACATTCGATACACTCAAGCGAAATGAGTGGTCTGTCATGTGTGGGCCAGGTTGCAAGACGTTCTTGTTGAACCAAGGTGTATTCGCCTCTAGAGATACATCATCAGAAGGTGGTCCCATACCTTGTCATAGTTGGAATCCAATCTCCAATAAGCGCCCTGCGGTTTTTGATTTTATACTATGTATGTAGAGCGTGAGATGCAAGCGTTCTGCTATGTGGTTATTTACTTGATTATACATTATTATAATATCACTGGATTTTGATATCAAAATATTTTGGGTTATAGTAAGGTAAAAACCGTCCATGTTTATGTGTGGATTGGTCTTATTATTATCCTTTTGTTTCAAAAAGGATTTTCGAAGTTAAAACGTATGGTTGGAATTTACTCACATCAGTCTCATGACTGACCCAGAGTTTATTTTGTTTGTTTTCCCTAAACTCTTGGGTGCCCAAATTTTGTACGCGCAGACAAGTGTTTCAGGCTTTACAGATTCACTTTGAGGAGCTGGAAGCAGAAGGCTTCACCGTTAGTATTTAGAGATTATTTCCTCTGGGATATGATGTACTGTACTCTGATAATGGTATGGATAAACAAAACAGATTTGTATTTCAAAGTTATGTTATATAATATATTTTATTCATTCCGCTGTGAGATTCGTGTTTACTCTGATTTTGCTCAGTTGTGTTCTTCTTCTTCTTCTTCCGTTCTATTAGTCCTATCTTTCTATCTCATCCTCTCATTTCTTTCTATTAATGATTCGTATTTCCGTGCAATTTGGGTCGGACTTGTATGGTATCTGGTCGACCCAAAGCGCTCGAATTTGCGGGTCATTAAAATGGTTAATTTAAAACTCCTAAAACATTTCATATTTTTAAACATGGTATTAAATTCTCATTTCAATATATTAATCTTCTGAAAACCATTTCAATCTAATATTTAGAAAATAATCGTATCTAATTTCTATTTTTGTATTATTTCAAAACATTAATTACAACGCTATTTATTATTTATCATCCATTCAACTCGTCATTTGTAAAACAATTATTATGACCTCTCCTTTGGTTTCCTCATTTGAACACTATACTTGTCACTTATCTTTTTAGAATAAACCCATTCTAAAACTTATCTTCTCACTTTGAAAACATTGCTATATCTTCACAATCTCCTTTGTTTTCTTTTTTATGGAAATATCATTTCATATTCTCAAGCCCATTTTAATTTCTTTTTATTTTGGAATCTATTATATATATTTTTAATTTCTTCAACTAACGTTACATTATTATTTCTCAAACTAAACTCCTTTTAACATATTCACTACTACAACTAATATCATCTCTCGATAATCCTGAAGTCGTTCAAGTTGGGGTATTTTAAATTACCTTCCAGACCTTGATTGTAACAACCCGTATTTTTATTAACCTGTTATAACGTAAATCGAGGAAGAATTTAATTCTAAAATCTGAATCAAGGGAAACGGGCTATGCCATTGCGTTCGTCTCGGAAAAATACGCGAAATAGAGTCCGAGTTTTCGAAAATCGGAGTCCGTATGATCCGATTAAGGCCCAACGAAGTTTTCATAAAATTCTAAGTAAAAACAGATTTCAAATTCAAACTTGAATTTGGGAAATTGGGCCAGCTGGGCCAGGCGGGAAAATTCCCGCCACAGTACCCAAGTCGACAGCCCTGTCGACTTGGGAGTCGACTTGGTCTGACCGAGTCGACAGCCCTATCGACTTGGCTGTCGACTTGGCTCAGACGGGCTGTTTAGCCTGGTGCACCATTTTGAGAATGTGTTGAGCTTGGGGGCCAGATTCGGTTTTGAGGGTTGAGATTGCAACTAGGGTTTAATCCTATGGCCTAAAACACTTGCCTAATCTATAAATAAGACCCTAACCTACCCTAAATCATCATTATTCATTCTAGCAACTAAACTATGGCAAAATCAATCCTCTCATGGCCTCCACTCTCTTCATCAAATTCCTAAATAAATTTCTAAGTGATTTTCCATGCATACAAGTATTTTTAGACTGTATGATCATCATTAGCTTGCATTCAAGTTAAGTTTCTCTATTAGCACCATAAAGGAAGAGTTTTGATCAATTTTGCTTGCATTTTTGGGGTTTTATTGGTTGCATAAGGGTTTTCTTACATTTGCTATACTCATTTGAGTCCGCATAAGCATTGTAAGCCCTATTCCTATCATACTTAAACTCTAAAGTTAAATGTATGATATGCAAGTTTATTATGATGAGTTATGCAAGTTTATCATGTTGTAATATTCAAGTTAATATGCAAGTTTACTAAGCTAAGATATGCAAGTTATCATGTTGTAATATGCAAGTTTATATGCAAGTATGTCATGTTGTAATATGCAAGTTTATATGCAAGTATGTCATGTTGTAATATGCAAGTTTATATGCAAGTATGTCATGTTTTGATATGCAAGTATGTTATGCAAGTTTGGGTGGAACATCTTGTTCATGTTATCATGTTATGCAAGCTTATCTTGGGTTTATGAACATAAAGCTTCAAGCTTTATGCCAAAGGTTGCATTTTGGCAACATGTAAGTTATCATATCACTTATGATAACTTGCATGTGGGGCTAAATGCGAACTTATGGCCATTTCTACATGTCATTTAGCACCATGTATCATGAATATGCCAAGTTTGGTTTTATGCATGTTTTTTTTTGGGCCTAAAAATGTAATATGCAAATGTATGAACACATGAACATCTCATATGCCACCATGTTAAACTTGTGGCTTTAACATTTTTATGTCATGATTATGCCAAGTTCCCTCTTTCTATCCTTTATGCGCTATTGCGATATGTAAGCAATGGGATTGCGTTTGGGGTTGGGTAAACTTAAAAGACATAAAAACATGAGCTTGGGAATTTACCTATTAAGTTAGGTCTACCCATTGGGAATTTACCTATTAAGTTAGGTCTACCCAATTGCTTGAAAACTTGTAACATGTTTTGGAAACATGATGGACATGACACTTAGAGAAGATAAGTGTGGCCAACTGGAGGTTGGGTTGAGTTTGTAGCGTAAACCTACCCGGAACCGACCGGCTTAACTAGTTGCTACAAACAATAGGACCCAATGTGAGAAGTTGGTCATGTTGTACCTTGGACCCGAGGTTAGACCAAGTTGTGGTGTAAAGCTACCCGGACCCGCCCGGCTTAACTAGTAACCACAACAAAGTCTAATGTGAGAGGTTAAGGCGCATTAATTAATTAATGCCTCATGATTAGGGTTAAGTCATGGACCATTTAATACTTAACCAATTTGGGCTTGGTAGATTAATCGGGGTTAAGTCGTGAACTCATCATTACACTTAACCAAGTTAATCCATGATTAGTGAAGGGGTTAAACCGTACTTAACCCACTAGAAAAATCCTAGCAATGGGGGTCCACTCCGCAGTAATCCCAAGTTTGTATCATTAAGGCTCTAGGGACTAGGCTAGGGAGGGGGCACGATTACTGGGCTGGAGGTAAGCGACCAAAAGCGACGGCAGGGTGGTACGCCGGTGTAGTTCCGGGCGGACTCTGGTCGTGCACATAGTCCGTAGCCGGAGAAAACAAGCACGGGTACTGGTAGATCGAGACTGTGCACTCATGTTTATGGTGTCTAGGGGTTGACACCCTAGGGCTTGATACACCCGACGGGTGGACCCGGCACAGTTCGACTACAATCATGTTTGGGCCGTATTGACACCAACTCGTGACGAGTTAGGCTTAGGGAGCCGATCGACTAGACCGTTGGGTTGGACCTCGTGGTAGGGTCACTTCATGTTATTGGACCTCGTATGAGGGTCACTTCATGTTATTGGGCCAAAGCTTGGGCCAGGGGATCAATACTTGCTTATCCAAGTCATGTTAGTTTGCTAGTACACCTGTGGTGCAAAACCTTAATCCTGATTATGCGATGACACCTTTATCTACTTTGTTAGTTAATCATCATGCTAGTATGTTGTTATCCTAATGTTCATCCCTGCTGCTCATGCCAGTTAATTTTGTCAGTTTACATTGATTGTAGTAGGGCTTACTCAGTCTTTTTGACTGACCTGTTTTCTTTCACCTCTTTTCTTCCGTTTCCCCCCCCCCCCCAGGTTCTCAGGGAGGGAATACAGGAGCTTAGCTTGGATTTCGGATTGCTTGCTTGTGGGATTCAGCTCATGTACGGTTTGACATGAAGCTAGCTATGGCTATCACTTCTTTTGGGGATTAGTACTTATGTATTCCAGTATTTCGGTTGATGTTGTTTTACCTAGACTTGTTTATTTGGAAAGCTATGTTGTACCAGACTTGTTTTGAAATGGTTTAAAATCTTACGCTGTTTATCTATGTTATTTACTCTGTTTATATATATACATATGTTCTTGTTTTGCCTTGATATATCATTATGCATGTTTACCTGATTCAAACGCCCCTCCAAAGTCAGAGTGCTTGCAAGAGTCACCCTGGCGAAGGTGGGGTGTTACAATTTGGTATCAGAGCATATGGTTTACGAGAGGGAACAAAAAGGTTTTTAGAAAACTTTTGGAAAACTATTTTCAAAACCAAGTATAAAGTATTTTCCAAAGAAAAGTCTAGTTTATTTTAAAGGCTAGTCCCCAAAAAGCCATTAGCAAAATTCCTTCGTTTTTTTGCCATCCTGAATCTGTCTTTTTCTTCGTTTTCAGTATGGCCGATAACTTTGCTATTCCGGAGGGAGTACACGTACCTGTTTGGTATAGGAGACTTTTAGAGGCTAGGGCGACCGAAGCCGGCCCCGCAGATATCCCTCCTCCTCCAGTAGTTAATGTTCCTCCTCCTCCTCCTATCGCTAATGTTCCTCCTCCTCCTGTCGCTAATGTTCCTCCTCCACCTGTTGCTGAGGTTCCTCTTCCTCCTCCCCCTCAGCATCCTCAACTGACTTCGCAAAGACTTGCAAAGATTTCAAAGTAATGGGTGGCAAGAACTTTCAAGGCACTGAGACTTTTGTAGAGGCCAGAAATTGGTTGAAAGAGACCGAGGATTTATTTGTCATCTTTGGGTTAGATGATCAGAGGAAGATCTTGTTGGCGGTTTGGCTTATGAAGGATGAAGCCACTTATTGGTGGGAAGTCACCAATGGTACTAGGCCTGTTGAGACTTGGGCCGATTTCAGGCAAGGTTCATGCTTAAGTTTCTATCTTCTGCTGAGGAGAACCTACAAATGGAGAGATTTGTAACTTTGAAGCAAGGAGATATGTCTATCAAAGAATATGTGAACAAGTTCAATCAGTTAGCTCGTTTTGGCTTGGATATGGTGAATACTCCTCAGAAGAAGGCTCTTCGTTTTGCTAGAGGATTGAATGAGCCGTTGCAGGGATTGGCCATGTCACATATTCCCAATGGGGCCACGTTTGAGAGCTTGGTTGATATGGCGTTGCTTCAGGGAGATATCAAGAAGAATGATACTCAAGTCAAGAAGACTGATTCCCAGGGAAAGGGAAATCAGGGTAATCCAAGTGGACAAAGCAGTCAAGGCAATCAGAACAAGAATAAGAGTCAAGGCAACAAGGGGAACAACATCAAGGGCAAGAACAACAAAGGGAAGTGCCATTATTGCGGTTCAGTTGGGCATCTTATTAAGGATTGTAAGAAGAGGAAAAGGAATAATGGTGAATGCTTTTTATGTGGTAAGACTGGACATTTCAGCAAGGATTGCCCGAAGAAACAGGGGCAAGGCTAGGGTCAGACTCAGCGTGCTGGACCTTCAGGAGGGCAAGTTCATGCTCTCAGTACCGCTCCAGTTCCCGATCGAGGTAGTATTTCTGTTGAGAGCCTTGTATATATTTCTGATTTTCCAATTCGTACTTTGTTTGATTCTGGTGCATCGCATAGCTTTATCTCATCTGATCTTGTTGATAGTTTGCACCTTAGTACTAGCTTGGTAGATGATCCCGTCTGTGTCTCAAATCCTATTGAGGGTTCCGCCCATTTGTCTATGATATGTGGGGATTTGAGGATCTCTATACTGAGTGTAGAGTTCTTGTGCAGTGCTTATGTTCTTGGTTTCAAGGGATACGGATTGATATTGGGCATGGATTGGCTGTCCAGATATGGAGCCATTCTTGATTGTGAGCATAGGGTTGTGAGGCTCGTGACTCGCCTCGGAAACACCCTAGAGATTTCTTGTGATCCGAGAGGTCCCGTCATGTTATGCTATCTGGAATCACTTGACTCGTCAGTGGAAACTCTTCAGTCTGTGAGAGTTGTCCGAGAGTATCCGGATGTTTTTGATGAAGTTAGGGGGTTGCCCCCTAAGCGAGAGATTGATTTCCGCATTTATCTGGTGGATAATGCAAAGCCGGTTTCTTTGCCTGTTCGGCACATGGCTCCGCGTGAAAGGCGGGAGCTAAGCAAGCAAGTGAAAGAGTTGCTTGAAAAGAACTTCATTAGACGAAGTATATCTGAGTGGGGAGCGCCTGTGGTATTTGCTACCAAGGCAGATGGGTCTCTCCGACTTTGTGTTGACTATCGAGAGTTAAATAAGCTGACTAAGAAGAACAGACACCCGTTACCGAGGATCGATGATCTCTTTGACCAGCTTGTCGGTGCTTCTGTTTTCTCTCAGCTTGATCTTGCTACTGGATTCCATCAGCTCAGGGTAGCTGAGGATAGTATAGACAAGACTGCGTTCAGAACTCCGGATGGATTCTTCGAATGGCTTGTCATGTCGTTCGGCTTGACTAATGCACCCGCATATTTCGTGGACTTGATGAGTAGGGTGTTCAGGGAGTTCTTGAACAAGTTTGTCGTGGTCTTCGTAGATGATATTCTGATCTTCTCTAAGGATGAGGAAGAACACGCAAGGCATCTAGTGGAGGTGATGGATACGCTTAGAGCGCATCAGTTGAAGGCCAAGTTCTCCAAGTGTCACTTTTGGAGAAGGTAAGTTAGATTCCTTGGGCATATAGTGTCTAAGCAAGGCTTAGCGGTGGATCCCGCTAAGGTGGTTGCAGTTCAGGATTGAAAGACTCCAAGGAACGCAACCGAAGTGAGAAGTTTTCTAGGTCTTGCGGGTTTTTACCGGAAGTTCATCAAGGACTTCGTGAAGATTTCCGCTCCTCTCACTAAATTGACAAAGAAGAATTTAGTTTTTGCTTGGAGCATAGAATGTGAGCTTGCTTTTCAGAAGCTCAAGAGAGCCCTCACATCAGCACCTGTTCTAGCTTTGCCCGATGGAGGGAAGTTATTTACAGTATACACCGATGCATGTGGCACGGGGTTAGGTGCTGTTCTTATGCAAGAGGGAAGGGTGATATGCTTTGGCGGTAGACAACTCAAAGTGCATGAGAAGAATTATCCCACTCATGACTTAGAATTGGCAGCAATATTATATGCACTCAAGGCTTGGCGCCATTATCTTCTGGGAGAAAGATTTGAGCTCTATACCGATCACAAGTCATTGAAGTATCTCTTTTCTCAGAAGGATCTGAATCTGAGGCAACAAAGATGGATGGAATTCTTGGCATCCTATGATTTTGAGATAGCTTATACCCCTGGCAAGGGGAATGTGGTAGCTGATGCATTGAGTAGAAGAAGGTTGACCCTGAGTCCTCTATTCGTTGAGATGAAGAATTTAGAGTATGTGGCAACCTTTGATTTCTCTTTGGCGGTTGAGTCGATGACCGGTTCTTTAGCATCTCTGGAACTCAGGCCTACCCTTCTTGATCAAGTTGGGGCTTCGCAGAGAGAAGACCCTCAGATAGTTGAGATTATGGATAAGCTGATTCGAGGAGAGACATCTAGTCATCTCGTTCGATATTCTGTTGATGACAAGGGTTGGCTGAGGAGAGATGGAAGGTTATGTGTTCCCATGGTAGAAGATTTAGTAAGAAAAGTTCTTGAGGAAGCGCATCGCTCTAAATTGACTATACATCCAGGCGGGGATAAGATGTACAAAGATATGAAGCGTATTTTCTTTTGGCCTGGGATGAAGAAGGATGTGGCAGAGTTTGTCTCTAGATGTATCATTTGCCAGCAAGTTAAAGCTGAGTCGAAGAAGCCCGGTGGGCTATTGCATCCTCTAGACGTTCCACTTTGGAAGTGGGAGAGTATCTCCATGGATTTTATTGATGAGCTACCAAGGTCAAGGAAAGGGAATACGAGCATTTGGGTTATTGTAGATAGACTTACGAAGAGTGCTCATTTCATTCCGGTGAAGAGCAAGAGGACCGCATCTTGGCTAGCGTCTGTATATCTTCGTGAGATTGTGAGACTTCATGGAGTCCCTTCTAGTATTGTCAGTGACCGTGACCCAATCTTTACAAGCCAGTTCTGGAAAAGCTTGCAAGAAGCCATGGGCACGAGGTTGAATCTAAATACTGCTTATCACCCACAGACGGACGGTCAAACCGAAAGGGTGAATAGGGTACTCGAGGATCTGTTGAGGCTTTGTATTCTGGATTTTGGTGGTACTTGGGAAGACCATCTTCCTCTTGTCGAGTTTGTATATAATAACAGTTATCAAGCAAGCATAGGGATGGCACCATTTGAAGCTTTATATGGGAGGCCGTGCAAGTCGCCTACATGTTGGTGGGAGACAACAGATGAGCTTATACTTGGGCCTGATATGATCAGAGATACATCCAGAAGATCGAGTTGATTCGGAGACGGATGAAAGCGGCCCAAGACCGACAGAAATCCTATGCTGATAAGCGAAGAACTGATTTGGAGTTTGATGTTGGGGACATGGTTTTCGTGAAGGTTTCTCCTTTGCGGAATGTGGTCCGATTTGGAGCCGTTGGGAAGTTGGCACCGAGGTTTGTTGGACCATTCCCTATTATAGAGAGGATCGGGCAGATGGCTTATAGAGTGAAGTTGCCCGAGAAGCTTGCCGGAGTGCACGATGTTTTTCATGTCTCGCATCTTCGGAAGTGTTTGAATGAATCAGCAGAGGTTGTGGAGCCAAGTGTTTTGGAAGATGTGGAAGTAGAGAAAGAGGCTACTTTGAGAAGAGCTCTGATTCGTATCTTGGGGACGAAGACCAAGAAGCTAAGGAATCGAGAGGTCAAGTTGGTGAAGGTTCAATGGGGTGAAGCCGAAGAAGACGCAACTTGGGAAACCGAGGAGAAGATGCGTGGGCTTTATCCATTCCTTTTTGAGGGTACACTCTCAATCTCTTTTCTTTGATTAGCATATCTTTCTCTTTGCTATCCATGTTTAACTAGTTTATCGTGTTAATCTTGTCATGAGAACCTTAGGTAGAAACCCTTTGGATGAAACATGTGTTTGAAACATGTTATGCTTGATGGTTGCAAGTGGTTGCAAGTGGTTACTCGTGGATGCATTATACACGTTAGGCACTAGATCGGCTCGCACACTCCTCATATTGCATATGCATGAGTGTTTATGCTTATTCATGGATGAAAGTTTTTGTGTTATCACATGGATGTTGCATATGGATGTATGTTATGCGCACACATGTAGATGTTATACATTATGGTAGGAATTGCATACATATGGATTCATTTCACTAACATAATTCGCATTGATGATATTTGCATTAGATCAGTACACATACACACACCTTTGCATATGTTCATACAGCACTTAGAATCTTGTAAGGACAATGATTGCTTGTGGATGATGTTTTGAGTAGATGGATGTTGGATGGTAGGATACATTCTTCCTAACTTGAAGATTTCGGGGACGAAATCCTTTAAGGAGGGGAGAATGTAACAACCCGTATTTTTATTAACCTGTTATAACGTAAATCGAGGCAGAATTTAATTCTAAAATCTGAATCAAGGGAAACGGGCTATGCCATTGCGTTCGTCTCGGAAAAATACGCGAAATAGAGTCCGAGTTTTCGAAAATCGGAGTCCGTATGACCCGATTAAGGCCCAACGAAGTTTTCAGAAAATTCTAAGTAAAAACAGATTTCAAATTCAAACTTGAATTTGGGAAATTGGGCCAGCTGGGCCAGGCGGGAAAATTCCCGCCACAGTACCCAAGTCGACAGCCCTGTCGACTTGGGAGTCGACTTGGTCTGACCAAGTCGACAGCCCTGTCGACTTGGCTGTCGACTTGGCTCAGACGGGCTGTTTAGCCTGGTGCACCATTTTGAGAATGTGTTGAGCTTGGGGGCCAGATTCGGTTTTGAGGGATGAGATTGCAACTAGGGTTTAATCCTATGGCCTAAAACACTTGCCTAATCTATAAATAAGACCCTAACCTACCCTAAATCATCATTATTCATTCTAGCAACTAAACTATGGCAAAATCAATCCTCTCATGGCCTCCACTCTCTTCATCAAATTCCTAAATAAATTTCTAAGTGATTTTCCATGCATACAAGTATTTTTAGACTTGTATGATCATCATTAGCTTGCATTCAAGTCAAGTTTCTCTATTGGCACCATAAAGGAAGAGTTTTGATCAATTTTGCTTGCATTTTTGGGGTTTTATTGGTTGCATAAGGGTTTTCTTACATTTGCTATACTCATTTGAGTCCGCATAAGCATTGTAAGCCCTATTCCTATCATACTTAAACTCTAAAGTTGAATGTATGATATGCAAGTTTATTATGATGAGTTATGCAAGTTTATCATGTTGTAATATGCAAGTTAATATGCAAGTTTACTATGCTAAGATATGCAAGTTATCATGTTGTAATATGCAAGTTTATATGCAAGTATGTCATGTTGTAATATGCAAGTTTATATGCAAGTATGTCATGTTGTAATATGCAAGTTTATATGCAAGTATGTCATGTTTTGATATGCAAGTATATTATGCAAGTTTGGGTGGAACATCTTGTTCATGTTATCATGTTATGCAAGCCTATCTTGGGTTTATGAACATAAAGCTTCAAGCTTTATGCCAAAGGTTGCATTTTGGCAACATGTAAGTTATCATATCACTTATGATAACTTGCATGTGGGGCTAAATGCGAACTTGTGGCCATTTCTACATGTCATTTAGCACTATGTATCATGAATATGCCAAGTTTTGTTTTATGCATGTTTTTTTTTGGGCCTAAAAATGTAATATGCAAATGTATGAACACATGAACATCTCATATGCCACCATGTTAAACTTGTGGCTTTAACATTTTTATGCCATGATTATGCCAAGTTCCCTCTTTCTATCATTTATGCGCTATTGCGATATGTAAGCGATGGGATTGCGTTTGGGGTTGGGTAAACTTAAAAGACATAAAAACATGAGCTTGGGAATTTACCTATTAAGTTAGGTCTACCCATTGGGAATTTACCTATTAAGTTAGTTCTACCCAATTGCTTGAAAACTTGTAACATGTTTTGGAAACATGATGGCCATGACACTTAGAGAAGATAAGTGTGGCCAACTCGAGGTTGGGTTGAGTTTGTAGCGTAAACCTACCCGGAACCGACCGGCTTAACTAGTTGCTACAAACAATAGGACCCAATGTGAGAAGTTGGTCATGTTGTACCTTGGACCCGAGGTTAGACCAAGTTGTGGTGTAAAGCTACCCGGACCCGCCCGGCTTAACTAGTAACCACAACAAAGTCTAATGTGAGAGGTTAAGGCGCATTAATTAATTAATGCCTCATGATTTGGGTTAAGTCATGGACCATTTAATACTTAACCAATTTGGGCTTGGTAGATTAATCGGGGTTAAGTCGTGAACTCATCGTTACACTTAACCAAGTTAATCCATGATTAGTGAAGGGGTTAAACCGTACTTAACCCACTAGAAAAATCCTAGCAATGGGGGTCCACTCCGCAGTAATCCCAAGTTTGTATCATTAAGGCCCTAGGGACTAGGCTAGGGAGGGGGCACGATTACTGGGCTGGAGGTAAGCGACCAAAAGCGACGGCAGGGTGGTACGCCGGTGCAGTTCCGGGCGGACTCTGGTCGTGCACATAGTCCGTAGCCGAAGAAAACAAGCACGGGTACCGGTAGATCGAGACTGTGCACTCATGTTTATGGTGTCCAGGGGTTGACACCCTAGGGCTTGATACACCCGACGGGTGGACCCGGCACAGTTCGACTACAATCATGTTTGGGTCGTATTGACACCAACACGTGACGAGTTAGGCTTAGGGAGCCGATCGACTAGACCGTTGGGTTGGACCTCGTGGTAGGGTCACTTCATGTTATTGGACCTCGTATGAGGGTCACTTCATGTTATTGGGCCAAAGCTTGGGCCAGGGGATCAATACTTGCTTATCCAAGTCATGTTAGTTTGCTAGTACACCTGTGGTGCAAAACCTTAATCCTGATTATGCGATGACACCTTTATCTACTTTGTTAGTTAATCATCATGCTAGTATGTTGTTATCCTAACGTTCATCCCTGCTGCTCATGCCAGTTAACTTTATCAGTTTACATTGATTGTAGTAGGGATTACTCAGTCTTTTTGACTGACCTGTTTTCTTTCGCCTCTTTTCTTCCGTTTCCCCCCCCCCCCCCCCCCCCCAGGTTCTCAGGGAGGGAATACAGGAGCTTAGCTTGGATTTCGGATTGCTTGCTTGTGGGATTCAGCTCATGTACGGTTTGACATGAAGCTAGTTATGGCTATCACTTCTTTTGGGGATTAGTACTTATGTATTCCAGTATTTCGGTTGATGTTGTTTTACCTAGACTTGTTTATTTGGAAAGCTATGTTGTACCAGACTTGTTTTGAAATGGTTTAAAATCTTCCGCTGTTTATCTATGTTATTTACTCTGTTTATATATATACATATGTTCTTGTTCTGCCTTGATATATCATTATGCATGTTTACCTGATTCAAACGCCCCTCCAAAGTCAGAGTGCTTGCAAGAGTCACCCTGGCGGAGGTGGGGTGTTACAAATCAACAGCGTTCTTATCTTAAGATAGATATCAGTTGTAATGCCACAATCGATATTCATTCCCAATATCAAATCAAATCCCATTTTAGTTATAACCGATGAAACCTCATTTCCTATTAAATATAACGAATTTAAATCGCATCTTATACTTCCAAAATTAAGTAACGTTAATTTAATCTTAACGCTTTAGCCTCACACTCCTTTTATAAACATCGTTTATAACTCTCATGTTAAATATAAAACCATGTTTACCTCAATTCCTTCTTACTAAATTTAGTACTAAGTAAACACTTATTTAAGCTATCGCATTGGCTTAACATCCCTTTTAATAACTTAGTTTATAAAACTCGGGTTTTATACTAAATTCTGTTTATAAACTTCTTTCCCAATTCAATCCGGTTTCAAAACGAACTTTGATTACTTAATTAAATGAATATCATTTAAGCATTAACATCTTAAATTATTAATTAAAATAATTATTTCCTCGTTAACGACCGTAGAAATGGTTAAATTCTTTATTAACTAAATAAATGGTAAACCTCTTTCCAAAATCTTATTAGGTTAAAACAAATATTCATTAATCTATTTCATTAGATTAATTTAAACCAGATCAATCAAATAACCAATTCCAATTAAATTAGTTGACTTTGTCAACTTAAAACATGATCATCTCGTTAATCAACTCCAATTAGCCCTTCTTTTAAATTAATTAATAACATAATTAATTTAAATAATTCCATTTAATCGTCTCTTGAGAAATGATTAATACCAGTCTTAACCATTATGTTAATTTCACTTTGTTTGCTTATAAATCTTATTAACAAAAGAATCAATTTATAAAATCATTTAATAATTACTTAAGAACTTTAATTAATAAATAATACACAATAATTTCCTTTTTATAAAACCTTATTCAAAATAATAGTTTTCCAAAATTTATCTTCAGTTAAATAAATTTTGTAACTTCATTACCGTCAATTCATATTACGGTAATAAAATGATATATTTTTGGGCCAACTGCTACAAACTACTCGATCAATACCGTTTATTGGTTAAAACAGAACAAACGTTGAATTTAGATTCAACAATCAATGATCCAATCAATCATATGGGTTAAACAGTTCATATAATTGTTACAAAGAAATAAACAATAAATTTAAGGAATCTAGTTGGATTTCTCCAACCTATTTTTCCTGCATCCAAATATGTTATTTTAACAATATCATTTATTTCAATAAACATATATAATATTCAAAAAATCAAACAATAACAACAATCCAAACATTCATCTATAAATTTAACACGTTTATATCATTATAAACGTGACCAATGAGGTAACTAACCTCCATCGGTTACAGCCGTTAAAAATAACGATTGATTAAAATTAAATTAAACGAACGCTTAATCTAATCGGTTCAGTCACTGCATATATATTCAGCATCCAACAACCAAATAACAATCATAGCACACAAACATTTAAACCCGACTTATATAAATACAAGTGGGATAAAAACTGAGTGAGTTGAACTCACCTTGATTTCCATTCGTTGTCAGAACGGTTCGTTTTACAAACTTCCAGCTGCGTTTAACTTCGTCCGTTCCAACCACGCCTATGGTTTCAACGGTCCTTGTTTTGTTCAATTTTGTTACTGTATGCCATAGTTGTAAATTTAATATGGTATTTTCCTTATTTAAATAATAATTATTACTTAACTACTTACGTTAAAAATAGCTTTGATTTCGCATATTAAATAGGTTAGGCCACTCGAACTATAACTGGCACTTCTTATGGACATTTTTAATTTGAGTAGGCATAGTCAGGAACTAAATTCTATCAGGCACGTTATATGTACAATTTTATTTACCTAATCTTACTTATGCTATATATAATGTAACTAGGCATATGCAGGCATACTGGAATGCCGTGATTTACCCAGGCACATTTATTAATAACTTAATATTACAAATCACGCTAACGTTAATTTAAAATTCAATTAGGCATGTTAAAATACTGTATTGATAACATCAACACGTTATGACTTAGCGTGATTGGGCAGTTTGTACAAAGGGGTTAGATAGGCACTGTAAAGAATATAATTAGCCAGACAAAAATACTCCCAGGTTGTGATATAATTTGTTTAAGCCTTTGACTAACGTTACCCTTGAACCTGGACTATGCATGTTCAAACAATTAGGCACTTTTATTTCATTAGGCGCATGTGTATATATAAGAGCCTAGGCACAGTTTATAATTTACTTTGGCATATTCGATTTGTCACAGACACGTTACTTTATTAATAGCTTAATTACTTTTTTAACCTAATTTAAGTTAACTAAACCACAATTAGGCACGGTACAAAAATACTGTTCATCTTCTCTTATAAAATTACCTGTTGTTTTATTTCTTCGAACACATTCCTTCGCTCACTCCAATCTGTTCCTCACCACTTCGTTCTGCCATTCAAACACCAACAGCTGCAGAAATTCTGAGAAGATAAAATGAGTTTTTGGATTGAGGGAAGAGGCAGTGAGCGTTATTTATAGGCAAGCACAATGTGGATAAAAACGACGTCCATCATCTCGTACAAGATAGGCTGGTGTGAATTCGTAGGATAGTTGGGTGTTTGGTTGGCAAACGAGATGTGAAAACACAAAGCAGAGGCGTAGCTTGAGCAGAGCACGTGTGATTTCAGAATATAAGATTTGAGAGTTTGCCAGCCTGTGTTTCCATGTTCCCATACCTGTGTGTGCACGTTATATTTTAGGGTGTGATTTCAGAAGATAAGAGTTGTCTGCAGTGCAGTGCGTTCTCTTTTCAATTTGTACAAAAAAAAAATGGGATACGTGTATATTGCTTCAGACTGGAAGGAACAGGGTAGGGATAGTTGTACATAAGTCTGCTAGCATGTGTTGTTTCATTCAGTTACAGAGTATGTTTAGTTGATGGCGATTGTTACAGTGTGTTTTCATTTCGTGTATATGGTTAGCCATAGTTGTGCTGTAATGGAGATGTTGCATAGGGTAGGCTTCATTGTGTTATCCACTTCAATTTATACTATGCGTCCCTAGTTCATTTCTTAAGCATGAAGTAGAATTTTGAAATTTTAATAAATATATTTTATTATATTTTTATTACGGTATCAAAGTATATCGTAAACCGTTGTTTTATCGCGCATCATTTAATACACAAACCGCTACACGCTAATTCCAACAGCAAATGAAAATGGACGTACCACTACGTCTCAACATTTTGGTCCCAATGGAATTAATTTCGTTGAAAACGAATTCCGTTTGCACAACGACGCTATTTTAAATTATTGGTTCACCCTTAAATTGCACGCACTGATAAAATAACTCTGATTGGCTCCAAACTAGAAATCTAGCAATAACTAATTATACATTTTTCCAATAAAACTCATTTCATTGAAAACGGAGGTCGTTAGAAATGAAAACTACTTTTGAGGCATATATAATATATCGAACAATTTTCCGTGTGTGAAGCATGAGCCTCATCATAAGGTAAACAACACATTGATTTGAACGTTCTATTTCGTATGGTTATTTAATTTCATTGTCAATTGTCGTCGAGTGTTTTATATTCGTACCGATATACATGAATTTCAAATCGTAAATTACTAAATAACGCGACGTTTACCAGTTCGAATTATAATTATATATAAATTATATGTTCAAACGTCGTTTAATAAAAGAATTATACATTATAAACTCATTTATTATACCAAATCGATATTTTAAAATATATTAAATATTTGACTACCAAAAATGCGGGACGTTAGAAAACTATTATAGCTGCATTTTGATTGAGGGGACTATGTGTGTATTTATGTCCATGTTTTTTCCCTATGTATACATAGGCCAATCGCATAATGTCTCATGCCATAGTGGAAAAAAGAGAATATAACCTTTTTAAACCAACAAAAAAACACTTTAGTTGCACACATAAATATGAAACTAATACAGCTAAGTTCTGATTGCCCTCGGTGATTTGGGAATCTTGGATACATCATAGTAGTATAGTAGAACTAAAAGTATAATATCGACATTTAGGTAACAATTTAAAGACCAATTTATATTAAGTGGACGTTTTGTATCAATAGATATAGAGATTAATGTGTATCGCAAAGCGTTGTATTAATAGAAATAGATTATGATTTGATAGAAACAATGGGCAATCAGCAATGTCCCTTATGGTGGACAAATATGTGCTAAGCACATACGCTTAATATTTTAAATGAATTATTACTTGATTTATGGACTTTTAACGTATGTTTCTCTTTTATATTTTTGCATAGTATTGCCTTAGACATATTGTGCCTACTTTGTGTACATAGTATCAACAAAAACACATCTTTCTTGTTTTTTCCAATGTAGAAAAAAAATCCAATATGCATGATAGATTGTTGCGCTTAACTCATCTACTTTAAGGTTATGAGTACATCCAGAATTCATATCGTTGTCCAGAATTAATATCACTGTTCAGAAATAACAATATAAAATCTAATTGATCAACAAATCGTTATATCTAAATTTTGGTAAAAGAATGTATTTATATAACTATTATAGTAGAAAAAAGAGGTTTATGCCTCTACTGAAACTACTCTTAAAAAAAGGACTACATTCCACTGAGACTCTTTCCACAATAGTTAAAAGTTCGGGCTTTCAATCACCTTTTGCAGCATTTTGGTTAAACTACCTCTGCATTTAAAAAAAAACTTTTATATACATGTTTTAGGCAGTATATAAAATCATACATGGCAAACAGGTTAGACCCTCCAAAACGAAAATCAAACATATGTACTCTTGCATCATGCCACAGTTTAGACAAGATGCTTGTCATTTCTTCATATTTTCTTATGTCAACAATAAATTCTGGCAAGCACTCCATTGGCGGTACTCTTAGTATGGATGCTTCTTAATTTACATACGAAAACCTATATGCGTCTTACACCTGCAACTGATAAAGAATGATATCATGCACTAAGAACATATCACATTAAAGAATCTACATACCGCCTCTTCAAGAAGTATTTTTGGAACAAATCCTTATTTTTAGTTGTTTTGAAGTATAGGATCTTAATTTTATCATATCTTCTATCAAGTCAACAAAAATCATTGCTAGAAATATTACCACATAAGCTGCAACTGATTGCCTAAAAGTCTTATAGCAAAAAGGAAGTCTAAACATGTTTACATCTGAAATTCAAAGAAACAATTGATCACTAATTCTCTATGCCTCTTAAAAATTATTGACATAAAACTATTTTCCATGTATTGGAAGAATTCAAACATATAAATAATAACCTAATAAAAATGTACATTCATGTATAGCTCATTTGACATGCATACTTAAAAAGGTCCAATAGCAATGTACCATTAATTTTAATTTTATGGAAACATAAACCATCACCTTACTATTTTAAAAGAAGAAAATGGATAAAATAATTATAAAATCGATCATTCATGACAAAATCAGAATGAAATAATAATAATAATAATAATAATATAATTAGAAATACTAATAAGGGTGAAAACTGGTAATGCATAAAAGTAAGGAATCTTATCATGGAACGTATAATCCAATTTTATCACATAGAATAAAATTGTATATACTGTGAAAAATGTTAGAATGTCATTTACTTCTGAAATGTATGAAGGTTGCCATTTGTATATCATTGTTAACCATAAATTTTTAAATGTTAATCAAACTTATCACTTGAAAATATTGTCGACTGAAATATGAAATTAGTTCTGTTGAAATCACATTCTTTCCAATTAAGAACTTACATTCCAAATGCCGAAACTTTTTAGAAACAAATAAATGAGATTAAATTATCGTGGATGTCTTCAGTCGACGTTTCTACAAATAATTTCAATTCGGTCAACTATACAAGTGGATCTGTGGTGCAATGGTAGCGCGTCTGACTCCAGATCATAAGGTTGCGTGTTCGATCCACGTCAGGTTCAAATTTCTTTTTGCGCTCAATCCAACCTACATTGCTATCCACCTTCCCCGGCCTACAATATCAGCTCCTTTAGGTACCATCGAATGTTAAATTTGTGACTGTTATTAGTAGTGTAGTATAACTTCAAGTGCCATATATACGATCACGATTCAGTGCTACTGAGTTGTATACTGCCTTGTTGAATTTCAATTCTTAATTGTAACAAATCTACTTCCGACCTAAATGTTGCCTTGTTGAATTTCAGTTCTTATTTTCAACAAATTTACTTCCGACCTGAATTTCAGCTTTGTTTTTTTACAAGCTCCAATCTCAAGTTTGTACCGGATTTCATTGTTATACTTCAAAAGCATTGATTCGTCATTAGGTTCACACAAACTACGTAAAGAGCCAGTTACTTCGGTTTTAGGTATGTTGTGGAGTAGTATAATAAATTTTTAAAGGGCTAATGTTAACTTCAGTCCTCTTTTATTTTACTATATATGCTGTGAACTCCTCACTTGTGAGAGGAAGCTGTGTGGTTTATACTGCTAACTGAAGATTAGTAATGTTGGATGAATAAGCCTCAAGTCGAAATACACGGATTGATGTGGTTGATATCATATGTTGATTAGTTAACGATATCATTAGTTTTTATTTTCTACACTTTGCATACTGGTTGGATAGATGGTTTGTTGGTTGTTTAGTGTTTACATTGATGATTAGGTATGTTACATAACTTTAACGTTTACCCCCTCATCCGTGCCTAAGACAATAAGGCAATCGCAACTTTCTTTTTGGTGGATGTCAACGCGTCCAAATCTCAAGAAATAGACCTTCGAACTTGCCGACTTGGGTAGTGCTTTTATTAGTTATTTTATTTTTATTATTGTTGTTGGTAACAATTTTACAAGTAATATGTTCCTTTCATTATAAACACTCTTACTTGGGTACCGTTCTTTTTTGAACATTGGCATTTAACGTCACCGTCCGCATCCGATATGTCAAGCGCGGACTCCACATAACCGTCATGTTCAGGTGTATCATTTCAAAGTGATGGTTTGCGTCAGACGCAAACATTTCTCTTGCCTATTTCTTCCCCTTTTCCTACCTCTTTCTTCCTTTTTTTTTCTTCCCTTTCGTGTTATCCCTTTGGTTAAAAGAACGCATTCCCCTTTCTTCAACTTACCCCTTCCCAACCCCAACATTACCCTTTCGGTTCAAAATAGAATGGACCCTTATACATCTTTATCTTTTATTATCCAACCCATGATACTGACTCAAAGGGCGTTCGTATTTTGTATTCTGTATCAAGTCTTTATCTATTTTATTTACAAATAATTACCACATGTAAAATAATAATTTTTCCCCTTTCGTAAAAAGTACGTATTCCTCTTTCGTCAACTTTCCCCTTTTCTATCCCTTCAAAATACCCCTTTCGTTTCAAAAAATAAGGTACTTTAATTAGTTAGGTATGCTTGATTTGTTGACTTGCTTGATTTTTGGTGTATTTATTCAATTAGTAAGTAGCTTCTACCTTTTTATCTAGCTTATTCGGAGCTTTCGTCTATCTCACTATCATCTGTATGCATTTAATTTTCATGGATGAACTCTAGAATTTCTAATCTAGCATATTGTGCACTGCCTTATACTCTTATTAAGATTTCATCTCCAGTTTTTAACTAGGTTATGGGAATAGATGAAACCTTTCATGTATGGCTACGTGTTCCTATTTTTTTAACTAGGTGGAACCAAAATTACCAAAAACTTGGAAAATGAAATGGTAAACTTGCCGATCCTATGTAGCTTGGGCTATGCTTCCTATTTATATTGACCATATCCTAAAATCGATTAATTAATGAAACATCGATGATATTTTAGAACCTAGCAACAGGTAAAGCGATTTAGTATTCATATACATTCCACATTTAAGAACCTTACTAGCTGCTGGCTATTACAGAGATTATAATGGGTAACTAATGTGATGAAAAAAAGGAATTTTGGTACTTAAAAATTATTTAGTACGTGGATAAATCTTACAAATGCAACTTAATGTAGATGAAGGAAAACTTAACTGCATTACCAAATATAGCATGCACCTTAACTGGATTTATGCAAATTAATCAATGAATTGTCAGAATATATTCACATTGTATTTGCAAATTAGTTATGGTCATCCAATTAGTCATAATTTTCATTTTTGAAACCACTGAACTAATTTAACCAAAATATAAAACTAAAATAAAGTTATATCTCAAAAAATTCACTACATCTGCCATCCAATAATAGGTGATGTATTATACACTGCTGATTTAGAAGAAATGCATTTAGATTATTTTCAACTACATTAAACTGATATAAATAATTAGAATAGTTGTAATTATCGATTAATGATAGAACTTAAAAGGCCACCTATTTGTGATCATATCTCATTTTTGTAGTAATTTTGTTCTAAAATAGTTTCTAGACCAAATTACATAAGTTCATTTTTGAGGCAATAAGTACAAAACATTAAGTTTTAGTGTTTTATATAAAACCCAATTCAATTGACTAATGCTAATACATTACCAATTTGAATGATCATCCTAAATAGCTTGCAATCTTTTTCCATGTGTATAAGTGAAGCACTGTATAAGTAACGTTAAAGTTGAAACTAAACTAACCTCCGGGTATGATTGCAACTGTATACGCATCCATTGCAGATGAAACATTTGATGCCTCTGACTAATTAATTTCTATTGAACCTTTCTTCAGTTTATCCTATACTACTCTACTAAACCTTTCTTCAGTTTATCCTATACTACTCTACTAAACCTTTCTTCAGTTTATCCTATACTACACAAATGAGCGAACACATTATTTGTATCTTTATATGTTAAAAAAACATGATCAATATATAAAAGTTTAATCTACTTAATCTTTAAAAAAAAAATTAGCCACTAAAATATGTTTACTGAATGTAGATTGTAAACAGTGAAATGGGGAAAAAAACACGTTTCATTTAAGGATTTTTTTTCAATTTAGTTCGCATTTACAAATTTGTTGCGCAAATAACCCGGTATCAAAATTAATTACAAATATAGCCTAATTCTGACCAACCAAGGGCAGAGTTGACTAAGATATACTGGCATCGGTATATTTTTTATTCCAGACTTTACAGTGGCTTCATTTGAAATGGAGCCAGTGCAAATGTTACAAAAAATTATGCATTGTCGTCATTCCAAACGATGCCAATACATTCCAACTTTTTTTTAATAGCCTAGCTTCATTTCAGATGCCGCCAATAAATAAATAAAAAGGTTAAATCGATGCCGTTTGAACTAGCACCAGTGTATCTTGACCAACTCCGCGTTGTGTTAGTCAAAACAGGGTCATATTTAAAATTAGTTTTTGAAACAGGGTTATTTGAATAATAAATCAGTAAAACCTGGTAAAATTGGAAAAAATGATTGATACAACTTTCCTAGAAATCAAACATGTTCTAATTAGCTGATTGATGTTCTAGTAAATAACTGAAAACCTTTGATTTCAAATCAATTCAATAATCGAAGTGAAGTTGAGATTTGCTCAGTGATTACTCAAAATCTTATTACCTAATAGATATTAACTTGAAAATGATGGAACAATAATATAGTTTAGAACGACTAAAGCTCGCATGAGATAGAACATGATCGATATGGTCGGTGCTTTCACCCCCGCAGACTTGAAATTAATTTATGCCTTTGTTTTCTATGTAGATCGATGATCATATTGAGAATATAGAATGAAACTGAGATGTCATATAGTGGCACAGAGATATAATGCGTTGAATGTTGAAATCTACTTTTGTTTCGTCATAGCTCATAACTGAAGGAGAATGCATTGTAAATTTATTAAAAGAGAGTTACTCTCTAAACAAAGGAAAATAAATAATTTGCTACAAATTAATTTGAATTTCTATATACATATGTATGAGTGGGTGTATGCTCGTGTAGGTGAGTGTCATGTTGTCACTATCATTAGATAATTAAGGAAAAAATAACATAAAAAAGAAAACAAAACAATTTGGTAGTGCACTAAATTTTTTAACTCGGTTATGCATACAAAATGTCATACTTAACGATAAAGCCAAGTAAGTGATGCATATAAATCAATGTTAGTAGTGATATTATTTGAATAACTCAACTATGCATATCACTCATGAGTCTTTATTTTGCCTAAGACTTAGCAGTTTACTAGCGTGCTACAAAGTTAAAATTTCCCACTAAGCTAAGAGTCATTAGAATTATAATATGGATAAAAGGTTAAAATATAGTTAATTGTTTTTTTGCATGAGAATGAGTATGCAGATCATTTGTTATAAAACCACATAATAGTTGGTAAATTGTAATACCCTTGGTTAAGCTAAAATTAATTAAAGACTATTTTAAGTAAATGTTGTTGAACTAACATTCTTTCTCCACATCAGGTTTACTCAAGTTCGCTTTTTAAGTGCATATACATTAACCCCCTACCGTTGCACCAACTCTCTGAGCCTACAACCAACTATCACAACAAAATACACAATAAATCAATAGTTTGAGGAAAACTAACCCTTGGATATTGTGAAATAATGAAAGGAGTAAAGATGCAGTTGATTATCTAAATAGTTTAAACACTCTAAAGATCGTATAAAAGTGGTGTCTGGCGCAACAGTAAGGTTACCTGGCTGGTAATCTGGAGCGCACAGGTTCAAGTCCCGACCTCTTCACATATATGAGGGAACGGCTGTGCGCACCAATCGACCATCCCCAGAGTCCGGAAAGTCGTGAGAATGGTACTAGGACGGGAGACTGCCTGGGAAGTCCTCTCGCGCTTAAGTACGGGAGCCTTTGGCACTAGGTATCCACTCTGAAGATCGTATATACATCCATGATGTACAATGAGCCTTAGATAATTTAATGATGCCAAAACTTATAGCTTTGGACTAAAGAATATGAAAGTGTTGTTTCATGCTGCTTAATATTACGTTAACATATGTTTCTCTTCATGCCATTAAACAGATGATTTCAAACTTGTAATATCCAGGCTTATCACAATAAGAAAGCGAATAATATGTAGTGAAGTTTTTTGTTGTTTTAAATTGGATCTCCTTTACAGAAAAGACAAAAGTGATGGTTTAATGATATAAACAGAGAAGTGTACATCAATTACTTTTAATTATATTAATTACTCCCTTTTTCGTTTGACAAAACTAAATCATGAAAAATAGCTTAATTAGTAAGACACTACTTAGATTCTAGACCTCAGCATCCTTGAAATAAAATATCCACATAGTATGGTAATCATAAAATCGAGGAAACAAATATATCAAATGTACATTCGACCTACCCAAACTTTTGTTCATAATCATTGTTGGATGAATCAATCTTAAGGGACATGAATCCCACTAATTCATCGACTTATTATATTACATGACTTATTTTTGTGACAAGTTAAAAAAATGATGGAACAATTGCTGCTCAATAATGTAGATTAGAAACATAGATAAAATTGTTCCTGACATTTAACCCACTGGAGGGAGATGCGGAATCTACATTTCAGCAAAAAAAAACAAAACAAAAAACATAAATAAAAAATGTAGAATATTTTATTAATAACTGTGGATGTGGGAAAATTAACTGAAGCCATGCCTGGATAGAACCTGTGATCTCAGGCATGATCATGATATAAAATATCCATATGATGCTTTCAACATCATCATGTGAACTATGCTGGTTATTATAATAAGGCTTTGCGCTAATATACCAAAAGGATGTATGTCCTAATCTTACTGAATAGCGCATTTAATGAATGCTACATCACGTATAAAATTGCACAAACAGAACCAAGAGCATAACACAACAGAATTTTAAGCTTAGCTCATCATCCACCTTTTGATTTCCTCTTTGTAACTCATGTTATACAACCAAGGAGCTTTGTTTACTGTAAGAAATAAGCAGAAGAATAAAAATAATTTCTTATAATAGTCCCAGTTATCAATTGGACTACATCAAGAAAGTGAAAGTAAAATGAATACCTTAAGGTATATGGAAAAACTGCTGTCATAATATAGTGACACAACTAATACTTCAGCCAAGCTCAGTTCTAGAAGATAAGAATGCAAATACATTAGAGATCTCTCTGTCCCTTCGTTGCCACATCTACTATTCATCCAAACACGCAATATATATATATATATATATATATATATATATATATATATATATATAGCAGTATTAGTACATTCAATTTCTGCAAATATATTCTTCATGATTTTATTACATACATACTTAATTTGATATATTACATACTGTTTACTTTGGGTTGTTATTCCAACTCATTTTACTTTATAAATACTTACTATTACCTATTTTTGAAATACCAACAAAAGAAAATTTGTTTTTCCTCCATGATTTTTCCAACTAACTTTTGATTTTTATAATCTCAAGTTCAATGCGCATTACATATCATTGTCCATGTTTTCATACACTCAAACATCTAGCATTAACAATCTTTTATTGAAAACCTTATGTAAAATTTGAAAATAAAACTTGAGAAGTTTAGTTTTGACTTCTTTTATATCAAAAATAGTTTAATGAAAATGTGCATTGCACCTTCCATGGTAATTGTAGTGTTTTCATAGTTTTCTAGTTCTATAACAAGCCTTTCAAAATGTCTATTATCCAAAACCATACTCAACACAAACAGTCCAAATCCATGCAGCCCACGACTACGGCCTATGCCCTCTCATTTAGACAAAACACCCTGCAGTCAACCAGGCATCCAATTACAACCCGCCTATACCCAATTGTACCAAAGCGGGAATACAGGTTATAACCTATCAAATAAATGTGGTTCTTATCATACCTATTGCTTTATTTGATTGGACATCAAATGCAAGTTTTGTGCCAATGCCAACAAATATGGTAAAAACCTCTAATTAAACTTAGCTGCAAACAATATCGATAGGGAAAGAACCAGATTTCGCTTTTCCAAGCAACAATAAAGGCCAAAAATTCCAATGAAGGAAAGTTTGATAACCTAAATACTCAGTTAATTCATAAGTTCTACTGAACAAGACAAGAAATGCTCACTTGTAGATCACAAATCTAACAAAAAAAAAGGAAGGCTACTAAAAAGACATTAAAACTTTGCGAGCGGAACGGGCCAAACTTACTACCCAGATTGAAGAAAATAAACTATTTGTTGGCTTACAACCATAATTATTGACTAGTAAGTTTGGCTAATTTTGTCAAATAATATGTGGAAAAAAAATGCATTTCATTGTCACAGGAATAACGAATCACAATTGTTCTTTAACTTTTGAAAGTGATGAATGATAACTAGGTTTTTTTGAACTGAATCAATTTTTATGGTAATCCATAAAGAGCATCTCAATATGCAATTACAATTGTTAATGGCAATTATTACGACATTAAACAATATCGTTTAGTATGGCTTTTATTGGGTTATTTATTTATTAGTTATCATAAAATCTAATGGAAGCATTTATATACGACATTTATTAAGGGGTTTGTCATTTATTTGTTATGGTATGATAGCGTTAAATTTCTCATTGCCATACAATCATCAATTAGTCAGTTACCCTTTTTTACTAAAATTAGAATATCAGTATAATTGGCATAGCAAAGTTAATTTACTGTTTTCTTTTAAAACATCGGCGTAAAATTTCAAAACCAACGACAATGATTGTCTACCACTTTATTTATAATATATGAACACTCATGTTGTACGTTGTATTATATGATTTAGAAACAAACAAATTATTAAATTTAGTTTCATAATTTAGGTCAAATGAAGTTGATTAATTAAGTGAATAGTTATATGTATAATGAAAAACCGTTACCAAGTAAAGATGAGCCAAGTAATTTATTACTACTGTAACAGTTATAAGCTTATCGATATGTACATGCATTATTATAGATTAAATTGCACACCCTGCACTATGGATAACTTGTGCTATAACGTACGCTACGGTAACTCTGGAAAAAATCAGTCTTCAGTATATCATTAAATCGTTAACGATAACAATCAGTTATTTTAGCTTACCGGTAAAATATGAGACCGTTACTTGCAAAATTATAGTGGTAACCATTACCATAATGGCCATGTACTAGAAAGCATACTATAATTTCAACTGTACGTGATACCAGAGTCACAACTTAATTGTAACGACCCGCCTTTTTGCCCGGCTCTCGCCGGTAATTAAACCGACTTAAACCGTTCATAAAAACGAATTGTTATGGGTACTAACATACATTGAACAAAATAACAGAACTTTTTATTGCAAAATACAATGTTACATCAGATTTACATGAATATCAGAGTTACAGCATAACCGTATACAGCGGAAGAAAGAAAATATACTCTCAGCGGAAGATCAAAATGATACAGCGGAAGCTTCAAACTCTTGCGTGAACTCCAACTCTAAAAGTGCTCTGAATCCAGCTCCAACGATCTATAACTGCAAAACTAAACTACTGGCTGCCCGTGTGAAAATTAATGGGCACCCAGAGTTTAGGAAGGAACAATAAACTTTGGGTCAGTCATGGGACTGGTGTGAGAACATAAAACATTTGCTTAAGGTTTATTTTAAGTTGGGAATTTCACTGGACCACGCCGCTGATGCGGAACAGGTTTACTCCATGTGAACATCCGTGCATATAAATACGCAATGACCCTTTGAAAATGAAGCTATCATAAGCTCGTCCCACATCACACAATGCAAGCGCACACCAAATGGGCGAGTTTTATCTTATGATAACCAAAAATGCCTTCATACGAAAAATCCTCTTTCAATACTATCATATAGTGTGGAAAACAATTTCGCAAATAAATGTATTAATCCTATGCAGCATGATACCATTAATATTATGTCGCCATATATATATATACAAACCAAAACCGTATGGCTCGTATTGGAGATTTGGGTTTCCAACTTGATGATTCCTGGCACGAAAGATCAATCAGGGATACAAAACGAAGTGCCTCAACGGCTTTTTCGACCATACGCAGACACCGACTACACATCGTCAGGGCAGATCAACGGTTTTCGACCAGACACGGCCCCCCGAACATACCCAACTTCCCCAGGTTCACAAGTGGTTTCCCAATGCTGCACAGCTCATCACAAATTCATATTTAAGTATAAAACCTAACCGCCAGTTTCTCATCAATCCGGGGTGTGAGGTTTGTTGATGTTACGTCATACACAAAGAGATGCTTCGATAAGCCATTCTTTGATCATCACTAGCTCGTCTCATAACTTGGGTATGCCACATTGACAATTCACGACATATCACTGATTCTTATCAATGCATACCCTCTAAGCTCAGATGACTTAGAGACAAGGATAATATATTGCCACAAATCCGATATACATTAATGGAAATCAGTGCTATGCAGTAAATTCCAATGTCAGACATACCATCCATACAAGTCCATCCTGGGTCTGAATGGAACAAAATCCGAAAATTCCCCAAATACGTTCGGACTTCCTGCCACTCCGATAATAGGGGCATCTCACTACTATAGCTATTCAGTAAAGAAACCAATCAGCAGGCAATCCGTTCGATTTTGAAGAACCACGGTCTTCATTCATCGATTCCAAGTCTTGAATTTGCTTCAAACGTCGTATTATTACTTGGGATGGTTTCGGACTAAAATCCGATCCCGGACTTTCCAAATAACCAGCGCTTCATATTTTAAACCCAGTGCTCTCCGTCATATGTATATACACACACATACATCTCTTAATTCTTTTCTAAATCTAGAAATGATTGTTAAGAGATGATCGTTTATAAAAGTCTTTCTTAATGCCTAATTTCTGATCAACCATTACAAACCAAGGATCACGATTTCAATGTTTCTTAAATCCAAATTCGTTTTAATCATTCATACCGTATTCAATATATTCAAATCAAAGGATTCAGGACCGGAAAAAATTCCAAATTTAATTAAATAAAATAATTGAAAAATAATACATTTGTCATAAACTAATTATATATATAAGTACTAACTTAAAAATAGAAATGATTAAAAATAATTACTTAACATATATTTACTTTGAAGAAATATACAGGTATAATACCTTTAAACATATACATATCTTTAAAACAAATAAGTTTTATTTAAATATTTATGAAATTAACATATAATGTTCAAATAAATGAAAACCTATATAAATATACAAATATTTTAAATTGGAATTGTTTCCTTCCCAAGCCAATGATTTGCATTCACATTCACACTCGAAAGGTATAACTAATTCAAAGAATCTTTAGTTAATCAAGCCGAATCGAAGACATTCAACTTTTTCCATTTCATTCACTTAGACCCATATTAACTTCCAAAATTAACTCAAGCCTTATTCAGTAAAACGAAGTTATTACCATATCATTTAACTTATTTCAAAAAATACATACTAGATATATATACACAATCGGTTAAAATCAAACTTCTTATATCCAATATATGTTTCTATATTAACCGATACTAAAAGCGGAATTATGATATTTGCACTGTTTAATTCCCCAAATAGTATTCGTCATCATCTACAGAAATTATATTAAATACCTGAAGATCACTTGATACGATTTATCCAAATTTAATATAAAAAAAATCTATATGAACTCAAGATCAAATGATACAAATTCAGGTCATTTGAAAACAATTTATAACACCGCGTCACATTAAAATTTGTATTAAAAAAATTAGATTCCAAATTTACCTTATACACCATACCTGATTCTCAAGATGATTATCATTAGCTTAATATTTAACTCACAAAATAATTAACATTTCTTAATATTCAATTTACAATTTTTATTCACAATGTTATATCGATAATTTAGGCGGTAATTTAGTTCAAGCTCAACATTTCATTTGATCTACTTCAAAATCCGTTATAATATCATTTAATGTTGATAATAACATGTTAATTGGTTTCCAAAATCAAATTATTTATATCATTAAATCAAATTAACAAGTTTCTAGGTATTCCTCAAATCAATATTTCATTCCATATTTTAAAATGTTAATAACTTGATTAATAATCGCTTTAATGACACCATATAATTTAAATCAACATTATCAAATGTATTCAATGTCATGAAATGTTCATTAGAGGAATTATTCTCGTGATCAATATTACTACATTAACAAAACTTTCTTGAATCAAAATCAACAAACATTACCATGTCAATATTATTTGGTTAATGAAACACTTGTTAATCACTAAATTCTCATTTAACTAATGAATCGCTTCTTACTTAAATTTAGGAAGTTTCCTATTTTTCTGCTGACAATTCTTATAAGGTCGTAGTGAGTACATATATATCATATATGTACACATTCAACACCGTTTTATACATTCATTTCTACATGCAATCAACGAATAAAATTCCAAATACACAAACGCGCCTTAAATGCATTTATTCGGCAACCAACACACATTAACAATTTCCACATGCAATCAATCAATAAAATTCCGAATACGTGTTATACACTAACGCTCCTCAAATGCATCAATTTGGCAACTATCACACATTAACGACAATTAATTAGCCATTCATGTAACCGCACAATTTCAGATTCATTAACTATGCATGTAAAAATTTAAATCATATTAAATTAAATTAAATTAAATTGTTCTCACCTTAATTGCTTTCCAGAAAACACGCTGTTCACAAATTTGGCGGTTGGTGCTTTTCACATCTTTGCCATTTGTATTCTCCACATCGTTCTTTATTCTTGTGCTCACTTTCTCACTTGTCTTCTCTTTTCCTAATGTCACTTATTTTTTTTTTCATTTTTTGTTTTAACTTAAAAACAAAAAGTATCCAAGCAGAAGGGCTCAAGACTGAACGGTGCTCTCGGTCGGCAATTCGCGCATGCATAGGGACTGAGGAGTTCGGTGGAGGCTGGGTCTCGTTGCTGCGGTGGAGGAGTGCATGCGCAGGAGGCCATCACTGGGCTCTCTTCTCTTTTTTTTTTTTTTTTTTTTGGAATGGTGGATGGGTTCCTTTTAGAAGTGGAGAAAAGTGGTAGGTGAAATGCGAGCGGGATTAGATGGTGTAAGATGGACGGTGAGTGGAGAGTTACAGAGGGCGGTGCATGCACAGCAGGACTCACGTACTCCTTTTTTTTTTACCTTGAGATTGGAGGATGGTTTAGGCAAAAGGAATGGAGAGCTTCAATGGGGAGAGAAACAAGACAGTCACGAGTTGGAGACAAAGATAAAAGGGGGAGGAGGATAAACGTTGCTGCAAAATGGTGTGAATAGTGGTTTTCGTGAATACAAGGGAAGGCGGATGTTGTTAAAAGAGGAAGAACAGTTATAGTGGGAAAGAAAACCCAGGTTGGGAGAATTATTTGCATGTAAAACAATTGGCAGATGAAAAGGAATACCAGGTGCACGTGTAACATTGTTTTACACTTGTCCCATTCTCTATTATGTGCTTGCCACATTTTAAATTAATTTTTTTTTTTATAAATATATGATATACATGTACAAAAGGTGGCGGCTTATGAACTACTCAGTTTGAACGTTAGCACATGGAATGCTTTGGTGGGAACAAAAGAATGGGAAAACTATTCACAATACAATTCAATTTTATACCCAAATTTTGCTCCTTTCCAATTTCTTTCATATTTAATTATCGATAACCACCAACACTGAACTAACAATATAATCGTGTATAATAATGTGTCACGATCCCAGAACAGAAATAAAACAGACCGGTTGACTGATTCTGTAAAGTGTCAAAAGGGACCACAGTTACCCCAAAATACGCTAGAAAAATGTACGTTTATTTTCCGAAATAAAAATTTCAATAAATTTCTATAAAATATTTTAAGACTACGCGAACTGAAACTGAACAAAAATTTACGACGAATATTTAATTATAATTAGATTTCAAATTCTGATCATTTCTAGCAACTCAATTACACTCGTTTCGATATTTCAACTTACGACGAACCGTTTCTCCAAACAAACATTGTTACAACTAATTTCATAATAAAATTAAATTTTCAGTTATTTTAAAATATTATTATCACCCAAAAATTTGATTCAACAGTTATTTGAACCTTTCAAACTTTATTTAAAATTCATATTAAATTCAAATTTGATTTTCAAAAATCTTAGATAGTAACATTCTCCCCCACTTAAGGCTTTTCGTCCTCGAAAAGGAGAGCTCGTGAAATTATACATAAGCAAAATAAATCTTATTTATAAATTTGTTAAACCTACAAATTCTTATATTAAATGTAAATTTATCAACGCAACTTATAAGAAAATTTTCATATGATTAAATTTGATTACAAGTCATCGTTTGCAACGCATTTTGAAAATCTCAAAATGATTTCTCCAACTTAGAATCCCATTTTCAATACAAACTATTGACATTTCTTCTATACACATAAGTTACTTTGGGATTTTCAAAAGCAAATTTGTTTCAAAGTTTCAAACATACTATGATCAAATCTATATATTATTTATTCGAGAAATTCATCCTCATGACAGGGCCACTGAGTACCACCCATCATACGAAATCAAATACCTCATCACGACCCAGTTTTAGTCACGGTTACTCGAACAAACCAAATCATTTCATATTCCGAAATTGTAAATCATTTTGCGATCGAAATTTACAGATACTTATCGTTTTCAAAACATTTCAAAATATCGGGATTCCAGTCGTCGAAATCTCTTTTATAAACCATTCATCACATCTAAACTATTTGGAAAACAATTTCATTCAATGAAATTTATGACTTCCTATTATACAACTTATGTTTCACATTTCGAAATCAGTGGTCATTTTTAAACCATTCGAGCCTTCCAATCGATTTTCATACAAATTCAAGCCTTTCTACTTTCTAAAGTTATTTTTCTTTGAAATTTGTTTACACTTCATTTCTAATATCTTTGTATATCACAAGATAGAACATTTCAAGAGCCATAAGTCGAAATCTCAGAAATCTCTTTTACGATTCAAATAGTTGAACAGTTTTTTTTCTTTTCAAACCTACTCATTCAATCATCATTTACACCGTACTATAGGCTTAATATTCATTCTTAATTCAAATAACAAAATGTGTTTGAAAAGGTTGCAATTTCCTATAGTTAGAAATCCCTTGAAACATTCCTTATTCAAATATCCCATCACACTTTCGCTGCGCACTCTAATTTAGTACGTGCATATTTCAAACTATCATTATTCAAACATTAGAAATAAGTTTCAATATTTGAAACCAAATCCTTACAGTTCATCTTTCAAAATCCATTTTCCTTGCATAATTAAATTATATATTTCAAACACTTCCAAATTTCTATGCAAAACTTATTGGTTTAAGTTTCGTTAACCTCATATCTTGGATAAATCAAAGTTATCTTGGTTGAACTCAATTTTGGTTTCATTCGATAAACGACACTTAAGGTATACTTACATGAATCAAGTCAAATTCCATGTGTTCAAGACAAAAGCTCAATATTAAATGGGCATCAAAAGGTATAATGGCCTAAATCAAAACACGCCTAAATCCAAAAGATGAACTACTCAAGCTCACTAAGTTTGGTTTAAATTCTCAAACAGGATCAAGACGAGGAAATCAAGGACACCAAGGATAAGAGTATAGGCGGTTCAAAAGTACGATGATTCGATTCAAGATACTCAACCAAGCTTGGATAAAAGGGGATGAATGACGCTACTCAACGGTTCGAATTTAAACGATGGAACTAGCCTAAGCCAAGATAGGAAAGTCAAGCGCTCCTAAGGATACAATCCTAAGTAGTTTATTATTAGGATACTCTTTTTCTCATTAACTTCCTCTTGAGTAAATCTTACTTCAAATTTCATTTTTCTTTGTATCGTACGTGGTTACTCTTTAAATACTTTCTATTTGGATTGCTCGTACAGTTTCAACTGGAGAAGAGTGGTTTTCTCCCCCACTTATATATTTGTTACAATTTAAACCATTTTTTTGTCCAAACAAATTCTCAACATAAGTAAATTTACCTTCAAATTCTTTGTGGGAGTTTGATTGCCGAAATATACTTCTGAGAAAATAGCTTAATCTTGCATTTTTACCGTTTTCAATTCACGCCAGGTATAGGTTCGACTCTATTGCTTAACACTCATTGAGGAATATGATATCTTCTCTGATTATACTTATTAGATCTCAATATTTATATCCACATTCTCTATGACTTGATCAATTACCTTTGTTTGAACGGGGAAATGTTCGATGCATGTGATTAACAAATAAGCTTACGTACGTGCATATTTAAGATTCATTTTCCAATTCTTCAGATGAACTTTACTCTTAAACATTTCTCTTTCCAGTTATTTATAGGCTACTCTTGACTAAATGTCCAGGGTAATTATGTTTTTAGCTTATCTACCTTATATTAAATTTCTTTAATATTTCCAACATATCGAATAATTTAAGTATTTTCGACATCGTAGCCGGAATCATATAGTCATCCCACTTTCGAAACTCGAAAATCACTACTGATGGTGCCATAGTCATCAGTAAATTCATCCTCGAGCGATTAGAATGTGATTCTATATCTATCTAGTATACAGTTGACTTCGTATATACGTTAGCTAGGCGTATATTCAAAATCCCTATATACTCGATAGTCCAATCGCGACGTCGAACACAATACTCAAGAATCCCTTATCTTTAATTATATTTCTAAAATAATCATACTTTCAAAATGATTTACTTAGTTTTAAAATACTTGATATAGATTTCAAAATAAGCTTTCTCAACGAGATATTCAAAAATCTCATTCTAGGGCATTCCTAACCCTATCTCTAATGAGATATTATAACTGTGATGAGTCCTGTCTTTTGTTCAAAATATGTCGTACCCAAAATCTTTGTACAAACCAAAGCTCTGATACCAACTGTAACGACCCGCCTTTTTTCCCGGTTCTCGCCGGTAATTAAAACGACTTAAACCGTTCATAAAAACGAATTGTTATGGGTACTAACATACATTGAACAAAATAACAGAACTTTTTATTGCAAAATACAATGTTACATCAGATTTACATGAATATTAGAGTTACAGCATAACCGTATACAGCGGAAGAAAGAAAATATACTCTCAGCGGAAGATCAAAATGATACAGCGGAAGCTTCAAACTCTTGCGTGAACTCCAACTCTAAAAGTGCTCTGAATCCAACTCCAACGATCTATAACTGCAAAACTAAACAACTGGCTGCCCGTGTGAAAATTAATGGGCACCAAGAGTTTAGGAAGGAACAATAAACTCTGGGTCAGTCATGGGACTGGTGTGAGAACATAAAACATTTGCTTAAGGTTTATTTTAAGTTGGGAATTTCACTGGACCACGCCGCTAATGCGGAACAGGTTTACTCCATGTGAACATCCGTGCATATAAATACGCAATGACCCTTTGAAAATGAAGCTATCGTAAGCTCGTCCCACATCACACAATGCAAGCGCACACCAAATGGGCGAGTTTTATCTTATGATAACCAAAAATGCCTTCATACGAAAAATCCTCTTTCAATACTATCATATAGTGTGGAAAACAATTTCGCAAATAAATGTATTAATCCTAGGCAGCATAATACCATTAATATTATGTCGCCATATATATATACAAACCAAAACCGTATGGCTCGTATTGGAGATTTGGGTTTCCAACTTGATGATTCCTGGCACGAAAGATCAATCAGGGATACAAACCGAAGTGCCTCAACGGCTTTTTCGACCATACGCGGACACCGACTACACATCGTCAGGGCAGATCAACGGTTTTCGACCAGACACGGCCCCCCGAACATACCCAACTTACCCAGGTTCACAAGTGGTTTCCCACTGCTGCACAGCTCATCACAAATTCATATTTAAGTATAAAACCTAACCGCCAGTTTCTCATCAATCCGGGGTGTGAGGTTTGTTGATGTCACGTCATACACAAAGAGATGCTTCTTAAATCCAAATTCGTCGTAATCATTCATACCGTATTCATTATATTCAAATCAAAGGATTCAGGACCGGAAACAATTCCAAATTTAATTAAATAAATTGAAAAATAATACATTTGTCATAAACTAATTATATATATAAGTACTAACTTAAAAATAGAAATGATTAAAAATAATTACTTAACATATATTTACTTTGAAGAAATATACAGGTATAATACCTTTAAACATATACATATCTTTAAAACAAATAAGTTTTATTTAAATATTTATGACATTAACATATAATGTTCAAATAGATGAAAACCTATATAAATATACAAATATTTTAAATTGGAATTGTTTCCTTCCCAAGCCGATGATTTGCATTCACATTCACACTCGAAAGGTATAACTAATTCAAAGAATCTTTAGTTAATCAAGCCGAATCGAAGACATTCAACTTTTTCTATTTCATTCACTTAGACCCATATTAACTTCCAAAATTAACTCAAGCCTTATTCAGTAAAACGAAGTTATTACCATATCATTCAACTTATTTCAAAAGATACATACTAGATATATATATATATACGATCGGTTAAAATCAAACCTCTTATATCCAATATATGTTTCTATATTAACCGATACTATAAGCGGAATTATGATATTTGCACTGTTTAATTCCCCAAATAGTATTCGTCATCATCTACAGAAATTATATTAAATACCTGAAGATCACTTCATACGATTTATCCAAATTTAATAAAAAAAAAATTCTATATGAACTCAAGATCAAATGATACAAATTCAGGTCATTTGAAAACAATTTATAACACCGCGTCACATTAAAATTTGTATTAAAAAAATTAGATTCCAAATTTACCTTATACACCATACCTGATTCTCAAGATGATTATCATTAGCTTAATATTTAACTCACAAAATAATTAACATTTCTTAATATTCAATTTACAATTTTTATTCACAATGTTATATCGATAATTTAGGCGGTAATTTAGTTCAAGCTCAACATTTCATTTGATCTACTTCAAAATCCGTTATAATATCACTTAATGTTGATAATAACATGTTAATTGGTTTCCAAAAATCAAATTATTTATATCATTAAATCAAATTAACAAGTTTCTAGGTATTCCTCAAATCAATATTTCATTCCATATTTTAAAATGTTAATAACTTGATTAATAATCGCTTTAAGGACACCATATAATTTAAATCAACATTATCAAATTTATTCAATGTCATGAAAGTTCATTAGAGGAATTATTCTCATGATCAATATTACTACATTAACAAAACTTTCTTGAATCAAAATCAACAAACATTACCATGTCAATATTATTTGGTTAATGAAACACTTGCTAATCACTAAATTCTCATTTAACTAATGAATCGCTTCTTACTTAAATTTAGGAAGTTTCCTATTTTTCCGCTGACAATTCTTATAAGGTCGTAGTGAGTACATATATATCATATATGTACACATTCAACACCGTTTTATACATTCATTTCTACATGCAATCAACGAATAAAATTCCAAATACACAAACGCGCCTTAAATGCATTTATTCGGCAACCAACACACATTAACAATTTCCACATGCAATCAACCAATAAAATTCCAAATACGTGTTATACACTAACGCTCCTCAAATGCATCAATTTGGCAACTATCACACATTAACGACAATTAATTAGCCATTCATGTAACCGCACAATTTCAGATTCATTAACTATGCATGTAAAAATTTAAATCATATTAAATTAAATTAAATTAAATTGTTCTCACCTTAATTGCTTTCCAGAAAACATGTTGTTCACAAATTGGGCGGTTGGTGCTTTTCACGTCTTTTCCATTTGTATTCTCCACATCGTTCTTTATTCTTGTGCTCACTTTCTCTCTCGTCTTCTCTTTTCCTAATGTCACTTATTTTTTTTTTCTTTTTTTGTTTTAACTTAAAAACAAAAAGTATCCAAGCAGAAGGGCTCAAGACTGAACGGTGCTCTCGGTCGGCAATTCGCGCATGCATAGGGACTGAGGAGTTCGGTGGAGGCTGGGTCTCATTGCTGCGGTGGAGTGCATGCGCAGGAGGACATCACTGGGCTCTCTTCTCTCTCTCTCCTTTTTTTTTTTTTTTTTTTTTGGAATGGTGGATGGGTTCCTTTTAGAAGTGGAGAAAAGTGGTAGGTGAAATGCGAGCGGGATTAGATGGTGTAAGATGGATGGTGAGTGGAGAGTTGCAGATGGCGGTGCATGCACAGCAGGACTCACGTCCTCCTTTTTTTTTTACTTTGAGATTGGAGGATGGTTTAGGCAAAGGAATGGAGAGCTTCAATGGGGAGAGAAACAAGACAGTCACGAGTTGGAGACAAAGATAAAAGGGGGAGGAGGATAAACGTTGCTGCAAAATGGTGTGAATAGTGGTTTTCGTGAATACAAGGGAAGGCTGATGTTGTTAAAAGAGGAAGAACAGTTATAGTGGGAAAGAAAACCATGGTTGGGAGAATTATCTGCATGTAAAACAATTGGCAGATGAAAAGGAATACCAGGTGCACGTGTAACATTGTTTTACACTTGTCCCATTCTCTATTATGTGCTTGCCACGTTTTAAATTAATTTTTTTTTATAAATATATGATATACATGTACAAAAGGTGGCGGCTTATGAACTACTCAGTTTGAACGTTAGCACATGGAATGCTTTGGTGGGAACAAAAGAATGGGAAAACTATTCACAATACAATTCAATTTTATACCCAAATTTTGCTCCTTTCCAATTTCTTTCATATTTAATTATCGATAACCACCAACACTGAACTAACAATATAATCGTGTATAATAATGTGTCACGATCCCAGAACAGAAATAAAACTGACCGGTTGACTGATTCTGTAAAGTGTCAAAAGGGACCACAGTTACCCCAAAATACGCTAGAAAAATATACGTTTATTTTCTGAAATAAAATTTTCAATAAATTTCTATAAAATATTTTAAGACTACGCGAACTGAAACTGAACAAAAATTTATGACGAATATTTAATTATAATTAGATTTCAAATTCTGATCATTTCTAGCAACTCAATTACACTCGTTTCGATATTTCAACTTACGACGAACCGTTTCTCCAAACAAACATTGTTACAACTAATTTCATAATAAAATTAAATTTTCAATTATTTTAAAATATTATTATCACCCAAAAATTTGATTCTATAGTTATTTGAACCTTTCAAACTTTATTTAAAATTCATATTAAATACAAATTTGATTTTCAAAAATCTTAGATCGTTACATTAATAAACAATACTTTCCTTCAAACACCAAATATCCCCACCACTACATGCAAATCATCGGTTATAATATGTGGCCCATTAGCTCAGTTGGTTATAGCGTCGTGCTAATAACGTGAAGGTCGCAGGTTCAAAACCAGCATGGGCCAGTTTCTGATTTATTTATTTTTACTACTTGTTTACCTTAACACTACATTTTATTGCAAAAATGTTACCTTGTTGAGCAATATTTTTTTTTTTTTACAAAATTGTATTAAAATACTTAAACCCAGATTTTATCCAATTTGGTTTTGCACATAGATGCATTTCATATGTCATGCTTTTTTTACTTGTAACAACCCGAAAATCTGGGCCAGTTTAAAATTTTTATTTTGGTCATTTTAGCGAATTTTGATTATTTAAAATTGATTATTTTAAATAATATCGACGAAAAATTCATTTAGAATATAAAATTCGAACGTATATATTATATACGTCGTCGTTAGAATATAGATATTTATATATAATTATAAATAGAATTGAAAATGGCGCGGTAGTTCGATAATTCGATTTCAAACTTCAATTGAATGTACCGGGTGCAAAACAATCCGGATTTTAGTGAAACCAAAAATAATGGGATCTAATTGATAATATCTTTCCAACAAATCCGAATAATCAAATTTTCATAGCGGGGATCAAAAGATATGTCCAGTTGAAAATTCTGAATAGTCGCTATGGAATTCAGGCCCTTAAAATGGACATTTTGCAAACAACCTTGGATTTCGACGAAACCAGTTTTGTTGGGTCCGTGATGTTAAGATATTGCTAGGTTTCAAATTTCATAATTTTTCGAATCAATATGTGAGCGTGGCAAAAGAAAACGCGTTTGACCAGTTTCAGTAGATTTTAATCGACTGGAAAATGGCCATTTTTCTAACGGTCTCAGAATTCGACGAAACTAGTTTTGTTAGGACCGTATCGTAAATACGAAGCTAGAAATAATTTTTCTGGAATTTTTAGATACTGTGTGTGGCCCCGGTAATTTGAAATGTACGTTCAAACAGAATATATTAAGATTTATATTTTAAATTCAATGGAAACTGGTCGTATGGATCGAATTGGCCTACGATATATATCCCATTGTATTCGGAATAGGGGTATTACGCTAGGGGTGACAGTCGCTGGGTTTGAAAAGGAGTTCGTGATGATTTTAACTTTTAAAACGAATTAAATATAATATAATATTATATATATTAGCCGGTCAAAATAACCCTAGCTCATTAAATCGTGGTCAAACCACATTCCTTAGGCCGCCGCTACTCCCAAACGACGATGATTTTTCTTCCAAGCTTCTTCCTCATTTTCCCTTCAATCTACTTCAAGAATTTCGAAACTCAATATATGAAATCGATCAGCTCTTCGAGCTCTTCCCCTTCAACGGTGGTGATGGTGATTGGAGCTGCGGATCGACAAAAAATGGGCGTCAAAGTGGATGACTTTAGGGCTGCCGTGTGGGCCCTAGAGGGGTGCGAGTCGCCCCCTGTTCACGGCGGAGGTGGAGGTTGGGTAAGGCTTTGAAGTGATGAACTCCGATCAATGGCAGGTGGCTTCAAGGAGGCGCATGGTGGAGGTTTAATTTTGGTGCGATGGGTTCTTTCGTTCAGGCATGCGAAGAAGAACAAGAAAAGGGGGGGACCTGCTATCACGTGATTAGGGGTGGGTTTTATTTTTAATGAATTATTTAATTAAATTTTAACTATTTCAAATTGTGATTAACACGGTAATTATCATGTCTTCTTTGTACGAGGTCAGAATGACGAACGGTCAGTTGCGTTGGATTCGCAACGACGAGCGCTACAACATGAAACTGACTAGGACTGAAAGGGGCCAAATAAAAATTTGAGGAGAATTTAAATCCAAACAGTTCAGAAACAGAAAAGGTACGATTTTTCTATAGAAAAAAATATATGATTTTTGTTTATATAGTTATGTTATAAAGAAATGGTTTTGATATATAATTTTAGCGAATGAAAAACATGGTTCTATTTTTTTATTATAATCGAAAAGAATAGATTTTTATAATCGAAAAAAATATGATTTTTATATATTGAACTTCGAAATAAAAATATGATTTTTATATATGGAATAGCGAAGTAAAAATTCGATTTTTACATAGGTAGTGAAAGCGGACAACGAAGGTAACAAAAAGGCGGGAACGAAGAAGATTTATATCAAAGAAGAGTCAGATGTTTGGATAGCTATCGGTGAGAATTTCTCACCTTTCAATTTCATTTTCTAGTTATATATATATATACTAGGATGCAGACGGTGCTTAGTAGCACCCGACACAATCGTCCACAGACCATGGACTTGTTTGTTTGATTGCAAAATTAGTTAGATCATTTGATTGAAATTGAACTGTGTGGTGAAATGAATGGATTTGATTGATGTGTGAATGGCGTGGGCCTTCACTAGACCGGGGATAAGGCTAGGCCTCGTCCCGTTTCTAGTATCGTGCCGTTATGCCGCCGAAATTTTCTAAAATATGTTAGAAAAATAAAAAAAATATCATTTTATTTAAATAAATGAACTGAATAGAAATTCATAGGTTGAAATAAAATGTTTTATCGTTAAAAATATAATTTTTAACGTGAAGTGAATAAAATAAAATATTCATTTATAAACCGGACGGTTTGTTTATGTACACCTATTTGAATGACATTGATTGGGACGGTAAATTTTACACATCGCCCAACAGCACAAATAAAATATGTGTTTGATTATTTGAAACCCCACACGGGTGTTGGGATGAAATTTGAAGTTCACTCATCCTGATTGATTAAATATGTCGATCGATTGATTGACAGGCTGTTATAAGCGTTGAATATCTATATTTGATGCTTATACAGTGTAGTGCACTTTGGTTGATGATTGATTATTTTCAATGCTATTATATACATGTGTTGTATGAAAATCCATGTAATTAATTTTATATGGTAATTGATTGGGCCTCATTCCAATTTGAAAAATAAAGAATATTATAAAATGAAGGTTCATGTGTTGACAGTACTCATCCATTGAGATTGGTCATGTGTTGAACGAAATATTTTAGTAATAAAATTTACATCTTTATCAATATAAAATGAAGGTTCATGTGTTGACAGTACTCATCCATTGAGATTGGTCATGTGTTGAACGAAATATTTTGATAATAACAACTATTTTGAAAAAGAAATATTTGAAAATAGAAATTTATGAAGCCGTGTTGATTAGATTGACGCCATTTTGACGTGAACGATATTTGTATCGATTTTAAAACGATTTCGAAACGAAATGAATTGAATTGAAAACGATTTCGAAATGAATTGAATATAAAACGATTTCGAAATGAATTGAATTGAAAACGATTTCGAAATGAATTGAATATAAAATGATTTCGAAATGAATTGAATTGAAAACGATTTCGAAATGAATTGAATTGAAAATGAATTCAAATTGAGTTGAAAGCGAATTGAAATGAATTCAAATTGAATTGAAATTTGAATTGAATAGAAATGAATTTTAAAACGAATTTATAAAGAAGAATTCAATTTTGATTTGAATTGAAAAGGAAGTTGAAATTGCTTTTGAAACGAATTTAAAACTATTCATATAATTCGTTTTAAATAGAAATCGACGAAATATATATTATATATATTATATATATAATATAATGGCCTGAAAAGAACGCGCCGCGCCGCGGCAGTTCGCGAATTTCGACCATTGATTTCAAACGGACATTACGGGAGATCCGACCGTCCGATTCTCCTAAAACCGGAACCGTTGGGTTCGTATCGAAAAGAGCTTTCTAACGAATATTAGAAATTAGAAATCTAACGGTTGGATTTGGAATTATGTCCAAATCAAATTTGAAAAAGGTCGCTGTAAGTGCAGTTCGATGGCCGTTGATGGAAATCGACTGTACGGACCTTGATAAAATTATTAAAAATAGTAATAATTTGTGTAGAATCATAAGAAATGATTTAGAAAGAATTGGGATGAAAAACTCCATATTTGAAAAGATAAAAATAGATTTTTATCGAAATGAACTAGTTTTGAACTAGAATTATAATTCTATTTATTTTTAAATAAATAAATTGGATTTGAAATGGTTTTGAAAATAACAAGAATTTCCAATGATTGCATTGGAATGGATTTGAATCGAAATTGTCTTCGGAATATTTCGATGTTGGATTTCGTGACTATACAGATGTTGTTATGGAAATTTGAAAGATATAGATATATATATCGTTATTTCCAATACGATATTTGTTGGTCGTAGAATTTGATATTGAATATAAGCCGGGATATTTTCTATTCAGAGCCTTGTATTGAATATCAAATGTGATTTGGGTTTGTCGTGAATGGTGTCTTCACTAACACTGTTCTTGAACCCAGTTGAGAAAAGATTAAATCTTTTTATTTAGATTTAATGAAGTGTACCAATTAAATAATATTTAATTGGAATTGAATTGATATTGATTTTTGGGTTTATCGTGAACAGTGTTTTAAATAACACTCGTTCTTTAACCCGATAATTAATGGGATGTGACTTTGGGTTTATCGTGAACCGTGTTTTAAATGACACGGATTCTTTAACCCAGTTAACGATTAAAACTAAGTGGAGTTTTAATGAATCTTTAATTAGATTGAAATGGTCGAGAATGGAGTACCACCAGTTTTGCTCCAGGCGATAGTTAAATCTTTAATTAGATTTGAACGTGAAATGGTAATTGAATTTACCGATAACACCGTGGTGTTAGATATGAAGTTTTACCAGTTTTACTTCATGGGATGAATAGGTTGGGATTGGGAAATTAAAACAAATGATTACTTCGGTAAAGTTCGTTAATCCCGACTAGTTTGAATTGATATTCAAAAGTAGATTAAAGAATAAATTCAAGAAATTTATCTTGGATAAAATTAATGGGAACCTTTCCCTATGAATGTGAAATTTAGAAACTAACTGTCGGTTAGCTAAGCAGAATGGTTTTCTGGATATTGATCTGATGTTGGTTTCGGCCTTCGGGGTTAATAATTGAGGAATTATTCTCTTGATTAATTTACGGTTAGTAACTGATGAATTGGAATGAGGCGTATGTTGTGTTTGTGTAACACTTATTTAAAATATATGCGAGTTATTCGGAAAGACCGGGTTTATCCCATTCTGAATAACTGATACGACGATAAGTCGAAGATGAAGACGGTGGTCGAAGACCGGAAGTCTTCACGTCGTTTGGGTGATTTCTGACGATCTTGATTGGGCTGTACACCCAAGAAGATGGAAACAGTTGGTGATCGTCCAGACGTACATGGAGATCGACGGATACGCGGGGTACTAGGTGCCTCCGGTTTCGTTCAGACCCAGAACGGACTTGTAAATGGACTGTGTGTCTGACATTGGATTTTAGTCCGTGTGTTTGATTTCTATTAAATATATATCTGTTTGGCGGCGGAGAATTTATTCTCTTGCTTAATGCCCTTCTCTGAGACGTACGAGCTCAGGGGTTATATATTGATGGATATCAAACGCATGGAGTGAATTGCCTGTGTGGCATGCCTAAGTGGCAATTGATCGAGGCTTCTGTTGAAAAGAAAAGTCTTGTGGTGATGATCAAAGCAAGGCCTTTGTGGCGTAGCTTTGTGTAACGTTTACCTCGCGTGTTTCACACCCGGTATGAACCAAAAACGGGAGACGGATGTCAGGGAGGGCATGCGTTTCTTTCTAGCTAGAAGTGGCGTCAGTGGTTTTACACGCCCTGATGAGTTTGACTTATGTGGTTGTTGCTGTTGCGAGGCGCCTCGGATTGATCGGTCGTTCTCGAACCGATGGAGTCATTTAGTTGGCTCACTTACACCCCATAGGGTGGGGAGACGTAGTGTTCAGGCATAATAATCCACATCGGTGGACCGGCCCTGAGGATCCAGGGGGCAGTTGCGGCTATTCCTGAGGGGCGGGCTAGAGCGTCTCGAATCGGTTGAGGACTATCTTTTGCCTCGGTTCATAGATGGAAACCCAATTTCCAAATACGTGATTCTGCGGTTTTAATTGTAGAGCCTAGTATGGCGACATAGTGGGATGGGGCACTTATGCCGTCTATGATTGATACTTATGATTTGAAGTTGTTCTATATACTATGCACTTACAATAGTATCAAACGATTTGTTTTAAAACGTATCAAGCATTCTTTGGCTGTTATAAGGGAAAACCCTATCCTCGGCTGCGTTGCACTGTGTGATGGGACCTGGGTCTTATAACAGCTTCATTTTTCTTTATTTAGCATTGCGCTGTTGTTTTATGCACTGGTATTCTTGGGAGGAAACCCGTTCCGCGTTAGCGGCGTGGTCCTTTGATTTACCTAGCTTTAAAAATAAAGATTAATAACTGTTTTAGTTCTCACACCAGTCCCATGACTGACCTGGAGTTTATTGTTTTAACCTAAACTCTGGGTGCCCTTATTTTGACACGGGCAACTAGTAGTTTTGGGTTTTGCAGATTTATATTCACGGGATCCTGGTTTACAGCTGGAACGATATCCGGAAAGCTTTGTATCCGTATATCTCCTTCTAGTTGTGTATTGTATTATTTTCCGCTGCGATGTATTTAAATGTAACTTAAATCTCTGATATTTCTGTGTAATATTCTTTTATACCCTGTATATTCTTGTAATCTGATGCATTGTTGTAATATACAATGAAATGTTCTTCTGTATGCGTTCTGTTGTGGCTTGTTCTCGAACTATCCGACACTTTCCTTTACGGGGAAGTTACGGGTTTTCACATTACTTGTAACTATCAAGCGGTTATTATAACTTCTCTTTCTCTGTCTTGAAAATTAAAGGATCAACACCCTTTAATAAAGAATCATAAATTCTCCAACACGTGCATTATTCAATTAAATAATCTTTAACATACACTTCAAAAATCATATTGCTTTCTCTTCCTATATTCTCTCCTAATTTATCTATGTTATTGTAATTTCAGTTTCAATATGTGCATTTTTTAAGTATATATGTCAAATCGAACCGCAAGCACTTCAACTCATGTTTAATAAGCAATTTGGACGGATATAGGCATGTTGCAATTTACGTTTGGACACTATGAATAGACTAGACAACCCACAAATAAAAAATAAAAAACAATTCAAATAAGCATAATTTTGTACACACTTGCCCAAATTCGTATCTTAAACGAAAATTAGATAGTGGTATACTATATTCATACAAATTTTACAAATCTAACAGAAAAACATGACATGTTACATGGGCCAGTTTCTATTTATTTATTTTATTTTTATTTTTTTACTACTTGTTTTATTTAACACTATATTTTACTGCAAAATGTTACCTTGTTAAGTATTTTACAAATTTGTACTAAAATACTTAAACCCAGATTTCATATGTCATGCTTTTTTTACTTGTAACTATCAAACGGGTATTATAACTTCTCTTTCTCTGTCTTGAAAATTAAAGGATCAACACCCTTTAACAAAGGATCATAAAATCTCCAACATGTGCATTATTTAAATAAATAATCTTTAATATACTCTTCAAAAATCATATCGTTTTCTCTTCATATATTCTCTCCTAATTTATCTATGTTATTGTACTTTCAGTTTCAATATATGCATTTTTTTAGTATATATGTCAAATCGAACCGGAAGCAATGTGTTCAACTCTTGTTTAATAAGCAATTTGGATGGATATAAGCATGTTGCAATTTACATTTGGACAACTCTTTGAATAGACTAGACAACCCACAAATGAAAAATAAAAATAATTCAAATAAGCATAATTTTGTACATTCACTTGCCCAAATTCATATCCTAAACGAAAATTAGACAGTGGTATACTATATTCATACAAAATTTAAAAACCTAATAGAAAAACATGACATGTTGTTCTGGAGTAAAAATGAGATTTAAGATGGTATTACAAAAGTCTGAAGGAAAAAAATAAGTAACTCATATGTATGTCTTTTAGATACAAAGCAAATATCAAACCGAAAATCAAAGGATATTCCCTTTTACAAGATAAAATCATTTATAAATGATTACACTGCACTACTATTATTAGCAGTTAAACAGATTTGAGATGGACAAAGTAAAATTATGGACACAAAAAAGAGGAAAATATATTCTTTCCTTTGAGATACAAATGAGGCACAACAGATAATGCTTTTTATCAAACATAATAGTTGTAAAACATTTCTTTTTTGTGTGAAATTGATATGATATATACCAGTATTAACATACTACATGACAAGTGGGTTTGACTCCGCAAGGCGGAAACCGAACCCGTGACCTCTTGAACCATGCCCAACAGTCTTAACCAACTAGGATAAGGTGATTGACTGTAAAATAGTTCTTTATTGTTAAGAATTGAACAAAAAATATTAAATATGCACGGTATGCAGTGGTGGAGCCAGGATTTTCTGCTGGTGAGGGCACAATTGAGAAATTTATGATTCAAAGACGGCAATATTAAATTTATTATTATTGTTGTTGTTTGCAAAGATTTAAACACTAATACTAATGTTGCTCTTCAGTAAATAAATGTTGATGCTAATTTGTAAAAGTTGAAATTTGCAAAAAAAAAAAAAAGAAAAAAAAACGATTTTTTTTTTAAAGTACCAGGAAGCAATGAAGCATTAAAACTGAACAAGTACATGGACAAAAGCAAATGGTTATAATATGGTAATGAATTTCAAATTGACAAGCGTTCATTTTTAGTATTATTAATACTGGCAATAGTACATTACAAGTAGAACAATCTAAAATTAGTACCATTTCACTTGTCTATGTTACATGTACAATAGTTTACAAGTAGTAAATTGCAACACGTAATTCATTTGCAGGTCAATGTAGTAAATTGAAGGGAACTTGAATCTTGGGAGGGGCAGGTGCCCTCCTCAGTTTCAACGTGGCTCCGCCACTGACGGTATGGCTTTTTTATTGTTAAGCAAAATTCGACATAACATATGCTAACATAGGATATTTAGCTCCACCGACAATTTCATATTATCTAATTTCAATAAGTATTGCATTTACATCAACCATGTGGAACGTTAATGCAAAGAGTTAGGTAAGTTTAAGCACTTAGAAAGGGAGAAGCTATGTATACATGTTAACAGGAATAACATCTGAAAAGAAAGTGGTTATGATACTATTGGCAACACGAGAAACATTACAATCAACTCCCCAATTGAAAAGATATCAATGTTTCACCTATATCATACTTTATTATTTTTGAAATAATAAGATTATCAAGTCTTTTCAAAATTTAAGTACGTAGATGGTGGATATTATTCATCAGCTCTTGCAGGTGTTGTGCTAACAATCCAACCAATTTGGTATATCAAAAATCTTATTATTAAAGCTAAAAAAGGGTAACCACCAATAACATAAGTTACAAATTGTCTCTATTCTACTTTTACCTGGTGAGATAATACTATAAAATTAGTTTAAGAAAAGCTAAACTATTAGCAACATAAGTTGAGTACAAGTATACCATATAATTTGAATTAAACCATTTGAATAAAAAAAAAGTGTGCACAACATGAATCATTAGTTATATCTAAAAAAGATGAAAAGGTAAGATGATTGAATTATAATTTGGGATAAAAACAAGAAATGAATATGCGTGTTTTATCTTGAGATCTGAGTCAAAGGATATTGCCATTTACAAGGGAATGGCTTTTAAATAGACGTCAGGGTGCCTTTTTCAGATGTTAAATAGAAATAAGGTGACCTAATTAATATAGAGGATATGAAAAATAATGCATGTATATTTTCTTTTGGGATATCAATTAAAAGATGTTTCTTTTAATAAGATGCAAAAACTGTAAAATCCATACTTAAACAGGACATTGATATCAAGTAAAATGGAAATAAAATAGCAAACACAAACGGCATAGCTTCTTTAAATGCCCAAAAAAAATCAACGTAACAACGTAGACGTATAGAAAATTTTAACTTATCATATGATTTCATAATATTTGTGTTAACACGTAAAAGATATTTTGAGAGACCTAGCAAGTGGCGTTTGCAACTACCATGTGACACACATTTGTAATAAGAAAATAAGTTTAAAAACCAACAAACGAACAAGTTATGAGCACACCTTTACACGTTAACAGTAATAAATCGTAAAAAGAAATGATTAATTAATATGCTCTTGAGCAACTTTACCATTATAACTCTTCAAACTGCCCAATAAACACGCATTTGAGCTGAATTTTGGACTGAAAATTTAAAATACTTAATATCCTTTAAATCGACCAATAAACAAGTTTTTTGGCTCTTTAGGCTAACTCTACGGCATTCTCCTCACCTTTATGGCACCTCCTACATGAGTAGCATATGAACAAGCAAAAAAGCCCAAAGTTGTTATCTATGGTTTTTTGGTGCATAGGTTAGTGCCTTGACAACACCGTTCAAACATGTCACTATTAAAGCAAGAAAATCAAAAATATACAAGTTACAGATTGATTGGATTTTTTTTATTGGCGGACATAATATCAAATTATTAGCTCAATGAAAAACTAACCAATAGTATAGGCTATAATAGTATAATCATACCATATGATCTAGATAATATCACATGACAAAAAAGTGCACACATGACATGACACATTGGGCCTTTCTAGAATAAAGGTGAGAAGTAAAGAACTAAAGACAGTATTATTAAATTTAGGGAAAGAATAAGTAATTCATATATAGGTTATTATTTGAGAAACAAAATCAAATGACACTGCATTTTATAACATATAAATAAATGTCAAATGGTAAGTTATAAATACTAGACACTAAATAATTTGAAAAGGATATCAAATATGCATGAGATAGGTCCCTTTAGATGTAAAATAGGACTCAACATAACATGATATGATTTCATACTATTATCTACTCTTAAGTTCAAAGAAACGTGATTTAGCTATTGTAGCATTCATAATACCATGCGGCATAACATATGGAATGAAGAACAAGCAGATAAGTTTATACACCTAGCAAGTAACAAATAAGCTACGTCGAAGCGTTTTGATTACACAAATGACGAAACTTCACTCTGTAGTTGCATCGGTGTACCATATATTATTTGTACAGTAATCTTGTTCAGGTAATAAGCTTGGATTTTTTTTCCAAAGATGGAATACCTAAACTTTATCCATTAGCGGTTATAGGTGTTATGTTGTTAACCCAACCCATTGAGCATATCAAAGATGTTACTATCAAAGATAAACTACCAACGGTATAAGTTATAAATTGCTTGAAATTTTTATGTTCCATTGTTAGTGATGGTATTGTGTTATTAAACTAAAGGACAAACTACAAACAATTGTTCCAAATATCAAACCATGGATCAAGCCGAGTTGGTCTAGGGTTGATCAAACTACCAACAACATGTTCATTCTAGGTTATTGCTATAATTCGAAGTTCAAAAACAATGCCTTTCTCTATCTGGCTTGATGCTTAATCGCTTGACGTTTTGGGATTATTTTCAATTTTTCTACTGTAGTGTAGGGTTACAACATTTTAATGTAGCTTTTAACTAACATGCATAACTAATATACATACACACAAAAGAAAATAAACACATACAAATAAAAGAAATTAGTGTTAAAATTATAATCATAAGCAATTATATAAATAATATTTTATAACAACTTTAGCACAAAAAATTGTTTTTGCATTACTTTATGTGAACAGTGAATTAAATAACGTTAGCCACAAAAATCATGAATTCCATTGATTTAGCCATCTAATTTATTAGGAAAAGGAATCCAAGTTATTATCTTGAAATTAAAAAAATTACCGATGCAAAATATTAGTAAACGCCGTTCATTGTTATATTAGAAAGGAAAATTTTAAAAGATCCAAAAGAAAAGGGAAACCATATACATATTTCAAGTCCTGCATCATTTGCGTGCAAACAGTCAGAAAATCAACTATGAAGCATGATGTGTCGACCGTACAAAAACAAAGTTTCATAGGCCCTTGCAAATAAAACATCGGTTTTGCAATACTCACAACTATTGTTTCACTGTATCATGTTATTTTATATAGAAGTTGTATCAAAACCAAAGTGACCCTGATAACAAACGAAAATTGTCACTATTATACTAAAAAATTATATACAAAGCTATCTTCAACTATGAATTCTATTTTCGTCTAGATTTCTAAGTGCTGCAACATTTACAGAGCTATAAGATCAAGGGATCTCTGTAACATTATATTGTTCTCTTATCCAGTAAAAGCTTTTTATGATTCAATGCAAGCAACATCAACGTCGTTGTAGTATAGTGGTGAGTATTCCCGCCTGTCACGCGGGTGACCCGGGTTCGATCCCCGGCAACGGCGTTGTAATCTTTTTTATTCATCATAATAAGTACACATTTCTTAGTGCTACAATCAGAGTGTTTATGTACCGATGTTATCTCTTACCCAATGTATTAAGGCGAGGCTGAAACGCCTGGAGACGTGCTTCGATAGGCGTTTTCCTCGTGAGGCTTATGCCTCAATGGTTTGAGGCGTGGAAATCGCCAAAAATGCACGACTCAACTATCTGAGGCGTGGAAATCGCCAAAAACCCTACTTTCAGAACTTGAATTTGCCAATCGACTTTGAATCGAACTCGATTCCTGTTATGGAATCGAGCTCGATTCCAGTAAACTGAAATCGATTTTGATTCCAGTAAACTGGAACCGATATCGATTCCAGTAATCTGGAATTGAAATCGATTCCAGTGAGAATCAAAGAAAGGGCCTTTTTAATATATATAACTATTGTGTCTGGACTAGTTAAAAATGTGAAAAATGGATTTTCTTTTTTATAACTGTTGTGTCTGTGTAAACTGGATTTTTTTTTAATTATTTGTTAATGTCAGGCTAGTTAAAAATGAGCAAACGAGATATTGCAACGAGGCGAGTTAAAAATTTACCGAATTCGACCAATTTAAAATATTTTCTTTGTGCATTTTGTGATCATAAATGCACCAGAGGGATTGCTCGTTTTAAACAACATTTAGCATGCATTCAACACATTTTTTGATCATATGTGTTGCATTTTTTTTTGCCTGAAAGGCTTACGCCTCGCCGCACGGACCCAAAAACGCCTCACCTACGCCTTTTGCGTTTTGAAACATTGCTCTTACCTAAAATCAAAGTGAACAATTATGTATCTGGTTGGACCCTGAACTCAAAGGTAAGCTCAAATTCCGCACTTAATATTTTTACAGGCTCATGATTCAATCCCTAAGATTTACTCCAAAGGTCTTACAGCTGTTGCAAACAAAATACAAACTTCAACCTATATTTTTGAGCGTGTAAGTTTAAAGATTAACCTTTTTAGCACGAAATGACTTCCTCGCACTGCTAACTGCTTCTTCAGGCAACAAGTGATACAACAAAAGAGAACAGTCCTTGGAGTCAAGGCCAAACCTACTAACAATATATAGAACTCACGCATGGAAAACTAGATACGACCCAATCAAACCCAATCGGAATAGAAAAAGGAACCTTGCCATGATCTTCCCCGAAAGCAAATGTACAGGAACCTTGCTAACTGCTTTCGAACTATTATTCCTCAATTTGACACCTTGGTTTGAACTAATGTCGCTGGAAGCTTCTTCTCTGATTTGTACAGGATTTTTTCATTAATTTTTTGAAATCCGATCAGATATTCTGCTTTGAAACGTGTGGAAGATAATTCGCTAGGGTTACGGATTTAGCAGGCGATGGAAAGGGCGGGAATGCTTCGATGCGTGCGCTAGAAATTTGGCAGGGATAAGTGATAAAAAGGTTCAAACGGTGGGAATTCGGAAGTCTGTTCTGGTTGGATTACGGCCCAATATTGTATGGCCCAAAATATCAAATATTTACTTCTCAATTTTTCCCTTCATACAAAGCCTTTCGTGCATTTTCCCTTGGCCATGCACTGGCCCGCAACGTATATTTGAATTATGAAGGCATAAAAAGATAATGTTTCATGAAAGTGAATGCACTGGCCCAATAATGACTCATGAAAGTGAATGCATTCTTGAGGGAAAGGGACCATTCTAAAAATGCACTGATAAATCATTATTCCCAATTATGTTGTTAATTGTTTCGTATTGTTTTAAAAAAGACGTGTTTTAAGACTGTAATTAATTATTAAATTTTGACAATTCAACTACAATAGTTATACAAATACAATTGAAGTAGCATTGTAATGATTTGTATTTTTGATCGTTTAAACGTATCAAATTAAATATAGAATTTTAAATAAAATTGCTACTAATTAAAATTTTATTAATTTAAATTACATTTAGATCAATTTGAGTGCAAAAACATGAAATGATTAACAAATTAGTAATATATAATTTTCGTTGAATTACTCGAATGAAATTAGAATATATGATAAATTTCAAATATTAAGTTTGATTGTAGTTTAATTGATGTGAAATTTGAATTTAAAGAGATAGCAATGTAATTTGTAATTAGTAAGTTATATCATAGAACACGCATTTTTATGATAAATAAATGAGTGCTTCGCGGATTTGAATTTAAAGTTTTTTTAATGTTAGTATGATTCAGTAAAATGAAAGAAAATGAATTTTGAGATAATAACTTACGGTCGTCAACTAGCAGTCGTGAATGATCATTTAAAGTTAAATTGATGGCAAAAATAAAATTCTGATAGGATTATGTTTTAATGATTTTTGATATGTCGTTGCGTTTAAAAGATCAAAAACGTATATTTCGATATATAAGCCGACATATATCAGTTTGACGACATGAACAGACTTTTGGACTGCTCCAACCACTTTCATCCAATAACTCAGTCATTGCCAATGTGTATATTATCTTTGTGAAACTCTAGCGGACTCATTTTTTACACTAACATCGTATTTTAACCTTAATCCTCAAATCTCTTAACCACTCATTGATGGTGATTATCAGTTCAATCTAAACTAAGATAAAAATTCAACCTCTTCGAAATATATCGAATCGTATATATACGAAAAACTTCGGATGATTGGATTCAACACTGAGTGTTCGTTTTTCAATTTGAGGCTTGATTCAATTGATAATTGCGGTAAAATTTGCAAAACACAAAACACCAACCATCAAATTGGGTGTTTTCGATTCGGGCATCAATTAGCAAATTGGAGGTATGAGCTTTGAAGAGATCGTCAAGTGGACTGCAACAATGGTAGACTCAACGTGTGTAGTTGTTTAAGGTGGTCGGAATTCTCGATTCAGGATTTGAAAACCATTTTTTGGTGTAACAACATTTGTTTTTGGTATCTAGGTAAACAGATTATAATGAGGGTTGTTATTTAAAATTAGAGAAAATAAAATACACAACCAAAAAGGAGAACTCAAATAATCATCTGAGTTGCATAAACAAAAGATATGGGAATTTTATGAGTAGTTGTGTTAAATTGAAGACAAGTTGAGTTTTAAAACTGATATAGAAAATTAAATTCAATACATATAAGTTGAATAAATATAAAGAAAATAAATTTTGAAAAACTTTATAATTTGAATTTGGAGTCAATACATGCGTTAACGGATGTTATTTACCAAAATGCAATAATTTTGTGAATGATTGGAAATAATGAATTTAATTGTAAAAGAATATTTATAAATTTAAACAAGTTGCAAATAAAATATAAAAACTAAAATATTGATGGGAAATCAAAACCATTTAAGTGTTAAATATTTAGCGTGGTTTGTACGTTTGTTTTGACAAGCAAATGAATGTTTATGTAAATTTAGTAATAAAATCTAAGTTTTAAGCATTTGAAGAATATGGAATAAAAGTTGTGCAATATTTTAGAAACCATCTTTAAATAGATATAAATGAATTGTAACATGTTATAACAATTTTTGTTGAAGTTAGAATATGTAAATGGTGAAGTATTAGCAAATAATTGTGTTAAAAAGTGGTTTATGATAGTGTAAACATGGTTAAATCATTGAGTAAATAAAATAACATAGCCTAACTAAATAAACTTTACAAGCCCAAATCACTTTTGTGAACCCTAAAGAATCTGGAAATAAGAAAAGGAAAATACGTACTTTTATTTATAGCCAACTTCTTCTTTCTTATTAGAAAAGAAATCATTATAAATTCAAACCATTCCACAAATCAAAACAAGAAAATAGCCTCTTAATCTAAGATCCTAACAAGCAATCAAACTCTAACCAGAGGTCTATTCACCAAAATTTTGGAATTTGAGAAGAAAAGTTTACAATGTAGTTCATGGATTTGCATGTCAGTGTTTTTCTATTCTACAGGTTTTTGAAACCCAAAGCTACCGTCTTAGCAAGCTAAATCGGTGTGAAACATCACTAATCCAAGGTGAGTGCACACGCGAACATTTAGCTTGTTTTGACTTATGTGTTGAGTCTATGGTTCTGTGTAGTTCTTTTGTTGCTCCTGAGAATATCTTCTGAAACTTTCTTGTTACAGTATCCAAGCCATGTGCGCCTATCTTTGAGTGCATGTAATTTTTCCACCTTGCATTAAAATCATGTCATATTGTTTTCAGGTAATAATAACCTGAGTATACCTTTGTTTTTCTTGCTTAAAATCATGTTCTTAATCAATCTGAAACTCTATTGTATCATGCGTCATAAGAACAAAGCAGGCATGTAATGCTTGGAAATTTGTGTGACACAAGGGTAACCCAGACCTTAGTAGGGTCGACCATAAGGTTGACCTAAGGGAAATGATAGGTCGACATGTGTAATGCCCCGTATTTTTCTAGTATAATAATTAATTTATTTAATTATTCAAAATATTGGTTTGGTAATTTAAAGGTTGTTTAATTAAATAATAGTGAATATTTAATTTAATTAAATAATAGAGTAATATATTTAATTGCGAAATAGTCGGAAATAGGGAATTGACGATATAATGTGAACTGGACAATTCAAAAGATATAATTCAGTTTAGAATTGAATTACGATAACGAATAAAATTAATTAATGACAGTTGAGCAAATAATTATATTATAATTAAATTCGAGCTAGAAATGGCGCGGTAGTTTGCTATTTGGCGATTCGAACTTTAATTGAATATACAGAATCCGTTTTAAATCAGATTTCTGTGAAACAAGAAACGTTCGGAGTTGGTGAAGTATATTTTTCTAATGGAAGAGAAAATCTGGATTTCGTCGTGTGGATTTTGATTTATTTCCAAATCAAATTTTAGAAAAGTCACTATGGAATTCCTTTGAAATTTATAAATAAATATTTATATTATAAAAGGAATTTATATATAAATCGAATATCGATATAACTGGGAATTTTGAAATATCGAGTTATAAATCCAACTGGAGTTGTACGGTATTCTATTATGAATATATACGATAATATTGAATTATTATTATTTTTTATTTAATTGTTTTTAAATATATTTATATATTTAAATGGGTTATTTAGAGCTTTAAAAATAGCCAGTTTTGAAAACGACCTCCGTTTTCGACGAAACCAATTTTGTTGGATCCGGAATATTAAATTATTATTAGATTCCAATTTTCGTGATTTATAGAATCCTTGTGTGGTCGTACGGATTTCTAATGTGAAGTACAATCAGTATTTTGATGGTTAAAAATATGCTGTTTGAGCAAACGGAGTCAGAATTCGACGAAACCAGTTTCGTTGGGTCTGTAATGTCGAACTATAGCTGCATGTCCAGTTTTGTGATTTTTGGATGTCATATGTGATTACAGGAATTTTAGTGGACAAATAAAAATAGCGTTTGCTTAAAATTCAATATAATATTCAATTAAAAAAATATTATATATTTCCTATAAATACCCCTACAACTTTTCTAAACCTAATTTCTACCTCCCTCTAGTCAACAAAGCATTTGCACCTCCACAGAATAAGAACACAGCAAAATTCGTGAGTTTTAAAAATCAAAACGAGATCAATAAAATCCAAGAAATATGTGTATGGAATCCCCATGTAATTCTCTTCCGTTTCGTGTCTGTTTGGTCTAGTGTGATGCAGTAGTGGAAGGTTCGACATTTATACAGTAAAACTAGGGTTCATGAAATCTTTGGTTTGGAGCATTGATTTGAGAAACGGAGTTCGGTTTTGGGATGTGGAGGTGAAACCGCACTAGTACGCTCAAACCTGGGGTGTGCGGTGAAGTTTTTGTTCTATGTTACTGGTGATGTCGCTGTCGGAGACGCGGACCATGGTGTTGTTGAGTTTCGCAATTCAAGTATGAAGGAGAAGAGGCTGCGTAGAGGAGGGTAACGGTAGTAGTGGTGTTGGATTTCGGTGTGAGTGGACGGAGTTTGAGGGTGCCAAAGTTTCGGTAATGGCATTCGAAATGATGAGATAAGCGGCCTGTTTTAGGAAGAAGGGTGACTGTGTAAATAGGTTGCGGGTTAGTAGATGGAATTTGGGCCGAGGGTTTTTGGGTAAGCCCATTTGTTAAAGGAATGGTTTTAAATAACTAAATTACTTGAAATGAAATAACTTTGTCATACGTTAACCAATTTCAGCAAAACAAGATTTGTCGGGATCGTATGGACGGACACTACCCAGTGGAACTGACTGGGAGTGGATTGGAGCTCGTTACGATTTATAGCGAAATAAATTGTCCGTCTGAGTCAACAGACGCAAATCGTTATTTAACGGTTAATGCGAAATGTGAGTAAAACTCACTAACTCTCCCCAGTTATATTTTTATAACGTATTTTTAGAATTGATAAATGATGGTTGTTTGCTGTATGTTGGCTGTTTGGTTGAACTGCTAGTTAATTGGTTGAAAATATAGATAACGATATAGATATAAATCGTTAATCGAATATTGATTCTGTTATCTGAATATTTCATATTCGTGTTATTTATGTTGATTAACATCTGTGGATGCAGGGAAACAGGTCGGAGGGACTTAACTGGGTTCCTCAATATTTATTTTACTGTTTTTCATATATTGTGATATATGATGTGATTTATAATCTGTTGTTGATTATGTGTGGTTGATCATTGTTATTTGGTACTTTTAAATAATAAAGGAAATACTGGAGTGTGAAAAGGGAAATTTAAAACTATAATTTGAAATAAAATATTTATATAAACTCAAAGGATTTTATATATAAAAGGAAATTTTCAAAGTGTATATTGAAATAAAAATATTCGTATAAAATCAAAGTATTTTATAAAAAGAAATGTATGAAGTGAATATGGGATTTTGGAACTTTATAAAATCAAATGGACTTATTAAAAGGAGATATTTGAAAACTAAATATAAAAAATTCTGTATGAATTTAACAACAGTTATTTGGAAGTTTGAAAGACCGATTTGGTTAAAATACTAAATGAAGGTAATAAGAAGTAAATAAAGAACTTTATTGAGTAAATATAATATTTAGGAAAACAAATAGAGTTGAAAAGGATATATTTGTATAACATTTACAAATAGAATTGAAAATGAAATATTTGTAAAACATTTACAAACAAAATTGGAAAGGAAATATTTGTAAAACATTTACAAATAGATTATAAATGGAAATAAATAGAATAATAAAAGTAATTATTTATAAAATAAATAAGATTTTATAAAAAGGAATTATTTGGAAAATAAATAGAAATATTTATAAAACAAATAGGGTTTTATAAAAAGGGATATTTGGAAATTAGATAGAGTAAATCAAATAGAGTTAATTGGTGGAGTTAATCGATTAGAGTTAATCAGTTAGAGTTAATCAGTTAGAATTAACCAGTTAGAGTTAATCAATTAGAGATAACCAGTTAGAGTTGATCGATTAGAGTTAATCAATTAGAGTTAAATCGAATTAGAGTTGTTCAAATAGAGTTAAATCGAATTAGAGTTGTTCAAATAGAGTTATCGAATAAGGTTATTCGAAGAAGAGAATAAATCGAATAGAGATTTTTCGAAAAGAGGTTATCGAATATTAGTTATTCAAATAAAGTTAAAAGGAGTTAATCGAATATAGTTTATTCGAAAGAAGATTAATCGAATATAGAATCATTTGAAGAGAGTTAATCGAATGTAAATCATTCAAAGAGAGTTAATCGAATGTAAATCATTCGAAGAGAGTTAATCGAATATAGTTATTCGAAAAGAGATTATCGAATATAGTTATTCGAAGAAAGAGTTATCGAATATTAGTTCTTCAGAAGGAGTTGTCAAATAGAGAATATTCGAAAGAGAATTATACGTTGAATTCGACTATATCGAATTCGGGAAAATAATATTTACTTTCCGTTTTTAATCAAGATTTACTTATTTATTAATAAATTAGTGGTTTAGTTATTTAGTTAAATTAAGGAATAAAAGTTATATTTTGAAGTTAGATATTTAAGAAGAAGGGATTATAACACTATAGTTATAATTAATGTTTTAAAATAAAGAAGTGGATTCATAAATAGTATCCGAGTTACGTAAGGAAGTTGGTTAAAAGATTTAAAAGGGTGAACTTTTTCTATTCCGAGGTTAGAATTGTTGTTCAGTTAAGGTCTGAGAGGTAATTATACCCCAACTTGGTTGACTTCGTTTTTAACTAAGGGATGGGTAAGGTTGGTTAAGTGAATTTAGTTAATGAGTGTAATGGTTTGAATTGGCTTAGTGATGTTTTATTTAATGAAGGAGTTTTGGAAATGTTTTCCAAATAAGAGTAAAAAATGTTTTCTAATTTAGAAAATAAGGGATGGAGCAAATACGGAAATGTTTCCAAAGATTAATAAAGTATATTTTCTAAATCTAGAAATAAGAATTTATGAATATATAAAAATGGGTAAATGGATAAATTAGTGATAATTTAATCTAAAGAGATAAATGTGGAATGATGATTGATCGATAGAATTTCCATCTGGAAATAATATCGTTGTTTGCACACATGTTTTTCTTTGATAGTTAAATCATCGACATCGAAGTTTTTGAACATTTTCTGTCATCAATACGGAGAGACCAGGATCAGATTCATTATCTGAAAACCATTCTGTATGGACGTTAGCGTTGCGATCAAATATGATGAAGATTATTGAAGATGGAGTTATGCAAGGGCTATCCTGTTTACAGAATAGTGCCTTCGGTTTGTCCAGTCCCAAGACAACGTGAATGGACGAATGTCTGGCAAAGTATATCTAACAGATCGCATAAGTTGATCTCTTCAAACGTGCTTACGTTTGGTGGCCGAGGAACTCGTTTCTCTTAGCTTTATACCCTTGGTATTTTTGGGGGAAATCAATTTGTGATTTGGCGGGTATGACGATGTGGCATTCAAAATGAATGGTGGTTAGGTGTTCCAAAAGATACGTTATGACCTCAAGCGTCATCAACCGGGAAATGATAGAAATCGGGCAGGTAGCATGGCTAGGTGGGTCGTTCCCATTAGGGTGTATATCACATATCTAGAGAAACTCCATTTCATTCTTTTATCTCTTTTCGATGTTGTCCCTTTTCGGGAAATGATGGGTAGCTCCCAACCGTTGGTGATATACATTCGATATACTCAAGCGAAATGAGTGGTCGGTCATGTGTGGGCTGGGTTGCAAGATGTTCTTGTTGAACCCAGTGTATTCGCCTCTAGAGATACACTATCGGCAGGTGGTCCCATACCTTGTCATAGTCGGAATCCAATCTCCAATAAGCGCCCGTGGTTTTGTTTGTATACTATATATGTGGAACGTGAGATGCAAGCGTTCTGCTAGATTGTTATTTACTTGTGATTAGACATTATTATAATATCAGAAAAGTATTGATTTCCAAAACTGTTTTGGGTTATCGTAAGGTAAAAACCATCCGTGTTTATGTGTGGATCGGTCTTACGATTATCATTTCTTTTGAAAACGGTTTTGAAAAGTTAAACCAAATGATTTGAGTTTACTCACACCAGTCCCATGACCGACTGTAATAACCCGAAAAATCTGGGCCAGTTTAAAATTTTTATTTTGGTAATTTTAGCGAATTTTGAAAATTTTAAATGAATTATTTTAAATAATATCGACGAGAAATTTATTTTGAATATAATTAGAACGTATATAATATATACGTCGCCGTTAGAATATAAATATTTATATATAATTATAAATAGAATTGAAAATGGCGCGGTAGTTCGATAATTTGATTTCAAACTTCAATTGAATGTGTCGGGTGCAAAACAATCCGGATTTTATTGAAACCAAAAACAATAGGATCTAATTGATAATATCTTTCCAACGAATCCGAAAAATCGAAATTTCATAGCGGGGATCAAAAGATATGTCCAGTTGAAAATTCTGAATAGTCGCTATGGAATTCAGGCCCTTAAAAATAGACATTTTGCAAACGACCTCGGATTTCGACGAAACCACTTTTGTTGGGTCTGTGATGTCAAATTATTGCTAGATTCCAAATTTCATAATTTTTCGAATCAATATGTGAGCGTGGCATAGGAAAACGCGTTTGACCAGTTTCAGTTGATTTTAATCGACTGGAAAATGGCCATTTTTCCGACGGTCTCAGAATTCGACGAAACTAGTTTTGTTAGGACCGTATCGTCAATACGAAGCTAGAAAATATTTTTCTGGAATTTTTCGAGTTAGTATGTGACCCCAGTAAATTGAAATGCACGCTCAAATTCAATATATAGAGTTATATGTTGATTTTAACGGAAACTGATCGAAACGATCGAATCAGCATGCGATACATATCCCATTGTGTTCGGAATGGGGGTAATTAGCTATGGACGACAGGCGGTGGGCCTCGTTTAGAGGTCGTATGTAAAAGTCAACTTTTTGAATTAAATTATTAAATAAAAAAAATATTCCTCTCCTCCCCTTAAATTCCTCTGCCCCCCCCCCTCTATTTTTCAAACCCGATTCAGTCAAAACAGAAAAAAAAGAAAAGACGAAAGGGGGGAGGAGCGCCGCTGCTCCCCCCATCAGAGCGCCGCCGCGCCATCAGGCACGCCGCCTCGGCGCTGGCCCCCTCACCTCCCCCTCCGTTCGACCTCCCTCCTCCATCTCGACCTAGCACGAGACCCAAACACCCCCACCAACGCGACCACTCCCATTTTCCCCATCGCGTGGACCCCGCCGATGCACCGCACCCCCTAACGACCGGACGCCACCTCCACCGCGCAGCAGCCCCCCGACCAAAACCCCTAGCCTCGCCTTCGACCTCCATGACCACCATCTCCAACCTGACGGGCCGCCTTAGCCCTCCTCCATTCGATTCTAGGTGATCTTTATTTATTTTTATTTCATAGGATTTATCGATGTTAGTTTCAGTTTTTAAGTTATAAGAGGTAGGATTTTTAATTTATAAAGATAAGCTTTTATTTTGAAGAAAAATTGAATTTTTATTTACAACAAAGACGATATTTTTATATTATAGAAGGGCTAAAGATATTATCTTTATGTGGTAGAAAAAGTAAAAATTCGATTTTAATATATTGAATAGCGAAGTAAAAGTTCGATTTTTATATATTGAATAGCGAAGTAAAAATTCGATTTTTATATATTGAATAGCATAGTAAAAATTCGATTTTTATATATGGAATAGCATAGTAAAATTTTGATTTTTATATATTGAATAGCGAAGTAAAAATTCGATTTTTATATATTGAATAGCGAAGTAAAAATTCGATTTTTATATATTGAATAGCGAAGTAAAAATTCGATTTTTATATATTGAATAGCGAAGTAAAAATTCGATTTTTATATATTGAATAACATAGTAAAAATTCGATTTGTATATATTGAATAGCATAGTAAAAATTCGATTTTTATATATTGAATAGCGAAGTAAAAATTCGATTTTTATATATTGAATAGCATAGTAAAAATTCGATTTTTATATATTGAATAGCGAAGTAAAAATTCGATTTTTATATATTGAATAGCGAAGTAAAAATTCGATTTTTATATATTTAAAAGCGAAGTAAAAATTCGATTTTTACATATGTAGTGACTACGGACAGCGAAAGCGACAAAAGGCGAGAATGGCGATGATTTCTCTAAATGAAGTGGCGTGGAATTGGGATAGCTATCTATGAGAACTTCTCACTCTTCAATTTCTTTTCTAGTTTTATATATATACTAGGATGTAGACGGTGTTTAGTAGCACCCGACACCCGTCATCCACAGACCATGGATGGCTTGTTTGTTTAATTGTTTGGTTGTGTAGTTGGTTAGATTATTTGGTTTGAATTGAATTGTTTGGTGAAATGAATGGATTTGATTGATGTGTGAATGGCGTGGGCCTTCACTAGACCGGGGATAAGGCTAGGCCTCGTCCCGTTTCTAGTATCGTGTCGTTATGCCACCGAAATTTTCTAAAATAAGTTAGAAAAATAAAAATATCATTTTTATTTTGTAAATGAACTGAATAGAAATTCATGTGTTGAAATAAAATATTTTATCGTTAAAAATATAATTTTTAACGTGAATGTGAATAAATAAATATTCATTTACAAACCGGACGGTTTGTTTATGTACACCTATTTGAAGGACATTGATTGGGACGATAAATTTTACACATCGCCCAACTGCACGAATAAAATCTGTGTTTGATTGTTTGAAACCCCACACGGGTGTTGGGATGAAATTTGAAGTTCACTCATCCTGATTGATTAAATATGTCGATCGATTGATTGACAGGCTGTTATAAGCGTTAGATATCTATATTTGATGCTTATACAGTGTAGTTCACTTTGGTTGATGGTTGATTATTTATCGTTGCTATTATATACATGTGTTGTATGGAATCCATATAATTAACTTTGTATGGTGATTGATTGGGCCTCATTCCAATTTAGAAAATAAAGAATATTATAAAATAAAGGTTCATTTGTTGACCGTACTCATCCGTTGAGATTAGTCATGTGTTGAACGAAATATTTTAATAATAAAATTTACATCTTTATCGATATAAAATAAAGGTTCATGTGTTGACAGTACTCATCCGTTGAGATTAGTCATGTGTTGAACGAAATATTTTAAAAATAGAAATATTTGAAATAAAATATATTAAAAATAGAAATATTTGAAATAGAAATATTTGAATAGGAAATATTTGAAAAAGAGATATTTGAAATAGAATATTTGAAAATAGAAATATATAAAGCCGTGTCGATTAGAGATGCGCTATTTTGATGCGAACGATATTTATATCGATTATATTTGAATTTGATTTAATTAGAAAACGAATTTGAATTGAATCGAATAGAAAACAAATTTGAATTGAATCGAATAGAAAACGAATTCGAATTGAATTGAAAACGAATTCGAATTGAATTGAAAACAAATTGAAATGAATTCAAATCGAATTGAAATTTGAATTGAATAGAAATGAATTTTAAAACGAATTTATAAGGAAAAATTCAATTTTGATTTGATTTGAAATGGAAGTCGAAATGGTTTTTGAAACGAATTTAAAACGATGTATATAATTCGTTTTAAATAGAAATCGACGAAATATATATTATATATATAATATAATGGCCCGAATAGAACGCGTCGCGCCGCGACAGTTCGTGAATTTCGACCATGTATTTCAAACGGACATTACGGGAGATCCGACCGTCGGATTCTCCTAAAAACCGGAACCGTTGGGTTCGTATCGAAAAGAGCTTTCTAACGAATATTTGAAATTTGAAATCTAATGGTTGGATTTGGAGATACGTCTAAATCAAATTTGAAAAAGGTCGCTGTAAGTGCAGTTCGATGGCCGTTGATGGAAATCGACTGTACGGGCCTTGATAAAATTATTAAAAATAGTAAAAATTAGTGACAAATCATAAGAAATGATTTGGGAAAAATTAGGATGAAAAACTCCATATTTGAAAAGATAAAAATAGATTTTTATCGAAATGAACTAGTTTTGAACTGAAATTAAAACCCATTTATTTTTAAATAAATAAATTGGATTTGAATTTGGTTATAAACAGAATTGATTTGTGGGTTTATCGTGAACGGTGTTTTAAATAACATTTGTTCTTTAACCCGATAATAAATAGAATGTGATTTGGGTTTGTCGTGAACTGTGTTTTAAATGACATTAGTTCTTTAACCCAGTAAAAGGAGTTTTTAATGAATCTGCAATTAGACTGAAATGTGAATTGACAATCTGAATTATCAAATTTGGAAAAAATGAGCGAGAATGGAGTATCGCCAGTTTTTCTCCAAAGCGAATAGCTAAATCTTTAATTAGATTTGAACGTGAAATGGTAATTAATTTTACCGATAACACCGTGGTGTTAGATATGGAGTATTACCAGTTTTGCTTCATGGGATGAATAGGTTGGGATTGGGGAATAAAATAAATAATTACTTCGGTGTGGTTCGCTAATCTCGACTAGTCTTGAAAAACCATAATGTGGAATTGAAATGACATCCAAAGGAAGATTAAAGGATAAATTTTAAAGAATTTATCTTGGATAAAATTAATGGGAACCTTTCCCTAAGAATGAGGAATTGGAATGAGGCGTATGTTGTGTTTGTGTAACATTTGTTTTTAATATACGCGGGTTGTTCGAAAAGGCCGGGTTTATACACATTCTGAATAACCGATTCGACGATAAGTCGAAGATGAAGACGGTGGTTGAAGACCGGAAGTCTTCACATCGTTTGGGTGATTACTGATGATCTTGATTGGGCTGTACACCCAAGATGAGGGAATCAGTTGGTGTTCGTCCAGACGTACTTGGAGATGGATGGATATGCGAGGAAAGTGCCTCCGGTTTCGTTCAGACCCAGAACAAACTTGTAAATGGATTGTGTGTCTGACATTGGATTTTATTCTGTGTTGATTGATTTCTGTTAAATATATATATATATATGTTTGGCGGCGGAGAATTTATTCTCTTGCTTAACGCCCTTCTCTGAGACGTACGAGCTTAGAGGTTATATATCGATAGATATCAATCGCATGACATGAATTGCCTGTGTGGCACGCTGAGTCGCATCGATCAAGGCTTCTGTTGAAAAGAAAAGTCTTGTGGTTGATGATCAAAGCACGGCCTTTGTGGCGTAGCTTTGTGTATAACGTGAATTCGCTAGCCTCACACCTCGGTATGAGTTAAAAAGGGGATACGGACGGCAGGGAGAGCACGACGTTTATTTCTAGCTTTGGTGGTGTCAGTGACTTACCAGCCCTGACATTTATATACTTTTCACCTATGTGGTTGTTGGATGAGGCGCCTCGATTTTAGGTCTGTAAGGACCGAGAAACGTGTGTTCAGGAATTGCCAATCCTCTAACGTAAGTGAGGACTGGCCCTGAAGATCCAGGGTTGCCCAGAGTGCGTAGCCCTGAGGCATTTGCTAGAGTGTCTTGAACGCGGAGAGGAGCTTGCCCCTTGCCTCGACTCATGACGGAAATCCAATTTCCAATACGTGTATTGTGGTTTTAATTGTAGAACTAGTATGGCGACATAGTAGATGGTAGCTATGCCGTCTATGATTGATATTTATGATTGAAATTGTTTTGACACTATACACCTATAATAGTATCAAATAATGTGTTTTAAACATATCAAGCATGCTTTGGCTGTTATAAGGGAAAACCCTATCCTCCGGCTTGCGTTGCATTGTGTGATGGGACCTGGGTCTTATAACAACTTCATTTTTCTTTATTTAGCATTGCGCTGTTTGTTCTATGCACTGGTATTCTTGGGAGGAAACCCGTTCCGTGTTACGGCGTGGTCCCTTGATTTACCTAACTTTAAAATCAATATTAATAACTGTTTTAGTTCTCACACCAGTCACATGACTGACCTGGAGTTTATTGTTTTAACCTAAACTCTGGGTGCCCCTATTTTCGACACGGGCAGCTAGTAGTTTTGGTTTTGCAGATTTATATTCACAGGATCCTAGTATACAGCTGGAATGATATCCAGAAAGCTCTGTATCCGTATATCACCTTCAGTTGTGCTTTGTATTATTTTCCGCTGCTATGTAATTTATTGTAATCTCTGATATTTATCGAATGTAATTTATTCATTTATACTCTGTATATTCTTGTATTCTGATGGAATTGTTGTAATAGCAATGAAATGTTCTTCCGTCTGCGTTCTATTTTGTCCTGTTCTCAAACGATCAGGGGTTTCGAACGGTCTAGATCGGTTTAACGACTGATTCGGATCGAGCGAAATTCCTTGCCGTCACACCGACCCAGAGTTTATTTTGTTTTGTTTTCCCTTAACTCTTGGGTGCCCCAAATTTGTATGGGCAGTCAAGTAGTTCAGGTCTTTACAAATATACTTGGAGGAGCTTGAAGCAGGAGGCTTCAGGATTAAATAGCTATTGTTATTTCCGCTGTGTGTAAGTGTTGTACTCTGAAAAGGTTATTGTATATATATAATGTTAGATTGCAAAGTTATGTTATATATATTATATTTATTCATTCCGCTGTGAGATTTGTATTACTCTGATTCTGTTCTATGGTGATCTTCTTCTTCTTCTATTCTAATTTTTCTATCTTATCTATCCTCACCCTTTAACTTCTTTCTATTAATGATCAGGTATTTCCGATGTTCGAATAGTCAACATGGCAGTTGTGTGTTGATTTTCGGAGTCGAAAATCCCCGTTCGTTACAACATGGCTTGTGTAAAATTAGTGTCAGGTCGAACCCCTTTTCTCCCTATTTTCTGTGTTGTTTTGCTTCTTGGTTTCTAGATGTTTGTGATGGATTTTGCTACCAAGTTTAAGTTGTTAGGGCTTTATGTATGTAATGAAAATTGATGATTTATGTAGCTTGAATTTTCTAGCATATAAATCATGCTTCTATAAATACAACGCTTAATGTGCTCGTTATTAAAGAGTGTTAGAGTCATTTTTTTATGTTAATTAGATTGATGTTGATAGTGAATCTACTCCTAAATTGTCTCTTAGTCTCATATTTGTATTCATTTTAACATTGTTAGTTTTCTTTTAATTTATAATCAACAATTTCACAGTTTGGTTTAATTTGATTGAATAGAATTTAAAATTATTCTTTCCCTGAGGATCAACTCGTATTCGCTAACGTACTAACAATTGTACGCCGTGCGCTTGCGGTTTATTTCAATATTCACGACGATTTTCTAATTCATAGAATATTCGTCGTCGAACAAGTTTTTGGGGCCATTGTCGGGGAAAGAATTTAATTTTAGTTTTATTCCTCGAATTAATTTTCTTATTAGTTTTTCTAAAAAAAAAATGTGTGTTGTTCATAGTTTGTCTGTTTTTTTTTTGATCTTTTGTTATTACATTTTGTGTGTGCTTGTTTGTGTGTTCATTAAAAAGAGAAGTTTAAAAAAAAAAGGTTGTGTGTTTTGTTCCATTTTGTGTTTTGTTTTACTTTTGTTTGTGTGTTTTTTCTTTTCGTTTGTGTGTATGTGTGTTGATAGATTTCATATTGTGTTAGTTCTTTTATTTCCTCTCTCTTAAAAAAAAAGAAATATACATTTGCCTTTTGTCTTCAATCTCTTTCCCATTTTTTTGTTTTCAATTTCCTTTATTTCTTTCCCTTTTTCTTTCTCTCATTTATTTCTTTCCTTCCCTTTCTCTCATTTATTTCTTTCCTTTTTCTTTTTCTTACAAATAATTAAAAAAAATACTGCTTTCCTTTTCTTCCCAAATTTTCTCTCCTTGCCTTATTTCTATACCACATATCCTCTACACCATTTCATCACCACCACTTCTGTCATTTTTCTTTCACCATCTTCTGATTCTCAGTCTCTCACTCCTGATACAACTCCTCCTTCATTCTCATCTTCACTATCTCCTACTCCATACCCAAACATCCTTCAATTCCTACATCACCTCTTCATACAATTCCTACATCACCTCTCATTTTTACTCCCTATTTTATTTTTATTTTCCCTTCTTTCATTTATTTCTTGACTGCCTTCCTACTTTTTCTTTCTTGTAATTATATCTTTCCATTTTTTTTCTCTTTTTTTCTCTTTTACTTCTTTCTCATTCTCCTTCTCTTATTTATCTCTTTCTTTTTTCTTGCCCTCCCTCTATAATGTTCCTCTCTTCTCGACCTTATTCCATTCACAATCTTTTATAAACCAACCTCCACTTAACCTTTTATTCTCTCTACCATTTCTTACACCATTTTCTAAACATCCATCAAAACAATTCTCATTCACAACCAATTCTCCAAATCCATCTGCCATTACCACTTCATACAAAATTACAACCAACCGTCATCAATTAACCCCCTCCTTCCTACAAGCCACGCACAACAGAAATTCTTCTACCTAAAAGTTCTTCCAGACTTCTTCCTGATCCTCAGCCATAGCCACAAACCGCAAAATTAATTCAATCGATTTTTTTTTACCAAAACAGTTCACATCTCGCAACCTCAAATTGAAGACGCAAAATTCCCACCGCAACCACAAACCACAACAACCCTTCACTCCACCACATCTTACATCCACAAGCTACCACCACATCATCCCAGTTTATACCACTTCAACTCCAAAATCGCCAACACACCTCCATCGTTTGTTAGGCAGTATGTAGCTGAAGAGTAAAATGCCCCCAAAGCTCCATTAGGCCACCCAGTATGCACACAATCTTAAAACTCACTCACTATGTAGCTCTTTCCTTTGCAGGTATCTAGTCCAGCTTCAAAGTCTTCACCTTTACTCCTCCAGTTCTTGCACCCACACCGCATGTAACCACTTTTGATCTATGTTGTTTTGGACATCGCCAAATTTTGTAGCACGCACGCAAAATTCTTCCGTGCTCTCCAGTTCCAACTACATAAGCCAACAAGCAGTTTTTCACTGAAAGTAAAGGAAAACCAATACATGTTATCACGAATTAATATTATTTACTGCCTAAAATTTAATTTAAGCAAACAACGAATACAACAAATATATCTCAAAAAGTTTATTGTTTTAATGGTTAAAGAGTTACATCTCTCTACTGAATGTTTGAATTTTAGCAAGGAAAGATAATATTATGAAAACCTAATAGACATCAATCTGTCGAGTTCACATAAATATCAAGATATTGCCTTGATATAAAATTGTTCATTAGTCAGGCAGTTCATATATGGAATCAAATACTGAAATCGCAATGACTAATCACTAAATTTTTAAAACTATTACAATTATATATGCATGCCAATATATGAATTGAAGAATATATTTTTCCTTATGCGAGTCCAATTGTCCAGACATTGCAAGTGATAACATCAAATTTTTCTTTTTAAAATATTCATTGTTAAAACATACTCGAATTTGACTATGAATAACTTTGTCTGAATGCATTTCCATTCATAAATGAAAGACATAATAGGGAATTAATCAAGTCGGAAAGGATCTTTGTTCACATAACATTGAGTTTCTACATATTATTTTGTTAGACCATATTTAGAGAAAAATACAGTTAAACAGTGTGAAGTTCGAATGATTTTTCATCAAAATTTCTTCATCTTCTTTCTACATAAGGAAAAGTAATTAACTCATCAACATTAAGTAGAAAATAACTATATATGGCTTAATTGATTGATGTATGCAAGAATATAACTATTTATGGCCTAAATGATTCAACGGATTAGGCAAAAGTCTCACGATAGAATCACATTCATGAGATTAGAAAACCAAACAATACTTATTTAGAAAACCGAGCGATGCTCTGTTCTAAAACCGAGTGACGCTCGGTTTTTATACCTAAGATAAGATCGAATTTTTTAACTAAGCTATAAGATATAAAACTGAGCTACGCTCAATTTTCTAATCGAGCTAAGCACATTTTCATAACTGAGCGAGCCTCAGTTAGAGAATCGAGCTAAGCTCAGTTATAACACTAAGAAAAAGTTCAATTAATTTAATTAGTCAAATATTAATAAGTATTTGTTAAGAAGTATTACAGTATATTTTAGTCTATTAAAATATCAAAATTTATGAACTATATATGCTGCTTAAATTCTATTTTAGGGAAAATAATGTTAAAAAATTGGTAAAGAAGATTTTCACCAATTATCACACAAGAAGTAATTGGAAGCATTGCTCATAAATATGTTTAATATCGAAGTCATCAGCTGGTAATATAATATTGATTCATATATAATTTTGTACATTTTTATGTTTCATATATTAAGATTAAAATATGCTAAAAACCATCGTATATAACTACATTAACAATCAGTCATGGCTCAGGCATTTTGCTCAAGAGATTTCTGTATGAAGTTATCGGTCATGTATAAGGAATCAGTTTATGATTGTTAAGATATTATCCAAAATTAGAAACAAGAATACTTTGTAAGCAATACAGCTACAGCAATACACACCGTCAATAACTAACTCTATTTCAAATCCAATCATTTTTTTTTCAAGAAAGAAGCACATTATATTAATTTATGCACACTTCACAATTTACATAAACAAAGAGCATTAATCAAAAGCATAGCAGCTTTTATATCTCAAAATGCATTTCCAACAAACAATCACGATAAAAGCTATGGCCATTGATTTCCATACAGAAAACATATGGATCATTGATGCCTAGATGCAATGCCTTTTGATTTTTTATTTTCATCCATGGATTAAAAAAAATAAAACAATATAAAACTGAAACCGTAATGACAGCCAAATGTCATATTCCTATTATATTGCGTGCATAAAACATATGGATCATTGATGCCCATAAAACAATATAAAACTGAAACCGAGCAGTCTTTGTTTTTTCTACTATAAGTGCTATATTAGGAATTTAAGATTGTTGGTGCTCGAAGTCTTGGAGGTGGAACCTTGCTGCAACGGTAAGGTCACATGGCTAGTGGCCTTAGCGCCCAGGTTCGAATCCGGAAACAGCATCTTCACAGTGCGAGGGAAAGACTACGTACTATCGAACTCCCCAGAGCCCAGTATCGTACAGAAAGCCTCGTGCACTGGGTTCCACTGGTGCTCGATGATCTTGAATTATTATATTACATAGCTAGTTGCCACTTGATTAGTACACATATAGCTCATTCTGCAGTACAGATATTGGGACATAGGAAATAACAACCACAAAAACCAAACATTGAACTACTAATCTACTAATGATTCTCATTTTAAGTTTAACTTAATTATCCAAAGATCCGATTGATATGCAAATAGAATAGATCAAGTCATACTGAACTTTGAAAAAAAAGCTGAAAAAATCATTACAAAAATAGAGATAAAAAGCACATTTTTCTCAATTTAAAGGATTCTGGATAAAAAGAGGTTTCTGAATTAAAAGCGAAAAAAGTGAAGAAAATATTTTCTCTATTCAAAACAACAAATAAACCATATTCAAAACCTCGTATTATTACATGCACAACATAATTTCCACTTTATATTGAATTTTGTGTAAGAGAACAAAGTAACTTTGAGAATAATTGTACAGAAAAAATGAAGCCAGAATTTATACTATGAATTTGCATGTTTCAGTGGAAAACAAGTTAAATGAAGGATAAAGCAAAAAATATAACTGTAATTCCGGAAGGATGTCGGAGACACAAACTAAAACTTAGTGCATACATAACGACATGGAGACCAAATTTTAGCAATTACAACAGTGAATTGATTATCAAACAAATAAATTTAGAACTAACACCACTGTCCTATGAGCAATAAGAACATCAATTGAGAGGAAATAGAAATCGAACCTGATGTTGCTCGGGGGTATGAAGCACGAATCCAAAAAATCTCAAGATCCATCATTTTCTAGTGATGTGCCACGTAGTGTGTTGAGCTGTCCCTTAATATCTCCTTGTCTGCGCCCGGATATGCTATCGATATCGTTGGAGGTGCCGGCAGATGCTGTCGATGTCGCTATACATGGAGAGAGAAGAGAAATTCTACTTTGGAAATAAAGGGATAGGCAGCCTAGGAAGGGATAAGTGTGAGATAATTAAAGATGCACAAAATCACAAAGGTAACTATAAATGAGCTATTTGCGAGCTGGTCATCTATTATAACATTTAATTGGGTTGGGAATCAGAATACATTACAAACTTTATACAAGAAACCATTTATATTTTATATATCCTTAGACTTTTTTAGAATTTATAACATTTATAAGTTTTAGATATGGAAAAATGTAAATGTTGCTAAATCATTGATTTGGTGTAGTGTTAGTAAGTAATCCAAGTGATTGTTACGTGGACGCATCCCAATTGAACTCAACTTGACCTAAAATATAACAATATGTTAATGAGAATTGAGTATGAAAAGAACATTGTTCATGTACATCAAAGCAAGAGCTTGGGACACATACGACATCAAACTTGGATCATAGATATAAAGGTCGAACTAATTTCATACCTAGAAGCAACCTATAAACACAACTGCAGAACTCATTTTGCATTTAAATTCGTATAAGGTATGACAAATAATGCAGAAAATTTACCTGGAAATGAAACCATTAATTCACCTCCTAAATCAATAGTGTTAGTATGACAATCTTTAATCCACAACTTTCACTTCCATCTCCTATTGAAGAAAAACGTGATGATCAATCTCTGAAATTCCCCAAAATAAGAATCACAATGGATCCCTAGGTACTGAAATTGAATGAAAACACTATTAGGTCAAAAAAAAAATTGTCGTTAAATTTGTCAATCTTTTTATTGGGAGCACCATTCTGATATATTCTGCAATTGAAAGTGTGAATCTTGATAGCTTGGATTTATCCAAAAGCAAATCACTTGTATAAAAGAAACATTGTTTAACATATCCATCTTTGGAAAGTAAATATTTCAAAATACAATAAACATTGTTTAACATATACTTAGCCTCCAAATCACGTTTAGCTCAATATTTGAACATTTTTTTCCATGGTGCACTAAACACATCAGTAATGAACTACAAATACACACAAAAGACGTATTTAATAACAACCACTAAGTGTCAAGTTTCTACATTCTCTGTATATCCGCTGCTCGTATGTGCTCCACTGTATCTATCGGAGCCAACGGTGGAAGTCTCATATGCCGGGATCCCGATTGAACATCCTCATCGTCACCCATCAAGCATATAACCTGATATTAGCAAGCACATGTTGTAACAAAAGGAATCTCTAATACCATGTGCTAAAAAACCATATATATGTCACGATCAATTTTAAATATCCAACCGTGTGGTGTGGGACTATTGTTCAATACAATCAACACACATACTGTAACGAACTGGGATTTTCGACTCCGAAAATCAACATCAAACTATCATGTTGACCATTCAGACATCGAACATTCCAGATCATTAATAGAAAGAAGTTAGAGGGTGAGAATAGATAAGAAAGAAATATTAGAATAGAAGAAGAAGAACACCACAACACAGAGTCTCACATCGCAGCGGAACAAAATATAATACAGAAGTAAATCTTTATTGAGAACTTTGAAAATACTTACAATATCAGAGTACATCAACATCTGGACAGTGATAATCTGTCCTCATACAACACACAGCGGAATACTAGTAATATCATACGTCTGGACTCTTCCAGCTCGTCTCTTCACAGTAGTCGATAACCTGAACCTGTACAACCCGGTCTAACCCGAGCATTTATAAAACACCGGGTCAGTCTGGTGAACCAGAGTGAGATAAACTCGCACAGTATTTGGGTGAGCATCCAACTTGATTTTAGAGTTCAAAAACCTTTTCGAAGAAAAGGATAATCGTAAGACCAAATCCACACATAAACACGGACGGTTTTTACCTTACGATAACTCAAAACATTTTTGAAATCAATATCTTGTTCTGATATTATAATAATGTCTAAATACAAGTAAATAACAATCTAGTGGAACGCTTGCATCTCACGCTCTACATATATATAGGATACAAACAAAACCGCGGGCGCTTATTGGAGATTTGATTCCAACTTGACAAGGTATGGGTCCACCTTCCGATCGTGTATCTCTAGAGACGAATACACTGGGTTCAACAAGAACTTCTTGCAACCCGGCCCTCACATGACCGACCCCTCATTTCGCTTGAGAGTATCGAATGTATATCACCGACGGTTGGGATCAGCAACCGTCTCCCGACAAGGGACAGCATCGAAACATAGATTAAGAAACAAATAGGATTTCCTCTAGATAGGTGATTATACACCCTAATGGGAGCGACCCACATAGCCATGCTGCCTGCCCGATTTTTGTCATTTCCCGGTTGATGAGGCTTGAGGCCAGAATTAACTCTTGACATCTGGTCACCATTTACTTTGAATGCCACATCGTCAGATCCGTCAGATCTCACTAATTGACGTCCACAAAAATACTCTAGCTGAAAGCTAGAGAACGGCGATTCTCCGCCAACAACCATAGCACGTTTGAAGAAATCAACGTACGTGATCCTTCGGAAATACTCTGTCAGACATTCGTCCATATACGTCCTCCAGGAACAGGATGAACCGAAGGCACTCTCCTACCGCATCCAATATAGGAATCACCCCAGGGATCAGTAGCGAGAAGTCCTTGCAACCCGGAGATTTCAACCACGACAGAATCACAGCTTATCTCTGCTTGCCAGGCAGAGAATATTAGTGGTTCTTCCGTTTATGAAAACCCACAGTCTTCAATGCTCCATCTCGATCATCTTCTGATATCTCCACGTATTTGTTGGTCGGAATGGTTTTCGAATAAATTCGATCCCGGCCTTTCCATACCAACAATCGTATTGGTCAGATTTGATAGTCGGTGTTTTAACTATCAAAATATACAGTGTTTCAAACATGACACTCCAATGAGTTCACTGGTCCAGTATTCAGCATCACTTGGCCTTTAACAAACTGATTTCCTTTTTGTTAAATTGAAACTTCTAATTCTTTTAATATTCAAAAATACGATATTTGAATAACTCTAATTGATTAATTAACATTCGTCTTAACTCCATTCGCTTGACTCTAGATCACAGCGATCACAATGGTTACGCCCGATTCCCTCAGGAAACATCCGACCGCCGTAGGCTATCTGCAGCCCTGCGAATTACGCTAGCAGTCGTACGAAATGGCAACTTAGCCGAATAATTATGTTTGGCTAATTCTATCTCGAATAACTATATTCAATTACACACTTAAATCTTCTTTCAAATCATCTTTTAAATTCGGAAATCCATTAGTTTTAACAAAGAAATTTATAACACATATGTTATAACAATAGCATTATAATTACTATTTAGATTTACAAAACAACAGCGCTATAATCGCTGTTTAGGTTTACAATCCATTTACTATAGCAACAGCGCTAAACTCGCTATATTTGGTTTACAAAACATATATTATAACAACAACGCTAAAATCGCTGTTTATATTTCAAAACATATTCACTAACGTCTCTTACGATTACCAACTAATACTATCTTCAGATAATCCCGACGTTGTTCAAGTTGGGGTATTTTAATTACCTCTCAGACCTTGACCAAACAACGGTCTTATCCTCAGATAAATATCAGTTATAATCAATGCCAAAATTCCATTTATAACTCTGGTTTATACTAAACCCTTTTATCGTAGTCTCCTTTCACTTAATTCATATAATTGAGTACGTTTATTGCCTTTCACCATTCAATTGGCTTGCATCTCACATTCGGTAGCTTTTTAAATGAATTCCCATTTAAAAATATATTCCTAAATTTATCATTAATTAAAATAATAACTTATTTCAAACATTAACTACTTTAGTAGTTAATCCCTTTTATTAATTAAATATTAAATCCCATTTAAATCCTTATTTAAATTCAAACAATATTCGTTTAACTATTTTAGTCAAAACACATTAACTTGATAAACAATTCTAATTCCAAACGGTCGATTTAATTAACTCAAAAACTTGATTATCTCATTAATCGATTTCAACAATCCTCGCTTTAAATTAATTAAAAATATAATTAATTTAAATAGATTCTAATTATTTTCTTCACAAAACAATGATCAAAGTTTAACCTTTTCGATTCATTCCTTACCTTCATACTTGAAAATCTGATTAACATCAGCATATACTTTATAAAATAAACCAACCATAAATCAAGGTCTTAAATAAAATAAAATATTTATTTAATTCCCTTTTATACTTTATTCAAATGATATATTTCAAGATCTGAGTCCAGTTATAAAATAAATTTTATAACTTCACTTTTATCGACTCACCTAACGGTGAATCCATATCTATAAACCGATTGATTTTTAAAGGCCATACTCTGCCAAACACTTAACCAATATCACCTATTGGTTCAAACCAAACAGATGTTGAATATTCAATTAATAATCAACCATCAAATTAATCACACAAACAGATCAGTTCATATATGATAATATGAAAATAAATAATACATTTGAGGAATCCGGTTGGATCCCTCCAACCTGTTCTTCCCTGTATTCAAATGGTTTTTTCCTCAAATCAGACGGTTCAGTTTTGTTTAACTGATAACACTAAATAGCGACCATTCAACATCAACCATAAGCAATTCAAACAATTCAACCATTTAAAACACGTTTATAAATAAACGTGACCAACCAAGGTGAGTTACCTTTATTGGAACCAATCGTTAAAAATAACGATTTGATATTTCACTGAAATTAAACACAGTTTAATTTCATCGGTTAAATCAACAGATAAATAACTAGCAAAACAGTCAATCATTGGCAAGCAGAGCACACAAAATAAAAATACCCAATTTATATAAAATATAAAAAGGGTAACTGAGTGAGTTTAACTCACCTTGATTTGATTTTGTTGAACGGCTCATTTCAAATTAAATTAAACTGTCGTTTAATTTAATTTAAAAATCCTGGTTGATTTCGATAGCGTCCAGTTCTGTTCCAAAATGCAGTGCTAGTTGAGACGAGTCCAATGTCCTTTGAATCGTCCAATTCTGATCACATATGGATTTGTTATTAATATTTACAGTTGAACAATTTAATTATCAATTTATTCTAAATTATTAGTTAATAAAATTAATTACGTTTTCTATTATAAATGGAATGGTTGATCTCCCTTTCAACACGTTATAACAGATGCTTCATGTTCAACCGGACCTGTAATGAATCAATCATTGACATAGATTTTATTATTAATAATAAAATTCAGTAATTTAATCAAGTTTTTAACCATATCTTAGACAACTAAATTACGGTTTAATGAAATGTCGGTTGATCTTCTTTTGACTAGTTTGTTGTTCGGATACAAGCCCAATTTCGTTTGCTTCCTTTGTTCTCGTTTTGGCCTGGAAGCTGCTCATCACGTCTTACTCAAACCTGTATGATTCCACCAAAAATTATCTTCTAATTTGTTTTAAATAAATTCCTAATACCTTAATTCATTAATTCATAGAAAAAAAAAACTAATTACTGTTTTGAGCAACCTGATCTTCCTACCAGTCCTCATCGTGACCAACAAATCCCTCCCAGTCCTCGCGTTCAACAACTCTCCACCATGCCTGCTACTCCTTGTTTTCACGCTCCAGCCCCTTTGTTTGACTTTGCTCCACTTTTTGTTCAATGCCATTCACTCCATTAACACCAGAAAAGGCCGACCCCTTTAATCCCTCACTTTGGATCCTTCGTTTCCCAGGCTTCCTCTTCCTGAAGTCGTGACTTCACAAGCCCATTCACCATTCCCGTTCCACACTTTGCACCATCTCCATACACAACCTCAACCACCGGAACACCATCGAAGTCCGGAGATCAACGTGCCCCAACCTTCTTTACCTCCGCCAGAAATAGGTCATGATGCACTGCCCCCACTCGACGCCCAATCCCTTCAACCCGTCGGCACTTTCAGCCCTTGATCCCGCTACCACAAAACTCCAGAGCTGATCGTCGCCGTTGGCCACCTAGATCTCGACGTCCCCGACAAGGTTGTAGTTGAAAATCATTTAATTGGTGAGTGGATTTGAGTTTTTAAGCGAGGGAAGATCGGTTCATTCTCATCCGTTAAGAACGAAATATAGAGGCGCAAATAGGTCATTGACCACGCAGCAACGAAAACAAGGGTTTGACCCTTTTTAAGTGTATATATAGTGAAGGTGGATTGGGTTTAATATTAGTTTATTTTTTTACGAAACTTCGCCGTAAAGTAGTTGATTAAAACCCCTATAAATGATCCTTGCCTACTGATAAAAATTTGAATCTTGGTATAAAAAGGTATTCCGGATCCAATGGGACAAGTTTCGTCGAAATCCGAGGTCGTATGAAAAAATTTCCTTTATGAAACCGGAAATGAACACACGTTTAATTTTTCCACAGTCACCAGATAAATCGAATCAACTTGAAACTGCGAACATCGATAATAACTTTTCGATACGAACCCAACGGCATTAGTTCCGTCGCATTCTGAGACTGTTGCCCCGGTAGGCTATTTTTACCCCGAACCGCCCTACCCTTTTTAACGCCAAATTTCTCGATCTCTAAAAATAACAAACTATATACATATCCTGACTCTAATCGACGATACGAACTCAACGGAACTAGTTTCGCGGCCTAATTCAATCGTCTTCTCGAGTTACGCCCAAATATCCCTTTATTTAATTAATTACGCGCTATAGGAATTATATGGGCGTTTACGGCTACCGTGGTCATATACGACATCGGTTCTCCACGTAGTTTGATTTTTCTGACAATGATTTAATGATACGGTTCTAATGAAACTGGTTTCGTCGAAATCTGAGTCCGTTGGCAAAACGGCTATTTTAAAGGCCTATAATTAAATAACGGTTTTCCATAGCGACTATTTCAAAATTTGATTTGGCCATAAATATCAAATTATAACACGAAATCTGGATTTTTCTCTTTCATATGAAAGCTATTGCCAATACGGCTCCAACGTGTCTTGTTTCACAGAAATCCGACTTATATCGAATCCTGTATTCTCAGTTGAAGTTCAAAACTTCATTTCACGAACTGCACGCCATTTTCAAGCTCGATTTATATTATATATATAAATTATAACGTTCAACTTCGTTTTTAATAACGAATTAAATATTAAATTCCATTAATATTCCCAACATAATATTTAAAACTAATTTATATATTCATATTCAAACGGTCGAAAAACACGGGTCGTTACATTCTTCCCCCCTTAAAATAATTTCGTCCTCGAAATTGCTAAGGTAAGAAAGAACGTTATAAAACCATTTATTTTCAAATCCAATTTTATTTTAAATCGAAAACCAATTTATTACCATATATAAATATTTTCAAAAATATCGAAATTTTTTCTAACACTTTAAATTTCCGAAAAAATTTCGCCAGCACCTCCTCTGTACGGCTCAATTGGTACAACCACAACTCGCCATTCTGGGCCTTCTCCAATTCAAAAGAAAATAAAACAGCCAAGCGGCTTGCCAAATAGGCTCATAAATCACCAAACCCATAAAAAAATAAACGTGTACCTTTTTGTCGGGCATATCACTATATCTTTCCCGTCTGCCACCCTGTCCGCATATACAATTGCATCCCCAAAATTCCAACTTTATCCTCAGAACCACATCCTTCACGCGTCCAAGCCAAATCCCATTCTTGACTCAATCCTCATCCATTATCAATTTCATCCCTTAACTCACCAGTCCACCATCATTTCAGATTCCTGTCTTACCATTCAAATCTGATTCTACTCGGCATATTTTATCCCAATCCAATTTCCAATTAAATGGTTTTAATTCAATTCATATTTACTTTCACAAATTTCTTTTAAATTTTTGTTTTTGTTAAAACAATTCCCCTGGGAGTTTTTAAACAGCTTAGCCTTTTCTAAAAATCAAATTATTCATTTGGAATATCAAAACAACCTGTTTCTCAAAACAATTCAAAAACAAAAATTTTGGTAGTAATCCGTCACTTAGAACCCGGAAATGAACACTGATGATGTGGCCAGCATCCTCAGAGTTATTTCCCAGCTATCGAAGTGAGTTCAATACTATAGCACTTGTCAAAACTGTATTTAAACACTTTCATTTTGAAATCTATTTCAAAATAAAATTCATGATGCTTGTAAACAACTTAAAATCTCCCAGGATCTTAAAATTTTCATATATTTAACCCAAGTTCATTTACAACCACCTTTCCCACTTTTGGGAATTTTAATTCCAATTCTGACTAAAATTTCCGATTTAATAAATCTGCTTTTATATTATACGAATTCTAATAGGTTATTTATATAACCATTTCACTTATAATCAAGCAACACATCCAATATACTATAATACTTCAAATATTAATCATTCTTTTATATGAAAATATAATTTGGGTAAAATTATTTCATTTACCCTCTTTCAAAAACATACTGTGTCGAATTATTCTGTCCAAGAGTTTAGAAACACTTATCGACACAGTTTGCATTACTGTATCGACCAGAATTCATAAACTACTCAACAAACCAATCAACACAATATAAACAGTTTTTTTTTTATCAATTTACAAATACGCGCTCATATATATACACTCAAACTCAATCTAGGGTATTGCTAACCCCATCTCTACTGAGTCATGCCACAGAGCCAAGGTAATTACTTAACCTTCAGCTCTGATACCACTGTAACGAACTGGGATTTTCGACTCCGAAAATCAACATCAAACTATCATGTTGACCATTCAGACATCGAACATTCCAGATCATTAATAGAAAGAAGTTAGAGGGTGAGAATAGATAAGAAAGAAATATTAGAATAGAAGAAGAAGAACACCACAACACAGAGTCTCACATCGCAGCGGAACAAAATATAATACAGAAGTAAATCTTTATTGAGAACTTTGAAAATACTTACAATATCAGAGTACATCAACATCTGGACAGTGATAATCTGTCCTCATACAACACACAGCGGAATACTAGTAATATCATACGTCTGGACTCTTCCAGCTCGTCTCTTCACAGTAGTCGATAACCTGAACCTGTACAACCCGGTCTAACCCGAGCATTTATAAAACACCGGGTCAGTCTGGTGAACCAGAGTGAGATAAACTCGCACAGTATTTGGGTGAGCATCCAACTTGATTTTAGAGTTCAAAAACCTTTTCGAAGAAAAGGATAATCGTAAGACCAAATCCACACATAAACACGGACGGTTTTTACCTTACGATAACTCAAAACATTTTTGAAATCAATATCTTGTTCTGATATTATAATAATGTCTAAATACAAGTAAATAACAATCTAGTGGAACGCTTGCATCTCACGCTCTACATATATATAGGATACAAACAAAACCGCGGGCGCTTATTGGAGATTTGATTCCAACTTGACAAGGTATGGGTCCACCTTCCGATCGTGTATCTCTAGAGACGAATACACTGGGTTCAACAAGAACTTCTTGCAACCCGGCCCTCACATGACCGACCCCTCATTTCGCTTGAGAGTATCGAATGTATATCACCGACGGTTGGGATCAGCAACCGTCTCCCGACAAGGGACAGCATCGAAACATAGATTAAGAAACAAATAGGATTTCCTCTAGATAGGTGATTATACACCCTAATGGGAGCGACCCACATAGCCATGCTGCCTGCCCGATTTTTGTCATTTCCCGGTTGATGAGGCTTGAGGCCAGAATTAACTCTTGACATCTGGTCACCATTTACTTTGAATGCCACATCGTCAGATCCGTCAGATCTCACTAATTGACGTCCACAAAAATACTCTAGCTGAAAGCTAGAGAACGGCGATTCTCCGCCAACAACCATAGCACGTTTGAAGAAATCAACGTACGTGATCCTTCGGAAATACTCTGTCAGACATTCGTCCATATACGTCCTCCAGGAACAGGATGAACCGAAGGCACTCTCCTACCGCATCCAATATAGGAATCACCCCAGGGATCAGTAGCGAGAAGTCCTTGCAACCCGGAGATTTCAACCACGACAGAATCACAGCTTATCTCTGCTTGCCAGGCAGAGAATATTAGTGGTTCTTCCGTTTATGAAAACCCACAGTCTTCAATGCTCCATCTCGATCATCTTCTGATATCTCCACGTATTTGTTGGTCGGAATGGTTTTCGAATAAATTCGATCCCGGTCTTTCCATACCAACAATCGTATTGGTCAGATTTGATAGTCGGTGTTTTAACTATCAAAATATACAGTGTTTCAAACATGACACTCCAATGAGTTCATTGGTCCAGTATTCAGCATCACTTGGCCTTTAACAAACTGATTTCCTTTTTGTTAAATTGAAACTTCTAATTCTTTTAATATTCAAAAATACGATATTTGAATAACTCTAATTGATTAATTAACATTCGTCTTAACTCCATTCGCTTGACTCTAGATCACAGCGATCACAATGGTTACGCCCGATTCCCTCAGGAAACATCCGACCGCCGTAGGCTATCTGCAGCCCTGCGAATTACGCTAGCAGTCGTACGAAATGGCAACTTAGCCGAATAATTATGTTTGGCTAATTCTATCTCGAATAACTATATTCAATTACACACTTAAATCTTCTTTCAAATCATCTTTTAAATTCGGAAATCCATTAGTTTTAACAAAGAAATTTATAACACATATGTTATAACAATAGCATTATAATTACTATTTAGATTTACAAAACAACAGCGCTATAATCGCTGTTTAGGTTTACAATCCATTTACTATAGCAACAGCGCTAAACTCGCTATATTTGGTTTACAAAACATATATTATAACAACAGCGCTAAAATCGCTGTTTATATTTCAAAACATATTCACTAACGTCTCTTACGATTACCAACTAATACTATCTTCAGATAATCCCGACGTTGTTCAAGTTGGGGTATTTTAATTACCTCTCAGACCTTGACCAAACAACGGTCTTATCCTCAGATAAATATCAGTTATAATCAATGCCAAAATTCCATTTATAACTCTGGTTTATACTAAACCCTTTTATCGTAGTCTCCTTTCACTTAATTCATATAATTGAGTACGTTTATTGCCTTTCACCATTCAATTGGCTTGCATCTCACATTCGGTAGCTTTTTAAATGAATTCCCATTTAAAAATATATTCCTAAATTTATCATTAATTAAAATAATAACTTATTTCAAACATTAACTACTTTAGTAGTTAATCCCTTTTATTAATTAAATATTAAATCCCATTTAAATCCTTATTTAAATTCAAACAATATTCGTTTAACTATTTTAGTCAAAACACATTAACTTGATAAACAATTCTAATTCCAAACGGTCGATTTAATTAACTCAAAAACTTGATTATCTCATTAATCGATTTCAACAATCCTCGCTTTAAATTAATTAAAAATATAATTAATTTAAATAGATTCTAATTATTTTCTTCACAAAACAATGATCAAAGTTTAACCTTTTCGATTCATTCCTTACCTTCATACTTGAAAATCTGATTAACATCAGCATATACTTTATAAAATAAACCAACCATAAATCAAGGTCTTAAATAAAATAAAATATTTATTTAATTCCCTTTTATACTTTATTCAAATGATATATTTCAAGATCTGAGTCCAGTTATAAAATAAATTTTATAACTTCACTTTTATCGACTCACCTAACGGTGAATCCATATCTATAAACCGATTGATTTTTAAAGGCCATACTCTGCCAAACACTTAACCAATATCACCTATTGGTTCAAACCAAACAGATGTTGAATATTCAATTAATAATCAACCATCAAATTAATCACACAAACAGATCAGTTCATATATGATAATATGAAAATAAATAATACATTTGAGGAATCCGGTTGGATCCCTCCAACCTGTTCTTCCCTGTATTCAAATGGTTTTTTCCTCAAATCAGACGGTTCAGTTTTGTTTAACTGATAACACTAAATAGCGACCATTCAACATCAACCATAAGCAATTCAAACAATTCAACCATTTAAAACACGTTTATAAATAAACGTGACCAACCAAGGTGAGTTACCTTTATTGGAACCAATCGTTAAAAATAACGATTTGATATTTCACTGAAATTAAACACAGTTTAATTTCATCAGTTAAATTAACAGATAAATAACTAGCAAAACAGTCAATCATTGGCAAGCAGAGCACACAAAATAAAAATACCCAATTTATATAAAATATAAAAAGGGTAACTGAGTGAGTTTAACTCACCTTGATTTGATTTTGTTGAACGGCTCATTTCAAATTAAATTAAACTGTCGTTTAATTTAATTTAAAAATCCTGGTTGATTTCGATAGCGTCCAGTTCTGTTCCAAAATGCAGTGCTAGTTGAGACGAGTCCAATGTCCTTTGAATCGTCCAATTCTGATCACATATGGATTTGTTATTAATATTTACAGTTGAACAATTTAATTATCAATTTATTCTAAATTATTAGTTAATAAAATTAATTACGTTTTCTATTATAAATGGAATGGTTGATCTCCCTTTCAACACGTTATAACAGATGCTTCATGTTCAACCGGACCTGTAATGAATCAATCATTGACATAGATTTTATTATTAATAATAAAATTCAGTAATTTAATCAAGTTTTTAACCATATCTTAGACAACTAAATTACGGTTTAATGAAATGTCGGTTGATCTTCTTTTGACTAGTTTGTTGTTCGGATACAAGCCCAATTTCGTTTGCTTCCTTTGTTCTCGTTTTGGCCTGGAAGCTGCTCATCACGTCTTACTCAAACCTGTATGATTCCACCAAAAATTATCTTCTAATTTGTTTTAAATAAATTCCTAATACCTTAATTCATAGAAAAAAAAAAACTAATTACTGTTTTGAGCAACCTAATCTTCCTACCAGTCCTCATCGTGACCAACAAATCCCTCCCAGTCCTCGCGTTCAACAACTCTCCACCATGCCTGCTACTCCTTGTTTTCACGCTCCAGCCCCTTTGTTTGACTTTGCTCCACTTTTTGTTCAATGCCATTCACTCCATTAACACCAGAAAAGGCCGACCCCTTTAATCCCTCACTTTGGATCCTTCGTTTCCCAGGCTTCCTCTTCCTGAAGTCGTGACTTCACAAGCCCATTCACCATTCCCGTTCCACACTTTGCACCATCTCCATACACAACCTCAACCACCGGAACACCATCGAAGTCCGGAGATCAACGTGCCCCAACCTTCTTTACCTCCACCAGAAATAGGTCATGATGCACTGCCCCCACTCGACGCCCAATCCCTTCAACCCGTCGGCACTTTCAGCCCTTGATCCCGCTACCACAAAACTCCAGAGCTGATCGTCGCCGTTGGCCACCTAGATCTCGACGTCCCCGACAAGGTTGTAGTTGAAAATCATTTAATTGGTGAGTGGATTTGAGTTTTTAAGCGAGGGAAGATCGGTTCATTCTCATCCGTTAAGAACGAAATATGGAGGCGCAAATAGGTCATTGACCACGCAGCAACGAAAACAAGGGTTTTTCCCTTTTTAAGTGTATATATAGTGAAGGTGGATTGGGTTTAATATTAGTTTATTTTTTTACGAAACTTCGCCGTAAAGTAGTTGATTAAAACCCCTATAAATGATCCTTGCCTACTGATAAAAATTTGAATCTTGGTATAAAAAGGTATTCCGGATCCAATGGGACAAGTTTCGTCGAAATCCGAGGTCGTATGAAAAAATTTCCTTTATGAAACCGGAAATGAACACACGTTTAATTTTTCCACGGTCACCAGATAAATCGAATCAACTTGAAACTGCGAACATCGATAATAACTTTTCGATACGAACCCAACGGCATTAGTTCCGTCGCATTCTGAGACTGTTGCCCCGGTAGGCTATTTTTACCCCGAACCGCCCTACCCTTTTTAACGCCAAATTTCTCGATCTCTAAAAATAACAAACTATATACATATCCTGACTCTAATCGACGATACGAACTCAACGGAACTAGTTTCGCGGCCTAATTCAATCGTCTTCTCGAGTTACGCCCAAATATCCCTTTATTTAATTAATTACGCGCTATAGGAATTATATGGGCGTTTACGGCTACCGTGGTCATATACGACATCGGTTCTCCACGTAGTTTGATTTTTCTGACAATGATTTAATGATACGGTTCTAATGAAACTGGTTTCGTCGAAATCTGAGTCCGTTGGCAAAACGGCTATTTTAAAGGCCTATAATTAAATAACGGTTTTCCATAGCGACTATTTCAAAATTTGATTTGGCCATAAATATCAAACTATAACACGAAATCTGGATTTTTCTCTTTCATATGAAAGCTATTGCCAATACGGCTCCAACGTGTCTTGTTTCACAGAAATCCGACTTATATCGAATCCTGTATTCTCAGTTGAAGTTCAAAACTTCATTTCACGAACTGCACGCCATTTTCAAGCTCGATTTATATTATATATATATAAATTATAACGTTCAACTTCGTTTTTAATAACGAATTAAATATTAAATTCCATTAATATTCCCAACATAATATTTAAAACTAATTTATATATTCATATTCAAATGGTCGAAAAACACGGGTCGTTACACATACTTCATTCCAATGCGAGTCACACCTAACGATCTCCAACTTGACGAGCATTGCTCAAGTCAGCTTAGAGTTACAACGGAGTTCTCTTTGCAGTTTGTCAGGCTTTCACCCTAAGTTTTCGTAAGCAGTTTAGGCGGGCTACTTACTATCGTATCTCTACCTTGAAGAGCATCCCTTCCTCAAGTCCCTTTGGAACCATGCTTTGGTCACACTGCACATACTAGTCTCCTTGAACCATGGATCCTTAATACCATGTTGAATTTCTGCATTCCATGCATACTCGCTTCACCATGTCTACCAGGGTCAACGGTCAATCGACGTCCCGAATGAACATCCACCATCACCACCCATGGAGCATATAACCTAGTATTGGCAAACACATATTGTAACAAAATAAATCTCAAATGTTACGTGCCACCAATATCATATATATGTCATGATCTCTTTCCAATATCATACGGTGTAGGACTTTATTCAATTCGATCCACGTACCCACTGCATTCCAACGCGAGCCACATCTAACGCTAAGTGACTGCTATAGACTATTTTTTGCTAAAAGCTTGCATTTTACAGTTAAACTTCTTTATAGTTTTAAGATGTTACTTTATGCTTAAAAAAAGGATTCATCGGTTAAACTTCTTTGAAAAAAATATGTCTTAATTCTTAAAAATAGAATCTCACAAATAAACAGAATTTACAAATTCATTGTCTATTGATTAGTTGTATAAATAAAAATTCAAACTAACAAAACATATTAGATGTTGTAACTTAGAAATAAAAATTTACATTAAGTACACATGATTTCAACATAAAAACATGGTTAAATATTTGTGCAAATTTTTCTATCGAATATGTTAAATCATATATAATTTTAGAAAAACAATTCACGCGTGAAACATGTGTTTTCATCACACGCAAAGCGCTTGTCGTAACGTTCATAATAACAAATGACTTTTTACAGCCGTCAATTCAATATCCAAAAATACAAAAAAATTCTGCTTTCTTATTAATTCCAAAAGTTCTTCATTCTTTCCTTGATTGTCTCTAGATATTTAATTAAAATCTTCAATATTTATTCATTATTGTAATCATAACAATATATATGACGGTTTCCTCTTTTATTGTTTTACATTTAAATAACAACATTTAATAAAATTTATACTGTAAATATTTATTTCAGGTTTTGCAATACTATTTGACAATTAAATACATATTTAAAAAGTAACTAGGTGACATTAAGTTAAAACCATCCAAATAAACAACAAATAACAAATATCTGTTAACTAATCTAATAAATTTTGAAATATGGAAATTCAACATGTGTATCACATTTATACTATCAAAATAGTAAAGCTAATTTTTATCTCATGTCCGCATAGTTTAGAAATTCGACAATTATATATAAATTATTAAAATGTTGTCATTTTACCTGTAAATATCAACATTCAATAATTATTTGTCGACTTCTCCTAAATTTTTTTATATTGCTTTACATTCGTGTTTATCAACTGGTTTTAAATTTAAACATTCTAATAAATCTAATTAATAAATATCTATCTATTTTTTTAGCTAATAAATCATAAAAACGACAATTCATTAAGTGTACACATTCAAATGGACAAAAATGGTTAATTCAATTTTTCATTCAAGTCCACATATTTAAAAAATATAAATAGTTGTTTCTAATTATCTTATATCGTTATACGCAAGATTTTCAAAATGAGATTCAAATCGTAAAATTCAAACTATGAATCGAAACGGGATTTAAATCGTAAATCGTAGATTCAAAAAACATATTTATTAAAATTTGCACACACATTGAAATAAATTTTGATGTTTAAGCTTCTACATCTAAACTTAAAACATCATTTTCTCTCTTGTTCCAATTTTAATCTATTTTAAAATAATTAAAAATTGAAATTGTAGACCCAAATAAGTATATGGAATATATTAATTTGGATTGAATGGTATTTATAAAGTGTGGTATTAGCTTGGTTTGAATCGCAATATAAATCGAATCGTAAAGAGAGAGACTTGATTTAAAATGGGATTCAAATCATAGGATTTTAAATTTTTTGATAAAAATGATTATACATTCAAGTTCATAAACTTTCTTTGTAATCTTTTTTTCTATTTTAAGTTCTAATTTATTACATATAAAAATATATGCAATACTTGCTTTGTAAAAATGGTATATCACTAAAAACATATACAGTGTTTTTCTTTCTAAAACTGGTACGTAAAGTGGATTCGGTTATTAACAAAATTTATTATAAATAAATGATAAGGGTTAATAATATTGGAAAATAAATAAACTCAGTTATTATTTTTTGTAAAAAAGTGAAATTTCTATTATTTAAATTCATAATTTCCGTTAACCAATGGGCAAAAAGTTTCCTACTTTTTGATTGAAAATATTTTTCTTTTGTATTTCATTGCCTTTCTGAGGTAAATGTTAAATATATTTAAAAGGTTCTATTACAAATTAAAATTACTATGTTACGAAGAAACAGATTAAATATTTCTTTTACATAACTAAAATAACAACATGATCCATATCCTTTCATATCTTATTTTCATTAAATACTTTTTAGTTATTAAGAAAATATTTTGTTTATCTCTTTGATAATATCATATACTTATTTTCAAAATATGTGCTACAAAAAAATTAATGCATTAAAATAGATTGATTCGCTGTAGTTTAATATTTAAGTATTTTCGTTGTTATCTCAAGTAACATTTTAAATTCAATCAATACATATTTTTCTTTAAGTAAAATACACAAAAAACTAAATGTCAGCTTCAAATTGATATGCGTGAATATTTGTCTATATTTTATAAAAACATCGATTTCAAAATTAATTAATGGTACTAATATTCATTTTTACCATTCTATAATGGATCCATAATCTGTGTTTCAGTGTTTTTGGTTTATTGGAGATTTTATTTGTGGATTTAAACTCTTATCAGAGTTTGGTGACTTTATGAATCCACGATTTAGTGTTTTTAGCGAATTTGTGGTACGTGATTTTGTGTAGTGACTATCAGACATCTAGACATATAATGTGTTTGATATTATATCGTGCATCATTCTGAATTGATCTTGAAGCCACCGTAGTAGTGTATTGAGTAAGAATTAAATATTTCAAAAAAAACTCGACATGTTTAATACTTATTCTATACAATATTATTAATGGTCTCTCCTATTATGCCCCATTCTCCGTATCAGCAGACAGTATTACTAGTTAATACTCTTTGCTAATATGGATCTCGGGGCGGGATGTCGCAGATTTTCTTAAAAGATATTGAATCTTGTGAAATAATAAGTCAATATATAACCTCTTTTACCAAAAATTCTAAAAAATAGTAAATCAATATGAAACTCATTTTTATCAAAGAAACAATAATATTGTTTTTATTCAAATGTAAAAAGACGCTATATAAAAATTACTTAGAAATAATGTAAATTCAATTTATCTCATTTATCCTAACATTTTCACCATAAATTGCATAACAAATTATATTCTAAATATATTTAGCACGTTATTTTTATGCAATATATCGTGTGCAACACACGGTTTACACACTAGTACCATTATAACAAAAAAGCAAAAGATAAGATGCAGTTCAAAGTAAAATAAATAAGAAAAACAAAAAGAAGAATATTGTTATAATCAAAACAAATAAGAGTTATCAGAAAGTAAATACAAAGTAAAAACAAATGAAAAATCCAATTCCAAATCAACAATATCAAGTTTTAGAAGCAAGGACAAAATTAAACATCATCTATTCACTTAGAAGAAGCACAAAATCAACATTAAGGTGAGGATGAGATTGATCCAAGAAAGAAATCAAGTGAAGGAGACTTGTTTTCTGTTAAACAAAAGGAATAAGGTGAGGATGATGGATCGGAAAATGGGCGATGGTGTGGCAAGGTAAACCAAACCGCTGTGACTTAAAGGTTAAGAAGTGGACAGCGAGGAAAAAGAAATCAAAAGAAACCACTAGTATAAAAAGGAGCAACGCTTCAGTTTAGAATTTGAGGAGGCCTGAGAGCCAAGAATGCCCTACTCAATTGTTACAATATTATACACACACATACATATGAGCGCGCACGCGGACGCTCAATGAACCCCATTTGGAAGCACCTTGAAACTTCATTTTCAGCGTCTCATTTATTTTTAAATAAGCTAGTGGAAAGAGAAAGAGTTAGTAAAAAGTGATAGAAACGGTATGTCTAGTGAAAATCAGAAAGGTTATAGCGTTGCTGCATTGTTTAGGGTGTTGCCGATCTTATATATGCGCGCACACACACACATCATTTCTCATGCCAAAGTAGGGGTAAGCAATATTCGGTTCAAACAGATTAACGGACGGTTCATTTCAATCGGTTCGATTTTAAAACTAAATCAGTTTGAATTCGGTTTGCAAAATATATTTTTTGGTTATTAGTTTAACTGAATTAACAAAACTTTCCATTTATTATCTAATTTTATGGTATTGTGATATTTTAATTATTAATTTAGTTATATAATACAAAGGCATTTGTTACAAATAGATCAAATCTTATCATAAAAATAAAATTTATTATGTAAAATTACTCCAAACATGAATTTACGTTTTACTTCTAAGTGAATCCATCGTTTGAATAATAATGCATCCTTCAAGTTCAGTTAAATCGGTTACCGACCGAATTAACCGAAATTAATTTAGTTTAGTTCAGATTGGTTTGGAAAATTTTAGACTCTAATTCGATTTGAGTTTTTTACCTCCAAACCAACCAAACCGACCAAACGCTCACCCTACGCCGAAGTACAGAAAACAGTAAATATACCCTTTTTAAATTCAAAAAAAAAAAGAAATATTGAGTTGCACACAAAAATATGAAACTTGTGACGACCCAAATTTCCGGTACCTTTTGAGCTGACCAAACAACACCAGTCCAACCCAAATTGTACAGGAAATCCAAATGCCAATAGAAAGAATTTAGAGAGTGAGATAAGAAAGAAAGAAATATTTGAATAGAAGAATAAGAAGAACTAACACAACAAAATCAGAATCTCACATCGCAGCGGAACACAATATAATATATAAATAAATCTTTATTGAGAGTTTGAAATATAACTTACAAATCATCAGAGTACATCACACATCTGGACAGTTACAATAATCTATCCTCAAATACAACATACAGCGGAATAATACTAAGACGTCTGAACTTCTCCAGCACGTCTTCTGAACTGCGTAGTATCCAATAACCTGGACCTGTACAACCCGGTCTAACCCGAGCATTACAAATACTGGGTCAGTCTGGTGAACCAGAGTGAGAACAACTCTCAAAGTTTAAGGGAATCATCCAAATTGATTTTAAAGTTCAAAATTCTTTTGGAAGAAAAGGATAATCGTAAGACCAAATCCACACATAAATACGGACGGTTTTTACCTTACGATAACCCAAAACATTTTGGAATCGTATATATCTTCTGATATTATAATAGTGTCTAAATACATATAAATATCAATTTAATGGAATGCTTGCATCTCACGCTCCACATATATAGTATATAATCAAAACCGCGAGCGCTTACTGGAGATTGGATTCCGACTATGACAAGGTATGGAACCACCTGCCGATAGTGTATCTCTAGAGGCGAATACACTGGGTTCAACAAGAACGTCTTGCAACCCGGCTCACACATGACTGACCACTCATTTCGCTTGAGTGTATCGAATGTATATCACCAATGGTTGGGATCAGCAACCGTTCCCAAAAAGGGACAACATCGATAGATTAAAGAAGCGAAAGGAATTTCTCTAGATAGATGATTATACATCATAATGGGAGAAATCCACATAGCCATGCTGCCTGCTCGATTTTTGTCATTTTCCAGTTATGAGACTTGAGGTTTGAATTACCATTCCAAGATAGAACACCACCATTCACTTTGAATGCCACATCGTCACATTCAGCGGAAATCACTAATTGATTTCTACAAAAATACTCAGATTGTTAGGCTAAAGAAATTTCCCTTCTTTGCCACCAACTTCGTACGTTTGAAGAAATCAACGTACGTAATCCCTTTGGAAATACTCTGTAAAACACTCGTCCATACAAGTTGTCCTGGGACTGGACAAACCGAAGGCCCTCCTACTGCATCCTAGGAATCACTCTATAGATCAGTAGCGAGTAGTCCTTGCAAATTCGTCGATTTCAACCACGACAGAGTCACAACATATCTCTGGCCGCTAAACCAGAGATTATAAGTAATTCTACCGTTTTATGAAGATCCACGGTCTTCAATTTCTTCGTCTTGATTAGTATATGATATCTTCAACATTGTGTATTTGTTGGACGAAATGGTTTTCGAATATAAATTCGATCTCGGTCTTTCCATACCAACAATCGTATTGGCCAGATTTGATAGTCGGTTATTTAACTATCAAATAAACAACCATAAAATAAAATGAATTCACTGGTTCAGTATTCAGCATCACTTGGCCCCTTTTAATTTAAAACTCCTAAAACATTTCATATTTTTAAACATGGTATTAAATTCTCATTTCAATATATTAATCTTCTGAAAACCATTTCAATCTAATATTTAGAAAATAACCGTATCCAATTTCTATTTTTGTATTATTTCAAAACATTAATTACAACGCTATTTATTATTTATCATCGATTCAACTCGTCATTTGTAAAACAATTATTACGACCTCTCCTTTGGTTTCCTCATTTGAACACTATACTCGTCACTTATCTTTTTAGAATAAACTCATTCTAAAGCTTATCTTCTCACTTTGAAAACATCGCTATATCTTCACAATCTCCTTTGTTTTCCTTTTTTATGGAAATATCATTTCATATTCTCAAGCCCATTTTATTTCTTTTTATTTTGGAATCTATTATATATATTTTCAATTTCTTCAACTAACGTTACATTATTATTTCTCAAACTGAACTCCTTTTAACATCTTCACTACTACAACTAATATCATCTCTCGATAATCCTGAAGTCGTTCAAGTTGAGGTATTTTAAATTACCTCTCAGACCTTGATCAACAGCGTTCTTATCTTAAGATAGATATCAGTTGTAATGCCAAAACCGATATTCATTCCCAATATCAAATCAAATCCCATTTTAGTTATAACTGATGAAACCTCATTTCCTATTAAATATAGCGAATTTAAATCGCATCTTATACTTCCAGAATTAAGTAACGTTAATTTAATCTTAACGCTTTAGCCTCACACTCTTTTTATAAACATCGTTTATAACTCTCATGTTAAATATAAAACCCTATTTACCTCGATTCCTTCCTACTAAATTTAGTACTAAGTAAACACTTATTTAAGCTATCGCATTGGCTTAACATCCCTTTTAATAACTTAGTTTATAAAACTCGGTTTAATACTAAATTCTGTTTATAAACTTCTTTCCCAATTCAATCCGGTATCAAAATGAACTTTGATTACTTAATTAAATGAATTCCATTTAAGCATTATCATCTTAAATTATTAATTAAAATAATTATTTCCTCGTTAACGACCGTAGAAATGGTTAAATTCTTTATTAACTAAATAAATGGTAAACCTCTTTCCAAAATCTTATTAGGTTAAAACAAATATTCATTAATCTATTTCATTAGATTAATTTAAACCAGATCAATCAAATAACCAATTCCAATTAAATTAGTTGACTTTGTCAACTTAAAACATGATCATCTCGTTAATCAACTCCAATTAGCCCTTCTTTTAAATTAATTAATAACATAATTAATTTAAATAATTCCATTTAATCATCTCTTGAGAAATGATTAATACCAGTCTTAACCGTTATGTTAATTTCACTTTGTTTACTTATAAATCTTATTAACAAAAGAATCAATTTATAAAATCATTTAATAATTACTTAAGAATTTTAAATAATAAATAATACACAATAATTTCCTTTTTATAAAACCTTATTCAAAATAATAGTTTTCCAAAATTTATCTTCAGCTAAATATTTTGTAACTTCATTACCGTCAATTCATCTGACGATAATAAAATGATATATTTTTGGGCCAACAGCTACCAACTACTCGATCAATACCGTTTATTGGTTAAAACAGAACAAACGTTGAATTTACATTCAACAATCAATGGTCCAATCAATCATATGGGTTAAACAGTTCATATAATTGTAACAAAGAAATAAACAATAAATTTAAGGAATCCAGCTGGATTCCTCCGACCTAATTTTCCTGCATCCAAATATGTTATTTTAACAATATCATTTATTTCAATAAACATATATAATATTCAAAAAATCAAACAATAACAACAATCCAAACATTCGTCTATAAATTTAACGCGTTTATTTCATTATAAACGTGACCAATGAGGTAACTTACCTCCATCGGTTACAACCGTTAAAAATAACGATTAATTAAAATTAAATTAAACGAACGTTTAATCTAATCGGTTCAGTCACCGCATATATATTCAGCATCCATCAACCAAATAACAATCATAGCACACAAACATTTAAACCCGACTTATATAAATACAAGTGGGATAAAAACTGAGTGAGTTGAACTCACCTTGATTTCCATTCGTTGTCAGAACGGTTCGTTTTACAAGCTTCCAGCTGCGTTTAACTACGTCCGTTCCAACCACGCCCATTGATATGGTTTAAACGGTCCTTGTTTTGTTCAATTCTATTACTGTATGCCATAGTTGTAAATTTAATATGGTATTTTCCTTATTTAAATAAATATATTTAAATAATAATTATTACTTAAATAACTACTTACGTTAAAAATAGCTTTGATTTCGCATATTAAATAGGTTAGGCCACTCGAACTATAACTAGGCACATCTTATGGACGTTTTTAATTTGAGTAGGCATAGTCAGGAACTAAATTCTATCAGGCACGTTATATGTACAATTTTATTTACCTAATCTTACTTATGCTATATATAATGTAACTAGGCATATGCAGGCATACTGGAAAGCCGAGGTTTACCCAAGCACATTTATTAATAACTTAATATTACAAATCACGCTAACGTTAATTTAAAATTCAATTAGGCATGTTAAAATACTGTATTGATAACATCATCACGTTATGACTTAGCGTGATTGGGCAGTTTGTACAAAGGGGTTAGGTAGGCACTGTAAAGAATATAATTAGCCAAAAAAAATACTCCTAGGTTGCAATATAATTTGTTTAAGCCTTTAACTAACGTTACCCATGAACCTGGACTATGCATGTTTAAACGGTTAGGCACTTTTATTTCATTAGGCGCATGTATATATATAAGAGCCTAGGCACAGTTTATAATTTACTTTGGCATAATCGATTTGTCACAGACACGTCATTTTATTAATAGCTTAATTACTTTTTTAACCTAATTTAAGTTAATTAAACCACAATTAGGCATGGTACAAAAATACTGTTCATCTTCTCTTATAAAATTACCTGCTGTTTTATTTCTTCGAACTCATTCCTTCGCTCACTCCAATCTGTTCCTCACCACTTCGTTCTGCCATTCAAACATCAACAGCTGCAGCCTTCTTCACGTACTCCTCCCACGCAAGTACTCCCATCTGCATGGCTCCTTTCCCAGTCAATAGTTCACGCATCCATTGGCTCCTTTGTTTCCCCCGGGCCTGCTCATGTTAAGGACTCTCTGCTTTACGTTTAAACCAAATTAACTAACCCTTCACCCATGCTACAGACAGTCCACCTTCTTTCCGGTTCAATTGCGGTTACCTTCCTCTAGCTTTCTTTCTTCTCTTTGGTTACAAAAATAAACGCGACCCCAAGCTCCAATGATCCGCCACCCAGTCACCCCCACGTTCACTACAGAAAAGCCCCCTTCGAACTCAACCTTCACATCTTCTACAGTAACTCCTTCTCCATTGATTATTCACCAGCTGTAGTAGCTTCTACTTCCTCCTAACTTCTGTTCTAAGCACCGCACTTCACTTCCGCATCAACTTTATCCAAGCCCAGGCACTAGTTCTAACGCGCCCCCTTTAGATATATATATTATATATATTTCTTTTATTTTATTTTCTAGAAAAGGAGACTTTCGACTTGTGTAAGCTTGCTGGGAAGAAATTCTGAGGAGATAAAATGAGTTTTTGGATTGAGGCGAGAGGCAGTGAGCGTTATTCATAGGCAAGCACAATGTGGATAAAAACGACGTCCATCATCTCGTACAAGATAGGCTGGTGTGAATTCGTAGGATAGCTGGGTGTTTGGTTAGCAAACGAGATGTGAAAATACAAAGTAGAGGCGTAGCTTGAGCAGAGCATGTGTGATTTCAGAATATAGGATTTGAGAGTTTGCCAGCCTGTGTTTCCATGTTCCCATACCTGTGTGTGCGCGTTATATTTTAGGGTGTGATTTCAGAAGATAAGAGTTGTCTGCAGTGCAGTGTGTTCTCATTTCAATTTGTACAAAAAAAATGGGATATGTGTATATTGCTTCAGATTGGAAGGAACAGGGTAGGGATAGCTGTACATCAGTTGGCTAGCATGTGTTGTTTCATTCAGTTACAGAGTATGTTTAGTTGATGGCCATTGTTACAGTGTGTTTTCATTTCGTGTATATGGTTAGCCATAGTTGTGATGTGATGGAGATGTTGCATAGGGTAGGCTTCATTGTGTTATCCACTTCAATTTATACTATGCGTCCCTAGTATATTTCTTAAGCATGAAGTAGAATTTTGAAATTTTAATACATATATTTTATTATATTTTTATTACGGTATCAAAGTATATCGTTAACCGTTGTTTTATCGCGCATCGTTTAATACACAAACCGCTACACGCTAATTCCAACAGCAAATGAAAATGGACGTACCACTACGTCTCAACTTTTCGGTCCCAATGGAATTAATTTCGTTGAAAACGGATTCCGTTTGCACAACGACGCTATTTTAAATTATCGGTTCACCCTTAAATTGCACGCACTGATAAAATAACTCTGATTGGCTCCAAACTAGATATCAAGCAATAACTAATTATACGTTTTTCCAATAAAACTCATTTCATTGAAAACGGAGGTCGTTAGAAATGAAAACTACTTTTGAGGCATATATAATATATCGAACAATTTTCCGTGTGCGAAGCATGGGCCTCATTATAAGGTAAGCAACGCATTGATTTGAACGTTCTATTTCGTATGGTTATTTAATTTCATCGTCAATTGTCGTCGAGCGTTTTATATTCGTACCAATATACGTGAATTTCAAATCGTAAATTACTAAATAACGCGATGTTTACCAGTTCGAAGTATAATTATATATAAATTATATGTTCAAACATCGTTTAATAAACGGATTATATATTATAAACTCATTTATTATACCAAATCGATATTTTAAAATAATAAAATATATTAAATACTTGACTACCAAAAATACGGGATGTTACAAAACTATTATAGCTGGATTTTGATTGAGGGGACTATGTGTGTATTTATGTCCATGTTTTTTCCCTATGTATACATAGGCCAATCGCATCATGTCTCATGCCATAGTGGAAAAAAGAGAATATAACCTTTTTAAACCAACAAAAAAAAACTTTAGTTGCACACATAAATATGAAACTAATACAGCTAAGTTCTGATTGCCCTCGGTGATTTGGGAATCTTGGATACAGCATAGTAGTATAGTAGAACTAAAAGTATAATATCCACATTGAGGTAACTATTTAAAGACCAATTTATATTAAGTGGATGTTTTGTATCAATAGATATAGAGATTAATGTGTATCGCAAAGCGTTGTATTAATATAAATAGATCATGATTTGATAGAAACAATGGGCTATCGGCAATGTCCCTTATGGTGGACAAATATGTGCTAAGCACATACGCTTAATATTTTAAATGAATTATTACTTGATTTCTGGACTTTTAACGTATGTTTCTCTTTTATATTTTTGCATAGTATTGCCTTACACATATTGTTCCTACTTTGTGTACATAGTATCAACAAAAACACATTTTCTTGTTTTTTCCAATGTAGAAAAAAAATCCAATATGCATGATAGATTGTTGCGCTTAACTCATCTACTTTAAGGTTATGAGTACATCCAGAATTCATATCGTTGTCCAGAATTAATATCACTATTCAGAAATAACAATATAAAATCTAATTGATCAACAGATCGTTATATCTAAATTTTGGCAAGCACTCCATTGGCGGTACTCTTAGTATGGATGCTTCTTAATTTACATACGAAAACCTATATGCGTCTTACACCTGCAACTGATAAAGAATGATATCATGCACTAAGAACATATCACATTAAAGAATCTGCATATCGCCTCTTCAAGAAGTATTTTTGGAACAGATCCTTATTTTTAGTTGTTTTAAAGTATAGGATCTTAATTTTATCATGTCTTCTATCAAGTTAATAAAAATCATTGCTAGAAATATTACCACATAAGCTGCAACTGATTGCCTAAAAGTCTTATAGCAAAAAGGAAGTCTAAACATGTTTACATCTGAAATTCAAATAAACAATTGATCACTAATTCTCTATGCCTCTTAAAAATTATTGACATAAAACTATTTTCCATGTATTGGAAGAATTCAAACATATAAATAATAACCTAATAAAAATGTACATTCATGTATAGCTCATTTGACATGCATACTTAAAAGTCCAATAACAATGTACCATTAATTTTAATTTTATGGAAACATAAACCATCACCTTTCTACTTTAAAAGAAGAAAATGGATAAAATAATTATAAAATCAATCATTCATGACAAAATCAGAATGAAATAATAATAATAATAATAATATAATTAGAAATACTAATAAGGGTGAAAACTGGTAATGCGTCAAAGGAATCTTATCATGGAACGTATAATCCAATTTTATCACATAGAATAAAATTGTACATACTGTGAAAAATGTTAGAATGTCATTTACTTATGAAATGTATGAAGGTTGCCATTTGTATATCATTGTTAACCGTAAATTTTTAAACGTTAATCAAACTTATCACTTGAAAATATTGTCGACTGAAATATGAAATTAGTTCTGTTGAAATCACATTCTTTCCAATTAAGAACTTACATTCCAAATGACGAAGCTTTTTAGAAACAAATAAATGAGATTAAATTATCGTGGATGTCTTCAATCGACGTTTCTACAAATAATTTCAATTCGGTCGACTGTACAAGTGGATCTGTGGCGCAATGGTACCGCGTCTGACTTCAGATCAGAAGGTTGCGTGTTTGATTCACGTCAGGTTCAGATTTCTTTTTGCGCTCAATCCAACCTACATTGTTATCCACCTTCCCCGGCCTACAATATTAGCTCTTTTAGGTACCACCGAATGTTAAATTTGTGACTGTTATTAGTAGTGTAGTATAACATCAAGTGCCATATATACGATTATGATTCAGTGCTACTAAGTTGTATACTGCCTTATTGAATTTCAATTCTTAATTGTAACAAATCTACTTCCGACCTAAATGTTGCCTTATTGAATTTCAGTTCTTATTTTCAACAAATCTACTTCCGACCTGAATTTCAGCGTTATTTTTTTATAAGCTCCAATCTCAAGTTTGTACTGGATTTCATTGTTATACTTCAAAAGCATTGATTCGTCGTTAGGTTCACACAAACTACGTAAAGAGCCAGTTACTTCGGTTTTAGGTATGTTGTGGAGTAGTATAATAAATTTTTAAAGGGCTAATGTTAGCTTCAGCCCTCTTTTAGTTTACTATATATGCTGTGAACTCCTCACTTGTGAGAGGAAGTTGTGTGGTTTATACTGCTTACTGAAGATTAGTAATGTTGGATGAATAGGCCTCAAGTCGAAATACACGGATTGATGTGGTTGATATCATATGTTGATTAGTTAACGATATCAATAGTTTTTATTTCCTACACTTTGCATACTGGTTGGATAGATGGCTTGTTGGTTGTTTAGTGTTTACATTGATGATTAGGTATGTTACATAAATTTAACGTTTTCCCCCTCATTCGTGCCTAAGACTATAAGGCAATCGCAGCTTTCTTTTTGGTGGATGTCAGCGCGTCCAAATCTCAAGAAATGGACCTTCGAACTTGCCGACTTGGATAGTGCTTTTATTAGTTATTTTATTTTTATTATTGTTGTTGGTAAAAATTTTACAAGTAATATGTTCCTTTCATTATAAACACTCTTACTTGGGTACCGTTCTTTTTTGAACATTGGCATTTAACGTCATTGTCCGCATCCGACGTGTCATCGTGGACTCCACATAACCGTCATGTTCAGGTGTATCATTGCAAGGTGATGGTTTGCGTCGGACGCAAACATTTCTCTTGCCTATTTCTTCCCCTTTTCCTACCTCTTTCTTCCTCTTTTTCTTCCCTTTCGTGTTATCCCTTTCGTTAAAAGAATGCATTCCCCTTTCTTCAACTTACCCCTTCCCAACCCCAATATTCGCCTTTCGGTTCAAAATAGAATGAACCCTTATACATCTTTATCTTTTATTATCCAACCCATGATACTGACTTAAAGGGCGTTCGTATTTTGTATTCTATATCAACTCTTTACCTATTTTATTTACAAATAATTACCACATGTAAAATAATAATTTTTCCCCTTTCGTAAAAATTACGCATTCCTCTTTCGTCAACTTTCCTCTTTTCTATCCATTCAAAATACCCCTTTCGTTTCAAAAAATAAGGTACTTCAATTAGTAAGGTATGCTGGATTTGTTGACTTACTTGATTTTTGGTGTATTTATTCAATTAGTAAGTAGCTTCTACCTTTTTATTTAGCTTATTCAAAGCTTTCGTCTATCTCACTATCATCCATATGCATTTAATTTTCATGGATGAACTCAAGAATTTCTAATCTAGCATATTGTGCACTGCCTTATACTCTTATTAAGATTTCATCTCCAGTTTATAACTAGGTTATGGGAATAGATGAAACCTTTCATGTATGGCTACGTGTTCCTATTTTTTTAACTAGGTGGAACCAAAATCACCAAAAACTTGGAAAATGAAATGGTAAACTTGCCGATCCTATGTAGCTTGGGCTATGCTTCCTATCCATATTGACCATATCCTAAAATTGATTAATTAATGAAACATCGACGATATTTTAGAACCTAGCAACAGGTAAAGCGATTTAGTATTCATATACATTCCACATTTAAGAACCTTACTAGCTGCTGGCTATTACTAAGATTATAATGGGTAACTAATGTGATGAAAAAAGGGAATTTTGGTACTTAAAAATTATTTAGTACGTGGATAAATCTTACAAATGCAACTTAATGTAGATGAAGGAAAACTTAACTGCATTACCAAATATAGCACGCACCTTAATTGGATTTATGCAAATTAATCAATGAATTGTCAGAATATATTCACATTGTATTTGCAAATTAGTTATGGTCATCCAATTAGTCATAATTTTCATTTTTGAAACCACTGAACCAATTTAACCAAAATACAAAACTAAAATAAAGTTATATCCCAAAAACTTCACTGCATCTGCCATCCAATAATAGGGGATGTATCATACACTGCTGTTTTAGAAGAAATGCATTTAGATCATTTTCAACTACATTAAACTGATATAAATAATTAGAATAGTTGTAATTATCGATTAATGTTAGAACTTAAAAGGCCACCTATTTGTGATTATATCTCATTTTTTTTAGTAATTTTGTTCTAAAATAGTTTCTAGACCAAATTACATAAGTTCATTTTTGAGGCAATAAGTACAAAACATTAAGTTTTAGTGTTTTATATAAAACCCAATTCAATTGACTAATGCTAATACATTACCAATTTGAATGATCATCCTAAATAGCTTGCAATCTTTTTCCATGTGTATAAGTGAAGCACTGTATAAGTAACGTTAAAGTTAAAACTAAACTAACCTCCGGGTATGACTGCAACTGTATACGCATCCATTGCAGATGAAACATCTGATGCCTCTGACTAATTAATTTCTATTAAGCCTTTCTTCAGTTTATCCTATACTACTCTACTGAACCTTTCTTCAGTTTATCCTATACTACACAAATGAGCGAACACATTATTTGTATCTTTATACATTAAAAAAACACGATCAATATACAAAAGTTTAATCTACTTAATCTTAAAAAAAAAATAGCCACTAAAATATGTTTACTGAATGTAGATTGTAAACAGTGAAATGGGGAAAAAACACGTTTCATTTAAGGATTTTTTCAATTTAGCTCGCATTTACAAATTTGTTGCGCAAATAACCCGGTATCAAAATTAATTACAAATATAGCCTAATTCTGACCAACCAAGGGCAGAGTGACCAAGATATACTGGCATCTGTATATTTTTTATTCCAGACTTTACATTGGCTTCATTTGAAATGGAGCCAGTGCAAATGTTACAAAAAATTATGCATTGTCGTCATTCCAAACGACGCTAATACATTCCAACTTTTTTTAATAGCCTAGCTTCACTTCAGATGCCGCCAATAAATAAATAAAAAGGTTAAATTGATGCCGTTTGAACTAGCACCAGTGTATCTTGACCAACTCAGCGTTGTGTTGGTCAAAACAGGGTCATATTTAAAATTAGTTTTTGAAACGGGGTTATTTGCATAATAAATCAGTAAAACCTGGTAAAATTGGAAAAAATGATTGATACAACTTTCATAGAAATCAATCATGTTCTAATTAGCTGATTGATGTTCTAGTAAATAACTGAAAACCTTTGATTTCAAATCAAATTCAATAATTGAAGTGAAGTTGAGATTTGCTCGGTGATTACTCAAAATCTTATTACCTAATAGAGATTAACTTGAAAATGATGGAACAAGAATATAGTTTAGAACGACTAAAGCTCGCATGAGATAGAACATGATCGATATGGTCGGTACTTTCACACCCGCTGACTTGAAATTAATTTATGCCTTTATTTTCTATGTAGATCGATGATCATGTTAAGAATATAGAATGAAACTGAGATGTCATATAGTGGCACAGAAATATAACGCGTTGAATGTTGAAATCTACTTTGGTTTCGTCATAGCTCATAACTGAAGGAGAATGCATTGTAAATTTATTAAAAGAGAGTTACTCTCTAAACAAAGGAAAATAAATGATTTGCTACAAATTAATTTGAATTTCTATATACATATGTATGAGTGGGTGTATGCTCGTGTAGGTGAGTGTCATGTTGTCACTATTATTAGATAATTAAGGAAAAAATAACATAAAAAGAAAACAAAACAATTTAGTAGTACACTAAAATTTTTAACTCAGATTATGCATACAAATGTCATACTTAACGCTAAAGCCAAGTAAGTGATGCATATAAATCAATGTCAGTAGTGATATTATTTGAATAACTCAACTATGCATATCACTCATGAGTCTTTATTTTGCCTAAGACTTAGCAGTTTACTAGCGTGCTACAAAGAAAATTTCCCACTAAGCTAAGAGTCATTAGAATTATAACATGGATAAAAGATTAAAAAATAGTTAATTGTTTTTTTGCATGAGAATGAGTATGCAGATCATTTGTTATAAAACCACATAATAGGTGGTAAAGTGTAATACCCTTGGTTAAGCTAAAATTAATTAAGGACTATTTTAAGTAAATGTTGTTGAACTAACATTCTTTCTCCACATCAGATTTACTCAAGTTCACTTTTCAAGTGCATATACATTAACCCCCTACCGTTGCACCAACTCTCTGAGCCTACAACCAACTATCACAACAAAATACACAATAAATCAATAGTTTGAGGAAAACTAACCCTTGGATATTGCGAAATAATGAAAGGAGTAAAGATGCAGTTGATTATCTAAATAGTTTAAACACTCTAAAGATCGTATATAAGTGGTGTCTGGCGCAAAAGTAAGGTTACCTGGCTGGTAATCTGGAGCGCACAGGTTCAAGTCCCGACCTCTTCACATATATGAGGGAACGGCTGTGCGCACCAATCGACCATCCCCAGAGTCCGGAAAGTCGTGAGAATGGTACTAGGACGGGAGACTGCCTGGGAAGTCCTCTCGCGCTTGAGTACGAGAGCCTTTGGCACTAGGTATCCACTCTGAAGATCGTATATACATCCATGATGTACAATGAGCCTTAGATAATTTAATGATGCCAAAACTTATAGCTTTGGACTAAAGAATATGAAAGTGTTGTTTCATGCTGCTTAATATTACGTTAACATATGTTTCTCTTCATGCCATTAAACAGATGATTGCAAACTTGTAATATCCAGGCTTATCACAATAAGAAAGCGAATAATATGTAGTGAAGTTTTTTGTTGTTTTAAATTGGATCTCCTTTACAGAAAAGACAAAAGTGATGGTTTAATGATATAAACAGAGAAGTGTACATCAATTACTTTTAATTATATTAATTACTCCCTTTTTCGTTTGACAAAACTAAATCATGAAAAATAGCTTAATTAGTAAGACACTACATAGATTCTAGACCTCAACATCCTTGAAATAAAATATCCACATAGTATGGTAATCATAAAATCGAGGAAACAAATATATCAAATGTACATTCGACCTACCCAAACTTTTGTTCATAATCATTGTTGGATGAATCAATCTTAAGGGACATGAATCCCACTAATTCATCGACTTATTATATTACATGACTTATTTTTGTGACAAGTTAAAAAAATGATGGAACAATTGCTGCTCAATAATGTAGATTAGAAACATAGATAAAATTGTTCCTGACATTTAACCCACTGGAGGGAGATGCGGAATCTACATTTCAGCAAAAAAAAAAACATAAATAAAAAATGTAGATTATTTTATTAATAACTGTGGATGTGGGAAAATTAACTGAAGCCATGCCTGGATAGAACCTGTGATGTCAGGCATGATCATGATATAAAATATCCATATGATGCTTTCAACATCATCATGTGAACTATGCTGGTTATTATAATAAGGCTTTGCGCTAATATACCAAAAGGATGTATGTCCTAATCTTACTGAATAGCGCCTTTAATGAATGCTACATCACGTATAAAATTGCACAAACAGAACCAAGAGCATAACACAACAGAATTTTAAGCTTAGCTCATCATCCACCTTTTGATTTCCTCTTTGTAACTCATGTTATACAACCAACTAAGGAACTTTGTTTACTGTAAGAAATAAGCAGAAGAATAAAAATAGTTTCTTATAATAGTCCCAGTTATCAATTGGACTGCATCAAGAAAGTGAAAGTAAAATGAATACCTTAAGGTATATGGAAAAACTGCTGTCATAATATAGTGACACAACTAATACTTCAGCCAAGCTCAGTTCTAGAACATAAGAATGCAAATACATTAGAGATCTCTCTGTCCCTTCGTTGCCACATCTACTATTCATCCAAACACGCAATATATATATATAGCAGTTTTAGTACATTCAATTTCTGCAAATATATTCTTCATGATTTTATTACATACATACTTAATTTGATATATTACATACTGTTTACTTTGGGTTGTTATTCCAACTCATTTTACTTTATAAATACTTACTATTACCTATTTTTGAAATACCAACAAAAGAAAATTTGCTTTTCTTCCATGATTTTTCCAACTAAGTTTTGATTTTTATAATCTCAAGTTCAATGCGCATTACATATCATTGTCCATGTTTTCATACACTCAAACATCTAGCATTAACAATCTTTTATTGAAAACCTTATTTAAAAATTGAAAATAAAACTTGAGGAGTTTAGTTTTGACATCTTTTATATCAAAAATAGTTTAATAAAAATGTGCATTGCACCTTCCATGGTAATTGTAGTGTTTTCATAGTTTTCTAGTTCTATAACAAGCCTTTCGAAATGTCTATTATCCAGAACCATACTCAATACAAACAGACCAAATCCATGCAGCCCACGACTATGGCCTATGCCCTCTCATTTGGACAAAACACCCTGCAGTCAACCAGGCATCCAAGAATGAATTAGTAAAATATAACAGCTTACATATACGAGCATACTGATTATTGCATACATAAAAGATTAACACTAATACTATACATAAAAGACTATCAGTATGGAAGAGATACAACATATAATTGGGTTTGGCGGGTCAAAATCGGGTTAGCGGGTCAACCCTAAACCCACCCGTTTATAAACGGGTCAAATTCGGGTTGACCCGAAAATGACCCGCTAACTAAATGGGTCGGGTTAACCTGCTAATTTCCGTGCAGGTTTCGGGTCGGGTCACGGGTCGTGTAGGAAATTGACAACCCTAGACAAAACACCCCGCAGTCAACCAGGCATCCAATTCCAGCCCGCCTACACCCAATTGCACCAAAGCGGGAATACAGGTTATAACCTATCAAATAAATGTGGTTCCTCTCATACCCATTGCTTTATTTGATTAGACATCTAATGCAAGTTCTGTGCCAATGCCAACAAATATGGTAAAACCCTCTAATTAAACTTAGCTGCAAACAATATCGACAGGGAAAGAACCAGATTTCGCTTTTCCAAGCAACAATAAAGGCCAAAAATTCCAATGAAGGAAAGTTTGATAACCTAAATACTCAGTTAATTCATAAGTTCTACTGAACAAGACAAGAAATGTTCACTTGCAGATCACAAATCTAACAAAAAAAAAGGAAGGCCACTAAAAAGACATTAAAACTTCGCGAGCGGAACGGGCCAAACTTACTACCCAGATTGAAGAAAATAAACTATTTGTTGCCTTACAACCATAATTATTGACTAGTAAGTTTGGCTAATTTTGTCAAATAATATGTGGAAAAAATAAATGCATTTCATGGTCACAGGAATAACGAATCACAATTGTTCTTTAACTTTTGAAAGTGATGAATGATAACTAGGTTTTTTTGAACTGAATCAATTTGTATGGTAATCCATAAAGAGCATCTTAATATGCAATTACAATTGTTAATGGCATTTATTACGACATTAAACAATATCGTTTAGTATGGCTTTTATTGGGTTATTTATTTATTAGTTATCATAAAATCTAATGGAAGCATTTATCTACGACATTTATTAAGGGGTTTGTCATTTATTTGTTATGGTATAATAGCGTTAAATTTCTCTTTACCATACAATTATCAATTAGTCAGTTACCCTTTTTTATTAAAATCAAAATATCAGTTTAATTGGCGTAGCAAAGTTAATCCACTGTTTTCTTTTAAAACATCGGCGTAATATTTCAAAACCAACGACAATGATTATCTACCACTTTATTGATAATATATGAACACTCATGTTGTACGTTGTATTATATGATTTAGAAACAAACAAATGATTAAATTTAGTTTCATAATTTAGGTCAAATGAAGTTGATTAATTAAGTGAATAGTGATATGTATAATGAAAAACTGTTACCAAGTAAAAATGTGCCAAGTAATTTATTACTAGTGTAACAGTTATAAGCTTATTGGTATATACATGCATTATTATAGATTAAATTGCACACCCTGCACTATGGATAACTTGTGCTATAACGTACGCTACGGTAACTCTGGAAATATTAGTCTTCGGTATATCAATAAATCGTTGACGATAACAATCAATTATTTTAGCTTACCAGTAAAATATGAGATCGTTACTTGCAAAATTATAGTGGTAACCATTACCACGATGGCCATGTACTAAAAAGCATACTATAATTTCAAATGTATGTGATACCATTTACATTTGAGTCACAACTTAATAAACAATACTTTCCTTCAAACACCAAATATCCCTACCACTACATGCAAATCATCGATTATTATATGTGGCCCATTAGCTTAGTTGGTTAGAGTGTCGTGCTAATAACGCGAAGGTTACAGGTTCGAAACCTGCATGGGCCAGTTTCTGATTTATTTATTTTTACTACTTGTTTACCTTAACACTACATTTTATTGCAAAATTGTATTAAAATACTTAATTAAACCCAGATTTTATCCAATTTGGTTTTGCACATAGATGCATTTCATATGTCATGCTTTTTTTACTTGTAACTATCAAGCGGTTATTATAACTTCTCTTTCTCTGTCTTGAAAATTAAAGGATCAACGCCCTTTAATAAAGAATCATAAATTCTCCAACACGTGCATTATTCAAATAAATAATCTTTAACAAACACTTCAAAAATCATATTGCTTTCTCTTCTTATATTCTCTCCTAATTTATCTATGTTATTATACTTTCAGTTTCAATATGTGCATTTTTTAAGTATATATGTCAAATCGAACCGCAAGCACTTCAACTCATGTTTAATAAGCAATTTGGACGGATATAGGCATGCAATTTACGTTTGGACACTCTATGAATAGACTAGACAACCCACAAATAAAAAATGAAAAACAATTCAAATAAGCATAATTTTGTACACACTTGCCCAAATTCGTATCTTAAACGAAAATTAGACAGTGGTATGCTATATTCATACAAATTTTACAAACCTAACAGAAAAACATGACATGTTACATGGGCCAGTTTCTCTTTTTTTTTTTTCTTTTTTTTTTTTACAACTTGTTTACTTTAACACTATATTTTACTGCAAAACGTTACCTTGTTAAGTAAAACTCTTTTACAAATTTGTACTAAAATACTTAAACCTAGATTTCATATGTCATGCTTTTTTTACTTGTAAATATCAAATGGTTATTATAACTTCTCTTTCTGTCTTGAAAATTAAAGGATCAACACCCTTTAATAAAGGATCATAAATTCTCCAACATGTGCATTATTTAAATAAATAATCTTTAACATACACTTCAAAAATCATATCGTTTTCTCTTCTTATATTCTCTCCTAATTTATCTATGTTATTGTACTTTCAGTTTCAATATATGCATTTTTTTAGTATATATGTCAAATCGAACCGGAAGCAATGTGTTCAACTCATGTTTAAAAAGCAATTTGGATGGATATAAGCATGTTGCAATTTACATTTTGACACTCTTTGAATAGACTAGACAACCCACAAATAAAAAATAAAAATAATTCAAATAAGCATAATTTTGTACATTCACTTGCCCAAATTCGTATCTTTAACGAAAATTAGACAGTGGTATACTATATTCATACAAAATTTACAAACCTAATAGAAAAACATGACATGTTGTTCTGGAATAAAAATGAGATTTAAGATGGTATTACAAAAGTCTTAAGGAAAAAAATAAGTAACTCATATGTATGTCTTTTAGATACAAAGCAAATATCAAACCGAAAATCAAAGGATATTCTCTTTTACAAGATAAAATCATTTAAAAATGATTACACGGCACTACTATTATTAGCAGTTAAACAGATTTGAGATGGACAAAGTAAAATTATGGATACAAAAAAGAGAAAAATATATTCTTTCCTTTGAGATACAAATGAGGCACAGCAGATAATGCATTTTATCAAACATAATAGTTGTAAAACATTTCTTTTTTTGTGTGAAATTGATATGATATATACCAGTATTAACATACTATATGACAAGTAGGTTAGACTCCGCAAGGCGGAAACCGAACCCATGACCTCTTGAACCATGCCCAACGGTCTTAACTAGCTTGGATAAGGTGATTGACTGTAAAATAGTTCTTTATTGTTAAGAACTGAACAAAAATATATTAAATATGCATGGTATGCAGTGGCGGAGCCAGGATTTTCTGCTGGTGAGGGCACAATTGAGAAATTTATGATTCAAAGACGACAATATTAAATTTATTATTATTGTTGTTGTTTGCAAAGATTTAAACACTAAAACACTAATACTAATGTTGCTCTTCAGTAAATAAATGTTGATGCTAATTTGTAAAAGTTGAAATTTGCAAAAATAAATAAAAATAAAACGACCGTAACGGTTTATTGGCTATAACTGCATATCGCTTTCGAATTTAGACAAGGTTCTTTTGAGGCGTAGTGATAATTTAATTTTTAGAATTTTATCGTAATTTTTAATTAATTTAATAAGTGACTTTTTATTTGAAGTATTTCGCACCCTGAAATCAACATTTTGAAGTTTCAAAATATGAGTCCATCTACCGGTATTATTTTATCTTTGGGATCATGGTACGTTGGTCGTCACAATGGTATGTTCAACTCTGTTTATAGCAGTCCGTACAAGCATATAAATTTTGTGTAATGAAGTTGGTGCACCGAGGTACGCTAAAAACTCTATAACCTAAAACAAGCCACACACTCATGCTCTCAGCCACACAGATCGGATCAAGTGAAAATATCTAGATATTTTCTTTTCTTCTTTATAAATACCGTTTCCCTCTCTTCTTAAAACCTAAATTTTTCTTACTGGCTTCAACAAAAAAAGAAGAAGCCGCCACCTCTCTTTGATATTCAAGAATTAAAACAACTCTAATTTCTCCACGAAATCAAACGTTCTTGGGTCCGATGTGATCGTATGGTGGTGTACTTCGTTTGGGTATACGCAGAAAATGAAGAACGCAAGTGGAGGGATGTGGTGAGTAAATGGCACGCAAGTGGTAGGTGTGCGAGTTGCCGAGACAGAGGAGGACCAAGCATTGAGCTGAGCTCACGGGGATGGGCGTGAGGGGTAAAAAGGGTGATGAGTTTGGGTGAGAACGTGGTGGAAACGAAAGGGAAATTAGTTGAAGTAAAGGAGGGCGTGAGGATATGGGTTGGAAGCGGACATGTTTTGTGTATTGGATGTGGCAGACGTAAAGGGTATGGAAGTGGAGATAGGGGCAGCAGAGTATGTATTGAAAGGGGATTAGCAGTTTGGACGTGAATTCCTGTAGTGCATGGATGTGAGGGACGTGCTGAGAGGAGTATGAAAGGTGTAAAGAAGAGTGAAGAGAAGTGTGGGTGGGATGAGTTTTGGTTCTTACGAAAGAAGGGGGACGAGAAACATGAAAGGTCGGCCATTGATTTTGAAATGAGGACACGTCTGTATATCGGTGGAGGAAGAAGGATACACGGGTGGGCTTTAAACGATGGTGAATGGGCCGATCTATAACTGTAAAGGCCCAAATTTCTATTTAAGGTTTAAATTAAATTCAAATTACTATACGAACTTTATAAATTCGTAACTTGCTCGTACATTGTCAGAATCACGAACCGTCAGTCACGTTGGGATCGTATGGACGAGTGCTACGCCATGGAACTGACTGGAAGTCCATCGGAGCTCGTTACAATTTATGGAGAAATAAATTTCCTGTCGCAATCAAATAACGCAAACCGTTATTTAACGATTAACGCGCCAATGTGAGTAAAACTCACCAACTCTGAACAGTTTATATTTTCATGTTATATTTTTAGAACTGTTAAATATGGACTGATTGATTGTGTGTTGACTGTTTGATTGAACTGCTAGTCAGTTAGTTAAATTTCTATATTGATTCTGTTTAACAGAATATATCATATGGAACTGAAAGTGATGTTATCTATACTGTCTAACATCTGTGATGCAGGGGAACAGGTTGGAGGAATCCGACTGGATTCCTCAACAGTTATTTTATTGTTTTTCATATATTTTGATATATGATGTGAATTATAATCTGTTGGCGATTATATGTGTTTGAACGATATTGAACATCGTGATTTGATATGATTGGATACCATAACGTACCGGAATGTAGATAAGGGAATTTTCAAAGTGATATTGAAAATAGAATATTTATAAAATGGGATATGTATAAATAAGAGATATTTATAAAGTGGAATATTTATAAATAAGAAATGTTTATAAATTGGGATATTTATAAATAGGAGGTATTTAAAAAGGAAAATAAATTCAAAACATTTTCTTTTTGAATGGAAAGGCCTGTGTGGCGAGTTTGGGGATTTTCCCGATGCTCCCGATACAAAGGATGTTATGGCGAATTTTCCCGGGAATTTAAGGAGTTAGAATATTTCAAGAATAAATTTGAAAAGGAAATATTTGTAAACCATTTACAAATAGAATTGGAAAGGAAACATTATAAAAAGGGAAATCATTTTTTAAGGGTAGAACCGTTATTTAAAAGTAAATCTTTTCCAATGAATAAAACGTTGTTAAAAAGGAAATCTTTATAAAGTGAATAAAGTAAATCGAATATGGTATTCGAAGTAAGTAAATCGAATATGGTATTCGAAGTTAGTTAATCGAATATAGACATTCGAAAGGAGAAATCGAATATGGTATTCGAAGTTAGTTAATCGAATATGGTATTCGAAGTTAGTTAATCGAATATGGTATTCAAAGTTAGTTAATCGAATATGGTTTTCGAAGTTAGTTAATCGAATATGTTATTCGAAAGGGGTTAGTTGAGTCGAGTTAGTCAAATAGAGTTAATCAGTTAGAATTAATCGATTTGAGTTAACCAGTTAGAGTTAATCAGTTAGAATTAATCGGTTAGAGTAATCAGTTAGAGTTAACCAATTAGAGTAATCAGTTAGAGTTAAACCAATAGAGTTAATCAGTTAGAGTTAATCCAAATAATATGCCATTTAGCACGACTGCTAGCGTAATTCGCAGGGCTGCAAATAGCCTAAGGCGGTCGGATGTTTCCTGAGGGAATCAGGCGTAACCATTGTGATCGTTGCGATCTAGAGTCAAGCGAATGGAGTTAAATAGAGTTGTCGAATAGTAGTTGTTCGAATGGAGTTAAATAGAGTTAGTCGAATATAGTTTATTCGAATAGAGTTGAATAGAGTTAATCGAATAGTTTATTCGAATAGAGTTAAATGGAGTTAATCGAATAGTTTATTCGAATAGAGTTAAATGGAGTTAATCGAATAGTAGTTATTTGAATAGAGTTAAATGGAGTTAATCGAATAGTTTATTCGAATAGAGTTAAATGGAGTTAATCGAATAGTAGTTATTTGAATAGAGTTAAATGGAGTTAATCGAATAGTAGTTATTTGAATAGAGTTAAATGGAGTTAATCGAATAGTAGTTATTTGAATAGAGTTAAATGGAGTTAATCGAATAGTAGTTATTTGAATAGAGTTAAATGGAGTTAAATCGAATATTAGTTATTCGATAGGAGTTAATCAAGTTGAGTTAAATAAACCAAGTTAGTCGAGCCTAGTTGATCGAATCGAATTGGTCGAACCAAGTAAGTCGAGTTAGTCGAGTCAAGTTAAGTTAGTCGAGTTAAGTTCGTCGAGTTAAATAAATCGATGTTAGTTTCATCGAACGGAATTATCAATTATAGTTTAATCGAAGTAAGAATTTTCAAATATGAGATATTTGAAAAGGAAGAGTTATCGAATATTAGTTATTCGAAGAGAGATTATCGAATATCGTTTATTCGAGAAGAAGTTAATCGAATATAGGTTATTCGAAGAAGAGTTAATCAAATAGAGATTTCTCGAAGAGAGTTAATCGGCAAATTCGATTATATCGAATTCGGGAAAGTACTTATACTTTCCAGTGTCTAAATAGAGATTTATTTATTTATAAATAAATAAGTGTTAGGTCAATTATTCACTAATAAGAATAGAAGTTATAATTAAAGTTAGATAATTCGAAAGTAGGGATTATAACGTTATCGTTATAACCAATGTTTTAAATATAGAAGTGGACTAGTAAAATTGGATCCGAGAAAGGCGTAAAGAAGTTGTTAAAGATTAAAAGATAAACTTTGACCATTTCGAAGTTATAACGTTGTTCAGTCAAGGTCTGAGAGGTAATTATACCCCAACTTGAGTGACTTCCTTCTTGACTAAGAAATGGTAAGGTTTGATCGTAAAGGAGTTTTGGAAATGTTTTCCAAACGAGAATCAGAAATGTTTTCGGATAAAAGAAAATAAGAATTTAGAATATAGGAAAACAGGAGATAAGTAGATAAATGAACTAAAGAGATTATGTTAAATGATGTTTGTTCGATATAATTTCCATTTGGAAATAATATCGTTGTTTGCACACTTGTTTTTCTTTGATAAGTTAACTCACCGACTATCGAAGTTTTGACCATTTTAACGTTGTTAATATGGAGAGACCGGTTGGATTATTATCCATAGAACCACTCTGTATTGGCATAAGCATCGCGAATCATATATGCCAAAAATAATTGAAGACGGAGTAAAATGCAAGGGCTATCCTGTTTACAGAATAGTGCCTTCGGTTTGTCCAGTCCCAGGACAACTTGTATGGACGAAGGTCTGACAGAGTATATCCAATGGATCGCGTAAGTTGATCTGTTCAAACGTATTCACGTTTGGTGGCGGAGGAATTCGTTTCTATTAGCTATATACCCGTGTTATTTTTGGATAAGTCAATTTGTGATTTGGCGGGTATGACGATGTGACATTTCTAAGTGAATGAAGATGGATGTCTGACATAGTATTTCCAGACGGTCACGTACATTGATTTCTTCAACCATACCAAGAGTGGAAGCGGAGAAGGAAACTTCTTTTAGCTGACACGTAATGTATGGTTGTAGACGTCAATTAGTGATTTTCGATGGATCTGACAATGTGGCATTCGAAGTGAATCTGATGTGATGATAAAGCGTAGCTTCTAGCCTCATCAACCGGTAAATGACAGAAATCGGGCAGGCAGCATGGCTAAGTCGGTCGCACCGAAGTAGGGTGTATAATCACCTATCTAGTGAATATTCATTTGTTTCTTAAATCTATCAATGCTGTCCCATATATATATATATATACGGGAACGGTTGCTGATCCCAACCGTTGGTGATGTACATTCGATACACTCAAGCGAAATGAGTGGTCAGTCATGTGTGGCTGAGTTACAAGATGTTCTTGTTGAACTCCAGTGTATCGTTCCTAGAGTACACTGATCGGAAGGTGATTCCATACCTTGTCATAGTTGGAAATCCATTATCCAATACGTGCTAGCGATTTTGATTGTATACTATATATGTAGAACGTGAGATGAAAGCGTTTCTGCTAGTTGATATCTATTTGTACATAGACATTATGATAATATCAAAAGGTTTTTGATATAAAGATATTTTGGATTCTCATAAGGGAAAAACCCGTTCCGTTCTGCGGCGTGGTCTTATGAGATATCGTTTACTTGTTCATATACCTGTTTAAACTGTTTTACTCATACCAGTACCATGACTGACCCGGAGTGTAACGACCCGTATTTTTCCACCAACTTAATTGGATTATTTTAAATATTTTAATAATTTAAAATATTGGTTTGAGGTTGGATAATCAAATTTAACGATTTTATTGTGAATATATTATATAAAATAAATAATAAATATTATTTTAATTTCCAAAATATGGGAAATTGTCGAAATTGAAATATACTGTGATCCGACAGTTTAAAGTGGTCAAATATTGTTTATGGGGGAATATTGGTGACAATTCGTTTTGAAAACGACGACGAATATATATAGTTTATAATTTAATTAAATAACGAGCTGCAGCGGCGCGGTAGTTCGCGTTTTGGCATTTTGAACTTCAATTGGTCGTACCGGGTTCAAAATAAGTCGGATTTCATTGAAACAAGAAACGTTGGGACCAGTTTGACAATATCTTCCCAACGGCAGAGAAAAATCCAGTTTTCATCGTGTAGATTTTGTTTTATGTCCAAATCAAATTTTGGGAAAAGCAGCGCCAGAATTCCTTTTATATATATAGCGCTGCAGTTATATAAAATAATGGTTTTTAAATATTTTAAACATCGAATTGGCTTGGAATTCAACCCGGGATATTTTACCTTGATAATACATCAAATTCTGGTCGTGTATGGCCAACTGCAATATTTTGATATTATTATATTGAAGTACTTTAAAATTGGGTTATTTTATTCAAAATTGGCCAGTTCAAAAGGGACATTTTTCAAACGATCTCTGTTTTCGACGAAACAAATTTTGTTGTGACCGTAACAGTAAATTATTGCCAGATTTTCAAACGGCGCGTCAATCGGGGTTATTCTGTGAGCGTGGCAAAATAAAATGTAAAATAAATCGATCAATTTGGACGTGTACAAACGCTATTTGAGCAAACGGACTCGGAATTCGATGAAACAAGATTCGTTAGGACCGTATCGTCAAAATATACTATGCCGTCCAGTCGCGTCTCGAACGGGGTTCGTATGTGAGCGCAGCAGCGAATAAACGATGTTCGAAATAGCGATAGGTACGAAATAAAAATCGTTAGTCAGCGTCAGTCGTCAAATCAACTTAAAATATATTTTCCCTACCCTATATAAACCCCTAGGATCAGAAATGGCCAGCCCATTCCATTTTTCATCATGTAATTTTGCAATAAAGCCCCTCTTTACAAAATCAATTGTATCTTCCAATCCGTGAGGGTTTTGCTATGGCAACCAAAGGCAATGTTGTAGATCCAGTCAAGATCTACCTCCATGCAAAAATCCAGCACCCACGGTCGCCTGAAGTGGCGGGAAATCGCGATGAACAGCAAAGAATTGTTTTCGTTATTGGCTGAAATTCGAAAGTTTGGTTCGATTTGAGGTGAGGGGACCTTAGGGCTTTTGTAGAGGGAAGATCAGGCTCTCAAACGGTGGTGGTCTCGGGGTCTAACATCGAACGTGGTGGTCGGAAGGTGGCGATGAACTGAGGTGTTGTTTTGGGACTGTTTTTCAGAAGTGGTGTTCGGGTCTAGTCAATTTCCGGCGAAGTCTGTCGTCGAGGGTGTCGAATGGCTGATGGGAACGGAAGGCCGAGGCGCTGGGGTCAGTCCTGTGGTGGTCCAGTCGTCGATGGTGGCCGGAGGAGGTGGAATTTTGGGGATGAACGGGGTTGGGGAAAACCTGATTTCCGGTGACCTGGGGGCGAACGGAGGGGCTGGGTTCCTGGCGATGGGGCGTGAGGCTGGGGTGGTTTCGGTGGAGGTGTCAGGGTCGGTTCCGGTGGTCAATTCTGGCGCCGGCGATGAGTTGAATGGGTGGAGCAAAAGTCCGGTTTCAAATGAGAAAGAAGAACGTCAGGATTTGGAGGAGGAAATAGAAAACGCGTGGTTTAGTTAATGATTGATGACGTGGCAGTTATTACTGCATTAATCATGGGTCCAACGTTAAACCAGGTAATTATTAGGTAATTGATTAGTTAGGTGTTTAATTAAATATTTAATTTATTAGTTAACTTAAAGTCGTATATATATTCAATCTTTAGATCAACGTAACTTTTGCATACGTTAACGAAATTTAACGAAACAAGATCCGTTGGGATCGCAGGGACGAGACCTACGCGATGACACTGACTAGGAGTCAATCCGACACCGTTGAAAATTCAGCTATTTTTGGACGAATGGTTCAAATTAAAAGCGACAAACACGTCAACCGTTGACCAGAACCAACTCTGGTGAGTTAATTCTCACACCTTCTGGAATACTGTGATGTGGTAAAGTCACGGTGAATTATATTTACAGTTAACAGTTTAAATTGGCTGATTGGATGCGATGGATGCAAGTTGCTTGTTGTTGGTTGATGGTTGCAGTTATTTATATTCTGCAAATGGTTAAATTCGCATATTGTTATCAACTGACATCTGTGATGCAGAGAAGGACAGGTTGGAGGGATCCGACCGGATTCCTCAAATAAACTGTATTTTTGGTTGTTGTGTACATATGTAGATTATTCACATTGACTGACGTCAAAACTGGTTCAAATGTTGATAGGTTGAATATATATACCCATCGTTGTTGTGGTTAAAGTCAATTGTTTGTGTTGATTGAGTAGATGGGCAGTAATGGTCCAGTCGTAGGGTTTTAACGTTGTTCTACCGTCAGGGAAATTGGCGGGGTTCCAAAGTTATAATTTATTTATAACTGAATTTTAAGTTATCCAATTATTTCATACGAGTATTTAAATCGGGAATTTAAATTTAATAAGTTAAATCGAGTTATTAAGAGAATTTAGTTAAATGGTTTTGATCAGTTGAGAAGCAGAAATCAAGATATTACATGGGTTGTTAAAAAGGGAAATTTATTGTTCCAAACAATTAAAATGTGACTTAAATTAATTAGGTTAATTAATTAATTTAAGAAAGGGAAAATGACAATTTGAATTCAGTTAATTGTTAACTGATGTGTATGGTTGGGTATCCAGCGTATTTGAGTAAAATAGACAAAGAGATATATGGGTTTAAATATCCGTTAAAGTGTAACGAGTAGCGTTGGACATTAGTTAATCTTTGGTTAACTATAATCTAAAGGGATAGTTGAATTGGTTATTGTAAATAACCTTGATTATTATCGAGTAAGCTTGTAAACATGATAAAAATGCTATTTTGGGTTAAGATTAAAGTTAACTATATTTTTATATAGTAGAAGTCAAAGCAAACTATTCTTTAATTTAAAATGATTTAAAGTAGTGAATTTAATTTAATGTCAAACAAGGATTTTATTAAATGGACTTGTAAACACAAGTTCGAACAAGATTTGATAAAAGGGGATTTAAAATTAACAAGTGGTCGACCGACGAGGGAGTTTAGCTAAAGTGGCGATGAAGGTTTATTATAAAATGTCCAAGTAGATGGAATCAAATCATTTGACGAGAGATTTACATCATAAGTAAAAGGGTTAAAGTGAAAGAATATTTGAAGATTAAGTGATGTTTTAAGGAATGTTTATAAAGTAATTAAGTAAAGACCTTAACGAAGATTTCGAATAAAAGATGGGTTTTAAACACCAGATTGAAATCCAAAAAGGGAATCAAAGGGGAAGTGTGATTGTGTCAGTAGTGGTTAAAACTAATATTATTCTGAGGTGAGAAGGTTGTCGACTAAGGTCTGAGAGGTAACTAAAATACCCCAACTTGGTTGGCATCCCTATTATCAAGAAATAGTATTAGTTGGGAATGAGTGAAGCGTTGAGATTGGTTTTATCCTACATGAGGAATATCAAACTTTGATGCGAGGTTTTTGGGAAATTAAGCAATATTACAATATTGGTTTAAAGGGAATAAGAATAAGTGATTTAAAATTTTATTAAACATTTGTTATCCAATTAGAGTTGATCGAATATAGTTAGAGTTAGTCAAACAAAGTTATCTAGGAAAAAGTTCCATCGTGTACGACTGCTAGCGTAATTCGCAGGGCTGCAGATAGCCTATGGCGGTCGGATGTTTCCTGGGGGAATCAGGCGTAACCATTGTGATCGCTGCGATCTAGAGTCGAGCGAATGGAGTTAAGTCGAGTATTAGTTAATAGGAGTAATCCAGTCAAGTTTGTCGAGTTAAATAAGTCGAGTTAGTCAAGTTAGAGTTAATCAATCATAGTAAATCAGTTAAAGTTAGTCAAAAGGGAATTTGGTTAAATATATTTTAAAAGCGGTCGAGTTGTGACAAGTACTGAATCAGAAAACTTGTTGTGTTCACACTATTGTTATTTGATAGTTAAAACACCGACTATCAAACCAGACCAATACGATTGTTGGTTCGGAAAGTCCGGGATCGAATTATATTCGAAAACCATTCCGACCATCAAATACGTGAAGACGTCGATTGAAGACGGAGCAAGTGAAGACCGTGGATCTTCATAAGCGGAAGGACTACTTGTTGAATTTCTCTGACCTGCAGCCAGAGTTATTTTGATTTGTGATTCTGTCGTGGTTGAAATCCACGGGTTGCAAGGACTTCTCGCTACTGATTCATGGGGTGATTCCTATATGAGATGCAGTAGGAGAGTGCCTTCGGTTCATCCTGTTCCTGGATGACTTGTATGGACGGATGTCTGACAGAGTATTTCCAAAGGGTTTACATGCGTTGATTTCTCCAAACGTACGATAGTTGACGGCGGAGAAATGGTTATTCTCTAGCCATATAGCTAGAGTATGTTTGTGGACGTCAATCAAGTGTGATCTGGCGGATCTGACGATGTGGCATTCAAAGTGAATGATGATCAGATGTTCTAGAGATAAAGTTCTAGCCTCAAGCCTCATCAACCGGGAAATGACAAAAATCGGGCAGGCAGCATGGCTATGTGGGTCGCTCCCATTAGGGTGTATGATCACCTATCTAGAGAAATTCCTATTGCTTCTTTATCTATTCGATGCTGACCCTATTCGGGTGGCGGTTGCTGATCCCAACCGTCGGTGATATACATTCGATACACTCAAGCGAAATGAGTGGTCGGTCATGTGAGGGCCGGGTTGCAAGACGTTCTTGTTGAACCCAGTGTATTCGCCTCTAGAGATACACGTGCGGAAGGTGGACCCATACCTTGTCAAGTTGGAATCCAATATCCAATAAGCGCCCGCGGTTTTCGATTGTATACTATATATATGTGGAGCGTGAGATGCAAGCGTTCCTCTAGATTATTATTTACTTGTATTTAGACATTATGATAATATCAGAGAAAGATATTGATTTCAAAAATGGTTTGGTTATAGTAAGGTAAAAACCATCCGTGTTTATGTGTGGATTGGTCTTACTATTACCTTTTGATTTTGAAAGGATGTTGCAAAGTTAAACAAGTTGTGTGTTATGTGAATTTATCACTGAAAGTATTCCAGACTGACCCGGTGTATTTTGTTTTAAATCAAATGTGCTCGGGTCAGACCGAGTATGTTCCAGGTTAGGTTTCGCTTGGAGTTTCAGGAGCTGGAAGCAGGCGGCTTCACCACTAGTTATTCAAAGTTATTATTCCGCTGTGACTAATGTATGTGTACTCTGATGATTGGTATGTTTTATATAGTCCTTTGTATAAAGAGATTTGATATTATATTTTATCTGTTCCGCTGTGAGATTCTGATGTGTTCTTCTACTTTCTTCTATTCTAATACTTCTTTCTTTCTATCCTCACCATCTAAATTCTTTCTCATGACAATCTGGGGGTTCGATACTTGGGTTTTTGGCAAGTGATACGGGTTTATGTATTGTTGTCGAGAACCTGATTGTCGTTCTTTTTCCCCGGGTCGTTACAGTGGTATCAGAGCGAGGTTTAATGATTAACCTTGGCTCTGTGGTGTGACTCAATAGAGATGGGGTTAGCAGTACCCTAGATTGAGTTTGAGTAGATATACGAGAGAGCGTATTTGTGATTTGATATAAAATTATTTTTAATGATTATTTTGCCCAATTTTATTTTATAATAAATAAAGGTAAAAGTTATTATAGTATGGGCAATCATCTTGATTGGTTAATGTTGGTTGTATGATATGTTTGTAGTGTATGTTTGATTGCTTGAATATAACCTGAACTTGAAATAGATAGACTTGGTTGAAAAACCAAAGATGAAGTAAACAAGTTGGGTAATCAATCCAAATTTAACAGATCTGAATGGATAATTTAAGAAATAAGCGAAGTGATATAAATAATTATAATCTCGTGTGGGTTGAACTGTGTATATAATTGGTTGGTGTGGAATGATATGGATGTATCGAACATAATTGACATTTGTTGATAACTGATAAGTTTTTTTTAGTTGAGAACAGGTGTAAAGTGCCAGTTCAGCTTTAAACCCAACCAAAGGAGAAAATCGGGAGTTATTTGAATCCAGTTGAGTAGAGTTGCAAAATCAATTAAGCAAGCTCAAATAAAATATATCGCTTATTGCATAATAATGCTCGCCAAAAGGTACGCTTACAAAAATATGAAATTTTGGATTTTGTTTGGGTTTTAAGTTTGGATTTTGAATTTTTCCGACCATGAGAGTCGATGTATACATATTTCTTGATCCTGCGATATTGCAGATGGTCCTCCGTACAGGGAGACTCTGCCGAAATTTTCCCAGAATTTAAGGAGTTAGAAAATTTTTGAAAATTTCTGGGAAATTCTTTTGCTTGAAATAAATTGGTTTTAAAACCAATAGGGCCAGTTTGAAAATAAATTCGAGTTTTAAATTTTATTATTTTTGAAAAAACAATAATAGGCGACATTTCTTCTACCGTAGCAATTTCGAGGACGAAATTATTTTAAGGGGGAAGGAATGTAACGACCCGTATTTTTCCACCAACTTAATTGGATTATTTTAAATATTTTAATAATTTAAAATATTGGTTTGAGGTTGGATAATCAAATTTAACGATTTTATTGTGAATATATTATATAAAATAAATAATAAATATTATTTTAATTTCCAAAATATGGGAAATTGTCGAAATTGAAATATACTGTGATCCGACAGTTTAAAGTGGTCAAATATTGTTTATGGGGGAATATTGGTGACAATTCGTTTTGAAAACGACGACGAATATATATAGTTTATAATTTAATTAAATAACGAGCTGCAGCGGCGCGGTAGTTCGCGTTTTGGCATTTTGAACTTCAATTGGTCGTACCGGGTTCAAAATAAGTCGGATTTCATTGAAACAAGAAACGTTGGGACCAGTTTGACAATATCTTCCCAACGGCAGAGAAAAATCCAGTTTTCGTCGTGTAGATTTTGTTTTATGTCCAAATCAAATTTTGGGAAAAGCAGCGCCAGAATTCCTTTTATATATATAGCGCTGAAGTTATATAAAATAATGGTTTTTAAATATTTTAAACATCGAATTGGCTTGGAATTCAACCCGGGATATTTTTCCTTGATAATACATCAAATTCTGGTCGTGTATGGCCAACTGCAATATTTTGATATTATTATATTGAAGTACTTTAAAATTGGGTTATTTTATTCAAAATTGGCCAGTTCAAAAGGGACATTTTTCAAACGATCTCTGTTTTCGACGAAACAAATTTTGTTGTGACCGTAACAGTAAATTATTGCCAGATTTTCAAACGGCGCGTCAATCGGGGTTATTCTGTGAGCGTGGCAAAATAAAATGTAAAATAAATCGATCAATTTGGACGTGTACAAACGCTATTTGAGCAAACGGACTCGGAATTCGATGAAACAAGATTCGTTAGGACCGTATCGTCAAAATATACTATGCTGTCCAGTCGCGTCTCGAACGGGGTTCGTATGTGAGCGCAGCAGCGAATAAACGATGTTCGAAATAGCGATAGGTACGAAATAAAAATCGTTAGTCAGCGTCAGTCGTCAAATCAACTTAAAATATATTTTCCCTACCCTATATAAACCCCTAGGATCAGAAATGGCCAGCCCATTCCATTTTTCATCATGTAATTTTGCAATAAAGCCCCTCTTTACAAAATCAATTGTATCTTCCAATCCGTGAGGGTTTTGCTATGGCAACCAAAGGCAATGTTGTAGATCCAGTCAAGATCTACCTCCATGCAAAAATCCAGCACCCACGGTCGCCTGAAGTGGCGGGAAATCGCGATGAACAGCAAAGAATTGTTTTCGTTATTGGCTGAAATTCGAAAGTTTGGTTCGATTTGAGGTGAGGGGACCTTAGGGCTTTTGTAGAGGGAAGATCAGGCTCTCAAACGGTGGTGGTCTCGGGGTCTAACATCGACCGTGGTGGTCGGAAGGTGGCGATGAACTGAGGTGTTGTTTTGGGACTGTTTTTCAGAAGTGGTGTTCGGGTCTAGTCAATTTCCGGCGAAGTCTGTCGTCGAGGGTGTCGAGTGGCTGATGGGAACGGAAGGCCGAGGCGCTGGGGTCAGTCCTGTGGTGGTCCAGTCGTCGATGGTGGCCGGAGGAGGTGGAATTTTGGGAATGAACGGGGTTGGGGAAAACCTGATTTCCGGTGACCTGGGGGCGAACGGAGGGGCTGGGTTCCTGGCGATGGGGCGTGAGGCTGGGGTGGTTTCGGTGGAGGTGTCAGGGTCGGTTCCGGTGGTCAATTCTGGCGCCGGCGATGAGTTGAATGGGTGGAGCAAAAGTCCGGTTTCAAATGAGAAAGAAGAACGTCAGGATTTGGAGGAGGAAATAGAAAACGCGTGGTTTAGTTAATGATTGATGACGTGGCAGTTATTACTGCATTAATCATGGGTCCAACGTTAAACCAGGTAATTATTAGGTAATTGATTAGTTAGGTGTTTAATTAAATATTTAATTTATTAGTTAACTTAAAGTCGTATATATATTCAATCTTTAGATCAACGTAACTTTTGCATACGTTAACGAAATTTAACGAAACAAGATCCGTTGGGATCGCAGGGACGAGACCTACGCGATGACACTGACTAGGAGTCAATCCGACACCGTTGAAAATTCAGCTATTTTTGGACGAATGGTTCAAATTAAAAGCGACAAACACGTCAACCGTTGACCAGAACCAACTCTGGTGAGTTAATTCTCACACCTTCTGGAATACTGTGATGTGGTAAAGTCACGGTGAATTATATTTACAGTTAACAGTTTAAATTGGCTGATTGGATGCGATGGATGCAAGTTGCTTGTTGTTGGTTGATGGTTGCAGTTATTTATATTCTGCAAATGGTTAAATTCGCATATTGTTATCAACTGACATCTGTGATGCAGAGAAGGACAGGTTGGAGGGATCCGACCGGATTCCTCAAATAAACTGTATTTTTGGTTGTTGTGTACATATGTAGATTGTTCACATTGACTGACGTCAAAACTGGTTCAAATGTTGATAGGTTGAATATATATACCCATCGTTGTTGTGGTTAAAGTCAATTGTTTGTGTTGACTGAGTAGATGGGCAGTAATGGTCCAGTCGTAGGGTTTTAACGTTGTTCTACCGTCAGGGAAATTGGCGGGGTTCCAAAGTTATAATTTATTTATAACTGAATTTTAAGTTATCCAATTATTTCATACGAGTATTTAAATCGGGAATTTAAATTTAATAAGTTAAATCGAGTTATTAAGAGAATTTAGTTAAATGGTTTTGATCAGTTGAGAAGCAGAAATCAAGATATTACATGGGTTGTTAAAAAGGGAAATTTATTGTTCCAAACAATTAAAATGTGACTTAAATTAATTAGGTTAATTAATTAATTTAAGAAAGGGGAAATGACAATTTGAATTCAGTTAATTGTTAACTGATGTGTATGGTTGGGTATCCAGCATATTTGAGTAAAATAGACAAAGAGATATATGGGTTTAAATATCCGTTAAAGTGTAACGAGTAGCGTTGGACATTAGTTAATCTTTGGTTAACTATAATCTAAAGGGATAGTTGAATTGGTTATTGTAAATAACCTTGATTATTATCGAGTAAGCTTGTAAACATGATAAAAATGCTATTTTGGGTTAAGATTAAAGTTAACTATATTTTTATATAGTAGAAGTCAAAGCAAACTATTCTTTAATTTAAAATGATTTAAAGTAGTGAATTTAATTTAATGTCAAACAAGGATTTTATTAAATGGACTTGTAAACACAAGTTCGAACAAGATTTGATAAAAGGGGATTTAAAATTAACAAGTGGTCGACCGACGAGGGAGTTTAGCTAAAGTGGCGATGAAGGTTTATTATAAAATGTCCAAGTAGATGGAATCAAATCATTTGACGAGAGATTTACATCATAAGTAAAAGGGTTAAAGTGAAAGAATATTTGAAGATTAAGTGATGTTTTAAGGAATGTTTATAAAGTAATTAAGTAAAGACCTTAACGAAGATTTCGAATAAAAGATGGGTTTTAAACACCAGATTGAAATCCAAAAAGGGAATCAAAGGGGAAGTGTGATTGTGTCAGTAGTGGTTAAAACTAATATTATTCTGAGGTGAGAAGGTTGTCGACTAAGGTCTGAGAGGTAACTAAAATACCCCAACTTGGTTGGCATCCCTATTATCAAGAAATAGTATTAGTTGGGAATGAGTGAAGCGTTGAGATTGGTTTTATCCTACATGAGGAATATCAAACTTTGATGCGAGGTTTTTGGGAAATTAAGCAATATTACAATATTGGTTTAAAGGGAATAAGAATAAGTGATTTAAAATTTTATTAAACATTTGTTATCCAATTAGAGTTGATCGAATATAGTTAGAGTTAGTCAAACAAAGTTATCTAGGAAAAAGTTCCATCGTGTACGACTGCTAGCGTAATTCGCAGGGCTGCAGATAGCCTATGGCGGTCGGATGTTTCCTGGGGGAATCAGGCGTAACCATTGTGATCGCTGCGATCTAGAGTCGAGCGAATGGAGTTAAGTCGAGTATTAGTTAATAGGAGTAATCCAGTCAAGTTTGTCGAGTTAAATAAGTCGAGTTAGTCAAGTTAGAGTTAATCAATCATAGTAAATCAGTTAAAGTTAGTCAAAAGGGAATTTGGTTAAATATATTTTAAAAGCGGTCGAGTTGTGACAAGTACTGAATCAGAAAACTTGTTGTGTTCACACTATTGTTATTTGATAGTTAAAACACCGACTATCAAACCAGACCAATACGATTGTTGGTTCGGAAAGTCCGGGATCGAATTATATTCGAAAACCATTCCGACCATCAAATACGTGAAGACGTCGATTGAAGACGGAGCAAGTGAAGACCGTGGATCTTCATAAGCGGAAGGACTACTTGTTGAATTTCTCTGACCTGCAGCCAGAGTTATTTTGATTTGTGATTCTGTCGTGGTTGAAATCCACGGGTTGCAAGGACTTCTCGCTACTGATTCATGGGGTGATTCCTATATGAGATGCAGTAGGAGAGTGCCTTCGGTTCATCTTGTTCCTGGATGACTTGTATGGACGGATGTCTGACAGAGTATTTCCAAAGGGTTTACATGCGTTGATTTCTCCAAACGTACGATAGTTGACGGCGGAGAAATGGTTATTCTCTAGCCAGATAGCTAGAGTATGTTTGTGGATGTCAATCAAGTGTGATCTGGCGGATCTGACGATGTGGCATTCAAAGTGAATGATGATCAGATGTTCTAGAGATAAAGTTCTAGCCTCAAGCCTCATCAACCGGGAAATGACAAAAATCGGGCAGGCAGCATGGCTATGTGGGTCGCTCCCATTAGGGTGTATGATCACCTATCTAGAGAAATTCCTATTGCTTCTTTATCTATTCGATGCTGACCCTATTCGGGTGGCGGTTGCTGATCCCAACCGTCGGTGATATACATTCGATACACTCAAGCGAAATGAGTGGTCGGTCATGTGAGGGCCGGGTTGCAAGACGTTCTTGTTGAACCCAGTGTATTCGCCTCTAGAGATACACGTGCGGAAGGTGGACCCATACCTTGTCAAGTTGGAATCCAATATCCAATAAGCGCCCGCGGTTTTCGATTGTATACTATATATATGTGGAGCGTGAGATGCAAGCGTTCCTCTAGATTATTATTTACTTGTATTTAGACATTATGATAATATCAGAGAAAGATATTGATTTCAAAAATGGTTTGGTTATAGTAAGGTAAAAACCATCCGTGTTTATGTGTGGATTGGTCTTACTATTACCTTTTGATTTTGAAAGGATGTTGCAAAGTTAAACAAGTTGTGTGTTATGTGAATTTATCACTGAAAGTATTCCAGACTGACCCGGTGTATTTTGTTTTAAATCAAATGTGCTCGGGTCAGACCGAGTATGTTCCAGGTTAGGTTTCGCTTGGAGTTTCAGGAGCTGGAAGCAGGCGGCTTCACCACTAGTTATTCAAAGTTATTATTCCGCTGTGACTAATGTATGTGTACTCTGATGATTGGTATGTTTTATATAGTCCTTTGTATAAAGAGATTTGATATTATATTTTATTTGTTCCGCTGTGAGATTCTGATGTGTTCTTCTACTTTCTTCTATTCTAATACTTCTTTCTTTCTATCCTCACCCTCTAAATTCTTTCTCATGACAATCTGGGGGTTCGATACTTGGGTTTTTGGCAAGTGATACGGGTTTATGTATTGTTGTCGAGAACCCGATTGTCGTTCTTTTTCCCCGAGTCGTTACACGGAGTTTATTTGTTGTTTTCCCTAAACTCTTGGGTGCCTAATTTTGTACGGGCAGTCAAGTAGTCAGGAATTTACAGATATACTGGAAGAGCTTGGAGCAGGAGGCTTCAAGATCATATAGCTATAGTTATTTCCGCTATGTTGTAAGTGCTGTACTCTAATAAGTGCTATTGTATACATAACTGTTATATTTCAAAGTTATGTTATCTATTATATGTTATTCGTTGCGCTGTGAGGTTCGTGTTACTCTGATGTTGTGTTCTTCTTCTTCTTCTATTCTAAGTTTCTATCTTATCTATTCTCACTTTCTAATTTCTTTCATTAACTACCGGGATTTTTCGATGTTTTGGTTATCGGCGTCGTCCTTACGTCGATAACCAAAGTCGCCGAAAATCCGGGTCGTTACAAAAAGGTTATAATATAGCAATGAATTTAAGATTGACAAGCATTCATTTTTAGTATTATCAATACTGGCAATAGTACATTACAAGTAGAATAATCTAAAATTAGTACCATTTCACTTGTCTACGTTACCTGTACAATAGTCTACAAGTAGTAAATTGCAACACGTAATTCATTTGCAGGTCACTGTAGTAAATTGAAGGGAACCTGAATCTTGGGAGGGGCAGGTTCCCTCCTCAGGTTCAACGTGGCTCCGCCACTGACGGTATGGCTTTTTTATTGTTAAGCAAAATTCGACATAACATATGCTAACATAGGATATTTAGCTCCACCGACAATTTCATATTATCTAATTTCAATAAGTATTGCATTTACATCAACCATCTGGAACATTAATGCAAAGAGTTAAGTAAGTTTAAGCGCTTAGAAAGGGAGATTATGTATACATGTTAACAAGAATAACATCTGAAAAGAAAGTGGTTATGATACCATTGGCAACACGAGAAACATTACAATCAACTCCCCAATTGAAAAGATATCAATGTTTTACCTATATCATACTTTATTATTTTTGAAATAATAAGATTATCAAGTCTTTTCAAAAATTAAGTACGTAGATGGTGGACATTATTTATCAGCTCTTGCAGGTGTTGTGCTAACAATCCAACCAATTTGGCATATCAAAAGTCTTATTATTAAAGCTAAAAAAGGGTAACCATTGTTATCAAAAATCTTAAAATCTTGCGATTTGAATCCCGTTTTAAGTCGAATCTCTCCCTTTACGATTCGATTCCAACCAAGGTAATACCACACTATAGAAATATCATTCAATTTAAATTAATATATTCAATATAATTATTTTGGTCTATAATTCCAACTTTAATCATTTAAAAACAAAATAAAATTGTAACAAATGATGTTTTAGATTTAGATGTAGAAGTTTAAACATCAAAATTAATTTCAAAATGTGAGCAAACTTTAAAATGTATGTCTTTTGAATCTACAATTTACGATTTAAATCCCGTTTCGATTCATAGTTTGATTTTTATGATTTACGATTTGAATATTATTTTGAAAACCTTGAGGGTAACCACCAATAACATAAGTTACAAATTGTCTTTATTCTACTTTTACTTGGTAGAGATAATACTATAAAATTAGTTTAAGAAAAGCTAAACTATTAGCAACATAAGTTGAGTACAAGTATACCATATAATTTGAATTAAACCATCTGATTTTTTTTTAAAAAAAAAAGAAGTGTGCACGGCATGAATCATTAGTTATATCTAGAAAAGCTGAAAAGGTAAGATGATTGAATTAGAATTTGGGATAAAAATAAGAAATGAATATATGTGTTTTATCTTGAGATCTGAGTCAAAGGATATTGCCATTTACAAGAGAATGGCTTTCCAATAGATGTTGGGGTGGCTTTTTCTGATGTTAAATAGAAATAAGGTGACCTAATTAACATAGGGGATATGAAAAATAATGCATGTATATTTTCTTTTGGGATATCAATTAAAAGATGTTTCTTTTAATAAGACGCAAAAACTGTAAAATCCTTACTTAAACAGGACATTGATATCAAGTAAAATGGAAATAAAATAGCAAACACAAACGGCATAGCTTCTTTAGATGCCCCAAAAAAATCTAAAATTAGTACCATTTCACTTGTCTATGTTACATGTACAATAGTCTACAAGTAGTAAATTGCAACACATAATTCATTTGCAGGTCAATGTAGTAAATTGAAGGGAACCTGAATCCTAGGAAGGGCAGGTGCCCTCCTCAGTTTCAACGTGGCTCCACCACTGACGGTATGGCTTTTTTATTGTTAAGCAAAATTCGACATAACATATGTTAACATAGGATATTTAGCTCCACCAACAATTTCATATTATCTAATTTCAATAAGTATTGCATTTACATCAACCATTTGGAACGTTAATGCAAAAAGTTAGGCAAGTTTAAGCACCTAGAAAGGGAGAAGCTATGTATACATGTTAACAGGAATAACATCTGAAAAGAAAGTGGTTATGATACTATTGGTGATCGTCGCTAATCTATGAATTAGAAAAGCGCTATATTTAAATTAAATTCTGCAAGCATACAGGTGCGTAGCATACAGGTCGAAAACAGGGAGGTGTAATTAAAAATTATTATCTATTTATTTTTGGGCGAGTTAGACAATAGTTGGGTGTTGGTTTTGAAAACAAAGCTATTGAATTTACTATGGATCTGTATCTAATCAGATCAATACCAAATTCAACCACAAAAACGAAGAACAAATACTAGAAATGAACAATAAACAAAAAACAACAGAAAATAAATTAGTATTGCCGTTGAATCTAATCAACGGTCAATCCTAATAAGCAATAGAACTAACACTAACAATTCGTGTTCTACCCAAAACTAATTGAGTAGATACACAATTTGTTATATAAGAAAAGTAAATAAACTAGAACAAAGGAGAACTTTATTAAAACTAAATGACAGTACAGAATACAGAATAATTGCATAAAAAAAATGGCCTCCCTTTACAATGATACAGTGGTCTTTTTATACAGGATGTAGCCTTCTCCCTTATTTGAATACAAGGCCCACAGAATAAATACATGAAAATATCCTTTCCAGAATGAAGAAATATCCCTTTCTTGATTGAAGAATTGTAATTAATGTCCTTCCTTTTGATGCATTGCACAGTCAGTGAGAAGATAAGGATGTGTTTAATTGAAGATGTGTGATTAAAACATTCCCTTCTTTTTGCATGGCAATTAAATACGATTACTTGGATTTGAATTCTTGAGGGAATTATGCTAAAATTCAAAAATCCTTATTAAGTGCATGCATTATATACATACATAAGAAAATATACATATAACACATCACTATTCCATATATTCTTCATAGCAAAGGGGCAGTGTGAATGTTCCGTTCTTTTGCAAAAAGTGAGCTTGACGGGGATCGAACTCAGGTCTCTCAATACAAATCTCTATGCATTTACCAGTGAGCTACAACTTCTTTTGGAATTGAGAAAGTGTTGACATAAGGAAGTAGCTTTTTCTTTGTAGTTGGCCTTTAATTTGAAATGAAAGAGGCATCACTTGAAATCTGTAAATACACATAAAAATACCCAAAGTATCATTTATTTATTTACAAAAGATAAAATATAAGAGCATGAAATAAACACATTTTTATGTTAATCAATTGGCAACACGAGAAACATTACAATCAACTCCCCAATTGAAAAGATATCAATGTTTTACCTATATCATACTTTATTATTTTTGGAAATAATAAGATTATCAAGTCTTTTCAAAAATTAAATACGTAGATGGTGGATATTATTTATCAGCTCCAGGTGTTGTGCTAACAATCGAACCAATTTGGCATATCAAAAATCTTATTATTAAAGCTAAAAAAGGGTAACCATTGTTATCAAAAATCTTAAAATCTTGCGATTTGAATCCTGTTTTAAGTCGAATCTCTCCCTTTACGATTCGATTCCAACCAAGGTAATACCACACTTTAGAAATATCATTCAATTCAAATTAATATATTCAATATATTTATTTTGGTCTACAATTCCTACTTTAATCATTTAAAAACAAAATAAAATTGTAACAAATGAGCAAATTGTTCCAAATATCAAACCACGGATCAAGCCGAGTTGGTCTAGGGTTGATCAAACTACCAACAACATGTTCATTCTAGGTTATTGCTATGATTCAAAGTTCAAAAACAGTGTCTTTCCTTATCTGGCTTGATACTTAATCGCTTGACGTTTTGGGATTATTTTCAATTTTTCTATTGTAGTGTAGGGTTACTACATTTTAATGTAGCTTTTAACTAACATGCATAACTAATATACATACACACAAAAGAAAATAAACACATACAAATAAAAGAAATTAGTGTTAAAATTATAATCATAAGCAATAATATAAATAATATTTTATAACAACTTTAGTATAAAAAATCGCTTTTGCATTACTTTATGTGAACAGTGACTTAAATAACGTTATCCACAAAATCATGAATTCCATTGATTTAGCCATCTAATTTATTAGGAAAAGGAATCCAAGATGTTATCTTGAAATCAAAAAAATTACCGATGCAAAATATTAGTAAACGTCGTTCATTGTTATATTAGAGAGGAAAAATTAAAAGATCCAAAAGAAAAGGGAAACCATATACATATTTCAAGTCCTGCATCATTTGTGTGCAAACAGTCAGAAAATCAACTATGAAGCATGATGTGTCGACCGTACAAAAACAAAGTTTCATAGGCCCTTGCAAATAAAACATCGGTTTTGTAATACTCGCTACTATTGCTTCACTGTATCATGTTATTTTATATAGAAGTTGTATCAAAACCAAAGTGACCCTGATAAAAAACGAAAATTGTCACTATTATACTAAAAAATTATATACAAAGTTATCTTCATCTATGAATTCTATTTTCGTCTAGATCTCTAAATGCTGCAACATTTACAGAGCTATAAGATCAAGGGATCTCTGTAACATTATATTGTTCTCTTATCTAGTAAAAGCTTTTTATGATTCAACGCAAGCAACATCAAAGTCGTTGTAGTATAGTGGTGAGTATTCCCGCCTGTCACGCTGGTGACCTGGGTTCGATCCCCGGCAACGGCGTTGTACTCTTTTTTATGCATCATAATAAGTACATATTTTTTAGTGCTACAATCAAAGTGTTTCTGTACCGATGTTATCTCTTATCCAATGTATTAAAAAACACTCCTTGAGGCGCGCCTCGAGGCAAGGCGAAGACTGAAACGCCTGGAGGCGTGCTTCGATAGGTGCTTTCCTCATGAGGCTCATGCCTCAGTGGTTTGAGGTGTGGAAATCGCCAAAAATGCACGCCTCAACTATCTGAGGCGTGGAAATCGCCAAAAACCATACTTTCAAAACTTGAATTTGCCAATCGACTTTGAATCGAACTCGATTCCTATGAAGGAATCGAACTCGATTCCAGAGGGATCGAGTTCGATTCCAGTAAACTGGAATTGAAATCGATTCCAGTGAGAATCAAAAAAAGGACCTTTTTTTAATATATATAACTGCTGTGTCTGGACTAGTTAAAAATGTGAAAAATGGATTTATTTTTATTTTTTTTATAACTGTTGCGTTTGTGTAAACTGGATTTTTTTTAAATTAACTGTTAATGTCAGGCTAATTAAAAATGAGCAAATGAGATATTGCATCCAGGTGGGTTAAAGATTTACCGAATTCTACCAATTTAAAATTTTTTCTTTGTGCATTTTGTAATCATAAATGCACCGGAGGGATTGCTCGTTTTAAACAACATTTAGCATGCTTTCCACACATTTTGTGATCATGTGTTGCACTTTTTTTTCTTTTTTTTCTTTTTTTTGCCTGAAAAGCTTACGCTTGCCTCACGGACCCGAAAACGCCTCGCCTACGTCTTTTGCGTTTTAAAACATTGCTCTTACCTACAATCAAAGTGAACAATTATGTATCTGGTTGGATCCTGAACTCAAAGGTAAGCTCAAATTCCATACTTAAAACTTTTACAGGCTCATGATTCAATCCCTAAGATTTACTCCAAAGGTCTTACAGCTGTTGCAAACAAAATACAAACTTCAACCTATATCTTTGAGCGTGTAAGTTTAAAGATTAACCTTTTTAGCATGAAATGACTTCCTCGCACTGCTAACTGCTTCTTCAGGCAACAAGTGATACAACAAAAGAGAACAGTCCTTGGAGTCAAGGCAAAACCTACTAACAATATACAGAACTCACGCATGGAAAACTAGATACGACCCAAGCAAACCCAATCGAAACAGAAAAAGGAACCTTGCCATGATCTTCCCCGAAAGCAAATGCAATGCTCTACAGAAAAAGGAACCTACTAACAGGATTTTTCCATTAATTTTTTTGAAATCCGATCAGATATTCTGCTTTGAAACGTGTGGAAGATAATTCGCTAGGGTTAGGGATTTAGCAGGCAATGGAAAGGGCGGGAATGCTTTGATGCGTGCGCTAGAAATATGGCAGGGATAAGTGATAAAAAGGTTTAAACGGTGGGAATCCGGAAGTCTGTTCTGCTGGATTACGGCCCAATATTGTATGCCCCAAAATATAAAATATTTACTTCTCAATTTTTCCCTTCATACAAAGCCTTTCATGCATTTTCCCTCGGCCATGCACTGGCCCGCAATGTATATTTGAATTATGAAGGCATAGAAAGATAATGATTCACGAAAGTGAATGCTTTCTTGTGTCTGTACTACGTACTACGGAGGGAAAGGGACCATTCTTAAAGAGCACTAATAAATCATTATTCCCAATTATGTTGTTAATTGTTTCACATTGTTTTAAAAAAGACGTGTTTTAAGACTGTAATTAATTATTAAATTTTGACAATTCAACTACAATAGTTATACAAATACAATTGAAGTAGCACTGTAATTATTTGTATTTTTGATCATTTAAACGTGTCAAATTAAATATAGAATTTTAAATAAAATTTCTAGTAATTAAAATTTTATTAATTTAAGTTGCATTTAGATCAATTTGAGTGCAAAAACATGAAATGTTTAACAAATTAGTAATATATAATTTTCGTTGAATTACTCGAATGAAATTAGAATATATGATAAATTTCAAATATTAAGTTTGATCGTAGTTTAGTTGATGTGAAATTTGAATTTTAAGAGATAGCAATGTAATCCGTAATTAGTAAGTTATATCATAGAACACACATTTTTATGATAAATAAATGAGTGCATCGCGGATTTGAATTTAAAGTTTTTTTTTTAATGTTAGTATGATTCAGTAAAATGAAAGAAAATGAATTTCGAGATAATAACTTACGGTCGTCAACCTGCAGTCGTGAATGATCATTTAAAGTTAAATTGATGGCAAAAATAAAGTTCTTATAGGATTATGTTTTAATGATTTTTGATATGTCGTTGCGTTTAAAAGATCAAAAACGTATATTTCGATATATAAGCCGACATATATCAGTTTGACGACATGAATAGACTTTTGGACTGCTCCAACCACTTTCATCCAATAACTCAGTCATTACCAATGTGTATATTATCTTTGTGAAACTCTAGCGGCCTCATTTTTTACATTGACATCGTATTTTAACCTTAATCTTGAAATCTCTTAACCATTCATTGATGGTGATTATCAGTTCAATCTAAACTAAGATAAAAATTCAACCTCTTCGAAATATATCGATTCGTATATATTCGAAAAACTTCGGATGATTGAATTCAACACTGAGTGTTCGTTTTTCAATTTGAGGCTTGATTCAAATGAAAATTGTGGTAAAAGTTGCAAAGCACAAAACTCCAACCATCAAATTGGGTGTTTTCGATTTGGGCATCAATTAGCAAATTGGAGGTATGAGCTTTGAAGAGATCATCAAGTGGAGTGCAACAATGGTAGACTCAACGTGTGTAGTTGTTTAAGGTGGTCGGAATTCTCGATTTAGGATTTGAAAACCATTTTTTGGTGTAACAACATTGGTTTTTGGTATCTAGGTAAACAGATTATAATGAGGGTTGTAATTTAAAATTAGAGAAAATAAAATACACAACCAAAAAGGAGAACTCAAATAATCATCTAAGTTGCATAAACAAAAGATATGGGAATTTTATGAGTAGTTGTGTTAAATTGAAGACAAGTTATGTTTTAAAACTGATATAGAAAATTAAATTCAATACATATTTGTTGAATAAATATAAGGAAAATAAAATTTGAAAAACTTTATAATTTGAATTTGGAGTCAATACATGCGTTAACGGATGTTATTTACCAAAATGCAATAATTTTGTGAATGATTGGAAATAATGAATTTAACTGTAAAAGAATATTTTTAAATTTAAACAAGTTGCAAATAAAGTATAAAAACTAAAATATTGATGGGAAATCAAAACCATTTAAGTGTTAAATATTTAGCGTGGTTTGTACGTTTGTTTTGACAAGCAAATGAATGTTTATGTAAATTTAGTAATAAAATCTAAGTTTTAAGCAGTTGAAGAATATGGAATAAAAGTTGTGCAATATTTTAGAAACCATCTTTAAACAGATATAAATGAATTGTAACATGTTATAACAATTTTTGTTGAAGTTAGAATATGTAAATGGTGAAGTATTAGCAAATAATTGTGTTAAAAAGTGGTTTATGATAGTGTAAACATGGTTAAATCGTTGAGTAAATAAAATAACATAGCCTAACTGAACAAACTTTACAAGCCCAAATCCCTTTTGTGAACCCTAAAGAATCTGGAAATAAGAAAAGGAAAATACATACTTTTATTTATAACCAACTTCTTCTTTCTTATTAGAAAAGAAATCATTATAAACTCAAACCATGCCACAAATCAAAACAAGAAAATAGCCTCTTAATCTAAGATCCTAACAAGTAATCAAACTCTAACCAGAGGTCCATTTACCCAAATTTTGGAATTTGAGAAGAAAAGTTTACAATGTAGTTCATGGATTTGCATGTCAGTGTTTTTCAATTCTACAAGTTTTTGAAACCCAAAGCTACCGTCTTAGCAAGCTAAATCGGTGTATAACATCACTAATCCAAGGTGAGTGCACACGTGAACATTTAGCTTGTTTTGACTTATGTGTTGAGTCTATGGTTCCGTGTAGTTCTTTTGTTGCTCCTGAGAATATCTTCTGAAACTTTCTTGTTACAGTATCCAAGCCATGTGCGCCTATCTTTGAGTGCATGTAATTTTTCCACCTTGCATTAAAATCATGTCAAATTGTTTTTAGGTAATAATAGCCTGAGTATACCTTTGTTTTTCTTGCTTAAAATCATGTTTTTAATCAATCTGAAACTCTATTGTATCATGTGTCATTAGAACAAAGCAGGCACGTAATGCTTGGAAATTTGTGTGATACAAGGGTAACCCAGACCTTAGTAGGGTCGACCATAAGGTTGACCTAAGGGAAATGATAGGTCGACATGTGTAATGTCCCGTATTTTTCTAGTATAATAATTAATTTATTTAATTATTCAAAATATTAGTTTGGTAATTTAAAGGTTTTTTAATTAAATAATAGTGAATATTTAATTTAATTAAATAATAGAGTAATATATTTAATTGCGAAATAGTCGGAAATAGGGAATTGACGATATAGTGTGAACTGGACAATTCAAAAGATATAATTCGGTTTAGAATTGAATTACGGTAACGAATAAAATTAATTAACGACAGTTGAGCAACTAATTATATTATAATTAAATTCGAGCTCGAAATGGCGCGGCAGTTCGCTATTTGGCGGTTCGAACTTCAATAAATATACAGAATCCGTTTTAAATCGGATTTCTGTGAAACAAGAAACGTTCGGAGCTGGTGAAGTATATTTTTCTAATGGAAGAGAAAAATCCGGATTTCGTCGTGTGGATTTTGATTTATGTCCAAATCAAATTTTAGAAAAGTCACTATGGAATTCCTTTGAAATTTATAAATAAATATTTATATTATAAAAGGATTTTATATATAAATCGAATATCGATATAACTGGGAATTTTGAAATATCGAGTTATAAATCCAACTGGAGTTGTACGGTATTCTATTGTGAATATATACGATAATATTGAATTATTATTATTTTTTATTATTGTTTTTAAATATATTTATATATTTAAATGGGTTATTTAGAGCTTTAAAAATAGCCAGTTTTAAAAACGACCTCCGTTTTCGACGAAACCAATTTTGTTGGATCCGGAATATTAAATTATTATTAGATTCCAATTTTAGTGATTTATAGAGTCATTGCGTGGTCGTACGGATTTTTAATGTGAAGTACAGTCAGTATTTTGACGGTTAAAAATATGTTGTTTGAGCAAACGGAGTCAGAATTCGACGAAATCAGTTTCGTTGGGTCCGTAATGTCGAACTGTAGCTACATGTCCAGTTTTGTGATTTTTTGATGTCATGTATGATTACAGGAATTTTAGAGGACAAATAAAAATACCGTTTCCTTAAAATTCAATATAATATTCAATTAAAAAATATTATATATTTCCTATAAATACCCCTATAACTTTTCTAAACCAAATTTCTACCTCCCTCTAGTCAACAAAGCATTTGCACCTCCACAAAATAAGAAAACAGCAAAATTCGTGAGTTTTAAAAATCAAAAGAAAATCAAAACGAGGTCAATAAAATCCGAAAAATATGTGTATGGAATCCCCATGTAATTCTCTTCCATTTCATGTTTGTTTGGTCTAGTGTGATGCAGTAGTGAACGGTTCGACATTTATACAGTAAAACTAGGGTTCATGAAATCTTGGGTTTGGAGCATTGATTTGAGAAACGGAGTTCAGTTTTGGGATGTGGAGGTGAAACCGCACTAGTACGCTCAAATCTGGGGTGTGCGGTGAAGTTTTTGTTCGATGTTACTGGTGATGTCGCTGTCGGAGTCGTGGACCATGGTGTTGTTGAGTTTCGCAATTCAAGTATGAAGGAGAAGAGGCTGCGTAAAGGATGGTAACGGTAGTGGTGGTGTTGGGTTTCTGTGTGAGTGGACGGAGTTTGCGGGTGCCAAAGTTTCGGGAATGGCATTCGAAATGATGAGATAATCGGCCTGTTTTAGGAAGAAGGATGACTGTGTAAATAGGTTGCGGGTTAGTAGATGGAGTTTGGGCCGAGGGTTTTTGGGTAAGCCCATTTGTTAAAGGAATGGTTTTAAATAACTAAATTACTTGAAATGAAATAACTGTGTCATACGTTAACCAATTTCAGCAAAACAAGATCTGTCGGGATCGTATGGATGGGCACTACCCAGTGGAACTGACCGGGAGTGGATTGAAGCTCGTTACAATTTATAGCGAAATAAATTGTCCGTCTGAGTCAACAGACGCAAATCGTTATTTAACGGTTAACGTGAAATGTGAGTAAAACTCACTGACTCTCCCCGGTTATATTTTTATAACGGATTTTTAGAATTGATAAATGATGGTTGTTTGTTGTGTGTTGGCTGTTTGGTTGAACTGCTAGTTAATTGGTTGAAAATATAGATAACGATATAGATATAAATCGTTAATTGAATATTGATTCTGTTATCTGAATATTTCATATTCGTGTTATTTATGTTGATTAACATCTGTGGATGCAGGGAAACAGGTCGGAGGGACCCAACTGGGTTCCTCAACATTTATTTTACTGTTTTTCATATATTGTGATATATGATGTGATTTATAATCTGTTGTTGATTATGTGTGGTTGATCATTGTTATTTGGTACTTTTAAATACCAAAGGAAATACTGGAGTGTGAAAAGGGAAATTTTAAACTATAATTTGAAATAAAATATTTATATAAAATCAAAGGATTTTATATAAAAACGGAAATTTTCAAAGTGTATATTGAAATAAAAATATTCGTATAAAATCAAAGTATTTTATAAAAAGAAATGTATGAAGTGAATATGGGATTTTGGAGTTTTATAAAATCAAATGGACTTATTAAAAGGAGATATTTGAAAACTAAATAAAAAAAATTCTGTATGAAGTTAACAACAGTTATATGGAAGTTTGAAAGACCGATTTGGTTAAAATACTAAATGAAGGTAATAAGAAGTAAATAAAGAACTTTATGGAGTAAATATAATATTTAGGAAAACAAATAGAGTTGAAAAGGATATATTTGTATAACATTTACAAATAGAATTGAAAATGAAATATTTGTAAACCATTTACAAACAGAATTGGAAAGGAAATATTTGTAAAACATTTACAAATAGATTATAAATGGAAATAAATAGAATAATAAAAGTAATTATTTATAAAATAAATAAGATTTTATAAAAAGGAATTATTTGGAAATTAAATAGAAATATTTATAAAACAAATAGGGTTTTATAAAAAGGGATATTTGGAAATTCGATAGAGTAAATCAAATAGAGTTAATTGATGGAGTTAATCGATTAGAGTTAGAGTTAATCAGTTAGAGTTAATCAGTTAGAATTAACTAGTTAGAGTTAATCAGTTAGAGTTAACCAGTTAGAATTGATCGATTAGAGTTAATCAATTAGAGTTAAATCGAATTAGAGTTGTTCAAATAGAGTTAAATCGAATTAGAGTTGTTCAAATAGAGTTAAATCGAATTAGAGTTGTTCAAATAGAGTTAAATCGAATTAGAGTTGTTCAAATAGAGTTATCGAATAAGGTTATTTGAAGAAGAGAATAAATCGAATAGAGATTTTTCGAAAAGAGGTTATCGAATATTAGTTATTCGAATAGAGTTAAAAGGAGTTAATCGAATATAGTTTATTCAGAAGGAGATTAATCGAATATAGAATCATTCGAAGAGAGTTAATCGAATGTAAATCATTTGAAGAGAGTTAATCGAATGTAAATCATTCGAAGAGAGTTAATCGAATATAGTTATTCGAAGAGAGATTATCGAATATAGTTATTCGAAGAAAGAGTTATCGAATATTAGTTCTTCAGAAGGAGTTATCAAATAGAGATTATTCGAAAGAGAATTATACGTTGAATTCGACTATATCGAATTGGGAAAGTAATATTTACTTTCCGTTTTTAATCAAGATTTACTTATTTATTAATAAATTAGTGATTTAGTTATTTAGTTAAATTAAGGAATAAAAATTATATTTTGAAGTTAGATATTTTAGAAGAAGGGATTATAACACTATAGTTATAATCAATGTTTTAAAATAAAGAAGTGGATTCATAAATAGAATCCGAGTTACGTAAGGAAGTTGGTTAAAAGATTTAAAAGGGTGAACTTTTTCTATTCCGAGGTTAGAATTATTGTTCAGTTAAGGTCTGAGAGGTAATTATACCCCAACTTCATTGACTTCGTTTTTAACTAAGGGATGGGTAAGGTTCGTTAGTGAAGGTTGGTTAAGTGAATTTAGTTAATGAGTGTAATGGTTTGAATTGGCTTAGTGATGTTTTATTTAAACATATGTTTAAATCAAATGAAGGAGTTTTGGAAATGTTTTCCAAATAAGAATCAAAAATGTTTTCTAATTTAGAAAATAAGGGATGGAGAAAATGCAGAAATGTTTCCAAAGATTAATAAAGTATATTTTCTAAATCAAGAAATGAGAATTTATGAATATATAGAAATGGGTAAATGGATAAATTAGTGATAATTTAATCTAAAGAGATAAATGTGGAATGATGATTGATCGATAGAATTTCCATCTGGAAATAATATCGTTGTTTGCACACATGTTTTTCTTTGATAGTTAAATCACCGACTATCGAAGTTTTTGAACATTTTCCGTCATCAATACGGAGAGACCAGGATCAGATTCATTATCTGAAAATCACTCTGTATGGACGTTAGCGTTGCGATCAAATATGATGAAGATTATTGAAGATGGAGTTATGCAAGGGCTATCCTGTTTACAGAATAGTGCCTTCGGTTTGTCCAGTCCCAGGACAACTTGAATGGACGAATGTCTGACAAAGTATATCTAACAGATCGCGTAAGTTGATCTCTTCAAACGTACTTACGTTTGGTGGCGGAGGAATTCGTTTCTCTTAGCTTTATACCCTTGGTATTTTTGGGGGAAATCAATTTGTGATTTGGTAGGTATGACGATGTGGCATTCAAAGTGAATGGTAGTCAGGTGTTCCAAAAGATACGTTATGACCTCAAGCTTCATCAGCCAGGAAATGATAGAAATCGGGCAGGTAGCATGGCTAGGTGGGTCGTTCCCATTAGGGTGTATATCACCTATCTATAGAAAATCCATTTCATTCTTTTATCTATTTTCGATGTTGTCCCTTTTCGGGAAACGGTGGGTAGCTCACAACCGTTGGTGATATACATTCGATACACTCAAGCGAAATGAGTGGTCGGTCATGTGTGGGCTGGGTTGCAAGATGTTCTTGTTGAACCCAGTGTATTCGCCTCTAGAGATACACTATCGGCAGGTGTTCCCATACCTTGTCATAGTCGGAATCCAATCCCTAATAAGCGCCCGCGGTTTTGTTTGTATACTATATATGTGGAACGTGAGATGCAAGCGTTCTGCTAGATTGTTATTTACTTGTGATTAGACATTATTATAATATCAGAAAAGTATTGATTTCCAAAACTGTTTTGGGTTATCGTAAGGTAAAAACCATCCGTATTTATGTGTGGATCGGTCTTACGATTATCATTTCTTTTGAAAAGGGTTTTGAAAAGTTAAACCAAATGATTTGAGTTTACTCACACTAGTCCCATGACCGACCCAGAGTTTATTTTGTTTTGTTTTCCCTAAACTCTTGGGTGCCCCAAATTTGTATGGGCAGTCAAGTAGTTCAGGTCGTTACAAATATACTTGGAGGAGCTTGAAGCAGGAGGCTTCAGGATTATATAGCTATTGTTATTTCCGCTGTGTGTAAGTGTTGTACTCTGAAAAGGTTATTGTATATACATATATTGTTAGATTGCAAAGTTATGTTATATATATTATATTTATTCGTTCTGCTGTGAGATTCGTATTACTCTGATTCTGTTCTATAGTGATCTTCTTCTTCTTCTATTCTAATTTTTCTATCTTATCTATCCTAACCCGCTAACTTCTTTCTATTAATGATCAGTTATTTCCGATGTTCGAATAGTCAACATGGCAGTTGTGTGTTGATTTCGGAGTCGAAAATCCCTGTTCGTTACAACATGGCTTGTGTAAAATTAGTGTCAGGTCGAACCCCTTTTCTCCCTATTTTCTGTGTCGATTTGCTTCTTGGTTTCTAGATGTTTGTGATGGATTTTGCTACCAAGTTTAAGTTGTTAGGGCTTTGTGAATGTAATGAAAATTGATGATTTATGTAGCTTGAATTTTCTAGCATATAAATCATGCTTCTATAAATACAACACTTAATGTGCTAGTTATTAAAAAGAGTTAGAGTCATTTTTTTATGTTAATTAGATTGATGTTGATAGTGAATCTACTCCTAAATTGTCTCTTAGTCTCATATTTGTATTCATTTTAACATTGTTAGTTTTCTTTTAATTTATAATCAACAATTTCACAGTTTGGTTTAATTTGATTGAATAGAATATAAAATTATTCTTTCCCTGAGGATCGACTCGTATTCGCTAACGTACTAACAATTGTACGCCATGCGCTTGCGGTTTATTTCAATATTCACGGCGATTTTCTAATTCATAGAATATTCGTCGTCGAACAAGTTTTTGGTGACGTTGCCGGGGAAAGAATTTAATTTTAGTTTTAATCCTCGAATTAATTTTCTTGTTTGTTTTTCTAAAAAAAAAATTGTGTGTTGTTCATAGTTTGTCTGTTTTGTTTTTGATCTTTTGTTATTTCATTTTGTGTGTGCTTGTTTGTGTGTTCATTAAAAAGAGAAGTTAAAAAAAGGGGTTGTGTGTTTTGTTCCATTTTGTGTTTGTGTTTTGTTTTACTTTTGTTTGTGTGTTTTTTCTTTTCGTTTGTGTGTTTATATTTTGTGTGTATGTGTGTTGATAGATTTCATATTGTGTTAGTTCTTTTATTTCCTCTCTCTTAAAAAAAAAAGAAATATACATTTGCCTTTTGTCTTCAATCTCTTTCCCATTTTTGTGTTTTCAATTTCCTTTATTTCTTTCCCTTTTTCTTTCTCTCATTTATTTCTTTTCTTCCCTTTCTCTCATTTATTTCTTTCCTTTTTCTTTTTCTTACAAATAATTAAAAAAAATACTGCTTTCCTTTTCTTCCCAAATTTTCTCTCCTTGCCTTATTTTTATACCACATAACCTCTACACCATTTCATCACCACCACTTCTGTCATTTTTCTTTCACCATCTTCTGCTTCTCAGTCTCTCACTCCTGATACAACTCTTCCTTCCTTCTCATCTTCACTATCTCCTACTCCATACCCAAACACAAACATCCTTCAATTCCTACATCACCTCTTCATACAATTCCTACATCACCTCTCATTTTTACTCCCTATTTTATTTTTATTTTCCCTTCTTTCATTTATTTCTTGACTGCCTTCCTACTTTTTCTTTCTTGTAATTAATTAAAATTATATCTTTCCGTTTTTTTTCTCTTTTTTTCTCTTTTACTTCTTTCCCTTTCTCTTTCTCTCATTTATCTCTTTCTTTTTTCTTGTCCTCCCTCTATAATCTTCCTCCCTTCTCGGCCTTATTCCATTCACAATCTTTTATAAACCAACCTCCACTTAACCTTCTATTCTCTCTGCCATTTTTTACACCATTTTCTAAACATCCATCAAAACAAATCTCATTCACAACCAATTCTCCAAATTCATCTGCCATTACCACTTCATACAGAATTCCAACCAACCCTCATCAATTAACCCCCCTCATTCCTACAAGTCACGTACAACAGCAATTCTTCTACCTAAAAGTTCTTCCAGACTTCTTCCTGATCCTCATCCATAGCCACAAACCGCAACATTAATTCAATCGAATTTTTTTTACCAAAACATTTCACATCTCGCAACCTCAAATTGAAGACGCAAAATTCCCAACGCAACCACAAACCACAACAAACCTTCACTCCACCACATCTTACATCCACAAGCTACCACCACATCATCCCAGTTAATACCACTTCAACTCCAAAATCGCCAACACACCTCCAATTAGCAACGTAGAAACCAAATTTGACAGCCATCTTCAATAATCTGTGATTTGCGAGTTCAAGATTATTTCTGTGTTTGATCTTTTGATTAGGTTACCAGATATTGGGAAATTGAGGGATCATATTGGTGTTGGGTGCGGTTTTATTTTGATTAGGTCAGTGGGCTTGCTGGTGGGCTGCGTTGGCTAGTAAATTAATTCAAACTTGTGGGCTGTTACTGTTTTGGACTGCCTATTTTATTTTATTTGTGCTCTTTCACTTTTTCTTTTCTGTTTAGCTCATAGTTTATATTTCTTCTTAACAAAAAAAATGGCAAAAAAAAAAATCGTCTTTCTTTTGTTTAATTAAGATTAGATTAGTTTAGTTTTCATTTCGTTTTTCACTCATCTTATTTTTAGTCCATTTTGCTTTTAGTTTCATTAAAAAAAAGAGATCATTTTGTTTTCATTTTCTCCAAGTGTATATATTGTCTTCAAATCTCTTTCAGGTTGCAGAAGGGACAGGGATCGCTTACTTTGCTCGGTTTCGCTAAAAAAACGCGCTGCTTGCTTGCTTAAAAAAAATTCGCCGCTAAAAAAAAATTGCTAATAAATTCAGACGGTCTGGTATTGTGCTCTTCTCCCTTGTTTTTATTTCATTGCATTGTTGTTTGCTTGCATTTACATTCGAAAAAAAAAAGAAATCCAAAAACAAAATAGAAATTCATTCGTAGCTGCATTGTTAATACACGTTTAATTTTTGTTTTGCATTCATCTCGTTTTATTTTTATTTTCTAAGGACATTGTTATATTTTGACAAATTGGTTTATTTCTAACGAATTATTTCTCGGTGTCTAGACTATGGCAGAGTAATAATCGTTTATAAATATTACGGTGATTTGTAAATATTATAGCAGTTGTTCCTCTGAAGGTACTTAAACCTTCGGCTGCGATTCTAGGGTGATTCCTGGTGCACCGATAACTCCTGTCCGTTAACTGGCTGAGAAGTCTTTTGTTGAAATTAATCAAACCGTCATTATATAATTTTAGAAAAACTGTAAATACGTAATTTGCATTCATATAGTTGCATTAGGTTCACGCATGTATAAAAGCACAAAAAAAAATCAAAAAATCCAAAATCTTAAAAAAAAAAAAAAAAAAAAAAAAAACTTTCTTGAAAATGTCCCAATTTCCCTATTCCTACGGATTTTTTGATAGTTGTGAAAATCAATATAATCCATATAATTTTACACCAAATTCATATGGATATTTTAATAACAACTATTGTACAAATAAGTTTCAAAATAATCTTGATTTTACACCACCAAGTTTTCAAAATGATGAACAACCCTCAAGTCTTGAAATAAGTATTCAAGTTTTACTTGAAGAAAGTCAAAGATTTAATGAATCAAGTCAAAGATTAAGGGAATTAATGTGCAACAATTCAAGTCAAAGTTTTCAAAATAATCAAAATTCAAATTCAACTTCAACTTCAAATGATTTTGATTATAACCCTTGTGAATCCATTTTCGAACTCCAAAGTGAATTGCAAATTGAAAATGGAAATGTGAATAATTTTTCAAATGATTTTGGCAATGGGAATAATTTCAATTGTGGTGCTATTGAAAACTTTTGTTCTCAACAATTTCAAATAGAAAATTCTCATGTAAATAATTATAAATTTGATTTTGTTGAGCAAACAAACATACTTGACGATTACTTGAAGTTTCATGAGAAACAAAATCGAATCCAAACTTGTGACGATTCGAATAAAAATCCACCTTTGCGCACAATGACGATTTTCAACTAACAACTTTTGAAAATGATGAAAATATTAATAAGGCTGTTGAAAGTCCTGTGCTTGATTTGAATTTAAATTCTGTTGAAAACGAAGACGTTAATCTTCAATTTGGTCTTCCTCTCTCAAATTCTGAAAATTTTGAAAATTTAGCAACTTTAGATTGTCAAAATGACAAAAATGATGAAGTTGTTAATAGCTGTTTAAGTGAGGACGACTTTGATGAGCCAAAAATTCTTGAATTGATTGACGACAATGTTGTTGGGTCTGAAACTGAAAATGAAATATTTGAAAACTTTGAAATTCTTGAGGTTGAAAATAATGAAACTGTTGAATGTGATCTTAAACACAATAACGATTTTTCTGACATTGTTGAAACCCCTTGCGACTTGATCGTTTCAACTAAAGCTCACTGTGATCACTTGTTTTTCAATAATAAATTTCTGCAGTATATGGACTCTTTTTGGAATAACGCTGTTTTTGAGAAAACACGATTTCAAAATTTACTGAAACTTCATTTATTTGGTTTTAACTTTAGGTTTACGAATGAACCTTTAGTCAAAGAAATTTCAAATATCAAAACGAAACTGAACAATATTTCTCAAAACGAGTGTGAGGGTGAGAACGATGCACACGTCTCTCAATTTATACATCATCTGAACAAATCAAACTTTGTTTTTGAAACTTTTACTGGACCCCGGCTCGATGACTTCTCTTTAGTTGCTACAGAAATCCAATTGAATTTTAGGATCAATTGTAAGCTCAAAATTTTAAAACTAGCAACTCAAAATCTTGAAGAAACAAAATTTGTTTTTTCAAATCTGAAAGGTAATATAAAATTCTTTATGATTTGGTTTTCTGTGCTTAATCTGCGTCTCATAATTCCTTATGAGGCTGATCCATTAGTCCATTGTGGACCGGTTCATCTATTCGATGACTACATATTTTATGCACGCACATTTGGTAAGTCGCACTAACCCTTTTTTGTACATATGTAAATATTTCTCTTCCATTCACTCATTGTGCCATGCATTGACTGTGGGGACACAGTCGAAATCAAGTGTGGGGGGAGTTTCCTTTTCATTCTGTTTTGCATAGTTTAAGTTAGCATTTTTTTTCCTTTCTTTTTTTGCGTTTTTTTTCTTTTTCTTAAAAAAAAATAAAAGTTTCGCACTTCTATTTACTTCTAAATAAGAATGATGGAGTTAGCATATAATTTTGGTCGTTCGATTTAAATATTTGGAAATTTACTTCTCTTAGCGGATAACGAAGGGAAAGTTTGAATTATGAGCAAATTTGGTGTAACTGGTATATTGAGAAATTCGTAGGTGATGAGTATGAAATGTTTTCTGAATTGTAATCCGAATAAATGAATGGTTGAATTTGACTACTTGCGATAACATTTTATATCTTTTAAGTGAAGTTGTGCTAAGATATTCTCGCTTAACTCTCTCTCTCTTATGCAAAAAAAAAAGTACATATATATATATATATAATAATCCAAGGGTATCCAACATTGCTGGTACATCTGGCGTTGGTGTGCAAACCCACCAAGCTCTTTCCGACACCTTGTTGACAAAGTCAGCGTCGGTATATCTCAGTCTCATTTTATGAGTTGGACACCTAAGGATTACCAACATCTTGTTGACAAAGTCAGCGTTGGTCTGCACAATCCGCCAAGCTCTGTCCCAAACTCTCACGTCAGTCTGCGAGGCAGTGCATGGGTGGTATACCTTGGTCTTTTTGGTTAGGTGACTGTAAATAGTAATAATGTAAATATTTTGTAATAAAGAGAGATCAAAGCACTTGAAATCCAAGCACACTCTTCACTTATTCGACCTAACTTGTTAACAAAAAGGAAGTTGAGATTCTGTTTTACAACTGTTGATATCGATTACAGAATTCATTTCATATTTGCACTATGTTTCTACCAAAACAACTGGCCAAGCTAGAGAAGTTTGTAACGATAACATGACTTTTATTTCAAGTTTTTGTTAGTGGACTCAAATTTCATAGTGACGACCCAAATTTGTGTTAACTGTAACACCCCACCTCCGCTAGGGTCACTCACAAAGGGAATGCACTAGGTTTGGTGAAGCATTATCGAGGTAAACATACATAGAAATATTACAAGACAGAACATATATATATAAAACAGCGGAAGTAAAACAAATTTCATTTACCTTATAAAACAAGTATTAAAACCTTTTACATCAGAATACATCAAAACCTGTCTTGCAATAATAAAGAAGCATAAAACCTTTTCATAAATTATTCCCCAAGTGAAATAGTAAAGTAGCCGTAGCCAAGAAAAGTCCAAGCCACACAAGATGATCTTCAACAGAAGAAGTCTGAACTAACAACAACATTTCCTCCCTGAAACCTGGGGGGGAAACGGAAGACAAAGAAGCGAAAGAAAACGGGGTCAGTCATAAAGACTGGTAAGTCCTATCTACTTCCAGCATAAAAACAGGTAAAGGTAACATGACATGCATAAACTGAAAGTAAACATAATGATGACAACAAGATAGATAAGCTAAACCAAGATAGCTGGATGAACTACTGTAGCAAGGTAAACTAAAGTATCATGATCAACTACGGTGTCAAGATAAATCAAGGTATCACGGCGTCAGGTTTCTATCAAGTATACTATCCCAAGGTATCTATCATGTATAACATCCCACGGTATTTATCATGTATAATATCCCAAGGTATTTGTCATGTATATTTGCTCTGCACCTCTCGTACTAGTATCCCTACCCGCGTCATGTGTTAACTATGAATGTCCCTTGCCCAGTGTCATGTAATGGTCCATGTCAACTTAATATATAGCATATGTAGGTTTTCCCAACTCGTATGTTTCTTTCCATGTATTAGTTCAGTCCTTTGCCGTAGGCCGTACGGGCTTTCCCATGTAAATCTATACCACCTCAACATAGTACTGTTTTATCCTTGAAGTTGTTTTGGACTGCCACCCTTGATCTAGTTATGTTTTCTTACCATGAACTATCACGTGTTCACTTAGGATTTATGCCACCTAGGACCACTAGGGAATATGCTACCTAATGAACGTTTCCGTGTCTTGGTTTGGGTTCAAGCCACCTAGGGCCACTAGGGATTATGCCACCCGTCAACCGCGCCCTTTATCCCGCGTAAGTATCGTGAATCATTTTCCATGTCTAGACGCACACGTTCCTCAATGTGCCATCCGAGTTCCGTGCCAGGGCAAATCAAGAAATACGGAACTCGGTCGGGAGCTTTAAGTCGTCTGCTGATGCAGATATCAAGGTCTGTTTTTGTACCCGTGGCTATGGTCCCACGTGACCCCTCCTTCAACTACTGAAAGGCAATCCAAGAAAAATCATGTATGAGAACCACATCCCGGCCCCACTATAGCCCCACTTTCCTATGGGCCAACCTCACCCATGACTTGATAGCAAGAACATGGTCTGTTGGGGGTTCTCTGCCTTTCCGTTCGTACACGATTGACTAAAGATGGTAGGTAGTCGGCGATGCGCTATCCAGGGCAAAATCAAGTATCGTTGACTCCACGCTAATCCATCTCAGTCTTTAGGTCGCTCGCATAGCAACCAAGGCATACCCTTGGCTCTTCTACCGCAGACCTTAACCTCTGTGAGGCCGGGTTTCATGGACCATCTGCCACCTCACAGAGGGATACCAAGAGTACCCTCACGTCCCCCGAAGCTACCGCTTCGTCATCCAGTTCGTTGGAGCTTTTTATCCAAGTCAGATAAGTTGCTCCTCCTCGTATACTAAGTGATGACCTACCGTATCAGGTTACTCATCTAATTATGAACTAGTCCCATGTCCTTGGCTAAGAATTATTACTTAGTTATCCTTAACTAAGGTTTACCACTTAGCTTCTTTTCCCGTTATCCATGTTAATCCCGGCTTTCCACCTAGTCTCCTGAACTAGGGTTTTGTCTAATGGGTTAAGTATTTCCATTTACGTTCATGACTTAACCTGCCTACGAATCATGTCAAGATTTGGCTAAGTACTCAAGTCCAAGACCTAGCCCTACGAGTTGGTTAAGTATACCAAGAAGCTCATGACTTAACCCTATTCAATTATCAAGTCAAATTGGTTAAGTATTTGTTTGTCTTAACCCTGTCAGCTTATCGTGTTAGATTGGTTAAGCATAGATTATCTTAACCTCATCGAATTATCGAGTCGGATTGGTTAAGTATAGGTTAACTTAACCCCATCTAGTAATCGTATTATAATGGTTAAGTATATTTAAACGGTCTCGTGACTTAACCCTATCAAGCTCTCATATTAGATTGGTTAAGTATGGTTGCTTAACCCCATCAAATCATCATGTATAATTGGTTAAGTATAAGTTACTTAACCTCATTAAATTACCAAGTTTAGATTGGTTAAGAGTTTAACTTAACCCCACCGAATTACTGTGTTTAGATTAGTTGAGTGTAGGTTACTTAACCCCATCTAATTACCGTGTTTGGATTAGTTAAGTCTAAGTTACTTAACCCCATCTAATTACCGTGTTTGGATTAGTTAAGTCTAAGTTACTTAACCCCATCTAATTACCAAGTTGGATTAGTTAAGTGTAAATTACTTAACCCCATCCCCTAATTGTCTTGTTTGGTTAAGTGTCATTAAGAAATCAAGCCCGGTCCCACTTAACCTACCCACTCGTGTCATATCGGTTAAGTGTCATTAGTCAAATTTATTAACCTTATCATGTGGCATTAATTTAATTAATGCACTCTCAACCTCTCACATTAGACCTCGTTGTGGTTACTAGTTAAGCCGGGCGGGTCCGGGTAGTTTTACACCACAACCTAGTCTAACCTCGGGTCTTAAGCGCGACATGACCAACTTCTCACATTGGATCCTATTGTTTGTAGCCACTAGTTAAGCCGGGCGGGTCCGGGTAGATTTATGCTACAAACTCAACCCAACCTCGAGTTGGCCACTTTCATGTTCGGTCTAGTATCTTATTACACTTACAACCCACCCATGTCTAGTTCAAGTTCCATGTTTTCCCCACGTGTCATGACCATAGTTAAATGTATCATGAATGTCATGTTCTCATGTAAACCCCATGTCAAGTTTTTCATGTCATACCCACGTTTTTCCTAAGCTACCCAAACGTATTTCCAACCCAAGTGGAAGTGAGTCACATAGTAGGGTATTATGGCAACATACTAGCCACAAACATGCATAGTATCATAAGGGAATTTGGCCACAAACATGCATAGTATCATAAGGGAATTTGGCCACAAACATGCATGATAACATAAGGGAATTTGGCCACAAACATGCATAGTATCATAAGTGAATTTGGCCACAAACATGCATGATACATAAGGGGTTTGGGTTCATTTACATGCATAAGCCCCAAAGTCAAGTCTTTGCCAATGTTTTCACAAGTCAAGTGGTTCCCAAAGGTTCGTGCTAACATTTCATAGATAAAGATTCAAACTTGCAAGATATACTAGGTTAAACATAACATGAATGGCATGATTAAGTCGCTACAACTTAGCCCAAGGTCATAGATCATAGAAAAGGGGCAAATTTAGGTTCACATAAGCTAGCATACTTATGTTTCATCGCATTTTATCCCATGTCACATTAGAACCACCGTTAGAATCTACAAGTAGCTAGAACTTACATAGCGAGGCTTAGGGAATGGGCATGATCCATCTTGACGAAGAAAGGTGGCTCCTTTGTCGAAGAATCGTCATGGAATTTGCGTAGCAACGTTGATCGAGCCTCAATTTGGTGTAGCAAGCTTGCACCTTTCGATTCGGATCCGATTTGCATGCATAGTCTCTTGGAGTTGGAGATGGAGGCCATGATCACTTGGCATTTGGGCAGCACTTCGCGGCATGAGTGATTTGTGAGGGTTTAGGGTAGGCTTAGGGGTCTTTTTATAGAGATTAGGAGTAGTTTAGGCCGTAGGATAAACCCTAGGATAGATCTGAACCCTCAAAAATCGTCATAAGCCTCCAAAACAAGACCCAGGAGCCAAAACCAGAAGCAGGTGCACCAGGTCGTTGGTTCGACCGGGGGAGGGGGGGGTCGACCCCAGGTTCGACACCCATGTCGACCCCCTGGAGGGGGGGTCGACCCAGGGGTCGACACCCTATGTGTCTGGCGGGAATTTCCCGCCTTCTCTTTCTGGGCTGAATTTCAAATCTGTTTTCGGATTTGAATTTTCGTGAAACTTCGTTGGGCCTTAACTGGGTCATACGGGCTCCGATTTACGAAATTTCAGACTCTATTTCGCGTATTTTTCCGAGACGAACGCAATGGCTCAACCCGTTTATCCTGATTCAGATTTTATAATTTAATTCTGCCTTGATTCTTGTCTAAACACGTTGTTAAAATTCGGGTTGTTACATTCTCCCCTCCTTTAAGGATTTCGTCCCCGAAATCTCCAAGTTAGGAAGAATGCATCCTACCATCCGTCATCCATCTACTCAAAACATCATCCACAGGAAAACATTGTCCTTAAACGATTCCTAATGCCATATGAACATATGAAAAACGTGTGTGTATATGCCCCTTAGCTAATGCTAATGGTCAGGCCTGAATGATCTTTCTAATGCAAAATATGTTTAGTGCCATGAGTCCAACATGTATGCAAATAGTCCTAGTCATGTAAGTACTATATGCGTGCACAAACATTCATTCATATGCAACATCCGAATGATAATGCATTCAATTCCATCCATAAACAGGTATAAATACTCGTGCATATGCAATATGAAATGTGAGTGCGTCGATCTAGTATCTAATGTGTATTCGCGCATCCACGAGCAACCACTTGCAATCATTTGCAACCATATCAATCATAACATGTTTCAAACACATGTTTACATCCAAAGGATTCTACCTAAGGTTCTCACGATAGGATCGAGGAGATAAACAAGGTAAACTCCCTACGGGGTTTGCAACAGAAATAGGACCGAGAGGATATTCACCAAAAGATAACATGCGAGCAAGCTCTATAGGAAAAACCAGGGATCAAGGATACACTCTTTAAAAAGAGGTACGATGCGCGTGTCTAGCCTTACGTCTTCTAAGTCGCGTTTCCTTGAGCTTAATTCCTCGGTGCCTTGACCATCTTTTTAATTCCATGATTTCGTAGCTCCTTGATTCCTATTTCCAAGATATGAGTTAGAACTTATTTCATTGTCGCCTCTTATTCCACTTTCACTTATCCTTTTCCTAGTATACTTGGCTCAAACGTATCCACTTACTCATGCAAGCTCTCCAAAATTCACTAGGGAATTCTGGATCTCGTTTGCCGATGCCAATCCATGTTGCCAAGAATACTTACTAGGGTGATTCCCATAACTCATGCATAAGCGAAACGAACCATCCACCTTAGCGGCAAATTCTATTCGAACGGATTACCAACAACTGCATCCCGAGATTCTAGGTAACTAACCATGACAGAACCCAAAAGGTTACACAAGACTTCAAGGGTATCACCAAGGTGAGTCGAGAGTCTAACTACCCTCTTTCCAAAAACTGAGAATGGCACCCTTATTGGGTGACCACTTTATCCCTAGAATCCATCCGTAGCCGAGACATGTCATTCTCAAATCCAAACAAGTCATGAAGAAATGGACCAACTCTCCAACCAGATTTTTGGGACAAAAACTGGGATCCTCTACCATGCTAGTACTAAGGTGCAGAGACTCAACTATCCAAGCAGACTTAAATGATACGATGATCAAGACAAAGTCTGGACGGGATGATAGAAAAGAACGACTAAACCTTTACCAGAAACGGTACCATCTCTTTTAGGTACCCTAGAAATGGGAGCGTACCATTGCCCTCTCCGATGATCTTGTCCTTGTCCTCCTTGATGGACTAAGCCATACCAACAAGTTGCTTATCCTTAAGCTCGCGTCCTTTATCCTTACTCTTATTATCCTTCCTTGTACCACAGCAACAGGTCTCTCGAGAACCACCTCCTTCGTACGGAAAACACCTACGTGGCTAGACAAAGATTAGTCACAGTTAGAACTACTGTGACTACAGATGGAGGAAAGAAAGGAAAAGAGATTCAATCAAGGAATCAATGGATAGTGCTAACGGCTTTTGGGGAATAGCCTTTAAAAACTTTTCTTGAAAAAATGCTTCTTTGTAAACGGTTTTTCAAATAGTTTTCATAAGGTTTTAAAAACTTTTTGCCCAGTCTGGTAACCTTCTGTTCTGATACCAAATGTAACACCCCACCTCCGCTAGGGTCACTCACAAAGGGAATGCACTAGGTTTGGTGAAGCATTATCGAAGTAAACATACACAGAAATATTACAAGACAAAACATATATATATAAAACAGCGGAAGTAAAACAAATTTCATTTACCTTATAAAACAAGGTCTAAAACCTTTTACATCAGAATACATCAAAACCTGTCTTGCAATAATAAAGAAGCATAAAACCTTTTCATAAATTATTCCCCAAGTGAAATAGTAAAGTAGCCGTAGCCAAGAAAAGTCCAAGCCACACAAGATGATCTTCAACAGAAGAAGTCCGAACTAACAACAGCATTTCCTCCCTGAAACCTGGGGGGGAAACGGAAGACAAAGAGGCGAAAGAAAACGGGGTCAGTCATAAAGACTGGTAAGTCCTATCTACTTCCAGCATAAAAACAGGTAAAGGTAACATGACATGCATAAACTGAAAGTAAACATAAGGATGACAACAAGATAGATGAGCTAAACCAAGATAGCTGGATGAACTACTGTAGCAAGGTAAACTAAAGTATCATGATCAACTACGGTGTCAAGATAAATCAAGGTATCACGGCGTCAGGTTTCTATCAAGTATACTATCCCAATGTATCTATCATGTATAACATCCCACGGTATTTATCATGTATAATATCCCAAGGTATTTGTCATGTATATTTGCTCTGCACCTCTCGTACTAGTATCCCTACCCGCGTCATGTATTAACTATGAATGTCCCTTGCCCAATGTCATGTAATGGTCCATGTCAACTTAATATATAGCATATGTAGGTTTTCCCAACTCGTATGTTTCTTTCCATGTATTAGTTCAGTCCTTTGCCGTAGGCCGTACGGACTTTCCCATGTAAATCTATACCACCTCAACGTAGTACCGTTTTATCCTTGAAGTTGTTTTGGACTGCCACCCTTGATCTAGTTATGTTTTCTTACCATGAACTATCACGTGTTCACTTAGGATTTATGCCACCTAGGACCACTAGGGATTATGCTACCTAATGAACATTTCCGTGTCTTGGTTTGGGTTCAAGCCACCTAGGGCCACTAGGGATTATGCCACCCGTCAACCGCGCCCTTTATCCCGCGTAAGTATCGTGAATCGTTTTCCATGTCTAGACGCACATGTTCCTCAATGTGCCATCCGAGTTCCGTGCCAGGGCAAATCAAGAAATACGGAACTCGGTCGGGAGCTTTAAGTCGTCTGCTGATGCAGATATCAAGGTCTGTTTTTGTACCTGTGGCTATGGTCCCACGTGACCCCTCCCTCAACTACTGAAAGGCAATCCAAGAAAAATCATGTATGAGAACCACATCCCGGCCCCACTATAGCCCCACTTTCCTATGGGCCAACCTCACCCATGACTTGATAGCAAGAACATGGTCTGTTGGGGGTTCTCTGCCTTTCCGTTCGTACACAATTGACTAAAGATGGTAGGTAGTCAGCGACGCGCTATCCAGGGCAAAATCAAGTATCGTCGACTCCACGCTAATCCATCCCAGTCTTTAGGTCGCTCGCATAGCAACCAAGGCATACCCTTGGCTCTTCTACCGCAGACCTTAACCTCTGTGAGGCCGGGTTTCATGGACCATCTGCCACCTCACAGAGGGATACCAAGAGTACCCTCACGTCCCCCGAAGCTACCGCTTCGTCACCCAGTTCGTTGGAGCTTTTTATCCAAGTCAGATAAGTTGCTCATCCTCGTATACTAAGCGATGACCTACCGTATCAGGTTACTCATCTAATTATGAACTAGTCCCATGTCCTTGGCTAAGAATTATTACTTAGTTATCCTTAACTAAGGTTTACCACTTAGCTTCTTTTCCCGTTATCCATGTTAATCCCGGCTTTCCACCTAGTCCCCTGAACTAGGGTTTTGTCTAATGGATTAAGTATTTCCATTTACATTCATGACTTAACCTGCCTACGAATCATGTCAAGGTTTGGCTAAGTACTCAAGTCCAAGACCTAGCCCTACGAGTTGGTTAAGTATACCAAGAAGCTCATGACTTAACCCTATTCAATTATCAAGTCAAATTGGTTAAGTATTTGTTTGTCTTAACCCTGTCAGCTTATCGTGTTAGATTGGTTAAGCATAGATTATCTTAACCTCATCGAATTATCGAGTCAGATTGGTTAAGTATAGGTTAACTTAACCCCATCCACTAATCGTATTATAATGGTTAAGTATATTTAAACGGTCTCGTGACTTAACCCTATCAAGCTCTCATATTAGATTGGTTAAGTATGGTTGCTTAACCCCATCAAATCATCATGTATAATTGGTTAAGTATAAGTTACTTAACCTCATTGAATTACCAAGTTTAGATTGGTTAAGGGTTTAACTTAATCCCACCGAATTACTGTGTTTAGATTAGTTGAGTGTAGGTTACTTAACCCCATCTAATTACCGTGTTTGGATTAGTTAAGTCTAAGTTACTTAACCCCATCTAATTACCAAGTCGGATTAGTTAAGTGTAAATTACTTAACCCCATCCCCTAATTGTCTTGTTTGGTTAAGTGTCATTAAGAAATCAAGCCCGGTCCCACTTAACCTACCCATTCGTGTCATATCGGTTAAGTGTCATTAGTCAAATTTACTTAACCTTATCATGTGGCATTAATTTAATTAATGCACTCTCAACCTCTCACATTAGACCTCGTTGTGGTTACTAGTTAAGCCGGGCGGGTCCGGGTAGTTTTACACCACAACCTAGTCTAACCTCGGGTCTTAAGCGCGACATGACCAACTTCTCACATTGGATCCTATTGTTCGTAGCCACTAGTTAAGTCGGGCGGGTCCGGGTAGATTTATGCTACAAACTCAACCCAACCTCGAGTTGGCCACTTTCATGTTCGATCTAGTGTCTTATTACACTTACAACCCACCCATGTCTAGTTCAAGTTCCATGTTTTCCCCACGTGTCATGACCATATTTAAATGTATCATGAATGTCATGTTCTCATGTAAACCCCATGTCAAGTTTTTCATGTCATACCCACGTTTTTCCTAAGCTACCCAAACGTATTTCCAACCCAAGTGGAAGCGAGTCACATAGTAGGGTATTATGGCAACATATTGGCCACAAACATGCATAGTATCATAAGGGAATTTGGCCACAAACATGCATAGTATCATAAGGGAATTTGGCGCATAGTATCATAAGGGAATTTGGCCACAAACATGCATGATAACATAAGTGAATTTGGCCACAAACATGCATGATACATATGGGGTTTGGGTTCATTTACATGCATAAGCCCCAAAGTCAAGTCTTTGCCAATGTTTTCACAAGTCAAGTGGTTCCCAGAGGTTCGTGCTAACATTTCATAGATAAAGATTCAAACTTGCAAGATATACTAGGTTAAACATAACATGAATGGCATGATTAAGTCGCTACAACTTAGCCCAAGGTCATAGATCATAGAAAAGGGGCAAATTTAGGTTCACATAAGCTAGCATACTTATGTTTCATCGCATTTTATCCCATGTCACATTAGAACCACCGTTAGAATCTACAAGTAGCTAGAACTTACATAGCGAGGCTTAGGGAATGGGCATGATCCATCTTGACGAAGAAAGGTGGCTCCTTTGTCGAAGAATCGTCATGGAATTTGCGTAGCAACGTTGATCGAGCCTCGATTTGGTGTAGCAAGCTTGCACCTTTCGATTCGGATCCGATTTGCATGCATAGTCTCTTGGAGTTGGAGATGGAGGCCATGATCACTTGGCATTTGGGCAGCACTTCGTGGCATGAGTGATTTGTGAGGGTTTAGGGTAGGCTTAGGGATCTTTTTACAGAGATTAGGAGTAGTTTAGGCCGTAGGATAAACCCTAGGATAGATCTGAACCCTCAAAAATCGTCACAAGCCTCCAAAACAAGACCCAGGAGCCAAAACCAGAAGCAGGTGCACCAGGTCGCTGGTTCGACCGGGGGGGGGGGGGGGGGGGAGGTCGACCCAGGGGTCGACACCCATGTCGACCCCAGGGTCGACACCCATGTCGACCCCCTGGAGGGGGGGACGACCCAGGGGTCGACACCCTGTGTGTCTGGCGGGAATTTCCCGCCTTCTCTTTCTGGGCTGAATTTCAAATCTGTTTTCGGATTTGAATTTTCGTGAAACTTCGTTGGGCCTTAACTGGGTCATTCGGACTCCGATTTACGAAATTTCGGACTCTATTTCGCGTATTTTTCCGAGACGAACGCAAGGCGCAACCCGTTTATCCTGATTCAGATTTTATAATTTAATTCTGCCACGATTCTTGTCCTAACACGTTGTTAAAATTCGGGTTGTTACATTAACTCATTCGTGTAATATTTAAAAGTAAATTATCCATTTGTAAATATTCCTTTAAAAGCTTGCATTCATATTGTAAATTTTTTCGAATCTTGCATTTTGTAAATATTTTTTGCATTTAACTTTTGGATTTCGTGGGTAGTATCCGCTGAAAACCCTCACGAGACAACACTCGTACTACTGGGGACACCCAGAGGTTTAACGGCTTGTTGCATACGCTCAATGCAATCGTGCTCCCTACGAAAATGGGTTTAGCTTAGTCTTTACTTTATTCGAGGACGAATAAAAAGATAAGTGTGGGGGTATTTGATGTGCATGTAAAAATGCACATTTATATTCACATATTTATTCTCGTTTAGTACTAATAAATGTCATATATGGGTATTTTATCACGTTTGAATAATAATTGAATTGATTTCAAAACATCATGCATTTATCATCACATAGGGGGAAAATGATCATTTTTGTGCTTATATTATTTTGAGAATGTTTACTTGGACATTTTTATATTTTTATAGAAATTAGATGCATGCAGAAAAGGACTTCATAAAGATATATATGCTTACAAAGAAAAAAAAGGGAAAGAAATCAATGGAGAGGGAATCAATTCAAAAGGAGGAAATCAATGCCTTGCCAAAAAAATGATGAAAGGGAAATCAATCAATGAAGAGGAAATCAATTCAAATAGAGAATTAATGGAGGATCCTATTCACTCTCCTTCCTTCTTTAGTGAAGACACAAAATTTTGGCTTCATGAACCACTATTGCTAAAAGACAAAATGCAGCTTAAAGCGGGGGCATTCTGGGTAGCACGCAAAAAGTTAATTTAAGGTTTTCCTTGATGTATAAATAACCCATGTATGATAATGTAAGGAGGATCTTGGATTTTGAGTTTAGAGTGAGGCTGAAATCAAAACCTCTCTTTTTCTGCCATTGCTTCTTAGCTATTTCTTTTTTGTAATCTGTCGCTTTAATGCAATATTAATTTGTGTTTTTCATTTACATGTTATTATCTCTTCTACAAGTAGAATAGTTTTTTATCTTTATTTGCTCTTTATTTTGTTCTCTTTTATAATGAAATATCTTTATGCTATCATTGAATCCATTATGAGTAGCTAAACCCCTTCAATTTAGGGGTAGTAAAGCTCTCATGATTCATGAAAAATTAACATAAGAATTTCATATTTCTAACTCTCTTATTTGAGCTTAATCTAAAATTGGATATAGATAAAGTAAAGATTTTATATGGTGAAAATTGATAGCACATGTTGGTTGATTATTCCCAAATGTGTTATACTCATATCATTAATAGAATCATACTTTATCACAATCTAATTCATTTTAGAAAAAGTAGTGACATTAAAAGTGAAACCATCCTTGATGTTCTATGTAGTTAGTGAATATTAACATATAGTACATACTCATAATATTTCATTTTTATTAGAACTATTATTTTCTATGTGATAATTATGGCTTTATGTATGTAATGAAAATTGATGATTTATGTAGCTTGAATTTTCTAGCGTATAAATCATGCTTCTATAAATACAACACTTAATGTGCTAGTTATTAAAGAGAGTTAGAGTCATTTTTTTATGTTAATTAGATTGATGTTGATAGCGAATCTACTCCTAAATTGTCTCTTAGTCTCATATTTGTATTCATTTTAACATTGTTAGCTTCCTTTTAATTTATAATCAACAATTTCACAGTTTGGTTTAATTTGATTGAATAGAATTTAAAATTATTCTTTCCTTGAGGATCGACTCGTATTCGTTAACATACTAACAATTGTACGCCGTGCGCTTGCGGTTTATTTCAATATTCGCGACGATTTTCTAATTCATAGAATATTCGTCGTCGAACAACTAACTAATCCCCATAGAGAAAAATGATCCCTTTTTAATTGATACCTATCTTTACATAAAGTATACACTACACCAAAACTTGTTATTCCTAACACATATGTCCTACCAATAATTTCAATAACACTTTTTCAAAGTTTTTTTTTAGAAACTTGGTACTTCATATTTATGTTATGATTTTATATCCTTAGTAGTACAACTCAAAACTAAGTGACAGACTGCTCACCCTGAAAAAACTCACTCGTACTGAGGTACTGTACCTTCAAAAGATATAAAATCTAAAGACAAAATATAAGCCTAATATAAGACCAATTTAGAAGCATACTAAAAGACCCACAAAGACAAATAAATCTCACTGGAGCGTGTGCTCTTCCCTAAGACCCAGAAGAAGCACCCTAACTAGAAAGAGATAACAACTCCAATTTCTTCGATTTTTTCATCTTTTTCCTGCCCTTTATTTTATTAACCATGGAATTCCAAGCAGGATTTTCAGTTACTCCTGAGTCAATAGCCGCCTAAATTCAAATGTCTCCTCATCTGATCTTTTTCAAAGTTACAAATAACATGTGAGCAACGAAACAACCCAATTTGTAACACTTATAAGTGTTGGCTAATTACAAATCATTAGCACTTGTAAGTGTTGCAATTGTGTTATCTTGTAACACTTATAATTTTTGGCAAAATTTTGTTTAGTGTCATTTATAAGTGCCATGGAAGTTAACTATCATGACAATTATAAGTGTTACCATCATCAATATAGCAATGCTTGTAAGCATTGCAAATCCAACAATTGGTAATACTTATCTGTTTTACCAATCTAAAATCACATAGTTTCACGCATTATTAATATTAAAATAATTAAAAAAACCGTAGTATGACATAAGTAATGATTTTTATATTATGTACAAATTCATCATATTAATTCAATGAAAAGTTTAAAATGAACCTCAAACATAGTATGAACAATGACCTTCACACCTCAAATACCACAATCTAATATTTGGATAATAAAATATAGATTACAAACTTTCTGCTATAAAAGTATAATAATAGCATAAAATTCATTCTTACAAGTGATATATAGAATTCAACATTCCTACTTTTTATCCACTTCTGCATTCAACGCCTATTCTTTTTGATTGATAACCATCATTACATAAATTATACACTACACCAAAACTGGCAAATACCCAACATTTGTAAGTCTTACCAATAGTTTCAATAACACTTTTCTGAAGTTACCAATGAGATGTGAGCAATGAAACAACCAAATTTGTAACACTTAGCGTTAGCCAATTACATATCACTAGCACTTATAAGTGTTGCAACTATGTTGTCTTGTAACATTTATAATTGTTGGTAATTTTTGTTTAGTGCCATTTATGTGCCATGGATGATAACTATCATTACACTTCAGTGTTACAATCATCAATGTAGCAATGCTTGTAAGCATCGCAAATCCAGCAATTGGTAATACTTACCTGCTTTACCAATCTAAAATCACATAGTTTCACACACTATTAATATTAAAATTATTGAAACAATAGCAGTATGACATAAGTAATGATTTTTATATCAAGCACAATTCATCATATTAATTCAATGAAAATTTTAAAATACACCATAAACGAAGTATGAATGATGACCATACCACAATCTCATATTTAGATAATACACAAATATAGATTACCAACTTTCTGCTATAAAAGTACAACAATAACATAATAACATAAAACACATTCTTATAAGTGATATATAGGATTCAACATTCCTACTTTCTATCCACTTCTGCATTCAACGCCTACTCTTTCTCTGAAATCTGGAATCTATGTTGATCCAATTGTGCCTTATATGTTAGAGTACTGACGCTTCCTTTCCCTCTGGCAAGTAAGTCATTTAGGCTCTTGCACTATGTAGTACCTACCTAACAGCTCAAGCATTTGCTCTTAATGCAGCAGCAGCTCCCTTTGACACTATCTAGGTAGCTATATTTGTCCTATCCTAAACTGCAGCAATATTTATTTTCTGACTGATCCATTAGGTCTGTTTCATTCTCCCTCGTTTGTTTGGCAGTATGTAGCTGAAGAGTAGAATGCCCCAAAGCTCCATTAGGCCACCCAGTATGCACACAATCTTACAACTCACTCACCATGTAGCTCTTACGTTTGCACGTATCTAGTCCAACTTCAAAGTCTTCACCTTTACTCCTCCGGTTCTTGCACCCACACAGCATGTAACCACTTTTGATCTATGTTGTTTTGGACATCGCAAAATGTTGTAGCATGCACGCAAAAATTGTATTGTAGGTATATCTGCAGTTTTAAGATACACTGAGATATATATGCAATATGTTGTGAGATTTTTCCAGATATGTCTGCACTTATTCACAATAATTACATACATTTCAGCAATGTATTTTCCTTTATACAATACACTATGTAATAGTTGCTAATAAGTCAGCAATTGTTCAAAATAATTGCAGATATTTCAACAACTTATTTTCTCTTTTCTGTATCAACAATATACTATGCGATTTTTGCTGATATGTCTGCACTTTTTTACAATAAATGCAAACATTTTGGCAACTTTTTTTTATTTTTCAGAAACCTTCCCGCTAATATGTACAATTTTTATTTTATTTTTCATATTTAGTAGCGCAAAAAATCACAAAAAAATGTTGTTATAGTAAAATTAGGACCCGCTTTACAACCAAACTTATGCCCAATTTGGATCGACTTATATAAGTCACTTTTTTGACTTTTCGAATGAACTAGTTTTTTGTTTCGAAAAGTCAAAAAGCGACTTATTTTAGTCGACCCTAATGAGCCATTAAAGGAGGATCTACTTTACATTACGTTTTATTTTAAGGATATCTCCCTAATTTTTACAATATAAAACTCTCTGAGGAAGAATTAATAAGTCAACGTTAATATGAATCAAACTCAGGTGTTGATTTTATTTTAAAGATGAACTATTACAATTAGGACATAAAATGTAATACTCCATAGCCAAAGCTATATTAGTTCGATTGAAAAACGCTTTCTTAAAGAGTTAAATTGAGATCAGCAACTCACCTATGCTAACTAATTCCCATAAAGAAAAGCAATCCTTTTTAATTGATACCCATCTTTACATAAATTATACACCACCGAAACTTGCAATTCCTAACACATATAAGTATTACCAATAATTTAAATAACAAGTTTTTTTTTTTTTTTTAGAAACTTAGTACTTAATTTTATATTTATATTATGATTTTACATCCTTAGTAGTAAAACTCAAAACATGTGACAAACTACTCACTCTAGATAAACTCACTCGTACTGAGACACTCCGTCCAAAGATATAGAATCTAAAGACAGAATATAAGCCTGATATAAGACCAATCTAGAAGCATGCTAAAAGACCCATAAAGACAAATAAATCTCAATGGAGCATGCGCTCTTCCCTAAGATCCAGAAGAAACACCCTAACCAGAAAGAGATAACGACTCCAATTTCTTGGAATTCTTCGTCATTTTCTTTTTCCCGTCCTTTATTTTATTAATCGTGGAATTCCAAGTAGGATTTCAATTATTCCTGAGTCAGTAGCCGCCTGAAATTCTAAAGTCTCCTCATCAGATCTTTTTCAAAAGTTACCAACGACATATGAGCAATGAAACAACCAAGTTTGTAACACTTACAAGTGTTGGCCCATTACATACCACTAGCACTTACAATTGTTGCAACCGTGTTATCTTGTAACACTTATAATTGCTGGCAAAATTTTGTTTAGTGTCATTTATAAGTGCCTTGGAAGATAACTATCATGACACTGTGTTACAATCATCAACATAGCAATGCTCGTACGCATTGAAAATCCAGCTATTGGTAATACTTATCTGTTTTACCAACCTGAAATCACATGGTTGCACGCACTATTAATATTAAAATTATTAAAACAATAGCAGTATGACATAAGTAAAGATTTTTATATCAAGCACAATTCATCATATTAATTCAATGAGAAGTTTAAAATGCACCTCAACGTAGTAGGAACAATCTCCACATCTCAAAAACCAATCTCATATTCAGATAATACATAATCATAGATTACGAACTTTCTGCTATAAAAGTACAACAATAACATAATATAAAATAATTATTCATTCTTACAAGTGATATATAGAACTCAGCATTCCTACTTTCTATCCACTTCTGCATTCAACACCTACTCTTTCTCTGAAATCTGGAACCTATGCTTATCCGATTGTGCCTTATATGTTAGCAGCAGCTCAAGCATTTGCTCTTAATGCAGCAGCAGCTCTCTTTAACACTTTCTAGGTAGCTAAATTTGCCTTAACCTAAACTGCAGCAATATCTATTTTTTGACTAATCCATTAGGTCTGTTTCATTCTTCATGTTTGTTAGGCAGTATGTAGCTGAAGAGTAGAATGCCCCAAAGCTCCATTAGGCCACCCAGTATGCACACAATCTTAAAACTTACTCACTATGTAGCTCTTTCCTTTGCAGGTATCTAGTCCAGCTTCAAAGTCTTCACCTTTACTCCTCCAGTTCTTGCACCCACACAGCATGTAACCGCTTTTGATCTATGTTGTTTTGGACATCGCCAAATTTTGTAGCACGCACGCAAAATTCTTCCGTGCTCTGCAGTTCCAACTACATAAGCCAACAAGCAGTTTTTCGCTGAAAGTAAAGGCAAACCAATACATGTTATCACGAATTAATATTATTTACTGCCTAAAATTTAATTTAAGCAAATAACAGATACCACGAATATAGCTCAAAAAGTTTAATGTTTTAATGGTTAAAGAGTTACATCTCTCTACTGAATGTTTGAATTTTAGCAAGGAAAGATAATATTATGAAAACCTAATAGACATCAATCTGTCGAGCTCACATAAATATCAAGATATTGCCTTGATATAAAATTGTTCATTAGTCAGGCAGTTCATATATGGAATCAAAATACTGAAATCGCAACGACTAATCACTAAATTTTTAAAACTATTACAATTATATATGCACGCCAATATATGAATTGAAGAATATATTTTTCCTCATGCGAGTCCAATTGTCCAGACATTGCAAGTGATAACATCAAATTTTTCTTTTTTAAATATTCATTGTTAAAACATACTCGAATTTGACTATGAATAACTTTGTCTGAATGCATTTCCATTCATAAATGAAAGACATAATAGGGAATTAATCAAGTCGGAAAGGATCTTTGTTGACATAACATTGAGTTTCTACATATTATTTTGTTAGACCATATTAGAGAAAAATACAGTTAAACAGTGTGAAGTTCAAATGATTTTTCATCAAAATTTCTTCATCTTCTTTCTACATAAGGAAAAGTAATTAACTCATCAACATTAAGTAAGAAAATAACTATATATGGCTTGACTGATTGATGTATGCAAGAATATAACTATTTATGGCCTACATGATTCAACGGATTAGGCAAAAGTCTCACGATAGAATCACATTCATGAGATTAGAAAACCAAACGATACTTATTTAGAAAACCGAGCGATGCTCTGTTCTAAAACCGAGCGACGCTCGGTTTTTATACCTAAGCTAAGATCGGATTTTTTAACTAAGCTATAAGATATAAAACTGAGCTACGCTCAATTTTCTAATCGAGCTAAGCTCATTTTCATAACTGAGCGAGCCTCGGTTAGAGAATCGAGCTAAGCTCAGTTATAACACTAAGAAAAAGTTCAGTTAATTTAATTAGTCAAATATTAATAAGTATTTGTTAAGAAGTATTACAGTATATTTTAGTCTATTAAAATATCAAAATTTATGAACTATATATGCTGCTTAAATTCTATTTTAGGGAAAATAATGTTAAAAAATTGGTAAAGAAGATTTTCACCAATTATCACACAAGAAGTAATTGGAAGCATTGCTCATAAATATGTTTAATATCGACGTCATCAGCTGGTAATATAATATTGATTCATATATAATTTCGTACATTTTTATGTTTCATATATTAAGATTAAAATATGCTAAAAACCATCGTATATAACTACATTAACAATCAGTCATGGCTCAGGCATTTTGCTCAAGAGATTTCTGTATGAAGTTATCGGTCATGTATAAGGAATCAGTTTATGATTGTTAAGATATTATCCAAAATTAGAAACAAGAATACTTTGTAAGCAATACAGCTACAGCAATACACACCGTCAATAACTAACCCTATTTCAAACCCAATCAATTTTTTTTTTTCAAGAAAGAAGCACATTATATTAATTTATGCACACTTCACAATTTACATAAACAAAGAGCATTAATCAAAAGCATTGCATCTTTTATATCTCAAAACGCATTTCCAACAAACAATCACGATAAAAGCTATGGCCATTGATTTCCATACAGAAAACATATGGATCATTGATGCCTACATGCAATGCCTTTTGGTTTTTTATTTTCATCCATGGATTAAAAAAAATGAAACAATATAAAACTGAAATCGTAATGACAGCCAAATGTCATATTCCTATTATATTCCGTAATAAAACATACGGATCATTGATGCCTATGTTTGAATGGTTAGTAAATGAGAAAAGTAATGCAAACAAAATAACGATAATAGTAAATAGTCGGAAAACTTACAGGTATAAGGATACATGTTCTTTTATTGACAATAGTGCATGGGAGTGGCACATGGACAACTACCTGACAGCATATATTAATAATAAATAACTTTATAGTAAATGTGGAAGATTGTTGAAGAGACAACAACTTGAAAGTGAACGGTAAAGTTGCAGCAGCTAAAGTCTCTCATCATTTTTGTCCATTAAACACAATTCAATTTCAAATTTGGACTTCTAAGCTATATTCTCATTTTAGAAGTTAGATTTGGTAGGTCTGAAAGGTAATAGTACGGGCCGTTTGATTATGGAGACGTAACAAAATAAGTAACAAAGAAATGTTTGTCATTCAATTTCATGGGCACATCTAGCATTTAACACAATATTTTAAAGCACAAAAAAGCACTATTTTTATTTACCTGCTATAATTTAATATGCTACCCCCATTTATATGCTCTACATGAAAGTTATTTAGATCAGTCCTTTTATTGTATATGTAAAATACTTCTAAAAGAAAATAACATAACAAGTAGCTTTTTATGCTATAATTTGATGTGCTACTAGCATTTCTATGGAATGAAAGTTTAAATTTGGTAGAATTTGAAGGTAATCAGATTGATATTTTAGTTAGATAAAGAAGATATAGAATATAATAATATATAAAGTAACATTCTCCAGTTAATGGTGTTGAGACATTTTGCACTTAACACCAATTTTTAAGTGCTTGATTAAAGACAATACAGCCACTTGATACACCAGTTAATTCCATTCAATTTCAACATGCTATAATTTATTCACCAATGAACTTCTCTATTTGATAAAAATAGGACATTACCGCCTTTTATATGGAATCCACTTTACTGCACTGATTGAATTCTAAAGTAGGAAAGTTATATAAACATGTAATTGGCTTCTTAGAAAAAACAAAAAAGTAACAGTTTACCATTCTTTAAAAACATTTTTTAGCAAAATGTAACTTCTCAATCAGTTTCTAAAATTTATAACTCAAACTAGACTGGTAAACCCTACTCAAAAGGATGTACAATGTACAAGCACAATAAGCAAAGCATACAAAAATCAGAAAAGCATTTAGCAGAACAAACCTATGAACGTGGAAAGTAGGAGGAAGAAATAACAATTATCTGCACATCTGAAATGCTGCGACACTTTCAGATGTTGTGCAGACAAAGATCTTATATATGAATGAAAAACCTTTTTAGCTCTGAAAAAAGTCCTAGTATTCAATGTTTATGGATCGTCAATGTCGATCAGATATTGTTTAAAACCTCAAAATTTAAGATGCTGAACTCAATAAAATTCATGCCATTACGTTTTCGGTCTATATTTGGGAATTATATCTTAATCAAGGCCACACTAAGCTACATTTAAAAAGAAAAGTAACTTATTGAAAACTAGGAGATTAACCAAAAAACCGAGCAGTCTTTGTTTTTTCTACTATAAGTGCTATATTAGGAATTTAAGATTGTTGGTGCTCGATGATCTTGGAGGTGGAACCTTGGCGCAACGGTAAAGTCACATGGCTAGTGGCCTGGGCACCCAGGTTCGAATCCGGAAACAGCATCTTCACAGTGCGAGGGAAAGACTGCGTACTATCGACCTCCCCAGAGCCCAGTATCGTACAGAAAGCCTCGTGCACTGGGTTCCACTGGTGCTCGATGATCTTGAATTATTATATTACATAGCTAGTTGCCTACTTGATTAGTACACATGTGTAGCTCATTCTGCAGGACAGATATTGGGACATGGGAAATAACAACCACAAAAACCAAACATTGAACTACTAATCTACTAATGATTCTCATTTTAAGTTTAACTTAATTATCCAAACATCTGATTGATATGCAAACAGAATAGATCAAGTCATACTCAACTTTGAAAAAAAAACTGAAAAAATCATTACGAAAAATAGAGATAAAAAGCACAGTTTTCTCAATTTAAAGGATTCTGAATAAAAAGAGGTTTCTGAATTAAAAGCGAAAAAAGTGAAGAAAATATTTTCTCTATTCAAAACAACAAATAAACCATATTCAAAACCTCGTATTATTACATGCACAACATAATTTCCATTTTATATTGAATTTTGTGTAAGAGAACAAAGTAACTTTGAGAATAATTGTACAGAAAAAATGAAGCCAGAATTTATACTACGAATTTGCATGTTTCAGTGGAAAACAAGTTAAATGAAGGATAAAGCAAAAAAATATAACTGTAATTCCGGAGGGATGACGGAGACACAAACTACAACTTAGTGCATACATAACGGCATGGAGACCAAATTTTAGCAATTACAACGGTGAATCGATTATCAAACAAATAAATTTAGAACTAACACCACTGTCCTATGAGCAATAAGAACATCAATTGAGAGGAAATAGAAATCAAACCTGATGCTGCTTGGGGGTATGAAGCACGAATCCAAAAAATCTCAAGATCCATCATTTTCTAGTGATGTGCCACGTAGTGTGTTGAGCTGTCCCTTAATATCTCCTTGTCTGCGCCTGGATATGCTATCGATGTCGTTGGAGGTGCCGGCCAAGGTTATTACGACGCCAAGTCGAGCCACTACCGTCTAGAAGACTAGTCGACAAGTCGTCTGACTAGTCGTGACTAGTCGACAAGTCTTTTATATACATATATTTATTAGACTTAAATATATAATATAATTAGATATAAAGATAACATAATAATAGGTTCAAATTCAACAAATATCCATAATAGGCTTAACATAATAATACCCATTTCAACCACTGCGATATAATTAAAATTTAAAAACAAATCAGTTAATTATTTAATTAGGTTATAAACTTTTATCATTTAATTAAAAAAAATCCAGTCACTTAAAAACAAATCAATTAAGCCTAGGGTTAATTCTTATTAACAAATCAATTAATTGAAAATCGATCGAATCTTCTGAAATAAGTTTACGATGGAAAAAAAAAACAAATTATAACATTCCTGGGGCTGGCGGCGGAGGGTGGAGGGAGGAGGAGCAGCGGCAATGCACAAGTCGAGGGTTAGGTTTTTTTTTTTAATTGATGCTCGATTTAATGATCGATGCATTAATCGAGCAGGAAAATGGATGTCGAGTGAGCTCAATTAGGGTTTCTGGGCTCGAATTAGGGTTCTGGGCTCGAATTAGGGCTCGAATTGGCCCACCGTCGTCGAAATGCACAAGACGAGAGTCGTCGAATTCCTCAGAGCGACTTGTCGACTTGTCGACGACTAGTCGTCGACGTGATAACACTGGTGCCGGCAGATGCTGTCGATGTCGCTATACATAGAGAGAAAAGAGAAATACTACTTTGGAAATAAAGGGATAGGCAGCCTAGGAAGGGATAAGTGTGAGATAATTAAAGATGCACAAAATCACAAAGGTAACTATAAATGAGCTATTTGCGAGCTGGTAATTTATTATAACATTTAATTGGGTTGGGAATCAGAACACATTACAAACTTTATACAAGAAACCATTCATATTTTATATATCCTTACACTTTTTTAGAATTTATAACATTTATAAGTGTTAGATACGGAAAAAATGTAAATGTTGCTAAATCATTGATTTGGTGTAGTGTTAGTAAGTAATCCAAGTGATTGTTACGTGGACGCATCCCAATTGAACTCAACTTGACCTAAAATATAACAATATGTAAATGAGAATTGAGTATGAAAAGAACATTGGTCATGTACATCAAAGCAAGAGCTTGGAACACATACGACATCAAACTCGGTTCATAGATATAAAGGTCGAACTAATTTCACTAGTATAAAAGAAACATTGTTTAACATATCCATCTTTGGAAAGTAAATATTTCAAAATACAATAAACATTGTTTAACATATCCTTAGCCTCCAAATCACGTTTAGCTCAATATTTAAACATTTTTTTTTCATGGTGCACTAAACACATCGGTAATGAACTACAAATACACACAAAAGACGTATTTAATAACAACCACTAAGTGTCAAGTTTCTACATTCTCCGTGTATCCGCTGCTCGTATGTGCTCCACTGTATCTATCGGGGCCAACGGTGGAAGTCTCCTATGCCGGGATCCCGTTTGAACATCCTCATCGTCACCCATCAAGCATATAACATGATATTACCAAGCACATGTTGTAACAAAAGGAATCTCTAATGTTATGTGCTAAAAAACCATATATATGTCACGATCAATTTTAAATATCCAACCGTGTGGTGTGGGACTATTATTCAATTCATTCAACACACATACTTCATTGCAATGCGAGTCACACCTAAGTACCTAACGATCTCCAACTTGACGAGCATTGCTCAAGTCGGCTTAGAGTTACACCGGAGTTCTCTTCGCAGTTTGTCAGGCTTTCACCCTGAGTTTTCGTAAGCAGTTTAGGCGGGCTACTTACTACCGTATCTCTACCTTGACGAGCATCCCTTGCTCAAGTCCCTTTGGAACCATCCTTTGGTCACGCTGCACATACTAGTCTCCTTGAACCATGGAGCTTTGATACCATGTTGAATTTCGGCATTCCATGCATACTCGCTTCACCATGTCTACCAGGGTCAACGGTCGATCGACGTCCCGAATGAACATCCACCATCGCCACCCATGGAGCATATAACCTAGTATTGGCAAACACATATTGTAACAAAAGAAATCTCAAATGTTACGTGCCACCAATATCATATACATGTCATGATCTCTTTCCAATATCCTACGGTATAGGACTATTATTCAATTTGATCCACGTACCCACTCCATTTCAACGCGAGCCACATCTAACGCTAAGTGACTGCTATAGACTAGTTTTTGCTAAAAGCTTGCATTTTGCAGCAAATAAGAAAACATGCATGGTATTATCTATTTTACAACAAAGGCACAAACCTGGGATATCTTAATTTGCACAATCTGTTAATATAAACTTACATAATTTGAATACCACTAGTTATACCAGAAAACAATGATTCTAGGTTGTACCTTCCCACCTAAACACATGACGACCTCTACAGTTAAAATTAAAAATTATAGTGCTTGATAAAGCGTACTGATTTGTACATCTCCTTAATTCTCTGTATTACCACCATTCAGCTTAAAACTCTCAAGATATTTTGCATTGAATTTAAAATTTAACACCATATTTTAGAAAAAGCCTAAGCTTTATCTTTATTAACTGTTCAAATCTCTTTAATGTCACACTTTTTTGCTGTCAACGTGAATTATCAAAACTACCTCTTTATAACTATAAAATGGTGGGGAAACCGACCGTTTGATTATAAAATTTAAAAGAAATTTATTTATTGTATTTTTAATTTAATCAACTAAAACATGGTTGATTTAAGAATTTGTTGCACTTTTAAAATTTGTTGCATCTTCTAATAAATTTATTTAGATCAATCAAAGGATATTGTACTAGAAATACGATATTAACGGTAGATCTGAAGTAGATTTAAAATGTAATTGGTATTTTAGTAAAATCTTAAGCATTAGAATTTGAGCCGTTAAAAACATCGGAGAAAACAATTCCAAGAAGGTAGGTGTTTTTTCAGCTTCACAAAAAATTATTTTGACCAAATAACAGTAAGCCAACCTCTATAACAGTAAGTTTGATTATTTTGGCCAAGTGACAATAAGCAAAACTCTCCAACGATCGGTTTGATTGACGAATTTCAATATCCCTTCAAAGATTCTAACGGTTAAACTTCTTTATAGTTTTAAGATATTACTTTATGCTTAAAAAAAGGATTCATCGGTTAAACTTCTTTGCAAAAAATGTCTTAATTCTTAAAAATAAAATCTCACAAATAAACAAAATTTACAAATTCATTGTCTATTGATTAGTTGTATAAATAAAAATTCAAACTAACAAAACATATTAGATGTTGTAACTTAGAAATAAAAATTTACATTAAATACACATGATTTCAACATAAAAACATGGTTAAATATTTGTGCAAATTTTTTTACCGAATATGTTAATCATATATAATTTTAGAAAAACAATTCACGCATGACGTTTTCGTCACACGCAAAGCGCTTGTCGTAACGTTCATAATAACAAATGACTTTTTACGACCGTCAATTCAATATCCAAAAGTACAAAAAAAATCTGCTTTCTTATTAATTCTGAAAGTTCTTCATTCTTTCCTTGATTGTCTCTAGATATTTAATTAAAATCTTCAATATTTATTCATTATTGTAATCATAACAATATATATGACGGTTTCCTCTTTTATTTTTTTACATTTAAATACCAACATTTAATAAATTTTATACTGTAAATATTTATTTCAGGTTTTGTAATACTATTTGACGATTAAATACATATTTAAAAAGTAACTAGGTGATATTATGTTAAAACCATCCAAATAAACAACAAATAACAAATATTTGTTAACTAATCTAATAAATTTTGAAAAATGGAAATTCAACATGTGTATCACATTTATATTGTCAAAATAGTAAAGCTAATTTTTATCTCATGTCCGCATAGTTTAAAAATTCGACAATTATATATAAATTATTACAATGTTGTCATTTTACCTGTAAATATCAACATTCAATAATTATTTGTCGACTTCTCCTAAATTTTTTTATATTGCTTTACATTCATGTTTATCAACTGGTTTTAAATTTAAACATTCTAATAAATCTAATTAATAAATATCTATCTATTTTTTTAGCTAATAAAACATAAAAACGACAATTCATTAAGTGTACACATTCAAATGGACAAAAATGGTTAATTCAATTTTTCATTCAAGTCCACATAATTAAAAAATATAAATAGTTATTTCTAATTATCTTATATCGTTATATGCAAGATTTTCAAAATGAGATTCAAATCGTAAAATTCAAACTATGAATCGAAACCGGATTTAAATCGTAAATTGTAGATTCAAAAAACATATTTTTTTTTTAAATTTGCACACACGTTGAAATAAGTTTTGATGTTTAAGCTTCGACATCTAAACTTAAAACATCATTTTCTCTTGTTCCAATTTTAATCTATTTTAAAATAATTAAAAATTGAAATTGTAGACCCAAATAAGTATATGGAATATATTAATTTGGATTGAATGATATATCTAAAGTGTGGTATTAGCTTGGTTTGAATCGCAATATAAATCGAATCGTAAAGAGAGAGAGATTTGATTTAAAATGGCATTCAAATCATAGGATTTAATTTTTTTTGACAAAAATGATTATACGTTCAAGTTCATAAACTTTCTTTGTATTCATTTTTTCTATTTTATGTTCTAATTTTATTACATATAAAAAATATATGCAATACTTGCTTTGTAAAAATGGTATATCACTAAAAAGTAAAAACATATATAGTGTTTTTCTTTCTAAAATTGGTACGTAAAGTGGATTCGGGCATTAACAAAATTTATTATAAATAAATGATAAGGGTTAATAATATTGGAAAATAAATAAATTCAGTTATTATTTTTTATAAAAAAGTGAAATTTCTATTATTTAAATTCATAATTTCCGTTAACCAATAGGCAAAAAGTTTCCTACTTTTTGATTGAAAATATTTTTCTTTTGTATTTCATTGCCTTTCTGAGGTAAATGTTAAATATATTTAAAAGGTTCTATTACAAATTAAAATTACTATGTTACGAAGAAACATATTAAATATATTTTTTACATAACTAAAATGACAACATGATCCATATCCTTTCATATCTTATTTTCATTAAATACTTTTTAGTTATTAAGAAAATATTTTGTTTATCTCTTTGATAATATCATATACTTATTTTCAAAATATGTGCTATAAAAAAATTAATGCATAAAAATATATTGATTCGCTATAGTTTAATATTTAAGTATTTTCGTTGTTATCTCAAGTAACATTTTAAATTCAATCAGTACATATTTTTCTTTCAGTAAAATACACCAAAAACTAAATGTCAGCTTCAAATTGATATGCATGAATATTTGTCTATATTTTATAAAAACATCGATTTCAAAATTAATTAATAGTACTAATATTCATTTTTTCCATTCTATAATGGATCCATAATCCATGTTTCAGTGTTTTCGGTTTATTGGAGATTTTATTTGTGGATTTAAACTCTTATCAGAGTTTGGTGACTTTATGAATCCACGATTTAGTGTTTTTAGCGAATTTGTGGTACGTGATTTTGTGTAGTGACTATCAGACATCTAGACATATAATGTGTTGTACCGGATGTAAATGTGTACGTATGTATATCTATGTCTGTTGTTCTGCATTCTGTGTTTGATATTATATCGTGCATCATTCTGAATTGATCTTGAAGCCACCGTAGTAGCGTATTGAGTAAGGATAAAATATTTCAAAAAAAACTCGACATGTTTAATACTTATTTTATACAATATTATTGATGGTCGCTCCTATTACGCCCCATTCTCCGTATCAGCAGACAGTATTACTAGTTGATACTCTTTGCTAATATGGATCTAGGGGCGGGATGTCGCATATTTTCTTAAAAGATATTGAATCTTGTGAAATAATAAGTCAATATGTAACCTCCTTTACCAAAAATTCTGAAAAATAATAAATCAATATGAAACTCATTTTTATCAAAAAAACAATAATATTGTTTTTATTCAAATGTAAAAATACGCTATATAAAAATGATAAAAAAAATTGTTCAAATATAAAAATTACTTAGAAATAATGTAAATTCAATTTATCTCATTTATCCCAACATTTTCATCATAAATTGCATAACAAAATATATTCTAAATATATTCAGCACATTATTTTTATGCAATATATCGTGTGCAACGCATGGTTTACACACTAGTATCATTATAACAAAAAAGCAAAAGATAAGTTGCAGTTCAAAGTAAAATAAATAAGAAAAACAAAAAGAAGAATATTGTTATAATCAAAACAAATATAAGAATTATCAGAAAGTAAATACAAAGTAAAAACAAATGAAAAATCCAATTGCAAATCAACAATATCAAGTTTTAGAAGCAAGGACAAAATTAAACATCATCCATTCACTCAGAAGAAGCACAAAATCGACATTAAATATAGCAGAAATGGACTAATATTTTAGAAGTAAGCGGTTTTACCATAGGAAATCATGCAGTTGCGCACCATAGGTACTTCGTTATCTAATATCTAAGTCGAACAAAATTGGGGATGAGATCGATCCAAGAAAGAAATCAACTGAAGGAGACTTGTTTTCTGTGTAAACAAAAGGAACAAGGTGAGGATGATGGATCGGAAAATGGGCGATGTTGTGGCAAGGTAAACCAAACCGCTGTGACTTTAAGGTTAAGAAGCGGACAGAGAGTCAAAAGAAATCGCTAGTATAAAAAGGAGCAACGCTTCAGTTTAGAATTTGAGGAGGCCTGAGAGCCAAGAATGCCCTACTCAATTGTTATAATATTATACACACACATACATATGAGAGCGCACGCGGACGCTCGATGAACCCCATTTGGAAGCACCTTGAAACTTCATTTTCAGTGTCTCATTTATTTTTAAATAAGCTAGTGGAAAGAGAAAGAGTTAGTAAAAAGTGATAGAAACGGTATGTCTAGCGAAAATCAGAAGGGTTATAGCGTTGCTGCATTGTTTAGGGTGTTGCCGATCTTATATATGCACACACACATCATTTCTCATGCCAAAGTAAGGGTGAGCAATATTCGGTTCAAACAAATTAACGGACCAAACCGGTTCATTTCGATCGGTTCGATGTTAAAACTAAATCTGTTTGAATTCGGTTTGTAAATATATTTTCTGGTTATTAGTTTAACCGAATTAACAGAACTTTCCATTTATTATCTAATTTAATGGTATTGTGATATTTTAATTATTAATTTAGTTATATAATACAAAGGCATTTGTTGCAAATAGATCAAATCTTATCATAAAAAAAAAAATATTATGTAAAATTACTCCAAACATGAATTTATGTTTTACTTTTAAGTGAATCCATCGTTTGAATAATAATGCATCCTTCAAGTTCAGGTAAATCGGTTACCGACCGAATTAACCGAAATTAATTTAGTTTAGTTCAGATCGGTTTGGAAAATTTTCGGCTCTAATTCAATTTGAGTTTTTTACCTCCAAACCGACCAAACGCTCACCCTACGCCGAAGTACGGAAAACAGTAAATATACCCTTTTTAAATTCAAAAAAGAAAAAGAAACATTGAGTTGCACACAAAAATATGAAACTTGCGACGACCCAAATTTCCGGTACCTTTTGAGCTGACCAAACAACACCAGTCCAACCCAAATTGTACTGGAAATCCAAATGCCAATAGAAAGAATTTAGAGGGTGAGATTAAGAAAGAAATATTAGAATAGAAGAATAAGAAGAACTAACACAACAAAATCAGAGTCTGACATCGCAGCGGAACAAAATATAATATATAAATAAATCTTTATTGAGAGCTTGAAATATAACTTACAAATCATCAGAGTACATCACACATATGGACAGTTAAAATAATCTATCCTCATATACAACATACAACGGAATAAATACTAATACGTCTGAACTCCTCCAGCATGTCTTCTGAACTGCGTAGTATCCAATAACCTGGACCTGTACAACCCGGTCTAACCCGAGCATTACAAATACCAGGTTAGTCTGGCGAACCAGAGTGAGAACAACTCACAAAGTTTAAGGGAATCATCCAAATTGATTTTAAAGTTCAAAATTCTTTTGGAAGAAAAGGATAATCGTAAGACCAAATCCATACATAAATACGGACGGTTTTTACCTTACGATAACCCAAAACATTTTGGAATTGTATATATCTTCTGATATTATAACAGTGTCTAAATACAGATAAATATCAATTTAACGGAATGCTTGCATCTCATGCTCCACATATATAGTATACAATCAAAACCGCAGGCGCTTACTGAAGATTGGATTCCGACTATGACAAGGTATGAAACCACCTGCCGATAGTGTATCTCTAGAGGCCAATACACGGAGTTCAACAAGAACGTCTTGCAACCCGACCCACACATGACCGACCACTCATTTCGCTTTAGTGTAACGAATGTATATCACCAACGGTTGGGATCAGCAACTATTTCCCGAAAAGGGACAACATCGATAGATTAAAGAAGCGAAAGAAATTTCTCTAAATAGATGATTATACACCCTAATGGGAGCAATCCACATAGCCATGCTGTCTGCCCGATTTTTGTCATTTTCCGGTTATAAGACTTGAGGTTTGAATTACCATTCCAAGATAGCACACCACCATTCACTTTGAATGTCACATCCAGCGGAAATCACTAATTGATTTCCATAAAAATATTCATATTGTTAGGCTAAAGAAGTTTCCCTTCTTTGCCACAAACTTCGTACGTTTGAAGAAATCAATTTACGTAATCCCTTTGGAATACTCTGTCAGACACTCGTCCATACAAGTCCTGGGACCGGACAAACCGAAGGCACCCTCCTACTGCATCCTAGGAATCACTCTATAGATCAGTAACGAGTAGTCCTTGCAAATTCGTCGATTTCAACCATGACAGAGTCACAGCATATCTCTGGCCGCTAAACCAGAGATTATAAGTAATTATACCGTTTTATGAAGATCCACGGTCTTCAATTTCTTCGTCTTGATTAGTATATGATATCTTCAACATTGCGTATTTGTTGGACGGAATGATTTTCGAAAAATTCGATCTCGATCTTTCCGTACCAACAATCGTATTGGCCAGATTTGATACTCGGTTATTTAACTATCAAATAAACCATTAAATAAAATGAATTCACTGGTTCAGTATTCAGCATCACTTGGCCCCTTTTAATTTAAAAATAATTAACGAATGGTTAGTTTAAAACTCCTAAAACATTTCATATTTTTAGACATGGTATTAAATTCTCATTTCAATATATTAATCTTCTGAAAATCATTTCAATCTAATATTTAGAAAATAACTGTATCCAATTTCTATTTTTGTATTATTTCAAAACATTAATTACAACGCTATTTATTGTTTATCATCGATTCAACTCGTCATTTGTAAAACAATTATTACGACCTCTCCTTTGATTTCCTCATTTGAACACTATACTCGTCACTTATCTTTTTAGAATAAACTCATTTTAAAACTTATCTTCTCACTTTGAAAACATCGTTATATCTTCACAAATCTCCTTTGTTTTCTTTTTTTATGGAAATATCATTTCATATTCTCAAGCCCGTTTTAATTTCTTTTTATTTTGGAATCTATTATATATATTTTCAATTTCTTCAACTAACATTACATTATTATTTCTCAAACTAAACTCCTTTTAACATCTTCACTACTACAACTAATATAATCTCTCGATAATCTTGAAGTCGTTCAAGTTGGGGTATTTTAAATTACCTCTCAGACCTTGATCAACAGCGTTCTTATCTTAAGGTAGATATCAGTTGCAATGCCAAAACCGATATTCATTCCCAATATCAAATCAAATCCCATTTTAGGTATAACTGATGAAACCTATTTTTCCTGCATCCAAATATGTTATTTTAACAATATCATTTATTTCAATAAACATATATAATATTCAAAAAATCAAACAATAACAACAATCCAAACATTCACCTATAAATTTAACACGTTTATATCATTATAAACATGACCAATGAGGTAAGTTGCCTCCATCGGTTACAACCGTTAAAAATAACGATTGATTAAAATTAAATTAAATGAACGTTTAATCTAATCGGTTCAGTCACCGCATATATATTCAACATCCATCAACCAAATAACAATCATAGCACACAAACATTTAAACCCGACTTATATAAATACAAGTGGGATAAAAACTAAGTGAGTTGAACTCACCTTGATTTCCATTCGTTGTCAGAACGATTCGTTTTACAAGCTTCCAGCTGCGCTTAACTCCGTCCGTTCCAACCACGCCCGTTGATATGGTTTCAACGGTCCTTGTTTTGTTCAATTCTGTTACTGTATGCCATAGTTGTAAATTTAATATGGTATTTTCCTTATTTAAATAAATATATTTAAATAATAATTATTACTTAAATAACTACTTACGTTAAAAATAGCTTTGATTTCGCATATTAAATAGGTTAGGCCACTTGAACTATAACTAGGCACATCTTATGGACGTTTTTAATTTGAGTAGGCATAGTCAGGAACTAAATTCTATCAGGCACGTTATATGTACAATTTTATTTACCTAATCTTACTTATGCTATATATAATGTAACTAGGCATATGGAGGCATACTGGAAAGTCGAGATTTACTCAGGCACATTTATTAATAACTTAATATTACAAATCACGCTAACGTTAATTTAAAATCCAATTAGGCATGTTAAAATACTGTATTGATAACATCAGCACGTTATGACTTAGCGTGATTGGGCAGTTTGTACAAAGGGGTTAGGTAGGCACTGTAAAGAATATAATTAGCCAGACAAAAATACTCCCAGGTTGCAATATAATTTGTTTAAGCCTTCAACTAACGTTACCCATGAACCTGGACTATGCATGTTCAAACGGTTAGGCACTTTTATTTCATTAGGTGCATGTGCATATATAAGAGCCTAGGCACAGTTTATAATTTGCTTTGGCATATTCGATTTGTCACAGACACGTTACTTTATTAATAGCTTAATTACTTTTCTAACCTAATTTAAGTTAATTAAACCACAATTAGGCATGGTACAAAAATACTGTTCATCTTCTCTTATAAAATTACATGTTGTTTTATTTCTTCGAACTCATTCCTTCGCTCACTCCAATCTGTTCCTCACCACTTCGTTCTGCCATTCAAACACCAACAGCTGCAGCCTTCTTCACGTACTCCTCCCACGCAAGTACTCACATCTGCATGGCTCCTTTCCCAGTCAATAGTTCACGCATCCCTTGGCTCCTTTGTTTCCCCCGGGCCTGCTCACGTTAAGGACTCCCTGCTTTACGTTTAAACCAAATTAACTAACCCTTCACCCATGCTACAGACAGTCCACCTTCATTCCGGATCAATTGCGGTTACCTTCCTCTAGCTTTCTTTCTTCTCTTTGGTTACAAAAATAAACGCGACCCCAAGCTCCAAAGATCCGCCACCCAGTTACCCCCACGTTCACCACATAAACGCCCCCTTCGAACTCAACCTTCACATCTTCTACAGTAACTCCTTCTCCATTGATTATTCACCAACTGTTGCAGCTTCTACTTCCTCCTAACTTCTGTTCTAAGCACCGCACTTCACTTCCGCATCAACTTTAACCAAGCCCAAGCACTAGTTCTAACGCGCCTCCTTTAGATATATATTATATATTTTTCTTTTATTTTATTTTCTAGAAAAGGAGACTTTCGACTTGTGTAAGCTTGCTGGGAAGAAATTTTGAGGAGATAAAATGAGTTTTTGGATTGAGGGGAGAGGCAGTGAGCGTTATTTATAGGCAAGCACAATGTGGATAAAAACGACGTCCATCATCTCGTACAAGATAGGCTGGTGTTTGGTTGGCAAACGAGATGTGAAAACACAAAGCAGAGGCGTAGCTTGAGCAGAGCACGTGTGATTTCAGAATATACGATTTGAGAGTTTGCCAGCCTGTGTTTCCATGTTCCCATACCTGTGTGCGCGCGTTATATTTTAGGGTGTGATTTCAGAAGATAAGAGCTGTCTGCTGTGCAGTGTGTTCTCTTTTCAGTTTGTACAAAAAAAAAGGGGATGCGTGTATATTGCTTCAGATTGGAAGGAACAAGGTAGGGAAGGGTAGGGATAGCTGTACATCAGTCCGCTAGCATGTGTTGTTTCATTCAGTTACAGAGTATGTTTAGTTGATGGCCATTGTTACAGTGTGTTTTCATTTCGTGTATATGGTTAGCCATAGCTGTGCTGTGATGGAGATGTTGCATAGGGTAGGCTTCATCGTGTTATCCACTTCAATTTATACTATGCGTCCCTAGTACATTTCTTAAGCATGAAGTAGAATTTTGAAATTTTAATACATATATTTTATTATATTTTTATTACGGTATCAAAGTATATTGTTAACCGTTGTTTTATCGCGCATCATTTAATACACAAACCGCTACACGCTAATTCCAACAGCAAATGAAAATGGACGTACCACTACGTCTCAACATTTCAGTCCCAATGAAATTAATTTCGTTGAAAACGGATTCCGTTTGCACAACGACGCTATTTTAAATTATCGGTTCACCCTTAAATTGCACGCACTGATAAAATAACTCTGATTGGCTTCAAACTAGAAATCTAGCAATAACTAATTATACGTTTTTCCAATAAAACTTGTTTCATTGAAAACGGAGGTCGTTAGAAATGAAAACTACTTTTGAGGCATATATAATATATTGAACAATTTTCCGTGTGCGAAGCACGGCCCTCATCATAAGGTAAGCAATGCATTGATTTGAACGTTCTATTTCGTATGGTTATTTAATTTCATCGTCAATTGTCGTCGAGCGTTTTATATTCGTACCGATATACATGAATTTCAAATCGTAAATTACTAAATAACGCGACGTTTACCAGTTCGAATTATAATTATATATAAATTATATGTACAAACCATGGTTCGAAAACTCGGTTTCGGTTTCAGTTTCGGTCATTTGAAAATTTACTAGTTTCGAACGGTTTCGGAGGTTTCCGCAGTTTCGATTTTTGTTTCGGTTTCGGTCCAAAAATCAAAGTTTTACATTTTCTATGGAAAAGTTAATGATAAATATTGCAAATTCACATAGAAACATTGTCTACAAAAATATAATGATGTAACAACAACAATTGAGCACATAAAATAACTGGACACATAAAATAAAATAACGCAAATTGGACACAAAATAAAATAATGTGAACTGGGCACATAAAAGCGTGGAAACATGAAATAATCAGACCAGGGCATAGGAAAACTAAAATAAAATAACATGGTCTGGACACAAAATAAGATGAACTGGGCACATAAACGCGTTGAAACATGAAGTAATCAGACCAGGTCCCAGGAAAACTAAAACTGGCACATAAAATAAAAAAAAGGGACCGTATTTTTTATTTCTCTCCCTAAGCCCTAAACTTTCACGCACAAAGAGGGAAAACAAAAAAAAGAAGCGCGCAGTGAAATCGAAGATGAAGGTAGCGATTTTTTTAGGAATTCATAAATCGATACCACCTGCAAGTCGATTGTTGATTATTCTCGATTGCAACTCGGTTTCATGTCTGCAAAGCGCGCGGTTTCTTCGAATCAAGGAGATTTATGAAGCTCGAACTGTGAAGATTGCTGAATGGTGAAGAAAAAGTGTGGTAATTTATTTCGGTGTTCACTGAATCGCGATTTAGCTTTTTTTTTTTCCTTCGAACCGAAACGAGAACATGATGTTGTTTCGTCCCGTGACCTTCGAAACCGGAACGAGAACGACGGGATCTCGTCGTTTCGGACGAGATTTCAAACCATGGTACAATCGTCGTTTAATAAACGGATTATATATTATAAACTCATTTATTATACCAAATCGATATTTTAAAATAATAAAATATACTAAATACTTGACTACCAAAAATACGGGACGTTACAAAACTATTATAGCTGCATTTTGATTGAGGGGACTATGTGTGTATTTATGTCCATGTTTTTTCCCTATGTATACATAGGCCAATCGCATCATGTCTCATGCCATAGTGGAAAAAAGAGAATATAACCTTTTTAAACCAACAAAAAAAACTTTAGTTGCACACATAAATATGAAACTAATACAGCTAAGTTCTGATTGCCCTCGGTGATTTGGGAATCTTGGATACATCATAGTAGTATAGTAGAACTAAAAGTATAATATCCACATTTAGGTAACTATTTAAAGACCAATTTATATTAAGTGGATGTTTTGTATCAATAGATATAGAGATTAATGTGTATCGCAAAGCGTTGTATTAATAGAAATAGATTATGATTTGATAGAAACAATGGGCAATCAGCAATGTCCCTTATGGTGGACAAATATGTGCTAAGCACATACGCTTAATATTTTAAATGAATTATTACTTGATTTCTGGACTTTTAACGTAATTTCTCTTTTATATTTTTGCATAGTATTGCCTTACACATATTGTTCCTACTTTGTGTACATAGTATCAACAAAAACACATCTTTCTTGTTTTTTCCAATGTAGAAAAAAAAAATCCAATATGCAAGATAGATTGTTGCGCTTAACTCATCTATTTTAAGGTTATGAGTACATCAGAATTCATATCATTGTCCAGAATTAATATCACTGTTCAGAAATAACAATATAAAATCTAATTGATCAACAGATCGTTATATCTAAATTTTGGTAAAAGAATGTATTTATATGACTATTATAGTAGAAAAGAGGTTTATGCCTCTACTGAAACTACTCTTAAAAAAAGGACTACATTCCACTGAGACTCTTTCCACAATAGTTAAAAGTTCGGGCTTTCAATCACCTTTTGCAGCATTTTGGTTAAACTGCCTCTGCATTTTAAAAAAAAAAACTTTTATATACATGTTTTAGGCAGTATATAAAATCATACATGGCAAACAGGTTAGACCCTCCAAAACGAAAATCAAACATATGTACTCTTGCACCATGCCACAGTTTGGACAAGATGCTTGTCATTTCTTCATATTTTCTTATGTCAACAATAAATTCTGGCAAGCACTACATTGGCGGTACTCTTAGTATGGATGCTTCTTAATTTACATACGAAAACCTATATGCGTCTTACACCTGCAACTGATAAAGAATGATATCATGCACTAAGAACATATCACATTAAAGAATCTGCATATCGCCTCTTCAAGAAGTATTTTTGGAACAGACCCTTATTTTTAGTTGTTTTAAAGTATAGGATCTTAATTTTATCATGTCTTCTATCAAGTCAATAAAAATCATTGCTAGAAATATTACCACATAAGCTCCAACTGATTGCCTAAAAGTCTTATAGCAAAAAGGAAGTCTAAACATGTTTACATCTGAAATTCAAAGAAACAATTGATCACTAATTCTCTATGCCTCTTAAAAAATATTGACATAAAACTATTTTCCATGTATTGGAAGAATTCAATAAAAATCATTGCTAGAAATATTACCACATAAGCTCCAATTGATTGCCTAAAAGTCTTATAGCAAAAAGGAAGTCTAAACATGTTTACATCTGAAATTCAAAGAAACAATTGATCACTAATTCTCTATGCCTCCTAAAAAATATTGACATAAAACTATTTTCCATGTATTGGAAGAATTCAAACATATAAATAATAACCTAATAAAAATGTACATTCATGTACAGCTCATTTGACATGCATACTTAAAAATCCAATAACAATGTACCATTAAGTTTAATTTTATGGAAGCATAAACCATCACCTTTCTATTTTAAAAGAAGAAAATGGATAAAATAATTATAAAATCAACCATTCATGACAAAATCAGAATGAAATAATAATAATAATATAATTAGAAATACTAATAAGGGTGAAAACTGGTAATGCGTCAAAGTAAGGAATCTTATCATGAAACATATAATCCAATTTTATCACATAGAATAAAATTGTATATACTGTGAAAAATGTTAGAATGCCATTTACTTCTGAAATGTATGAAGGTTGTCATTTGTATATCATTGTTAACCGTAAATTTTTAAATGTTAATCAACTTATCACTTGAAAATATTGTCGACTGAAATATGAAATTAGTTATGTTGAAATCACATTCTTTCCAATTAAGAACTTACATTCCAAATGCCGAAGCTTTTTAGAAACAAATAAATGAGATTAAATTATCGTGGATGTCTTCAGTCGACATTTCTACAAATAATTTCAATTCGGTCAATTGTACAAGTGGATCTGTGGCGCAATGGTAGCGCGTCTGACTCCAGATCAGAAGGTTGCGTGTTCCATTCACGTCAGGTTCAAATTTCTTTTTGCGCTCAATCCAACCTACATTGCTATCCACCTTCCCCGGCTTACAATATCAGCTCTTTTAGGTACCACCGAATGTTAAATTTGTGATTGTTATTAGTAGTGTAGTATAACTTCAAGTGCCATGTATACGATTACGATTCAGTGCTACTGAGTTGTATACTGCCTTGTTGAATTTCAATTCTTAATTGTAACAAATCTACTTCCGACCTAAATGTTGCCTTGTTGAATTTCAGTTCTTATTTTCAACAAATCTACTTCCGACCTGAATTTCAACGTTATTTTTTTTTTACAAGCTACAATCTCAAGTTTGTACTAGATTTCATTGTTATACTTCAAAAGCATTGATTCGTCGTTAGGTTCGCACAAACTACGTAAAGAGCCAGTTACTTCGGTTTTAGGTATGTTGTGGAGTAGTTAATAAATTTTTAAAGGGCTAATGTTAGCTTCAGTCCTCTTTTAGTTTGCTATATATGTTGTGAACTCCTCACTTGTGAGAGGAAGCTGTGTGGTTTATACTGCTTACTGAAGATTAGTAATGTTGGATGAATTAGGGCTGTCAATGGATACCCGGAAAATCCGATATCCGTCCGCATCCGTATCCGAAAAGCGGATAATATTCGATATCCGAAAAAACAGATGCGGATACATAGATATCCGTATCCGAAAATTATCCATCAGATTATTTTTAACATTATGCTCAAAATTATATGTATTTTAGTACAAAGAATGAGATTTATTTATTGCTTTACTAAGTCGAAGATTTGTATTATATGTACTAAATGCGTATTAGCTACTCAAATCTATTTAATTTCATCATATGTGAGGGAAAGACTGTGCGCACTTGAAAAGCGAACTTGAGTAAATCTAATGTGGAAAAAGAATGTTAGTTCAACAACATTCTTCACATATGTGAGGAAAAGACTGTGCGCACTAATCGACCACCCCAGAGTCCGGAAAGTCGTGAAAATTATACTAGGACGGGAGACTGTCTGGGAAGTCCTCTCGTGCTTGAGTAGGGGTGCCTTTGGCACTAGGTATCCACTCTAAAGATCGTATATACATCCATGATGTACAATGAGCCTTAGATAATTTAATGATGCCAAAACTTATAGCTTTGGACTAAAGAATGTGAAAGTGTTGTTTCACGCTGCTTAATATTATGTTAATATATGTTTCTCTTCATGCCATTAAACAGATGATTGCAAACTTGTCATATCCAAGCTTATCACAATAAGAAAGCGAATAATATGTACTGAAGTTTTTTGTTGTTCTAAATCGGATCTCCTTTACAGAAAAGACAAAAGTGATGATTTAAAGATATAAACAGAGAAGTGTACATCAATTACTTTTAATTATATTAATTACTCCCTTTTTCGTTTGACAAAACTAAATCATGAAAAATAGCTTAATTAGTAAGACACTACTTAGATTCTAGAACTCAGCATCCTTAAAATAAAATAACCACATAGTATGGTAATCATAAAATCGAGGAAACAAATATATCAAATGTACATTCGACCTACCCAAACTTTTGTTCATAATCATTGTTGGATGAATCAATCTTAAGGGACATGAATCCCACTAATTCATCGAATTATTATATTGCATGACTTATTTTTGTGACATGTTAAAAAAAAAAAATGATGGAACACTTGCTGACACTCAACCCACTGGAGGGAGATGTGGAATCTACATTTCAGCACACACACACACACACACACAAAAAAAAACATAAATAAAAATTGTGGAATATTTTATTAATAGCTGTGGATGTGGGAAAATTAACTGAAGCCATGCCTGGATAGAACCTGTGATCTCAGGCATGATCATGATATAAAATATCCATATGATGCTTTCAACATCATCATGTGAACTATGCTGGTTATTATAATAAGGCTTTGAGCTAATATACCAAAAGGATGTATGTCCTAATCTTACTGAATAGCGCCTTTAATGAATGCTACATCACGTATAAAGTTGCACAAATAGAACCAAGAGCATAACACAACAGAATTTTAAGCTTAGCTCATCATCCACCTTTTGATTTCCTCTTTGCAACTCATGTTATACAACCAACTAAGGAACTTTGTTTACTGTAAGAAACAAGCAGAAGAATAAAAATAATTTCTTATAATAGTCCCAGTTATCAAGTGGACTGCATCAAGAAAGTGAAAGTAAAATGAATACCTTAAGGTATATGGAAAAACTGCTGTCATAATACAGTGACACAACTAATACTTCAGCCAAGCTCAGTTCTAGAACATAAGAATGCAAATACATTAGAGATCTCTATGTCCCTTCGTTGCCACATCTACCATTCATCCAAACACGCAATATATATTATATATATATATATATATATATATATATATATATATATATATATATATATATATACATAGCAGTTTTAGTACATTCAATTTCTGCAAATATATTCTTCATGATTTTATTACATACATACTTAATTTGACATATTACATACTGTTTACTTTGGGTTGTTATTCCAACTCATTTTACTTTATAAATACTTACTATTGCCTATTTTTGAAATACCAACAAAAGAAAATTTGTTTTTCCTCCATGATTTTTCCAACTAACTTTTGATTTTTATAGTCTCAAGTTCAATGCGCATTACATATCATTGTCCATGTTTTCATACACTCAAACATCTAGCATTAACAATCTTTTATTGAAAACCTTATGTAAAATTTGAAAATAAAACTTGAGTTTAGTTTTGACTTCCTTTATATCAAAAATAGTTTAATAAAAATGTGCATTGCACCTTCCATGGTAATTGTAGTGCTTTCATAGTTTTCTAGTTCTATAACAAGCCTTTCAAAATGTCTATTATCCAGAACCATACTCAACACAAACAGACCAAATCCATGCAGCCCACGACTACTGCCTATGCCCTCTCATTTGGACAAAACACCCCGCAGTCAACCAGGCATCCAATTCCAGCCCGCCTATACCCAATTGCACCAAAGCGGGAATACAGGTTATAACCTATCAAATAAATGTGGTTCCTCTCATACCCGTTGCTTTATTTGATTAGACATCTAATGCAAGTTCTGTGTCAATGCCAACAAATATGGTAAAACCCTTTAATTTAAACTTAGCTGCAAACAATATCGACAGGGAAAGAACTAGATTTCGCTTTTCCAAGCAACAATAAAGGCCTAAAATTCCAATGAAGAAAAGTTTGATAACCTAAATACTCAGTTAATTCATAAGTTCTACTGAACAAGACAAGAAACATTCACTTGTAGATCACAAATCTAACAAAAAAAGGAAGGCTACTAAAAAGACATTAAAACTTTGCGAGCGGAACGGGCCAAACTTACTACCCAGATTGAAGAAAATAAACTATTTGTTGGCTTACTGCCATAATTATTGAACAGTAAGTTTGGCTAATTTTGTCAAATAATATGTGGAAAAAAAAAACATTTCATGGTCACAGGAATAACGAATCACAATTGTTCTTTAACTTTTGAAAGTGATGAATGATAACTAGGTTTTTTTGAACTGAATCAATTTGTATGGTAATCCATAAAGAGCATCTTAATATGCAATTACAATTGTTAATGACATTTATTACGACATTAAACAATATCGTTTAGTATGGCTTTTATTGGGTTATTTATTTATTAGTTATCATAAAATCTAATGGAAGCATTTATCTACGACATTTATTAAGGGGTTTGTCATTTATTTGTTATGGTATGATAGCGTTAAATTTCTCATTACCATACAATTATCAATTAGTCGGTTACCCTTTTTTATTAAAATCAGAATATCAGTATAATTGGCATAGCAAAGTTAATTTACTGTTTTCTTTTAAAACATCGGCGATATATTTCAAAACCAACAACAATGATTATCTACCACTTTATTTATGAACACTCATGTTGTACGTTGTATTATATGATTTAGAAACAAACAAATGATTAAATTTAGTTTCATAATTTAGGTCAAATGAAGTTGATTAATTAAGTGAATAGTGATGTGTATAATGAAAAACCGTTACCAAGTAAAGATGTGCCAAGTAATTTATTACTACTATAACAGTTATAAGCTTATCGGTATATACATGCATTATTATAGATTAAATTGCACACCCTGCACTATGGATAACTTGTGCTATAACGTACGCTACGGTAACTCTGGAAATATCAGTCTTCAGTATATCAATAAATCGTTAACGATAACAATCAGTTATTTTAGCCTACCAGTAAAATATGAGACCGTTACTTGCAAAATTATAGTGGTAACCATTACCATAATGGCCATGTACTAAAAAGCATACTATAATTTCAACTGTACGTGATACCATTTACATTTGAGTCACAACTTAATAAACAATACTTTCCTTCGAACACCAAATATCCTCATCGCTACATGCAAATCATCAGTTATGATATGTGGCCCATTAGCTCAGTTGGTTAGAGCGTCGTGCTAATAACGCGAAGGTCGCAGGTTCGAAACCTGCATGGGCCAGTTTCTGATTTATTTATTTTTACTACTTGTTTACTTTAACACTACACTTTATTGCACAATGTTACCTTGTTGAGTAATATTTTTTTTACAAAATTGTATTAAAATACTTAAACCCAGATTTTATCCAATCTGGTTTTGCACATAGATGCATTTCATATGTCATGCTTTTTTTACTTGTAACTATCAAGCGGTTATTATAACTTCTCTTTCTCTGTCTTGAAAATTAAAGGATCAACACCCTTTAATAAAGGATCATAAATTCTCCAACACGTGCATTAATCAAATAAACAATCTTTAACATACGCTTCAAAAATCATTTGTTTTCTCTTCTTATATTCTCTCCCAATTTATCTATGTTATTGTACTTTCAGTTTCAATATGTGCATTTTTTAAGTATATATGTCAAATCGAACCGCAAGCACTTCAACTCATGTTTAATAAGCAATTTGGACGGATATAGGCATGTTGCAATTTACATTTGGACAATCTATGAATAGACTAGACAACCCACAAATAAAAAACAATTCAAATAAGCATAATTTTGTACACACTTGCCCAAATTCGTATCTTAAACGAAAATTAGACAGTGGTATGCTATATTCATACAAATTTTACAAACCTAACAGAAAAACATGACATGGGCCAGTTTCTCTTTTTTTTTTTTTTTTTTTTTTTTTTTTACTACTTGTTTACTTTAACACTATATTTTACTGCAAAATGTTACCTTGTTAAGTAAAACTCTTTTACAAATTTGTACTAAAATACTTAAACCTAGATTTCATATGTCATGCTTTTTTTACTTGTAAATATCAAATGGTTATTATAACTTCTCTTTCTGTCTTGAAAATTAAAGGATCAACACCCTTTATTAAAGGATCATAAATTCTCCAACATGTGCATTATTTAAATAAATAATCTTTAACATACACTTCAAAAATCATATCGTTTTCTCTTCTTATATTCTCTCCTAATTTATCTATGTTATTGTACTTTCAGTTTCAATATATGCATTTTTTTAGTATATATGTCAAATCGAACCGGAAGCAATGTGTTCAACTCATGTTTAAAAAGCAATTTGGATGGATATAAGCATGTTGCAATTTACATTTTGACACTCTTTGAATAGACTAGACAACCCACAAATAAAAAATAAAAATAATTCAAATAAGCATAATTTTGTACATTCACTTGCCCAAATTCGTATCTTTAACGAAAATTAGACAGTGGTATACTATATTCATACAAAATTTACAAACCTAATAGAAAAATATGACATGTTGTTCTGGAGTAAAAATGAGATTTAAGATGGTATTACAAAAGTCTTAAGGAAAAAAATAAGTAACTCATATGTATGTCTTTTAGATACAAAGCAAATATCAAACCGAAAATCAAAGGATATTCTCTTTTACAAGATAAAATCATTTAAAAATGATTACACGGCACTACTATTATTAGCAGTTAAACAGATTTGAGATGGACAAAGTAAAATTATGGATACAAAAAAGAGAAAAATATATTCTTTCCTTTGAGATACAAATGAGGCACAGCAGATAATGCATTTTATCAAACATAATAGTTGTAAAACATTTCTTTTTTTGTGTGAAATTGATATGATATATACCAGTATTAACATACTATATGACAAGTAGGTTAGACTCCGCAAGGCGGAAACCGAACCCATGACCTCTTGAACCATGCCCAACAGTCTTAACCAGCTTGGATAAGGTGATTGACTGTAAAATAGTTCTTTATTGTTAAGAACTGAACAAAAAATATATTAAATATGCATGGTATGCAGTGGCGGAGCCAGGATTTTCTGCTGGTGAGGGCACAATTGAGAAATTTATGATTCAAAGACGGCAATATTAAATTTATTATTATTGTTGTTGTTTGCAAAGATTTAAACACTAAAACACTAATACTAATGTTGCTCTTCAGTAAATAAATGTTGATGCTAATTTGTAAAAGTTGAAATTTGCAAAAAAAAATAAAAATAAAACGATTTTTTTTTAAGTACCAGGAAGCAATGAAGCATTAAAACTGAACAAGTACATGGACAAAAGCAAAAGGTTATAATATAGCAATGAATTTAAGATTGACAAGCATTCATTTTTAGTATTATCAATACTGGCAATAGTACATTACAAGTAGAATAATCTAAAATTAGTACCATTTCACTTGTCTACGTTACCTGTACAATAGTCTACAAGTAGTAAATTGCAACACGTAATTCATTTGCAGGTCACTGTAGTAAATTGAAGGGAACCTGAATCCTGGGAGGGGCAGGTTCCCTCCTCAGGTTCAACGTGGCTCCGCCACTGACGGTATGGCTTTTTTATTGTTAAGCAAAACTCGACATAACATATGCTAACATAGGATATTTAGCTCCACCGACAATTTCATATTATCTTATTTCAATAAGTATTGCATTTACATCAACCATCTGGAACATTAATGCAAAGAGTTAAGTAAGTTTAAGCACTTAGAAAGGGAGATTATGTATACATGTTAACAAGAATAACATCTGAAAAGAAAGTGGTTATGATACCATTGGCAACACGAGAAACATTACAATCAACTCCCCAATTGAAAAGATATCAATGTTTTACCTATATCATACTTTATTATTTTTGAAATAATAAGATTATCAAGTCTTTTCAAAAATTAAGTACGTAGATGGTGGACATTATTTATCAGCTCTTGCAGGTGTTGTGCTAACAATCCAACCAATTTGGCATATCAAAAATCTTATTATTAAAGCTAAAAAAGGGTAACCATTGTTATCAAAAATCTTAAAATCTTGCGATTTGAATCCCGTTTTAAGTCGAATTTCTCCCTTTACGATTCGATTCCAACCAAGGTAATACCACACTATAGAAATATCATTCAATTTAAATTAATATATTCAATATATTTATTTTGGTCTACAATTCCAACTTTAATCATTTAAAAACAAAATAAAATTGTAACAAATGAGCAAATGATGTTTTAGATTTAGATGTAGAAGTTTAAACATCAAAATTAATTTCAAAATGTGAGCAAACTTTAAAATGTATGTCTTTTGAATCTACAATTTACGATTTAAATCCCGTTTCGATTCATAGTTTGATTTTTATGATTTACGATTTGAATATTATTTTGAAAACCTTGAGGGTGACCACCAATAACATAAGTTACAAATTGTCTCTATTCTACTTTTACTTGGTGGAGATAATACTATAAAATTAGTTTAAGAAAAGCTAAACTATTAGCAACATAAGTTGAGTACAAGTATACCATATAATTTGAATTAAACCATCTGATTTTTTTTTAAAAAAAAAGAAGTGTGCACAGCATGAATCATTAGTTATATCTAGAAAAGCTGAAAAGGTAAGATGATTGAATTAGAATTTGGGATAAAAATAAGAAATGAATACACGTGTTTTATCTTGAGATCTGAGTCAAAGGATATTGCCATTTACAAGAGAATGGCTTTCCAATAGATGTTGGGGTGGCTTTTTCTGATGTTAAATAGAAATAAGGTGACCTAATTAACATAGGGGATATGAAAAATAATGCATGTACATTTTCTTTTGGGATATCAATTAAAAGATGTTTCTTTTAATAAGACGCAAAAACTGTAAAATCCTTACTTAAACAGGACATTGATATCAAGTAAAATGGAAATAAAATAGCAAACACAAACGGCATAGCTTCTTTAGATGCCCCAAAAAAATCAACGTAACAACGTAGACGTATAGAAAATTTTAACTTAACATATGATTTCATAATATTTATGTTAACACATAAAAGATATTTTGAGAGACCTAGCAAGTGGCGTTTGCAACTACCATGTGACACACATTTGTAATAAGAAACTAAGTTTAAAAACCAACAAACGAACAAGCTATGAGCACACATTTACACGTTAACAGTAATAAATCGTAAAAAGAAATGATTAATTAATATGCTCTTGAGCAACTTTACCATTATAACTCTTCGAATTGCCCAATAAACACGCATTTGAGCTGAATTTTGGACTGAAAATTTAAAATACTTAATACCCTTCAAATCACCAATAAACACGCTTTTTGGCTCTTTAGGCTAACTCTACGGCATTCTCCTCACCTTTATGGCGCCTCTTACATGAGTAGCATATAAACAAGCAAAAATGCCCAAAGTTGTTATCTATGGTTTTTTGGTGCATAGGTCAGTGCCTTGACAACGCCATTCAAACATGTCACTATTAAAGCAAGAAAACCAAAAATATACAAGTTACAGATTGATTGGAATTTTTTTTTAATTGGCGGACATAATATCAGATTATTAGCTCAAGGAAAAACTAACCAATAGTATAGGCTATAATAGTATAATCGTACCATATGATCTAGATGATATAAAATGACAAAAAAATGCACACATGACATGACACATTGGGCCTTTCTAGAATAAAGGTGAGAAGTAAAGAACTAAAGACAGTATTATTAAATTTAGAGAAAGAATAAGTAATTCATATATAGGTTATTATTTGAGAAACAAAATCAAATGACACTGCATTTTATAACATATAAATAAATGTCAAATGGTAAGTTATAAATACTAGACATTAAATAATTTGAAAAGGATATCAAATATGCATGAGATAGGTCCGTTTATATGTAAAATAGGACTCAACATAACATGATATGATTTCATATTATTATCTAGTCTTAAGTTCAAAGAAACGTGCTTAGCTATTGTAGCATTCATAATACCATGCGGCATAACATATGGAATGAAGAACAAGCAGATAAGTTTATACACCTAGCAAGTAACAAACAAGCTACGTCGAAGCGTTTTGATTACACAAATGACAAAACTTCACTCTGTAGCTGCATCGGTGTACCATATATTATTTGTACATTAATCTTGTTCAGGTAATAAGCTTGGAATTTTTTCCAAAGATGGAATACCTAAACATTATCCATTAGCGGTTATAGGTGTTATGTTGTAAACCCAACCCATTGAGCATATCAAAGATGTTACTATCAAAGATAAAAAAGATAAACTACCAACAGTATAAGTTATAAATTGCTTGAAATTTTTCTATTCCATTATTAGTGATGGTATTGTGATATTAAACTAAAGGACAAACTACAAACAATTGTTCCAAATATCAAACCACGGATCAAGCCGAGTTGGTCTAGGGTTGATCAAACTACCAACAACATGTTCATTCTAGGTTATTGCTATAATTTGAAGTTCAAAAAAAGTGTCTTTCCCTATCTGGCTTGATGCTTAATCGCTTGACGTTTTGGGATTATTTTCAATTTTTCTACTATAGTGTAGGGTTATTACATTTTAATGTAGCTTTTAACTAACATGCATAACTAATATACATACACACAAAAGAAAATAAACACATATAAATAAAAGAAATTAGTGTTAAAATTATAATCATAAGCAATAATATAAATAATATTTTATAACAACTTTAGCATAAAAAATCGCTTTTGCATTACTTTATGTGAACAGTGACTTAAATAACGTTAGCCACAAAATCATGAATTCCATTGATTTAGCCATCTAATTTATTAGAAAAAGGAATCCAAGATGTTATCTTGAAATCAAAAAAATTACCAATGCAAAATATTAGTAAACGCCGTTCATTGTTATACTAGAAAGGAAAAATTAAAAAGATCCAAAAGAAAAGGGAAACCATTACATATTTCAAGTCCTGCATCATTTGTGTGCAAACAGTCAGAAAATCAACTATGAAGCATGATGTGTCGACCGTACAAAAACAAAGTTTCATAGGCCCTTGCAAATAAAACATCGGTTTTGTAATACTCGCTACTATTGCTTCACTGTATCATGTTATTTTATATAGAAGTTGTATCAAAACCAAAGTGACCCGATAACAAACGAAAATTGTCACTATTATACTAAAAAATTATATACAAAGCTATCTTCATCTATGAATTCTATTTTCGTCTAGATCTCTAAATGCTGCAACATTTACAGAGCTATAAGATCAAGGGATCTCTGTAACATTATATTGTTCTCTTATCTAGTAAAAGCTTTTTATGATTCAATGCAAGCAACATCAACGTCGTTGTAGTATAGTGGTGAGTATTCCCGCCTGTCACGCGGGTGACCCGGGTTCGATCCCCGGCAACGGCGTTGTACTCTTTTTTATGCATCATAATAAGTACACATTTCTTAGTGCTACAATCAAAGTGTTTTTGTACCGATGTTATCTCTTACCCAATGTATTAAAAAAAAAACGCGCCTTGAGGCGCGCCTCGAGGCGAGGCAGAGGTGTGCTTCGATAGGCGTTTTCCTCGTGAGGCTTATGCCTCAATGGTTTGAAGCGTGGAAATAGCCAAAAACGCACACCTCAACTATCTGAGGCGGGGAAATCGCCAAAAACCCTACTTTCAGAACTTGAATTTGCCAATCGACTTTGAATCAAACTCGATTCCTGTTATGGAATCGAACTCGATTACTGTGAAGGAATCGAGTTCGATTCCAGAGGAATCAAGTTCGATTCCGGTAAACTGAATCGATTTCGATTCCAGTGAGAATCAAAGAAAGGGCCTTTTTTTAATATATATATATATATATATATATATATATATATATATATATAACTGTTGTGTCTGGACTAGCTAAAGATGTGAAAAATGGATTTTTATTTTTTATTTTTATTTTATAACTGTTGTGTCTGTGTAAACTGGATTTTTATTTTAATTATCTGTTAATGTCAGGCTAATTAAAAATGAGCAAACGAGATATTGCATCAAGGTGGGTTAAAGATTTACCGAATTCTACCAATTTAAAATATTTTCTTTGTGCATTTTGTGATCATAAATGCACCGGAGGGATTGCTCGTTTTAAACAACATTTAGCATGCATTCAACACATTTTGTGATCATATGTGGTGCGCTTTTTTTTTTTTTTTTTTTTTTTTTTTTTTGCCTGAAAGGCTTACGCCTCGCCTCACGGACCCAAAAACGCATCGCCTACGCCTTTTGCGTTTTAAAACATTGCTCTTACCTACAATCAAAGTGAACAATTATGTATCTGGTTGGATCCTGAACTCAAAGGTAAGATCAAATTCCATACTTAAAACTTTTACAGGCTCATGATTCAATCCCTAAGATTTACTCCAAAGGTCTTACAGCTGTTGCAAACAAAATACAAACTTCAACCTATATTTTTGAGCGTGTAAGTTTAAAGATTAACCTTTTTAGCATGAAATGACTTCCTCGCACTGCTAACTGCTTCTTCAGGCAACAAGTGATACAACAAAAGAGAACAGTCCTTGGAGTCAAAACCTACTAACAATATATAGAACTCACGCATGGAAAACTAGATACGACCCAAGCAAACCCAATCGAAACAGAAAAAAGGAACCTTTCCATGATCTTCCCCGAAAGCAAATGCAATGCTCTACAGCTTTCGAACTCTTATTCCTCAATTTGACACCTCGGTTTGAATTAATGTCGCTGGAAGCTTCTTCTCTGATTTGTACAGGATTTTTCCATTGATTTTTTGAAATCCGATCAGATATTCTGCTTTGAAACGTGTGGAAGATAATTCGCTAGGGTTAGGGATTTAGCAGGCGATGGAAAGGGCGGGAATGCTTCGATGCATGCGCTAGAAATTTGGCAGGGATAAGTGATAAAAAGGTTCAAACGGTGGGAATCCGGAAGTCTGTTCTGACTGGATTACGGCCCAATATTGTGGCCCAAAATATCAAATATTAACTTCTTAATTTTTCGCTTCATACAAAGCCTTTCATGCATTTTCCCTCGGCCATGCACTGGCCCGCAACGTATATTTGAATTATGAAGGCATAGAAAGATAATGATTCACGAAAGTCGAAAAGTGAATGCATTCTTGTGTCTATACTACGTACTAAAGAGGGAAAGGGACCATTCTAAAAGAGCACTAATAAATCATTATTCCCAATTATGTTGTTAATTGTTTCGTATTGTTTTTAAAAAGACGTGTTTTAAGACTGTAATTAATTGTTAAATTTTGACAATTCAACTACAATAGTTATACAAATACAATTGAAGTAGCACTGTAATGATTTGTATTTTGATCGCTTAAACGTATCAAATTAAATATAGAATTTTAAATAAAATTGCTAGTAATTAAAATTTTATTAATTTAAATTGCATTTAGATCAATTTGAGTGCAAAAACATGAAATGATTAACAAATTAGTAATGTATAATTTTCGTTGAATTACTCGAATGAAATTAGAATATATGATAAATTTCAAATATTAAGTTTGATTGTAGTTTAATTGATGTGAAATTTGAATTTAAAGAGATAGCAATGTAATCTGTAATTAGTAAGTTATATCATAGAACAAACAATTTTATGATAAATAAATGAGTGCTTCGCGCATTTGAATTTAAAGTTTTTTAATGTTAGTATGATTCGGTAAAATGAAAGAAAATGAATTTCGAGATAATAACTTACGGTCGTCAACCTGCAGTCGTGAATGATCATTTAAAATTAAACTGATGGCAAAAAATAAAATTCTTATAGGATTATGTTTTAATGATTTTTGATATGTCGTTGCGTTTAAAAGATCAAAAACGTATATTTTGATATATATATATATATATATACATATATATATATATAAGACGACATATATCAGTTTGACGATATGAACAAACTTTTGGACTGCTCCAACCACTTTCATCCAATAACTTAGTCATTACCAATGTGTATATTATCTTTGTGAAACTCTAGCGGCCTCATTTTTTACACTGACATCGTATTTTAACCTTATTCCTGAAATCTCTTAACCACTCATTGATGGTGATTATCAGTTCAATCTAAACTAAGATAAAAATTCAGCCTCTTCGAAATATATCGAATCATATATATTCGAAAAACTTCGGATGATTGAATTCAACACCGAGTGTTCGTTTTTCAATTTGAGGCTTGATTCAATTGAAAATTGCGGTAAAAGTTGCAAAACACAAAACTCCAACCATCAAATCGGGTGTTTTCGATTTGGGCATCAATTAGCAAATTGGAGGTATGAGCTTTGAAGAGATCGTCCAGTGGAGTGCAACAATGGTAGACTCAACATGTGTAGTTGTTTAAGGTGGTCGGAATTCTTGATTCAGGGTTTGAAAACCATTTTTTGGTGTAACAACATTGGTTTTTGGTATCTAGGTAAATAGATTATAATGAGGGTTGTAATTTAAAATTAGAGAAAATAAAATACACAACCAAAAAGGAGAACTCAAATAATCATCTAAGTTGCATAAACAAAAGATTTGGGAATTTTATGAGTAGTTGTGTTAAATTGAAGACAAGTTGAGTTTTAAAACTGATATAGAAAATTAAATTCAATACATATTTGTTGAATAAATATAAAGAAAATAAAATTTGAAAAACTTTATAATTTGAATTTGGAGTCAATACATGCGTTAACGGATGTTATTTACCAAAATGCAATAATTTTGTGAATGATTGGAAATGATGAATTTAATAGTAAAAGAATATTTTTAAATTTAAAAAAGTTGCAAACAAAATATAAAAACTAAAATATTGATGGGAAATCAAAACCATTTAAGTGTTAAATATTTAATGTGGTTTGTACATTTGTTTTGACAAGCAAATGAATGTTTATGTAAATTTAGTAATAAAATCTAAGTTTTAAACAGTTGAAGAATATGGAATAAAAGTTGTGCAATATTTTAGAACCATCTTTAAATAGATATAAATGAATTGTAACATGTTATAACAATTTTTGTTGAAGTTAGAATATGTAAATATTGAAGTATTAGCAAATAATTGTGTTAAAAAGTGGTTTATGATAGTGTAAACATGGTTAAATCGTTGAGTAAATAAAATAACATAGCCTAACTGGGTAAACTTAGGCTAATTGCATTGCTTACAAGCCCAAATCCCTTTTGTGAACCCTGAAGAATCTGGAAATAAGAAAAGGAAAATACGTACTTTAATTTAAAGCCAACTTCTTCTTTCTTATTAGAAAAGAAATCATTATAAATTCAAACCATTCCACAAATCAAAACAAGAAAATAGCCTCTTAATCTTAGATCCTAACAAGCAATCAAACTCTAACCAGAGGTCCATTCACCAAAATTTTGGAATTTGAGAAGAAGAGTTTACAATGTAGTTCATGGATTTGCATGTCAGTGTTTTTCAATTCTACAGGTTTTTTAAACCCAAAGCTACCGTCTTAGCAAGCTAAATCGGTGTAAAACATCACTAATCCAAGGTGAGTGCACATGCACACATTTAACTTGTTTTGACTTATGTGTTGAGTCTATGGTTCCGTGTAGTTCTTTTGTTGCTCCTGAGAATATCTTCTGAAACTTTCTTGTTACAGTATCCAAGCCATGTGCGCCTATCTTTGAGTGCATGTAATTTTTCCACCTTGCATTAAAATCATGTCAAATTGTTTTCAGGTAATAATAGCCTGAGTATACCTTTGTTTTTCTTGCTTAAAATCATGTTCTTAATCAATCTGAAACTCTATTGTATCATGCGTCATCAGAACAAAGCAGGCACGTAATGCTTGGAAATTTGTGTGACACAAGGGTAACCCAGACCTTAGTAGGGTCGACCATAAGGTTGACCTAAGGGAAATGATAGGTCGACATGTGTAATGTCCCGTATTTTTCTAGTATAATAATTAATTTATTTAATTATTCAAAATATTGGTTTGGTAATTTAAAGGTTGTTTAATTAAATAATAGTGAATATTTAATTTAATTAAATAATAGAGTAATATATTTAATTGCGAAATAGTCGGAAATAGGGAATTGACGATATAGTGTGAACTGGACAATTCAAAAGATATAATTCGGTTTAGAATTGAATTACGATAACGAATAAAATTAATTAACGGCAGTAGAGCAAATAATTATATTATAATTAAATTCGAGCTCGAAATGGCGTGGTAGTTCGCTATTTGGCGATTCGAACTTCAATTGAATATACATAATCCGTTTTAAATCGGATTTCTGTGAAACAAGAAACGTTCGGAGCTGGTGAAGTATATTTTTCTAATGGAAGAGAAAAATCTGGATTTCGTTGTGTGGATTTTGATTTATGTCCAAATCAAATTTTAGAAAAGTCACTATGGAATTCCTTTGAAATTTATAAATAAATATTTATATTATAAAAGGATTTTATATATAAATCGAATATCAATATAACTGGGAATTTTGAAATATCGAGTTATAAATCCAACTGGAGTTGTACGGTATTCTATTGTGAATATATACGATAATATTAAATTATTATTATTCTTTATTTAATTGTTTTTAAATATATTTATATATTTAAATGGGTTATTTATAGCTTTAAAAATAGTCAGTTTTGAAAACAACCTCCGTTTTCGACGAAACCAATTTTGTTGGATCCAGAATATTAAATTATTATTAGATTCCAATTTTCGTGATTTTTAGAGTTAGTGTGTGGTCGTAAGGATTTTTAATGTGAAGTACAGTCAGTATTTTGACAGTTAAAAATATGCTGTGTGAGCAAACGGAGTCAGAATTCGACGAAGCCAGTTTCGTTGGGTCCGTAATGTCGAATTGTAGCTGCATGTCCAGTTTCGTGATTTTTGGATGTCATGTGTGATTACAGGAATTTTAGAGGACAAAAAAATAGCGCTTGCTTAAAATTCAATATAATATTCAATTAAAAATATATTATATATTTCCTATTAATTCCCCTACAACTTTTCTAAACCTAATTTCTACCTCCCTCTAGTCAACAAAGCATTTGCGCCTCCACAAAATAAGAACACAGCAAAATTCGTGAGTTTTAAAAATCAAAAGAAAATCAAAACGAGATCAATAAAATCCGAGAAATATGTGTATGGAATCCCCATGTAATTCTCTTCCATTTCGTGTCCATTTGGTCTAGTGCGATGCAGTAGTGGAAGGTTCGACATTTATACAGTAAAACTAGGGTTCATGAAATCTTGGGTTTGGAGCATTGATTTGAGAAACGGGGTTCGGTTTTGGGATGTGGAGGTGAAACCGCACTAGTACGCACAAATCTGGGGTGTGCGGTGAAGTTTTTGTTCAATGTTACTGGTGATGTTGCTATCGGAATCGCGGACCATGGTGTTGTTGAGTTTCGCAATTCAAGTATGAAGGAGAAGAGGCTGCATAGAGGAGGATAACGGTAGTGGTGGTGTTGGGTTTCGGCGTGAGTGGACGGAGTTTGAGGGTGCCAAAGTTTCGGTAATGGCATTCGAAATGATGAGATAAGCGGCCTGTTTTAGGAAGAAGGTTGTCTGTGTAAATAGGTTGCGAGTTAGTAGATTGAGTTTGGGCCGAGGGTTTTTGGGTAAGCCCATTTGTTAAACGAATGGTTTTAAATAACTAAATTACTTGTTAAAATTGTAAATGAAATAACTTTGTCATATGTTAACTAATTTCAGGAAAACAAAATCTGTCGGGATCGTATGGACGGACACTACCCAATGGAGCGGAGTGGATTGGAGCTCGTTACAATTTATACGAAATAAATTGTCCGTCTGAGTCAATAGACGCAAATCGTTATTTAACGGTTAACGCGAAATGTGAGTAAAACTCACTAACTCTCCCCAGTTATATTTTTATAACGTATTTTTAGAAGTGATAAATGATGGTTGTTTGCTGTGTGTTGGCTGTTTGGTTGAACTGCTCGTTAATTGGTTGAAAATATAGATAACAATATAGATATAAATCGTTAATCGAATATTGATTCTGTTATCATAATATTTCATATTCGTGTTATTTATGTTGATTAACATATGTGGATGTAGGGAAACAGGTCGGAGGGACCCAACTGGGTTCCTCAACATTTATTTTACTATTTTTCATATATTGTGATATATTATGTGATTTATAATCTGTTGTTGATTATGTGTGGTTGATCATTGTTATTTGGTACTTATAAATACCAAAGGAAATACTGGAGTGTGAAAAGGGAAATTTCAAACTATAATTTGAAATAAAATATTTATATAAAATCAAAGGATTTTAAAAAAGGAAATTTTCAAAGTGTATATTGAAATAAAAATATTCGTATAAAATCAAAGTATTTTATAAAAAGAAATGTATGAAGTGAATATGGGATTTTGGAATTTTATAAAATCAAATGGACTTATTAAAAGGAGATATTTGAAAATTAAATAGAAAAAACTTCTGTATGAAGTTAACAACAGTTATATGGAAGTTTGAAAGACCGATTTGGTTAAAATACTAAATGAAGGTAATAAGAAGTAAATAAAGAACTTTATGGAGTAAATATAATATTTAGGAAAACAAATAGAGTTGAAAATGATATATTTGTATAACATTTACAAATAGAATTGAAAATGAAATATTTGTAAACCATTTACAAACAGAATTGGAAAGGAAATATTTGTAAAACATTTACAAATAAATTATAAATGGAAATAAATAGAGTAAAAAAAGTAATTATTTATAAAATAAATAAGATTTTATAAAAAGGAATTATTTGGAAAATAAATAGAAATATTTATAAAAAAATAGGGTTTTATAAAAAGGGATGTTTGGAAATTAGATAGAGTAAATCAAATAGAGTTAATTGATGGAGTTAATCGATTAGAGTTAGAGTTAATCAGTTAGAATTAACCATTTAGAGTTAATCAATTAGAGAACCAGTTAGAGTTGATCGATTAGAGTTAATCGATTAGAGTTAAATCGAATGAGAGTTGTTCAAATAGAGTTAAATCGAATTAGAGTTGTTCAATTAGAGTTATCGAATAAGGTTACTCGAAGAAGAGAATAAATTGAATAGAGATTGTAATGACCCGTACTTTCACGGGGTAATAATTAATTTATTTAATTATTTAAAAGGTGAATTAAAGGATTTAATGGTCGTGGAATTAAATAATGGTGAATATTTAATTAAATAATAAATTAAATAATATATTTAATTCTGAAATGATCAAAATTGGCTGGAATGATGATATGGTGTGAACCGGATCATCTGTGATATTTAATTCAGTTTAGAATTGAAGTTGAATAACGAATATATTTAATTAACGACAGTTTGAACATATAATTATATTATAATTAAAATCGAGCTCGAAACGGCGCTGTAGTTCGCGATTTGGCGATTTGAACTTCAACTGAATGTACAGGATTCGTTTTAAGCCGGATTTCTGTGAAACAAGAAACGTGTGGAGCTGGTGAAGTATATCTTTCTAGTGGAAGAGAAAAATCGGGATTTCGTCGGGTAGATTTTGATGTATGTCCAAATCAAATTTCAGAAAAGTCGTTGTGGAATTTCCTTTATAATTCGTAACGCTTTATATACGTTATAAAAGGGTTTTTCAATGTAAAACTGAATATCGAGGTAATCGGGAGTCTGAAATATCAAACTGTATGTTCTGATATGATATTCTGGAGCTGTACGATATCATATGTGAAGATATACGATAATATAAATTTATTTATATTTAATTTAATTATATTTAAATATATTTATATATTTAAATGGGTCATCTAGAACTTTAAAAATAGCCGGTTTTTGCAAACGAAGTCGGAATTCGACGAAACCAGTTTTGTTGGATCCGCAATATCAAATAGTTGTTAGATTTCCAGTTTCGTGATTTTTAGAGTCACTGTGTGGCCGTGCGGATTTTTAAAGTGAGAAACAGTCAGTATTTTGACAGTTAAAAATACGCTGTGTGAGCATACGAAGTCGGAATTCGACGAAACCAGTTTCGTTGGGACCGTAATGTCGAACTCTAGCTATATGTCCAGTTTCGTGATTTTTGGGTATCGTATATGGTCGCACGGATTTTTAAAAAAGCAAAACGAATATAGAAATGAGAATATACCGAGAATATTCCATTTTAAAAATATCTAAAAAAATATCTAAATTGTTTGCCTATAAATAACACATTAACTCCTTAAGACCTAACTCCTATTTTCTCCAGTAACAACTTCAAAGAGGCCGCCTCCTTTTCTTTTCATTCATCGATTTTTATAAAATCAAAAAGTTAACGAAATCATACGGCATTGGATTCGTTAGACTTGCGAAATGAAGAGCTTCAAGTCCATGGCCTTTTTGTGTATATCGACGCAACTATCAGGGGGTCTGAACTTGAACAGTGGACGCTAGGGCATGGTCGTGGGCGCCATAAGAGAGGTCGGAGGCTGCACTGACGGTGTGGTTGGACTCGTAATCGGGAGAGGTAGAAATTGGCATCGATTTGAGGTGCTCCGTCAGCTTGGAGTTAAAAGCGTCGCAAGGCAGTGAACAAAAAGGGGATGTCGAGTTCGACGTTTGGGGCGGTATGTGAAGGAGGAGGAGATGCTGATTTCCGTGGTGGGGTCAGAATGGGTGGTAGTTGATCATAGAAGTGGTGGATGCCGGTCAAAATAGGGTCAACGGGGATGAAATGGGGATCGGGTTCGCTGTGTTTGATTTGGGAAGAAGGCTAGAGCGGGTCTGGTGTTTTGATAAGGGGAAATGGGCCAAGGTAATAGTGTTGAGGCCCAATAGTTTTAACTCTAAGTTTATTTAAATTCAAATAGTTGTATTAACTTGTCGATGTGATAACTCAACCATACAGTATCAGATTGACGAACCGTAAGTTGCGTTGGGATCGTATGGACGGGAGCAACACAATGGGGCTGACCGCGAGTCAATCCGAGCTCGTTACAATTTATGGCGAAATAAATTGTTCGACTGAATCAATGAACGCAAACCGATATTTATCGGTTAACGCGCAAATGTGAGTAAAACTCACCAACTCTGAACAGTTATATTTTTATAATGTATTTTTAGAACTGTTAATCATCCATTGATTGTTGTGTGTTGGTTGATTGATTGAACTGCTAGTCAGTTAGTGAAAATTATATATATATATATATATGTAATTATATATATATATAAACCGTTAAATATTTATATATTGATTCTGCTATCAGAATAATTTATATTGAACTGAAAGTGATGATAATTATATTGTGTAACATCTGTGGATGCAGGGAGACAGGTTGGAGGAATCCGACTGGATTCCTCAATAGTTATTTTATTGTTTTTCATATATTGTTATATGATGTGATATAAAATCTGTTGGCGATTATATGTGCTTGGACGATATTGAACATCGTGATTTGATATGATTGAATACCATAACATACTGGGATGTTGATAAGGGGATTTTCAAAGTGATATTGAAAATAGAATATTTATAAAATGGGATATTTATAAATAAGAGATATTTATAAAGTGGAATATTTATAAATAAGAAATGTTTATAAATTGGAATATTTATAAATAGGATATATTCAAAAAGGAAATAATTACAAACCATTTTCTTTTTGAATGGAAAGGCTTGTGTGGCGGGTTTGGGGATTTTCCCGATGCTCCCATTACAAAGGAGGTTATGGCGAATTTTTCAGAGAATTTAAGGAGTTAGAATATTTCAAGAATAAATTTGAAAAGGAAATATTTGTAAACCATTTACAAATAGAATTGAAAAGGAAACGTTATAAAAAGGAAATCATTTTTAAAGTGTAGAACCGTTATTTAAAAGTAAATCTTTTCAAATGAATAAAATGTTGTTAAAAAGGGAATCTTTATAAAGTGAATAAAGTAAATCGAATATGGTATTCGAAGGGAGTAAATCGAATATGGTATTTGAAAGCTAGTAAAACGAATATGCTATTCGAAAGGGGTTAGTCGAGTTGAGTTAGTTGAATAGAGTTAACTAGTTCAGTAGAGTTAACCAGTTCAGTAGAGTTAACCAGTTCAGCAGAGTTAACCAGTTGGGTTAAGTAAGTCAAGTTAACCAGTGAGTTAAGTAAGTCAAGTTAACCCGTGAGTTAAGTAAGTCAAGTTAACCAGTGAGTTAAGTAAGTCAAGTTAACCAGTTGAGTTAAGTAAGTCGAGTTAATCAAGTAGAGTTGATCGAGTTAGAGTTACTCAGTTAAAGTTAATCGATTAGAGTTAAAATGAACTAGAGTTAATCAAATATAGTTATTTGAGACAGAGTTAGTCAAACATAGTATTTAGGGTAAGTTGCCATCTCGTACGACTGCTAGCGTAATTCGCAGGGCTGTAAATAGCCTACGGCGGTCGGATGTTTCCTAAGGGAGTCAGGCGTAACCATTGTGATCGCTGCGATCTAGAGTCAAGCGGATGAAGTTAAATCGAATATTAGTTATTCGATAGGAGTTAAGTTCTTGAGTTAGAATATCGAGATAAATGAGTCGAGTTAAGTTCGTCGAGTTAAATAATCGATGTTAGTTTCATCGGAAGGAATTTATCGATGTTAGTTTCATCGAAAGGAATTTATCGATGTTAGTTTCATCGAAAGGAATTTATCGATGTTAGTTTCATCGAAAGGAGTTAATCGATGTTAGTTTCATCGAAAGGAGTTAATCGATGTTAATAATAGAGAAAAGGAATATCGATGTTAGTTTCATCGAAGGGAGCTATCGATTTGTTAAATCGAAAGGAGTTATCGATTAGTTAAATCGAAAGGAGTTATCGAATTTAGTTATTCGAAAAGGAGTTATCGATTTGTTAAATCGAAAGGGAAGATTATCGAATATCGTTTATTCGAGAGGAGATTTTCGAATGTAGTTTATTCGAAGGAGTTATCGATTATTAGTTAATCGAAGTGAGTTATAGAATATTAGTTAAATCGAAGGAGTTATCGAATATAGTTTATTCGAAGGAGTTAATCGGTTAGAGTTAAATCAAATGAGTTGATCGAATATAGTTTATTCAAATAGAGAAAAGGAGTTAATGGAAATAGTTTATTCGAATAGAGTAAATGAGTCAATCAAATATAGTTTATTCGAATAGAGTTAGAGGAGTTATCGAATATAGTTTATTCAACAGGAGTTAAGTGAATTAGTTAAGTTAAACTAAGTGAATTAGTTAAGTGAATTGGTTAAGTTAACCAAAGTGAATTAGTCGAGTTAATCAAAGTGATTAGTTCAGTTAATCGAGATAAGTAAATCAAGTTAGGTTAATCGAGTTGAATTAGTCAGTCGAGTTAATAAATTGAGTTAGTCAAACCAAGTAAAACCAGTTAGAGTTAATTAATTAAGGTTGACCAGTTAGAGTTAATCAATCAGAGTTAATCAAATAGAGTTAAGTAAAATTAGAACTGACTAGAGATTAGTAAATTGAACGGTTTTCTAAGTGTCTATCTGATGTTGGTTTCGGCCTTCGGGATTCATACTTAGGGAATTGTTCTCATACTAGTTCACAGTCAGGGACTGATAGTTGGGGAAGAGTAGTGATTTGTAAATAATCAGATGGAAACGTTTTCCAGTGTTAATAACATATATTTTCTAAACATAGAAAATAAGGCAATGTGAATATATATATAGTTATATGTTGATGATTGATCGATATAATTTCCATCTGGAAATAATATCGTTGTTTGCACACTTGTTTTTCTTTGATAGTTAAATCACAGACTATCAAAGTTTTGACCGTTTTGACGTTGTTAATATGGAGAGACCGGTTGGATTATTATCCGAAGAACCGCTCTGTATTGGCATAAGCGTTGCGAATCATATATGCCAAAGATAATTGAAGACGGAGTAAAATGCAAGGGCTGTTGTATAAGTCTTAGATAATAGTGACTAAAATGGATATACTGAATAGTACCTTCGGTTTGTCCAGTCCCAGGACTACTTGTATGGACGAAGGTCTGACAGAGTATATCCAATAGATCGCGTAAGTTGATCTGTTCAAACGTATTCACGTTTGGTGGCGGAGGAATTCATTTCTCTTAGCTGTATACCCGTGTTATTTTTGGATAAGTCAATTTGTGATTTGGCGGGTATGACGATGTGACATTTTAAGTGAATGAAGATGGATGTCTGACAGAGTATTTCCAGAAAGGTCACGTACATTGATTTCTTCAACCGTACCAAGAGTGGAAGCGGAGAAGGAAACTTCTTTTAGCTGACACGTAATGTACTGTTGTAAAAGTCAATTAGTGATTTTGATGAATTTGACAATGTAGCATTCGAAGTGAATCCGGTGTAATGATAAAGCGTAGCTTCTAGCCTCATCAACCGGTAAATGACAGAAATCGGGTAGGCAGCATGGCTAAGTCGGTCGCACCGAAGTAGGGTGTATAATCACCTATCTAGAGAATATTCATTTGTTTCTTAAATCTATCAATGTTGTCCCATATATATACGGGAACGGTTGCTGATCTCAACCGTTGGTGATGAACATTCGATACACTCAAGCGAAATGAGTGGTCGGTCATGTGTGGCTGAGTTACAAGATGTTCTTGTTGAACTCCAGTGTATCGTTCCTAGAGTACACTGATCGGAAGGTGGTTCCATACCTTGTCATAGTTGGAAATCCATTATCCAATACGTGCTTGCGATTTTGATTGTATGCTATATATGTAGAACGTGAGATGAAAGCGTTTCTGCTAGTTGATATCTATTTGTACATAGACATTATTATAATATCAAAAAGGTTTTGATATAAAGATATTTTGGATTCTCATAAAGGAAAAACCCGTTCCGTTCTGCGGCGTGGTCTTATGAGATATCGTTTACTTGTTCATATACCTGTTTTTAAACTGTTTTACTCATACTAGTCCCATGACTGACCCGGAGTTTACTTTATTGTTTTCCCTAAACTCTTGGGTGCCTAAATTTGTACGGGCAGTCAAGTAGTCGGGATTTACAGATATACTTGAAGAGCTGGAGCAGGAGGCTTCTGGATCATATAGCTATAGTTTATTTCCACTGTGTTGTAAGTGCTGTACTCTGATAAGTGCTATTGTATAACTATTATATTTCAAAGTTATGTTATATATTATATGTTATTCGTTCCGCTGTGAGGTTCGTGTTACTCTGATGTTGTGTTCTTCTTCTTCTTCTATTCTAAGTTTCTATCTTATGTATTCTCACCCTCTAATTTCTTTCATTAATTACCAGGATTTTCGATGTTTTGGTTATCGACATCGTGCTTATGTCGATAACCAAAGCCGCTCAAAATCCGGGTCGTTACAGTTGGTATCAGAGCTTAAGTTAAGAATTACTTGGCTCTGTGGCGTGACTCGGTAGAGATAGGTTTAGTAACACCCTAGATTGAGTTTGAGTGTATATACAAGTGCGTATTTTTATTTGATATAAAAATGGTTTTATATTGTGGAGATTCATTGGCTGAGTTGTTTATGAGTTCTGGTCGATCAGTTTGATCCACTGTATCGGTAGGAGTAAATAAATACTTGAATACGATGGACCGACACAGTATGGATATGTGATATATTATCATATATAGGTTGTGATTTTAATCGAATGAGATTATAAAGTGAAATGGTTATATATAACCAATCAGAATCATATAAGTAAAGTATATGAAATAAGATGAATTAAAGATGAATTTAAATCAGATTTGGAATTAAAATAAGGAAATTTTAAGTTCCTGGGAGATTTTGAAATGTTTTCAAAATGGAAGTATTTAGTAATGGTATTGAAAATGATATAGTATTGAGATCACTTGGGTCGCTGGAAAATGATTCCGATGATGACTGCGCAGTATCATCGGTGTGATTTTCGAGTTCTAAGTGGTGGATCACTACCAAAGATTTTGATTTGAATTGTTTTGAGAAAACAAGTTGTTTAAAAATTCAAAGGTTTTGAATAGGTATTGTGATTTCAAATTGATTTGAAATTTACCCAGGAATTTAAGTTCTGGAATTTAAATTTAACTTACGAAGTTAAATAAAATGAGATGGTAAAAATAAATTGAAATTTAACTTGAACTAAGTTAAATAGAATTGAATGAATAAGTCAAGAATTTGAAATTTAGCTCGACTTATAATTTGAAAATCAAGAATGAAACTTGAGATTGAAAATGGGATTCGACTTGAGTATAAGCGAATGATTTGGTTTGACAATATAAAAGTGATTGAGTTTGATTGGGAGGACATTGGTATATGCTGAATTAGCAGCAGATGTAAAGGATATAATGATATGCCCGACAAAAAGGTACCAGTTTATATTACATATGAGTTTGGAATTTATGAGCCGAATTGGCAAGCCGTTTGGCTGTTTGATTTTCTTTTGGGTTGGAGATGGCCCAGAGAGGCGAATTGGAGTTTTACCGATAGGGCTGTACAAAGGAGGGTATGGCGAAATTTTCCGAAAATTTAAAGTATTAGAAAATTTTCAAAATTTTTGAAAATTTTAGTTAGTCGGAATGAATAAATATTTTAGTCGATATTAATTGGTTCGGTTGAAATCAGAAATATGGGGTAAACAAATCTTAGGAGTTCAAATAGATAGGGTCGTTCTCTACCTTAGCAATTTCGAGGACGAAATTATTTTAAGTGGGGAAGAATGTAATGACCCGTACTTTCACGGGGTAATAATTAATTTATTTAATTATTTAAAAGGTGAATTAAAGGATTTAATGGTCATGGAATTAAATAATGGCGAATATTTAATTAAAATAATAAATTAAATAATATATTTAATTCTGAAATGATCAAAATTGGCTGGAATGATGATATGGTGTGAACCGGATCATCTGTGATATTTAATTCAGTTTAGAATTGAAGTTGAATAACGAATATATTTAATTAATGACAGTTTGAACATATAATTATATTATAATTAAAATCGAGCCCGAAATGGCGCTGCAGTTCGCGATTTGGCGATTTGAACTTCAACTGAATGTACAGGATTCATTTTAAGCCGGATTTCTGTGAAACAAGAAACGTGCGGAGCTGGTGAAGTATATCTTTCTAGTGGAAGAGAAAAATCGGGATTTCGTCGGGTAGATTTTGATGTATGTCCAAATCAAATTTCAGAAAAGTCGCTGTGGAATTTCCTTTATAATTCGTAACGCTTTATATACGTTATAAAAGGGGTTTTCAATGTAAAACTGAATATCGAGGTAATCGGGAGTCTGAAATATCAAAATGTATATTCTGATATGATATTCTGGAGCTGTACGATATCATATGTGAAGATATACGATAATATAAATTTATTTATATTTAATTATATTTAAATATATTTATATATTTAATTATATTTAAATATATTTATATATTTAAATGGGTCATCCAAAACTTTAAAAATAGCCGGTTTTTGCAAACGAAGTCGGAATTCGACGAAATCAGTTTTGTTGGATCCGCAATATCAAATAGTTGTTAGATTTCCAGTTTCGTGATTTTTAGAGTCATTGTGTGGCCGTACGGATTTTTAGAGTGAGAAACAGTCAGTATTTTGACAGTTAAAAATACGCTGTGTGAGCATACGAAGTCGGAATTCGACGAAACCAGTTTCGTTAGGACCGTAATGTCGAACTCTAGCTATATGTCCAGTTTCGTGATTTTTGGGTATCGTATATGGTCACACGGATTTTTAAAAAAGTAAAACGAACATAGAAATGAGAATATATCGAGAATATTCCATTTTAAAAATATCTAAAAAAATATCTAAATTGTTTGCCTATAAATAACACATTAACTCCTTAAGACCTAACTCCTATTTTCTCCAGTAACAACTTCAAAGAGGCCGCCTCCTCTTCTTTTCATTCATCGATTTTTATAAAATCAAAAAGTTAACGAAATCATACGGCATTGGATTCGTTAGACTTGCGAGATGAAGAGCTTCAAGTCCATGGCCTTTTTGTGTATATCGACGCAACTATCAGGGGGTCTGAACTTGAAAAGTGGACGCTAGGGCATGGTCGTGGGCGCCATAAGAGAGGTCGGAGGCTGCACTGACGGTGTGGTTGGACTCGTAATCGGGAGAGGTAGAAATTGGCATCGATTTGAGGTGCTCCATCAGCTTGGAGTTAAAGGCGTCGCGAGGCAGTGAACGAAAAGGGGATGTCGAGTTCGACGTTTGGGGCGGTATGTGAAGGAGGAGGAGATGCTGATTTCCGTGGTGGGGTCAGAATGGGTAGTAGTTGATCATAGAAGTGGTGGATGCCGGTCAAAATAGGGTCAACGGGGATGAAATGGGGATCGGGTTCGCTGTGTTTGATTTGGGAAGAAGGCTAGAGCGGGTCTGGTGTTTTGATAAGGGGAAATGGGCCAAGGTAATAGTGTTGAGGCCCAATAGTTTTAACTCTAAGTTTATTTAAATTCAAATAGTTGTATTAACTTGTCAATGTGATAACTCAACCATACGGTATCAGATTGACGAACCGTAAGTTGCGTTGGGATCGTATGGACGGGAGCAACACAATGGGGCTGACCGCGAGTCAATCCGAGCTCGTTACAAGTTATGGCGAGATAAATTGTTCGACTGAATCAATGAACGCAAACCGATATTTATCGGTTAACGCGCAAATGTGAGTAAAACTCACCAACTCTGAACAGTTATATTTTTATAATGTATTTTTAGAACTGTTAATCATCCGTTGATTGTTGTGTGTTGGTTGATTGATTGAACTGCTAGTCAGTTAGTGAAAATTATATATATATATGTATGTAATTATATATATAAACCGTTAAATATTTATATATTGATTCTGCTATCAGAATAATTTATATTGAACTGAAAGTGATGATAATCATATTGTCTAACATCTGTGGATGCAGGGAGACAGGTTGGAGGAATCCGAGTGGATTCCTCAACAGTTATTTTATTGTTTTTCATATATTGTTATATGATGTGATATAAAATCTGTGGGCGATTATATGTGCTTGGACGATATTGAACATCGTGATTTGATATGATTGAATACCATAACATACCGGGATGTTGATAAGGGGATTTTCAAAGTGATATTGAAAATAGAATATTTATAAAATGGGATATTTATAAATAAGAGATATTTATAAAGTGGAATATTTATAAATAAGAAATGTTTATAAATTGGAATATTTATAAATAGGAGATATTCAAAAAGGAAATAATTACAAACCATTTTCTTTTTGAATGGAAAGGCCTGTGTGGCGGGTTTGGGGATTTTCCCGATGCTCCCGTTACAAAGGAGGTTATGGCGAATTTTTCAGAGAATTTAAGGAGTTAGAATATTTCAAGAATAAATTTGAAAAGGAAATATTTGTAAACCATTTACAAATAGAATTGAAAAGGAAACGTTATAAAAAGGAAATCATTTTTAAAGTGTAGAACCGTTATTTAAAAGTAAATCTTTTCAAATGAATAAAACGTTGTTAAAAAGGGAATCTTTATAAAGTGAATAAAGTAAATCGAATATGGTATTCGAAGGGAGTAAATCGAATATGGTATTCGAAAGTTCGTAAAACGAATATGCTATTCGAAAGGGGTTAGTCGAGTCGAGTTAGTTGAATAGAGTTAACTAGTTCGGTAGAGTTAACCAGTTCAGTAGAGTTAACCAGTTCGGCAGAGTTAACCAGTTGGGTTAAGTAAGTCAAGTTAACCAGTGAGTTAAGTAAGTCAAGTTAACCCGTGAGTTAAGTAAGTCAAGTTAACCAGTGAGTTAAGTAAGTCAAGTTAACCAGTTGAGTTAAGTAAGTCGAGTTAATCAAGTAGAGTTGATCGAGTTAGAGTTACTCAGTTAAAGTTAATCGAGTAGAGTTAAAACGAGCTAGAGTTAATCAAATATAGTTATTTGAGACAGAGTTAGTCAAACATAGTATTCAGGGTAAGTTGTCATCTCGTACGACTGCTAGCGGAATTCGCAGGGCTGTAAATAGCCTACGGCGGTCGGATGTTTCCTGAGGGAGTCAGGCGTAGCCATTGTGTCGCTGCGATCTAGAGTCAAGCGAATGAAGTTAAATCGAATATTAGTTATTCGATAGGAGTTAAGTTCTTGAGTTAGATTATCGAGATAAATGAGTCGAGTTAAGTTCGTCAAGTTAAATAATCGATGTTAGTTTCATCGAAATGAATTTATCGATGTTAGTTTCATCGAAAGGAGTTAATCGATGTTAGTTTCATCGAAAGGAGTTAATCGATGTTAATAATAGAGAAAAGGAGTATCGATGTTAGTTTCATCGAAGGGCGCTATCGATTTGTTAAATCGAAAGGAGTTATCGATTAGTTAAATCGAAAGGAGTTATCGAATTTAGTTATTCGAAAAGGAGTTATCGATTTGTTAAATCGAATGGGAAGATTATCGAATATCGTTTATTCGAGAGGAGATTTTCGAATGTAGTTTATTCGAAGGAGTTATCGATTATTAGTTAATCAAAGTGAGTTATAGAATATTAGTTAAATCGAAGGAGTTATCGAATATAGTTTATTCGAAGGAGTTAATCGATTAGAGTTAAATCAAATGAGTTGATCGAATATAGTTTATTCGAATAGAGAAAAGGAGTTAATCGAAAATAGTTTATTCGAATAGAGTAAATGAGTTAATCAAATATAGTTTATTCGAATAGAGTTAGAGGAGTTATCGAATATAGTTTATTAGACAGGAGTTAAGTGAATTAGTTAAGTTAAACTAAGTGAATTAGTTAAGTGAATTGGTTAAGTTAACCAACGTGAATTAGTCGAGTTAATCAAATTGATTAGTTCAGTTAATCGAGATAAGTAAACCAAGTTAGGTTAATCGAGTTGAATTAGTCAGTCGAGTTAATAAATTGAGTTAGTCAAACAAGTAAAACCAGTTAGAGTTAATTAATTAAGGTTGACCGGTTAGAGTTAATCAATCAGAGTTAATCAAATAGAGTTAAGTAAAATTAGAACTGACTAGAGATTAGTAAATTGAACGGTTTTCTAAGTGTCTATCTGATGTTGGTTTCGGCCTTTGGGATTTATACTTAGGGAATTATTCTCATACTAGTTCACAGTCAGGGACTGATAGTTGGGGAAGAGTAGTGATTTGTAAATAATCAGATGGAAACGTTTTCCAGTGTTAATAACATATATTTTCTAAACATAGAAAATAAAGCCATGTGAATATATATATATATGGGTATATGTTGATGATTGATCGATATAATTTCCATCTGGAAATAATATCGTTGTTTGCACACTTGTTTTTCTTTGATAGTTAAATCATAGACTATCAAAGTTTTGACCATTTTGACGTTGTTAATATGGAGAGACCGGTTGGATTATTATCCGAAGAACCACTCTGTATTGGCATAAGCGTTGCGAATCATATATGCCAAAGATAATTGAAGACGGAGTAAAATGCAAGGGCTGTTGTATAAGTCTTAGATAACAGTGAATAAGATGGATATACTGAATAGTACCTTCGGTTTGTCCAGTCCCAGGACAACTTGTATGGACGAAGGTCTGACAGAGTATATCCAATAGATCGCGTAAGTTGATCTGTTCAAACGTATTCACGTTTGGTGGCGGAGGAATTCGTTTCTCTTAGCTGTATACCCGTGTTATTTTTGGATAAGTCAATTTGTGATTTGGCGGGTATGACGATGTGACATTTTAAGTGAATGAAGATGGATGTCTGACAGAGTATTTCCAGAAAGGTCACGTACATTGATTTCTTCAACCGTACCAAGAGTGGAAGCGGAGAAGGAAACTTCTTTTAGCTGACACGTAATGTACTGTTGTAAAAGTCAATTAGTGATTTCGATGGATTTGACAATGTAGCATTCGAAGTGAATCTGATGTAATGATAAAGCGTAGCTTCTAGCCTCATCAACCGGTAAATGACAGAAATCGGGCAGACAGCATGGCTAAGTCGGTCGCACCGAAGTACGGTGTATAATCACCTATCTAGAGAATATTCATTTGTTTCTTAAATCTATCAATGTTGTCCCATATATATACGGGAACAGTTGCTGATCCCAATCGTTGGTGATGTACATTCGATACACTCAAGCGAAATGAGTGGTCGGTCATGTGTGGCTGAGTAAAAAATGTTCTTGTTGAACTCCAGTGTATCGTTCCTAGAGTACACTGATCGGAAGGTGGTTCCATACCTTGTCATAGTTGGAAATCCATTATCCAATACGTGCTTGCAATTTTTATTGTATACTATATATGTAGAACGTGAGATGAAAGCGTTTCTGCTAGTTGATATCTATTTGTACATAAACATTGTTATAATATCAAAAGGTTTTTGATATAAAGATATTTTGGATTCTCATAAGGGAAAAACCCGTTCCGTTATGCGGCGTGGTCTTATGAGATATCGTTTACTTGTTCATATACCTGTTTTTAAACTGTTTTACTCATACCAGTCCCATGACTGACCCGGAGTTTACTTTGTTGTTTTCCCTGAACTCTTGGGTGCCTAAATTTGTACGGGCCGTCAAGTAGTCGGGATTTACAGATATACTTGAAGAGCTGGAGCAGGAGGCTTCTGGATCATATAGCTATAGTTTATTTCCGCTGTGTTGTAAGTGCTGTACTCTGATAGTGCTATTGTATACATAACTGTTATTTTTCAAAGTTATGTTATATATTATATGTTATTCGTTCCGCTGTGAGGTTCGTGTTACTCTGATGTTGTGTTCTTCTTCTTCTTCTTCTATTCTAAGTTTCTATCTTATCTATTCTATTCTCACCCTTTAATTTCTTTCATTAATTACCAGGATTTTCGATGTTTTGGTTATCGACATCGTGCTTATGTCGATAACCAAAGTCGCTCAAAATCTGGGTCGTTACAGAGATTTTTCGAAAAGAGTTATCGAATATTAGTTATTCGAATAGAGTTAAAAGGAGTTAATTGAATATAGTTTATTCGAAAGGAGATTAATCGAATATAGAATCATTCGAAGAGAGTTAATCGAATGTAAATCATTCGAAGAGAGTTAATCGAATGTAAATCATTCGAAGAGTGTTAATCGAATATAGTTATTCGAAGAGAGATTATCGAATATAGTTATTCGAAGAAAGAGTTATCGAATATTAGTTCTTCAAAAGGAGTTATCAAATAGAGATTATTCGAAAGAGAATTATACGTTGAATTCGATTATATCAAATTCGGGAAAGTAATATTTACTTTCCGTTTTCAATGAAGATTTACTTATTTATTAATAAATTAGTGGTTTAGTTATTTAGTTAAATTAAGGAATAAAAGTTATATTTTGAAGTTAGATATTTAATAAGAAGGGATTATAACACTATAGTTATAATCAATGTTTTTAAATAAAGAAGTGGATTCATAAATAGAATCCGAGTTACGTAAGGAAGTTGGTTAAAAGATTTAAAAGGGTGAACTTTGTCTATTCCGAGGTTAGAATTGTTGTTCAGTTAAGGTCTGAGAGGTAATTATACCCCAACTTGATTGACTTCGTTTTTTTACTAAGGGACGGGTAAGGTTGGTTAAGTGAATTTAGTTAATGAGTGTAATGGTTTGAATTGGCTTAGTGATGTTTTATTTAAACATCTGTTTAAATCAAATGAAGGAGTTTTGGAAATGCTTTCCAAATAAGAATCAAAAATGTTTTCTAATATAGAAAATAAGGGATGGAGCAAATACGGAAATGTTTCCAATGATTAATAATGTATATTTTCTAAATCTAGAAATAAGAATTTATGAATATATAAAAATGGGTAAATGGATAAATTAGTGATAATTTAATCTAAAGAGATAAATGTGGAATGATGATTGATCTATAGAATTTCCATCTGGAAATAATATCGTTGTTTGCACACATGTTTTTCTTTGATAGTTAAATCACTGACTATCAAAGTTTTTGACCATTTTTCGTCATCAATACGGAGAGATCGGGATCAGATTCATTATATGAAAACCACTCTGTATGGACGTTAGTGTTGCGATCAAATATGATGAAGATTATTGAAGATGGAGTTATGTAAGGGTTATCCTGTTTACAGAATAGTGCCTTCGGTTTGTCCAATCCCAGGACAACGTGAATGGACGAATGTCTGACAAAGTATATCTAACAGATCGCGTAAGTTGATCTCTTCAAACATACTTACGTTTGGTGGCGGAAGAATTCGTTTCTCTTAGCTTTATACCCTTGGTATTTTTGGGGGAAATCAATTTGTGATTTGGTGGGTATGACGATGTGGCATTCAAAGTGAATGGTGGTCAGGTGTTCCAAAAGACACGTTTTGACCTCAAGCCTCATCAACCGGGAAATTATAGAAATCAGGCAGGTAGCATGGCTAGGTGGGTCGCTCCCATTAGGGTGTATATCACTTATCTAGAGAAAATCCATTTCATTCTTTTATCTATTTTCGATGCTGTCCCTTTTCGAGAAACGGTGGGTAGCTCCCAACCGTTGGTGATATACATTCGATACACTCAAGCGAAATGAGTGGTCGGTCATGTGTGGGCTGGGTTGCAAGATGTTCTTGTTGAACCCAGTGTATTCGCCTCTAGAGATGCACTATCGGAAGGTGGTCTCATACCTTGTCATAGTCGGAATCCAATCTCCAATAAGCGCCTGCGGTTTTTTTTGTATACTATATATATGGAATGTGAGATGCATGCGTTCTGCTAGATTGTTATTTACTTGTGATTAGATATTATTATAATATCAGAAAAGTATTGATTTCCAAAACTGTTTTGGGTTATCGTAAGGTAAAAACCATCTGTGTTTATGTGTGGATCGGTCTTACGATTATCATTTCTTTTGAAAAGTTAAACCAAATGATTTGAGTTTACTCATACCAGTCTCATGACCGACCCAGAGTTTATTTTGTTTTGTTTTCCCTAAACTCTTGGGTGCCCCAAATTTGTACGGACAGTCATGTAGTTCAGGTCTTTACAGATATACTTGGAGGAGCTTGAAGCAGGAGGCTTCGGGATTATATAGCTATTGTTATATCCGCTGTGTGTAAGTGTTGTACTCTGAAAAGGTTATTGTATATATATATATATTATTAGATTGCAAAGTTATGTTATATATATTATATTTATTCGTTCCGCTGTGAGATTCGTATTACTCTGATTCTGTTCTTTGGTGATCTTCTTCTATTCTAATTTTTCTATCCTCACCCTCTAACTTCTTTCTATTAATGATCAGGTATTTACGATGTTCGAATAGTCAACATGGCAGTTGTGTGTTGATTTTCAGAGTCGAAAATCCCTGTTCGTTACGACATGGCTTGTGTAAAATTAGTGTCAGGTCGAGCCCCTTTTCTCCCTATTTTCTGTGTTGTTTTGCTTCTTGGTTTCTAGATGTTTGTGGTGGATTTTGCTACCAAGTTTAAGTTGTTTTTAAGGGGATTAAACCAGCCATGGACAAGCCAATATTAATGTCGATTTGGACTTCAAATTGACGAGTTTTTGCATGCATTTTGTGTGTTTTGATTTCGTAGAATTTTATTGAGTTCTGCCTATTCCATGCATGTATTTTTTAACTAGACTTTTAAAGAATTTTGCTGTAAAAAATAAGTTTTGAAATAAATATTTTATAATCGATTTATTAAAATAATGATTATTTTTTTTATAAAAATGTTCTCTATTATTAAGATCTTTTTTAAAGAAACTATTTCCAAGATACTTTTTCGAAAATAGTTTTAAAACCCGTTTTCTTAAAATAAGTATTTTCAATATAAAAAGTTACCCGTTTTTGCCACTGACAACCTATATATATGTATATATATATCCTATATATATATATATATTATCACAACCTTCTTTCGTGACATCTCTTTTGCATTCGAATATTAGGCACTAATTTATAATTAAATAAGTTAGTGGAGTGGCATCTCTTATGCATTCGAATTCCACGCCATCATATAGGGATAAACGGATCCAACAAACGAGGCTTTACATTTAATTTTATATTCAAATAGCCGCCCCCATGTGTGTGTGTATATATGTGTGTGTGTGTGTGCGCGCGTGTATGTATATGTACATGTACATATATATATATATATATATGTGTGTGTGTGTGTGTGTGTGTGTGTCTGTGTGCGTGTGTGTCTGTGTGTCTATATATGTATATACATATATACTAGAATGAACTCGTGCTACACACACAGATTTGGTTAAGTAAAGAATAACCAAAATGAATATTTATTGGACAAAGAATAACTCCTATATATAGAATTATATATAGTAATCGCTTCATAAAATGATACACTGTGGAGAAAATTAGATTTATATTAATCAAAATTTATTGAAGAAGAAAACACTCATGTTGATTACTTGTATAGGCTCTACACTTGGAGAGCTCCTGATTCGATGCTTTCGATCTTCAGCGTATTCGAAGATCTCGCAACAGATTCGAACTATTCAAATGGTTCAAAATTGGGGATTTTCACATTCAAGCAAGGTATGAACTTTTCAATTTATTGATTTGCATAGATCCGCACATTTTAAGTATTAAAATGATATTAATTTAGGGCTTTCGATTAGATCTAGTAAACCCTAAATTCCTTACAGAATTTATATTATAAACTAACATAATTAGAATTCTCGACAATAATGTTACTCCAAACAATAGGCCACAATGGAACATATTAGGTTCTACACACTTCATTGAAGGTACCATGGTTCCATTCGCTTCTAAAAAAAGAAATATCTTTTACTATAAAATGAATCATAAGTTTTTCAAAGCATAACATGCAGAATATATATATGTATATATATATATATATATATGCAACAAACTACAAAATAATTTCAGTCTATTAAATTCATGGAAAATAAAACATTTATTAAGTTTTTTTTAGACTGCTTACATATACCAACTTCATTACAAAAAGTGGAACATAAATCGTCGACACAGTGTATCTCGAGCTAACATAAACCATGATTCTCTTTCTACCCTTCTTTTTAAATATATCAACAGCAAGAGAACTTCCAAGTTATGCTAGGTGAAGGGAAATTAACTCAAAACCAGAAGTGCACCATCGATAAAAGATAATTCATGCTCACATCAAGTAGCAGCATATGGTACGAATCTGCTTAAGAAAATATGCATTAGGAAATTCATAGTGTTATATTTTAAAGTTTGCTTACAAAACCATGTGAATTGAACTTTAAAAAACAACTGAAACATAGATTTAAACTTCCTATGAGATGTATACATAACGATATCAATAGCGAATATCTCACCTTCGACTGCAGAGTTTCCATCGCTATCACGAGCTGCATCAGCTGCAGACATGCTTTTGCCTGAGTCATCAAAGTAAACATTGAATTTATTTGCAGAGGAGCTGATCCTAAGGTAATTAGTTGATCGGAATGTTGCCTCATGCACTTGTATATGTAATGAAAGTCAGTGACGATTTCGACCTTGGAGTTGCATAAGGTGAGGGAAAATTTTGTCTTATAAGAACGCAAGAAAAAAAATTCAAACTATCACTAATTCTATAATTTTTCCTTAAGTTCACGTGCATAAATAAATGCGTATACATCAAAATTATATAAAAAATAAAAGTTCCAACATCCATCTTCTTTTGTTCAACTCTTTTATAGTTTCTACTATTTTAAGATTCCAATTCACATCTACCTTTACGGTTTCTAGGATTCGAAATAAATAGGAAGATTAAAAAAATACATAAATAAGACCATAATGTTATTTGTATATAAAAGTAAACAACAACTTCTTCTTTTCTATCTTGGCTCTTGCTTTGATAAGATTTCCACCTATATGAAATTAAAACATAAAAAGACACATATAAACACAATTGAAGAACAAATTTTGTATTTAATTATCAGTAATTTAAAATAATATATTAACTTTATTTATGTTTTTAATTAAATTGATTAATAAATGATTATAACAGTAGTACACTAAGTAAAGCAAGTCGTATGATCAAAATCTATTGGAACTAATTACCAACTATGCATTATCCATAATTAATCAAACTAAATACTGTTGAATGCTGGACCTAATATATTCATACAAATTAGTTGTAAACACCACAATGGAACATGATAAGAAATCAAAGTATAGTTGATTAATGTGACAACCCAGATTTTTGAACTCTAATTATTTTGAATAATTCGTAAAATTTCGAATATAAAATTTGAAAAAGAGTTTCAATGTGATAATAAGATGAATATGACATTTATATTAAGTTGAAAATAGGTTTTTCCAATTTATAGTGTTTAGCCAATTTATCGAATCAAAATAGAATTTTATAACTAGTCAAATTCGATATAGTTTAATGGTTTGAAATTCTAATTTGATAATTTTAAGTTGGATTTTGAATTTGGTTTAAATAATGAAATAGTTATTTATACTATAGAATTTAACTGTAAAGTATATCGACAAAAATATATTAGCTTTTGTCAAAATATGCTTTTCAAAACGTATTAACTAGACTTTTTGCAGCACTTCATAAATATTGTTATATCATACCTTAACCTACCATTGCATTTTTCTTAGAAATGCTAATATAAGAAAAGAGATGAGTCACTATGACATGTGTTAACATGCGTGAATCTAAATCATAAGGAATGGCCAGGTGTCCTTTGAGGTGTAAGTTCCTTATGCCTATGAATTTCCTATATAAACCCACCTTAACCCTCTCCCTTCTCCATCTTCTTTATTTATCATTGTTAATGCAAAAAATGGCACTAACACCCCCAAGGTGTTTATCAACACTTCAAAATTGATCAAACGCATAGTTAAGAGGAAACAAGTATGGGGAAAAAGTAAAGTGGAGACGATTTAGAGTGGTTTAGTCTCAATTTCGACCTACATCACTACAAGTGAAGATTTCATAGCTTTCCAACGATTACAAGGTACACGATTGTCATTGCTTTATACATTTTCTCTTTTACAATCAAAATATCACTTTCTTCTCTTCTTTAAATTCTTCAATCTCTCGATTCTCTTGATTCCACCATTGAAATGATGAGATCTCTTCGATTGCAATGATTGTTGGAGTAGATCTTCAACAATTGAGCAATTGGGTGATCTTCAATGATTTCATGGTGGTTGAGATGTTGGATCAAAGCTTGGAAGAACTTTAATGGAGTTGGAATTAATCTTGAGTCGTTGAGAAATGAATTGGGCAGCACTTCGCTCTCGGAAACCCCCCACCCTTTATGTAGAAAGTGACTGGGTATTTATAGGAGAAATCCGGAGGCTATAACAACCCAGAATTTTGGAACCAATTTAAATTGCGTTGGGATCGTTGTGAGGAGATCTACATCATGGAACTGTCTAGAGCTTAAACAGAGCACGTGGGAAATTCAAAAAAAAATCAATGTGAGATTTCTTATTTAATAATTAAAATAAATTGTTATGCATTGGAAATCTTTATTTATTCGTCGTTAAGATTCATATTGTTTATGCTGCGTGATTTGAATTGTTTGATGTTGTATGTGGTGAGCCGATGAGTTCAATTTGATATAATGGAATCATTGAAAATTTGTATAAAAATAAAAATCATCTCTTTTTATTTGTCATATGTGAATAAAAAATGTGTACAAGTAAAAGTTATCTTTTTATTTGTCATTTCTGAACGTAGGATTTGTTATAAAGAAAAGGTTCTTTTTATTGTCATATGATACATAGAATTTGTTGTGAAATAAAAAAAAGTCATTTATTTAGAAACAAGTCATATTAAAATAAAATTTCCTTCTTATTTGTTTCTAGAAAACATTAAAACATGTATGTAGACAAAATTATCTTTTTATTTTGTCATTAGAATTATAAACATTCTTTTTATTTGACACTAGAAATGTAGACAAAAATATTTCTTTTCATTTATACATTAGAAATATAGAACATGTAGACAAAAATATTTCTTTTCATTTATACATTAGAAATGTAGAACATGTAGACAGATAAATATTTCTTTTTATTCGTACATTAGAAACATATGAATGCTGTGAAAATAAAAAGCATCTTTTTATTTGCCATATATGAACATAGGAATTGTTTTTAACAATAAAAATTTACATTTTATTGTATATTAGAAATGGTTAAAAATACGCATTGTTTTTAACATAAGAAAATGTTCATTGGATCATATATGTTTTGATAGTTAAAATATGTTAGAAACATAGTAAAATGTTCATTTGATTATTTATGTTTTGTTAATTAAAACATTATCATTTATATGTTAATAAAATAGAAAAATGTTCGTTTATTAAACATATATTGATTCATTAAAAATAATGTCACTTAACACTGTTAGTAATACAAAAATGCCATTTAGTTAGGACATGTTTTGAGAAATAAAAATACATTAGTTAGAATAACATTTTGTGAAAACAAAAATGTCTTTTTTGTCATGTTAGACAAGAATAAAAACATTTCAGGTAAATATATGTCTCGTTCGACAAAAATGTCAATTTTATCATGTTAAGATAGAATAAAAAGAATTAGGTGTTAAAACATGCATTGTCATTAAAAATGACATTTTTATCATGTGAAATTAAAATAAAATAATCATTTGTTAAAATGTTTTATTAGATAAAAACATCGCATGTATCATGTTACTGAAATGAAATAAATAATTATGTCTTGAAATATATGTTGTGATGTTGAAATGTTTAACGTATTGAAAATAATGTTAACATTAATGTGATAGTAAAATTAAATTATAAATATCCATTTATAATTTAAACAGTGAAAATTTTGTTAAATAGAAAATAATTCAAACTGAATTATAATTGGTTAAATTATTAACCAATGATTTATTTATATAAACTGTTGTTTGAAAACCCACACGGGTATTGGGATGATATTTGACATACACTAGTGCCAATATTTAATTAATTGCCGATCGATGGATTGACGGTCTGTGATGAGCGTTATTTATTTATTTTAATGCTCACATAGTTATAAACTTCACTTTGGATGTGAATGGATTGTTTAATGATTATTTATCATTATTGTTATATGCATGCGATTTATGGAAATCCATATAACCAAAATTATATGGTAATTGATTGAGTCGCATTCCGATTTAGAATATTTTAAAATAAAGAATATTCAAAAATAAAGAATCTTTTAAAATAAAGAATATTTTAAAATAATGAAAATTTTAAAATAATATTCAATGAAGAATAAGATTATGATTTTTATGTCCATTTTTGGGTGGACACAAAAATATAAAAATATGAAGCCGAATTAAGTAGCAAACGTTATTTTAACCCGAACGGGTTCATCGATCAATTTTATTCATTTTATAATTAATATCGACAAGAAGTGATTTCAAAATCTAATATTTTGAAAATATCAATATTTTAATATGATAAAGATATAAAATATTCAATTTTGATTTAAAATTGAAATGAAGTTGGAATCATTTTAAAATAAATTTATTAACGACTTATATAATACGATTTAAATGGAAATCGACAAAAAATATATATATATAATATATATGTATATATATATGTATATATATATATATATATATAATGGACTGAATAGAACGCGCTGCGCAGCGACTGTTCACGAATTTCGACCACTAACTTCAAATTGATGTAACTGGAGATCCGACCGTCGGATTCTCCTAAAACCGGAACCGTTGGGTTCGTATCAAAAAGAGCTTTTCAAAGAATATAAGAGTTTTGAAATCTAGCTATTGGATTTGGAATTATGTCCAAATCAAATTCGGAAAAGGTTGCCATGGATGTAGTTCGGTGGCCGTTATTGGAAACCGACTTGACGGGCCTTGATAAAATTATTAAGAATATGGAAAAATTATGTAAATTCATAATAAATGATTTGGAAAGATTTTGGATGAAAAATTCCATATTTAAAAAGATAAAAATATATTTTTATCGAAATGAACTAGTTATTAACTAGAATAATAATCCAATGTTTTTAAATAAAATAAATTGGATTTTTGGGTTTCACGTGAATGGTGTCCTAAATAACATTATTCTTAAACCCCGTATGAAAAGAATAAATCTTTTAATTAAGATTATTAGAGTTTCCAATTATATTTAGTAATTGGAATTAAATAAAATGTGAATTGGGTTTATTGCGAACTTTGTTTTTAACGACATTCATTCTTTAACCTAATTAACAGTGAAGATATGATTTGAAATTTATAAATCTTTCTATTAAGATTTAATGGAAATTTTCCAAATAAAGTTTTTCCAATTTAATAGAAGGAATTATATTGAATGGAATTCGATTTAATAATAATCGAGATGAGCTTCTGTAAAAGAAGACCGTTATTATATATGGAATTTAAAAGGCTTTGCAGTTATTCCATTTATATTATTAGTCTGATACGGAAATTTATATCGATTATATATTGATTTGATTTCTGTGAAAGTTCCATATTTAATGGAAGATGATTTTGGGTTTATCGTGAACTGTGTTTTAAATGACATTGGTTCTTTAACCCAGTTAAAGACAAGATTAATTTCTTAAAGTTGAATAATCATAAAATAATGATTTTAGATATTAAAACCAAATTGGAGTTTTAACGAGTCTTTAAAAAGAAGATTAAAGAATAAATTTAAAAGAATTTATCTTTGATAAAATTAATGGGAACATTTCCCTGGTGATGTGAATATTTATTTAAAGGAATATTCTAAATTGGAATGAGGCGTATGATGTGTTTTTATAGCACTTGATTATTGATTATAAAATACGCGAGTTATTCGAAAAGACCTGGTTTAACCCATTCTGAATAATTACTACGACGATTAAGAGTCGAAGATGAAGACGGTTGTAACGACCCGCATTTTTCAGCAACAGAATAATTAATTAATTTAATTATTTGAATAGTGATTTAGAGAATTAAAGGGTCGTTGAATTGAATTATAGTGAATATTTAATTGAATTAAATAATAGAATAATATATTTATTTCTGAAAGTCAGAAATAGTTGAATTCACAATATTGTGTGAATGGGCAATATAAAATATATATATAATTCAGTTTATATTGAATTATAGTGACGAATATATTTATAAACGCCATTTGAACGTATAATTTATATTATAATTATAATAGAGCTCGAAATGGCGCTGCAGTTCGCTATTTGGCGATTCGAACTTCAACTGGTTATACAGGATTCGTTTTAACTCGGATTTCTGTGAAACAAGAAACGTGTGGAGCTGGTGGAGTATATCTTCCTAGTGGAAGAGAGAAATCAGGATTTCGTCGTGTAGATTTTTAGTTATGTCCAAATTAAATTTTCAGAAAAACAGCGCCCTAAAACCCAAATGGTTTATTTAATTTTATATAAGGATTTAAATATAAATCGCATATCGATATAACTCTGTTGGTGGAATATCGAATTGAAAACCCACATGTATTTCTCTGGAGCTGTATGGATAATTATTGTGGATATATACGATAACATATATTTTTAAATATTAAATTTAAATGTTTTTAAATATATTTATTTATTTAAAGGGGCTATTTTGAGCTTTAAAAATAGCCACTTTTGCAAACGAAGTCGGATTTCGACGAAACTAATTTTGTTGGATCCGCAGCGTCAAATTATTGCTAGATTCCAAGTTTCGTGATTTTTAGAGTCCGTATGTGGCCGTACGGGTTTTTAGAGTGAAAAACAGTCAATTTTTGACCGTTAAAAATACGCTGTGTGAGCAAATGGAGTCGTAATTCGACGAAACAAGTTTCGTTGGGTCCGTAATGTCGAACTGTAGCTGCATGTCAATTTTCATAATTTTTGAGTGTCGTATGTGATCACAGGAATTTTAGAGGACAAGTAAAAACAGCGTTTGCATAAAATAAAATAAAATAATCGAATAAAAAAATAATTTTTCTCCTCTATAAATATCCCAACCTATTTTCTAACCCTAAACCGCTTCCTCTGAAACCAGAAACCGGCCGCTCTCATTTTTCCATTCACAGTAAGAATATCCCTCTTCAGAAAATCATAACAAAGGAAATAAAATCTTATAAATCATGTTATCCATATATTTGTGATCCTCAACTAAAACTCTACACCCTGGTACCCAATTTGCTGAACTCGACGCAGCCTTCGGTCGACCCAAAATACACAGCGAGATATTAGGGTTCGGGTATTAATGATTTTGAAGTGTCGATGAGTGAAACAAAGGTTGGATTCATGTTTGCAAAGGAGTTTAGAGGCGGGTGGAGGATTTTCGTATTGGTTAGTGGTGAAAACTGTCGCCAGTTTTTCCTGTAGCTCGCCTGGAAAGGGCTCGATGTCGATTTGTACCTCGGTGCTGGCGAGTTGGCCTTTGACGGGATGAGGAGGGAGAGACTGGGAAGTGGAGTGCAACAGTGTTATTTGTTTTGAATTCCATGAAGAGGAGGAGGAGCGGTTGAGGGATTAAGTCGTGGAAAATGGTGAAGTTTCGGTGTATTGCCTGAAGCCGTGAAAAATGTGGAAGAAGACATAGCGGGTTTGGATAAAAGGAAATCGGGTTGGGCCTTATAAGTGTGAGCCCTAAATTTAAGTTTAAATTTCTGTTTTAATTTAATTTAAATAAACATATAACTTGTATAGGCTATAACATCTTCATACGGGATCAGAATTCAGTGAAACAAGATCCTTTGGGATCGTACGGACAAGCACTACAATGAAACTGACCGCGAGCGGATTGGAACCCGTTACAAATTATTGCAAAATAAATTGTCCAATCTGAACCGACGGACAAATATCGTTATTTAACGATCTCCAACCAAGGTGAGTAAATCTCACTAACTCTGAACAATTTATATTTTTATAATGCATCTTTAGAAGTGATAAATATTGATTGAATTGCTGTGTGTTGGCTGTTTGGTTGAACTGCTAGTCAGTTGATTGAAATTATCGATAACGATATATATAAATCGTATCGAGATATTGATTCTGTTATCAGAATATTTTATACTCATGTTATTTATGTGGACTGACATCTGTGGATGCTGGGGAAAAGATTGGAGGAACCCAACTGGGTTCCTCAACATTTATTTACCGCTTTTCATATATTTTGATATATGATGTGTTATATCATCCGTTATTGATTCTGTGTGTTTGGATGATGACCGATCATTTTGATTTGATATTTTTACACCATAAGTGATACGGGAAAGTAAAAAGGAATTTTCAAAGTTTATTTTGAAAATCGATTATTTATATAAAATCAATGGATTTTATATATATAAAAAGGGAAAAGGGTTAATAGAGGGAAGATACTTGTAAAATCAATATGAAGAATAATATTGGTAAACCAAGGTAGAGGAAAAATATATTTGTAAATCAATTTAAAGGAAACTATGGGAAGAAATAAGGAATAGGGAAATATTGCGAATCATTTGCAAATAAAAACATATGGAAAAGGGAAAATATTTGTCAATCATTTACAAACAAAAGAGAAAGAGAATATTTGTAAAACAATTACAAATAGAAATAATAAGAGAATATTTGTAAACATTTTCAAATGGAATAGGGAAAGAAATATTTTTTTCTAGAGAAATAAACTGAGTTATAAAAAGAATTATTTATTTAGAAAATAAATAGAATATTGGAATACTTGAAAATGAATAAGAAGGGTATAAAAAGAGAATTTTACACTAGGAAGAATTTAGGCCCGTGCTTCGCACACGGGTAAACAGAATATGAATTCGAAGTGAGAATTTAAGAGAGATCTGTTTTAACAGATAAAGTGAGAAGGTTAATTTATAAATAAAGTTTTATAAATTAATTTAGTATTTATCTTTGGGTAAATAGAGTATATAAGTCAAGACTTATATAGAGAAGTAAAAAATCGATTTCCACATCGATGTTTGAAACTGAATAAGAACAAAGGAGAATTTATCGAATAAGAGTTATTCGAAGTGAAGTTATCGAATATCAGTTTATTCGAAAGGAAATTTATCGAACATTAGTTGTTCAAAAAGGGTTTAATCCAATAGGGTCGATTCAATAGAGTTAAACAGGGAAGTTAAACCGTTAGAGTTAAACAGTTAGAGTTATTTTGTTAGAGTTAACCAATTAGAGTTAATCGGTTAGAGTTAATCGATTAGAGTCTAATCGAACTAGAGTTATCCAAATATAGTAATCGAATGAGGGATGATGGAATATTAGTTATTCAATTAGATTTGCTCGAATTTAGTTATTCGAGATAGAGTTAAACAGAAGTAGTCATTTAAGATAAGCTACCAGTGAGCACGACTGCTAGCGAAATTCGCAGGGCTGCAGATAGCCTAAGGCGGTCGGATGTTTCCTGAGGGAATCAGGCGTAACCATTGTGATCGCTGCGATCTAGAGTCGAGCGAATGGTGTCAAGTCAAATATTAGTTAATTGATAAAAGTAATTTAGTCGAGTTAATTAAGCTAAGTCAGTCCAGTTGAACTGATCAAGTAAGTGGGTAAAAATGAGTAAATCAGACCGAGTTATCTGAACAAGGGTTAGTCCAGTAAGAGTTAAATAGAATAAGAGTAAATTGAATAAGAGTTACAGCTTAGAGTTAACCGAGTATGAGTTAATAATTTAGTTCGATATTTATTCGAGTTAGAAAATCAAAGTATTTATAAAGTCATTATAATTCGGATACAGGGGATTATAACACCATTGTTATAATCAGGTGTCTTCTGAAAAAGAAGTGGATTCATAAATCGAATCCGAGAGCAACGTAAGGAAGTGTGTTGAAAGATTGGAAAGTTGAACTTTTCCTATTTCGAAGTTAGAAATGTTGTTCAGTTAAGGTCTGAGAGGTAACTATACCCCAACTTGATTGACTTCGTTTTTAACTAAGAAATGGTTAAGATTCGATGGTGGAAAGTGGTTAAGTGGAAACCAAATCAAGAAGATTTGGCATAGTGATGTTTATTCAAACATCTGTTTAATCAAATGAAGGAGATTTGGGAATGTTTTCCGAATGAGAAGTAGAATTGTTTTCTGAATATAGAAACAAGAGATGGAAATGTTTTCCAGTGATAATGATATATATTTTCTAAATATAGTGAATAAGAAACATTAAACAACAGGAACAGGGAAATGAACGAATGGATGAAATGATGATTGTTCGATAAAATTTCCTTCGGGAAATATTATCATTGTTTGCACACAGACATGTTTTCATTTGATAGTTAAATCACCGACTATCAAAGTTTTTGACCATTTTACGTTGTTAATATGGAGAGACCGGTTGGATTATTATCCAGAGAACCACTCCGTATTAGCATAAGCGTTGCGAATCAAGTATGCTAAATATATCGAAGACGGAGTTATGCAAGGGCTATCCTGTTTACAGAATAGTGCCTTCGGTTTGTCCAGTCCCAGGACAAACGTGAATGGACGAATGTCTGACAGAGTATATTCAAAGGATCGCGTAAGTTGATCTCTTCAAACGTACTTACGTTTGGTGGCGGAGGAATTCGTTTCTCTTAGCTTTATACCCGTGGTATTTTTGGTGAAATCAATTTGTGATTTGGCGGGTATGACGATGTGGCATTCAGTGTAATGGAGGTGTGATCTGTCAAAAGATACGTTATGACCTCAAGCCTCATCCACCGGGAAATGACAAAAATCGGGCAGGCAGCATGGCTATGTGGGTCGCACCCATTAGGATGTATGATCACCTATCTAGAGAAATTCCTCTTGTTCTTAAATCTATCAATGCTGTCCCATTTCGGGAGGCGGTTGCTGATCCCAACCGTCGGTGATATACATTCGATACACTCAAGCGAAATGAGTGGTCGGTCATGTGTGGGCCGGGTTGCAAGATGTTCTTGTTGAACCCAGTGTATTTGCCTCTAGAGATACACGTTCGAAAGGTGGTCCCATACCTTGTCAAGTTGGAATCCAATCCCCAATAAGTACCCGCGAGTTTGATTTGTATACTATATACGTAGAGCGTGAGATGCAAGCGTTCTACTAGATTTTAATTACTTGTGATTAGACATTATTATAATATCAGATAATATATGATTTCCAAGGTTTTGGGTTATCGTAAGGTAAAAACCGTCCGTGTTTATGTGTGGATTGGTCTTACGATTATCTTTTCTTTCGAAAGGATTTTGAAAGTTAAACCAAATGATTTGAGTTTACTCACACCAGTCCCATGACTGACCCAGAGTTTATTTTGTTTTGTTTTCCCTAAACTCTTGGGTGCCCAAATTTGTACGGGCAGTCAAGTAGTCAGGATTTACAGGTATGCTTGAAGAGCTTGGAGTAGGAGGCTTCAAGATTTTTTTTTAGCTATTGATTATTCCGCTGTGATGAAAGTGTTGTACTCTGATAATGGTATGATATACATATACTACTTTGATTTCAAGATATGTTGTCTAGTATATTTTATTCGTTCCGCTGTGAGATTCGTGTTACTCTGATGTTGTTGTGTTCTTCTTCTTCTTCTATTCTAATTTTCTATCTTATCTATCCTCACCCTCTAATTTCTTTCTTGGACTATCCGGTAATTTCGACTTTTGATGGTTCGATAGGTGTTATATATCGGATAACCAAGGTCGCTTTTTCCCGGGTCGTTACAGTGGTATCAGAGCCAGGTTAAGTATTACCTTGGCTCTGTGACGTGATTCAGTAGAGATGGGGTTAGTAATACCCTAGACTGAGTTTGAGTGTATATATACGAGTGAACGTACTTGTTATTTGATATAAAATGGTTTTATATTGTGGAGATTTATTGGTTGAGTTGTTTATGAATTCTGGTCGATCAGTTTGATCCACTGTATCGATAGGGGTTACTAAACGCTTGAATACGATGAACCGACACAGTATGTTTTGAAAAAGGGTAAATGAAATAATCTTACCCAAATTATATTTTGATATGAACAAAGTATAGATATTTGAAGTATTATAATATATTGGATGTGTTGGTTGTTATTATAATCACATAAGATTATAAAATGTGAAATGATTATGTAAATAACCAATCAGAATTCATATAAGTGAAATATATGAAATCAGATGAATTAAATCTGAATTTAAATCAGAAATGAAATCAAAATTCTGGAAATGTGGAAAAGTGTGTGTAAATGAATTTTGGTTAAATATATGTGAATTTTAAAATCCTGGGAGATTTTAAATTGGTTACAAGCATTGAAAGGGATATTTTGAAATGGATTTCAAAATGAAAGTGTTTAGAAATGATTTTGAAAGTGACATAGTATTGAACTCACTTCGATAGCTAGAAAATAGATTCCGATGATGATCCGGACATCATCGGTGTTCATTTTCGAGTTTGTAAGTGACGGATTACTACCAAAGATTTTGTTTTTGAATTGTTTTGAAAAAACAAGATGTTTTGATATTCCAAATGGATAATTTGATTTTTGGAAAAGGCCAAGCCATTTAAAACTCCCAGAAATAGATTATTTGAAATAAACACCAATTTAATAGAAATTTGTGAAAGCAAATTTGAAATTGAAATTGAACCAGTTCAGCGGTAATTGAATTGAATTGAAATAGAATGGTACCAAGTAAAATTGGACTGGATTAGAAATAACCTGGAATAGAAATAAGTTGTTGAGTAAGAATTCAGATTGAGATTGGAATTGCAGTTTGATTGGAATTTGGCTTGGTTAAGCAAATGGCTGTGTTGGAGATAAAAATGGATTGGAGATTGATTGGGATGATACGGGTATATGCTAAATTGATAGCAAAGTTGAATGCTCGACAAAAAGGTACACATTTATATTCATATGAGTTTGATGGGTTTTATGAGCCGAATTGGCAAGCCGTTTGGCTGTTTGATTTTCTTTTTGATTGGAGAGGCCTGTGTGGCGGTTTGGGGATTTTCCCGATGCTCCCGGTACAAAGGAGGTGCTGGCGAAATTTTTCAGAAATTTCAGGTGTTAGAAAATTTTCAGAATTTTTGGAAGTTTTCGTTTATAGAAATAAATTGATAAATTAATTAAAATGAATGGGTTTAGTGAAATCGGAGTAAACAAATAAATTTTAACCTAGTTATAGAGTTCATTTTTCTACCTTAGCAATTTCGAGGACGAAATTATTTTAAGGGGGGAAGAATGTAACGACCCGCATTTTTCAGCAACAGAATAATTAATTAATTTAATTATTTGAATAGTGATTTAGAGAATTAAAGGGTCGTTGAATTGAATTATAGTGAATATTTAATTGAATTAAATAATAGAATAATATATTTATTTCTGAAAGTCAGAAATAGTTGAATTCACAATATTGTGTGAATGGGCAATATAAAATATATATATAATTCAGTTTATATTGAATTATAGTGACGAATATATTTATAAACGCCATTTGAACGTATAATTTATATTATAATTATAATAGAGCTCGAAATGGCGCTGCAGTTCGCTATTTGGCGATTCGAACTTCAACTGGTTATACAGGATTCGTTTTAACTCGGATTTCTGTGAAACAAGAAACGTGTGGAGCTGGTGGAGTATATCTTCCTAGTGGAAGAGAGAAATCAGGATTTCGTCGTGTAGATTTTTAGTTATGTCCAAATTAAATTTTCAGAAAAACAGCGCCCTAAAACCCAAATGGTTTATTTAATTTTATATAAGGATTTAAATATAAATCGCATATCGATATAACTCTGTTGGTGGAATATCGAATTGAAAACCCACATGTATTTCTCTGGAGCTGTATGGATAATTATTGTGGATATATACGATAACATATATTTTTAAATATTAAATTTAAATGTTTTTAAATATATTTATTTATTTAAAGGGGCTATTTTGAGCTTTAAAAATAGCCACTTTTGCAAACGAAGTCGGATTTCGACGAAACTAATTTTGTTGGATCCGCAGCGTCAAATTATTGCTAGATTCCAAGTTTCGTGATTTTTAGAGTCCGTATGTGGCCGTACGGGTTTTTAGAGTGAAAAACAGTCAATTTTTGACCGTTAAAAATACGCTGTGTGAGCAAATGGAGTCGTAATTCGACGAAACAAGTTTCGTTGGGTCCGTAATGTCGAACTGTAGCTGCATGTCAATTTTCATAATTTTTGAGTGTCGTATGTGATCACAGGAATTTTAGAGGACAAGTAAAAACAGCGTTTGCATAAAATAAAATAAAATAATCGAATAAAAAAATAATTTTTCTCCTCTATAAATATCCCAACCTATTTTCTAACCCTAAACCGCTTCCTCTGAAACCAGAAACCGGCCGCTCTCATTTTTCCATTCACAGTAAGAATATCCCTCTTCAGAAAATCATAACAAAGGAAATAAAATCTTATAAATCATGTTATCCATATATTTGTGATCCTCAACTAAAACTCTACACCCTGGTACCCAATTTGCTGAACTCGACGCAGCCTTCGGTCGACCCAAAATACACAGCGAGATATTAGGGTTCGGGTATTAATGATTTTGAAGTGTCGATGAGTGAAACAAAGGTTGGATTCATGTTTGCAAAGGAGTTTAGAGGCGGGTGGAGGATTTTCGTATTGGTTAGTGGTGAAAACTGTCGCCAGTTTTTCCTGTAGCTCGCCTGGAAAGGGCTCGATGTCGATTTGTACCTCGGTGCTGGCGAGTTGGCCTTTGACGGGATGAGGAGGGAGAGACTGGGAAGTGGAGTGCAACAGTGTTATTTGTTTTGAATTCCATGAAGAGGAGGAGGAGCGGTTGAGGGATTAAGTCGTGGAAAATGGTGAAGTTTCGGTGTATTGCCTGAAGCCGTGAAAAATGTGGAAGAAGACATAGCGGGTTTGGATAAAAGGAAATCGGGTTGGGCCTTATAAGTGTGAGCCCTAAATTTAAGTTTAAATTTCTGTTTTAATTTAATTTAAATAAACATATAACTTGTATAGGCTATAACATCTTCATACGGGATCAGAATTCAGTGAAACAAGATCCTTTGGGATCGTACGGACAAGCACTACAATGAAACTGACCGCGAGCGGATTGGAACCCGTTACAAATTATTGCAAAATAAATTGTCCAATCTGAACCGACGGACAAATATCGTTATTTAACGATCTCCAACCAAGGTGAGTAAATCTCACTAACTCTGAACAATTTATATTTTTATAATGCATCTTTAGAAGTGATAAATATTGATTGAATTGCTGTGTGTTGGCTGTTTGGTTGAACTGCTAGTCAGTTGATTGAAATTATCGATAACGATATATATAAATCGTATCGAGATATTGATTCTGTTATCAGAATATTTTATACTCATGTTATTTATGTGGACTGACATCTGTGGATGCTGGGGAAAAGATTGGAGGAACCCAACTGGGTTCCTCAACATTTATTTACCGCTTTTCATATATTTTGATATATGATGTGTTATATCATCCGTTATTGATTCTGTGTGTTTGGATGATGACCGATCATTTTGATTTGATATTTTTACACCATAAGTGATACGGGAAAGTAAAAAGGAATTTTCAAAGTTTATTTTGAAAATCGATTATTTATATAAAATCAATGGATTTTATATATATAAAAAGGGAAAAGGGTTAATAGAGGGAAGATACTTGTAAAATCAATATGAAGAATAATATTGGTAAACCAAGGTAGAGGAAAAATATATTTGTAAATCAATTTAAAGGAAACTATGGGAAGAAATAAGGAATAGGGAAATATTGCGAATCATTTGCAAATAAAAACATATGGAAAAGGGAAAATATTTGTCAATCATTTACAAACAAAAGAGAAAGAGAATATTTGTAAAACAATTACAAATAGAAATAATAAGAGAATATTTGTAAACATTTTCAAATGGAATAGGGAAAGAAATATTTTTTTCTAGAGAAATAAACTGAGTTATAAAAAGAATTATTTATTTAGAAAATAAATAGAATATTGGAATACTTGAAAATGAATAAGAAGGGTATAAAAAGAGAATTTTACACTAGGAAGAATTTAGGCCCGTGCTTCGCACACGGGTAAACAGAATATGAATTCGAAGTGAGAATTTAAGAGAGATCTGTTTTAACAGATAAAGTGAGAAGGTTAATTTATAAATAAAGTTTTATAAATTAATTTAGTATTTATCTTTGGGTAAATAGAGTATATAAGTCAAGACTTATATAGAGAAGTAAAAAATCGATTTCCACATCGATGTTTGAAACTGAATAAGAACAAAGGAGAATTTATCGAATAAGAGTTATTCGAAGTGAAGTTATCGAATATCAGTTTATTCGAAAGGAAATTTATCGAACATTAGTTGTTCAAAAAGGGTTTAATCCAATAGGGTCGATTCAATAGAGTTAAACAGGGAAGTTAAACCGTTAGAGTTAAACAGTTAGAGTTATTTTGTTAGAGTTAACCAATTAGAGTTAATCGGTTAGAGTTAATCGATTAGAGTCTAATCGAACTAGAGTTATCCAAATATAGTAATCGAATGAGGGATGATGGAATATTAGTTATTCAATTAGATTTGCTCGAATTTAGTTATTCGAGATAGAGTTAAACAGAAGTAGTCATTTAAGATAAGCTACCAGTGAGCACGACTGCTAGCGAAATTCGCAGGGCTGCAGATAGCCTAAGGCGGTCGGATGTTTCCTGAGGGAATCAGGCGTAACCATTGTGATCGCTGCGATCTAGAGTCGAGCGAATGGTGTCAAGTCAAATATTAGTTAATTGATAAAAGTAATTTAGTCGAGTTAATTAAGCTAAGTCAGTCCAGTTGAACTGATCAAGTAAGTGGGTAAAAATGAGTAAATCAGACCGAGTTATCTGAACAAGGGTTAGTCCAGTAAGAGTTAAATAGAATAAGAGTAAATTGAATAAGAGTTACAGCTTAGAGTTAACCGAGTATGAGTTAATAATTTAGTTCGATATTTATTCGAGTTAGAAAATCAAAGTATTTATAAAGTCATTATAATTCGGATACAGGGGATTATAACACCATTGTTATAATCAGGTGTCTTCTGAAAAAGAAGTGGATTCATAAATCGAATCCGAGAGCAACGTAAGGAAGTGTGTTGAAAGATTGGAAAGTTGAACTTTTCCTATTTCGAAGTTAGAAATGTTGTTCAGTTAAGGTCTGAGAGGTAACTATACCCCAACTTGATTGACTTCGTTTTTAACTAAGAAATGGTTAAGATTCGATGGTGGAAAGTGGTTAAGTGGAAACCAAATCAAGAAGATTTGGCATAGTGATGTTTATTCAAACATCTGTTTAATCAAATGAAGGAGATTTGGGAATGTTTTCCGAATGAGAAGTAGAATTGTTTTCTGAATATAGAAACAAGAGATGGAAATGTTTTCCAGTGATAATGATATATATTTTCTAAATATAGTGAATAAGAAACATTAAACAACAGGAACAGGGAAATGAACGAATGGATGAAATGATGATTGTTCGATAAAATTTCCTTCGGGAAATATTATCATTGTTTGCACACAGACATGTTTTCATTTGATAGTTAAATCACCGACTATCAAAGTTTTTGACCATTTTACGTTGTTAATATGGAGAGACCGGTTGGATTATTATCCAGAGAACCACTCCGTATTAGCATAAGCATTGCGAATCAAGTATGCTAAATATATCGAAGACGGAGTTATGCAAGGGCTATCCTGTTTACAGAATAGTGCCTTCGGTTTGTCCAGTCCCAGGACAAACGTGAATGGACGAATGTCTGACAGAGTATATTCAAAGGATCGCGTAAGTTGATCTCTTCAAACGTACTTACGTTTGGTGGCGGAGGAATTCGTTTCTCTTAGCTTTATACCCGTGGTATTTTTGGTGAAATCAATTTGTGATTTGGCGGGTATGACGATGTGGCATTCAGTGTAATGGAGGTGTGATCTGTCAAAAGATACGTTATGACCTCAAGCCTCATCCACCGGGAAATGACAAAAATCGGGCAGGCAGCATGGCTATGTGGGTCGCACCCATTAGGATGTATGATCACCTATCTAGAGAAATTCCTCTTGTTCTTAAATCTATCAATGCTGTCCCATTTCGGGAGGCGGTTGCTGATCCCAACCGTCGGTGATATACATTCGATACACTCAAGCGAAATGAGTGGTCGGTCATGTGTGGGCCGGGTTGCAAGATGTTCTTGTTGAACCCAGTGTATTTGCCTCTAGAGATACACGTTCGAAAGGTGGTCCCATACCTTGTCAAGTTGGAATCCAATCCCCAATAAGTACCCGCGAGTTTGATTTGTATACTATATACGTAGAGCGTGAGATGCAAGCGTTCTACTAGATTTTAATTACTTGTGATTAGACATTATTATAATATCAGATAATATATGATTTCCAAGGTTTTGGGTTATCGTAAGGTAAAAACCGTCCGTGTTTATGTGTGGATTGGTCTTACGATTATCTTTTCTTTCGAAAGGATTTTGAAAGTTAAACCAAATGATTTGAGTTTACTCACACCAGTCCCATGACTGACCCAGAGTTTATTTTGTTTTGTTTTCCCTAAACTCTTGGGTGCCCAAATTTGTACGGGCAGTCAAGTAGTCAGGATTTACAGGTATGCTTGAAGAGCTTGGAGTAGGAGGCTTCAAGATTTTTTTTTAGCTATTGATTATTCCGCTGTGATGAAAGTGTTGTACTCTGATAATGGTATGATATACATATACTACTTTGATTTCAAGATATGTTGTCTAGTATATTTTATTCGTTCCGCTGTGAGATTCGTGTTACTCTGATGTTGTTGTGTTCTTCTTCTTCTTCTATTCTAATTTTCTATCTTATCTATCCTCACCCTCTAATTTCTTTCTTGGACTATCCGGTAATTTCGACTTTTGATGGTTCGATAGGTGTTATATATCGGATAACCAAGGTCGCTTTTTCCCGGGTCGTTACAGTGGTATCAGAGCCAGGTTAAGTATTACCTTGGCTCTGTGACGTGATTCAGTAGAGATGGGGTTAGTAATACCCTAGACTGAGTTTGAGTGTATATATACGAGTGAACGTACTTGTTATTTGATATAAAATGGTTTTATATTGTGGAGATTTATTGGTTGAGTTGTTTATGAATTCTGGTCGATCAGTTTGATCCACTGTATCGATAGGGGTTACTAAACGCTTGAATACGATGAACCGACACAGTATGTTTTGAAAAAGGGTAAATGAAATAATCTTACCCAAATTATATTTTGATATGAACAAAGTATAGATATTTGAAGTATTATAATATATTGGATGTGTTGGTTGTTATTATAATCACATAAGATTATAAAATGTGAAATGATTATGTAAATAACCAATCAGAATTCATATAAGTGAAATATATGAAATCAGATGAATTAAATCTGAATTTAAATCAGAAATGAAATCAAAATTCTGGAAATGTGGAAAAGTGTGTGTAAATGAATTTTGGTTAAATATATGTGAATTTTAAAATCCTGGGAGATTTTAAATTGGTTACAAGCATTGAAAGGGATATTTTGAAATGGATTTCAAAATGAAAGTGTTTAGAAATGATTTTGAAAGTGACATAGTATTGAACTCACTTCGATAGCTAGAAAATAGATTCCGATGATGATCCGGACATCATCGGTGTTCATTTTCGAGTTTGTAAGTGACGGATTACTACCAAAGATTTTGTTTTTGAATTGTTTTGAAAAAACAAGATGTTTTGATATTCCAAATGGATAATTTGATTTTTGGAAAAGGCCAAGCCATTTAAAACTCCCAGAAATAGATTATTTGAAATAAACACCAATTTAATAGAAATTTGTGAAAGCAAATTTGAAATTGAAATTGAACCAGTTCAGCGGTAATTGAATTGAATTGAAATAGAATGGTACCAAGTAAAATTGGACTGGATTAGAAATAACCTGGAATAGAAATAAGTTGTTGAGTAAGAATTCAGATTGAGATTGGAATTGCAGTTTGATTGGAATTTGGCTTGGTTAAGCAAATGGCTGTGTTGGAGATAAAAATGGATTGGAGATTGATTGGGATGATACGGGTATATGCTAAATTGATAGCAAAGTTGAATGCTCGACAAAAAGGTACACATTTATATTCATATGAGTTTGATGGGTTTTATGAGCCGAATTGGCAAGCCGTTTGGCTGTTTGATTTTCTTTTTGATTGGAGAGGCCTGTGTGGCGGTTTGGGGATTTTCCCGATGCTCCCGGTACAAAGGAGGTGCTGGCGAAATTTTTCAGAAATTTCAGGTGTTAGAAAATTTTCAGAATTTTTGGAAGTTTTCGTTTATAGAAATAAATTGATAAATTAATTAAAATGAATGGGTTTAGTGAAATCGGAGTAAACAAATAAATTTTAACCTAGTTATAGAGTTCATTTTTCTACCTTAGCAATTTCGAGGACGAAATTATTTTAAGGGGGGAAGAATGTAACGACCCGCATTTTTCAGCAACAGAATAATTAATTAATTTAATTATTTGAATAGTGATTTAGAGAATTAAAGGGTCGTTGAATTGAATTATAGTGAATATTTAATTGAATTAAATAATAGAATAATATATTTATTTCTGAAAGTCAGAAATAGTTGAATTCACAATATTGTGTGAATGGGCAATATAAAATATATATATAATTCAGTTTATATTGAATTATAGTGACGAATATATTTATAAACGCCATTTGAACGTATAATTTATATTATAATTATAATAGAGCTCGAAATGGCGCTGCAGTTCGCTATTTGGCGATTCGAACTTCAACTGGTTATACAGGATTCGTTTTAACTCGGATTTCTGTGAAACAAGAAACGTGTGGAGCTGGTGGAGTATATCTTCCTAGTGGAAGAGAGAAATCAGGATTTCGTCGTGTAGATTTTTAGTTATGTCCAAATTAAATTTTCAGAAAAACAGCGCCCTAAAACCCAAATGGTTTATTTAATTTTATATAAGGATTTAAATATAAATCGCATATCGATATAACTCTGTTGGTGGAATATCGAATTGAAAACCCACATGTATTTCTCTGGAGCTGTATGGATAATTATTGTGGATATATACGATAACATATATTTTTAAATATTAAATTTAAATGTTTTTAAATATATTTATTTATTTAAAGGGGCTATTTTGAGCTTTAAAAATAGCCACTTTTGCAAACGAAGTCGGATTTCGACGAAACTAATTTTGTTGGATCCGCAGCGTCAAATTATTGCTAGATTCCAAGTTTCGTGATTTTTAGAGTCCGTATGTGGCCGTACGGGTTTTTAGAGTGAAAAACAGTCAATTTTTGACCGTTAAAAATACGCTGTGTGAGCAAATGGAGTCGTAATTCGACGAAACAAGTTTCGTTGGGTCCGTAATGTCGAACTGTAGCTGCATGTCAATTTTCATAATTTTTGAGTGTCGTATGTGATCACAGGAATTTTAGAGGACAAGTAAAAACAGCGTTTGCATAAAATAAAATAAAATAATCGAATAAAAAAATAATTTTTCTCCTCTATAAATATCCCAACCTATTTTCTAACCCTAAACCGCTTCCTCTGAAACCAGAAACCGGCCGCTCTCATTTTTCCATTCACAGTAAGAATATCCCTCTTCAGAAAATCATAACAAAGGAAATAAAATCTTATAAATCATGTTATCCATATATTTGTGATCCTCAACTAAAACTCTACACCCTGGTACCCAATTTGCTGAACTCGACGCAGCCTTCGGTCGACCCAAAATACACAGCGAGATATTAGGGTTCGGGTATTAATGATTTTGAAGTGTCGATGAGTGAAACAAAGGTTGGATTCATGTTTGCAAAGGAGTTTAGAGGCGGGTGGAGGATTTTCGTATTGGTTAGTGGTGAAAACTGTCGCCAGTTTTTCCTGTAGCTCGCCTGGAAAGGGCTCGATGTCGATTTGTACCTCGGTGCTGGCGAGTTGGCCTTTGACGGGATGAGGAGGGAGAGACTGGGAAGTGGAGTGCAACAGTGTTATTTGTTTTGAATTCCATGAAGAGGAGGAGGAGCGGTTGAGGGATTAAGTCGTGGAAAATGGTGAAGTTTCGGTGTATTGCCTGAAGCCGTGAAAAATGTGGAAGAAGACATAGCGGGTTTGGATAAAAGGAAATCGGGTTGGGCCTTATAAGTGTGAGCCCTAAATTTAAGTTTAAATTTCTGTTTTAATTTAATTTAAATAAACATATAACTTGTATAGGCTATAACATCTTCATACGGGATCAGAATTCAGTGAAACAAGATCCTTTGGGATCGTACGGACAAGCACTACAATGAAACTGACCGCGAGCGGATTGGAACCCGTTACAAATTATTGCAAAATAAATTGTCCAATCTGAACCGACGGACAAATATCGTTATTTAACGATCTCCAACCAAGGTGAGTAAATCTCACTAACTCTGAACAATTTATATTTTTATAATGCATCTTTAGAAGTGATAAATATTGATTGAATTGCTGTGTGTTGGCTGTTTGGTTGAACTGCTAGTCAGTTGATTGAAATTATCGATAACGATATATATAAATCGTATCGAGATATTGATTCTGTTATCAGAATATTTTATACTCATGTTATTTATGTGGACTGACATCTGTGGATGCTGGGGAAAAGATTGGAGGAACCCAACTGGGTTCCTCAACATTTATTTACCGCTTTTCATATATTTTGATATATGATGTGTTATATCATCCGTTATTGATTCTGTGTGTTTGGATGATGACCGATCATTTTGATTTGATATTTTTACACCATAAGTGATACGGGAAAGTAAAAAGGAATTTTCAAAGTTTATTTTGAAAATCGATTATTTATATAAAATCAATGGATTTTATATATATAAAAAGGGAAAAGGGTTAATAGAGGGAAGATACTTGTAAAATCAATATGAAGAATAATATTGGTAAACCAAGGTAGAGGAAAAATATATTTGTAAATCAATTTAAAGGAAACTATGGGAAGAAATAAGGAATAGGGAAATATTGCGAATCATTTGCAAATAAAAACATATGGAAAAGGGAAAATATTTGTCAATCATTTACAAACAAAAGAGAAAGAGAATATTTGTAAAACAATTACAAATAGAAATAATAAGAGAATATTTGTAAACATTTTCAAATGGAATAGGGAAAGAAATATTTTTTTCTAGAGAAATAAACTGAGTTATAAAAAGAATTATTTATTTAGAAAATAAATAGAATATTGGAATACTTGAAAATGAATAAGAAGGGTATAAAAAGAGAATTTTACACTAGGAAGAATTTAGGCCCGTGCTTCGCACACGGGTAAACAGAATATGAATTCGAAGTGAGAATTTAAGAGAGATCTGTTTTAACAGATAAAGTGAGAAGGTTAATTTATAAATAAAGTTTTATAAATTAATTTAGTATTTATCTTTGGGTAAATAGAGTATATAAGTCAAGACTTATATAGAGAAGTAAAAAATCGATTTCCACATCGATGTTTGAAACTGAATAAGAACAAAGGAGAATTTATCGAATAAGAGTTATTCGAAGTGAAGTTATCGAATATCAGTTTATTCGAAAGGAAATTTATCGAACATTAGTTGTTCAAAAAGGGTTTAATCCAATAGGGTCGATTCAATAGAGTTAAACAGGGAAGTTAAACCGTTAGAGTTAAACAGTTAGAGTTATTTTGTTAGAGTTAACCAATTAGAGTTAATCGGTTAGAGTTAATCGATTAGAGTCTAATCGAACTAGAGTTATCCAAATATAGTAATCGAATGAGGGATGATGGAATATTAGTTATTCAATTAGATTTGCTCGAATTTAGTTATTCGAGATAGAGTTAAACAGAAGTAGTCATTTAAGATAAGCTACCAGTGAGCACGACTGCTAGCGAAATTCGCAGGGCTGCAGATAGCCTAAGGCGGTCGGATGTTTCCTGAGGGAATCAGGCGTAACCATTGTGATCGCTGCGATCTAGAGTCGAGCGAATGGTGTCAAGTCAAATATTAGTTAATTGATAAAAGTAATTTAGTCGAGTTAATTAAGCTAAGTCAGTCCAGTTGAACTGATCAAGTAAGTGGGTAAAAATGAGTAAATCAGACCGAGTTATCTGAACAAGGGTTAGTCCAGTAAGAGTTAAATAGAATAAGAGTAAATTGAATAAGAGTTACAGCTTAGAGTTAACCGAGTATGAGTTAATAATTTAGTTCGATATTTATTCGAGTTAGAAAATCAAAGTATTTATAAAGTCATTATAATTCGGATACAGGGGATTATAACACCATTGTTATAATCAGGTGTCTTCTGAAAAAGAAGTGGATTCATAAATCGAATCCGAGAGCAACGTAAGGAAGTGTGTTGAAAGATTGGAAAGTTGAACTTTTCCTATTTCGAAGTTAGAAATGTTGTTCAGTTAAGGTCTGAGAGGTAACTATACCCCAACTTGATTGACTTCGTTTTTAACTAAGAAATGGTTAAGATTCGATGGTGGAAAGTGGTTAAGTGGAAACCAAATCAAGAAGATTTGGCATAGTGATGTTTATTCAAACATCTGTTTAATCAAATGAAGGAGATTTGGGAATGTTTTCCGAATGAGAAGTAGAATTGTTTTCTGAATATAGAAACAAGAGATGGAAATGTTTTCCAGTGATAATGATATATATTTTCTAAATATAGTGAATAAGAAACATTAAACAACAGGAACAGGGAAATGAACGAATGGATGAAATGATGATTGTTCGATAAAATTTCCTTCGGGAAATATTATCATTGTTTGCACACAGACATGTTTTCATTTGATAGTTAAATCACCGACTATCAAAGTTTTTGACCATTTTACGTTGTTAATATGGAGAGACCGGTTGGATTATTATCCAGAGAACCACTCCGTATTAGCATAAGCGTTGCGAATCAAGTATGCTAAATATATCGAAGACGGAGTTATGCAAGGGCTATCCTGTTTACAGAATAGTGCCTTCGGTTTGTCCAGTCCCAGGACAAACGTGAATGGACGAATGTCTGACAGAGTATATTCAAAGGATCGCGTAAGTTGATCTCTTCAAACGTACTTACGTTTGGTGGCGGAGGAATTCGTTTCTCTTAGCTTTATACCCGTGGTATTTTTGGTGAAATCAATTTGTGATTTGGCGGGTATGACGATGTGGCATTCAGTGTAATGGAGGTGTGATCTGTCAAAAGATACGTTATGACCTCAAGCCTCATCCACCGGGAAATGACAAAAATCGGGCAGGCAGCATGGCTATGTGGGTCGCACCCATTAGGATGTATGATCACCTATCTAGAGAAATTCCTCTTGTTCTTAAATCTATCAATGCTGTCCCATTTCGGGAGGCGGTTGCTGATCCCAACCGTCGGTGATATACATTCGATACACTCAAGCGAAATGAGTGGTCGGTCATGTGTGGGCCGGGTTGCAAGATGTTCTTGTTGAACCCAGTGTATTTGCCTCTAGAGATACACGTTCGAAAGGTGGTCCCATACCTTGTCAAGTTGGAATCCAATCCCCAATAAGTACCCGCGAGTTTGATTTGTATACTATATACGTAGAGCGTGAGATGCAAGCGTTCTACTAGATTTTAATTACTTGTGATTAGACATTATTATAATATCAGATAATATATGATTTCCAAGGTTTTGGGTTATCGTAAGGTAAAAACCGTCCGTGTTTATGTGTGGATTGGTCTTACGATTATCTTTTCTTTCGAAAGGATTTTGAAAGTTAAACCAAATGATTTGAGTTTACTCACACCAGTCCCATGACTGACCCAGAGTTTATTTTGTTTTGTTTTCCCTAAACTCTTGGGTGCCCAAATTTGTACGGGCAGTCAAGTAGTCAGGATTTACAGGTATGCTTGAAGAGCTTGGAGTAGGAGGCTTCAAGATTTTTTTTTAGCTATTGATTATTCCGCTGTGATGAAAGTGTTGTACTCTGATAATGGTATGATATACATATACTACTTTGATTTCAAGATATGTTGTCTAGTATATTTTATTCGTTCCGCTGTGAGATTCGTGTTACTCTGATGTTGTTGTGTTCTTCTTCTTCTTCTATTCTAATTTTCTATCTTATCTATCCTCACCCTCTAATTTCTTTCTTGGACTATCCGGTAATTTCGACTTTTGATGGTTCAATAGGTGTTATATATCGGATAACCAAGGTCGCTTTTTCCCGGGTCGTTACAACGGTGGTTGAAGACCGGAGGTCTTCACATCGTTTGGATGATTACTGATGTCTTGATTGGGAGGCATCCCAAGACAAGGTAATAAGTGGTGATCGTCCAGACGTACTTGGAGATCAACGAATATGCGAGAACCTCTCTCCTGTATTTGGCATATGGGATGAGGAATAAGGTATCTCCGGTTTCGTTCAGACCCAGAGCGGACTTGTAAATGGATGTATGTTTGACATTGGATTTTATTCTGTGTTGATTGATCTCTATTTAATATATATCCTCTTGGTGGAGGAGAATTTATTCTCTTGCTTAACACCCTTCTCTGAAACGTACGAGCTCAGAGGTTATATATTGATAGTTATCAGTCGTGTGGCGTGAATTGCCAGTGTGGCATGCCAAGATGTAAATAATCAAGGCTTATTGTTGAAAAGCAGAGCCTTATGGTTGATGATTGAAGCACAGCTTCATTTAGCATAGCTTTGTGTAGTGTTACTTCGCGAGCCTCACACCCCGGTATGAACCAGAAACGGGAGAAGGACCCAGGGAGAGCATGCGTTTCTTTCTAGCTAGAAGTGGTGTCATGGTATGGAGCCCAGACATTTTTACTTATGTGGATGATGGAAAGCGAGGTACCTCGGATTTGAGTCCCTAGTGGCTCTATTTTATGCCTCATAGGGCGGGGAAACGTATTGTTCAGGCATAACCAATCCACTAACATATTTGTGGACCGTCCCTAGCGCTCCTAGGTGCAGTTGTGGCTGTATCCTGAGGCACGGGCTAGAGTGTCTCGAATTCGGTAAAGACGATCCCTTGCCTTGGTTCATGATGGAAATCCAACTTCCAATACGACACCGTATGGTTTTGATTGTAGAACTAGTATGGCGACATAGTATATGGTAGCTATGCCGTCTATGATTGATATATTATGACTGAAATGTTTTTGAAACGTATATACACTAATAATAATATCAAATCCGTTTTATTGTATCAAGCATTTTTGACCATTATAAGGTAAAACTCTATCCTCCGGTTTGCATTGCATTGTGTGATGGGACTTGAGTCTTATAATGGTTTCATTTTTATAAAAAGCATTGCATTGTTTAGCGATTTACTTTAATTATGCACTAGCAATCCAATGGAGTAAACCCATTCCGCGTCAGCGGTGTGGTCCGGTGATTAGCCTTATTATTAAATAAGTTAAGTAAGATTTCTCATACCAGTCCCATGACTGACTCGTAGTTTGTTTCAATTTGCAAACTCGGGTGCCCTCTTTTCCACATGGGTAGTCGAGTGGCTTGTTTTGCAGATATTTCTTATTTGAGCAGGATTCTGGATCGAAGCTTAAAGCTATGTCCAGAGCATTGATAGTCTTTCGCTGTGTTAGTTAGATTCCACTGCACTGTATAAAGTTTATTGTAAATTATCTTCCGCTGTATTATATTCGATGTACTCTGATATTCTGTACTCTGATGTAACATTATTACGATGTTTATAAAAATCTTCTGTTATTTGTTTTGATGTGTTGTATGCCTAAAGTTAGTGTATCCGGCGATTTCCCGTGAGGGGAATTTTCGGGTCATTACATGTGGTATCAAAGCTTTGGTTAATCCAAATCTTTGGGGTACAATTCATTAGAACTGAACAAAGACTCATCAGAGATTGGATTAGAAATATCCTATAGAAGAAAACTCATTAGAGATAGGATCAATAGTATCCTAGAATGAGAAAATTCATTAGAGTTGGGGTTAGTAATGCCCTAGAATGAGTTGAGAGTGACAAGTTCATAATTAACGTATTTGTGATTTTATATAAATTCAATCTTAGAAAATACGATTTTTGAATATATAAAAGTTATATATATTTTTAAAGCTAATCAACTAATTAATTGATGATTGTGTTGTGTGATTATTAGTTCAACTAATAAAACCATTGTAACCATTAAAAGAATGAAAATCAAATTGGTTAGTTAAGAAACTTTCGGCTCCGTTCCTTTTTGAGGACGAAAAGATTTTAAGTGGGGGAGATTGTAACAACCCGGAATTTTGGAACCAATTTAAATTGCGTTGGGATCGTTGTGAGGAGATCTACATCATGGAACTGTCTGGAGCTTAAACAGAGCACGTTAGAATTTCAGAAAGAAAAAAAATCAATGTGAGATTTCTTATTTAATAATTAAAATAAATTGTTATGCGTTGGAAATCTTTATTTATTCGCTGTTAAGATTCATATTGTTTGTGGTGCGTGATTTGAATTGGCTGATGTTGTATATGGTGATCCGATGAGTTCAATTTGATATAATGGAATCATTGAAAATTTGTATAAAAATAAAAATCATCTCTTTTTATTTGTCATATGTGAATAAAAATCGTGTACAAATAAAAGTTGTCTTTTTATTTGTCATTTCTGAACATAGGATTTGTTATAAAAGAAAAGGTTCTTTTTATTGTCGTATGATACATAGAATTTGTCGTGAAATAAATAAAAAATCATTTATTTAGAATCAGTTCATATTAAAATAAAAATTTCCTTCTTAATTGTTTCTAGAAATTAAAACATGTATGTAGACAAAATTATCTTTTTATTTTGTCATTAGAATTATAAACATTCTTTTTATTTGACACTAGAAATGTAGACAAAAATATTTCTTTTCATTTATACATTAGAAATATAGAACATGGAGACAAAAATATTTCTTTTCATTTATACATTAGAAATGTAGAACATGTAGACAGATAAATATTTCTTTTTATTCGTACATTAGAAACATATGAATGTTATGAAAATAAAAATCATCTTTTCATTTGTCATATATGGACATAGGAATTGTTGAAAATTGTTTAACAATAAAAATTTACATTTTATTGTATATTAGAAATGGTTAAAAATATGCATTGTTTTTAACATAGTAAAATGTTCATTGGATCATATATGCTTTGTTAGTTAAAACATTATCATTCATATGTTAGAAACACAGTAAAATGTTCATTTGATTACTTATGTTTTGTTAATTAAAACATTATCATTTATATGTTAATGAAATAGAAAAATGTTAGTTTATTAAACAATATTGATTCATTAAAAATAGTGTCACTTAACATTGTTAGTATTACAAAAATGCCATTTAGTTAGGACATGTTTTGAGAAATAAAAATACATTAGTTAGAATAACGTTTTGTTAAAACAAAAATGTCACTTTTGTCATGTTAGATAAGAATAAAAACATTTCCGGTAAATATATGTCTCGTTCGACAAAAAAGTCAATTTTATCATGTTAAGATAGAATAAAAAGAATTAGGTGTTAAAACATGCATTGTCATTAAAAATGACATTTTTATCATATGAAATTAAAATAACCATTTGTTAAAATGTTTTATTAGATAAAAACATCGCTTGTATCATGTTAGTTAAATGAAATAAATAATCATGTCTAGAAACATATGTTGTGATGTTGAAATGTTCAACGTATTGAAAATAACGTTAACATTAATGTGATAGTAAAATTAAATTATAAATATCCATTTATAATTTAAACAGTGAAAATTTATTAAATAGGAAATAATTAAAACTGAATTATAATTGGTTAAATTATTAACCAATGATTTATTTATATAAACTGTTGTTGTTTGAAAACCCCACACGGGTATTGGGATGATATTTGACATACACTAGTCCCAATATTTAATTAATTGTCAATCGATGGATTGACAGTCCGTGATGACCATTATTTATTTATTTTAATGCTCACAGTTATAAACTTCACTTTGGATGTGAATGGATTGTTTAATGATTATTTATCATTATTGTTATGTACATGTAATGTATGGAAATCCATATAACTGAAATTATATGGTAATTGATTGAGTCGCATTCTGATTCAGAATATTTTAAAATAAAGAATATACAAAAATAAAAAATCTTTTAAAATAAAGAATATTTTAAAATAATGAATATTTTAAAATAATATTCAATGAAGAATAAGATTATGATTTTTATGTCCATTTTCGGGTGGACACAAAAATGTAAAAATATGAAGTCGAATTAAGTAGCAAACGTTATTTTAACCCGAATGGGTTTATCGATCAATTTTATTCATTTTATAATGAATATCGAAAAGAAGTGATTTCAAAATCTAATATTTTGAAAATATTAATATTTTAATATGATAAAGATATAAAATTTTCAATTTTGATTTAAAATTGAAATGAAGTTGGAATCGTTTTAAAATAAATTTATAAACGACTTATATAATACGATTTAAATGGAAGTTGATGAAATATATATAGTATATATTATATATATATATATATAATGGCCTGAATAGAATGCGCCGCGCAGCGACCGTCCGCGAATTTCGACCATTAACTTCAAATTGATGTAACTGGAGATCCGACCGTCGGATTCTCCTAAAACCGGAATCGTTCGGTTCGTATCGAAAAGAGCTTTTCAATGAATATAAGAGTTTTGAAATCTAGCGGTTGGATTTGGAATTATATCCAAATCAAATTTGGAAAAGGTCGCTATGGATGCAGTTCGGTGGCCATTATTGGAAACCGACTGTACGGGCCTTGATAAAATTATTAAAAATATGGAAAAATTATATAAATTCATAATAAATTATTTGGAAAGATTTTGGATGAAAAATTCCATATTTAAAAAGATAAAAATATACTTTTATCGAAATGAACTAGTTATTAACAAGAATAATAATCCAATGTTTTTAAATAAAATAAATTGGATTTTTGGGTTTGTCGTGAATGGTGTCTTAAATAACACTATTCTTAAACCCCGTATGGAAAGAATAAATCTTTTAATTAAGATTATTAGAGTTTCCAATTATATTTAGTAATTGGAATTAAATAAAATGTGAATTGGGGTTATTGTGAACTATGTTTTTAACGACATTAATTCTTTAACCCAATTAACAGTGAAGATATGATTTGAAATTTATAAATCTTTTTATTAAGATTTAATGGAAATTTTCCAAAGTAAAGTTTTCCAATTTAATAGAAGGAATTGGAATTGAATGGAATTCGATTTAATAATCATCGAGATGAGCTTTTGTAAAAGAAGACCGTTATTATATATGGAACTTAAAAGGCTTTGCCGTTATTCCATTTATATTATAGTCTGATACGGAAATTTATATCGATTATATATTGATTTGATTTCTGTGAAAATTCCATATTTAGTGGAAGATGATTTTGGGTTTATCGTGAACTGTGTTTTAAATGACATTGGTTCTTTAACCCAGTTAAAGACAAGATTAATTTCTTAAAGTTGAATAATCATAAAATAATGATTTTAGATATTAAAACCAAATTGGAGTTTTAATGAATCTTTAAAAAGAAGATTAAAGAATAAATTTAAAAGAATTTATCTTTGATAAAATTAATGGGAACATTTCCCTGATGATGTGAATATTTATTTAAAGGAATATTCTAAATTGGTATGAGGCGTGTGATGTGTTTTTTAGCACTTGATTATTGATTATAAAATACGTGAGTTATTCGGAAAGACCGGGTTTAACCCATTTTGAATAATTACAACGACAATTAAGAGTCGAAGATGAAGACGATGGTTGAAGACCGGGGGTATTCACATCGTTTGGATGATTACTGATGTCTTGATTGGGAGGCATCCCAAGACAAGGTAATAAGTGGTGATCATCCAGACGTACTTGGAGATCAATGGATATGCGAGAACCTCTCTCCTGTATTGGGCATATGGGACGAGGAATAAGGTGTCTCCGGTTTCGTTCGGACCCAGAACGGACTTGTAAATGGATGTATGTCTGACACTGGATTTTATTCTGTGTTGGTTGATTTCTATTTAATATATATCTGGTTGGTGGTGGAGAATTTATTCTCTTGCTTAACACCCTTCTCTGAGACGTACGAGCTCAGAGGTTATATATTGATAGTTATCAGTCGCATGGCATGAATTGTCAATGTGGCAGGCCAAGGTGCAAATGATCAAGGCTTATTGTTGAAAAGCAGAGCCTTGTGGTTGATGATCAAAGCACAACTTTATTTAGCATAGCTTTGTGTAGTGCTACTTCGCGAGCCTCACACCCCGGTATGAACCAGAAATGGGAGAAGGACCCCATGGAGAGCATGTGTTTCTTTCTAGCTAGAAGTGGTGTCATGATATGGAGCCCAGATATTTTCACCTATGTGGATGATGGAAAGTGAGGTACCTCGGATTTGAGTTCCTAGTGGCTCTATTTTATGCCCCATAGGGCAGGGAAACGTATTGTTCAGGCATAACCAATCCACTAACATATTTGTGGACCGGCCCTGGCGCTTCTAATTGCAGTTGCGGCTGTATCCTGAGGCACGGGCTAGAGTGTCTCGAATTCGGTAAGGACGATCTCTTGCCTTGGTTCGTGATGGAAATCCAACTTCCAATACGACACCATACAGTTTTGTTTGTAGAACTAGTATGGTGACATAGTATATGGTAGTTATGCCATCTATGATTGATACATTATGATTGAAATATTTTTGAAACATATATACACTAATAATAATATCAAATATGTTTTATCGTATCAAGCATTTTTGACCATTATAAGGTAAAACTCTATCCTCCGGTTTGCGTTGCAATGTGTGATGGGACTTGAGTCTTATAATGGTTTCATTTTTCTAAAAAGCATTGCGTTGTTTAACGATTTACTTTATTTATGCACTGGCAATCCAATGGGGTAAACCCGTTCCGCGTCAGCGGCATGGTCCGATGATTAGCCTTATTATTAAATAAGTTAAGTAAGATTTCTCATACCAGTCTCATGACTGGCTCATAGTTTGTTTCACTTTGCAAACTCGGGTGCCTTCTTTTCCACACGGGCAGTCGAGTGGCTTGTTTTGCAGATATTTCTTATTTGAGCATGATTCTGGATCGAAGCTTAAAGATGTGTCCAGAGCATTGATAGTCTTCCACTGTGTTAGTTAAATTGTACCGTTGCTGTAACTAGGGCTGTCAATGGGTCGGGTTGGGTCGAGTTCGGGTCGGGTCAAGTCGTGTTCGGGTTGAGTTCGAGTCGGGTCAGCTCAACCCGTTTATTAAACGGGTCGGGTTCGGGTTGACCCATTTATAATCGTGCGGGTTTCGGGTTTGATTCATGTAACCCGTTAAGAAAAATATTTGTATAAAAAACTTTGCGAGTTTCAAATGATGGCTGCATTTGATCTAGTCTTTGTAGCATAAATTAAGAAAGAAAAAGGACTATGCTACAACGAAGTGCTCATAGAATCTCGAGGCAATGCTCGAGTCTCGAGACGATGTTGTTGCTGATGCTTTTTCCTGGTGCCGCCATTGTTCTTCGATCTGATGCGCGATTTCAGAAGGATAGAATCTAGGGCTCGGTGTAAAAAGGAAAGAGGAAACTGAAGTCTGAAGGAGTGAAGAGGTAGAACCGCATAAATTAGAATGACTGAATGAGTGGATGCTTGGTAATTGGTAAATTAGGGTAAAGAGACAAATGGGTAGTGGACTAGGCTGGGCCTATGTTTTGTAGATTGTAGAGTAATAAAAATATGTTTTATATTAAAGGGGTCATGACGGGTCAGAAACGGGTTCACGGGTTGGGTCGGGTCAACCCGTTTATTAAACGGGTCAGAGCGGGTTGATCCGAAATTGACCCGTTTATAAATGGGTCGGGTCGGGTTTTTATCGCACGGGTTATGGGTTGTGTTTCGGGTCGTGTTTTAAATTGACGGCCCTAGTTGTAACGACCGCATTCTACGCATCATAGGATCGTAGAATATTTATTTCATCGTCATAGAGAGTCGTATGGTCATGTAACTTTGGGAGACAACTATTGGGGTCATTTCCCATGTTCATAATTTTTCCCGATTTTTAAATGACCATTTTGCCCCTAGCTGATCTTGTTTTGACCATAACTTTTGACTGGAAAGGAATTTTGACCTGAAACCACTTCCATTGGATCCAGATGATAGTTTACAATAAAGTGGTCACATTAGCCAAACGGACTCACCATTTCGGAGATATGGCTGAAACGAGTTTCAGATGGTGAAAAACAGCTTAATTGGGCTTAACCGGGTGATTAACAGCTAGGCCCAAAGGGGGATTTCGGGATTTGGAGTATTTAAGGGCTGTTAGGGTTAGGGATTTCGTTTTTTAAACATTTTCCAGCCGTCATAGACATTTGTTCAACCCTAACAATGACCTCCAACATCTAAAACATCCCCAAACCACTTTCTAATTGAAGATTAGCATAATCAACATCAAATTAAGGAGGAATAGCACCAAAGCAAGGTTAGAGCTGCTGTGTTGCATTGGGAATAGCGCCAAACAGAGAATCATTTGAGATTTGGTATTTTATTTGTGGCCAAGGTGAGTGATTTGCATGGTTTTGCACTAATTACAGTTAATTAAGGGTAATTAGTGAAGATTAACGAAATTAGACATGATGAAATTTTGGAAAAATATTTATAAAATTCAAAATATTGTTTTAGACCTCTGTTTAAAGTTTGGGTTAATTTGGTTAAGTTTTGCTAATCATATCATTTGATTTGCTTAAACATGCTTAAGGGAAAATATGGGGTTTTGGCTATGTTTGATCCGTTTTAACCTATCAAATTGTTTTTTTGGTGTTTGTGGTCAGTTCTATATGTTGTTATGACTGTATGGTATGCTTTGTGATTGATTAGAAAAGTTAGAATGGTCGAAAATGCTGTCGTATGGCGTAAATAGTCGTTATAGATGATGTTGATGATGATGATGATGATGTTGGTTTTGATTATCAGCTTATGCACTGTCTCGCCTGTTTTATGTCAAGTTTATTATTATTATATTTTGTTCCATGCGCTGTGAGACATTCTGAAGGTTTTCGATTAATTCATTCTCTTCTTTCCTTTCTTTGGCGACCGTTCCGTGCTAGTCGGGCATGTGTACAACGCACTTTCGGAGGAAATGCCGGCTGGTGCGGGGCGGGCCGTCACAGCTGCACTGTATAAAGTTTATTGTAAATTATCTTCCACTGTATTATATTCGATGTACTCTGATATTCTGACTCTAATGTAACATTATTATGTTGTTTATAAAAGCCTTCTTTTATTTGTTCTGATGTGTTGTATGCCCAAAGTTAGTGTATCCGGAGATTTCCCGCAAGGGGAATTTTCGGGTCATTATAGAGGTGATGGAAAAATTGTAATAATGTGTGTGCAGGCCTGATGGACAGCAGGCGATCCATCCGTGGAGTAGGCGTAGTCCATAGTTTCACTGCTCCAGCTATTTGTAATGTAACATCCCGAGATTTTACAACAATTTAAAATATTAAATTTAATGTGATTTTGAACAAAATTGTTTTAAGTATAAAAATTAATGATTTATGTCATATATTGATAAGGTATGAACTAAGATTGACTTGTTAAATAATGAATTCTAGTGGCTTTATATGATAATTACCTCTGCTTAATAATTTAATTATCTAAAAATTTGAAGTAATGTTGGATTAACAAAATAAAATGGATTAACTGATTTTGTGATTTATTTTATATTGATAATTTATGGAATGTGGAATTAATATATATCAATTTGATTGTGCAATGAAATTTCAACTTTTAGTAAATGTAATTATATGCATTTATCACAAAGTTAGTTATAATTTGGTTGTTTTGTTAATTTTGAGGACTGCAATAAATATTGAATTATTTTGATTTAATTAAGTCAATAAATTTATAATTAAACTTTAAATATTGAAATTGCATTAACGTATGGTGGTAACTTAATTAAATGTTTTAAGTAATTAATTTTAACTTATTTTTATAATTGTGACTTGTGTTGATTCCAAATAAATTTGTGATTTGTTTACAATGATCGGTAGTGAAAGTTGTAATTTAATATTAATATATTTTAATGGAATTGATTTGCTGTAAATTACAATTGAAATAAAATTTAAATTTGTAAATAATGAAAAACTGAAATCACGATAAACGGTTGTTGGTTTATAAGTTTAAATGGATTTTATTTTGATTTGAATATAATTTATAAACCTTTGAATTTGATTTAAAGTAAAATAAATGAAAAATGAATATTTTATTATATTAATGAACTAGTTAAAATTGATAATTTACAAACGATCTCGGAATTCGATGAAATTAATTTTATTGGATCTGGAATTGTAAATTATTGTATGATCTTATATTTCGTACCCATCGGAATTATCTTTTGATTGTAAGAAATTAAAACATGTAGAATTTTGTATGCACAATTTAATTAAATGATCAATTTTTAGAATAATCTGCTACAGACTTTGGAATTGGGCCCTATTCCATTGCGTTCAGAAGGCGTCAAAACCTATTGTTAGGCTGTAAGTAGGCCTGATTTGGACTCAGTCCGAATTTTGGCTTAAATATCATGCTAAACGATGAAATAATAATATTTTATTTCAGAAACCCTAATCAATTTTGTGGCCACCTCTTCTATGATTTCGATGGCCATAAACTTCCAAACTTACTTCCTTGAAATCTTACAATCCGTTCATTGAAATCAAAAAGTTCCAAAACGAAAAGCATTGATCTTTCCATCCATACAGGTGATGGATATTAATTGGATCTCATTTTGCCAGAAATCGACCATAAACCCTGTAACGACCCAGATTTTTGGGCAATTTATTTTAAATATTTAATATATTTTTAATTATATTTATGTTCATATTTAAAATCAAAATATAGTCAGTTAATTCAAAATAGTGTAATTTGGTTGGAACGATGATCAATACACTAAAATGGCGGTTCGTGGTTTAAATTAATGAACCCCGAAATATACGATCGTAGATAGGCTCGAACACAAATCACAGTCAGATCAAAATCAAATCAGAATTCAATACAGTGTACTTCGAGCACTGTAAACTCCTTTGTTCCCAAGGTTCTTCCTTTATAAATCGCGTCCATCTCCATTTGGTTTCTCAGGAAGGAAAAAAAATCAGAAAGCTTCAAAATAAAATGGCCTTGGTACTGTGTGACCCTCGCGCATCTATAAATTTAGCTGGAGCTTCACTTTTTCTTCATTCTGAAATTCCCCTTCCTTCGTTTCTCTTCTCTGTCGAATTAATCCCAAAATCCAATCATCGATCTAATAAAAATAAATAACCGAAGGCTCGAAATCAGTAATCGTGGGTTTGTACTGGGAGCTGCGGAAGGGGGTCTCGACTTAGGTTAAGGTTCGCGATTTATTGAAGGAGTGTCGATCATTAGAAAAAGGGGCGACGCGTTTTGGAGTACGGTTTCAGGATTTGGGGGAGGTGCTGATAAGTGCGGCAATGTGAAATGGGAGTTCGATAATGGAAAAAGGGGGTGAGTGGGTGCTGTTCGATCAGGCTTGGGGGTTGCGGTGAAAATCTGGGTGGTCGAGGGATGTCGGAGGGATACTGTTGTCGGAAGTGAGGTAGCCGATGCTGAAACGGATGCTGATTTTGGTGACTGTCGTGGTTAGAAGAGGGCGCTGCTATGTTAACGGTTAGGAGAATGGAGAGTATGTGTGGTGTTCGGTGAAATGACGAAGAGAGTGAAGGAAATGGCGGGGCAGTCCAAGTGTTCGATAAAATGTCTGAGTATGGAGAAGAAGGGTTATTAGGCTTAAGGTTAAATTGAAAACAATCAAGGAGTTGAAGGCTGATTTGAATTGGGAAAGGAGAGCTGATACTTCTTAGGCAATAAGGTGTATAATTTACAAATTAAAAATATACAGAATAATTCATTTATTTAGTTAGTAATTAATTTAGTTTAATTATCAATCATCGCTAAATAAAAATAAAAAAAATCATAGGTGCGAATTCATTCGGGAAGATTGTAGCAGATGATTTGGAAACAAACGGGATATTCGACAACTGCAAATTACTGTGAGTAAATCTTACTCACCTTTAGAATTATTTTTATTCCATTAAAAATAATTGTTTGTTGCTTGTGTGAATGTTTTCTGGTTGTTTTATATATATTAGTTATTTAGGCTATATATATATATATTGGGTTGATGATTGGTTGGATTCCCGCAGTACCATTAGCGGATGCCCGCGGTACCATAGCGGATGATTACCCTATACGCCCCACGCTATGATAGTGGATGACCTTCTATACCGCGATATTCTGCCACGAAGCAGAATGGGTATTATTTATGTGCTAACATCTGTGGATGCAGGAAAATAGATTGGAGGAATCTAACTAGATTCCTCAAAAATATATTATCTGTTTGTTTGATTTCATATATATATATATTTCATATATGACGTGTTAAAAATAAAATGATTGAAAATTGGATGATTTGATTGTTTTAAATATCACTGGGCTAAGTGTTAATTTATTTAAATATATCCGAAAGGGATATTTGAGATTTAAAAGGGGAATTCTATTTTTCTAAAATAGAATTTGAATTTTTAAATAGATTTGAAATATTTACTTGTTTTAAAGGAATAAGAACAAGTAACAAGTAGTTCATTTATAAACGAAATTTATAAATGACGTGAAAAGAATTATCATTGGACAATTCAGAAAATAAAAATACAAGGATGAATTTGGGAAAAAGGGAAATCTATTTTTCCCAAAGTAGAAGATATTTATTTCAAAGGGGAATTGAAAACGAGACTTGTTTAAGAAGATATAAACGAGCAAAATAAATCGTGTTTGTAGATAGAAAGTGGAAAAATTATCATTTGGATAATTTGAATGTTTAAATTCAAATGTGAATTTGAAATAGAAATGGGGAAATCATTTAAAGAACTAAACGATGGAATTTATTCTGATGTTCAGAATATAAATTAAACGAAAATAAATCCATAAGGATTTATGATTTGAATTCGATTAATTCGAATTTTATTTAAATAGAAGTCAAATTGAATAAATAGAATTTGACTAGAATTTAAATATCGAATTTGAATACAGAAATTTAAATGTGATTTAGATATAGAATTTGGATGTAAGAAATTGAAATAGAATTTGAATTCAAAGGAATTCAAATGGATTTGAATAAAGAAAAGTAAAATATAGAGTTTTGAAAATAGAATTCAAAAGGAATTTAAAATATAGAGTTTTGAAAATAGACTTCAAAAGGAATTTAAAATATAGAAACTTGAAAATAGAATTCAAAGGGAGTTTAACTATAGAAGTGAAATGGAGTTTAAACATAGAATTCAAATAGGGTTGAATTGGAATTAGAGTATAGGATTCAAGTAGGAATTCAAAAATAGAATTTTCAAATAGAAAAGGAATATAGAACTTTAAACGAAATGTGAGTATTGAATTTGAATAAGGGAAATTCAAATAGAATTTTAATAAGAGATTTGAAATAGAATTTGAATAGAGAAATTCAAATGTAATTTGAATAAAGAATTCAAATAGAATGTGATGGGAATTTGAAAATAGATTTCAAATAGAGTTAAAATGGAGTTGAATTCATTTTAACGGCAGTTCAAAAGTTTATATATATAAATATAATTAAAACGAACTCGCCGCAGCGCTACAGTTCGTAAATTGTCGTTTCGAACTTCAATTGAATATACAGGAAGCAATTGAAGTCGAAATTCTTTGAAACAAGAAACGTCAGGACCAATTTGATAATAGTTTTCTAATGGAAAAGAAAAATCTGGATTTCGTCGAATAGATTTTGAGATATGTCAAAATCAAAATTTTAAAAGTGCAGCGCCAAAAACCATTAAAACCATAATGGATTTTATATAATAAATATAGGGATTTTTAAGAAAATAAAAATCCGAATTTCCATTTAAAAACCTGGTCTTGAGTTAGAAAATAAATGTGAACTCAAGTGAAGTAAAGAAGTGATTTTTGAAACAATAATCATATTTTTGATTATTGAATAGAATTAACTAAGTCAAAGAAGAATTAGTTAATCGAGTGTTGAATTGAAGTCAAACTTTGAAAAGTGAATTTGGAATTGTAAATATATATTCGAAATCGAATATAGAACTTAAATTGAAATTTGAATTCAATTAGTTGATAAGTAAGTTGAAATATATTTGAAATGTGTTATATCCATATATACAAGCGAAATGGGCAAAGAGTTAGTTAAAGAGTTACTTTAACGAATTGAGTCAAAACGAGTGTATGAAGTTGAAATGAATTGTACAGGTATAGATATACCGGAGACAGTTATGGGATAAAGTGATGAAGGTATATAATTAGTGTGCTCGACAATAAGGTACATGTTTAATTCATATATGAGATTTTATGCGCCGTATCGGCAAGCCGCTTGGCTTTTTCTTTTTCTTTTTGAGATGAGAAGTTACCGGGAAGCTATTTGAAATTTCCCGATGCTCCCGATACAGGGGAGGTTATGGCGAATTTTTCCGAAAATTTAAGGAGTTAGAATATTTTTAAGAAAATTTGATAACTAGAAATCCATATGTCGATATATATAGAGAATTAGATAATGAAACAAATTTAAATAGGATATTTGAAACAACAAGGAAAACTATAACTTGGATTTGTTAAAAATAACAAGGGAAATGTATACGTGTTTTAAAAATAGATAATTGGTTTGTATAGTATTGATTATTCGAGTAAGTAGTCTTGTCTGTTTTGACGTTATAAATGTTATTCAGTCAAGGTCTGGGAGGTAATTATACCCCAACTTGATTGGTTTCATTAACAACCGATAAATAGCAAAACTCAGTCTCGAAGAACAACGTTTAAAGAGATTTAGTTGAATGTATATATTTGGGTTGTCGTAATGATGTTTTACACAACATCCATTTTAACCTAAATAAATGTAAACTTGGAAATAAAATAACAAATGTTTTCTAAGTATAAAACTAAATGAGTTCGTGGAAGAGATAAGTGATTGGAATGTTTTCCAATTAAAAATCGAAAATATTTTCTAACTATAGAAAATAAAAGGAGGCTATACTTGTAAATATTTGGTTAACAAATATTGATAAGGAAATGGAGAAGAGATTTAATTAATGAAATATTAATTAAAGAGCCTAGTGATTTGTTTGATATGTTTGGATGAACACTTGTTTTTTTTCGATAGTTAAATCACAGACTATCGATGTTTTGACCATCGTTGTCAATATGGAGAGACCGGTTGGATTATTATCCGAAGAACCGCTCCGTATCGGCATAAGCGTTGCAAACCAAGTATGCTGAATATATTGAAGACGGAGTAAAGTGCAAGGACTCTTTCAATTAAATAGAAATAGTGCCTTCGGTTTTGTTCAATCCCAGAACGAACGTAAATGGACGAATGTCTGACAGAGTATTTCCATTGATCAAATGGGTTGGTCTGTATAAATATATATGGTTGCAACGGATTTATTCCCTTAGCATAACATCCAGAATATTTGTGCAAACTCAACTAGTGATTAATGGATCTGACAATGTGGCATTCAAAGTGATTGTGTTATCAATGAATGGTAATTATTCGTAGCCTCAGGCCTCAACAACCGGGAAAGGACAAAAATCGGGCAGGCAGCATGGCTATGTGGGTCGCACCCATTAGGATGTATAATCACCTATCTAGAGGTTCATTTAATTTCTTATTCTATTCGATGCTGTCCCAGTCGGGAGGCGGTTGCTGATCCCAACCGTTGGTGATATACATTCGATACACTCAAGCGAAATGAGTGGTCGGTCATGTGTGGGCCGGGTTACAAGATGTTCCTGTTGAACCCAGTGTATTCCTCTCTAGAGATACACTAGCGGAAGGTGGTTCCATACCTTGTCATGTTGGAAATCCAATCTCCAATAAGCGCCATGCGGTTTTTGATTTAATATCATATATGGAGCGTGAGATGCAAGCGTTCCAGTAGATTGTTATTTATTTGATTTAGACATTATTATAATATCACTGGATTTTGTATCAAAGTGTTTTGGGTTATAGTAAGGTAAAAACCGTCTATGTTTATGTGTGGGCTGGTCTTACTATTATCTTTTCTTTTGAAAGGATTTTAAAGGTTAAACCAATGATTTGAGTTTACTCACACCAGTCTCATGACTGACCCAGAGTTTATTTTGTTTTGTTTCCCTAAACTCTTGGGTGCCAAATTTGTACGTGCAGTCGAGTAGTTGGGATTTCACAGATTCAATTGGAGGAGCTGGAAGCAGGAGGCTTCACCAGTAGTTGTAGATTATCGTATTTCCGCTGTGTACTATGTTGTATCTGGAAACAGGTGTTTATAACTATTCCAGAAATGACTGTTGTGCTCTGATGATGGTATGTATATAAAGTTACTGATTTGTATTTCAAAAGTTATGTTATATAATATATTTTATTCGTTCCGCTATGAGTTTGTGATCTTCGTTTTTCTTCTATTCTAATATTTCTTTCTATTTCTCATCCTCTAACTTCTTTCTAAAAATGATTCGTATTTCTGTGCAATTTGGGTTGGACGTGTGGTGTTTTTAGTCAACTCAGATAGCATGGATTTACGGGTCGTTACAGTTGGTATCAGAGCTTAGGTTGAGCGAACACCTGGGCTTTGCGGAGTTGTGCTCATTAAAGATAGAGTCAGTAGTACCCTAGAATGAGTTGAGTATATATATATATATATATATACGAGAGAGCGTATTTGTTAGTTGATATAAAAATTTGTTTTATATTGTGTTGACTTGTCTGTTGAGTGGATTATGAATACTGATCGAATCGTGGGATGCCACGACGTCGATAAGAGTTTATAAATACTTGAACAGAAGATTGAACTCGATATTGTTTTTAAGTGGGTAGATGAAATAATTTTACCCAAATTTCTATTTTGATATAGAAAGAATAATTTTTCAAAATTATTATATTATATGGATGTGTTGATTGTTAGGATTATAATCAAACGAGATTATAAAAATTGAAATGGATACGTAGAACCATAATAGAATTTGTATATGAATTAAATATACAAATAAGATGAATTGGAATTAAAATTTAGACCAGAATTTGGAGTTTAAAATCCTAGGAAGTTTGAAAATATTTTCTGAAGTATATTTAAATAATATAGCTTTGTATTGAAAGATTTGTGAATAAATATCATTTTAGATGGGTTTTGAAATTGTTTAAGCACTGAACTCACTTCAGTGGCTGGAAAATAATTCTGATGATGGCTGCAGCATCATCAGTGTTTATTTTTCGAGTTTCTAGGTGATGGATTGCTACCTTGGAAAAGTTTTGATGGAACTTTGTTTGAAAGAAAACAAGCTGGTTTGAAAATTCAAATGTTTTGAATTTGAAATGAAAATAAATATATGTGTATATTTAAGTGATTTCAAAAGAATTTGAAATGAAAACCCAGGAATTTGAATTCTGAAGTTTAAATTTAACTTAAGCAAGTTAAATGGGTCGAGGTAAATAAATTAATGAAATCCAATTTGAATAAGATTGAATGGAATCTGAATTGGGTGTAAACCATTTAGATTAAGTGTGTAAAAACCAAAAGTTTTGGTTAGAGCTAATTTGTTGAAATATGAAGAGGTGAATTTCAACATAAAAGAGTTTTGAAAAGTAAAGGGATTTGTACCATTTTTCCTACCTTAGCAATTTCGAGGACAAAATTATTTTAAGGGGGAAAGAACGTAACGACCCATATTTTTGGGCAATTTATTTTAAATATTTAATATAATTTTAATTATATTTATGTTCAAATTTAAAATCAAAATATAGTCAGTTAATTCAAAATAGTGTAATTTGGTTGGAACGATGATCAATACACTAAAATGGCGGTTCATGGTTTAAATTAATGAACCCTGAAATATACGATCGTAGATAGGCTCGAACTCAAATCACAGTCAGATCAAAATCAAATCAGAATTCAATACAGTGTACTTCGAGCACTGTAAACTCCTTTGTTCCCAAGGTTCTTCCTTTATAAATCGCGTCCATCTCCATTTGGTTTCTCAGGAAAGAAAAAAATCAGAAAGCTTCAAAATAAAATGGCTTTGGTACTGTGTGACCCTCGCGCATCTATAAATTTAGCTGGAGCTTCACTTTTTCTTCATTCTGAAATTCCCCTTCCTTCGTTTCTCTTCTCTGTCGAATTAATCCAAAAATCCAATCATTGATCTAATAAAAATAAATAACCGAAGGCTCGAAATCAGTAATCGTGGGTTTGTACTGGGAGCTGTGGAAGGGGGTCTCGACTTAGGTTAAGGTTCGCGATTTATTGAAGGAGTGTCGATCATTAGAAAAAGGGGCGACGCGTTTTGGAGTACGGTTCCAGGATTTGGGGGAGGTGCTGATAAGTGAGGCAATGTGAAATGGGAGTTCGATAATGGAAAAAGGGGGTGAGTGGGTGCTGTTCGATCAGGCTTGGGGGTTGCGCTGAAAATCTGGGTGGTCGACGGATGTCGGAGGGATACTGTTGTCGGAAGGGAGGTAGCCGATGCTGAAATGGATGCTGATTTTGGTGACTGTCGTGGTTAGAAGAGGGCGCTGCTATGTTAACGGTTAGGAGAATGGAGAGTATGTGTGGTGTTCGGTGAAATGACGAAGAGAGTGAAGGAAATGGCGGGGCAGTCCAAGTGTTCGATAAAATGTCTGAGTATGGAGAAGAAGGGTTATTAGGCTTAAGGTTAAATTGAAAACAATCAAGGAGTTGAAGGCTGATTTGAATTGGGAAAGGAGAGCTGATACTTCTTGGGCAATAAGGTGTATAATTTACAAATTAAAAATATACAAAATAATTCATTTATTTAGTAATTAATTTAGTTTAATTATCAATCATCGCTAAATTAAAAAAAAATCATAGGTGCGAATTCATTCGGGAAGATTGTAGCTGATGGTTTGGAAACAAACGGGATATTCGACAACTGCAAATTACTGTGAGTAAATCTTACTCACCTTTAGAATTATTTTTATTCCATTAAAAATAATTGTTTGTTGCTTGTGTGAATGTTTTCTGGTTGTTTTATATATATATTAGTTATTTAGGCTATATATATATATATTGGGCTGATGATTGGTTGGATTCCCGCAGTACCATTAGCGGATGCCCGCGGTACCATAGCGGATGATTACCCTATACGCCCCACACTATGATAGTGGATGACCTTCTATACCGCGATATTCTGCCACGAAGCAGAATGGGTATTATTTATGTGCTAACATCTGTGGATGCAGGAAAACAGGTTGGAGGAATCTAACTGGATTCCTCAAAAATATATTATCTGTTTGTTTATGTTTGTTTGATTTCATATATATTTCATATATGACGTGTTAAAAATAAAATGATTGAAAATTGGATGATTTGATTGTTTTAAATATCACTGGGCTAAGTGTTAATTTATTTAAATATATCCGAAAGGGATATTTGAGATTTAAAAGGGGAATTCTATTTTTCTAAAATAGAATTTGAATTTTTAAATAGATTTGAAATATTTACTTGTTTTAAAGGAATAAGAACAAGTAAACAAGTAGTTCATTTGTAAACGAAATTTATAAATGACGTGAAAAGAATTATCATTGGACAATTCAGAAAATAAAAATACAAGGATGAATTTGGGAAAAAGGGAAATCTATTTTTCCCAAAGTAGAAGATATTTATTTCAAAGGGGAATTGAAATCGAAACTTGTTTAAGAAGATATAAACGAGCAAAATAAATCGTGTTTGTAGATAGAAAGTGGAAAAATTATCATTTGGATAATTTGAATGTTTAAATTCAAATGTGAATTTGAAATAGAAATGGGGAAATCATTTAAAGAACTAAACGATGGAATTTATTCTGATGTTCAGAATATAAATTGAACGAAAATAAATCCATAAGGATTTATGATTTGAATTCGATTAATTCGAATTTTATTTAAATAGAAGTCAAATTGAATAAATAGAATTTGACTAGAATTTAAATATCGAATTTGAATACAGAAATTTAAATGTGATTTAGATATAGAATTTGGATGTAAGAAATTGAAATAGAATTTGAATTCAAAGGAATTCAAATGGATTTGAATAAAGAAAAGTAAAATATAGAGTTTTGAAAATAGAATTCAAAAGGAATTTAAAATATAGAGTTTTGAAAATAGAATTCAAAAGGAATTTAAAATATAGAAACTTGAAAATAGAATTCAAAGGGAGTTTAACTATAGAAGTGAAATGGAGTTTAAACATAGAATTCAAATAGGGTTGAATTGGAATTAGAGTACAGGATTCAAGTAGGAATTCAAAAATAGAATTTTCAAATAGAAAAGGAATATAGAACTTTAAACGAAATGTGAGTATTGAATTTGAATAAGGGAAATTCAAATAGAATTTTAATAAGAGATTTGAAATAGAATTTGAATAGAGAAATTCAAATGTAATTTGAATAAAGAATTCAAATAGAATGTGATGGGAATTTGAAAATAGATTTCAAATAGAGTTAAAATGGAGTTGAATTCATTTTAACGGCAGTTCAAAAGTTTATATATATAAATATAATTAAAACGAACTCGCCGCAGCGCTGCAGTTCGTAAATTGTCGTTTCGAACTTCAATTGAATATACAGGAATCAATTGAAGTCGAAATTCTTTGAAACAAGAAACGTCAGGACCAATTTGATAATAGTTTTCTAATGGAAAAGAAAAATCTGGATTTCGTCGAATAGATTTTGAGATATGTCAAAATCAAAATTTTAAAAGTGCAGCGCCAAAAACCATTAAAACCATAATGGATTTTATATAATAAACATAAGGATTTTTAAGCAAATAAAAATCCGAATTTCCATTTAAAAACCTGTTCTTGAGTTAGAAAATAAATGTGAACTCAAGTGAAGTAAAGAAGTGATTTTTGAAACAATAATCATATTTTTGATTATTGAATAGAATTAACTAAGTCAAAGAAGAATTAGTTAATCGAGTGTTGAATTGAAGTCAAACTTTGAAAAGTGAATTTGGAATTGTAAATATATATTCGAAATCGAATATAGAACTTAAATTGAAATTTGAATTCAATTAGTTGATAAGTAAGTTGAAATATATTTGAAATGTGTTATATCCATATATACAAGCGAAATGGGCAAAGAGTTAGTTAAAGAGTTACTTTAACGAATTGAGTCAAAACGAGTGTATGAAGTTGAAATGAATTGTACAGGTATAGATATACCGGAGACAGTTATGGGATAAAGTGATGAAGGTATATAATTAGTGTGCTCGACAATAAGGTACATGTTTAATTCATATATGAGATTTTATGCGCCGTATCGGCAAGCCGCTTGGCTTTTTCTTTTTCTTTTTGAGATGAGAAGTTACCGGGAAGCTATTTGAAATTTCCCGATGCTCCCGATACAGGGGAGGTTATGGCGAATTTTTCCGAAAATTTAAGGAGTTAGAATATTTTTAAGAAAATTTGATAACTAAAAATCCATATGTCGATATATATAGAGAATTAGATAATGAAACAAATTTAAATAGGATATTTGAAACAACAAGGAAAACTATAACTTGGATTTGTTAAAAATAACAAGGGAAATGTATACGTGTTTTAAAAATAGATAATTGGTTTGTATAGTATTGATTATTCGAGTAAGTAGTCTTGTCTGTTTTGACGTTATAAATGTTATTCAGTCAAGGTCTGAGAGGTAATTATACCCCAACTTGATTGGTTTCATTAACAACCGATAAATAGCAAAACTCAGTCTCGAAGATCAACGTTTAAAGAGATTTAGTTGAATGTATATATTTGGGTTGTCGTAACGATGTTTTACACAACATCCATTTTAACCCAAATAAATGTAAACTTGGAAATAAAATAACAAATGTTTTTTAAGTATAGAACTAAATGAGTTCGTGGAAGAGATAAGTGATTGGAATGTTTTCCAATTAAAAATCGAATATATTTTCTAACTATAGAAAATAAAAGGAGGCGATACTTGTAAATATTTGGTTAACAAATATTGATAAGGAAATGGAGAAGAGATTTAATTAATGAAATATTAATTAAAGAGCCTAGTGATTTGTTTGATATGTTTGGATGAACACTTGTTTTTATTCGATAGTTAAATCACAGACTATCGAAGTTTTGACCATCGTTGTCAATATGGAGAGACCGGTTGGATTATTATCCGAAGAACCACTCCGTATCGGCATAAGCGTTGCGAACCAAGTATGCTGAATATATTGAAGACGGAGTAAAGTGCAAGGACTCTTTCACTTAAGTAGAAATAGTGCCTTCGGTTTTGTTCAATCCCAGAACGAACGTAAATGGACGAATGTCTGACAGAGTATTTCCAATGATCAAATGGGTTGGTCTGTATAAATATATATGGTTGCAACGGATTTATTCCCTTAGCATAACATCCAGAATATTTGTGCAAACTCAACTAGTGATTAACGGATCTGACAATGTGGCATTCAAAGTGATTGTGTTATCAATGAATGGTAAGTATTCGTAGCCTCAGGCCTCAACAACCGGGAAAGGACAAAAATCGGGCAGGCATCGTGGCTATGTGGGTCGCACCCATTAGGATGTATAATTACCTATCTAGAGGTTCATTTAATTTCTTATTCTATTCGATGCTGTCCCAGTCGGGAGGCGGTTGCTGATCCCAACCGTTGGTGATATAGATTTGATACACTCAAGCGAAATGAGTGGTCGGTCATGTGTGGGCCGGGTTACAAGATGTTCTTGTTGAACCCAGTGTATTTCTCTCTAGAGATACACTAGCGGAAGGTGGTTCCATACCTTGTCATGTTGGAAATTCAATCTCCATTAAGCGCCATGCGGTTTTTGATTTAATATCATATATGGAGCGTGAGATGCAAGCGTTCCAGTAGATTGTTATTTATTTGATTTAGACATTATTATAATATCACTGGATTTTGTATCAAAGTGTTTTGGGTTATAGTAAGGTAAAAACCGTCCATGTTTATGTGTGTCTTACTGTTATATTTTCTTTTGAAAGGATTTTAAAGGTTAAACCAATGATTTGAGTTTACTCACACCAGTCCCATGACTGACCCAGAGTTTATTTTGTTTTGTTTCCCTAAACTCTTGGGTGCCCAAATTTGTACGGGCAGTCAAGTAGTCGGGATTTCACAGATTCAATTGGAGGAGCTGGAAGCAGGAGGCTTCACCAGTAGCTGTAGATTATCGTATTTCCGCTGTGTACTATGTTGTATCTGGAAACAGTGTTTATAACTGTTCCAGAAATGACTGTTGTGCTCTGATGATGGTATGTATATGAAGTTACTGATTTGTATTTCAAAAGTTATGTTATATAATATATTTTATTCGTTCCGCTGTGAGTTTGTGATCTTCGTTTTTCTTCTATTCTAATATTTCTTTCTATTTCTCATCCTCTAACTTCTTTCTAAAAATGATTCGTATTTCTGTGCAATTTAGGTTGGACGTGTGGTGTTTTTAGTCAACTCAGATAGCACGGATTTGCGGGTCGTTACAAACCCTGCGCACATTTTAGGTTGTTTGAGGTCGATATAAGGTTTGAGTGGGTCCCATCTTTGGCTGTTGATAGAGGCTTCAGAGGCACACATCATGATGTTTGTAGATCGACGTCCAAGGGGCTCGGGGATAGTACGTCGTTCAGGGTTTTGATCGAAGTTGGGTTTCGGTCTTCACGAAGCATCGCTTTGAGGAAGAAGAGGAGCGAGATACAATTGCTGGCGTGGCCGAATTTGAATGGTGAGAGAAGTTTGGTTATTTATTTTATATAATTTAAATTCCAAATGTTTAAATGTTTATAACTTTCTGCTACGAGGCCGGTTTTGGACGAAATAAATTGCTTTGGAATCATATCGATGAGCTCTTCGCGATGGCACTGATTTAAACAGTTTCTGAGATAGCTAAATTTGAATTTCAATCTCGTTTGAAATCAAAGGTGAGTGAATAAACCCACTAACACCTAACTAAAATATTTGATTGTTAGTTAAATTAAATTCATGTCATGATATGATTGTATTGTTTGCTATTTGATTGTTTAAATTGCTTATTTATGTTAAACATGCATAGACTGTATAATTTATTTTAACTGTTAACATAAATTGTACACTTATTGATTAATTTCTTATTTAAAAACCTCATACCTGATGACTAGTAAACAGATATTACATTGAACTGTTTAGATGTATTGATTTTGATGGATGCCTGGGAGTTATATATTTTTGGCATTGATATGAAATTCATCTTGATTATTGACATTGTTTATATATGCTTATTGATTTTTGTTGATTAATCCCAACCATTACCCTAGATGTTACGGACATCAAATAAATCAGGAATTAATCATTGAAATGAATTAAGAACGTAGGTTGAAATGATAAATACCTATGACCCTGATTTGGATTGAAATGATATATATCCTTTCCCAAAATACTAAACTTAAATTTTAAGTATTACTTGGCCATAGGATAGAAAATTATGTACAGACACCAGTAAGTTAAATAAAATTTGTTTTATCATGACTCTTGAAATATTGTTTTAAAGACATTATAGACGTTGTTTTATAAATCGATTTCCTTTGAAATTGAAGGTTGGATTTTGAAATATAAATGCTAAAGTAAAATTTTGACGTTGTAAATTGAAGTAAAAAATGAATTGAATATAAATTGAATTTTATCGAATTTGAATTTGTTATCCATCTTTGAAATTTACTTTAAATTAACTTGACTTAAAGTTATATTTAAATTGTGAAATCTAGATTTTATAAATTGAAATAATTCAAAGTGAGAATTATAAATATTTGTATTGAATTGTTAGATCTATTTGTTTGAATCGAACCGTTGAATCGAATTGAAATATAAATGGGAAGTTGAGTCCTTTTGAATTTAGATATCGTTAGTCGAATTGATTTGAAACTGGAATATGATTTTGAGGTTGTTTAATTATTATTATTTTTTGAAGAACCGATTCTAGTTCCAACTATAGTATTTTAAACCATCTTATAAACTATTTTAATAATAATTATTTTCTTTATAAACTATTTTACCTTATAACTATTTTATTTTTATTAATTATTTTAAATAAACCATTTTAATAATTAACTATTTATTTTATAAACTACTATAATATTTTAACTATAGATTTTACTAAATCTGAAAATTCTATTTTAATTACAAACTATTTCTTTTCAAACTATTTCAACTATATATCTAAACTATTTTAAATATACTTTTAACTATTTTAATATTCAAATTATTTTAAAGGTGGAATTGTTTCAAGATTTTTAGTTGGGCTTTAAATGGAGATTTGAATATGAAATATTCTATGTTAACTATTGAAATGAGTTTAAAGAAAATATGATATTTTGATATGAAGTATGAACCTCTTTGAAATGTAAAAGAACTGACTGGTGTGAAACATGTAAACATTTGGTTGTTAAAGGGACCAGGATCGGATATTGTCATACTCATTGTGAATACCAAAAACCATTTTAACAACTGTGTACATGGTGGAGAATCCAGAATGAAGTAGGTTGGTTTGGCGAACACTACTGAAATGAAGTAAGAGAACGATAATGGATTTCCTTAACCTTCGGGTCATAATTAAAATGACTAAAACAGGGCTATATCGGACCACGTGGGGTTAGCTACCTCCATCGACAACACTTCTTCCTTTATTACTATAGCCCTCGGTTTGATTGATTTGATTTGATGTGCATCCTTGATTTGGGAGTGTTGTTCGAGGTGGGCGGTAGCCGCGGCTATGCCTTACCATCATTTCGGGCATGCAACTAGTATATTCTTACTCTGGGCATTCCTCGTGTGCCTTGTCATATTATCCTGATTGAGCTCCCTACAATTTTGATTTAACGTTGTCGTATTACGGTGCAACCCTATTCGCCGATGTACTGATGTTTTATATGCAAACTGTACGGCAATGGTATAAAGGTGTAAGGTAATAATGGTAATCTCGCGTATGCTATTTTATTATTTTGGTATTTAACCATAGACACTATTACAATAGCGTATTGTATTATATAGTATCTAGTTTAACGGATCCTTAGGAGATGGAAATTCCCGTAACATATCTTAAGTTATTGCACTCATATTATCATATGAATTTGATTTAACTAATATGAGAATATTTTAGTTCTGATCCGAGTGTTTTTGTCTTTTCATTATGCTCGGGTCAGCCTGGGTTTTCAGTTATTGAAGACATTATTACAAAGAAGAAGATCGAGCTTGACAGATGTATTATTATTATTCCGTTGCAAATATTGTTATGTTATATAACAGTCGACTCTGATAATTGTTGTAAATAAAAATCAAATGTATGTTTTAATAGCTTCATGAACTGTTATTTATTTATTATATTTTGTCCTTCCGCTGTGAGATTCTATGATCCTTTTTCTTCTTTCTTCTTTTTCTTATATAAATCCCAATAACTATATGTATTTTTTATTTGTTTAAGTCGACATTTGAGGATCATTGTTGATTTGAATAGTCAAAAATGTGGGTCGTTACATGCAATTAACTCGGTTTGAATGATTCATGCCATGGACCGCGGATGACTCATGTCTTTACATATATACTACAACTTGTCTTGTGCGATCCACTAGATGGAACGAGGATGATCCAATGGCTTGCTTCACATGTTGAGCTTGAACGATCCATAATGATCGCGAGCGGTCCATTGAAGCTGTGAATTAAACCATGTACGGGTTGTGGAACAACCCATTACTAGGGATCAGGGACGATCCATACTGATGGATCGTGAACGATCCATACTGATGGATCGTGAACGATCCATCAGGTAGAAGGAATGAGTGGCGCACTGAAGTAGGTGGACGATCCATGGTCTTGGATTGTTAACGACCCATAGAAGGAAAACCTGGGTGATCCGTAGCAATGATCCATACATCCTTAGCTTCACACGACCCATGATTTTAAGGCGTTAACATTTTCCCCTTGAAGCTCGTATTTTTCTGGAGAAATATGGATTTGAATAACCAATGACTCTGATCATTTTTCAATGGGTTGACTGTCTATTGATCAATTGGATCATATCTGGCTTTACTTTGAATTACACACACACATTTCAGGTGGGCTTCGACCCGGCCCAACATTCTGGATTGGTCGGCCCTTACTATGTGTGCCTTTTTATATTCTAATTTCCACCTTATTTCTGCACTTTCAACTTCCTTAGCTAAAATGAAAATTAATGACAGCCAGGTCTATTTGAAAAAAATTCTCAGCAAGCTAAAGCTTGTCGCCGCTCTTCCAATCAAGTTCACTGCCGTTAGCGCTAGTCATCGGAGACTCATCGATCATCCGATAGCTTCAAATTTGAGTCCAGATCCAATTGATTTCAGTGGAAGAGAGATTTAGGTTTAATTGCTATTGCAATCTTCGATTTGGGTCAATTCGAGCTTCAAACTTTCGGATTTGCCCAATTTTGTTTGCCGTCAAAGCTTTACAACCTTCCAGTTATCATAAACAACCAACATTTTATTTGTAGGTTTATTATTTTTTCTAATTTTGTTTTTAACCTAATTCTAAGGTTTCGGCTGAACTGTATAAGTTTACTTTTAGGGCTTCGACGATCTTAATTGGTGAATTGTCAGTATTGAGTTACAATGGTAATTTGAAATCAAATTTTTGTGATGTTCGAATCAATTCAGCTTCAACAACTAAATATTCAGTGATTGTAGGTCTGATTTTGTAATCAATCTTATGTCAAAACTGTTTTAAAACTTTTTAGTTTCTTCAACATGGACGATAGTTTAATTCTGAACCACCTTTGCGTTTGTCTTCATATTGGTGTTGTGTGATTGATCTTCAACTTCAATTTGAATCTGCATTTGTATGGTACTTTCAGAATTCCTGGTGATATCCATGTATTTTGCTGCTGAAATAACTTGATGTTTATTGGATTCGCATAAAATTTCTGCACTGTTTTTGGTGATTATAACCACTTTTATGACAAAATTGTTTCATGTATTTCTGCTGAAAAGCAATCTGAAATCATGTGTTTGATCCACGGTTTTGGCTTGAATTTGAAGTTTTTGCATCAAGCCTACTTTGAACTTTTCCTTTTTAATCCAAAACAATCGAGAATTTCTTTAGTTTTAGGCTATTCTTGTGTATGCTGTCATGTAGAACTGCACTTTGATGTTGCATGATTGATCCGCAACCTTAATTTGCATAGAAATTTTGCATTGCTCTCGTTAGAATCGTGCACAGATTACATTGGCTGACAATGATATTGGACTGCATTTCAATGCTGCGTGATTGATCCGCAGTTTTGATTTGAATCTGAAGTCTGATACTGTGTGATTGGTTTACGATATCAGTTCGAACCATGGTTGACGCTGCACTATGCCGGACTGATCATTTTGTGATGTTGGTGAATAAATGAAGTGATCAACCTTCGATATTGGTCATTGATGCTGACTTTGTTGATGCTTTGAGGAGTTAGATATTGGATTGCTACTGTTGATCTTCGATGTCGGTCGCAAGTTTGTACCACTGTAATGGATAGCTCGATCCTTCATTATTCTCTGTGGAGTGCTTACGATCCAAAGATGGACCGTTTTCGGTCCATGGACCACATTTGATTCGTGGATGGACTGTCTTCGATCCATGGATTGCGGCCGATCCATTTATGGATCATTCACAGTCCATTTATGGATCGTTCACGATTCGTAGGTCAAGTGCGGTCCATACATAGGTCGTGCGCAGTCCATGGATTATTTGCGATCCATATAGGGATCACTTGTGGTCCATTCATGGGTCAATTTTGACGATCCGTGGCGGTATTGAAGCATATCCATCCTGTGATGAGCGAGCCTTTAACTACTTTGATGCATTTAAAACTTTGGTGATTAAGTCGCATCAGCTTCAAGCAATCAAGCCTTGGACACTTCAAAGCTTTGACTCGAAATGCTAGGCGCATTTCTTTCTTTGCTAAACACATGTGACCAACAAACACTTGCACAAAACTTGGGCTCAATATTTTGCCGTGGGCCACCCGTATCGACAACAGGATTAGTAAAAGAATTAAACAACAACTACAATCACGCACTACACTTCACACATAGGAAACGTGTACCTGTGACGTATTCATAAACCGGATTGTTTATGTAGAATGGAGACACCCCGAAAATCGAATCGTCATAAGGATAAAGAGACAACAACTTCTAGTCAAACCGGAATTTCTCCCCAAGATTCCGAGACTTCCACAGCTATGCAACCTGAGCCAGTGGAAGTCCAACCTTTTCCCGACCCTCGACCTTTGAGCAGTCCGCCTCCAGAAAGATGCTCTATAATCATGATTCCACTGTTTATAAACAGACGTGTAAGTAGTTTGGCATCTCTGAGGATGATGCTATTTTTCCAGGAAAAGGCGATAACCTTGACCAACCACCTCCTGGATTCATAACTATCAACCGTCAGGTGCTATCGAGTGGGGCTTTTCCTCCATTCAGTGATTTCTTACAAACGGTTCTCGATCGTTTAACCATTGTTCCTTTTCAGTTACACCCCAATGGCTATGTCACTTTGTTGGGTCTATATATATACTGTTTATGAGGACAAGACATTGCATGCCTACCTTTGAAGACATCTTCTATCTATGCGTTTTCAAGACAAAAAAGGAACACCCCTATATCTTTTTTCCTGAAGCTGCTCGAAACCACAAAGTTGTATTTGGCCTGCCAGAGAGTGTTTCTGGGTTTGCAAGCCAATTCTTTCACGTTCGGTGTCCTGAGGGCTTTCAAAATGCTTGGATGGAAGGAGGTGAAAACATTTGCTCTAAATTTTATACCTAGTTTGTTCTGAGTTTCGACTATTAAACCTCCCTTTTTCTTTTTACAGAAGTCCCACTACTTGTCAAAGATTTTGAAGCTCGCAGCTCTATGCTTGAGTCTTGAAAGGCTGTAGATCAGAAGAAGAGAACCAAAAAGTTTCTTATCACATAAGAGTTCCTTCGCAAATTTTCTTTTCTTGCACCTTCCAGATCTTTTTCTTATGGTCAACCTTCTGCTTTGCCTTCAACAATTGAAACATTTGATGCCCCGAGTGCTAAAGATGATACGATTGACAAGACTTCTATGGGAGAAATTACTTGAAAGAAGTGCCCAGATGGCACTACTAGAGCTGAGACATCTAGCCAGCCTGAACTGCCTTTGCCTGAGGATGGGGAGGCTAAGCACCATGAGGGTAAGTGTTCAGCCGACATTAGTGGGCAACCCGACAAAGGAGAGATTGCAACTGGAGGCAGTGTTGATGATAAAATGATTGAAGTTGATTCCATACTTCCCATTACTGCAGAGGATGTCATTTCTGATACATTTGCAGATTTAGGTGACCTCAATGTGACTTTGGGTAAAGAATTCACAAGAGACGTACACACCTCACAACTTGTATTGCCTCCTAAAGCTTCTTCCCCAGTGATCACGCAAACATCTTCTCATCCTGTCTGAACTCCACGAACTCCACCTATTAAGCTCGTCATAGAAATTGGAGTGTCTTTATCTCTAATAACACTGAGTGTTTTGTTACACTAGATTGCACGCCATACACACTTAGGATTTCCACCTTACTCATGTGTTTGTTGTTCTGCCCCAGGACTTGCTGTTTCTAGAAAACTGAACTTCTTGCTTTCCATTATTTCCAGGTCCAACCATGCACTGCTCATACGTAGGCAACCTTAACCGACCTTGGCCACTATCGTCAAGAAACCAAATCTCAGAAGAGGGCAAGGGGGGAACAAGAAGCTAGAGATTATGATCGGCAGGATAAGCGCGACTATGAGAAGAATGATCGTGAGAAGCAACATGATTATGATAAGCGTGATTATGAGAAGCACGATACAAATGGCCGCAAAGGGAAGATGCTTAGTGATGATAAGGATAAAGATCATGGGCGAGAAATTAATTAAGCGTCTCAAAGGTGATGAAGGCACTACAGCTGAAGACAAGCATTCCAAAACCGACATGGGTGCTATCACCAAAGATAAGCGCTCCAAAGTAGGTAAAGATGCTGCTATTGCTTCTTCTACTTCCGCACATACCCTATCTCTCGAACCCTCAGATGTTACCACATCTCCTACCGACATTCTGATGAACATTAAGAGACCCCCTTATCACGCCAGATCTGGTCCAAAGGAGCTTTCCGGAGATTCAGTGATAAGTGGTGCTTCGGAAGGCTTTATTTCAATGTAGATGTCCATCCCTCGGAATAAGGTAATATACTTAAGGAGATAGACGCAACGAAGGACAACATGAAAAAGTATGTGGACGCAGGCGAGAAGGAGGCTGAGAAGATGGCTGAATGGTACAGATTGTGTGATGAGCTTCAGCGAGCTAATCGATACCATCTTGCTGCCATGCTTACGATGGAAAACGATAAGGATGAATGGGAAAGAGCAATTAATTCTCGCGATGCCAACATTGCATCCCTCTCTCAGCAGAATGCCGAGCTTACAGCGGAAAACTAGCGTCCTATAAATGAACTAACCGCCACCAGAACCAGAGAGACCCTGCTCCATTCCCAGGTGAAAGATGCGCACTCATCTCAGAAATAGGTTGAGCTTAGGTCGTCTACAGAGCTGCAATCTATAACATCCTATAGAGAATCTAATGACAGTTTGCAAAGGGATAAAGGTGCTTAACACTTGAAGATTTCTCAAATGGAAGTTCAGATTGCTAGGCTTGAGAAGGAAAGAAATAACACTTTATTGGCTAAGACCACTGTTGAGGCCGCATGCGTGCAGGATGAAGCCCGCTTTAATGCCTCTTTAGTTGTTTGCTTTTCTTTATGCCTTTTATTTGGACTGAGAGTTTAAGCGAGTGTCAGTCCTCGCTTATGACTTGATGGAAACTTGTGTCTGGGACTTGTGTTTGGATGACGTGAAGTTGTTTTTTCCTTATTTATTTCAGCTTTTTATTTTAGTTCCGTCGTACTTTTCTATGCATTTGCTTCTTTTCAGATTACAAATCTTTAATTGTTGCAGTGCCAAGTGCCGTGATGAGCTTATGGTATGTTTTGTGAATACTAGTCCTCCCAGTGTGGCTGTGTTGCCCCCATACCATAGATCATCACAGCTGCTTGGAATCTACATGACCAACTCTGTTGAACCCCTTTTATTTTAGCTAAAGTACTCAAGACTTCTATCATGTGGGTAACAAACTTTTTTGTTTGCCACTGTGTCGAAGCCTTTGAGCTCGCCTTAGCGCCTTTTCAGGAGATTCAACTTTGTCGGTCGATGTTGTACTTCTAACTGAATAAGCTTTTTTATTCCTATGCCCCCGCTTGGGGAAGTCTTTGGATTTTGTGCCCCTACTTAGGAGGTATTATATTTATGATACGTGTGTTGGTCCTTCCAGCTTGGGTTTACTAGTCCTTTGAGTATTTAATCTGTTGTTTGTTTCTCCTCCCACTAGATAAATCCAACATCATTGAAACTAAACCAGACACCTCCGTTCAATGAGCCCAAACTCAGCTTTCCTCTGACCTGCTAAGGCATGCCTCGAAGGAATTGACCCAGACACCACCTACTAACTAGGATTTCAGTGTGTGTTGGTCTTTCCAGCTTGAGTCCAAGGTGAGCTTTCCTTCGACCTGTTAAGCCAGGCCTCGAAGGACCTTCCCTGAACACCCCCATCCGGCTAGGAATCAGATGTTCGCTGCACTTCCCGCCAAATGGATTTGGCATTAGCGAATCTAAACCGGATGCCTCCTTCTGGTGAGGTTTTCTTGTTGTGTTGCATCATTCCATGGGGCGGATGCCAATCCTTCTTCCGGATGCTTTGACCTGGCAAGCTATCATGGTTAGAGAACCAATGTCCTGGACCTTGCACTTGGGAAGGTTCCCCTACGATAGAACTTACAACCTTTTAGTTATTAGCTTGATTGGGTTACTTCCTCTTTTGCATCGTTTCGTGGGGCCAACGCCAATCTTTCTACAGGACACTTATCTTCGCATGCGATCACTACTGGAGATTTGGTGTCTTTAACACCTCACTTTAGGAAGTGCCCTTCTGACGAAACATGCAGTTTTTCGACTTTGTGCCTATTTGTTGCGATCTTTACCACTTGATTTTGGATTGCTCTTTCTTTTCCAATTTGCAAGGCGGTGCATTACATCACCTCATTTATTTCATATGATGCTTTCATCACTCAACGCTTGACCTGTCCCTATTAGGATATGCTTAGAAAGCTTCCAGGTCTCGTTGGATTGTAAATGAGCTAGCGTTCTTTATATAGTCTGCAATCAGAAGTCGATTTTTAGCAACTTTTGAATTATTAACAAGAGTGAAAATATACAATTCAGACAATCAATTAGACTTTTCATTCATATATGCAGAGTTCAATTACAATGCCTGGAAAATATTTACAATTAGACTTTTCATTTATATATGCAAAGTATCATGTAAAGTAGCGACGGAGATGCTCACTATTCCAATCTCTAAGAATTTGGATTCCATATGTCGTTGATAACTTGAAGGTGCCATCTCGGAGCTTCTGGCTTATAACATAAGGTCCTTCCCAATTTGGCCCAAGACTCTAGTTCCAGTCATTCCTCTCTTCAGCACAAGGTCTCCAATCTCGAAGGTTCATTATCTGACTTTGGAGTTGAAATGTCTGGCTACCCTTCTTTGGTGAGCAGCAACCCTGAGCTCTGCTTTGTTTCTCTTCAAGTTGATCGAGGGCTTCAAGCTGCAACTTCTCATTTTCCTCTTGATTGAAGTGAATCCTTCTATGGGTGTGAACCTCCAGCTCTACATGAATTATTGCTTTAAAACTAAAAGCCAGAGAGAAAGGAGTGTGCCCAGTCGCAGTTTTATGACTCGTGCGGTATGCCCATAGTGCAAGCGGAAGCTCGTCTACCCAACTACCTTCTCTAGATGCTTCTTGATGGTTGACTTTATGATTTTGTTCACTGCTACTACCTGCCCATTTGCTTGCGGATGAGCCACTACAGCGAAGCTTTTCTGGATCTTATACTTAGCACAGAAGCTCTTAAATTCTTCACTCTCAAACTGGGTTATGTTGTCTGTGATTATCTTCTACGGCACACCAAACCTACAAATGATGTTCTTCAAGACGAAGTTAATGACTTTCTTTGAGGTGATAGTGGTCAACGGTTATGCTTCAGCCCATTTGGTGAAGTAGTCAACGGCTATGATGGCTTATTTGAAGTTGGATTTTGTTGTAGGTAGTGCCCCAAATAGATCGATGCCCTAGACAACAAATGTTCATGGACTGACCATATGATTTATCACTATGGATGGCGCTCTTGGAATCGTCGCAAATCTCTATCATCTATCACACTTTCTGGTGTATGTTGCGGAGTCTCAAATCACATCTGGCCAGAAGTAGCCATATCGCAGAATTTTCTTGGCCAATGTCTGACCACCGGTATGACATCCACATTCACCTTCATGCAATTGCATTAGGATTGCTATGACTCCTACTTCATGACACACCGGAGCGGAGGCATAGAGAATCCTCGCCTGTATAATCGACCATCCTGAATGAGATACATAGGGGCCTTCCGTAATATCTTTCTTCGCTTCTTAGAATCCATCGGGAGCGCACCACTGAGGAGATATTCTCTGATTGGAGTCATCATGAGTTCGGTTCTTCAACTGTTTCCATGATCCAATCTACATCGATCTTCTCTGTACTAGGGTTAGAAAGGACTTCAACTGGAACTAACCCCAGTAATTGTGCATCTACTGTACTTGCATGCTTTGTCAGTGAATCTGCTTTCATGTTTTCCTCTCTGGGAATATGTGATATGGTGTAGAAGTTAAGGCTGTTGAGTAGTTCCCAAACCTTGGATAGATAAGCTGGCAGGTTTCCTCCTTTAGCCTGAAACTCTCTTCAAAATTGACATACCACCAACTGTGAATCATTGAATATGTACAAAGTCTTCAATTGCAACTTTACCTTAATCTAAGATGAGGGCATCATACTCAACTTCATTGTTTGTTGATGGGAATTCCAACCTTAGCGCATATCAAATCGATCTTCCTTCAGGAGTTTCTAGAATCAATCCTGCTCCAGAACGATAATCGTTTGATGACCTATCAGCAAACAACTTCCATTGAATTAATGCTTTGTCAGGTTCTTCCTTGTCCTCTCCTAGGTTCGTAAACTCTGCGATAAAATCTGCAAGTGCCTGTCCGCTAGTTGCTCTCCGGGGATGATAGGTGACGTCATAGTGACTTAGCTCAATATTCCATTTCAGCAATCTCCCTGAGGTCTATGGATGGAACATAACTTTCTTTAACGGTTGATCGGTAAGGAATTTAACAGAGTTGCTTGAATGTATGGTCTGAGCTTCTTTGAGGTTATTAGCAGACAGTAAGTGACCTTTTCCAACTTCGGGTAGTTCAACTCTGCCTCGGTCAATCTCTCACCAATATAGTACACTGGCCTCTAGACCTTCGATTCCTCCCTTACCAAAGCAGCACTTAGCACATGAGTAGAAATTTCCAGATACAAGAATAAGTCTTCCCCATCATTGGGCTTGGATAGCATCAGGGGTGTTGCCATGTGTTCGATTAGAACCTCAAATGCCTTTTGACATTCAAGAGTCCACTGAAAATCTTTCTTCCCTTTTCTCAGAGAGTCGAAGAAAGGAATCCACCTGTCAGTTGCTCTCGATATGAAGCGGTTCACAGCAACAATCTTTCCATTCAAGCATTGGAGCTCTCTCTTGGTTTTAGGAGCACGCTCTCTCTCAGAGCTGAAATTCGAGCTGGGTTGGCTTCTATGCCCCTAATACTGACCATGAACCCTAAAAATTTCCCTGATGCGACCCCAAATGAACAATTCAATGGATTCAACTTCATACCAAACTTGCGTAGTATATCAAACATCTCGGCCAAATTCTCTAAGTGATCAGTGGCTCTTTTTGACTTAACTACCATATCGTCCACATACACTTTCACGTCTTGCCAATTTGAGCTTTGAACATAACATTAACAAGTCGCTGGTAAGTCGCTCATGCGTTCTTCAAGCCGAACATCTTTATTTTATAGCAATATAAGCCAACATCCGTGGTGAAGCTTGTGTTTTCCTGATCCAGAGCATACATTATAATTTGGTTGTAGTCTGAATAAGCATCCATAAATGAAAGCAACTCATGCCCAGTTGTAGAATCCACAAGTTGATCTATCCTGGGAGAGGAAAGCTATCTTTAGGACCGACATTATTGAGATCTGAGTAGTCTATACAAACTCGCCACTTGCCATTTGACTTCTTCACAAGTACGGGGTTGGAGACCCAATCCGGGTAAGTAGATTCTCTGATGAAGTCATTCTCCATTAGTCTGTCAACTTCTTCTTTTAGAGCTCTCGATCTTTCCGGACCTTGGATTTTACTTTTTTGCTTCACGGATGGGACATGCGGATCAATATTGAGCTTATGCACCATAACTTCAGGAGATATTCCGCACATGGCCGAATGGCTTCATGCGAACACATCCAAATTTGTTTTTAAGAAAACAATCAATTCACTCTGCAATTTGTGACTCAGTTGAGATCCTTACATTCAATTATTTTAGATTTAAATTGCTCGGATCAGAAATATACTTTTATCTTCAAACTAGTTAAGTTAAATTTAAAATAGTTTCAATAAAATAATACGCTTGATATAAAATAGGTTTGAAATAAAATAAATAAGTTTTGGTTTAAAATAATTTAAATAAACTAAATATGTTTTCTATAGAATAGTTGAATAAGATAGCTAAGTTATTAATAAAACAATTAAATTCTTGGAATAAATAAATATTATTCTTAAAAATTATTAATTATTAAATTTAAAACATTTACAAAGTAATTAACTTTACTTCAAAACATCATAAATAATAGTCATGTACTTTTAAAAACATCATTAATAAAATAATCATGATTTGAAAACATTATTCTAGTGGGAATAGCGATCGCAATTGTACTTAAATAAGCTACCGTTAGTTTTTTGGCAATGTAGACTGGTTTTTACAGTGTCCCGTAACACTTTTATTATATTAAAATAATAAGTACATGGAAATCAAGAGATATAGGATGAGCATATCTTCTACAAAATAAGGGTGCATTTGATTTTGAACGACAAGGGTTATTTGGAAGGGAAATTTAAAAAGGGTATTTAAAAAGGAATTATTGCGAACGGAGAATGTGTTTTTTTTATGAAAGGAGCAAAGTTATTATTTTATTGTTTTTGTATTTATTATTTTTATTGTTTTTGTGTGTTTATTATCGAACATAATAGTAGAATGCTGAATACAAATTTCGAAATACATTATCGTATAATTTTGCTTATGATTTTGAAATTGATGGATAAATTAGAGTTACAAAAAAGTAATTTATATAATAAAATCCCCCCTTGGACAGACAACAAGACAAAGAGTGGTTCAGATTTAATCCCGCAAAAAAATCCACCGTCCTAATTTAAACACATCCCCTGATATTTTGATTGCCACCTCATCCGCATTTGCCTTATATTTAGTTATCACGCGTATTAGCAACTTTGCTCTCCCACTTTCATGTTCCCACGTCTTCCTCCACTCTTTCCTCCACTCCGTTCTAAATTCTTTCTTCCACCAACCCTTTTTATATATTTGTAGATAACCTCTTCTGTCTTCTCTTCTCGCAAGTCGCAACTTCACCTTCTCTTCTCATTTAATCCCATCTCCACCCAATTCACGCATTCTAATCTTCCCGCTCAACATTTTTCCGCTTACCAATTCACTTATCGTACATGATGATTATGTCCTCTGTACACGATGCGCGACAACAAACAGCAAAAATATTTAATAATCTCATCATTCACGGAAATCTTTGGGCGGATGGAGATTATATCTATGTCTGTAGTTCTGCATTCTGTGTTTGATATTATATCGTGCATCATTCTGAATTGATCCTGAAGCCACCGTAGTAGTGTATTGAGTAAGGATTAAATATTTCAATAAAAAAAACTCGACATGTTTAATACTTATTCTATACAATATTATTGATGGTCGCTCCTATTATGCCCCATTCTCCATATCAGCAGACAGTATTACTAGTTAATACTCTTTGCTAATATGGATCTCGGGGCGGGATGTCGCAGATTTTCTTAAAAGATATTGAATCTTGTGAAATAATAAGTCAATATATAACCTCTTTTACCAAAAATTCTGAAAAATAATAAATCAATATGAAACTCATTTTTATCAAAGAAACAACAATATTTTTTTTATTCAAATGTAAAAATACGCTATATAAAAATGGTAAAAAAAATTGTTCAAATATAAAAACTACTTAGAAATAATGTAAATTCAATTTATCTCATTTATCCTAACATTTTCACTATAAATTGCATAACAAATTATATTCTAAATATATTTAGCACATTATTTTTATGCAATATATCGTGTGCAACACACGGTTTACACTAATATCATTATAACAAAAAAGCAAAAGATAAGTTGCAGTTCAAAGTAAAATAAATAAGAAAAACAAAAAGAAGAATATTGTTATAATCAAAACAAATATAAGAGTAATCAAAAAGTAAATACAAAGTAAAAATAAATGAAAAATCCAGTTGCAAATCAACAATATCAAGTTTTAGAAGTAAGGACAAAATTAAACATCATCCATTCACTCAAAAGAAGCACAAAATCGACATTAAATATAGCAGAAATGGACTAATATTTTAGAAGTAAGTGGTTTTACCATAGGAAATCATGCAGTTGCGCACCATAGGTACTTCGTTATCTAATATCTAAGTTGAACAAAATTGGGGATGAGATCGATCCAAGAAAGAAATCAAGTGAAGGAGACTTATTTTCTGTTAAATAAAAGGAACAAGGTGAGGATGATGGATCGAAAAATGGGCGATGGAGTGTGGCAAGGTAAACCAAACCGCTGTGACTTTAAGGTTAAGAAGCGGATAGAGAGGAAAAAGAAATCAAAAGAAATCGCTAGTATAAAAAGGAGCAACGCTTCAGTTTAGAATTTGAGGAGGCCTGAGAGCCAAGAATGCCCTACTCAATTGTTACAATATTATACACACACATACATATAAGCGCGCACACGGACGCTCGATGAAGCCCATTTGGAAGCACCTTGAAACTTCATTTTCAGCGTCTCATTTGTTTTTAAATAAGCTAGTGGAAAGAGAAAAAGTTAGTAAAAAGTGATAAAAACGGTATGTCTAGTGAAAATCAGAAGGGTTATAGCGTTGTTGCATTGTTTAGGGTGTTGCCGATCTTATATATGCACACACACATCATTTCTCATGCCAAAGTAGGGGTGAGCAATATTCGGCTCAAACAGATTAACGAACCAAACCGGTTCATTTCGATCGGTTCGATTTTAAAAGTAAATCGGTTTGAATTCTGTTTGCAAAATATATTTTTTGGTTATTAGTTTAACCAAATTAACAGAACTTTGCATTTATTATCTAATTTTATGGTATTGTGATATTATAATTATTAATTTAGTTATATAATACAAGGGCATTTGTTGCAAATAGATCAAATCTTATCATAAAAATAAAATTTATTATGTAAAATTACTCCAAACATGAATTTGTGTTTTACTTTTAAGTGAATCCATTGTTTGAATAATAATGCATCCTTCAAGTTCAGTTAAATCGGTTACCGACCGAATTAACCGAAATTAATTTAGTATAGTTCAGATCGGTTTGGAAAATTTTCGGCTCTAATTCAATTTGAGTTTTTTACCTCCAAACCGACCAAACGCTCACCCTACGCCGAAGTACGGAAATCGGTAAATATACCCTTTTTAAATTCAAAAAAAGAAAAAGAAATATTGAGTTGTACACAAAAATATGAAACTTGTGACGACCCAAATTTCCGGTACCTTTTGAGCTGACCAAACAGCATCAGTCCAACCCAAATTGTACTGGAAATCCAAATGCCAATACAAAGAATTTAGAGGGTGAGATAAGAAAGAAAGAAATATTAGAATAGAAGAATAAGAAGAACTAACACAACAAAATCAGAGTCTCACATCGCAGCGGAACAAAATATAATATATAAATAAATCTTTATTGAGAGCTTGAAATATAACTTACTAATCATCAGAGTACATCACACATCTGGACAGTTACGATAATCTATCCTCATATACAACATACAGCGGAATACATATTAATACGTCTGAACTCCTCCAGCACGTCTTCTGAACTACGTAGTATCCAATAACCTGGACCAGCACAACCCTGTCTAACCCGAGCATTACAAATATCGGGTCAGTCTGGTGAACCAGAGTGAGAACAACTCGCAAAGTTTAAGGGAATCATCCAAATTGATTTTAAAGTTCAAATTTCTTTGGGAAGAAAAGGATAATCGTAAGACCAAATCCACACATAAATACAGACGGTTTTTACCTTACGATAACCCAAAACATTTTGGAATCATATATATCTTCTGATATTATAATAGCGTCTAAATACAGATAAATATCAATCTAACGGAATGCTTGCATCTCACGCTCCACATATATAGTATACAATCGAAACCGCGGGCGCTTACTGGAGATTGGATTCCGACTATGACAAGGTATGGAACCACCTGCCGATAGTGCATCTCTAGAGGCGAATACATTGGGTTCAACAAGAACGTATTGCAACTCGGCCCACACATGACCGACCACTCATTTCGCTTGAGTGTATAGAATGTATATCACCAACGGTTGGGATCAGCAACCGTTTCCCGAAAAGGGACAAAATCGATAGATTAAAAAAGCAAAAGAAATTTCTCTAGATAGATGATTATACACCCTAATGGGAGCAATCCACATAGCCATGCTGCCTGCCCGGTTTTTTTTTCATTTTCCGGTTATGAGACTTGAGGTTTGAATTACCATTCCAAGATAGCACACCACCATTCATTTTAATTGCCACATCGTCACATCCAGCGGAAATACTAATTGATTTCCACAAAAATACTCAGATTGTTAGGCTAAAGAAGTTTCCCTTCTTTGCCACCAACTTCGTACGTTTGAAGAAATCAACGTACGTAATCCCTTTGGAAATACTCTCTCAGACACTCGTCCATACAAGTTGTCCTGGGACTGGACAAACTGAAGGCACCCTCCTACTGCATCGTAGGAATCACTCTATAGATCAGTAGCGAGAGCGAGTAGTCCTTGCAAATCCATCGATTTCAACCACGACAGAGTCACAGCATATCTATGGCCGCTAAACCAGAGATTATAAGTAATTCTACCATTTTATGAAGCCCCACGGTCTTCAATTTCTTCGTCTTGATTAGTATATGATATCTTAAGCATTGCGTATTTGTTGGACGGAATAGTTTTCGAATATAAATTCGATCTCAGTCTTTCTGTACCAACAATCGTATTGGCCAGATTTGATAGTCGGTTATTTAACTATCAAATAAACAACCGTAAAATAAAATGAATTCACTGGTTCAGTATTCAGCATCACTTGGCCCCTTTTAATTTAAAAATAATTAACGAATGGTTAATTTAAAACTCCTAAAACATTTCATATTTTTAAACATGGTATTAAATTCTCATTTCAATATATTAATCTTCTGAAAACCATTTCAATCTAATATATAGAAAATAATCGTAACCAATTTCTATTTTTGTATTATTTCAAAACATTAATTACAACGCTATTTATTATTTATCATCGATTCAACTTGCCGTTTGTAAAACAATTATTATGACCTCTTCTTTGGTTTTCTCATTTGAACACTATACTCGTCACTTATTTTTTTAGAATAGACCCATTCTAAAACTTATCTTCTCACTTTGAAAACATCGTTATATCTTCACAAATCTCGTTTGTTTTCTTTTTTTTATGGAAATATCATTTCACATTCTCAAGCCCGTTTTAATTTCTTTTTATTTTGGAATCTATTATATATATTTTCAATTTCTTCAACTAACGTTACATTATTATTTCTCAAACTAAACCCCTTTTAACATCTTCACTACTACAACTAATATCATCTCTCGATAATCCTGAAGTCGTTCAAATTGGGGTATTTTAAATTACCTCTCAGACCTTGATCAACAACGTTCTTATCTTAAGATAGATATCAGTTGTAATGCCAAAACCGATATTCATTCCCAATATCATACCAAATCCCATTTTAGTTATAACTGATGAATCCTCATTTCTTATTAAATATAGCGAATTTAAATCGCATCTTATACTTCCAGAATTAAGTAACTTTAATTTAATCTTAATGGTTTAGCCTCACACTCCTTTATAAACATCGTTTATAACTCTCATGTTAAATATAAAACCCTATTTACCTCGATTCCTTCTTATTAAATTTAGTACTAAGTAAACACTTATTTAAGCTATCGCATTGGCTTAATATCCCTTTTAATAACTTAGTTTATAAAACTCAGTTTATACTAAATTCTGTTTATAAACTTCCTTCCCAATTCAATCCAGTTTCAAAACGAACTTTGATTAATGAGTTCCATTTAAGCATTAACATCTTAAATTATTAATTAAAATAATTATTTCTTCGTTAACGACCGTAGGAATGGTTAAATTCTCTATTAACTAAATAAATGGTAAACCTCTTTCCAAAATCTTATTAGGTTAAAACAAATATTCATTAACCTATTTCATTAGATTAATTTAAACCAGATCAATCAAATAACCAATTCCAATTAAATTAGTTGACTTTGTCAACTTAAAACATGATCATCTCGTTAATCAACTCCAATTAGCCCTTCTTTTAAATTAATTAATAACATAATTAATTTAAATAATTCCATTTAATCGTCTCTTGAGAAATGATTAATACCAGTCTTAACCATTATGTTAATTTCACTTTGTCTACTTATAAATCTTATTAACAAAAGAATCAATTTATAAAATCATTTAATAATTACTTAAGAACTTTAAATAATAAATAATACACAATAATTTCCTTTTTATAAAACCTTATTCAAAATAATTGTTTTCCAAAATTTATCTTCAGTTAAATAAATTTTGTAACTTCATTACCGTCAATTCATCTGACGGTAATAAAATGATATATTTTTGGGCCAACTGCTACCAACTACTCGATCAATACCGTTTATTGGTTAAAACAGAACAAACGTTGAATTTAGATTCAATAATCAATAATCCAATCAATCATATGGGTTAAACAGTTCTTATTATTGTAACAAAGAAATAAACAATAAATTTAAGGAATCTAGTTGGATTCCTCCAACCTATTTTCCCTGCATCCAAATATGTTATTTTAACAATATCATTTATTTCAATAAACATATATAATATTCAAAAAATCAAACAATAACAACAATCCAAACATTCATCTATAAATTTAACACGTTTATATCATTATAAACGTGACCAATGAGGTTACAACCGTTAAAAATAACGGTTAATTAAAATTAAATTAAACGAACGTTTAATCTAATCGGTTTAGTCATCGCATATATATTCAGCATCCATCAACCAAATAACAATCATAGCACATAAACATTTAAACCCGACTTATATAAATACAAGTGGGATAAAAACTGAGTGAGTTGAACTCACCTTGATTTCCATTCGTTGTCAAAACGGTTCGTTTTACAAGCTTCCAGCTGCGTTTAACTCCGTCCGTTCCAACCACACCCGTTGATATGGTTTCAACGGTCCTTGTTTTGTTCAATTCTGTTACTGTATGCCATAGCTGTAAATCTAATATGATATTTTCCTTATTTAAATAAATATATTTAAATAATAATTATTACTTAAATAACTACTTACATTAAAAATAGCTTTGATTTCGCATATTAAATAGGTTAGGCCACTCGAACTATAACTAGGCACATCTTATGGATGTTTTTAATTTGAGCAGGCATAGTTAGGAACTAAATTCTATCAGGCACGTTATATGTACAATTTTATTTACCTAATCTTACTTATGCTATATATAATGTAACTAGGCATATGCAGGCATACTGGAAAGCTGAGATTTACCCAGGCACATTTATTAATAACTTAATATTACAAATCACGCTAATGTTAATTTAAAATCCAATTACGCATGTTAAAATACTGTATTGATAACATCAGCACGTTATGACTTAGCGTGATTGGGCAGTTTGTACAAAGGGGTTAGGTAGGTACTGTAAAAAATATAATTAGCCAGACAAAAATACTCCCAGGTTGCGATATAATTTGTTTAAGCCTTTAACTAACGTTACCCATGAACCAGGACTATGCATGTTCAAACGGTTAGGCACTTTTATTTCATTAGGCGCATGTGTATATATAAGAGCCTAGGCACAGTTTATAATTTACTTTGGCATATTCGATTTTTCACAGACACGTTACTTTATTAGTAGCTTAATTACTTTTTTGACCTGATTTAAGTTAATTAAACCATAACTTGGCATGGTACAAAAATACTGTTCATCTTCTCTTATAAAATTACCTGCTGTTTTATTTCTTCGAACTCATTCCTTCGCTCACTCCAATCTGTTCCTCACCACTTCGTTCTGCCATTCAAACACCAACAGCTGCAGCCTTCTTCACGTACTCCCACGCAAGTACTCCCATCTACATGGCTCCTTTCCCAGTCAATAGTTCACGCATCCCTTGGCTCCTTTGTTTCTCCCGGGCCTGCTCACATTAAGGACTCCCTTCTTTACGTTTAAACCAAATTAACTAACCCTTCACCCATGCTACAGACAGTCCACCTTCTTTCCGGATCAATTGCGGTTACCTTCCTCTAGCTTTCTTTCTTCTCTCTGGTTACAAAAATAAACGCGACCCCAAGCTCCAATGATCCGCCACCCAGTCACCCCCGCGTTCACCACAGAAACGCCCCCTTCGAACTAAACCTTCACATCTTCTACAGTAACTCCTTCTACTTCCTCCTAACTTCTGTTATAAGCACCGCACTTCACTTCGGCATCAACTTTAACCAAGCCCAAGCAATAGTTCTAACGCGCCCCTTTAGATATATATATTATTATTATATTTTTCTTTTATTTTATTTTCTAGAAAAGGAGATTTTTGACTTGTGTAAGCTTGCTGGGAAGAAATTCCGAGGAGATAAAATGATTTTTTGGATTGAGGGGAGAGGCAGTGAGCGTTATTTATAGGCAAGCACAATGTGGATAAAAACGACGTCCATCATCTCGTACAAGATAGGCTGGTGTGAATTCGTTGGATAACTGGGTGTTTGGTTGGTAAACGAGATGTGAAAATACAAAGCAGAGGCGTAGCTTGAGCAGAGCACGTGTGATTTCAGAATATAGGATTTGAGAGTTTGCCAGGTTGTGTTTCCATGTTCCCATACCTGTGTGTATGCGTTATATTTTAGGGTGTGATTTCAGACGATAAGAGTTGTCTGCAGTGCAGTGTGTTCTCTTTTCAGTTTGTAAAAAAAAGGGGATGCGTGTATATTGCTTCAGATTGGAAGGAACAGGGTAGGGATAGCTGTACATCAGTCCGCTAACATGAAGCGACCCAAAACTTCACCGGTCTCCGAAGAGATGAGAAAGAACGAATTACTGTGAGGACAAGACAAATTAGAACGCAGACAAAAGAACATTTCACTGTTATTACAACAATTCCATCAGGTACAAGAATATACAGAGTATGAATGAATATTACACAGAAATATCAGAGATTTAAATTACATTTAAATACATAGCAGCAGAAAATAATACGATACACAACTGAAGGAGATATACGGATACAAAGCTTTCCGGATACCGTTCCAGCTGTAAACCAGGATCCTGTGAATATAAATCTGCAAAACCAAAACTACTAGCCGCCTGTGTCGAAAATAGGGGCACCCAGAGTTTAGGTTAAAACAATAAACTCCAGGTCAGTCATGTGACTGGTGTGAGAACTAAAACAGTTATTAATCTTTATTTTTAAAGTTAGGTAAATCAAGGGACCACGCCGCATAACACGGAACGGGTTTCCTCCCAAGAACACCAGTGCATGAAACAACAACGCAATGCTAAATAAAGAAAAATGAAGCTATTATAAGACCCAGGTCCCATCACACAATGCAACGCAAGCCGGAGGATAGGGTTTTTACCTTATAATAGCCAAGAATGCTTGATACGTTTAAAACAAATCATTTGATACTATTATAAGTGCATATTGTATAAAATATCTTCAAATCATAAGTATCAATCATAGACGGCATAAGTGCCCCATCCCACTATGTCGCCATACTAGGCTCTACAAATAAAACCGAAATACACGTATTGGAAATTGGATTTCCATCATGGTGGCTCCTGATTCGAAAGATCGATCGCGTAATGCAATTCACCACGGCTTACGTCCCAACAAGAGAAAACACCGTCTGCACATCCGCACATTTGGGACCAGAGTACCACCGCGGCTTACGTCCCAGCGAGAGAAAACACCGCCTACTCTATATATCCCTGAGCACTAGGCTCATCTCGGTCGACCGAATCCACGACACCACTAAGGTGCCCATCCACTAAAAAGCATACTGATCAAACCACCAGTTTACCACCATACCGGGGTGTGAGGCTCGCGGATCAATGCTATACACAAAGCCATGCTATATCAGCTGCGCTTTGATCATCAACCACCAAACTTTGCTTTTCAACAAAAGTATGGATCACTGCATCTCAGCATGCCACACTATCAATCCATATCGTACCACTGATTTCTGCCAATATATAACCTCTGAGCTCATATGTCTCAGAGAAGGGCGTTAAGCAAGAGAATAAATTGTCCGCCGCCAAACAGATATATATTTAGCAGAGATCAACAAATACAATATAAAGGAATACAATGTCAGACACACCATCCATTTACAAGTCCGTTCTAGGTCTGAACGAAACCGGAGGCACTTTCCTCGCATATCCATCCATCTCCAAGTACGTCTGGACGACCACCAACTATTTCCATCCTCTTGGGGGTACAGCCCAATCAGGATCGTCAGTAATTATCCAAACGATGTGAAGACTTCCGGTCTTCAACCACCGTCTTCATCTTCGACATATCGTCGAATCGGTTATTCAGAATGGGAATAAACCCGGCCTTTCCGAACAACCCGCATATATTAAAAATAAATGTTACACAAACACAACATACGCCTCATTCCAATTCATTAGTTAGTAACCGTAAATCCGTAAGAGAGCAATTCCCCAAATATTAACCCTGAAGGCCGAAACCAACATCAGATCAATATCCAGGAAACCATTCTTCTTAACTAACCTTCAGCTAGTTTCTAAATTTCAATTCTTAGGGAAAGGTTCCCATTAATTTTATCCAAGATAAATTCTTTAAAATTTATCCTTTAATCTTCCTTTGGATGTCATTTCAAACCAAATTATGGTTTTCCAAACTAGTCGAGATTAGCGAACCACACCGAAGTAATTATTTAATTTATTTCCAAATCCCAACCTATTCATCCCATGAAGCAAAACTGGTAATACTCCATATTTAACATCACAGTGTTCGGTAAAATTAATTACCATTTCACGTTCAAATCTGATTAAAGATTTAACTATCGCTTTGGAGCAAAACTGGTGATACTCCATTCTCGCTTATTTTCTAAAGTTGATAATTTAAATTATCAATTCACATTTCAATTTAATTGAAGATTCATCAAAACTCTTTTTATTGGGTTAAAGAGCTTGTGTCATTTAAAACACAGTTCACGATAAACCCAAATCACATTCTATTTATTATCGGGTTAAAGAACTAGTGTTATTTAAAACACAGTTCACGATAAACCCATGAATCAAATCTGTTTTAAACCCATTTCAAATCCAATTTATTTATTTAAAAATAAATGGGTTTTAATTTAACTAGTTCATTTCGATAAAAATCTATTTTTATCTTTTCAAATATGGAGTTTTTCAACCCAATTTTTCCTAAATAATTTCTTATGATTTTACACTAATTATTACTATTTTTAATAATTTTATCAAGGCCCGTACAGTCGATTTCCATCAACGGCCATCGAACTGCACTTACAACGACCATTTCCAAATTTGATTTGGACATATCTCCAAATCGAACCGTTAGATTTCAAATTTCTAATATTCGTCAGAAAGCTCTTTTCGATACGAACCCAACGGTTCCGGTTTTAGGAGAATCCGACGGTCGGATCTCCCGTAATATCCGTTCGAAGTTAATGGTCGAAATTCGCGAACTGCCGCGGCGCGGCGCGTTCTATTCAGGCCATTATATTATATATATAATATATATAATATATATTTCGTCGATTACTATTTAAAACGAATTTTATAAATAGTTTTGAATTCGTTTCAAAAACAATTTCAACCTTTATTTCAAATTCAAATCGAAATTGAATTTTCTATTATAAATCCTTTTTACTTTCATTTCTATTTGATTTTAATTCAAATCGATTTTAATTCGATTCGAATTCATTTTCTTTTCAATTCAATTCAATTCGAATTCATTTTCTTTTCAATTCAATTCGAAATCGTTTTCCTATTCAATTCAAATTCAATTCATTTTCTAATCAAATCAAATTCAATTCATTTTCTACTCAAATCAAATTCAATTCATTTTCTAATCAAATCAAATTCAATTCATTTTCTATTCAAATCAAATTCAATTCATTTTCTATTCAAATCAAATTCGTTATATATTTAATTCGAATTCGTTTTCTATTCAATTTAAATTCAATTCATTTTCTATTCAAATCAAATTCAATTCATTTTCTATTCAAATCAAATTCGTTATATATTCAATTCGAATTCGTTTTCTATTCAATTTAATTCAAATTTCATTTCAAAATATTCGATTTCGAAATCACTTTTCAATATTCATTTTAAAATGAATAAAATCGATATAAATATCGTTCACGTCAAAATGGCGTCAATCTAATCAACACGGCTTCATATATTTCTATTTTCAAATATTTTATTTCAAATATTTCCTTTTCAAATATTTCCTTTTTAAATATTTCTATTTCAAATATTTCTATTATTAAAATATTTCGTTCAACACATGACTAATCTCAACGGATGAGTACTGTCAACACATGAACCTTTATTTTATATTAATAAAGATGTAAATTTTATTATTAAAATATTTCGTTCAACACATGACTAATCTCAACGGATGAGTACTGTCAACACATGAACCTTTATTTTATATTATTCTTTATTTTCTAAATTGGAAGGAGGCCCAATCAATCACCATATAATGTTAATTATATGGATTTTCATACATCCCACGTATATAATAGCATTGAAAAATAATCAACCATCAACCAAAGTGCACTACATTGTATAAGCATCAAATATAGATATCTAACGCTTATAACAGCCTGTCAATCAATCGATCGACATATTTAATCATTCAGGATGAGTGAACTTCAAATTTCATCCCAACACCCGTGTGGGGTTTCAAACAATCAAACACAGATTTTAGTTGTGCAGTTGGGCGATGTGTAAAATTTATCGACCCAATCAATGTCCTTTAAATAGGTGTACATAAACAAACCGTCCGGTTTGCAAATGAATATTTTATTTTATTCGCTTCCACGTTAAAAATTATATTTTTAACGATCAAAATATTTTATTCAAACTATGAATATTCTATTCGGTTCATTTATTCAATAAAATGATATTTTTATTTTTCTAACATATTTTAGAAAATTTCGGCAGCATAACGACACGATACTAGAAACGGGACGAGGCCTAGCCTTATCCCCGGTCTAGTGAAGGCCCACGCCATTCACACATCAATCAAATCCATTCAATTCACCAAACAATTCAATTCAAACCAAATAATCTAACCAACTACACAACCAAACAAACAAGTCCATGGTCTGTGGACGATTGTGTCGGGTGCTAGTAAGCACCGTCTGCATCCTAGTATATATATATATATATATAACTTAGAAAAGAAATTGAAGAGTGAGAAATTCTCACCGATAGCTATCCAATACCACGACTCTTCATTGATAGAAATCTTCATCGTTCTCGCCTTTTGTCACTTTCGTTGCCCGTATTCACTACACATATAAAAATCACATTTTTTATATACTGATGTCTTTAAAATAAAAATCACATTTTTATTTGTTCACTTTCAATTTAAAATTCATATTTTTATAATCGCTTCATATATTTAAAAATCGAATTTTCACTTCGCCATTCAATATATAAAAATCGAGTTTTGACTACGCTATTCAATATATAAAAATCGAATTTTTACTTCCTACTATATATACAAAAATCGAATTTTTACTTCGCTATTCAATATATAAAAATCCCATTTTTACTTCGCTACACTCTACATAAAGATTTCGCCTTTTCAAAAATATAGGTTTCGCCTTTTCAAAAATATAGATATTTCGCCTTTTCAAAAATATAGATTTCGCCTTTTCAAAAATATAGATTTCGCCTTTTCAAAAATATATTATTATAAAAATCACATTTTTATTTTGCTACACATATAAAGATGATATCTTTACTATCTTACCTATATAAAAATTATATTTTTCTCGAAGTAAAAATCATATTTTTACTTCACTACTCATCTCAAAATATCGTCTTTTCTATTTTAAAAATATCGTCTTTTCTATTTTAAAAATATCGTCTTTTGCCTTTTAAAAATCTAATCTTTTGCCTTTTAAAAATCTAATCTTTTGCCTTTTAAAAATCTAGTCTTTTGCCTTTTAAAAATCTAGTCTTTTGCCTTTTAAAAATCTAGTCTTTTGCCTTTTAAAAATCTAATCTTTTGCCTTTTAAAAATCTAGTCTTTTGTATGCTAAAAACTGATTTTCCTACTATGTAAATACACACAAAAACTGATTTAAATTAAACATAAAAACTGATTTAAATTAAATATAAAAACTGATTTAAATTAAATATAAAGGAAAACTTACTTTTCGAAGAGAGGGGGTGGTCTCAGCAACGTCGCGGTGGAAGGGGAGGGAGTAGCGGTCGATGGTGGGTGCGGGAGGTGTATGCGACGTCGGAGGGGCCAGCAGGGGCGGTGCAAGGCAGTGAGGGCGGTGGACTGTCAGGCGCTTGCGGTTTTGGGGAAAATGGGGTGCTCGAACGGAATGACGAGGAGGGGATTGAGGGTGGAGAGAGCTGCGTCTAGGGTGGGGGGGGGGGGGGGGGTTTCTCCGACGAGGCGGTGGCTCACTAGGCCGCGACGGCCTCTGGTGGAGGAGCGACAGCTCCTCCCTTTTTTTTTTCTGAGATCGGGTTTTGAGATAAAAGGGGGGGGGGGGGGGGGTGGGGGGGCAGAGCGATTTAAGGAGGAGGGAGAGGTTTTTTAATTTTTTTTAATTTACTTAATTATTTTAATTTCTAAAAAGTTGACTTTTACATACGACCTCTAAACGAGGTTCACCGCCCGTCGTCCATAACGTTTTACCCCCATTCCGAACACAATGGGATAAGTATCGTAGGCTGATTCGATCGTTACAATCAGTTTCCGTTAAAATCAACATATAACTCTATATATTGAATTTGAACGCGCATTTCAATTTTCCGGGGTCACATATTAACTTGAAAAATTCCAGAAAAATATTTTCTAGCTTCGTATTGACGATACGGTCCTAACAAAACCAGTTTCGTCGAATTCTGAGACCGTTTGAAAAATGGCCAGTTTCCAGTCGATAAAAATCAACTGAAACTGGTCAAACACGTTTTCTTTTGCCACGCTCACATATTGATTCGAAAAATTATGAAATTTGGAATCTAGCAATAATTTGACACTGCGGATCCAACAAAAGTGGTTTCGTCGAAATCCGAGGTCGTTTGCAAAATTCCCATTTTTAAGGGCCTGAATTCCATAGCGACTATTCAGAATTTTCAACTGGACATATCTTTTGATTCCCACTATGAAATTTTGATTTGTTGGATTCGTTGGAAAGATATTATCAATTAGATCCTATCATTTTTGGTTTCACTAAAATCTGGATTGTTTTGCACCCGGTACGTTCAATTGAAGTTTGAAATCGAATTATCGAACTACCGCGCCGTTTTCAATTCTATTTATAATTATATATAAATATTTATATTCTAACGACGACGTATATAAATATATTCGTTCTAATTATATTCAAAATAAATTTCTCGTCGATATTATTTAAAATAATTCATTTTAAATATTCAAAATTCGCTAAAATTGCCAAAATAAAAATTTTAAACTGGCCCAGATTTTCGGGTTATTACAATCTCCCCCACTTAAAACTTTTCGTCCCCGAAAAGGAACAAAGTCGAAAGTGGTTTGATTAATCAACTCTACGTTCGATCTGGCTTCCATTCTCCAACTTTTCAGTTTCCGAGAATTTTCAAATTCTCCAAAAATTTGGCTAACACCCTAAATTTTCAAAAAATTTCGCCATAACCTCCCCTGCACCGGGAGCCACGGGAAAATCCCGAAATTGCCATATAGGCCTTCTGATCTCAAAAAGAAAAAGAAAAAGCCAAGCGGCTAGCCAATAGGCTCATTAAATCATCATCACCCAAACAAAACAATAAATTATGTAGTAAACATGTACCTATTTGTCGGGCAAACAAATTTTATTCTTCGGCTCTAGCCTCCTTGCTATGACCTGTTCAATGTAAGTATATGTATATGCAAGCAAATGTGACCAATTTTCAATATTTGATTCAATTAGGCATAAATGGTTCAAAATTATCAAACAAATAGGCAAACAACACTAACATCAATCAATTAGTGAATTAGAGTTTCAAATTCATAATTTTGATATATATACAAAAATCACATTTTTAATGCCAATTCACAACAAATAAATCTAGCTATATAAGTTTTGGTTCTCACACCAGTCTAATGGAAATATATAGATATCACACCTTCGTCACTCGAAAATAGATACTGGTGATGGTATACTTCATCATCAGGACCATGTCCGGGCGACTAGAGTGTGACTCTATATCTATCTAATATATTAAAACTTCGAATATACGTTCATGACGCGTATACACAAAACCTTTATATACTAGATTGTCCAAATTCAAAATAAATAAATAATCAAATACGTTTAAAAGGATTTAAATTTTCAAAACAAAATTGTTTTCATTTGAAAAATATACTCTTCACACCCGTTCTAGGATACTACTGATCCTATCTCTAACGAGTCATTCTAATTGGATATTGCTAATCCAATATCTGATGAATTCTTTCATATGGTTCTAATGTGTCTTGTTCTCGAGCTCTGTAAACCAAAGCTCTAATACCAAATGAAGCGACCCGAAACTTCCCCGGTCTCCGAAGAGATGAGAAAGAACGAATTACTGTGAGGACAAGACAAATCAGAACGCAGACAAAAGAACATTTCACTGTTATTACAACAATTCCATCAGGTACAAGAATATACAGAGTATGAATGAAGATTACACAGAAATATCAAAGATTTAAATTACATTTAAATACATAGCAGCGGAAAATAATACAATACACAACTGAAGGAGATATACGGATACAAAGCTTTTCGGATACCGTTCCAGCTGTAAACCAGGATCCTGTGAATATAAATCTGCAAAACCAAAACTACTAGCTGCCCGTGTCGAAAATAGGGGCACCCAGAATTTAGGTTAAAACAATAAACTCCAGGTCAGTCATGTGACTGGTGTGAGAACTAAAACAGTTATTAATCTTTATTTTTAAAGTTAGGTAAATCAAGGGACCACACCGCATAACACGGAACGGGTTTCCTCCCAAGAACACCAGTGCATGAAACAACAACGCAATGCTAAATAAAGAAAAATGAAGCTATTATAAGACCCAGGTCCCATCACACAATGCAACGCAAGCCGGAGGATAGGGCTTTTACCTTATAATAGCCAAGAATGCTTGATACGTTTAAAACAAATCATTTGATACTATTATAAGTGCATATTGTATAAAATATCTTCAAATCATAAGTATCAATCATAGACGGCATAAGTGCCCCATCCCACTATGTCGCCATACTAGGCTCTACAAATAAAACCGAAATACACGTATTGGAAAATGGATTTCCATGATGGTGGCTCCTGATTCAAAAGATCGATCACGTAATGCAATTCACCATGGCTTACGTCCCAACAAGAGAAAACACCGTCTGCACATCCGCACATTTGGGACCAGAGTACCACCACGGCTTACGTCCCAGCGAGAGAAAACACCGCCTACTCTATATATCCCTGAGCACTAGGCTCATCTCGGTCGACCGAATCCACGACACCACTAAGGTGCCCATCCACTAAAAAGCATACTGATCAAACCACCAGTTTACCACCATACCGGGGTGTGAGGCTCGCGGATCAACGCTATACACAAAGCCATGCTATATCAACTGCGCTTTGATCATCAAGCACCAAACTTTGCTTTTCAACAAAAGTATGGATCACTACATCTCAGCATGCCACACTATCAATCCATATCGTACCATTGATTTCTGCCAATATATAACCTCTGAGCTCATATGTCTCAGAGAAGGGCGTTAAGCAAGAGAATAAATTGTCCGCCGCCAAACAGATATATATTTAGCAGAGATCAACAAATACAATATAAAGGAATACAATGTCAGACACACCATCCATTTACAAGTCCGTTCTAGGTCTGAACGAAACCGGAGGCACTTTCCTCGCATATCCATCCATCTCCAAGTACGTCTGGACGACCACCAACTATTTTCATCTTCTTGGGTGTACAGCCCAATCAGGATCGTCAGTAATTATCCAAACGATGTGAAGACTTCCGGTCTTCAACCGCCGTCTTCATCTTCGACATATCATCGAATCGGTTATTCAGAATGGGAATAAACCCGGCCTTTCCGAACAACCCGCATATATTAAAAATAAATGTTACACAAACACAACATACGCATCATTCCAATTCATTAGTTACTAACCGTAAATCAGTAAGAGAGCAATTCCCCAAATATTAACCCCGAAGGCCGAAACCAACATCAGATCAATATCCAGGAAACCATTCTTCTTAACTAAACTTCAGCTAGTTTCTAAATTTCAATTCTTAGGGAAAGGTTCCCATTAATTTTATCCAAGATAAATTCTTTAAAATTTATCCTTTAATCTTCTTTTGGATGTCATTTCAAACCAAATTATGGTTTTCCAAACTAGTCGAGATTAGCGAACCACACCGAAGTAATTATTTAATTTATTTCCCAATCCCAACCTATTCATCCCATGAAGCAAAACTGGTAATACTCCATATTTAACATCACAGTGTTCGGTAAAATTAATTACCATTTCACATTCAAATCTGATTAAAGATTTAACTATCGCTTTGGAGCAAAACTGGTGATACTCCATTCTCGCTTATTTTCTAAAGTTGATAATTTAAATTATCAATTAACATTTCAATTTAATTGAAGATTCATCAAAACTCTTTTTACTGGGTTAAAGAACTTGTGTCATTTAAAACACAGTTCACGATAAACCCAAATCACATTCTATTTATTATCGGGTTAAAGAACTAGTGTAAAACCCATGAATCAATTCTGTTTTAAACCCATTACAAATCCAATTTATTTATTTAAAAATAAATGGGTTTAAATTTAACTAGTTCATTTCGATAAAAATCTATTTTTATCTTTTCAAATATGGAGTTTTTCAGCCCAATTTTTCCCAAATAATTTCTTATGATTTTACACTAATTATTACTATTTTTAATAATTTTATCAAGGCCCGTACAGTCGATTTCCATCAACGGCCATCGAACTGCACTTACAACGACCATTTCCAAATTTGATTTGGACATATCCCCAAATCGAACCGTTAGATTTCAAATTTCTAATATTCGTCAGAAATCTCTTTTCGATACGAACCCAACGGTTCCGGTTTTAGGAGAATCCGACGGTCGGATCTCCCGTAATATCCGTTCGAAGTTAATGGTCGAAATTCGCGAACTGCCGCGGCGCGGCGCGTTCTATTCAGGCCATTATATTATGTATATAATATATATATAATATATTTCGTCGATTACTTTTTAAAACAAATTTTATAAATAGTTTTGAATTCGTTTCAAAAACAATTTCAACCTTTATTTCAAATTCAAATCGAAATTGAATTTTCTATTATAAATCCTTTTTACTTTCATTTCTATTTGATTTTAATTCAAATCGATTTTAATTCGATTCGAATTCATTTTCTTTTCAATTCAATTCAATTCGAATTCATTTTCTTTTCAATTCAATTCGAAATCGTTTTCCTATTCAATTCAAATTCAATTCATTTTCTAATCAAATCAAATTCAATTCATTTTCTACTCAAATCAAATTCAATTCATTTTCTAATCAAATCAAATTCAATTCATTTTCTATTCAAATCAAATTCAATTCATTTTCTATTCAAATCAAATTCGTTATATATTTAATTCGAATTCGTTTTCTATTCAATTTAAATTCAATTCATTTTCTATTCAAATCAAATTCAATTCATTTTCTATTCAAATCAAATTCGTTATATATTCAATTCGAATTCGTTTTCTATTCAATTTAATTCAAATTTCATTTCAAAATATTCGATTTCGAAATCACTTTTCAATATTCATTTTAAAATGAATAAAATCAATATAAATATCGTTCACGTCAAAATGGCGTCAATCTAATCAACACGGCTTCATATATTTCTATTTTCAAATATTTTATTTTAAATATTTCTTTTTCAAATATTTCTATTTCAAATATTTCTATTATTAAAATATTTCGTTCAACACATGACTAATCTCAACGGATGAGTACTGTCAACACATGAACCATTATTTTATATTAATAAAGATGTAAATTTTATTATTAAAATATTTCGTTCAACACATGACTAATCTCAACGGATGAGTACTGTCAACACATGAACCTTTATTTTATATTATTCTTTATTTTCTAAATTGGAAGGAGGCCCAATCAATCACCATATAATGTTAATTATATGGATTTTCATACATCCCACGTATATAATAGCATTGAAAAATAATCAACCATCAACCAAAGTGCACTACACTGTATAAGCATCAAATATAGATATCTAACGCTTATAACAGCCTGTCAATCAATCGATCGACATATTTAATCAATCAGGATGAGTGAACTTCAAATTTCATCCCAACACCCGTGTGGGGTTTCAAACAATCAAACACAGATTTTAGTTGTGTAGTTGGGCGATGTGTAAAATTTATCGACCCAATCAATGTCCTTCAAATAGGTGTATATAAACAAACCGTCCGGTTTGCAAATGAATATTTTATTTTATTCGCTTCCACGTTAAAAATTATATTTTTAACGATCAAAATATTTTATTCAAACTATGAATATTCTATTCGGTTCATTTATTCAATAAAATGATATTTTTATTTTTCTAACATATTTTAGAAAATTTCGGCGGCATAACGGCACGATACTAGAAACGGGACGAGGCCTAGCCATATCCCCGGTCTAGTGAAGGCCCACGCCATTCACACATCAATCAAATCCATTCAATTCACCAAACAATTCAATTCAAACCAAATAATCTAACCAACTACACAACCAAACAAACAAGTCCATGGTCTGTGGACGATTGTGTCGGGTGCTACTAAGCACCGTCTGTGTAATGACCCGCATTGGCAGAGGTATTATAATTAATTTATTTAATTATTGAAATGGTGGTTTAGAGGATTTAATGGTCGTGGAATTAAATAATAGTGAATATTTAAATAAAATAATAAATTAAATAATATATTTAATTCCGAAATATCAGAATTGGCTGAAATGGCGATATGGTGTGAACCGGATCATCTGTGATATTTCATTCAGCTTGGAATTTGAATTTGAATAACGAATATATTCAATCGTCGACAGTTGAACGTACAAATTATGATATAATTATAATCGAGCTTGAAATGGCGCGGCAGTTCGTAAATTGGCCATTCGAACTTCAACTGAATGTACAGGGTTCGTTTTAAATCGGATTTCTGTGAAACAAGAAACGTGTGGAGCTAGTGGAGTATATCTTTCTAGTGGAAGAGAAAAATCAGGATTTTGTCGTGTAGATTTTGAGTTATGTCCAAGTCAAATTATCAGAAAAGCAGCGCCCTGACCATAACGGTATATTTATATTTTTAAAAAGGAATTTAAATATAACTCGAATATCGGGTCGACCCAGCAAGAAATATCGAGTTAGAAATGTATATAGGACTTATTCTGAGTTGTTTGGTACTCCACTGTGAATGTAGACGATAATATTTAATTTTTAATATTTAATTCAATTTAATTTAAATATATTTATATATTTAAATATATTTATATATTTAAATAGGTTATTTAGAGCGTTAAAAATAGCCACTTTTGCAAATGGAGTCGGAATTCGACGAAACTAATTTTGTTGGATCCGCAATATTAAATAGTTGTTAGATTTCCAGTTTCGTGATTTTTAGAGTCACTGTGTGGCCGTACAGATTTTTAGAGTGAAAAACAGTCAGTATTTCGACAGTTAAAAATACGCTGTGTGAGCATAAGAAGTCGGAATTCGACGAGACCAGTTTCGTAGGGTCTGTGATGTCGAGCTGTAGCTGCATGGCCAGTTTCGTGATTTTTGGGTATTGTATGTGGTCATAGGAAATCATGAACTGATCAAAAACAAATGAATAAAGAAATGAGTGGACAAAGTTTGTACACCAAGCCAAATTCTACACTATAAATAACCCTACTTTAGCTCTAACCCTAGAACACCTCATTTCCTCGGTGGTCAAACTATCCGCCGAAAGAAACTTCTTCCTCAAACCTAAAAACGCAACTTTTGAAAATCAAAAGAAAGCAGAATAAAATCAATAAATCCAAAGACCAACATATTTGGATTCTCTTGGAGCTCCTCTACACCATGATGTGTATTTTGGTGAGCTCGATGTCAGTACTTCGGTGGGGATCTGAAGTCGCGCGAGGCTAGGTGCAGAACGGGTGTCGGCGTTGATCTGCAGGTGGCGTGGCACTTCAGTTAGCGAGGTTTGGTGGGACTCGATTGTAGTATGGGTCACGACGTGTGGAAGTGATGACTGACGACGTTTTTTTCCTCGAGATGACTGGGCGTGTTGAGTTTGGGATGGACGGAAAGGTGAGATGGCGTGAAGGTGAGTGGCGATGTCAGGTGTGGTCCTCGTGAGGTGGGAGATCAGAAGGAAGGGTTGCAGCTGCTAGGTATTTGCGGTGGGTTTTGGCATTTAAAAAGATGTCAGGTGTTCCTTTTTCTGCATGGAAAATTGTGAGGGGTTATCGCACTGTTATATGTGCGTGGAGTAGAGCTGCTGGTAGTCGCGATTTCTGTTAGGGGTAAGGGCGTTGGTTTGATTTGACTATCGGATGTCTGATCATCGGAGAAAGTGGAGCAGTGTGGGGGATTTTGGATCGGGGATGAGTGTTCTGTTAAAAGAGGGAAGGAGAAGTGTTAATCGAACTGAATGGAAAACGGGTATCAGATCTCCAAAGGGAGATCAACGTTAAACACATCATTTTTGGAATTGAGCAAGTTTGAGGTTAAATGTGGATTAAGGATGGGTTTTCGCTAGTGGAGTTTAGGAGAAAATTGTGCAGGTTGGTTTGTGTAGATGGGCCGAAGGCTAGAATCGGAAGGGAGGTCCGAAGAGCTGAGTTTTTGTCTTCGAATTATTACTGGAGCTAGTGGTTTTCATTTTGGGAAAGGAGGCCAACGTCGGGTGCGGGTTTAAAAGGGAGGCGGTTTGGGTTTTTCAGAAATGAGGATGGGCCGTTTGTGTTTGAAACACAAGATCCGACAGGATCGTATGAAAGAGGACCACATTCTGGAATTGGTTTGGAATGGATTGGAGCTCGCATCAATTTATGACAATAAATTGTATGATCAGAATCAACGACCGTAAATCGTTATTTAACGATTACGGACAATGTGAGTAAATCTCACTAACTCTGAACAGTTTATAAATTCATGTTGTATTTTTAGAACTGTTAGATATTGGTTGATTTACTGTATGTTGACTGTTTAATTGAACTGCTAGTCAGTTAGTTAAATTTTCTATATTGATTCTGTTTAACAGAATATATCATATAGAACTGAAAAGTGATGTTATCTATATTGTTTAACATCTGTGAGCAGGGAAACAGGTTGGAGGAATCCGACTGGATTCCTCAACATTTATTTTACTGTTTTCATATATTGTGATATATGATGTGTTATATAATCTGTTATGGATTATGTATGTTGGAATGATGTTGATCATTGTTATTCGATATTGTAAATATCATAAAAGACCCTGGGATGTAAAAAGAAGTATTTCAATGTATATTGAAATAAAGGAATTTTATAAAATCACAGGATTTTATAAAAGGAAATATTTATAAAACGAACACGGTTTTATAAAAGGGATATTTATTTAGAAAAATAAATAGAAATAGAAAAGGAAATATTTGTAACGGTAAATAGAAGTTATAAATAGGAAATATTTGTAACGGTAAATAGAAGTTATAAGTAGGAAATATTTGTAACGGTAAATAGAAGTTATAAATAGGAAATATTTGTAACGGTAAATAGAAGTTATAAATAGGATATATTTGTAACGGTAAGTAAACGTTATAAAAAGGAAATAGTTGTAACAGAAAACGTAGTTTATCAAAAGAAGTTAATCGATGTTAGTTAATCGATTAGAGAATAAAGTTAAAAGAAGTTAATCGATGTTAGTTAATCGATTAGAGTAAAGTAAGAGGAGATAATCGATGTTAGTTAATCGATTAGTGTAGAAGTTAAAATGAGTTAATCGAATATAGTTATTCGAATAGAAAGCAAATGAGTTAATCGAATATAGTTATTCGAATTAGAAAGCAAATGAGTTAATCGAATATAGTTTATTCGAATAGAAGCAAAGGAGTTAATCGAATATAGTTTATTCGAAGGAAGAAAACAGAATTATCGAATGTAGTTTATTCGAAAGGAGTTAGGTGAATAGAGTTAATCCAATAGGGTTAGTCCAATAGAGTAAATTGATAAGGGTTAATCGAATAGAGTAAGTGAAAAAGAGTCAATCAAATAGAGATCTATTCGAAGGAGGGTTAAGTAAGGAAGTTAGTAAAAGGAATATAAAGTGAACTTTGCCTATTTCAAAGTTAGAAATGTTGTTCAGTTAAGGCCTGAGAGGTAGTTCTACCCCAACTTGATTGGCTTCGTTTTTAACTAAGGAATAGTTAAGGTTCGGCAGTAAAGGAAATGGTTTGAGTTGGCATAGCGATGTTTGTTTAAACATCTTTCTAAGTCCAATGAAGAAGCTTTGGAAATGTTTTCCAAATAAGGAACCAGAAATGTTTTCTGACATAGAAAACAAGGAATGGAAATGTTTTCCATTGTTGATAACGTATATTTTCCCAATTTAGAAAATAAGGAATATTGAATATAGGGAAACAGGAGATAAGTAAATTAATGAACTAAAGAGATGAATGTTGAATGATGTTTGATCGATATAATTTCCATTTGGAAATTATATCATTGTTTGCACACCTATTTTTATTCGATAGTTAAATCACAGACTATCGAAGTTTTGACCATTTTAACGTTGTTAATATGGAGAGACCGGTTGGATTATTATCCGAAGAACCACTCTGTATTGGCATAACCGTTGCGAATCATATATGCCAAAGGAAATTGAAGACGGAGTTATGCAAGGGCTATCGTGTTTACAGAATAGTGCCTTCGGTTCATCCTGTTCTTGGATGACTTGTATGGACGGATATCTGACAGAGTATTTCCAGACGATCACGTATATTGATTTCTCCAACTGTACCAAGAGTGGAAGCAGAGAAGGAAACTTCTCTTAGCTAACACATAATGTATGGTTGAGGACGTCAATCGGTGATTTGAAGGATTTGACAATGTGGCATTCAAAGTGAATCTGATGTGATGTTAAAGCGTAGGGCAGGCAGCATGGCTAAGTCGGTCGCACCGAAGTAGGGTGTATAATTACCTGATCTAGAGTTTCATTTACTTCTAAAAATCTATTGTTGATGCTGTCCCATTCGGGAAACGGTTGCTGATCCCAACTGTTGGTGATATACATTCGATACACTCAAGCGAAATGAGTGGTCAGTCATGTGTGGCCGGGTTGCAAGATGTTCTTGTTGAACCCAGTGTATTCCTCTCTAGAGGTACACAAGCGGAAGGTGATTCCATACCTTGTCATAGTTGGAAATCCATTACCCAATACGTGCTTGCGGTTTTGATTGTATACTATATATGTAGAACGTGAGATGAAAGTGTTTCTGCTAGATGATTATATATATACTGTGGTTGATAGACATTATTATAATATCAAAAGGTTTTTGATATAAAGATATTTTGGATTCTCATAAGGGAAAAACCCGTTCCGTTATGCGGCATGGTCTTATGAGATATCTTTTACTTGTTCGAACTGTTTTTAAACTGTTTTACTCACACCAGTCCCATGACTGACCCGGAGTTTACTTTGTTGTTTTCCCTAAACTCTTGGGTGCCTAAATTTGTATGGGCAGTCAAGTAGTCAGGATTTTACAGATACACTTGAAGAGCTGGAGCAGGAGGCTTCAGGATCATATAGCTATAGTTATTTCCACTGTGTTGTAAGTGCTGTACTTTGATAATGATATGTATATTCAAGTACCAAGTTTGTATTTCAAAGTTATGTTATGAAATATATTTATTCGTTCCGCTGTGAGATTCGTGTTACTCTGATGTTGTGTTCTTCTTCTTCTTCTATTCTAATTTTCTATCTTATCTTTCCTCACCCTCTAATTTCTTTCACTAATTACCAGGATTTTTCGACGCTTGGTTATCGACGTCGTGCTTACGTCGATAACCAAAGTCGCTCAAAATCCGGGTCGTTACAGTCTGCATCCTAGTATATATATATATAACTTAGAAAAGAAATTGAAGAGTGAGAAATTCTCACCGATAGCTATCCAATACCACGACTCTTCATTGATAGAAATCTTCATCGTTCTCGCCTTTTGTCACTTTCGTTGCCCGTATTCACTACACATATAAAAATCACATTTTTATATACTGATGTCTTTAAAATAAAAATCACATTTTTATTTGTTCACTTTCAATTTAAAATTCATATTTTTATAATCGCTTCATATATTTAAAAATCGAATTTTCACTTCGCCATTCAATATATAAAAATAGAGTTTTGACTATGCTATTCAATATATAAAAATCAAATTTTTACTTCCTACTCAATATACAAAAATCGAATTTTACTTCGCTGTTCAATATATAAAAATCCCATTTTTACTTCGCTACACTCTACATAAAGATTTCGCCTTTTCAAAAATATAGATTTCGCCTTTTTAAAAATATAGATTTTGCCTTTTCAAAAATATAAATTTCGCCTTTTCAAAAATATAGATTTTGCCTTTTCAAAAATATAGATTTCGCCTTTTCAAAAATATATTATTATAAAAATCACATTTTTATTTTGCTACACATATAAAGATGATATCTTTACTATCTTACCTATATAAAAATTATATTTTTCTCGAAGTAAAAATCATATTTTTACTTCACTACTCATCTCAAAATATCGTCTTTTCTATTTTAAAAATATCATCTTTTCTATTTTAAAAATATCGACTTTTCTATTTTAAAAATATCATCTTTTGCCTTTTAAAAATCTAATCTTTTGCCTTTTAAAAACCTAATCTTTTGCCTTTTAAAAATCTAACCTTTTGCCTTTTAAAAATCTAGTCTTTTGCCTTTTAAAAATCTAGTCTTTTGCCTTTTAAAAATCTAGTCTTTTGCCTTTTAAAAATCTAGTCTTTTGTATGCTAAAAACTGATTTTCCTACTATGTAAATACACACAAAAACTGATTTAAATTAAACATAAAAGCTGATTTAAATTAAATATAAAAACTGATTTAAATTAAATATAAAAACTGATTTAAATTAAATATAAAGGAAAACTTACTTTTCGAAGAGAGGGGGTGGTCTCAGCAACGTCGCGGTGGAAGGGGGAGGGAGTAGCTGTCGATGGTGGGTGCGGGAGGTGTATGCGACGTCGGAGGGGCCAGCAGGGGCGGTGCATGGCGGTGAGGGCGGTGGACTGTCAGGCGCTTGCGGTTTTGGGGAAAATGGGGTGCTCGAGGGGATCGAGGGTGGAGAGAGCTGCGTCTTGGGTGGGGTGGGGTGGGGGGGGGGGGGGGGGGGTTTCTCCGACCGGTGGCTCACCAGGCCGCGACGGCCTCTGGTGGAGGAGCGACAGCTCCTCCCCTTTTTTTTTTTTTTTTTTTTGAGATCGGGTTTTGAGATAAAAAGGGGGGGGGGGCAGAGCGATTTAAGGAGGGAGAGGTTTTTTAATTTTTTTTAATTTACTTAATTATTTTAATTTCTAAAAAGTTGACTTTTACATACGACCTCTAAACGAGGTCCACCGCCCGTCATCCATAACGTTTTACCCCCATTCCGAACACAATGTGATAAGTATCGTAGGCTGATTCGATCGTTACAATCAGTTTCCGTTAAAATCAACATATAACTCTATATATTGAATTTGAACGCGCATTTCAATTTACCGGGGTCACATATTAACTTGAAAAATTCCAGAAAAATATTTTCTAGCTTCGTATTGATGATACGGTCCTAACAAAACCAGTTTCGTCGAATTCTGAGACCGTTTGAAAAATGGCCAATTTCCAGTCGATAAAAATCAACTGAAACTGGTCAAACACGTTTTCTTTTGCCACGCTCACATATTGATTCGAAAAATTATGAAATTTGGAATCTAGCAATAATTTGACACTGCGGATCCAACAAAAGTGGTTTCGTCGAAATCCGAGGTCAATTGCAAAATTCCCATTTTTAAGGGCCTGAATTCCATAGCGACTATTCAGAATTTTCAACTGGACATATCTTTTGATTCCCGCTATGAAATTTTGATTTGTTGGATTCGTTGGAAAGATATTATCAATTAGATCCTATCATTTTTGGTTTCACCAAAATCCGGATTGTTTTGCACCCGGTACGTTCAATTGAAGTTTGAAATCGTATTATCGAACTACCGCGCCGTTTTCAATTCTATTTATAATTATATATAAATATTTATATTCTAACGACGACGTATATAAATATATTCGTTCTAATTATATTCAAAATAAATTTCTCGTCGATATTATTTAAAACAATTCATTTTAAATATTCAAAATTCGCTAAAATTGCCAAAATAAAATTTTTAAACTGGCCCAGATTTTCGGGTTATTACATAACATGTGTTGTTTCATTCAGTTACAGAGTATGTTTAGTTGATGGCCATTGTTACAGTGTGTTTTCATTTCATGTATATGGTTAGCCATAGCTGTGCTGTGATGGAGATGTTGCATAGGGTAGGCTTCATTGTGTTATCCACTTCAATTTATACTATGCGTCCCTAGTACATTTCTTAAGCATGAAGTAGAATTTTGAAAATTTAATACATATATTTTATTATATTTTTATTACGGTATCAAAGTATATCGTTAACCGTTGTTTTATCGCGCATCGTTTAATACACAAACCGCTACACGCTAATTCCAACAGCAAATGAAAATGGACGTACCACTACGTCTCAACATTTCGGTCCCAATGAAATTAATTTCATTGAAAACGGATTCCGTTTGCACAACGACGCTATTTTAAATTATCGGTTCACCCTTAAATTGCACGCACTGATAAAATAACTCTGGTTGGCTCCAAACTAGAAATCTAGCAATAACTAATTATACGTTTTTCCAATAAAAACTCGTTTCATTGAAAACAAAGGTCGTTAGAAATGAAAACTACTTTTGAGGCATATATAATATATCGAACAATTTTCCGTGTGCGAAGCACGGGCCTCATCATAACGTAAGCAACGCATTGATTTGAATGTTCTATTTCGTATGGTTATTTAATTTCATCGTCAATTGTCGTCGAGCGTTTTATATTCGTACCGATATACAAGAATTTCAAATCGTAAATTACTAAATAACGCGATGTTTACCAGTTCGAATTATAATTATATATAAATTATATGTTCAAACGTCGTTTAATAAACGGATTATATTTTATAAACTCATTTATTTTACCAAATCGATATTTTAAAATAATAAAATATATTAAATACTTGACTACCAAAAATACGGGACGTTACAAAACTATTATAGCTGCATTTTGATTGAGGGGACTATGTGTGTATTTATGTCCATGTTTTTTCCCTATGTATACATAGGCCAATCGCATCATGTCTCGTGCCATAGTGGAAAAAAGAGAGTATAACCTTTTTAAACCAACAAAAAAAACTTTAGTTGCACACATAAGTATGAAACTAATACAGCTAAGTTCTGATTGCCCTCGGTGATTTGGGAATCTTGGATACATCATAGTAGTATAGTAGCACTAAAAGTATAATATCCACATTTAGGTAAATATTTAAAGACCAATTTATATTAAGTGGATGTTTTGTATCAATAGATATAGAGATTAATGTGTATCGCAAAGCATTGTATTAATAGAAATAGATTATGATTTGATAGAAACAATGGGCAATCGGCAGTGTCCCTTATGGTGGACAAATATGTGCTAAGCACATACGCTTAATATTTTAAATGAATTATTACTTGATTTCTGGACTTTTAACGTATGTTTCTCTTTTATATTTTTGCATAGCATTGCCTTACACATATTGTTCCTACTTTGTGGAACACATCTTTCTTGTTTTTTCCAATGTAGAAAAAAAAATCCAATATGCATGATAGATTGTTGCGCTTAACTCATCTACTCTAAGGTTATGAGTACATTCAGAATTCATATCGTTGTCCAGAATTAATATCACTGTTCAGAAATAACAATATAAAATCTAATTGATCAACAGATCGTTATATCTAAATTTTGGTAAAAGAATGTATTTATATAACTATTATAGTAGAAAAAAGAGGTTTATGCCTCTAATGAAACTACTCTTAAAAAAAAGGGCTACATTCCACTGAGACTCTTTCCACAACAGTTAAAAGTTCGGGCTTTCAATCACCTTTTGCAGCATTTTGGTTAACCTACCTCTGCATTTAAAAAAAAACTTTTATATACATGTTTTAGGCAGTATATAAAATCATACATGGCAAACAGGTTAGACCCTCCAAAACGAAAATCAAACATATATACTCTTGCATCATGCCACAGTTTGGACAAGATGCTTGTCATTTCTTCATATTTTCTTATGTCAACAATAAATTCTGGCAAGCACTCCATTGGCGGTACTCTTAGTATGGATGCTTCTTAATTTACATACGAAAACCTATATGCGTCTTACACCTGCAACTGATAAAGAATGATATCATGCACTAAGAATATATCACATTAAAGAATCTGCATATCGTCTCTTCAAGAAGTATTTTTGGAACAGATCCTTATTTTTAGTTGTTTTAAAGTATAGGATCTTAATTTTATCATGTCTTCTATCAAGTCAATAAAAATCATTGCTAGAAATATTACCACATAAGTTGCAACTAATTGCCTAAAAGTGTTATAGCAAAAAGGAAGTCTAAACATGTTTACATATGAAATTCAAAGAAACAATTGATCACTAATTCTCTATGCCTCTTAAAAATTATTGACATAAAACTATTTTCCATGTATTGGAAGAATTCAAACATATAAATAATAACCTAATAAAAATGTACATTCATGTATAGCTCATTTGACATGCATACATAAAAGTCCAATAACAATGTACCATTAATTTTAATTTTATGGAAACATAAACCATCACCTTTCTATTTTAAAAGAAGAAAATGGATACAATAATTATAAAATCAATCATTCATGACAAAATCAGAATGAAATAATAATAATAATATAATTAGAAATACTAATAAGGGTGAAAACTGGTAATGCGTCAAAGTAAGGAATCTTATCATGGAACATATAATCCAATTTTATCACATAGAATAAAATCGTATATACTGTGAAAAATGTTAGAATGTCGTTTACTTCTGAAATGTATGAAGGTTGCCATTTGTATATCATTGTTAACCGTAAAATTTTAAATGTTAATCAACATATCACTTGAAAATATTGTCGATTGAAATATGAAATTAGTTCTGTTGAAATCACACTCTTTCCAATTAAGAACTTACATTCCAAATGCCGAAGCTTTTTAGAAACAAAAAAACAAGATTAAATTATCGTCGATGTCTTCAGTCGACGTTTCTACAAATAATTTCAATTCGGCCAATTGTACAAGTGGATTTGTGGTGCAATGGTAGCGCGTTTGACTCCAGATAAGAAGGTTGCGTGTTTGATTCACGTCAGGTTCAAATTTCTTTTTGCACTCAATCCAACCTACATTGCTGTCCACCTTCCCCGGCCTACAATATCAGCTCTTTTAGGTACCACCGAATGTTAAATTTGTGATTGTTATTAGTAGTGTAGTATAACTTCAAGTGCCATGTATACGATTACGATTCAGTGCTACTAAGTTGTATACTGCCTTGTTGAATTTCAATTCTTAATTGTAACAAATCTACTTTCGACCTAAATGTTGTCTTGTTGAATTTCAGTTCTTATTTTTAACAAATCTACTTTCGACCTGAATTTCAACGTTATTTTTTTACAAGCTACAATCTCAAGTTTGTACTGGATTTCATTGTTATACTTCAAAAGCATTGATTTGTCGTTAGGTTCGCACAAACTATGTAAAGAGCCAGTTACTTCGGTTTTAGGTATGTTGTGGAGTAGTATAATAAATTTTTAAAGGGCTAATGTTAGCTTCAGTCCTCTTTTAGTTTGCTATATATGCTGTGAACTCCTCACTTGTGAGAGGAAGCTGTGTGGTTTATACTGCTTACTGAAGATTAGTAATGTTGGATGAATAGGCCTTAAGTCGAAATACACGGATTGATGTGGTTGATATCATATGTTGATTAGTTAACGATATCATTAGTTTTTATTTCCTACACTTTGCATACTGGTTGGATAGATGGTTTGTTGGTTTTTAGTGTTTACATTGATGATTAGGTATGTTATATTAATTTAACGTTTGCCCCCTCATTCGTGCCTAAGACTATAAGCCAATCACAACTTTCTTTTTGGTGGATATCAGCGCGTCCAAATCTCAAGAAATGAACCTTCGAACTTGCCGACTTGGATAGTGCTTTTATTAGTTATTTTATTTTTATTATTGTTGTTGGTAACAATTTTACAAGTAATATGTTCCATTCATTATAAACACTCTTACTTGGGTACCATTCTTTTTTGAACATTGGCAGTTAACGTCGCCGTCCGCATCTGACGTGTCAAGCGCGGACTCCACATAACCGTCATGTTCAGGTGTATAATTGCAAGGTGATGGTTTGCGTCGGACGCAAACATTTCTCTTGCCTATTTCTTTCCCTTTCTTCCCCTTTTCCTACCTCTTTCTTCCTTTTTTTCTTCCCTTTCGTGTTATCCCTTTCGTTAAAAGAACGCATTCCGCTTTCTTCAACTTACCCCTTCCCAACCCCAATATTTCCCTTTCGGTTCAAAATAGAATGGACCCTTATACATCATTATCTTTTATTATCCAACCCATGATACTGACTCAAAGGGCGTTCGTATTTTGTATTCTATATCAAGTCTTTATCTATTTTATTTACAAATAATTACCACATGTAAAATAATAAAATTTCCCCTTTCGTAAAAAGTACGCATTCCTCTTTCGTCAACTTTCCCCTTTTCTATCCCTTCAGAATACCCCTTTCATTTCAAAAAATAAGGTACTTTAATTAGTTAGGTATGCTTGATTTGTTGACTTGCTTGATTTTTGGTGTATTTATTCAATTAGTAAGTAGCTTCTACCTTTTTATCTAGCTTATTCAGAGCTTTCGTCTATCTTACTATCATCCATATGCATTTAATTTTCATGGATGAACTCTAGAATTTCTAATCTAGCATATTGTGCACTGCCTTATACTCTTATTAAGATTTCATCTCCAGTTTTTAACTAGGTTATGGGAATAGATGAAACCTTTCATGTATGGCTACGTGTTCCAATTTTTTCAACTAGGTGGAACCAAAATCACCAAAAACTTGGAAAACGAAATGGTAAAATTGCCGATCCTATGTAGGTTGGGCTATGCTTCCTACCCATATTGACCATATCCTAAAACCGATTAATTAATGAAACATCGACGATATTTTAGAACCTAGCAACAGGTAAAGCGATTTAGTATTCATATACATTCCACATTTGAGAACCTTACTAGCTGTTGGCTATTACAGAGATTATAAAGGGTAACTAATGTGATGAAAAAAGGGAATTTTGGTACTTAAAAATTATTTAGTACGTGGATAAATCTTACAAATGCAACTTAATGTAGATGAAGGAAAACTTAACTGCATTACCAAATATAGCACGCACCTTAATTGGATTTATGCAAATTAATCAATGAATTGTCAGAATATATTCACATTGTATTTGCAAATTAGTTATGGTCATCCAATTAGTCATAATTTTCATTTTTGAAAACATTGAACCAATTTAACCAAAATACAAAACTAAAATAAAGTTATATCCCAAAAAATTCACTGCATCTGCCATCCAATAATAGGTGATGTATCATACACTGCTGTTTTAGAAGAAATGCATTTAGATCAATTTCAACTACATTAAACTGATATAAATAATTAGAATAGTTGTAATTATCGATTAATGTTAGAACTTAAAAGGCCACCTATTTGTGATTATATCTCATTTTTGTAGTAATTTTGTTCTAAAATAGTTTCTAGACCAAATTACATAAGTTCATTTTTGAGGCAATAAGCACAAAACATTAAGTTTTAGTGTTTTATATAAAACCCAATTCAATTGACTAATGCTAATACATTACCAATTTGAATGATCATCCTAAATAGCTTGCAATCTTTTTCCATGTGTATAAGTGAAGCACTGTATAAGTAACGTTAAAGTTAAAACTAAACTAACCTCCGGGTATGATTGCAACTGTATACGCATCAATTGCAGATGAAACATCTGATGCCTATGACTAATTAATTTCTGTTGAACCTTTCTTCAGTTTATCCTATACTACTCTACTGAACCTTTCTTCAGTTTATCCTATACTACACACATGAGCGAACACATTATTTGTATCCTAATAGGTTAAAAAAACACGATCAATATACAAAAGCTTAATCTACTTAATCTTAAAAAAAAAAATTAGCCACTAAAATATGTTTACTGAATGATGTAGATTGTAAACAGTGAAATGAAAAAAAACACACGTATCATTTAAGGATTTTTTTCAATTTAGTTCTCATTTACAAATTTGTTGCGCAAATTACCCGATATCAAAATTAATTACAAATATAGCCTAATTCTGACCAACTAAGGGCAGAGTTGACCAAGATAAACTTGCGTCGGTATTTTTTTCATTCCAGACTTTACATTGGCTTCATTTGAAATGGAGCCAGTGCAAATGTTACAAAAAACTATGCATCGTCATTCCAAACGACGCCAATACATTCCATCAACTTTTTTTTTAATAGCCTAGCTTCATTTCAGATGCCGCCAATAAATAAAAAAAAGGTTAAATTGATGCCGTTTGAACTAGCACCAGTGTATCTTGACCAACTCAGCGTTGTGTTGGTCAAAACAGGGTCATATTGGAAATTAGTTCTTGAAACAGGGTTATTTGCATAATAAATCAGTAAAATCTGGTAAAATTGGAAAAAATGATTGATACAACTTTCACAGAAATCAAACATGTTCTAATTAGCTGATTGATGTTCTAGTAAATAACTGAAAACCTTTGATTTCAAACCAAATTCAATAATCGAAGTGAAGTTGAGATTTGCTCGGTGATTACTCAAAATCTTATTACCTAATAGTGATTAACTTGAAAATGATGGAACAAGAATATAGTTTAGAACGACTAAAGCTCGCATGAGATAGAACATGATCGATATGGTCAGTGCTTTCACACCCGCAGACTTGAAATTAATTTATGCCTTTACTTTCTATGTAGATCAATGATCATGTTGAGAATATAGAATGAAACTGAGATGTCATATAGTGGCACGGAAATATAACGCGTTGAATGTTGAAATCTACTTTTGTTTCGTCATAGCTCATAACTGAAGGAGAATGCATTATAAATTTATTAAAAGAGAGTTACTTTCTAAACAAAGGAAAATAAACGATTTGCTACAAATTAATTTGAATTTCTATATACATATGTATGAGTGGGTGTATGCTCATGTACGTGAGTGTCATGTTGTCACTATTATTAGATAATTAAGGAAAAAATAACATAAAAAAGAAAACAAAACAATTTGGTAGTACACTAAATTTTTTAACTCGATTATGCATACAAAATGTCATAATTAACGCTAAAGCCAAGTAAGTGATGCATATAAATCAATGTCAGTAGTGATATTATTTGAATAACTCAACTATGCATATCATTCATGAGTCTTTATTTTGCCTAAGACTTAGCAGTTTACCGGCGTGCTACAAAGTTAAAATTTCCCACTAAGCTAAGAGTCATTAGAATTATAACATGGATAAAAGATTAAAATATAGTTAATTGTATTTTTTGCATGAGAATGAATATGCAGATCATTTGTTATAAAACCACATAATAGGTGGTAAAGTGTAATACCCGTGGTTAAGCTAAAATTAATTAAGGACTATTTTAAGTAAATGTCGTTGAACTAACATTCTTTCTCCACATCAGATTTACTCAAGTTCGCTTTTCAAGTGCATATACATTAACCCCCTACCATTGCACCAACTCTCTGAGCCTACAACCAACTATCATAACAAAATACACAATAAATCAATAGTTTGAGGAAAACTAACCCTTGGATATTGCGAAATAATGAAAGGAGTAAAGATGCAGTTGATTATCTAAATAATTTAAACACTCTAAAGATCGTATATAGGTGGTGTCTGGCGCAATAGTAAGATTACCTGGCTGGTAATCTGGAGCACGCAGGTTCAAGTCTCGGCCTCTTCACATATGTGAGGGAAAGGCTGTGCGCACTAATCGACCACCCCCAGAGTCCGGAAAGTCGTGAGAATGGTACTAGCACGGGAGACTGCCTGGGAAGTCCTCTCGCGCTTGTGTACGGGAGCCTTTGGCACTAGGTATCCACTCTAAAGATCGTATATACATCCATGATGTAAAATGAGCCTTAGATAATTTAATAATGCCAAAAACTTATAGCCTTGGACTAAAGAATATGAAAGTGTTGTTTCATGCTACTTAATATTATGTTAACATATGTTTCTCTTCATGCCATTAAACAGATGATTGCAAACTTGTCATATCCAGGCTTATCACAATAAGAAAGCGAATAATATGTAGTGAAGTTTTTTGTTGTTCTAAATTGGATCTCCTTTACAGAAAAGACAAAAGTGATGATTTAAAGATACAAAAAGAGATGTGTACATCAATTACTTTTAATTATATTAATTACTCCCTTTTTCGTTTGACAAAAATAAATCATGAAAAATAGCTTAATTAGTAAGACACTACTTAGATTCTAGAACTCAACATCCTTGAAATAAAATATCCACATAGTATGGTAATCATAAAATCGAGGAAACAAATATATCAAATGTACATTCGACCAACCCAAACTTTTGTTCATAATCATTGTTGGATGAATCAATCTTAAGGGACATGAATCCCACTAATTCATCAAATTATTATATTGCATGAATTATTTTTGTGACATGTTAAAAAAATGATGGAACACTTGCCGCTCAACAATGTAGATTAGAAACATAGATAAAATTGTTCCTGACATTCAACCCACTAGAAGGAGATGCGGAATCTACATTTCAGTAAAAAAAAACCATAAATAAAAAATGAGGAATATTTTGTTAATAACTGTGGATGTGGGAAAATTAACTGAAGCCATGCCTGGATAGAACCTGTGATCTCAGGCATGATCATGATATAAAATACCCATATGATGCTTTCAACATCATCATGTGAACTATGCTGGTTATTATAATAAGGCTTTGCGCTAATATACCAAAAGGATGTATGTCCTAATCTTACTGAATAGCGCCTTTAATGAATGCTACATCACGTATAAAGTTGCACAAATAGAACCAAGAGCATAACACAACAGAATTTTAAGCTTAGCTCATCATCCACCTTTTGATTTCCTCTTTGCAACTCATGTTATACAACCAACTAAGGAACTTTGTTTACTGTAAGAAATAAGCAGAAGAATAAAAATAATTTCTTATAATAGTCCCAGTTATCAAGTGGACTGCATCAAGAAAGTGAAAGTAAAATGAATACATTAAGGCATATGGAAAAAATGCTGTCATAATACAGTGACACAACTAATACTTCAGCCAAGCTCAGTTCTAGAACATAAGAATGCAAATACATTAGAGATCTCTATGTCCTTTCGTTGCCACATCTACTATTCATCAAACACGCAATATATATATGTATATATATAGCAGTTTTAGTACATTCAATTTCTGCAAATATATTCTTCATGATTTTATTACATACATATTTAATTTGATATATTACTTACTGTTTACTTTGGGTTGTAATTCCAACTCATTTTACTTTATAAATACTTACTATTACCTATTTTTGAAATACCAACAAAAGAAAATTTGTTTTTCCTCCATGATTTTTCCAACTAAGTTTTGATTTTTATAATCTCAAGTTCGATGCGCATTACATATCATTGTCCATATTTTCATACACTCAAACATCTGGCATTAAAAATCTTTTATTGGAAACCTTATGTAAAATTTGAAAATAAAACTTGAGGAGTTTAGTTTTGACTTCCTTTATATCAAAAATAGTTTAATAAAAATGTGCATTGCACCTTCCATGGTAATTGTAGTGCTTTCATAGTTTTCTAGTTCTATAACAAGCCTTTCAAAATGTCTATTATCCAGAACCATACTCAACACAAACATACCAAATCCATGCAGCCCACGGCTACGACCTATGCCCTCTCATTTGGACAAAACACCCCGCAGTCAACCAGGCATCCAATTCCAGCCCGCCTATACCCAATTGCACTAAAGCAGGAATACAGGTTATAACCTATCAAATAAATGTGGTTCCTCTCATACCCGTTGCTTTATTTGATTAGACATCTAATGCAAGTTCTGTTCCAATGCCAACAAATATGGTAAAACACTCTAATTTAAACTTAGCTGCAAACCATATCGACAGGGAAAGAACTAGATTTCGCTTTTCCAAGCAACAATAAAGGCCTAAAATTCCAATGAAGAAAAGTTTGATAACCTAAATACTCAGTTAATTCATAAGTTCTACTGAACATGACAAGAAACGTTCACTTGTAGATCACAAATCTAACAAAAAAAGGAAGGCTACTAAAAAGACATTAAAACTTTGCGAGAGGAATGGGCCAAACATACTACCCAGATTGAAGAAAATAAACTATTTGTTGGCTTACTGCCATAACTATTGAACAGTAAGTTTGGCTAATTTTGTCAAATAATATGTGGAAAAAATGCATTTCATGGTCACAGGAATAACGAATCACAATTGTTCTTTAACTTTTGAAAGTGATGAATAATAACTAGGTTTTTTTGAATTGAATCAATTTGTATGGTAATCCATAAAGAGCATCTTAATATGCAATTACAATTGTTAATGACATTTATTACGACATTAAATAATATCGTTTAGTATGGCTTTTATTGGGTTATTTATTTATTAGTTATCATAAAATCTAATGGAAGCATTTATGTAACGACCCGTATTTTTGGCAGTCAAATATTTAATTTAATTTATTATTTTAAATATTTTATTTGGAATATTAATGGAATTTAATATTTGAATTTGTTATTTAAAACGAAGTTTAACGTTAATTTTATTTATAATTTAAAACGAGCTTGAAAATGGCGTGCAGTTCGTAATATGGAGTTTTGAACTTCAACTGAGAATACAGGATCCGATATAAGTCGGATTTCTGTGAAATGAGAAACGTTGGAACCGTATTGATGATGAGCGCCTACTGAAAAGGTGGAATCCGAGCCAGTAGTGAAGTTCACTAGTTAGCCTGAAGCATCAGTCAAAGACGACCATTGTCTATCTCTACCCTTGCATGAAAAACACTGTCTTGAGAAAACTACTTGCTTTTTTAAACTGTAGCCTATGTTTATACCTGATTCGATGCCTAGTGGTAAGTCTCCTGAAACAGAAGATTCGCCAACTTTCCTTGTGATTTCTCCTTCCTCTAGATAAATGCGCGGAGTTGGTTCTCCTCTCAAATAAACACCACCGGAGTGGAGGCGAAAGCGAGTCTTCATAGGGTGATTGTCACTGCTCTTTCGTATGAAAGAGAAAAATCCAGATTTCGTGTTATAATTTGTTAGTTATGGCCAAATCAAATTTTGAAATAGTCGTTATGAAAATCGTTATTTAAATATCGACCTTTAAAACAGCCGTTTTGCAAACGGACTCAGATTTCAACGAAACTAGTTTAATTAGAATTGTATCGTTAAATTATTGTACGGTGGTGAATTGTGTGGCAAACCGATGTCGTATGTGACCACGGCAGCCATAAACGCCCGTTAAATTTCTATAGCGCGTAATTAAATCAATAAAAGGTTATTTGGGTATAACTTGAGCAGACGATCGAATTAAGCCACAAAACCAATTCCGTTGAGTTCGTATAATCGATTAGAGTCAGGATAGGTATATATTTTGTTATTTTTAGAGACCGGAAAATTTGGTGTTCAGAATGGCAGTGTGGTGCGCGTAAAAATAGCCTACCGGGGAAACAGTCTCAGAATGCGACGAAACTGGTGTCGTTGGGTTCGTATTGAAAAGTTATTATAGGATATCAAGGTTTCAAGTTAATTTGATTTATCTGGTGATCGTGAAAAATTTAAACGCATGTTTATTTCCGGTTTTATAAAGGAAATTTTTTCATACGACCTCGTCTTTCGACGAAACTTGTCTCATTGGGATCGGAATACCTTTTTACACCAAGATTAGCTTTTAATCAGAAAACATAAATCATTTGTTGTGATTTTTGCGTGTTACTTCGCGACGAAGTTTTGATAATAATATAATATAATAATAATAATGATCTTATACATCTTTACTCCTAAGCAACTTGAGCGTTACCCTAGGATCCTTCGGAAGTAACTACCCGAACAAATCCTTCCCCGTTAAGTATGCACGTGCCTACATTGTTTTTCAGCCTATACTACATTGTGTTGTCTCCATCGTACTATTGATTGAAATCTCAACGCCAGCTAAGTCTCCAGCTATACTGTGTTATACCTACGGAAGTGCCTTGGCGGCCAAACTACTAAAAACTTGGCACCCGCGTCACTTTTGCCAATAAAAGGACTGCTCTATTCACTTATTTTTCTCGTTTCCTGCAATGGCAATGTTTTCCTCCACAAATTTCTCCGAATTCCTCAATCAATTCAAAAGCCCTCCTATACCGAAAATCTTCATCTTGATGAGATCTAAGATCTAAATGGCTATGAAGATGTTCCGAAAGTTGTACTGACCGCGGTTGACCCCCGAAGTGGTTGCCGTTATAAGGGTATAGCCAACGCTAGAGGACGCCGGAAATTTTGGAACTTGGTTCGAAAGGAGAAAAGGTCAGAGGAGGAGCTCTGAGCATGGGTGGCCGATGATAGGAGGGTGCGGTGTTCAAGGACAGCAGGAGTTCGTGGAGCAACAGAGATCTGCGCTTGAGAAGTACTTGATGAAGCATGTAAGACATCCGGTGCAAGGGATGAGCACGGAGTTGGATATGTTTTTGAAAGAGGAGGTTTGGACGTTGAGTTTAGCAGTGGAGAGGAGCGTTGCTGATGTGGCAAGTAGGGTGACAACATGGAAGTATGGTGGCATTGGTTTTAAAAAGCAAGAGAGGAGGGGAAAGGCAGTCACGAAATGGTGAAGCAGCTTTCATGTATGATGGTGGGAGAATGACTGTATTTTCGGTGGTGAATTATTGAGGACGAGATGGGTTAAAGGTGGACTAACAACAACAGTTCAGAATTGTTAAACAGTCGGCCTAATATAGACTAATTAAGCAATTTATTTAAAACTAATATTAAAAGTTAATTATTTTAATTAAAGGAGTTTGTGCAAGTACGTTCATTTCAGGAACATTCATTCCTGGAGCAATACGAAGGTTATGGGGAATCTGCATAGTCCCTTTTGTTTTAAATGTAGTGTATTATAATTCGAACCATGAATGGATGCAGATTATGGGCGGTATTGCTGAACAAGACACCACTGAAGGACGAAGCAGTTTAATGAAGGAGAGGAGTAAATAAACCGCTGATTTTTCTACAATGTAATTAGAACGGCATATCGCTGTTTTATCAAATTAATTTAGGATAAGTTAAATTTTGGTTAGCGGTTAATTAATACACCTTAAAGGTTAATTATAGAAATTAAGGAGAATTAGTAGGGAGAATTTCTGTTCAACAAAATGATTTTCTTTTTGACGGCCTAGCTATATAAAGAAATAATATTAAAATTTATTTAAGAAATTCGATAAGTTTAAATTAAAATTTATTTAAACTAAACTCGTATAACTCTTTACTAGATTGACGAGATGGAACGAAACAAAAGATAATGGATTCGTATTTTCGAGCTGAATATTACTGAACCAGGCTAGACAGTATTGGAAGCAGCAGAATCTCTCAGTAAAATTAAACGACGGTTTAATTTAACTGAAACCGTACCATTCAACGTATCAACCCAAGGTGAGTTAAACTCACTTAGTGTTTTTTCCAATTATATTTTATATAAATTGGGTATTTTTATTTTGTGTGCTTTGTTTGATAATGGTTGACTGTTTGTGTTAAAATTATCTGTTGATATGACTGATGAAATTAAAACCGTCGTTTAATTTCAGTGAAATATCAAATCGTTATTTTAACGATTGGTTCCAATAAAGGTAACTCACCTTGGTTGGTCACGTTTATAAAATAAACGTGTTTAATGGTTTGAATTGTTTGACCTGTTTGAATTGTTTGATCTATTTGAACTGTGTGAAGATAACCGTTTGTGTACAGGGAAGAACCGGTTGGAGGGATCCAACCGGATTCCTCAAATATATTATTTATTTTCATATTAACATATGAACTGTCATGTTTGAGTGATTTATTTGAGTATTAATCATCGATTGGAAAGTCCACTTGTGTTATGTTTTAACCAGTGAACAATATTGGTTGAGTAATCGGCAGTAAATGGCCTGGAAGGAAATTATTTATTTATATCGATTTACCATCAGGTAAATCGATAGAACTGAAATTATAAAATTTATGTTATAACTGGTGATAGATTTTGAAATATATATTTTGAATAAAACTTTATTCAAAAGAAATAAATATTTATGGCTATAATCAATTGTAAATTGATCTTATAAAATCAAACTGATGTTAATCAGATTTGAAAATGTGAGAATAAGGAAATTTACCAAAAGGTTAAGTTTAGATAATTGTGTTGTTGAGAAACAGTTCAATGGAATTACTTAATTAATTATATTATTAATTAATTTAAAGGGAAAAACCAAATGGAAATTTGTTAATAAGGTAATTGTGTTTAAGCGAATAAATCGACAATTTATTTACATTGATTTTTAAATTAGTATGTTCTAAATAGAAAATAGTTAATGAATATTGTTAGATTTTAAAAAGGGATTTACCGTTTATTTTAGTTAAATAAAGGAATTAACTACCTACATAGTTAATGGTTAAAATAAATTATTATTGTAATTAACTATAATTTAGAAAATTACTTTTAATGGGAAATCTTTTTTAAAAAAAGTAATCTAAGTAAATATGGAATTCAATTGAACGTCGAAAGTAGAGTGTGAACAAGTTTTGTTTAACACTTGAGTTTTATAATGAAGTTATGAAAGGAATGGTCCAGCAAATGTGTTAGAGTAAAATAAATATTAGTTAATTATTCGAATTAAGTAAAAGGAAAATGGAATTGAGTAAAGATGGGCAATTGATTGATAATTTCGAGCAAGAAATAGTTAGAGGGAATTTGAATGGATATTGGATTGAGATATTGGTTTTTAGGATTACGACTTATATTTATCTTTATGTATGAACATTGTTGGTCAAGGTCTGAGAGGTAACTAAATACCCCAACTTGAACGACAACGGAAGTATCTGAAGGTGATATTAGTTGTAATGGTAAAATAGAATAGTAATGATTTATTATTTCATTAGAGAAATAATAATGCAACCTTTCGATGAAGATTTGGACTATATATATATTTATATAATGAGGATTTAAGAAGTATGGGAAAGTAAAAAAGGGATTGTCGAAATATATAACGATATTTTCGGATTAGAAAGGAAATGGAAAAGTGAGTTTGTTTATAGAATAAATCTTATGTGAATAAGAAACGAGGAAACTATATTTTCAATATCGAATTATTTTAAGAGTTTTAAACTTCCATTTATTTTAATTAAAAGGCCAAGTAATGCCGAATATTGAACCAGTGAACTCACTGGATTGTTATGATTGAAACACTGATTATTTTGATAGTTAAATCACCGACTATCAAATCTGTCCAATATGATTGTTGGTACGGAAAGACCGAGATCGAAATTATATTCGAAAACCATTCCGACCAACAAATACGTGAAGATATCAGAAGACGGTCGAGATGGAGCATTGAAGACCGTGGATTTTCATAAGCGAAAGAACTACTAAAAACCTCTGGTTTAGCGGCCAGAGATAAACTGTGGTCCTGTCGTGGTTGGAATCTACGGGTTGCAAGGACTTCTCGCTAGTGATCCATGGGGTGATTTCTATATGAGACGCAGTAAGAGAGTACCTTCGGTTCCTGGATGACTTGTATGGACGAATGTCTGACAGAGTATTTCCAAAGGAATCACATACGTTGGTTTCTTCAAACGTACCATGGTAGTACGGAGGACGACGGTTCTCTGAACTACTAGAGTATTTTTGTGGACGTCAATTAGTGATATCTGGTGGATCTGACGATGTGGTATTCAAAGTGAATGGTGGCCAGGTGTTGTAGAGGAAATTCAAACCTCAAGCCTCGTCAACCGGGAAATGACAAAAATCGGACAGGCAACAAGGCTATGTGGGTCGCTCCCATTAGGGTGTATAATTACCTATCTAGAGAAAATCCTTTGTTTTCTTAAATCTATTTCGATGCTGTCCCTTTTCCGGAAGACGGTGGGTAGCTCCCAACCGTTGGTGATATACATTCGATACACTCAAGTGAAATGAGTGGTCGGTCATGTGAGGGCCGGGTTGCAAGTCGTTCTTGTTGAACCCAGTGTATTCGCTTCTAGAGATACACGATCGACAGGTTGTCCCATACCTTGTCATAGTTGGAATCCAATCCAATAAGCGCCCGCGGTTTTGTTTGTATACTATATATGTGGAGCGCGAGATGCAATCGTTCCACTAGACTGATATTTACTTGTAATTAGACATTATTATAATATCAGACAAGATATTGGTTTCAAAATGTTTGGGTTATCATAAGGTAAAAACCATCCGTGTTTATGTATGGATTTGGTCTTATGATTATCCTTTTCCTTCGAAAGGATTTTAACTTTAAAATCAGGTTGTGTGATACCCTAAATACTATGCGAGTTTATCTCACTCTGGTTCACCAGACTGACCCGGTGTTTTGTAAATGCTCGGGTTAGCCCGGGGTGTACAGGTTCAGGTTATCGAATGCTGTGAAGAGACGAGCTGGAAGAGTCCAGACGTATGATATTATATAACTACGATTCCGCTGTGTGTTGTATATGGGAACAGGTTATTACAACTGTCCCGTGGTATGATGTACTCTGATATTGTAAGTATTTTTAAAGCTCTCAATAAAGTTTTATTTTTGTATTATATTTTATTCCGCTGCGATGTGAGACTCTGTGTGGTGTTGATTCTTCTTCTTCTTCTATTCTAATATTTCTTTCTTTCTTATCTCACCCTCTAATTTCTTTCTAATAACGTCCAGTGTTTTCGGTGTATGGAAGGTCGGCATGCGTTACAGTAAAGGTATTTATGTCGATTTTCGAGGCCGGAAATTCGTGGGTCGTTACAGTGGTATCATAGCTATTGGTTTAGTGATAACCTTGGCTTTGTGGTACAACTCGATAGAGATGGGGTTAGTAATACCCCAGATTGAGTTTGTTATATATATGAGAGCACGTATTTGTAATTTGATATTAAAATTATTTTGAAATGATTTTTGCCAAATTATTTTATAATAAAAGTAATGATTTTCTCAAACTATTATAATATGGGAAATCAATTGGATTGGTCGATGTTGATTTGTATAATATGTTTGGATAGTGTGCTCGATCGCATGAATATAAATCTGAAATGAACAGATTTGGTTGAAACCAATCTGTAATGAATAAGTTGGATAAATAAATCCAAATGTAATGAATCCAAATGGATGAATAAGTAGTCATTAAAATTTATCTCGCGTGGATTGAATTGTGTGTAGAGTTGGTTGGGATTGAATTATATAGATGTTTTGAACATGATTGACATTTGTTTTTGGGATTAGTGAAATCCATTTGAGTTGAGAACAGGTGCGGAAGTGCCAGTTCAGCCGTAAAACCCATCCAGGAGAATTCTGGAATGAATTGAATCCAGTTTGAATAAAGCTGCATAGTAACTAAGCAAGCTCGAATATAAAATATTGTTTACCGCAAAATAACGCTCGAAAAAGGTATGCCTATGCAGTATATGAAATTTTCGGTTTTATTTGGGGTTTTGAGTTTGATTTTTGAATTTTTCCGACCCTGTTGGTCGATGTATATATATTTCTTGAACCTGCGATATTGCAGATGTCCTCCGTACAGGGGAGACTCTGCCAATTTTTTTTCAAATTATGAGGTGTTAGAAATTTTTTGAAGATTTTTGGGAAATTCTTTTATTTGGAATTAATTGGTTTTAAAACCAATTAGATTAGTTTTGGAAATAAGAATCGAGTTTTAAATTTATTATTTTTGTAAAGGGAATGGGTTTGTAACGTTCTTACTTACCTTAGCAATTTCGAGGACGAAATTATTTTAAGGGGGGAAGAATATAACGACCCGTATTTTTGGCAGTCAAATATTTAATTTAATTTATTATTTTAAATATTTTATTTGGAATATTAATGGATTTTAATATTTGAATTTGTTATTTAAAACGAAGTTTAACGTTAATTTTATTTATAATTTAAAACGAGCTTGAAAATGGCGTTCAGTTCGTAATATGGAGTTTTGAACTTCAACTGAGAATACAGGATCTGATATAAGTCGGATTTCTGTGAAACGAGAAATGTTGGAACCGTATTAATGATGATTTTCGTATGAAAGAGAAAAATCCAGATTTCGTGTTATAATTTGTTAGTTATGGCCAAATCAAATTTTGAAATAGTCGCTGTGAAAATCGTTATTTAAATATCGACCTTTAAAACAGCCGTTTTGCAAATGGACTCAGATTTCGACAAAACTAGTTTCATTAGAATCGTATCGTTAAATTATTGTATGGTGGTGAATTGTGTGGCAAACCGATGTCGTATGTGACCACGGTAGCCGTAAACGCCCGTTAAATTTCTATAGCGCGTAATTAAATTAATAAAAGGTTATTTGGGTATAACTTGAGCAGACGATCAAATTAAGCCACAAAACCAATTCCGTTGAGTTCGTATCGTCGATTAGAGTCAGGATAGGTATATAGTTTGTTATTTTTAGAGACCGGAAAATTTGGTGTTCAGAATGGCAGTGCGGTGCGCGTAAAAATAGCCTACCGGGGAAACAGTCTCAGAATGTGACGAAACTGGTGTCGTTGGGTTCGTATTGAAAAGTTATTATAGGATATCAAGGTTTCAAGTTAATTTGATTTATCTGGTGATCGTGAAAAATTTAAACGCATGTTTATTTCCGGTTTTATAAAGGAAATTTTTTCATATGACCTCGGATTTCGACGAAACGTGTCTCATTGGGATCGGAATACCTTTTTACACCAAGATTAGCTTTTTTATCAAAAAACAGAAATCATTTGTTGTGATTTTTGCGTGTTGCTTCGCGATGAAGTTTTGATAATAATATAATATAATAATAATAATGATTACCCTAGGATCCTTTGGAAGTAGCTACCCGAACAAATCCTTCCCTGTTAAGTATGCACGTGCCTACATTGTTTTTCAGCCTATACTACATTGTGTTGTCTCCATCGTACTGTTGATTGAAAACTCAACGCCAGCTAAGTCTCCAGCTATACTGTGCTATACCTACGGAAGTGCCTTGGCGGCCAAACTACTAAAAACTTGGCACCCACGTCACTTTTGCCGATAAAAGGTCTGCTCCATTCACTTATTTTTCTCGTTTCCTGTAATGGCAATGTTTTCCTCCACAAATTTCTCCGAATTCCTCAATCAATTCAAAAGCCCTCCTACACCGAAACTCTTCATCTTGATGAGATCTAAGATCTAAATGGCTATGAAGATGTTCCGAAAGCTGTAATGACCGCGGTTGACCCCGAAGTGGCTGCCGTTATAAGGGTATAACCAACGCTAGAGGATGCCGGAAATTTTGGAACTTCGTTCGAAAGGAGAAATGGTCAGAGGAGGAGCTCTAAGCATGGGTGGCCGATGATAGGAGGGTGCGGTATTCAAGGACAGCAGGAGTTCGTGGAGCAGCGAAGATCTGCGCTTGAGAAGTACTTGATGAAGCATGTAAGACATCCGGTGCAAGGGATGAGCACGAAGTTGGATATGTTTTTGAAAGAGGAGGTTTGGACGTTGAGCTTAGCAGTGGAGAGGAGCGTTGCTAATGTGGCAAGTAGGGTGACATCATGGAAGTATGGTGGCGTTGGTTTTAAAAAGCAAGAGAGGAGGGGAAAGGCAGTCACGAAATGTGAAGCAGCTTTCATGTATGATGGGGGGAGAATGACTGTATTTTCGGTGGTGAATTATTGAAGACGAGATGGGTTAAAGGCGGACTAACAACAACAGTTCAGAATTGTTAAACAGTCGGCCTAATATACACTAAGTAAGCAATTTATTTAAAACTAATATTAAAAGTTAATTATTTTAATTAAAGGAGTATGTGCAGGTACGTTCATTTCAGGAACATTCATTCCTGGAGCAATACGAAGGTTATGGGGAATCTGCACAGTCCTTTTTGTTTTAAATGTAGTGTATTATAATTCGAACCATGAATGGATGCAGATTATGGGCGGTATTGCTGAACAAGACACCACTGAAGGACGAAGTAGTTTAATGAAGGAGAGGAGTAAATCAACCGCCGATTTTTCTACAGTGTAATTAGAATGGCATATCGCTGTTTTACCATATTAATTTAGGATAAGTTAAATTTTAGTTAGCGGTTAATTAATACACCTTAAAGGTTAATTACAGAAATTAAGGAGAATTAGTAGGGAGAATTTCTGTTCAACAAAATGATTTTCTTTTTGACAGCCTAGCTATATAAAGAAATAATATTAAAATTTATTTAAGAAATTTGATAGGTTTAAATTAAAATTTATTTAAACTAAACTCGTGTAACTCTTTACTAGATTGATGAGATGGAACGAAACAAAAGATAATGGATTTGTATTTTCGAGCTGAATATTATGGAACCAGGCTAGACAGTATTGGAAGCAGCAGAATCTCTCAGTAAAATAAATGACAGTTTAATTTTACTGAAACCGTACCATTCAACGTATCAACCCAAGGTGAGTTAAACTCACTCAGTGTTTTTTCCAATTATATTTTATATAAATTGGGTATTTTTATTTTGTGTGCTTTGTTTGATAATGGTTGACTGTTTGTGTTAAAATTATCTGTTGATATGACTGATGAAATTAAAACCATTGTTTAATTTCAGTGAAATATCAAATCATTATTTTAACGATTGGTTCCAATAAAGGTAACTCACCTGGGTTGGTCACGTTTATAAAATAAACGTGTTTAATGGTTTGAATTGTTTGACCTGTTTGAATTGTTTGATCTGTTTGAACTGTTTTGAACTGTGTGAAGATAACCGTTTGTATAAAGGGAAGAACAGGTTGGAGGGATCCAACCGGATTCCTCAAATATATTATTTATTTTCATATTAACATATGAACTGTCATAGGTTTGAGTGATTTTTTTGAGTATTGATCATCGATTGGAAAGTCCACTTGTGTTATGTTTTTACCAGTGAACAATATTGGTTGAGTAATCGGCAGTAAATGGCCTGGAAGGAAATTATTTATTTATATCGATTTACCGTCAGGTAAATTGATAGAACTGAAATTATAAAATTTATGTTATAACTGGTGATAGATTTTGAAATATATATTTTGAATAAAACTTTATTCAAAAGAAATAAATATTTATGGCTATAATCAATTGTAAATTGATATTATAAAATCAAACTGATGTTAAACAGATTTGAAAATGTGAGAATAAGGAAATTTACCAAAAGGTTAAGTTTAGATAATTGTGTTGTTGAGAAACAGTTCAATGGAATTACTTAAATTAATTAATTATATTATTAATTAATTTAAAGGGAAAAACCAAATGGAAATTTGTTAATAAGGTAATCGTGTTTAAGTGAATAAATCGACAATTTATTTACATTGATTTCTAAATTAGTATGTTCTAAATAGAAAATAGTTAATGAATATTGTTAGATTTTAAAAAGGGATTTACCATTCATTTTAGTTAAATAAAGGAATTAACTACCTACGTAGTTAATGGTTGAAATAAATTATTATTGTAATTAACTATAATTTAGAAAATTGCTTTTAATGGGAAATCTTTAAAAAAAAAGTAATCTGAGTAAATATGGAATTCAATTGAACGTCGAAAGTAGAGTGTGAACAAGTTTTGTTTAACACTTGAGTTTTATAATGAAGTTATGAAAGGAATGGTCCAGCAAATGTGTTAGAGTAAAATAAATATTAGTTAATTATTCGAATTAAGTAAAAGGAAAATGGAATTGAGTAAAGATGGGCAATTGAAATGAGAATTTCGAGCAAGAAATAGTTAGAGGGAATTTGAATGGATATTGGATTGAGATATTGGTTTTTGGGATTACGACTTATATTTATCTTTAGGTATGAACGTTGTTGGTCAAGGTCTAAGAGGTAACTAAATACCCCAATTTGAACGACAACGGAAGTATCTGAAGGTGATATTAGTTGTAATGGTAAAATAGAATAGTAATGATTTATTATTTCATTAGAGAAATAATAATGCAACCTTTCGATGAAGATTTGGGCTATATATATATATTTATATAATGAGGATTTAAGAAGTAAGGGAAAGTAAAAAGGGATTGTCGAAATATATAACGATATTTTCGGATTAGAAAGGAAATGGAAAAGTGAGTTTGTTTATAGAATAAATCTTATGTGAATAAGAAACGAGGAAACTATATTTTCAATATCGAATTATTTTAAGAGTTTTAAACTTACATCTATTTTAATTAAAAGTCCAAGTAATGCCGAATATTGAACCAGTGAACTCACTGGATTGTCATGATTGAAACACTGATTATTTTGATAGTTAAATCACCGACTATCAAATCTGTCCAATACGATTGTTGGTACGGAAAGACCGGGATCGAAATTATATTCGAAAACCATTCCGACCAACAAATACGTGAAGATATCAGAAGACGGTCGAGATGAAGCATTGAAGACCGTGGATTTTCATAAGCGAAAGGACTACTAAAAACCTCTGGTTTAGCGGCCAGAGATAAACTGTGGACCTGTCGTGGTTGGAATCTACCGGTTGCAAGGACTTCTCGCTACTGATCCATGGGGTGATTGCTATATGAGATGCATTAGGAGAGTACCTTTGGTTCCTGGATGACTTGTATGGACGGATGTCTGACAGAGTATTTCCAAAGGAATCACGTACGTTGGTTTCTTCAAACGTACCATGGTAGTACGGAGGACGACGGTTCTCTGAACTACTAGTGTATTTTTGTGGACGTCAATTTGTGATATCTGGTGGATCTGATGATGTGGCATTCAAAGTGAATGGTGGCCAGGTGTTGTAGAGGAAATTCAAACCTCAAGCCTCGTCAACCGGGAAATGACAAAAATCGGGCAGGCAGCATGGCTATGTGGGTCGCTCCCATTAGGGTGTATAATTACCTATCTAGAGAAAATCCTTTGTTTTCTTAAATCTATTTCGATGCTGTCCCTTTTCGGGAAGACGGTGGGTAGCTCCCAACCGTTGGTGATATACATTCGATACACTCAAGCGAAATGAGTGGTCGGTCATGTGAGGGCCGGGTTGCAAGACGTTCTTGTTGAACCCAGTGTATTCGCCTCTAGAGATACACGATCGACAGGTGGTCCCATACCTTGTCATAGTTGGAATCCAATCTCCAGTAAGCGCCCGCGGTTTTGTTTGTATACTATATATGTGGAGCGTGAGATGCAATCGTTCCCCTAGATTGATATTTACTTGTAATTAGACATTATTATAATATTAGACAAGATATTGGTTTCAAAATGTTTTGGGTTATCATAAGGTAAAAACCGTCCGTGTTTATGTGTGGATTTGGTCTTACGATTATCCTTTTCCTTCGAAATGATTTTAACTTTAAAATCAGGTTGTGTGATACCCTAAATACTGTGCGAGTTTATCTCACTCTGGTTCACCAGACTGACCCGGTGTTTTGTAAATGCTCGGGTTAGCCCGGGGTGTACGGGTTCAGGTTATCGAATGCTGTGAAGAGACGAGCTGGAAGAGTCCAGACGTATGATATTATATAACTACTATTCCGCTGTGTGTTGTATATGGGATCAGGTTATTATAACTGTCCCGTGGTGTGATGTACTCTGATATTGTAAGTATTTTTAAAGCTCTCAATAAGGTTTTATTTCTATATTATATTTTATTCCGCTGAGATGTGAGACTCTGTGTGGTGTTGATTCTTCTTCTTCTTCTATTCTAATATTTCTTTCTTTCTTATCTCACCCTCTAATTTCTTTCTAATAACGTCCAGTGTTTTCAGTGTATGGAAGGTCGGCATGAGTTACAGTAAAGGTATTTAAGTCGATTTTCGAGGCCGGAAATTCGTGGGTCATTACAATTTATCTACGACATTTATTAAGGGGATTGTCATTTATTTGTTATGGTATGATAGCATTAAATTTCTCATTATCATACAATTATCAATTAGTTGGTTACCCTTTTTTATTAAAATCAGAATATCAGTAAAATTGGCATAGCAAAGTTAATTTACTGTGTTCTTTTAAAACATCGGCGATATATTTCAAAACCAACGACAATGATTATCTACCACTTTATTTATAATATATGAACACTCATGTTGTACGTTGTATTATATGATTTAGAAACAAACAAATGACTAAATTTAGTTTCATAATTTAGGTCAAATGAAGTTGATTAAGTGAATAGTGATATGTATTATGAAAAACCGTTACCAAGTAAAGATGTGCCAAGTAATTTATTACTACTGTAACAGTTATAAGCTTATCGGTATATACATGCATTATTATAGATTAAATTGCACACCTGCACTATGGATAACTTGTGCTATAACGTACGCTACGGTAACTCTAGAAATATCAGTCTTCAGTATATCAATAAATCGTTAACGATAACAATCAGCTATTTTAGCTTACTAGTAAAATATGAGACCGTTACTTGCAAAATTATAGTGGTAACCATTACCATAATGTCCATTTACTAAAAAGCATACTATAATTTTAACTGTACGTGATAGCATTTACATTTGAGTCACAACTTAATAAACAATACTTTCCTTCGAACACCAAATATCCCCACCACTACATGCAAATCATCAGTTATGATATGTGGCCCATTAGCTCAGTTGGTTAGAGCGTCGTGCTAATAACGCGAAGGTCGCAGGTTCGAAACCTGCATGGGCCAGTTTCTGATTTATTTATTTTTACTACTTGTTTACTTTAACACCACACTTTATTGCACAATGTTACCTTGTTGAGTAATATATTTTTTACAAAATTGTATTAAAATACTTAAACCCAGATTTTATCCAATCTGGTTTTGCACATAGATGCATTTCATATGTCATGCTTTTTTTACTTGTAACTATCAAGCGGTTATTATAACTTCTCTTTCTCTGTCTTGAAAATTAAAGGATCAACACCCTTTAATAAAGGATCATAAATTCTCCAACACGTGCATTATTCAAATAAATAATCTTTAACATACACTTCAAAAATCATATTGTTTTCTCTTCTTATATTCTCTCCCAATTTATCTATGTTATTGTACTTTCAGTTTCAATATGTGCATTTTTTAAGTAGATATGTCAAATCGAACCGCAAGCACTTCAACTCATGTTTAATAAGCAATTTGGACGGATATAGGCATGTTGCAATTTACGGTTGGACACTCTATGAATAGACTAGACAACCCACAAATAAAAAATAAAAAACAATTCAAATAAGCATAATTTTGTACACATTTGCCCAAATTCGTATCTTAAACGAAATTTAGATAGTAGTATACTATATTCATACAAATTTTACAAACCTAACAGAAAAACATGACATGTTACATGGGCCAGTTTCTATTTATTTTTTATTTTATTACTTGTTTACTTTAACACTATATTTTACTGCAAAATGTTACCTTGTTAAGTAAAACTTTTTTACAAATTTGTACTAAAATACTTAAACCCAGATTTCATATGTCATGTTTTTTTACTTGTAACTATCAAACGGTTATTATAACTTCTCTGTCTTGAAAATTAAAGGATCAACACCCTTTAATAAAGGATCATAAATTCTCCAACATGTGCATTATTTAAATAAATAATCTTTAACATACACTTCAAAAATCATATCGTTTTCTCTTCTTATATTCACTCCTAATTTGTCTATGTTATTGTACTTTCAGTTTCAATATATGCATTGTTTTAGTATATATGTCAAATCGAACCGGAAGCAATGTGTTCAACTCGTGTTTAGTAAGCAATTTGGATGGATATAAGCATGTTGTAATTTACATTTGGACACTCTTTGAATAGACTAGACAACCCACAAACAAAAAATAAAAACAATTCAAATAAGCATAGTTTTGTAAATTCACTTGCCCAAATTCGTATCTTAAACGAAAATTAGACAGTGGTATACTATATTCATACAAAATTTACAAACCTAATAGAAAAACATGACTTGTTGTTTTGGAGTAAAAATGAGATTTAAGATGGTATTACAAAAGTCTTAAGGAAAAAATAAGTAACTCATATGCATGTCTTTTAGATACAAAGCAAATATCAAACCGAAAATCAAAGGATATTCCCTTTTATAAGATAAAATCATTTAAAAATGATTACACGGCACTACTATTATTAGCAGTTAAACAGATTCGAGATGGACAAAGTAAAATTATGGATACAAAAAAGAGAAAAATATATTCTTTATATTGATATACAAATGAGGCACAGCAGACAATGCTTTTTATCAAACATAATAGTTGTAAAACATTTCTTTTTTTTGTGCGAAATTGATATGATATATACCAGTATTAACATACTACATGACAAGTGGTGAAACACCCCACCTCCGTTAGGGTCACTCTCAAAGGGAATGCCCTAATTTTGGTGGAGTTTTATAAGTATAAGTCACAGATATACAAGACAGATATAAGAACACATATTTTTGAACAGCGGAAAACAACAACTTTTATTTCATTAAAATACGTGTTACACCAACCGTACCATAATTGTCTTATAATACTCCCAAAAACATAACATCTTCATAACTGTCTTGATTACATTATTTAAAGAATCATAGAGAAAACATAAATAAACTGCAAAAGTCCCATATTGTTGTCTAAAGCCATAGTCCAAAACGAAAAGATCCAAGCAATACATTCTTTCTCTTCAAGCTGGGTATGAAGGCTGGTCAAGCTGCGGTATTCCCTCCCTGTGGACCTGGGGGGGAACGGAAGAAAAGAAGACGAAAGAAAAGTAGAGTCAGACATTAAGCCTGAGTAAGTCTAGGACTATTCAGTCTATGAATAAAGAACTGGGTATGATAAGTATAAACTAGAAACGGTAAAGCAACATAAACTAAGTTAAGTTGTCTAGGGTCGAATATACTATCGTACCCCATATTAATCTCTGTACCCATATAAACTAGTTCCCAACAGGCACCCCATAATCAGGATGAAGTGATCCATTTTATGATGATCGACTCCTACTCGCATAGTTACATGTGTCTTACGGCCCCCGTTGTTGTAGTTACCTATGCTGGTCCCACCATGGGGTGTATCAAGTCCCAAGGTGGCGGCCCGACACAATCCTAGAATGCACAGGTATGCTACTGGTGCCCAGTGCCTTATTTTTCTGCGCCGGAGTGTGTGCACGCCCGCACCCCGTTAGAACCTACACTGCTGCACCACCGCCATCGATTTGATCGCTTACAATCAGCCCAGTAATCGTGCCCCACCCTGCCTAGTTTCAGGGTATCATGATACGCCTTGTAGGGTTACTGCTGAAAAGGGTCCCCCGCTACTAGGTTTTCTATTTCTAGCCAACATGCTAAGTTGGTTAAGTATTTCGTAAACCTAACCCCCAATCAGTCTATTTAGTTTAGCATGTTCCATTTTGATTAAGTATTAATATAATTTACTTAATCCTATCAATCCTGACTCAGCCTTAATTGTCTTATTAAAGCCTCAACCTCTCACATTAGACAGGTATTGTTGTAGCTGCCTGTTGCCGGTTGGGTCCGGGCAGTCTTACGCCACAACTCAGTCTAACCTCGGGTCCTTATTGGGCTCCGTGTTTAACCACCCACATTGGATATGTATTGTTGTGACTACTGGACAGCCGTGCGGTTCCGGGCAGGTTTACATCACAACTCAATCCAACCTCGGGTTAAACACATCGTATTTTCTACATTTACATATTTTGTCTCTTTTCTTTTTATATGTAAATATTTGCGGCCCATTATTCAAATTCATCTTTATTGATTAAAATTTATTTATGCTACTTAATTGTTTTTCAAGGTTGTTGGCATGTGTGACGATCCCAAAATCCGAGGGTCGGTATTAAGGATAATCATTAGGAAATAACACATTAATCATCATAGCAGAGTACAGATAATAGCAGAAACAATAAATAGAATAATTTTACATGGATATGACAGCTGAATCACAACATGTAATAACATCAGAATAGCATAGCGTGGGATATAACTTAGTAAATAAAAAGGAAAATGATCAGTCATCATCGCCAGAGGCGGAATACATACATGCAGTGAGACATAATAAGGGTATCAGTCTACATCGCCGAAGGCGGTACATATACATACAATAAGAAATACGGAAAGTAAATCAGTCTGCATCGCCTGTGGCGGGATCATAATGTAAGTACAGTAATGGCGGAAAATGTCAAAGTTATCTCTTTGAAGTCAGCCTCGCCATGAGCCAAAAATGCACTCTATGCAGCAGTGCAGAACCAAAAACAACCTGTCACCTGTGTACTAGGCTGCCCGTGTGAAAATAAGGGCACCCGCGTTTGCAAAGCGAAACAAACAACGAGTCAGTCATGGGGACTGGTATGAGGAATCTATTTAACAGTTTAACAATAGTGATAAGCAAATCATAGGACCACGCCACTTTCGCGGAACGGGTTTACTCCAGTGATTGCTGGTGCATTTAAAAACAAAGTAAATTCTTTTAAAACAACGCAATGCTTTTTGAAAGAATGAAGCCATTATAAGACTCAGGTCCCATCACACAATGCAACGCAAGCCGGAGGATAGAGTTTTACCTTATAATAGCCAAATATGCTTGATACGTGTAAAGCAAAAATCATTCAATATTATTACTAGTGCATATATGTTTCAAAAACGAATAGCATCATAAATATCAATCATAGACGGCATAGCTACCATATACTATGTCGCCATACTAGTTCTACAATCAAGTCCGTTATTTCATATTGGAAATTGGATTTCCGTCATGAGTCGAGGCAAGGGGCAAGCCCCTCTCCGCTTCGAGACACTCTAGCAAATGCCTCGGGACTACGCACTCTGGGTAACCCATGGATGCTTCAGGGCCGGTCCTCACTTACGTTAGAGGATTAATTATGCCTGAACACACGTTTCCCGGTCCTTACAGACCTATAATCGAGGCGCCTCGCATTCCAACAACCACAAAGGTGAAAAGTAGATATATATGTCAGGGCTGGTAAGTCACTGACACCACCATAGCTAGAAAGAAACGTCGTGCTCTCCCTGCAGTCCGTATCCCGTTTTTAACTCATACCGGGGTGTGAGGCTCGTGAATCTACGAAATACACAAAGCCAGGTCACGCAGACCGTGCTTTGATCATCATCCATAAGATTTTGCTTTGCAACAGAAGCCTTGATCACAACATCTTGGCATGCCACATAGGCAGTCCACTCCATACGATTGATTTCCATCGATATATAACCTCTGAGCTCGTATGTCTCAGAGAAGGGCGTTAAGCAAAAGAATAAATTCTCCGCCGCCAAACAGATATATATTTAACAGAGATCAATCAGTATAGAACAAAATCCAATGTCAGACACACAATCCATTTACAAGTCCGTCCTGGGTCTGAACGAAACCGGAGGCGTCAATTCCTCGTATATCCGTCCAATCAACACATACGTTCAGACGGCTACTACTTCCGTCCCCTTCCGGTAGCTACTCCGGTTAGGAACCTCAGTAGCGCCCATCCAACCGATACGAAGATCGTCGGTCTTGAATCATCTTTGCATTTCCCAATTCGAATCACTCGGTAAATTATTTGAAATGAGGGTTAGCTCGGCCTTTTCAAATAATTCACGTCATTATAATTTAAATCGATTCATTTTATGGTTATATTATTCGACATCCATCTTTCGGTTCTTTAGTGTTATTTTCATGTCATACACATACAACCATCAAACATCAAACATCAAACAATTCAAGCCCATTTGGTTTATTTTCAACCAATGTTGCTTAGAATATTTTATAACGATTTTCGCCATTTTTATTTATTTAAAAATGGCCACATTTAATTAAACGGCGTTTCAGGTCGTGTCGTGGCACTGGCGCTGTTTTTCCCTTAATTTGTTTTACACATATCGGGAAATCTAACCGTTGGATTTCTACAAAGTCTATATCAGTGGGAAGATATCCCCAAAGCGAACCCAACGGTTCCAGTTTCGTGAAAATCCGACGGTCGGATCTCCCACACTAGTCGTTTGAAGTTACGGTTTCAAAATTCGAACTGCAGCGTCGTTATTCGATTTAATTTAATTATATTTATATTTATATATAAATATAAACGATTCTGGCACTGTTTTCCTTCAGATTTGAATTAAACATTCCGGACAATCCAACCGTTGGATTTTTACAAGGTTGGTGCCGTTGGAAAGATATTTCCAAGGCGACCCAGCGGTTGCGGTTTCAGGAAAATCCGATAGTCGGATTTCTTGTACTAATCGTTTCAAATTACGATTCCGAAACACGAACTGCACGGCCTCTATTCCTTTTAGTTATATTTATATTTATATATATAAATATAGTTCATTCTATAATTTCAACTATAGTTCATTTTATAATTTCAACTTCGTTTTCACTTCAAATATTTCACTAACGCCTTAATATTTCAAAAAAATTCGCCATAACCTCCTTTGTACGGGGAGGGGTTTGGAAATTTATTGGGCCGTATTAGGTACCCAATAAATCCTAAAAAGCATTCACATATTTATAGTGATATATTCTGGTGTTTACGGGGGAGCATGTACTGATAATCACTCCAGAGAATAAATTCCCGTCACCCCGTTTCCGTGTGGAAATAAATAGTCCATGTGCCGTATCTACTAACTAGAGCGACGTGATTATTGTCAACTCCAGACCCGTGTGGGGTTTTTATTAATCTGGCAATTTATCGTTATAATTTATATAGTCCATATCAGTCATCAGTTCAACCTGTAGTACATAGTCATCGCCATACAAGCCTCTTGCTTATATGGTAAATCTTCCACCTCGTCACACAAGCTCCAATTGCTTATGTGGAATATGATGAAGTATGCCTATCATCAAGAAGTATGCCATGTAGTGTAGTTCAAAATTAATTTTTACTATCCTATGGCGTTATTTATTATTTCACACAGAAAAACCAGCACTCCGCATCCAATGGCATTCACAGGAGTTGATATATAAATAAAATTGCGCATCTAACTCATCAAGGTTTACCTATTTGTCGGGCACGCAAATAATTTCTTTACTCTACAGCTAATCCATTTTTCCTGTTCAACACATGTATATATATGCAGAACAAAGCTAATAATAATATTTCTAGCAAACTATTATTTATTTCAACACGTGTGTATTTTTAACTAAGCGTATACATGATAAAAGGAATATTTTTATCATCAAAAATATTTATTCGACACATGTGTATTTTTAACTAAGCGTATACATGATAAAAGGAATATTTTTATCATCAAAAATATTTATTCGACACATGTGTATTTTTAACACTTCATATTCATGATAAAAGTATAGTTTTCGTTGTCGATTCATTTTATTTTAAAAGATGATAACATTCAACACATGAACTTCAACTCAACGAATGAATTGCAATTCAACACATGAATATTCTATATAGTTTGTATATATATAAAAATGTGATTTTTATTACTAAAGCCATTTGTTTAAATTCAAATAATATTCAACACATGAATTTCAACTCAACGAATGAATTGCAACTCAACACATGAATATTCAATATAGTTTGTATATATATAAAAATGTGATTTTTATCGCTAAAGCCATTTGTTTAAATTCAAATAATATTCAACACATGAATTTCAACTCAACGAATGAATTGCAACTCAACACATGAATATTCGATATAGTTTGTATATATATAAAAATGTGATTTTTATCGCTAAAGTCATTTGTTTAAATTCAAATAATATTCAACACATGAATTTCAACTCAACGAATGAATTGCAACTCAACACATGAATATTCTATATAGTTTGTATATATATAAAAATGTGATTTTTATCGCTAAAGCCATTTGTTTAAATTCAAATAATATTCAACACATGAATTTCAACTCAACGAATGAATTGCAACTCAACACATGAATATTCGATATAGTTTGTATATATATATATATAAATGTGATTTTTATCGCTAAAGTCATTTGTTTAAATTCAAATAATATTCAACACATGAATTTCAACTCAACGAATGAATTGCAACTCAACACATGAATATTCGATATAGTTTGTATATATATAAAAATGTGATTTTTATCGCTAAAGTCATTTGTTTAAATTCAAATAATATTCAACACATGAATTTCAACTCAACGAATGAATTGCAACTCAACACATGAATATTCTATATAGTTTGTATATATATAAAAATGTGATTTTTATCGCTAAAGTCATTTGTTTAAATTCAAATAATATTCAACACATGAATTTCAACTCAACGAATGAATTGCAACTCAACACATGAATATTCTATATTGCATATGTAATTTATTTCAACGAATGAAAATTATTCTAATACATAGATATTTCAGAAAATTTCGGCAGCATAACGGCAGGGTAGTTAAAACCGGGACCGTCCCTAGTACGGCTCCTCGCTCTACCTTAAAACCTCGCAGTTTTTGACAATGGGGATCATGCATCTAGTTCGCACGCAGGCGGCATGTTTTATTTTCAATTCCAAAATCCTATTCTATTTTGTTTCAACCACAAGAGGGTATTTTTCAACCACAAAGGTATTTTTCAACCATAATATCAACCACAAACAATTATTTCCAACCATTCGTCATACCATATAATATCATGTAACACCCCGAAAATTCTATAACTGTGAAATTAACAAATTAATGTATAATTAATCTGAAATCAAAGAACTAAGAGAAACGGGATACGCCATTGCGTTCGTCTCGGAAAAATACGCGAAATAGAGTCCGAGTTTTCGAAAAACGGAGTCCGTATGAAGAAGATATGGCCTTCGGAAGTTTTGAATTAAATAATTAAATATTCCGAAGTGGGGCCCAATGGGCCAGGGTGGAAGAACACCCGCCTGAGCCACCCAGGTCGACTGGGCTGTCGACCTGGGCTACCCATGTCGACAGGGCTGTCGACAGCCCTGTCGACAGGGGTGTCGACCTGGTCGAGCCCAGTCAACCTGGCTGGCCAGGTCGGTGTATGGTCGAATTTCTGTGGTCTGCTTTGTCATTAGGGCTAGGTGGCGGATTTTTATTGGTCTCTCTTCCTAATGAATGGCTATGATCAATCCTAGCAACATCAAGGGTCCTAATCAATTCCTAACCTCTATATAAACAACCCTAGACTAAACCCTAATCTATTCATTCAAATTTAGAACATAGACGCCATGTTGCTGAGGAACGACTAAGAGTAGCCGCCAACTAGAGAGAGAATTAGGAAGAAAGTTCTAAAGCCTAAAGCAATTCAAGTAACCTAAAGCCAATCAATTCGACAAAGGAATCATATCTCTTAATTAGAGAATTCGCCGCAACCATTGTAAGTAGAGTATTACTTTGGTATGAATAAACAATTGTGTTGATGTGTATGCTTGAATTGTGGCAATGAAAGTAATTCATATTTGTGCGTTCTTATCAATTTATATACGTTTGGATATTCTCGAATTATGTTATTCGATTATAAAGAACTACATGCGGTAGTTCTATGCAAGTATACGTTTGGAATATTGCGCAAATTATATAATCTATGTTGAGGCTACATGTATGTAGTTGATTGAAATCCATGCAAGTTTGGGGCTTTGTTATTATGTCACTATGATGTATATTTTTGTGCATAAATCATTTTGCAAGTAATTGAAACAAGTTTGGTTCTTATAGTTCATAAGAAACTATGTTGGAATTTTGACACCATAATCCATGTATTAGGTCATGCTTTTGCAAAACTTATGAATATGGCTAGGCTATGAATGATTTTTTGGCATAATTGAAATCCATGATTAAGTCTACCTTGTTTACAAGAATTATATGATGACATATGTGAGACATGGCTAGGTTAGACTCAAAAATCCCTTTTTGCAAGTTTAAAGCAAACACCATGATCAGGAATATTTATGCATAAGTATATTTATACTATCGTTATGTGATTAGACTTAAACCATAATTAAGTTGATCTATGCTTCTGTGTTAGTAACAAAGTATCCCCTTTGTAAACATGAAACCTTATGAACATGACTTGTTTACGTTTATGCCATGAACAAATTTAACTTTACTTATGCCATGCTTATGTTTGACATTATGCCATGTTTATGCTAAAAGTATTTATGCCATGCTTATGTTTGACATTATGCTATGCTTATGCTAGAAATATTTATGATATGCTTATGTCTGACATTATGCCTAAATAAGAATATAGGTTCATGTTGTAGTTAAACCTATGCAAGTTCACATGCTTTGATTCATGTCACCTATGTTACCACTATGCAAGTACACCAATTTCTATTTTGTATTTCCAACGTCGTATTGCAAGTTCATGCGCTCACCTTCCCCTTTTTGTGTATGTAATCACGCCATAAGCCTCCCCTTTTCGCATGGCTAAATTGGGCTTTAAAAGGCTAAGCCCAATATATATATAAACGGACGTGTAAAACGGGGGAAAATAACGTTGGGTTAAAATTAATTAATGAATGAAAATATAAAATAGAAGGGCCCAAGTTCAAGTATGGGTTGGGCCCATGATTGGTGTAACCTTTACACCACTAACTTAATAATGGGCCGCAAATATTTACATATAAGAAATAAAGAGGAATGACAAAATATGTAAATGTAGAACATACGATGTGTTTAACCCGAGGTTGGATTGAGTTGTGATGTAAACCTGCCCGGAACCGCCCGGCTGTCCAGTAGTCACAACAATACCTATCCAATGTGGGAGGTTAAACATGGAGCCCAATAAGGACCCGAGGTTAGACTGAGTTGTGGCGTAAGACTGCCCGGAACCAACCGGCAACAGGCAGCCACAACAATACCTGTCTAATGTGAGAGGTCAGGGCCTTAATAAGACAATTAAGGCTGAGTCAGGATTGATAGGATTAAGTGAACTAAAGACTTAATCAAAATGGAACATGCTAAACTAAACGGACTGGTGGGGTTAGGTTAGAAAAACACTTAACCAACTTAGCATGTTGGCTAGAGATAGAAAACCTAGTAACGGGGGACCCTTTTCAGCAGTAACCCTAAAAGGTGTATCAGGATACCCTGAAACTAGGCAGGGTGGGGCACGATTACTGGGCTGATTGTAAGAGGTCAAAGCGACGGCGGTGGTGTAGCAGTGTAGGTTCTAACGGAGTGCGGGCGTGCACACACTCCGGCGTATAAAAATAAGGCACTGGACACCAGTAGCATACCTGTGCACTCTAAGGTTGTGTCGGGTTGCCACTATGGGACTTGATACACCCCATGGTGGGACCAACATAGGTAACTACAGACATCGGGGGCCGTAAGACACATGTAACTATGCGAGTAGGAGCCGATCATCATAGAATGGATCACATCACCCTGATTATGGGGTGCAAATTGGAAACTAGTTCATATGGGTTCAGAGATTAACATGGGGTACGATAGTATATTCGACCCTAGGCAACTTAACCAAGTTTATTGTGCTTGCCCACTTCTTGTTTATACTTATCATACCCAGTTCTTTATTCATAGACAAAATAGTACTAGACTTACTCAGGCTTTATGTCTGACTCTATTTTTCTTTCGTCTTCTTTCTTCCGTTTCCCTCCCCAGGTCCTCAGGGAGGGAACACAACAGCTTGATCAGCCTTGGCATCCAACTTGAAGTAGAGAAATGTATTGCTTGGACTTTCCTGTTTTGAACTATGGCTTTGGACAATCCACTCTGGGGCTTTTGCAGTTTATCTATGTTTTATGCTTCTTTAATAATGTACTCAAGACAGATTATGAAAGTGTTATGTTATGTTTTTGGAAAGGATGTTGTTGTAACACGTATTTGACTTTATGAAATAAAAATTTGTTGTTCCTCCGCTGTTTACAAATATGTGTTCTTATATCTGTCTTGTATATTTGTGACTTGTACTTATAAACCTCCACCAAAATTAGGGCATTCCCTTTGAGAGTGACCCTAACGGAGGTGGGGTGTTTCACTTGGTATCAAAGCATAGGTTTACCAGATAAGATAAAAAAAAAGTTTTGAAAAATTATTTTCAAAAAGAAAATTTAAAGAAGCATTTTTAAAAGAAAAAATATTATTTTATTTTAAAAAGGCAAAGTCCACTCCCCAAAGCCATAGGAACTATCTTTTATCCTTCGTTTTGAATCTATCCTTTTTGTTTCAGCATGTCCCAAGAACTTAACTTGCCGGAAGGGGTGCCAATACCTGGTTGGTTTAGACGGTTCTTAGAAGCAAGGGCCACTCAGCCAGGTCCTACCATTCCTCCTCCCCCAGCGGAAGGAAATCATCCAGCTGCAGCAGCACCTTTTCCTCCACCTCCTCCTCGGGGAAACACTTTCGCTAAGATATGTAAAGATTTTAAAGCTATGAGAGGAAGGGATTTCCATGGAACTGAGTCCTTCGTAGCAGCTAGGAATTGGCTGAAAGAAACGGAGGACCTATTCATCATCTTTGAGGTAGAGGATAGACAAAAAGTACAACTGGCGGTGTGGCTATTGAAGGGCGAGGCTTCCTACTGGTGGGAAGTCACTAATGCTGAAAGACCAGTGGAGACATGGGAGGACTTTAGGGCAAGGTTTGAGACTAAATTTCTCTCAGATGCAGAAAGAAGTTTGCAGTTGGAAAAATTCTTATTTCTTAAGCAAGGGGACAAGACAGTCAGAGAGTATGTGAATCAGTTCGATGAGCTGGCTAGGTTTGGACTTGACCTAGTCGACACCCCGCACAAGAAGGCTCTCCGTTTCGTCAAAGGGTTGAATGAGCCATTACACAGTTTGGCCATGACCCATATACCCATGGGAGCCACGTATGAAAGATTGGTGCAAATGGCATTGCTGAATGAAGAGGATAAGGGCAAGAAGAAAGAGGGTTTGCAGCCCAAGAAGACAGACTTTAAGAAAAGCGGGAAAGGCAACAAGGAGAAGAGGAAGTGCAATTTCTGTGGCAAAGTGGGGCACTTAGTAAAGGACTGCCGGAAAAAGAAGGCCAAGGAAAATGGTGGGTGCTTTTCTTGCGGTGAGACAGGCCATAGGGCTAAGGACTGCCCAAAGAAACGAGGACAGGGGCAGAGGACTGGATCCACCCCAGGGGCACAGGTTCATGTGCTAGAAGCGCCACCTCTGCAACAGCGAGGTATAAATACTTCTGTAGAAAGTGTAGTTTATCTTTATGATCACCCCGTTCGCACTTTATTTGATTCTGGCGCATCACACTCCTTTATCTCGTCTGCTTTAGTAGAATCTCTGCACCTAAAAACTAGTATGGTAGAGGACCCCTTAATTGTTTCAAACCCAATTGGGGGCCCAGCTCATTTGTCTATGATCTGTGTGGGATTGAAAATTTCTATTCTAAGCGTAGAATTTCAATGTAGTGCCTTTGTTTTGGGCTTTTCGGGTTATGGTTTGATTTTGGGCATGGATTGGCTATCCAGTAATGGGGCCATCCTTGATTGTGAGAAAAGGGTTGCTAGGCTCCTAACCCGACTCGGTAATACTTTGGAAATTTCTTGTAATCCCTCGTATGCGGTTATGCTTAGTTATCTTGAATCGCTAGATGCCTCTGTTGAAAATTTGCAATCAGTTAGAGTGGTCCGGGAATATCCGGATGTCTTCGAAGAGGTGAAGGGCTTGCCTCCGAAGCGGGAAATAGACTTCCGCATATATCTTGTAGATAATGCAAAGCCCGTTGCGTTGCCCGTTAGACACATGGCTCCACGAGAAAGGAAAGAGCTCAGTAAACAGATTAAAGAGCTTCTAGAAAAGGGGTTCATTAGGAGGAGCATTTCAGAATGGGGCGCTCCAGTGGTGTTCGCTACAAAGGCGGATGGTTCACTCCGTCTAAGTGTTGACTATAGGGAGCTCAACAAGCTAACGAAAAAGAATAGGCACCCTCTCCCTAGAATTGACGATTTATTTGACCAGCTTGTAGGGGCGTCTGTTTTCTCCCAACTCGATTTAGCAACCGGTTTTCATCAGCTAAGGGTGGCTGAAGATAGCATCGATAAAACGGCGTTCAGAACCCCAGACGGCTTCTTTGAATGGCATGTCATGCCTTTCGGCTTGACAAATGCACCTGCTTACTTCGTGGACCTAATGAGTAGGGTATTTAGAGATTTCCTCAACAAATTCGTAGTGGTCTTCGTGGATGATATCCTTATCTTCTCAAAGAGTGAAGAGGAACATGCTCAACACCTAAGGGCAATCATGGAAACTTTGCGAGTCCATCAACTAAAAGCCAAGTTCTCCAAATGCCACTTTTGGAGAGAAGAGGTGAGGTTCCTTGGGCACATAGTATCCAAACAAGGGTTAGCAGTGGACCCTGCTAAAGTAGTGGCGGTACAGGACTGGAAGACACCAAGGAATGCGACTGAGGTCCGAAGCTTCCTAGGACTAGCAGGTTTCTATCGAAAATTTATAAGGGATTTTGCGAAAATCTCAGCTCCGCTCACGAAATTGACTAAGAAGAATCTAGTGTTTAATTGGGACTTGGATTGCGAGTTTGCTTTCCAACGACTGAAAAGGGCTCTCACAACAGCCCCAGTTTTGACGCTGCCAGATGGGAGCAAGATGTTCACTGTTTATACGGATGCATGTGGGACAGGGCTAGGCGCCGTCTTAATGCAAGAAGGAAGGGTGGTAGCTTATGGCGAGAGGCAATTGAAGGTGCACGAAAAGAACTACCCAACCCACAATCTAGAGTTAGCCGCCATCGTCTTTGCACTCAAGTCTTGGCGACACTATCTCCTAGGTGAGAAGTTCGAACTTTACACTGACCATAAATCGTTGAAATATCTTTTCTCGCAGAAAGATCTTAACTTGAGGCAACAAAGGTGGATGGAGTTTCTTGCCTCGTACGATTTCGAAATCTCCTATACTCCGGGCAAAGGCAACGTAGTGGCAGATGCGTTGAGCCGAAAGAAATTGACCCTAAGCCCGTTGTTTGTTGAAAGACAAAGCCTAGAGTTTATAGCCAGTTTCGACTTTAGGCCTTCCTCCGATTTCGTACCGGGCTTGCTTGCATCTCTCGAAGTGCGCCCAACTTTGGTGGATTCGGTAGGGGCAGCACAACGCGAAGACCCTCAGCTTGTGGAAATAATTGATAGGCTAATTAGGGGTGAGACTTCAAGTCACCTCAACCGATACTCCATCGATGATAGGGGTTTGCTAAGGCGAGACGGAAGACTATGCGTCCCACAGATAAAAGATTTAGTAAAGAAGGTTCTCGAGGAAGCACATCACTCCAAGATGACGATACACCCAGGCGGAGATAAAATGTACAAAGACATAAAGAGGACTTTCTTCTGGAACGGCATGAAAAAGGACGTGGCAGAATTCGTTTCTAAGTGCATGGTGTGCCAACAGGTTAAGGCGGAACAGAAAAAGCCTGGCGGACTGCTACATCCTCTGGAGGTCCCGCAATGGAAGTGGGATAGCATGTCAATGGACTTCATCGATGGGCTGCCTAGGTCTAGGAGAGGCAACACTAGCATTTGGGTAATAGTGGATAGGCTTACTAAAAGCGCCCACTTTTTACCTGTCAAAAGTAAGAGAACTGCCTCATCCCTAGCATCACTTTACCTCAAGGAAATCATCCGACTCCATGGAATACCGTCTAGCATTGTTAGTGACCGAGACCCCATCTTCACCAGCGAGTTTTGGCGAAGTCTGCAAGAAGCAGTAGGAACGCAGTTATGCTTGAGCACAGCCTATCATCCCCAAACCGACGGCCAAACAGAGAGAGTGAATAGAGTTTTGGAAGACCTCTTAAGACTATGCGTCCTTGACTTCGGAGGGACATGGGAAGACCACCTTCCTTTGGTGGAATTTGCCTACAACAACAGTTATCAAGCAACCATCGGAATGGCGCCCTTCGAAGCTTTATATGGAAGACCGTGCCGATCGCCCACTTGTTGGTGGGAGTCCACGGATAAGCTCATACTTGGACCAGATATGATCCGAGAGACCTCAGGGAAAGTAGACTTAATACGAAGAAGGATGAAGACGGCCCAAGACAGACAAAAGTCCTACGCCGACAAGAGGAGGACCGACCTTGAATTCGAAGTAGGAGACAGAGTTTTTCTCAAGGTATCACCGCTAAGAAACGTTGTTTGTTTTGGAACCACAGGAAAACTAGCACCAAGGTTCGTAGGGCCATTCCCTATTATCGAGAAGATCGGGAAAATGGCTTATAGATTAGAGCTACCCAAGAAGTTGGCTGGAGTCCACAACGTCTTTCACGTTTCTCATCTCCGAAAATGTCTTCATGAGTCTGCTGAAGTGGTAGAGCCAAATATACTCGAAGAGGCCGAAGTGGAACGCGAAGCAACCATAAGAAAAGTTCCAACCCGCATCTTAGGGACGGAAGTGAAGAAGCTACGCAACCGTGAAGTCAAGCTCGTCAAAGTCCAGTGGAGCGACGCCGAGGGAGACGCGACTTGGGAAACTGAAGCTAAAATCCGTACTGCCTACCCTTTTCTGTTCGAGGGTACATCCTTGATCTTTCATTTTCCTTAAGTTGCGCTTTTATATATCTTTTTAGGTATATTTCCTCGACCTTATCCTTTAGGTAGAAACTCTTTGGATGGAAACATGTAATTGAAACATGTTATGTATGAATGGTTGCAAGTGGTTGCAAGTGATTGCTAGTGGTTGCTCGTGGTTGCATATACACACACAATCTAGGGTTTAGATCGGCTCAGTCACTTCATATGGCATATGCATATATGTTTGCTTTCGTATGTGATTGAACTTTAATGTGTTGACATGTGGATGTTGCATTTGTATTGAATGATTGTGCACTCATGTAGAATCATGAATAGGAAAATTTGCATACATAATGGATTCATGGCACTTACATAATTCGCATTAAGGAGGTCAACTAAATCAGTAGACCGCCTGATTTTGCATTAGATAAGTACATGTACACACACACTTCGCATATGATCATGAAGCATTAGAAGTCTTTTAAGGACAATGGATGCTCGTGTTTGATGGATGAGTAGATGGATGATTGGATGTTAGGATTTACATTCCTCCTAGCTTGAAGATTTCGGGGACGAAATCCTTTTAAGTGGGGGAGAATGTAACACCCCGAAAATTCTATAACTGTGAAATTAACAAATTAATGTATAATTAATCTGAAATCAAAGAACTAAGGGAAACGGGATACGCCATTGCGTTCGTCTCGGAAAAATACGCGAAATAGAGTCCGAGTTTTCGAAAAACGGAGTCCGTATGAAGAAGATATGGCCTTCGGAAGTTTTGAATTAAATAATTAAATATTCCGAAGTGGGGCCCAATGGGCCAGGGTGGAAGAACACCCGCCTGGGCCACCCAGGTCGACTGGGCTGTCGACCTGGGCTACCCATGTCGACAGGGCTGTCGACAGCCCTGTCGACAGGGGTGTCGACCTGGTCGAGCCCAGTCAACCTGGCTGGCCAGGTCGGTGTGTGGTCGAATTTCTGTGGTCTGCTTTGTCATTAGGGCTAGGTGGCGGATTTTTATTGGTCTCTCTTCCTAATGAATGGCTATGATCAATCCTAGCAACATCAAGGGTCCTAATCAATTCCTAACCTCTATATAAACAACCCTAGACTAAACCCTAATCTATTCATTCAAATTTAGAACATAGACGCCATGTTGCTGAGGAACGACTAAGAGTAGCCGCCAACTAGAGAGAGAATTAGGAAGAAAGTTCTAAAGCCTAAAGCAATTCAAGTAACCTAAAGCCAATCAATTCGACAAAGGAATCATATCTCTTAATTAGAGAATTCGCCGCAACCATTGTAAGTAGAGTATTACTTTGGTATGAATAAACAATTGTGTTGATGTGTATGCTTGAATTGTGGCAATGAAAGTAATTCATATTTGTGCGTTCTTATCAATTTATATACGTTTGGATATTCTCGAATTATGTTATTCGATTATAAAGAACTACATGCGGTAGTTCTATGCAAGTATACGTTTGGAATATTGCGCAAATTATATAATCTATGTTGAGGCTACATGTATGTAGTTGATTGAAATCCATGCAAGTTTGGGGCTTTGTTATTATGTCACTATGATGTATATTTTTGTGCATAAATCATTTTGCAAGTAATTGAAACAAGTTTGGTTCTTATAGTTCATAAGAAACTATGTTGGAATTTTGACACCATAATCCATGTATTAGGTCATGCTTTTGCAAAACTTATGAATATGGCTAGGCTATGAATGATTTTTTGGCATAATTGAAATCCATGATTAAGTCTACCTTGTTTACAAGAATTATATGATGACATATGTGAGACATGGCTAGGTTAGACTCAAAAATCCCTTTTTGCAAGTTTAAAGCAAACACCATGATTAGGAATATTTATGCATAAGTATATTTATACTATCGTTATGTGATTAGACTTAAACCATAATTAAGTTGATCTATGCTTCTGTGTTAGTAACAAAGTATCCCCTTTGTAAACATGAAACCTTATGAACATGACTTGTTTAAGTTTATGCCATGAACAAATTTAACTTTACTTATGCCATGCTTATGTTTGACATTATGCCATGTTTATGCTAAAAGTATTTATGCCATGCTTATGTTTGACATTATGCTATGCTTATGCTAGAAATATTTATGACATGCTTATGTCTGACATTATGCCTAAATAAGAATATAGGTTCATGTTGTAGTTAAACCTATGCAAGTTCACATGCTTTGATTCATGTCACCTATGTTACCACTATGCAAGTACACCAATTTCTATTTTGTATTTCCAACGTCGTATTGCAAGTTCATGCGCTCACCTTCCCCTTTTTGTGTATGTAATCACGCCATAAGCCTCCCCTTTTCGCATGGCTAAATTGGGCTTTAAAAGGCTAAGCCCAATATATATATAAACGGACGTGTAAAACGGGGGAAAATAACGTTGGGTTAAAATTAATTAATGAATGAAAATATAAAATAGAAGGGCCCAAGTTCAAGTATGGGTTGGGCCCATGATTGGTGTAACCTTTACACCACTAACTTAATAATGGGCCGCAAATATTTACATATAAGAAACAAAGAGGAATGACAAAATATGTAAATGTAGAACATACGATGTGTTTAACCCGAGGTTGGATTGAGTTGTGATGTAAACCTGCCCGGAACCGCCCGGCTGTCCAGTAGTCACAACAATACCTATCCAATGTGGGAGGTTAAACATGGAGCCCAATAAGGACCCGAGGTTAGACTGAGTTGTGGCGTAAGACTGCCCGGAACCAACCGGCAACAGGCAGCCACAACAATACCTGTCTAATGTGAGAGGTCAGGGCCTTAATAAGACAATTAAGGCTGAGTCAGGATTGATAGGATTAAGTGAACTAAAGACTTAATCAAAATGGAACATGCTAAACTAAACGGACTGGTGGGGTTAGGTTAGAAAAACACTTAACCAACTTAGCATGTTGGCTAGAGATAGAAAACCTAGTAACGGGGGACCCTTTTCAGCAGTAACCCTAAAAGGTGTATCAGGATACCCTGAAACTAGGCAGGGTGGGGCACGATTACTGGGCTGATTGTAAGAGGTCAAAGCGACGGCGGTGGTGTAGCAGTGTAGGTTCTAACGGAGTGCGGGCGTGCACACACTCCGGCGCAGAAAAATAAGGCACTGGACACCAGTAGCATACCTGTGCACTCTAAGGTTGTGTCGGGTTGCCACTATGGGACTTGATACACCCCATGGTGGGACCAGCATAGGTAACTACAGACATCGGGGGCCGTAAGACACATGTAACTATGCGAGTAGGAGCCGATCATCATAGAATGGTTCACATCACCCTGATTATGGGGTGCAAATTGGAAACTAGTTCATATGGGTTCAGAGATTAACATGGGGTACGATAATATATTCGACCCTAGGCAACTTAACCAAGTTTATTGTGCTTGCCCACTTCTTGTTTATACTTATCATACCCAGTTCTTTATTCATAGACAAAATAGTACTAGACTTACTCAGGCTTTATGTCTGACTCTATTTTTCTTTCGTCTTCTTTCTTCCGTTTCCCCCCCAGGTCCTCAGGGAGGGAACACAGCAGCTTGATCAGCCTTGGCATCCAGCTTGAAGTAGAGAAATGTATTGCTTGGACTTTCCTGTTTTGAACTATGGCTTTGGACAATCCACTCTGGGGCTTTTGCAGTTTATCTATGTTTTATGCTTCTTTAATAATGTACTCAAGACAGATTATGAAAGTGTTATGTTATGTTTTTGGAAAGGATGTTGTTGTAACACGTATTTGACTTTATGAAATAAAAATTTGTTGTTCCTCCGCTGTTTACAAATATGTGTTCTTATATCTGTCTTGTATATCTGTGACTTGTACTTATAAACCTCCACCAAAATTAGGGCATTCCCTTTGAGAGTGACCCTAACGGAGGTGGGGTGTTTCATATCACGTCAATCACAAGCAATAAATATCGTCCACGGTCTGTGGACGAGGGGAGTATATATATATATATATATATATATATATATATATATATATATATATATATATAATATAATAATTCACTTGTATTTCGTCACAGTTCAAAGCATATATGTTTCAAACAACGCTTGTATAATTTATACATCGCTAATATAACTTATACAACACATGTACATGAGGTATACAATGCGTATATAATTTACACTTTGCTTATATAATTTATACAACACGATTTCATTCACACAAATAGTTTAGATTCCTCACATTGGTGATTGCAGTGCTACAAATCGTAGGAAGGTCAGAAAAATCCGCGGCTTCTTCTAGATTGTAGAGAGCCTCCTTGCGGTCACGGTGTCTCCTGTTTCATCAAATTTCGTTAAAAAATGAAAAAGATATTATTTTTCAAAGTTTTGCAACACTTAAAAGTGTTATTTTCATTTCAGAATTTTCATCAGAAAAGTTTTTAAAACCTTCGAAACTAGGTCACGATTTTTCAGCCAATCCGTACCTCGATGCTTCAATCAGACCCTGCTGCGTCAAAGAGCTACGAACCACCTCCAGATCGGCGGTGGTGGCGAAGGGTTCGGTGGCCTGTGCGCGTCGCGGCGGCGCTCTGAAGGTCGTGACTTCCTCGTCGAATTCCGACGCCGATGGTCGATGTCAGGGGTCGTGGGTTGGTCGGATGTGGAGAGGATGCGAAGGCGGTCGGAAGTCTCAACTGGCGTCGGCGGTGAAATTGCCTGAGGCGGTGGCTAAATGGACGAGAAGATTGGAGCACTGTGCGTCGTCCAGATCGTCTCTGGCGGCTAGGGTTTCGGATTTTATTATTATTTTTTAATGAAAAATTCCTATTGGTCCATGCTTTATAGGAAATTTTAAATAGTGTTTTTGCAAACGGACTCCTTTTTAAACCTAACGACTATCGCCCCTAGCTAAATACCCCCATTCCGGACACAATGGGATATGTTTCGTTGGCCATTTCGACTGTTACAGTCAGTTATTTTTCAAATTAAAATATAAAACATTCGATATTTAATTTAAACGTACATTTCAATTTGCCAGGGCCACAAACTGAATCGAAAAATTCCAGAAAAATAAATCTAGCTTTGTTTTGACGATACGGTCCTAACAAAACCAGTTTCGTCGAATTCTGAGCTCGTTTGAAAAACGGCCATTTTTAGGTCGACCTATTTTAACAGAATTTGACCAAACACATTATCTTTTGCCATGCTCACATACTAGCTTCAAAAATTATGAAATTTGAAAATTAGCAATAAATTGACATCCCGGACCCAACAAAAGTGGTTTCGTCGAATTCCGAGGTCATATGCAAAATCTCAATTTTCAAGGGCTATATATACTATATAGCGACCTTTCTGAAAATTCATTTGGCCATAACTTTTGATTTCCGTTTTGAAACTTCGATTTTTCAGATTCGTTAGAAAGGTATTGATAAAAAGATTTAAATATTTTCAGTTTCGTTAAAATCCATTATATTTTCCACCCGGTACAGTCAGATAATGTTTGTATTCAAAATTTCAAACTGCCATACCATACCAAATTCTATATTTTATTGAAATAGGCTATTTCAACTATTCAAATTTCTTGGTAATAACCTGATTTAAAAATTTTAAATTGGTTCACATTTTCCGGGTTATTACAGCATGCGTCAAACATGCCAACACATATGTTCTATATTTTAGCCCAAACGTCATTACCCCCGTTTTATACGTTCGCTCCAATGTAAGGTGTGTTGGGTTTAATACTTAAACCCAATTTAGCCATATGAAAAGGGGAGGCTTATAACATGGTGTTTATAAGGTAACATAAAAAGGGGAGTGTGAACGCATGAACTTGCAACATAACGATTCAATTAACATAAGGTAGGCACATGTGAACTTGCAATTGTAACAACATATAATATAAGCAATATTTAAACATGAATCATTCTATTCACATAATCATGGTATAAACAAAACATGAATCATTCTATTCATGTAGTCATGGCATAGATAATACTTAAACATGAACCATTCTAATCATATAATTATGGCATAATCATAATTGAACATGAGTCCTTCTATTCATATAATCATGGTTTTTATCCTATCTATGTAACTTGCAAGTGGGATGTAATTCTAGTGTAATTCTAATGTAACTTATGTGTCACATATATTATCATATGATTATGATAACAACATAAGCCTAAAAACATGTTTTCAACTAGGCATAATAACAAACATAGTTTAGTCATGTTCATAAAATTAATACAAGCTTACAAAGATGCTTGCTTTTGTCACTATCACAAAAGCATGATTTTTATACTTGAACTATAATGCCAATTCCAACATAACTTCATATGAATCATAATACTCAAATGGACCAAATTACACTAAAGATGACCATAGAATTATACATCATGTTGGCATAACAATAAATCATATACTTGCATGAATTTCAAATAAAAAATTACAACATATAGTTGTTATTTTCAACATGAATCATATACTTGCAATTATCAAATGGGTGTTGTAAATAACTACCACAAACATGTAGTTTTCAATATGAATCATATGTTTGCATGAATCCCAATTAAAATTCCACAACATGTGGTTGTCAACATAAACCATATACTTGTATGAATCCAATCGTACACCATAGCATTGCCAAATCGTTTAGAATCAAAATAACATACAAATATAGGTTATTATCGCCACAATTCCATTTCGTTGTTAACTTCCAACGCAAATCGCGTACTTGCAAATATCCAATCGTATACCACAATATTCCCAAATCGTTTAGCATCAAAGCAACATACAAATATAGATTATTATCGCCACAATTCCATTTCTTACTTTACACAAATCAACACAATTATTTAATTCACATCGGAATAGCACTCTACTTACAACGTATGACGAATCTTCAATTCAGGAATCTGAATTCTGAAATTGGAGATGCTATCCTTTGTTGTAGGCATTGCTTTAAGCTTTTGATTTATCTCCTAATTGTCTCCCAATTTCTGGCGGCTATCCTTAGTCTCTCCTCAGCAGCATGACGGTCTCATCTCCATTTTAGTTTGTGTGAATTAGGGTTAGTCTTAGGTCCTTTTTATAGAGTTTGTGAGTTGATTTAGATCGTCGATGAAGCTTGGTTTAATAATTGCCGTTCGTTCAAAGGAGAGGCCAATCAGGAGCTGATACCTAGCTAGTGACAAGGCAAGGCTCAAAAAATCGACCAAACACAGACCAGGCCAGCCAGGGTGGGCTGGGTTCGACCTGGCTCAGGGGCCAGGTCGACTCCCCAGTCGACCCCCAGGTTGACTCTAGAGTCGACCTGCCTGGGGCAGGTCGACACCTAGGTCGACTCCCAGGTCGACCTGGCCTGGCAGGTCGACCCTAGGGTCGACCCCCAGGTCGACCTGGTGGGTTGGACGGGAACTTTTCCCTCCTACTCTGATTGGGCTGAAATTCAAATCTGTTTTCGAATTTGAATTTTCTGAAACTTCATCGGGCCATAATTTGGTCATACGGGCTCCGTTTTTCGAAAACTCGGACTCTATTTCGCGTATTTTTTCGAGACGAACGCAATGGCATATCCCGTTTCCCTTAATACTTTGATTTGAAATTTATTATACTTTAATTTGTGAATTTCACTGTTATAAAATACACGGGGTGTTACATTCTCCCCCACTTAAAAGGATTTCGTCCCGAAATCTTCAAGTTCAGGAAGAATGTACATCCTAACATCCAAACACCCATCTACTCATCCATCAAACACGAGCATCCATTGTCCTTAAAAGACTTCTAATGCTTCATGATAATATGCGAAGTGTGTGTGTACATGTACTTATCTAATGCAAAATCAGGCGGTCTACTGATTCAGTTGACCTCCTTAATGTGAATTATGTAAGTGCCATGAATCCATTATGTATGCAAATCCTCCTATTCATGATTCTACATGAGTGCACAATCATTCATACAAATGCAACATCCATATGACAACACATTAAAGTTCAACCATATACGAATGCAAACTTATATGAATATGCAATATGAAGTGATTGAGCCGATCTAAAACCTAGATTGTGTGTGTATATGCAACCACGAGCAACCACTAGCAATCACTTGCAACCACTTGCAATCATCATCCATAACATGTTTCCATCCAAAGGGTTTCTTCCAAAAAGATAAGGTCGAGGAGATATACCTAAAAAGATAGATAAAAGCGCAACTTAAGGAAAAAGGAAAGATCAAAGATGTACCCTCGAAAAGAAAAGGGTAGGTTGCGCGTATTTTATCTTCAGTTTCCCAAGTTGCATCTCCTTCGGCGTCGCTCCACTGAACTTTGACGAGCTTGACTTCGCGGTTGCGTAGTTTCTTAACTTCCGTTCCTAATATGCGGGTTGGAACTTTCCTTACGGTTGCTTCGCGTTCCACTTCAGCTTCTTCTAGGATATTTGGCTCTACCACTTCAGCAGACTCATGTAGACATTTTCGGAGATGTGAAACATGAAAGACGTTGTGAACTCCGACCAATTTTTCGGGTAGCTCTAATCTATAGGCCATTTTCCCAATTTTCTCGATAATAGGAAATGGTCCTACCTAAAGGTATAGTCGAATGATAGAAGCAAGTAAAAACTTTGTGCCCATTAGGCAATGTCAAAACTGGAAATCTATGCCACATATATATTGATTAGGAGAAGAACTCTCTAAGCATCAGCCCCGAAGACCGAAATCAACATCAGACTGACACCCAAAGAATTACTCAACCCAACCACTAGATTCTAGGAAACTAAGCATGATGGACTCCTTTTAGGTCACAAGGGAGTCCCTTCCTAAGACCAACCTATAAAACCCAAAAAGTTTAGTCAAACCAACGAACACCCTCAAGCCCCAACATGTGTTACTAACAGATGAGTCATACTCCCTATGGGGTTTGCAACAGAAATTGGATTGAGAACGGGACCGAGAGGATATACACAAAAGATAGCATGCAAGTAAGCTCTATAGGAAGAGAGGGATCAAGGATATACTCTTAAGAAGAGATATGATGCACGAATCTAGTCTTCAATCTTCTAAGTCGCATTTCCTTGAGCTTAACTCCATTATGCTTTGTCCGTCTTTAACTTCCCAATTTCGTAGCTTCTTAATTCTTATTTCCAAAATATGAGTTGGAACCTATTTCACTATTGCCTCTCGTTCCTCTTTCACTTACTCTATTTCTAGTATACTCGGCTCAAACATAACGGCGTACTCATGGTTTCATGCAAGCTCTCCAAAATTCACTAGTGAATCTTGGATCTCGTCCACTTACTATAGGTATTCTACGTAGAAGAACTATCTCCTGGAAATAAATGCCAACCATGTTGCAAAATGTACTTACTAAGGTGATTCTCTACAACTCATGCATAAGCGAAATGAACCTTCTGCCTTAGTGGCGAACACTACTCGATCGGATTACAAATTACCAATAAATGTGTCAAGAGATTCTAGGAAACAAATCATGATAGAACCCTAAAGGTTACCTGCGACTTCGAGGGTATTACCGAGGCAAGTCATGAGTCTAACTACCCTCTTTTCGAAACCGAGATGGTCACCCTTACTGGATAACCACTCCATCGCTAGAATCAACCAATGGCCCAAAACAAAGGCACTACATTTAAATTCTACGCTTAGAATAGAAATTTTTTAATCCCACACAGATCATAGACAATTGAGCTGGGCCCCCAATTGGGTTTGAAACAATTAAGGGGTCCTCTACCATACTAGTTTTTAGGTGCAGAGATTCTACTAAAGCAGACGAGATAAAGGAGTGTGATGCGCCGGAATCAAATAAAGTGCGAACGGGGTGATCATAAAGATAAACTACACTTTCTACAGAAGTATTTTACCTCGCTGTTGTAGAGGTGGCGCCTCTAGCACATGAACTTGTGCCCCTGAGGTGGATCCAGCCCTCTGCCCCTGTCCTCGTTTCTTTGGGCAGTCCTTAGCCATGTGACCTATCTCACCGCAAGAAAAGCACCCACCATTCATCTTGGCCTTCTTTTTCCGGCAATATTTCACTAAGTGCCCCACTTTGCCACAGAATTTACACTTCCTCTTCTCTTGGGACGTGTTGTCTTTCCCACCCTTCTTGAAGTCTGTCTTCTCAGGGTAGTCTTTGCTAATGTGTCCAGTCTCCCCACAATGAAAACATTCTCCTTGCTTTCTTTTCCTCTTTCTACAATCCTTGGCTATGTGCCCTTCCGTACCACAAAAATTGCATTTCCTTTTTTCCCGTTTCTTGTTATTACTGTTACAATCCTTTCTTGTTTGACTATTATTCGTCTTCCTACTCTGGGTCTCTTCCGCTTGCTGGTTCACGTGGAGGAGGAGGAGTGAAAGCGTCAACAGCTGGGGAGTAAGATCTCCAGACATGCTGAAACAGAAAGGATAGATTCAAAACGAAGGATAAGAGATAGTACCTATGGCTTTGGGGGGGACTTTGCCTTTTAAAAATAATATTTTATCTTTTAAAAATGCTTCTTTAAATTTCCTTTTTGAAAATAAATTTTCAAAACTTTTTATCTTATCTGGTAAACCTATGCTCTGATACCAAGTGAAACACCCGACCTCCGTTAGGGTCACTCTCAAAGGGAATGCCCTAATTTTGGTGGAGGTTTATAAGTATAAGTCATAGATATAAGAACACATATTTTTGAACAGCGGAAAACAATAACTTTTATTTCATTAAAATACGTTTTACACCAACCGTACCATAATTGTCTTATAATACTCCCAAAAACATAACATCATCATAACTGTCTTGATTACATTATTTAAAGAAGCATAAAGAAAACATAAATAAACTGCAAAAGTCCCATAATTGCTGTCCAAAGCCATAGTCCAAAACGAAAAGATCCAAGCAATACATTCTTTCTCTTCAAGCTTGATATGAAGGCTGGTCAAGCTGCGGTATTCCCTCCCTGTGGACCTGGGGGGGGGGGGGGGAACGGAAGAAAAGAAGACGAAAGAAAAGTAGAGTCAGACATAAAGCCTGAGTAAGTCTAGGACTATTCAGTCTATGAATAAAGAACTGGGTATGATAAGTATAAACTAGAAATGGTAAAGCACTATAAACTAAGTTAAGTTGTCTAGGGTCGAATATACTATCGTACCCCATATTAATCTCTGTACCCATATAAACTAGTTCCCAACAGGCACCCTATAATCAGGGTGAAGTGATCCATTTTATGATGATCGGCTCCTACTCGCATAGTTACATGTGTCTTACGGCCCCCGTTGTTGTAGTTACCTATGCTGGTCCCACCATGGGGTGTAACAAGTCCCAAGGTGGCGGCCCGACACAATCCTAGAATGCACAGGTATTCTATTGGTGCCCAGTGCCTTATTTTTCTGCGCCGGAGTGTGTGCACGCCCGCACCCCGTTAGAACCTACACTGCTGCACCACCGCCGTCGATTTGACCGCTTACAATCAGCCCAGAAATCGTGCCCCACCCTGCCTAGTTTCAGGGTATCATGATACGCCTTGTAGGGTTACTGCTGAAAAGGGTCCCCCGCTACTAGGCTTTCTATTTCTAGCCAACATGCTAAGTTGGTTAAGTATTTCGTAAACCTAACCCCCAATCAGTCTATTTGGTTTAGCATGTTCCATTTTGATTAAGTATTAATATAATTTACTTAATCCTATCAATCCTGACTCAGCCTTAATTGTCTTATTAAAGCCTCAACCTCTCACATTAGACAGGTATTGTTGTGGCTGCCTGTTGCCGGTTGGGTCCGGGCAGTCTTACGCCACAACTCAGTCTAACCTCGGGTCCTTATTGGGCTCCGTGTTTAACCACCCACATTGGATATGTATTGTTGTGACTACTGGACAGTCGGGCGGTTCCGGGCAGGTTTACATCACAACTCAATCCAACCTCGGGTTAAACACATCGTATTTTCTACATTTACATATTTTGTCTCTTTTCTTTTTATATGTAAATATTTGCGCCCCATTATTCAAATTCATCTTTATTGATTAAAATTTATTTATGCCACTTAATTGTTTTTCAAGGTTGTTGGCATGCGTCAAACATGCCAACACATATGTTCTATATTTTAGCCCAAACGTCATTACCCCCGTTTTATACGTTCGCTCCAATGTAAGGTGTGTTGGGTTTAATACTTAAACCCAATTTAGCCATATGAAAAGGGGAGGCTTATAACATGGTGTTTATAAGGTAACATAAAAAGGGGAGTGTGAACGCATGAACTTGCAACATAATGATTCAATTAACATAAGGTAGGCACATGTGAACTTGCAATTGTAACAACATATAATATAAGCAATATTTAAACATGAATCATTCTATTCACATAATCATGGTATAAACAAAACATGAATCATTCTATTCATGTAGTCATGGCATAAATAATACTTAAACATGAACCATTCTAATCATATAATTATGGCATAATCATAATTGAACATGAGTCCTTCTATTCATATAATCATGGTTTTTATCCTATCTATGTAACTTGCAAGTGGGATGTAATTCTAGTGTAATTCTAATGTAACTTATGTGTCACATATATTATCATATGATTATGATAACAACATAAGCCTAAAAACATGTTTTCAACTAGGCATAATAACAAACATAGTTTAGTCATGTTCATAAAATTAATACAAGCTTACAAAGATGCTTGCTTTTGTCACTATCACAAAAGCATGATTTTTATACTTGAACTATAATGCCAATTCCAACATAACTTCATATGAATCATAATACTCAAATGGACCAAATTACACTAAAGACGACCATAGAATTATACATCATGTTGGCATAACAATAAATCATATACTTGCATGAATTTCAAATAAACTATTACAACATATAGTTGTTATTTTCAACATGAATCATATACTTGCAATTATCAAATGGGTGTTGTAAATAACTACCACAAACATGTAGTTTTCAATATGAATCATATGCTTGCATGAATCCCAATTAAAATTCCACAACATGTGGTTGTCAGCATAAACCATATACTTGTATGAATCCAATCGTACACCATAGCATTGCCAAATCGTTTAGAATCAAAATAACATACAAATATAGGTTATTATCGCCACAATTCCATTTCGTTGTTAACTTCCAACGCAAATCGCGTACTTGCAAATATCCAATCGTATACCATAATATTCCCAAATCGTTTAGCATCAAAGCAACATACAAATATAGATTATTATCGCCACAATTCCATTTCTTACTTTACACAAATCAACACAATTATTTAATTCACATCGGAATAGCACTCTACTTACAACGTATGACGAATCTTCAATTCAGGAATCTGAATTCTGAAATTGGAGATGCTATCCTTTGTTGTAGGCATTGCTTTAAGCTTTTGATTTATCTCCTAATTGTCTCCCAATTTCTGGCGGCTATCCTTAGTCTCTCCTCAGCAGCATGACGGTCTCATCTCCATTTTAGTTTATGTGAATTAGGGTTAGTCTTAGGTCCTTTTTATAGAGTTTGTGAGTTGATTTAGACCGTCGATGAAGCTTGGTTTAATAATAGCCGTTCGTTCAAAGGAGAGGCCAATCAGGAGCTGACACCTAGCCCTAGTGACTAGGCAAGGCTCAGAAAATCAACCAAACACAGACCAGGCCAGCCAGGGTGGGCTGGGTTCGACCTAGCTCAGGGGCCAGGTCGACTCCCCGGTCGACCCCCAGGTCGACTCTAGAGTCGACCTGCCTGGGGCAGGTCGACACCTAGGTCGACTCCCAGGTCGACCTGGCCTGGCAGGTCGACCCTAGGGTCGACCCCCAGGTCGACCTGGTGGGTTGGGCGGGAACTTTTCCCGCCTACTCTGATTGGGCTGAAATTCAAATCTGTTTTCGAATTTGAATTTTCTGAAACTTCATCGGGCCATAATTTAGTCATACGGGCTCCGTTTTTCGAAAACTCGGACTCTATTTCGCGTATTTTTCCAAGACGAACGCAATGGCATATCCCGTTTCCCTTAATACTTTGATTTGAAATTTATTATACTTTAATTTGTGAATTTCACTGTTATAAAATACACGGGGTGTTACAAGTGGGTTGGACTCCGCAAGGCGGAAACTGAACCCGTGACCTCTTGAACCATGCCCAACAGTCTTAACTAGCTTGGATAAGGTGATTGACTGTAACATAGTTCTTTATTGTTAAGAACTGAACAAAAAATATATTAAATATGCACGGTATGCAGTGGCGGAGCCAGGATTTTCTGCTGGTGAGGGCACAATTGAGAAATTTATGATTCAAAGATGGCAATATTAAATTTATTATTATTGTTGTTGTTTGCAAAGATTTAAACACTATAACACAAATACTAATGTTGCTCTTCAGTAAATAAATGTTGATGCTAATTTGTAAAAGTTGAAATTTGCAAAAAGAAAAACGATTTTTTTTTAAGTACCAGGAAGTAATGAAGCGTTAAAACTGAACAAGTACATGGACAAAAGCAAAAGGTTATAATATAGCAATGAATTTCAGATTAACAAGCGTTCATTTTTAGTATTATCAATACTGGCAATAGTACATTACAAGTAGAATAATCTAAAATTAGTACCACTTCACTTGTCTACGTTACCTGTACAATAGTCTACAAGTAGTAAATTGCAACACGTAATTCATTTGCAGGTCAATGTAATAAATTGAAGGGAATCTGAATCCTGGGAGGAGCAGGTGCTCTCCTCAGGTTCAACGTGGCTCCGCCACTGACGGTATGGCTTTTTTATTGTTAAGCAAAATTCGACATAACATATGCTAACATAGGATATTTAGCTCCACCGACAATTTCATGTTATCTAATTTCAATAAGTATTGCATTTACATCAACCATGTGGAACGTTAATGCAAAGAGTTAGGTAAGTCTAAGCACTTAGAAAGGGAGAAGCTATGTATACATGTTAACAGGAATAACATCTAAAAAGAAAGTGGTTATGATACTATTGGCAACACGAGAAACATTACAATCAACTCCCTAATTGAAAAGATATCAATGTTTTACCTATATCATACTTTATTATTTTTGAAATAATAAGATTATCAAGTCTTTTCAAAAATTAAGTGCGCAGATGGTGGATATTATTTATCAGCTCTTGCAGGTGTTGTGCTAACAATCCAACCAATTTGGCATATCAAAAATCTTATTATTAAAGCTAAAAAAGGGTAAGTGGGCAACCACCAATAACATAAGTTACAAATTGTCTCTATTCTACTTTTACCTGGTGGAGATAATACTATAAAATTAGTTTAAGAAAAGCTAAACTATTAGCAACATAAGTTGAGTACAAGTATACCATATAATTTGAATTAAACCATCTGAATTTTAAAAAAAAAGTGTGCACAGCATGAATCATTAGTTATATCAAGAAAAGCTGAAAAGGTAAGATGATTGAATTAGAATTTGGGATAAAAATAACAAATGAATATACATGTTTTATCTTGAGATCTGAGTCAAAGGATATTGCCATTTACAAGAGAATGGCTTTCAAATAGATGTCAGGGTGGCTTTTTTAGATGTTAAATAGAAATAAGGTGACCTAATTAATATAGGGGATATGAAAAATAATTCATGTATGTTTTCTTTTGGGATACCAATTAAAAGGTGTTTCTTTTAATAAGATACAAAAACTGTAAAATCCTTACTTAAACAGGACATTGATATCAAGTAAAATGGAAATAAAACAGCAAACACAAATGGCATAGCTTCTTTAAATGCCCCAAAAAAATCAACGTAACAACGTAGATGTATAGAAAATTTTAACTTAACATATGATTTCATAATATTTATGTTAACACATAAAAGATATTTTGAGAGACCAAGCAAGTGGCGTTTGCAACTACCATGTGGCACCCATTTGTAATAAGAAAATAAGTTTAAAAACCAACAAACGAAAAAGCTATGATGACACATTTACACGTTAACAGTAATAAATCATAAAAAGAAATGACTAATTAATATGCTCTTGAGCAACTTTACCATTATAACTCTTTGAATTGCCCAATAAACACGCATTTAAGCTGAATTTTGGACTAAAAATTTAAAATACTTAATACCCTTCAATCGACCAATAAACACGCTTTTTGTCTCTTTAGGCTAACTCTACGGCGTTCTCCTCACCTTTACGGCGCCTCCTACATGAGTAGCATATGAACAAGCAAAAAAGCCCAAAGTTGTTATCTATGGTTTTTTGGTGCATAGGTCAGTGCCTTGACAACACCGTTCAAACATGTCACTATCATAGCAAGAAAACCAAAAATATACAAGTTACAGATTGATTGGATTTTGTTTTATTGGCAGACATAATATCAGATTATTAGCTCAAGGAAAAACTAACCAATAGTATAGGCTATAATAGTATAATCGTACCATATGATCTAGATGATATCACATGACAAAAAAGTGCACACATGACATGACACATTGGGCCTTTCTAGAATAAAGGTGAGAAGTAAAGAACTAAAGACAGTATTATTAAATTTAGAGAAAGAATAAGTAATTCATATATAGGTTATTATTTGAGAAACAAAATCAAATGACACTGCATTTTATAACATATAAATAAATGTCAAATGGTAAATTATAAATACTAGACATTAAATAATTTGAAAAGGATATCAAATATGCATGAGACTGGTCTGTTTAAATGTAAAATAGGACTCAACATAACATGATATGATTTCATACTATTATCTAGTCTTAAGTTCAAAGAAACGTGACTTAGCTATTGTAGCATTCATAATACCATGCGGCATAACATATGGAATGAAGAACAAGCAGATAAGTTTATACACCTAGCAGCTAACAAACAAGCTACGTCGAAGTGTTTTGATTACACAAATGACAAAACTTCACTCTGTAGCTGTATCGGTGTACCATATATTATTTGTACATTAATCTTGTTCAGGTAATAAGCTTGGAATTTTTTTCCAAAGATGGAATACCTAAACATTATCCATTAGCGGTTATAGGTGTTATGTTGTTAACCCAACCCATTGAGCATATCAAAGATGTTACTATCAAAGATAAAAAAGATAAACTACCAACAATATAAGTTATAAATTGCTTGAAAATTTCCAGTTCCATTGTTAGTGATGGTATTTAGTGTAGTCAAGGCGAAAAAGCCTCAAAAAGCCCCAGGCCGGCACCTAGCGCTTTTTGGCACCTAGGGCTTTTTTGGGCACCTTGAGCATGATTTCTACACTTTAATAACTGCACTTAAAAAATGAAACTTAAAAACTGCACTGAACATAAGCAATATACAAATTAGTGTTAAAATTATAATCATAAGCAATAATATAAATAATATTTTATAACAACTTTAGCATAAAAAATTGCTTTTGCATTACTTTATGTGAATAGTGACTTAAATAACGTTAGCCACAAAAATCATGAATTCCATTGATTTAGCCATCTAATTTATTAGGAAAAGGAATCCAAGTTATTATCTTGAAATCAAAAAAATTACCGATGCAAAATATTAGTAAACGCCGTTCATTGTTATATTAGAAAGGAAAAAATTAAAAGATCCAAAAGAAAAGGGAAACCATATACATATTTCAAGTCCTGCATCATTTGTGTGCAAACAGTCAGAAAATCAACTATGAAGCATGATGTGTCGACCGTACAAAAACAAAGTTTCATAGGCCCTTGCAAATAAAACATCGGTTTTGTAATACTCGCAACTATTGTTTCACTGTATCATGTTATTTTATATAGAAGTTGTATCAAAACCAAAGTGACCCTGATAACAAACGAAAATTGTCACTATTATACTAAAAAATTATATACAAAGCTATCTTCAACTATGAATTCTATTTTCGTCTAGATCTCTAAATGCTGCAACATTTACAGAGCTATAAGATCAAGGGATCTCTGTAACATTATATTGTTCTCTTATCTAGTGAAAGCTTTTTTATGTTTCAATGCAAGCAACATCAACGTCGTTGTAGTATAGTGGTGAGTATTCCCGCCTGTCACGCGGGTGACCCGGGTTCGATCCCCGGCAACGGCGTTGTAATCTTTTTTATGCATCATAATAAGTACACATTTCTTAGTGCTACAATCAAAGTGTTTATGTACTGATGTTATCTCTTACCCAATGTATTAAGGCGAGGCTGAAACGCCTGGAGACGTGCTTCGATAGGCGTTTTCCTCGTGAGGCTTATGCCTCAATGGTTTGAGGCGTGGAAATCGCCAAAAACGCACGCCTCAACTATCTGAGGCGTGGAAATCGCCAAAAACCCTACTTTTAGAACTTGAATTTGCCAATTGACTTTGAATCGAACTCGATTCCTATTATGGAATCGAGCTCGATTCCTGTGAAGGAATCGAACTCGATTCCAGTAAACTGGAATCGATTTTGATTCCAGTAAACTGGAACCGATTTCGATTCCAGTAAACTGGAATTGAAATCGATTCCAGTGAGAATCAACGAAAGGGCCTTTTTAAATATATATAACTGTTGTGTCTGGACTAGTTAAAAATGTGAAAAATGGATTATTATTTTTTTATAACTGTTGTGTCTGTGTTAACTGGATTTTTTTTTTAATTATCTGTTAATGTCAGGCTAGTTAAAAATGAGCAAACGAGATATTGCATCGAGGTGAGTTAAAAATTTACCAAATTCTGCCAATTTAAAATATTTTCTTTGTGCATTTTGTGATCATAAATGCACCGGAGGGATTGCTCGTTTTAAACAACATTTATCATGCATTCAACACATTTTGTGATCATATGTGTTGCGCTTTTTTTTTGCCTGAAAGGCTTATGCCTCACCGCACGGACCCAAAAACGCCTCGCCTACGCCTTTTGCGTTTTAAAACATTGCTCTTACCTACAATCAAAGTGAACAATTATGTTTCTGGTTGGATCCTGAACTCAAAGGTAAGCTCAAATTCCGTACTTAATACTTTTACAGGCTCATGATTCAATCCCTAAGATTTACTCCAAAGGTCTTACAGTTTTGCAAATAAAATACAAACTTTAACCTATATCTTTGAGCGTGTAAGTTTAAAGATTAACCTTTTTAGCATGGAATGACTTCCTCGCACTGCTAACTGCTTCTTCAGGCAACAAGTGATACAACAAAAGAGAACCGTCCTTGAAGTCAAGGCAAAACATACCAACAATATATAGAACTCATGCATGAAAAACTAGATACGACCCAAGCAAACCCAATCGAAACAGAAAAAGGAACCTTGCCATGATCTTCCCCGAAAGAAAATGCAATGCTCAACAGCTTTCGAACTCTTATTCCTCAATTTGACACCTCGGTTTGAATTGCTATCGCTGGAAGCTTCTTCTCTGATTTGTACAGGATTGTTCCATTGATTTTTTGAAATCCGATCAGATATTCTGCTTTGAAACGTGTGGAAGGTAATTCTCTAGGGTTAGGGATTTAGCAGGCGATGGAAAGGGCGGGAATGCTTCGATGCATGCGCTAGAAATTTGACAGGGATAAGTGATAAAGAGGTTCAAACGGTGGGAATCCGGAAGTCTGTTCTGGCTGGATTACGACCCAATATTGTATGGCCCAAAATATCAAATATTTACTTCTCAATTTTTCCCTTCATACAAAGCCTTTCATGCATTTTCCCTCGGCCATGCACTGGCCCGCAAAGTGTATTTGAATTATGAAGGCATAAAAAGATAATGATTCATGAAAGTGAATGCATTGGCCCAATAATGATTCATGAAAGTGAATGCATTCTTGAGGGAAAGGGACCATTCTAAAAAAGCACTGATAAATCATTATTCCCAATTATGTTGTCAATTGTTTCATATTGTTTTAAAAAAGACGTGTTTTAAGACTCTAATTAATTATTAAATTTTGACAATTCAACTACAATAGTTATACAAATACAATTGAAGTAGCACTGCAATGATTTGTATTTTTGATTGTTTAAACGTATCAAATTAAATATAGAATTTTAAATAAAATTGCTAGTAATTAAAATTTTATTAATTTAAATTACATTTAGATCAATTTGAGTGCAAAAACATGAAATGATTAACAAATTAGTAATATATAATTTTCGTTGAATTACTCGAATGAAATTAGAATATATGATAAATTTTAAATATTAAGTTTGATTGTAGTTTAATTGATGTGAAATTTGAATTTAAAGAGATAGCAATGTAATCTATAATTAGTAAGTTATATCATAGAACACGCATTTTTATGATAAATAAATGAGTGCTTCGCGGATTTGAATCTAAAGTTTTTTTTAATGTTAGTATGATTCAGTAAAATGAAAGAAAATGAATTTCGAGATAACAACTTACGGTCGTCAACCTGCAGTCGTGAATGATCATTTAAAGTTAAATTGATGGCAAAAATAAAATTCTTATAGGATTATGTTTTAATAATTTTTGATATGTCGTTGCGTTTAAAAGATCAAAAACGTATATTTCGATATATAAGCCGACATATATCAGTTTGACGACATGAATAGACTTTTGGACTGCTCCAACCACTTTCATCCAATAACTCAGTCATTACCAGTGTGTATATTATCCTTGTGAAACCTAGCGGCCTCATTTTTTACGCTGACATCGTATTTTAACCTTAATCTTGAAATCTCTTAACCACTCATTGATGGTGATTATCAGTTCAATCTAAACTAAGATAAAAATTCAACCTCTTCGAAATATATCGATTTGTATATATTCGAAAAACTTCGGACGATTGAATTCAACACTGAGTGGTTGTTTTTCAATTCGAGGCTTGATTCAATTGAAAATTGCGGTAAAAGTTGCAAAACACAAAACTCCAACCATCAAATTGGGTGTTTTCGATTTGGGCATCAATTAGCAAATTGGAGGTATGAGCTTTGAAGAGATCGTCGAGTGGAGTGCAACAATGGTAGACTCAACGTGTGTAGTTGTTTAAGGTGGTCGGAATTCTCGATTCAGGGTTTGAAAACCATTTTTTGGTGTAACAACATTGGTTTTTGGTATATAGGTAAACAGATTATAATGAGGGTTGTAATTTAAAATTAGAGAAAATAAAATACACAACCAAAAAGGAGAACTCAAATAATCATCTAAGTTGCATAAATAAAAGATTTGGGAATTTTATGAGTAGTTGTGTTAAATTGAAGACAAGTTGAGTTTTAAAACTGATATAGAAAATTAAATTCAATACATATTTGTTGAATAAATATAAAGAAAATAAAATTTGAAAAACTTTATAAGTTGAATTTGGAGTCAATACATGCGTTAACGGATGTTATTTACCAAAATGCAATAATTTTGTGAATGATTGGAAATGATGAATTTAATTGTAAATGAATATTTTTAAATTTAAACAAGTTGCAAACAAAATATAAAAACTAAAATATTGATGGGAAATCAAAACCATTTAAGTGTTAAATATTTAGTGTGGTTTGTACATTTGTTTTGACAAGCAAATGAATGTTTATGTAAATTTAGTAATAAAATCTAAGTTTTAAGCAGTTGAAGAATATGGAATAAAAGTTGTGCAATATTTTAGAACCATCTTTAAATAGATATAAATGAATTGTAACATGTTATAACATTTTTTGTTTAAGTTAGAATATGTAAATATTGAAGTATTAGCAAATAATTGTGTAATAACCCGGAAAATGTGAACCAGTTTAAAATTTTTAAATTAGGTTATTAACAAGAAATTTGAATGATTAAAATAGCCTATTTCCATAAAATATAGAATTGTGTATAATATGGTCGTTTGAAATTTTGAACACAAACTAAGTCTGACTGTGCAGGATGGAAAATATAACGGATTTTAGTGAGACCAAAAATATTTAAATCTGTTAGTCAATACCTTTCTAACGAATCTGAAGAATCGAAGTTTCATAACGAGAATCAAAAGTTATGGCCGAATGAATTTTCAGAAGAGTCGGTATATAGAATATATAGGCCTGGAAAAAGGGATATTTTGCATATGGCCTCGGAATTCGACGAAACCACTTTTGTTGGGTCCGGGATGTCAAACTATTGCTAGGTTTCAAATTTCATAATTTTTAGAATCAATATGTGAGCGTGGCAAAGGAAAACGCGTTTGACCAGTTTCTGTTGAATTTAATCAACTGGAAATTGGCCATTTTTCAAACGGTCTCAGAATTCGACGAAACTAGTTTTGTTAGGACTGTATCGTCAATACGAAACGAGAAAATATTTTTCTGGAATTTTTCTAGTTAATATGTGACCCCGGTAATTTGAAATGTACGTTTAAAATTCAATATAAAGATTTAAATTGTAGATTCAACGGAAACTGATTGTAACGATCAAACCAGCTTACGATACATATCCCATTGTGTTCGGAATGGGGGTAAAACGCTATGGACGACAGGCGGTGGGCCTCGTTTCGAGGTCTTATGTAAAAGTCAACCCTTATGCAAATTTAAATAATTAAATAATAAAATAAAATAAGAAAAAAAATATATTCTCCCTTTTTTCTCCTTCATTGGCCCCCCCCGATCCCTCATTCATTTACCAGAACGAAAAAAAAAAAGAGAAAAACCTAAATCGAGCCGCCGCTTTATCCTTGCCGCCGACGAACCCTCGACGCCGCCCCCACCTCGAAGCCGCCTTCACCACGAAACCCTCGAACATCATCGCGACGCAATCGAAGCAGCCTCCCCCCAATCGGAGCCTCCACCATCGAACGCCTCATCGCGACACCACGAGCCACCGCCGACGCTCTTCTTCCCTCCTCCACTTCGAAATCTCGGTGAGCTTTTAAATTGTTTTGTTTTTGTTTTTATTTTTGTTTTACAGTAAAGTTTTAAAACTGTATTTTTATAATAATTTGAAAACTGTTTTTTTTAAGAAAAAAACTGCATTTTAACTAAGGTAAAAACTGCATTTTTATAAAAGAGTTTTAAAAACAAAAACTGTTTTGAAAAATAAAATAAAAACTGTTTTGAAAAGAAAACAAAAACTGTTTTGAAAAGAAAACAAAAACTGTTTTGAAAAATAATTTAAAAACTGTTTTGAAAAGAAAACAAAAACTGTTTTGAAAAGAAAACAAAAACTGTTTTGAAAAATAATTTAAAAACTGTTTTGAAAAGAAAACAAAAACTGTTTTGAAAAGAAAACAAAAACTGTTTTGGAAAATAATTTAAAAACTGTTTTTAAAAGAAAACAAAAACTGTTTTGAAAAGAAAACAAAAACTGTTTTGAAAAGAAAATAAAAACTGCATTTTTAAAAAGATAAAAACTGCATTTTTAAAAAGATAGAAACTGCATTTTTAAAAGAATAATAAAAACTATTTTAAAAGGAATTATAAAACTGATTTTATTTTGAACTTTAAAATAGAAAAAGGGTTTAATCTTTTAAAAGAAAAAGGTTTGATCTTTTAATAGAAAAAGATTTGAACTTGAAAATAAAGATCATATTTTTTAAAAATAGAAAAGATGGAATTTTTATTAGGTAGAAAGAGCAAGGTATGATTCTTATATTTTTAAAGCAATAAAAATATAATTTTTACATCATAAGAATAATGAAAATATAATCTTTATATTTAATAGCGAAGTCAAAATGCAATCTTTATATATTGAATAACATAGTAAAAATTCGATTTTTACCTATGTAGAGGATACAGTCAACGAAAGCAACAAGAAGGCGAAGTAGGCGAAGTTTCTATTAAGGAAGAATCATATTAGTGGATAGCTATTGGTGAGGCTTTCTCACTCTTCAATTTCTTTTTATAATTATATATATGAGTTGAAAATGAAAGTGAATTGCTATATATATATATATATATATATATATATATATATATATATATATATATATATATATATATATACGCCCCTCGTCCACAAACCATGGACGATATTTATTGGTTGAATTGTTGTGAAAATTGATTGATAGTTTGGGATTGTTTGTGATTGATATTGGTTGATTGCGGTTGAAAAATACCCAATTGTGGTTGAAAAATATTTGGTTGAAACCACATAGGATTAGTTTGTGGAAATGAAATAAAAATAAACATGTCGCCTGCGTGCGAACTAGATGCATGATTCCCATTGTCAAAAACCGCGAGGTTTTAAGGTAGAGCGAGGAGCCGTACTAGGGACGGTGCCGGTGTAACTACCCTGCCGTTATGCTGCCGAAATTTTGAATGATATTCTTGTGTTTGAATTATTTTCATATGCTTAAACTATATTTATTCATTATATAGAAAACATTCATGTGTTGAATTGATATTCGTTCGTTGTTTAGCAATTCATGTGTTGGATGATATTCATATTTTGAAATAAACCGTTCGATAATAAAAATCACATTTTTATCTATATATAGAAACTATAGAAAACATTCATGTGTTGAATTGATATTCATTCGTTGTTTAGCAATTCATGTGTTGAATGATATTCATATTTTGAAATAAACCGTTCGATAATAAAAATCACATTTTTATCTATATATAGAAACTATAGAAAACATTCATGTGTTGAATTGATATTCATTCGTTGTTTAGCAATTCATGTGTTGAATGATATTCATATTTTGAAATAAACCGTTCGATAATAAAAATCACATTTTTATCTATATATAGAAACTATAGAAAACATTCATGTGTGGAATTGATATTCATTCGTTGTTTAGCAATTCATGTGTTGAATGATATTCATATTTTGAAATAAATTGTTTATGATAAAAATCCCATTTTTATCACCAACTTGAACTATATAGAAGAATAGTGTTTTGAAATGAATTGTTTTACAATAAAAATCACGTTTTTATTGTATGCATAAATCGTTGAAATGTGAAGTGTTAAAAATAGCACTTGTTCAAAATAAACATATATGAGTTGAAATATTCATTAATTAGCTAATGAAATGATTTGCACCTATTTATGTAACATTAGAATGAATGGTGTTTTTAAACCAAACAGAAATCAAATATGAAGTTGAATAGAAAATTATAATTGATAAGAACTGTATATATATGTACCTGCATATTTATTGAACAGGTTATAGCAAAGGGGCTAGAGAAGAGGAATAAAATTTGTGCTCGACAAATAGGTACACATTTACTGATTTGTTTGGGTGATGATTTTGAGCCTGTTGGCTAGCCGCTTGGCTTTTTCTTTTTCTTTTTGAGATTAGAAGGACCGGGACGCTATTTGCGATTTCCCGACGCTCCCGGTGCAGGGGAGGTTATGGCGAAATTTTTCCAAAATTTAGGGTGTTAGAAAAATATTTGAAGTGAAAACGATATAGAAATCATCGAATGAACTATATTTATATAAATATATAAATATAAATAAAATTTAAACGAAACGAGGCCGTGCAGTTCGTATTTTGAAACCGTGATTTCAAACGACTAGTGCGGGAAATCCGACCATTGAATTTTCTCGAAACCTCAACCGTCGGGTTCGCCTTGGAATAATCTTTCCAACGGCACCAACCTTGTAAAAATCCAACGGTTGGATTGTCTGGAATGTTTAATTCAAAATTTAGGAAAAACAGCGCCAGAAACGATTATATTTATATATATATATATAAATATAATTTAATTTAATCGAATAACGACGCTGCAGTTCGTAAATTGAAATCGTAAATTCAAATGGTTAGTGTGGAAGATCCGACCGTCGGATTTTCCCAAAACTGGAATCGTTGGATTCGTTTTGAAAAGACCTTCCTAATGATGTAAAATTTGTGAAGATCCAACGGTTAGATTTTCCGATATATGTAAAACAAATTAAGGGAAAAACAGCGCCAGTGACACGAAACGACCTGAAACGTCGTTTAATTAAATATGGCCATTTTTAAATAAATAAAAATGGCGAAAAATCGTTATAAAATATTATAAGCAACATAGGTTGCAAATAAACCAAGTGGACTTGAATTGTTTGATATTTGATGGTTGTATGTGTATGACATGAAAATAACACTAAATAACTGAAGGATGGATGTCGAATAATATAACCATATAAAGAATCGATTTAAATTCTAATGACGTGAGTTATTTGAAAAGGCCGAGCTAACCCTCATTTCAAATAATTCATCGAGCGATTCGAATTGGAAAATGCAAAGACGATTCAAGACCGACGATCTTCGTATCGGTTGGATGGGCGCTACTGAGGTTCCTAACCGGAGTAGCTACCGGAAAGGGACGGAAGTAGTAGCCGTCTGAACGTATATGTTGATTGGACGGATATACGAGGAATTTGACGCCTCCGGTTTCGTTCAGACCCAGGACGGACTTGTAAATGGACTGTGTGTCTGACATTGGATTTTGTTCTATACTGATTGATCTCTGTTAAATATATATCTGTTTGGCGGCGGAGAATTTATTCTTTTGCTTAACGCCCTTCTCTGAGACGTACGAGCTTAGAGGTTATATATCGATGGAAATCAATCGTATGGAGTGGACTGCCTATGTGGTATGCCAAGATGCTGTGATCAAGGCTTCTGTTGCAAAGCAAAGTCTTGTAGATGATGGTCAAAGCAAGGCTTACGTGGCCTAGCTTTATGTATTTCGTAGATTCGCGAACCTCACACCCCGGTATGAGTTAAAAACGGGATACGAACTGCAGGGAGAGCACGGCGTTTCTTTCTAGCTATGGTGGTGTCAGTGACTTACCAGCCCTGACATATTTATCTACTTTTCACCTTTGTGGTTGCTGGAATGCGAGGCGCCTCGATTATAGGTCTGTAAGGACCGGGAAACGTGTGTTCAGGAATAACTAATCCTCTAACGTAAGTGAGGACCGGCCCTGAAGATCCAGGGGTTACCCAGTGTGCGTAATCCTGAGGCATTTGCTAGAGTGTCTCGAAGCGGAGAGGAGCTTGCCCCTTGCCTCGACTCATGACGGAAATCCAATTTCCAATACGAGATAACAGATTTGATTGTAGAACTAGTATGGAGACATAGTAGATGGTAGCTATGCCGCCTATGATTGATATTTATGATGCTATTCGTTTTTGAAACATATATGCACTAATAATAATATCAAATGATTTCTCTTTATACGTATCAAGCATATTTGGATATTATAAGGTAAAACTCTATCCTCCGGCTTGCGTTGCATTGTGTGATGGGACCTGAGTCTTATAATAGCTTCATTCTTTCTAAAAGCATTGCGTTGTCTTTAAAAGAATTTACCTTGTTTTAAATGCACTAGCAATCACTGGAGTAAACCCGTTCCGCGAAAGTGGCGTGGTCCTATGATGTGCTATTACTATTGTTTAACTGTTAAATGGATTCCTCATACCAGTCCCCATGACTGACTCGTTGTTTGTTTCACTTTGCAAACGCGGGTGTCCTTATTTTCACACGGGCAGCCTAGTACACAGGTGACAGGTGGTTTTTGGTTCTGCACTGCTGCACAGCATGCACTTTTGGCTCATGGCGAGGCTGACTTCATAGTGATGACTTAGATATTTTCCGCCATTACTGTGTATATTATGATTCCGCCACTGGCGATGCAGACTGATTTACTTTCCGTATTTCTCACTATATGTATATGTATTCCGCCTTCGGCGATGTAGACTGATACTCTTATTATGTCACTGCATGTATGTATTCCGCCTCTGGCGATGATGACTGATCACTTCCCTTTCTTTTTACTAAGTATATCCCACGTTATGCTATTCTGATATTCCTACATGTTGTGATTCCGCTGTCATATTCATGTAAAATTATTTTATTTATTGTTTCTGCTATTATCTGTACTCTGCTATGATGATTAATGTGTTATTTCCTAATGATTATCCTTAATACCGCCCCTCGGATTTTGGGATCGTCACAGTTGGTATCAGAGCTCTGGTTAACCTTAGTTCTGGGATCTAACACATTAAACACCTCGTCAGAATAGAATCAGTAGTGTTCTAATGCGAGTAGCTCATTAGAGATAGGATTAGCAATGTCCTAGAATGAGCTAAGCAGATTAGCAAAACAATTTGATCAGTACATCATCATTATCTTTCCTTGTATTTCCTTGCTTTATCATTTATGAAAATTATCAAATCTGTGAGCTTGACTCTTTTCTTGCTTATACAGTACTCTTAGATGGCTACCCGTGGAGCAGCAGCTAGAGGAGGCCGTGGAGGCCGAGGAGATGCAGCAGGAGGACGGGGGAATATCCCCGTAGCTGCAGAGATCCCTATTATTCAGGCACCAGCACCAGAAGACTTTGAGTTGGATAAAGTGGCAAAGAGATACCGAAATCTGGGAGGGAAACCTTTTACTGGCACAGGCACAGTGACCGAAGCTATCGCTTGGCTGAAGACCTGTGAGAAAATCTTCGAAGGTATGGGCATGGGAACTAACAACAAAGCCCAACTTGGCATTTGGCTTCTTCAGGAAGAGGCAGAGCTGTGGTGGGATGCCATTACTTCTGGAGATGCAGCTGGTACTATCCGAACTTGGGAACAGTTCAAGGCTTTATTCAATGAGAAGTTCGTGCCAGAACAAGCTCTTGAGAGGATGCGGGAGCAATTTGCTAATCTCCAGCAGGGAGACCTCTCTATTCAAGACTATCTGAATAAGTTCACTCAGCTATCGCGCTATGCCCCAGAGTTGGTTTTGACCGAGAAAGCAAAGAATAAGAGATTCATTTTTGGGCTGAAGCGCAAATACCATGATAGAGCTATGAGCAACATCAAACTTTCTTTTACAGAACTCGTAGAGATGGCTTGCAACTATGAGGACATGGATGAGAGGCATGCTAGCCAAGACCGCGCTAAGAGCTAAGCAGGGATTAAGCGCAAGACCTCAACTGACCAACCCGAATCTAGCATCACCGCGGCCGCTACTCAAAAACCCGCAAAGATCCCGAAAGGAAACTGCTACAATTGCGGGAAGCCCGGTCATTTCTCTAATGTATGAAAAGCCCCAAAGAAGCCAAGGGCCAGTGACTCAGTTGAATGCTACAATTGCCACAAGAAGGGGCACTACAGCAAGGATTGTCCTTTGAAGAAGAGCGCACAAGTGGCCCATGTTTATGACGGGAATACCCCGCCAGCTATCACCGACGGATCAGGTAAACCCGATGTCTTGGGAGGTACCCTTACTATCAAAAATATTCCTGTTTCTGTACTTTTTGATACTGGTGCATCACGTAGCTTCATTTCTGGTAAAATTGTACACAAGTTAAAATTGAAACAAAGAAAACTTAAGGAACCAATTAAAGTTCAAAACCCGATAGGAGGTTCTGTTAGTCTCAGTTTATACTGCAGAGTGCCTATCTCTTATTCATGTTACAAGTTCTCCTTTGATTCGATTGTCATGGACCTTTCCGAATTTGATATGATATTGGGACTTGATTGGTTGACAAAATATAAGGCCGAAGTTAGATGTGCCGACAGAATCGTTAAAGTCGAAACGAAGCTTGGACCTATATATATACCTTGTCATGGCTCAGAAATTAATAGAACCGAATTTTGGTCTTCCTTAGAAATTACTCCCCCTTCAATAGAAAAGATACCGGTCGTGAAAAATTATGCGGATGTGTTTGAAGAAGTAGAGAACTTACCGCCACAAAGAGAAATTGAATTTAGAATTGATCTAATTCCGAATGCCCGACCAGTAGTGCATCCAATAACAAGAATGGCCCCGAAAGAAAAAGAAGAGCTAAGTAGCCAAACTCGAGAATTACTTTGGAAAGGTCTGATCAGACCAAGCTTTTCAGCATGGGGAGCCGCAGTAGTATTTGTCCCTAAATCAGACGGTACTCTAAGACTTTGCGTTGATTACCGGGATCTAAATAAACAAACACTGAAGAACAAATATCCTTTGCCCCGAATAGACGATCTGTTAGATCAATTAAATGGAGCAACCGTATTCTCCAGAATGGACCTAGCTACAGGTTTCCACCAATTGCGTATAGCCGAAGACTGTGTTCCTTTGACAGCCTTCAGAGGTCCTGATTTATTCTACGAATGGTTAGTAATGCCGTTCGGTTTGTGCAACGCTCCGGCATACTTCGTTGATCTTATGAACAGAGTGTTCCGTGGTGTGTTGAATAAATTTGTTCTAGTCTTCATCGATGACATTCTAATCTACTCAAAGTCGGAAGAAGAACATGCAAAACATTTAGAACAAGTGTTGAAAATTCTGAGAAGAAATGTCTTGAAAGCTAAATTTTCTAAGTGTGTCTTCTGGCAGAATGAAGTTAAATTCCTTGGCCACGTCGTATCAAAAGAAGGAATTGATGTAGACCCAAGCAAAATTACAGCGATTCAAAACTGGAAACAACCTACTACGCCCACTGAAGTTCGAAGTTTCCTTGGGTTAGCTAGTTACTATCGGAAATTCGTTCAGGATTTTTCCAAGATATCAGGAGTTTTGACCAAGCTTACAAAGAAGCATGAAAAATTCAAATGGACTCCCGAATGTGAAGAAGCAGCACAACAGGATATTGACATAACTCCAGAATTAGCACTCAAAAGAGATCCATTAAAGATAGTTGGCAAAGAAACCAGAGAGCTAAGGAGGAAAAAGATCCATTTAGTCAAAGTGCAGTGGAGTAGTGATCCTAGAGACTGTACTTGGGAAACTGAGGAAAGCATTAAACAAGCCTATCCCAAATGCAGAGTGGACATCTCTGACTAACTCCGGTGCAAGGTACCTTTACAATACTTTGCATTTACATTTTATTTCCTGCTTAACTATTATTTCCTTTTCGAGGACGAAAAGTTTTAAGTGGGGGAGATTGTAATAACCCGGAAAATGTGAACCAGTTTAAAATTTTTAAATTAGGTTATTAACAAGAAATTTGAATGATTAAAATAGCCTATTTCCATAAAATATAGAATTGTGTATAATATTGTCGTTTGAAATTTTGAACACAAACTAAGTCTGACTGTGCAGGATGGAAAATATAACGGATTTTAGTGAGACCAAAAATATTTAAATCTGTTAATCAATACCTTTCTAACGAATCTGAAGAATCGAAGTTTCATAACGAGAATCAAAAGTTATGGCCGAATGAATTTTCAGAAGAGTCGGTATATAGAATATATAGGCCTGGAAAAAGGGATATTTTGCATATGGCCTCGGAATTCGACGAAACCACTTTTGTTGGGTCCGGGATGTCAAACTATTGCTAGGTTTCAAATTTCATAATTTTTAGAATCAATATGTGAGCGTGGAAAAGGAAAACGCGTTTGACCAGTTTCTGTTGAATTTAATCGACTGGAAATTGGCTATTTTTCAAACGGTCTCAGAATTCGACGAAACTAGTTTTGTTAGGACCGTATCGTCAATACGAAACTAGAAAATATTTTTCTGGAATTTTTCTAGTTAATATGTGACCCCGGTAATTTGAAATGTACGTTTAAAATTCAATATAAAGATTTAAATTGTAGATTCAACGGAAACTGATTGTAACGATCAAACCAGCTTACGATACATATCCCATTGTGTTCGGAATGGGGGTAAAACGCTATGGACGACAGGCGGTGGGCCTCGTTTCGAGGTCTTATGTAAAAGTCAACCCTTATGCAAATTTAAATAATTAAATAATAAAATAAAATAAGAAAAAAAAATATATTTTCCCTTTTTTCTCCTTCATTGCCCCCCCCGATCCCTCATTCATTTACCAGAACGAAATAAAAAAAAAAAGAGAAAAACCTAAATCGAGCCGCCGCTTTATCCTTGCCGCCGACGAACCCTCGACGCCGCCCCCACCTCGAAGCCGCCTTCACCACGAAACCCTCGAACATCATCGCGACGCAATCGAAGCAGCCTCCCCCCAATCGGAGCCTCCACCATCGAACGCCTCATCGCGACACCACGAGCCACCGCCGACGCTCTTCTTCCCTCCTCCACTTCGAAATCTCGGTGAGCTTTTAAATTGTTTTGTTTTTGTTTTTATTTTTGTTTTACAGTAAAGTTTTAAAACTGTATTTTTATAATAATTTGAAAACTGTTTTTTTTAAGAAAAAAACTGCATTTTAACTAAGGTAAAAACTGCATTTTTATAAAAGAGTTTTAAAAACAAAAACTGTTTTGAAAAATAAAATAAAAACTGTTTTGAAAAGAAAACAAAAACTGTTTTGAAAAGAAAACAAAAACTGTTTTGAAAAATAATTTAAAAACTGTTTTGAAAAGAAAACAAAAACTGTTTTGAAAAGAAAACAAAAACTGTTTTGAAAAATAATTTAAAAACTGTTTCGAAAAGAAAACAAAAACTGTTTTGAAAAGAAAACAAAAACTGTTTTGGAAAATAATTTAAAAACTGTTTTTAAAAGAAAACAAAAACTGTTTTGAAAAGAAAACAAAAACTGTTTTGAAAAGAAAATAAAAACTGCATTTTAAAAAAGATAAAAACTGCATTTTTAAAAAGATAAAAACTGCATTTTTAAAAGAATAATAAAAACTATTTTAAAAGGAATTATAAAACTGATTTTATTTTGAACTTTAAAATAGAAAAAGGGTTTAATCTTTTAAAAGAAAAAGGTTTGATCTTTTAATAGAAAAAGATTTGAACTTGAAAATAAAGATCATATTTTTTAAAAATAGAAAAGATGGAATTTTTATTAGGTAGAAAGAGCAAGGTATGATTCTTATATTTTTAAAGCAATAAAAATATAATTTTTACATCATAAGAATAATGAAAATATAATCTTTATATTTAATAGCGAAGTCAAAATGCAATCTTTATATATTGAATAACATAGTAAAAATTCGATTTTTACCTATGTAGAGGATACAGTCAACGAAAGCAACAAGAAGGCGAAGTAGGCGAAGTTTCTATTAAGGAAGAATCGTGTTAGTGGATAGCTATTGGTGAGGCTTTCTCACTCTTCAATTTCTTTTTATAATTATATTTATGAGTTGAAAATGAAAGTGAATTGCTATATATAAATATCTATATATATATATATATATATATATATATATATATATATATATATATATATACGCCCCTCGTCCACAAACCATGGACGATATTTATTGGTTGAATTGTTGTGAAAATTGATTGATAGTTTGGGATTGTTTGTGATTGATATTGGTTGATTGCGGTTGAAAAATACCCAATTGTGGTTGAAAAATATTTGGTTGAAACCACATAGGATTAGTTTGTGGAAATGAAATAAAAATAAACATGCCGCCTGCGTGCGAACTAGGTGCATGATTCCCATTGTCAAAAACCGCGAGGTTTTAAGGTAGAGCGAGGAGCCGTACTAGGGACGGTGCCGGTGTAACTACCCTGTCGTTATGCTGCCGAAATTTTGAATGATATTCTTGTGTTTGAATTATTTTCATATGCTTAAACTATATTTATTCATTATATAGAAAACATTCATGTGTTGAATTGATATTCATTCGTTGTTTAGCAATTCATGTGTTGGATGATATTCATATTTTGAAATAAACCGTTCGATAATAAAAATCACATTTTTATCTATATATAGAAACTATAGAAAACATTCATGTGTTGAATTGATATTCATTCGTTGTTTAGCAATTCATGTGTTGAATGATATTCATATTTTGAAATAAACCGTTCGATAATAAAAATCACATTTTTATCTATATATAGAAACTATAGAAAACATTCATGTGTTGAATTGATATTCATTCGTTGTTTAGCAATTCATGTGTTGAATGATATTCATATTTTGAAATAAACCGTTCGATAATAAAAATCACATTTTTATCTATATATAGAAACTATAGAAAACATTCATGTGTGGAATTGATATTCATTCGTTGTTTAGCAATTCATGTGTTGAATGATATTCATATTTTGAAATAAATTGTTTATGATAAAAATCCCATTTTTATCACCAACTTGAACTATATAGAAGAATAGTGTTTTGAAATGAATTGTTTTACAATAAAAATCACGTTTTTATTGTATGCATAAATCGTTGAAATGTGAAGTGTTAAAAATAGCCACTTGTTCAAAATAAACATATATGAGTTGAAATATTCATTAATTAGCTAATGAAATGATTTGCACCTATTTATGTAACATTAGAATGAATGGTGTTTTTAAACCAAACAGAAATCAAATATGAAGTTGAATAGAAAATGATAATTGATAAGAACTGTATATATATGTACCTGCATATTTATTGAACAGGTTATAGCAAAGGGGCTAGAGAAGAGGAATAAAATTTGTGCCCGACAAATAGGTACACATTTACTGATTTGTTTGGGTGATGATTTTGAGCCTGTTGGCTAGCCGCTTGGCTTTTTCTTTTTCTTTTTGAGATTAGAAGGACCGGGACGCTATTTGCGATTTCCCGACGCTCCCGGTGCAGGGGAGGTTATGGCGAAATTTTTCCAAAATTTAGGGTGTTAGAAAAATATTTGAAGTGAAAACGATATAGAAATCATCGAATGAACTATATTTATATAAATATATAAATATAAATAAAATTTAAACGAAATGAGGCCGTGCAGTTCGTATTTTGAAACCGTGATTTCAAACGACTAGTGCGGGAAATCCGACCATTGAATTTTCCCGAAACCTCAACCGTCGGGTTCGCCTTGGAATAATCTTTCCAACGGCACCAACCTTGTAAAAATCCAACGGTTGGATTGTCTGGAATGTTTAATTCAAAATTTAGGAAAAACAGCGCCAGAAACGATTATATTTATATATATATATATAAATATAATTTAATTTAATCGAATAACGACGCTGTAGTTCGTAAATTGAAATCGTAAATTCAAATGTTAGTGTGGAAGATCCGACCGTCGGATTTTCCTAAAACTGGAATCGTTGGATTCGTTTTGAAAAGACCTTCCTAATGATGTAAAATTTGTGAAGATCCAACGGTTAGATTTTCCGATATGTGTAAAACAAATTAAGGGAAAAACAACGCCAGTGACACGAAACGACCTGAAACGTCGTTTAATTAAATATGGCCATTTTTAAATAAATAAAAATGGCGAAAAATCGTTATAAAATATTATAAGCAACATAGGTTGCAAATAAACCAAGTGGACTTGAATTGTTTGATATTTGATGGTTGTATGTGTATGACATGAAAATAACACTAAATAACTGAAGAATGGATGTCGAATAATATAACCATATAAAGAATCGATTTAAATTCTAATGACGTGAGTTATTTGAAAAGGCCGAGCTAACCCTCATTTCAAATAATTCATCGAGCGATTCGAATTGGAAAATGCAAAGACGATTCAAGACCGACGATCTTCGTATCGGTTGGATGGGCGCTACTGAGGTTCCTAACCGGAGTAGCTACCGGAAAGGGACGGAAGTAGTAGCCGTCTGAACGTATATGTTGATTGGACGGATATACGAGAAATTTGACGCCTCCGGTTTCGTTCAGACCCAGGACGGACTTGTAAATGGACTGTGTGTCTGACATTGGATTTTGTTCTATACTGATTGATCTCTGTTAAATATATATCTGTTTGGCGGCGGAGAATTTATTCTTTTGCTTAACGCCCTTCTCTGAGACGTACGAGCTTAGAGGTTATATATCGATGGAAATCAATCGTATGGAGTGGACTGCCTATGTGGCATGCCAAGATGCTGTGATCAAGGCTTCTGTTGCGAAGCAAAGTCTTGTAGATGATGATCAAAGCAAAGCTTACGTGGCCTAGCTTTGTGTATTTCGTAGATTCGCGAACCTCACACCCCGGTATGAGTTAAAAACGGGATACGGACTGCAGGGAGAGCACGACGTTTCTTTCTAGCTATGGTGGTGTCAGTGACTTACCAGCCCTGACATATTTATCTACTTTTCACCTTTGTGGTTGTTGGAATGCGAGGCGCCTCGATTATAGGTCTGTAAGGACCGGGAAACGTGTGTTCAGGAATAACTAATCCTCTAACGTAAGTGAGGACCGGCCCTGAAGATCCAGGGGTTACCCAGTGTGCGTAATCCTGAGGCATTTGCTAGAGTGTCTCGAAGCGGAGAGGAGCTTGCCCCTTGCCTCGACTCATGACGGAAATCCAATTTCCAATACGAGATAACGGATTTGATTGTAGAACTAGTATGGAGACATAGTAGATGGTAGCTATGCCGCCTATGATTGATATTTATGATGCTATTCGTTTTTGAAACATATATGCACTAGTAATAATATCAAATGATTTCTCTTTATACGTATCAAGCATATTTGGCTATTATAAGGTAAAACTCTATCCTCCGGCTTGCGTTGCATTATGTGATGGGACCCGAGTCTTATAATAGCTTCATTCTTTCTAAAAGCATTGCGTTGTCTTTAAAAGAATTTACCTTGTTTTAAATGCACTAGCAATCACTGGAGTAAACCCGTTCCGCGAAAGTGGCGTGGTCCTATGATGTGCTATTACTATTGTTTAACTGTTAAATGGATTCCTCATACCAGTCCCCATGACTGACTCGTTGTTTGTTTCACTTTGCAAACGCGAGTGTCCTTATTTTCACACGGGCAGCCTAGTACACAGGTGACAGGTGGTTTTTGGTTCTGCACTGCTGCACAGCATGCACTTTTGGCTCATGGCGAGGCTGACTTCATAGTGATGACTTAGATATTTTCCGCCATTACTGTGTATATTATGATTCCGCCACTGGCGATGCAGACTAATTTACTTTCCGTATTTCTCACTATATGTATATGTATTCCGCCTTCGGCGATGTAGACTGATACTCTTATTATGTCACTGCATGTATGTATTCCGCCTCTGGCGATGATGACTGATCACTTCCCTTACTTTTTACTAAGTATATCCCACGTTATGCTATTCTGATATTCCTACATGTTGTGATTCCGCTGTCATATTCATGTAAAATTATTTTATTTATTGTTTCTGCTATTATCTGTACTCTGCTATGATGATTAATGTGTTATTTCCTAATGATTATCCTTAATACCGCCCCTCGGATTTTGGGATCGTCAGAAATTGTGTTAAAAAGTGGTTTATGATAGTGTAAACATGGTTAAATCGTTGAGTAAATAAAATAACATAGCCTAACTTAGGCTAATTGCATTGGTTACAAGCCCAAATCCCTTTTGTGAACCCTAAAGAATCTGGAAATAAGAAAAGGAAAATACGTACTTTTATTTATAGCCAACCTCTTCTTTCTTATTAGAAAATAAATCATTATAAATTCAAACCGTTCCACAAATCAAAACAAGAAAATAGCCTCTTAATCTTAGATCCTAACAAGCAATCAAACTCTAACCAGAGGTCCATTCACCAAAATTTTGGAATTTGAGAAGAAAAGTTTACAATGTAGTTCATGGATTTGCATGTTAGTGTTTATCTATTCTACAGGTTTTTTAAACCCAAAGCTACCGTCTTAGCAAGCTAAATCGGTGTAAAACATCACTAATCCAAGGTGAGTGCACACGCACACATTTAACTTGTTTTGACTTATGTGTTGAGTCTATGGTTCCGTGTAGTTCTTTTGTTGCTCCTGAGAATATCTTCTGAAACTTTCTTGTTACAGTATCCAAGCCATGTGCGCCTATCTTTGAGTGCATGTAATTTTTCCACCTTGCATTAAAATCATGTCAAATTGTTTTCAGGTAATAATAGCCTGAGTATACCTTTGTTTTTCTTGCTTAAAATCATGTTCTTAATCAATCTGAAATTCTATTGTATCATGCGTCATCAGAACAAAGCAGGCACGTAATGCTTGGAAATTTGTGTGACACAAAAGTAACCCAGACCTTAGTAGGGTCGACCATAAGGTTGACCTAAGGGAAATGATAGGTCGACATGTGTAATGTTCCGTATTTTTCTAGTCTAATAATTAATTTATTTAATTATTCAAAATATTGGTTTGGTAATTTAAAGGTTGTTTAATTAAATAATAGTGAATATTTAATTTAATTAAATAATAGAGTAATATATTTAATTGCGAAATAGTCGGAAATAGGGAATCGACGATATAGCGTGAACTGGACAATTCAAAAGATATAATTCAGTTTAGAATTGAATTAATATAACAAATAAAATTAATTAACGACAATTGAGCATATAATTATATTATAATTAAATTCGAGCTCGAAATGGCATGGTAGTTCGCTATTTGGCGATTCGAACTTCAATTGAATATACAGAATCCGTTTTAAATCGGATTTCTGTGAAACAAGAAACATTCGGAGCTGGTGAAGTATATTTTTCTAATGGAAGAGAAAAATCTGGATTTCGTCATGTGGATTTTGATTTATGTCCAAATCAAATTTTAGAAAATTCACTATGGAATTCCTTTGAAATTTATAAATAAATATTTATATTATAAAAGGATTTTATATATAAATCGAATATCGATATAACTGGGAATTTTGAAATATCGAGTTATAAATCCAACTGGAGTTATAAGGTATTCTATTGTGAATATATACGATAATATTAAATTATTATTATTATTTAATTGTTTTTAAATATACTTATATATTTAAATGGGTTATTTAGAGCTTTAAAAATAGTCAGTTTTGAAAACAACCTCCGTTTTCGACGAAACCAATTTTGTTGGATCCGGAATATTAAATTATTATTAGATTCCAATTTTCGTGATTTTTAGAGTTAGTGTGTGGTCGTACGGATTTTTAATGTGAAGTACAGTCAGTATTTTGACAGTTAAAAATACGCTGTGTGAGCAAACGGAGTCAGAATTCGACAAACCCAGTTTCGTTGGGTCCGTAATGTCGAATTGTAGCTGCACGTCCAGTTTCGTGATTTTTGGATGCCATGTGTGATTACAAGAATTTTAGAGGACAAAAAAATAGCGCTTGCTTAAAATTCAATATAATATTCAATTAAAAATATATTATATATTTCCTATAAATACCCCTACAACTTTTCTAAACCTAATTTCTACCTCCCTCTAGTCAACAAAGCATTTGCGCCTCCACAAAATAAGAACACAGCAAAATTCGTGAGTTTTAAAAATCAAAAGAAAATCAAAATGAGATCAATAAAATCCGAGAAATATGTGTATGGAATCCCCATGTAATTCACTTCCATTTCGTGTCCATTTGGTCTAGTGCGATACAGTAGTGGAAGGTTCGACATTTATACAGTAAAACTAGGGTTCATGAAATCTTGGGTTTGGAGCATTGATTTGAGAAACGGAGTTCGGTTTTGGGATGTGGAGGTGAAACCGCACTAGTACGCACAAATCTGGGGTGTGCGGTGAAGTTTTTGTTCAATGTTACTGGTGATGTCGCTATCGGAGTCGCGGACCATGGTGTTGTTGAGCTTCGCAATTCAAGTATGAAGGAGAAGACGCTGCATAGAGGAGGATAACGATAGTGGTGGTGTTGGGTTTCGGTGTGAGTGGACAGAGTTTGAGGGTGCCAAAGTTTCGGTAATGGCATTCGAAATGATGAGATAAGCGGCCTGTTTTAGGAAGAAGGGTGACTGTGTAAATAGGTTGCGGGTTAGTAGATTGAGTTTGGGCCGAGGGTTTTTGGGTAAGCCCATTTGTTAAAGGAATGGTTTTAAATAACTAAATTACTTGTTAAAATTGTAAATGAAATAACTTTTTCATACGTTAACTAATTTCAAGAAAACAAAATCTGTCGGGATCGTATGGACGGACACTACCCAATGGAACTGACTGGGAGTGGATTGGAGCTCGTTACAATTTATAGCGAAATAAATTGTCCGTCTGAGTCAATAGATGCAAATCGTTATTTAACGGTTAACGCGAAATGTGAGTAAAACTCACTAACTCTCCCCAGTTATATTTTTATAACGTATTTTTAGAAGTGATAAATAATGGTTGTTTGCTGTGTGTTGGCTGTTTGGTTGAATTGCTCGTTAATTGGTTGAAAATATAGATAACGATATAGATATAAATCATTAATCGAATATTGATTCTGTTATCATAATATTTCATATTCGTGTTATTTATGTTGATTAACATCTGTGGATGTAGGGAAACAGGTCGGAGGGACCCAACTGGGTTCCTCAACATTTATTTTACTGTTTTTCATATATTGTGATATATTATGTGATTTATAATCTGTTGTTGATTATGTGTGGTTGATCATTGTTATTTGGTACTTTTAAATACCGAAGGAAATACTGGAGTATGAAAAGGGAAATTTCAAACTATAATTTGAAATAAAATATTTATATAAAATCAAAGGATTTTATATAAAAAGGGAAATGTTCAAAGTGTATATTGAAATAAAAATATTCGTATAAAATCAAAGTATTTTATAAAAAGAAATGTATGAAGTGAATATGGGATTTTGGAATTCTATAAAAACAAATGGACTTATTAAAAGGAGATATTTGAAAATTAAATAAAAAAACTTCTGTATGAAGTTAACAACAGTTATATGGAAGTTTGAAAGACCGATTTGGTTAAAATACTTAATGAAGGTAATAAGAAGTAAATAAAGAACTTTACGGAGTAAATATAATATTTAGGAAAACAAATAAAGTTGAAAAGGATATATTTCTCTAACATTTACAAATAGAATTGAAAATGAAATATTTGTAAACCATTTACAGATAGAATTGGAAAGGAAATATTTGTAAAACATTTACAAATAGATTATAAATGGAAATAAATAGAGTAAAAAAGTAATTATTTATAAAATAAATAAGATTTTATAAAAAGGAATTATTTGGAAAATAAATAGAAATAATTATAAAACAAATAGGGTTTTATAAAAAGGGATATTTGGAAATTAGATAGAGTAAATCAAATAGAGTTAATTGATGGAGTTAATCGATTAGAGTTAGAGTTAATTAGTTAGAATTAACCAGTTAGAGTTAATCAATTAGAGTTAACCAGTTAGAGTTGATCGATTAGAGTTAATCGATTAGAGTTAAATCGAATTAGAGTTGTTCAAATAGAGTTAAATCGAATTAGAGTTGTTCAAATAGAGTTATCGAATAATGTTACTCGAAGAAGAGAATAAATTGAATAGAGATTTTTCGAAAAGAGATTGGTTAAGTGAATTTAGTTAATGAGTGTAATGGTTTGAATTGGCTTAGTGATGTTTTATTTAAACATCTGTTTAAATCAAATGAAGGAGTTTTGGAAATGCTTTCCAAATAAGAATAAAAAATGTTTTCTAATATAGAAAATAAGGGATGGAGCAAATACGGAAATGTTTCCAATGATTAATAAAGTATATTTTCTAAATCTAGAAATAAGAATTTATGAATATATAAAAGTGGATAAATGGATAAATTAGTGATAATTTAATCTAAAGAGATAAATGTGGAATGATGATTGATCTATAGAATTTCCATCTGGAAATAATATCGGTGTTTGCAAACATGTTTTTCTTTGATAGTTAAATCACTGACTATCAAAGTTTTTGACCATTTTTCGTCATCAATACGGAGAGATCGGGATCAGATTCATTTTCTGAAAACCACTCTGTATGGACATTAGTGTTGCGATCAAATATGTTGAAGATTATTGAAGATGGAGTTATGCAAGGGTTATCCTGTTTACAGAATAGTGCCTTCGGTTTGTCCAATCCCAGGACAACGTGAATGGACGAATGTCTGACAAAGTATATCTAACAGATCGTGTAAGTTGATCTCTTCAAACGTACTTACGTTTGGTGGCGGAGGAATTCGTTTCCCTTAGCTTTATACCCTTGGTAATTTTGGGGGAAATCAATTTGTGATTGGCAGGTATGACGATGTGGCATTCAAAGTGAATGGTGGTCAGGTTTTCCAAAAGACACGTTATGACCTCAAGCCTCATCAACCGGGAAATGATAGAAATCGGGCAGGTAGCATGGCTAGGTGGGTCGCTCCCCTTAGGGTGTATATCACTTATCTAGAGAAAATACATTTCATTCTTTTATCTATTTTCGATGCTGTCCCTTTTCGAGAAATGGTGGGTAGCTCCCAACCGTTGGTTATATACATTCGATACACTCAAGCGAAATGAGTGGTCGGTCATGTGTGGGCCGGGTTGCAAGATGTTCTTGTTGAACCTAATGTATTCGCCTCTAGAGATGCACTATCGGAAGGTGGTCCCACACCTTGTCATAGTCGAAATCTAATCTCCAATAAGCGCCTGCGGTTTTGTTTGAATACTATATATATGGAACGTGAGATGCAAGCGTTCTGCTAGATTGTTATTTACTTGTGATTAGATATTATTATAATATCAGAAAAGTATTGATTTCCAAAACTGTTTTGGGTTATCGTAAGGTAAAAACCATCCGTGTTTATGCATGGATCGGTCTTACGATTATCATTTCTTTTGAAAAGTTAAATCAAATGATTTGAGTTCACTCATACCAGTCCTATGACCGACCCAGAGTTTATTTTGTTTTGTTTTCCCTAAACTCTTGGGTGCCCCAAATTTGTACGGACAGTCAAGTAGTTCAGGTCTTTACAGATATACTTGGAAGAGCTTGAAGCAGGAGGCTTCAGGATTATATAGCTATTGTTATATCCGCTGTGTGTAAGTGTTGTACTCTGAAAAGGTTATTGTATATATATATACTGTTAGATTGCAAAGTTATGTTATATATATTATATTTATTCGTTCCACTGTGAGATTCGTATTACTCTGATTCTGTTCAGTGGTGATCTTCTTCTTCTTCTATTCTAATTTTTCTATCCTCACCCTCTAACTTCTTTCTATTAATGATTAGGTATTTACGATGTTCGAATAGTCAACATGGCAGTTGTGTGTTGATTTTCGGAGTCGAAAATCCCTGTTCGTTATGACATGGCTTGTGTAAAATTAGTGTCAGGTCGAACCCCTTTTCTCCCTATTTTCTGTGTTGTTTTGCTTCTTGGTTTCTAGATGTTTGTGATGGATTTTGCTACCAAGTTTAAGTTGTTTTTGAGGGGATTAAACCAGCCATGGACAAGCGAATATTAATGTCGATTTGGACTTCAAATTGACGAGTTTTTGCATGCATTTTGTGTGTTTTGATTTCATAGAATTTTGATTGATTTCTGCCTATTCCATGCATGTATTTTTTAACTAGACTTTTAAAGAATTTTGCTGTAAAAAATAAGTTTTGAAATAAATATTTTATAATCGATTTATTAAAATAATGATTATTTTTTTATAAAAATGTTCTCTATTATTAATATCTTTTTTAAAGAAACTATTTCCAAGATACTTTCGAAAATAGTTTTAAAACCCGTTTTCTTAAAATAAGTATTTTCAATATAAAAAGTTACCCTTTTTTGCCACTGACAACCTATATATATATATGTCCTATATATATATATTATCACAACCTTCTTTCGTGACATCTCTTTTTCATTCGAATATTAGGCACTAATTTATAATTAAATAAGTTAGTGGAGTGGCATCTCTTTTGCATTCGAATTCCACGCCATCATATAGGGATAAACGGATCCAACAGACGAGGCTTTACATTTAATTTTATATTCAAATAGCCGCCCCCATGTGTGTGTGTATATATGTGTGTGTGCGCGCGTATGTATATGTACATGTACATACATATATATATATATATATATATGTGTGTGTGTGTGTGTGTGTGTGTGTGTGTGTGTGTGTGCGTGCGTCTGTGTGCGTGTGTGTCTGTGTGTCTATATATGTATATACATATATACTAGAATGAACTCGTGCTACACACACGGATTTGGTTAAGTAAAGAATAACCAAAATGAATATTTATTGGACTAAGAATAACTCCTATATATAGAATTATATATAGTAATTGCTTCATAAAATGATACACTGTGGAGAAAATTAGATTTATATTAATCAAAATTTATCAAAGAAGAAAACGCTCATGTGGATTACTTGTACAGGCTCTACACTTGGAGAGATCCTGATTCGATGCTTTCGATCTTCAGCATATTCGAAGATCTCGCAACAGATTCGAACAATTCAAATGGTTCAAAATTGGGGATTTTCACATTCAAGCAAGGTATGAACTTTTCGATTTATTGATTTGCATAGATCCGCACATTTTAAGTATTAAAATGATATTAATTTAGGGCTTTCGATTAGATCTAGTAAACCCTAAATTCCTTACAGAATTTATATTATAAACTAACATAATTAGAATTCTCGGCAATAATTTTACTCCAAACAATAGGCCACAATGGAACATATTAGGTTCTACACACTTCATTGAAGGTACCATGGTTCCATTCGCTTCTAAAAAAAGAAATATCTTTTACTATAAAATGAATCATAAGTTTATCAAAGCATAACATGCAGAATATATATATATATATATATATATATATATATGCAACAAACTACAAAATAATTTCATTCTATTAAATTCATGGAAAATAAAACGTTTGTTAAGTTTTTTTTAGACTGCTTACATATACCAACTTCATTACAAAAAGTGGAACATAAATCGTTGACATAGTGTATCTCGAGCTAACATAAACCATGATGCTCTTTCTACCCTTCTTTTTAAATATATCAACAGCAAGAGAACTTCCAAGTTATGCTAGGTGAAGGGAAATTAACTCAAAACCAGAAGTGCACCATCGATAAAAGATAATTCATGCTCACATCAAGTAGCGGCATATGGTACGAATCTACTTAAGAAAATATGCATTAGGAAATTCATAGTGTTATATTTTAAAGTTTGCTTACAAAACCATGTGAATTGAACTTTAAAAAACAACTGAAACATAGATTTAAACTTCCTATGAGATGTATACATAACGATATCAATAGCGAATATCTCACCTTCGACTACAGAGTTTCCATTGCTATCGCGAGCTGCATCAGCTGCAGACATGCTTTTGCCTGAGTCATCAAAGTAAACATTGAATTTATTTGCAGAGGAGCTGATCCTAAGGTAATTAGTTGATCGGAATGTTGCCTCATGCACTTGTATATGTAATGAAAGTCAGTGACGATTTCGACCTTGGAGTTGCATAAGGTGAGGGAAAATTTTGTCTTATAAGAACGCAAGAAAAAAAATTCAAACTATCACTAATTCTATAATTTTTCCTCAAGTTCACGTGCATAAATAAATGCCTATACATCAAAATTATATAAAAATAAAAGTTCCAACATCCATCTTCTTTTGTTCTACTCTTTTATAGTTTCTACTATTTTAAGATTCCAATTCACATCTACCTTTACGGTTTCTAGGATTCAAAATAAATAGGAAGATAAAAAAAATACATAAATAAGACCATAATGTTATTTGTATATAAAAGTAAAACACAACTTCTTCTTTTCTATCATGTGTAACAACCCGTATTTTCAATAACCTGTTATAACATAAATCGAGGCAGAATTTAATTTAAAAATCTGAATCAAGGGAAACGGGCTTTGCCATTGCGTTCGTCTCGAAAAAATACGCGAAATAGAGTCCGAGTTTTCGAAAATCAGAGTTCGTATGACCCGATTAAGGCCCGACGAAGTTTTCAGAAAATTCCTAAGTAAAAACAGATTTGAATTTCATGTTCAAAAGTGGGAAATTAGGGCAAACTGGCGCAGGCGGGAAAATTCCCGCCAGGACCCCCATGTCGACAGGCATGTCGACAGGGTCCCTAGGGTGTCGACAGCCCTGTCGACACAGGGTGGCCGGGCAGTTTTGCCTGGCGCACCATTTTGGATCTTGGTCTGGTCTTGTGGCTTGGTTCTAGAGAATTCCTAAATCTGAACGACCTAAACTAACCTAGGGTTAATCCTAGGGCTAAAAACACTCTAATCTTCTATAAATAAGCCCCTAATCCTACCCTAAAACCTCATTATTCATTCTAGCAACCAAACTATGTCAAATTGAATTCTCAAATGGCCTCCACCTAAAAACCCTAGCCTCCACCCTCTTCAAAAATCATTTCTATGAAGATTTTGATGTTCATACAAGCATTTCTAAGTTGTATGAATGATCATTAGCTTGCATACATCATCAAGTTGCAAGCTTTAATTGCTAAGCTAGAGTTTTTGGGATTTTTGTTAATTGGAGCTTTGTTTTGGGGTTTTATATGCTTGCATAAAAGGGCTTCTCAATCTTTATTAGTAGATTTGTGTCTTCATAATATTTGTAAGCCCTCTTACCTTCATTTTAGAAACTCTAAAGTTAATATGTGATGAAAGTTGGGATTTATGCATGTTTAATGAGTTATGCATGCTTATGCGAGTTCACTATGCTATGTTATGCATGTTTAATGAGTTATGCATGCTTATGCGAGTTCACTATGCTATGTTATGCATGTTTAATGAGTTATGCATGCTTATGCGAGTTCACTATGCTATGTTATGCATGTTTAATGAGTTATGCATGCTTATGCGAGTTCACTATGCTATGTTATGCATGTTTAATGAGTTATGCATGCTTATGCGAGTTCACTATGCTATGTTATGCATGATTAATAAGTTATGCATGCTTATGCGAGTTCACTATGCCATGTTACACATGTTTGATAAGTTATGCATGTTCACTATGCCATGATTTGCAAGTTTAACAAGTTATGCATGTTTATGCAAGTTCACTATGCCATGATTTGCAAGTTTAACAAGTTATGCATGTTTATGCAAGTTCACTATGCTAAGTTATGCAAGTCCAACATGTTATGCATGTTTATTATGATATGTAAGATTTATCATGTATGTTGTGCCAAGTTCCCTCTTTCTATCCTTTATGCGTTATGGCGAATATGTAAGCGATAGAATGACGTTGGGGGGTTTTTGGGTAAAACTTAAAATACATGAAAATATAAGATTGGGAATTTACCTATTAAGTTAGGTCTACCCCTTGGGAATTTACCTATTAAGTTAGGTCTACCCAAGTATTTGTTAAACTTGTAATTATGTTTGAAAATAAAGTGGACATGACACTTAGAAAACATAAGTGTGGCCAACTCGAGGTTGGGTTGAGTTTGTAGCGTAAACCTACCCGGAACCGACCGGCTTAACTAGTTGCTACAAACAATAGGACCCAATGTGAGAAGTTGGTCATGTGTACCTTGGACCCGAGGTTAGACCAAGTTATGGTGTAAAGCTACCCGGACCCGCCCGGCTTAACTAGTAACCGCAACAAAGTCTAATGTGAGAGGTTAAGGTACAATTAAATTAATGCCTCATAATTAGGGTTAAGTCATGGCCCACTAATACTTAACCAATTTTGGGGATACGAGGGGTTAAATGGGGTTAAGTGGTGAACTGTTGGTTACACTTAACTAATTTAATCCATGATTAGTGAGGGGTTAAACCACACTTAACCCTCTTAGAAAACCCTAGCAACGTGGTCTGTTCCAGCAGTAATCCCAGTTTGGTATCATTCACAACCCTAGAGGCTAGGCTAGGGCGGGGCACGATTACTGGACTGATGTAAGCGACCAAAGCGACGGCTGAGTGGTACAGCGGTGCGGGTCCAGGCGGGCTACGGACGTGCACGTAGTCCGGTGTTGGACAAACTCGAGGCACGGGTACCAGTAGGTTTAGACTGTGCATTATTGCTTAGGTGTCTGGGGGTTGACACCCGAGGGCTTGATACACCCGAAGGTGGACCCAGCACAGTCTGACTACAACCATATGTGGGCCGTATGGACACCAACACTTGACGTGTTAGGTTTATAGGGAGCCGATCGATTAGACCGTGGGCTGGACCTTGTATTAAGGTCACCTCATGCTATTGGGCCAAAGTTTGGGCTGAGGGATCAATACCTGTTATGTTACTTTGCTAGTACACTGTGGTGCAAAGCTTAATCTTCTTTATGTGATGACACCTTTATCTATTGCCAGTATGTTCATCTCAGTTTCCATCATGATGTTAACTTTATTAGTTTATAGACTGATCGTAGTAGGGCTTACCAGTCTTTTTGACTGACCTGTTTTCTTTCGCTTCTTTTCTTCCGTCCCCCCCCCCCAGGTTCTCAGGGAGGGAACAGTGGTGCTTAGCTTGGATCGCTTGCTTGTTTGCTGGATAGCTCATGTATGTCTGGACATTGAGCTCGCTATGGTTTATCATCTTTATTTTGGGGATAGCACTATGTATTTCAGTATTTCTGTTTATGATGTACTAGACATGTTTATTTTGGCAGTTGACTTTATGATGTACTAGACTTGTTTTGAGATGGTTTGAGATATTCCGCTGTTTTATTCTCACTTACTCTGTTTTATATATATATATTTATGTTCTTGTTCTGCCTTGATATATCATTATGCATGCTTACCCAGTTCTAACGCCCCCCAGAAGCTAGTGCCCCCGAAAGAGTGACCCTAGCGGAGGTGGGGTGTTACAAATTTGGTATCAGAGCATGTGGTTTACGAGAAAGAACAAAAAGTTTTTTTAAGAGACTTTTGAAAAACTATTTTCAAAACAAGTATAAAGTATTTTCCAAAGAAAAGTCTAGTATTTTAAAAAGGCTATTCCCCAAAAAGCCATTAGTGTTATCCTTCGTTCCCTTGACCTAATCTTATCTTATCCTTCGTTTCAGTATGGCTGAGGATCTTGCCATCCCGGATGGAGTAAATGTGCCACTCTGGTATAGGAGGCTTCTAGAAGCTAGGGCGGCAGCCGGCCCCGCAAACCCTACTCCCACTCCTCCTCCTGTAGTTGAGAATCCTCCCCCTAATGTCCCTCCTCCGGTGGTCCCTCCAGTGGTTAATATTCCTCCTCCTGTTGCTAATGTTCCTCCTCCTCCCGTTGCTGAGGCTCCTCTTCCTCCTCCTCCCCCTCAGCATCCTCAGGTTGAGTTCAAGAAGGTTTGTAAAGACTTCAAGGCGATGGGAGGCAAGAATTTCCTAGGCACAGAATCTTTTGTTGAAGCTAGGAATTGGCTGAAAGACACTGAGGACCTGTTTGCTATCTTTGGGATTGATGACGAGAGGAAGATCTTATTGACAGTGTGGCTTTTGAAGGATGAAGCGGCCTATTGGTGGGAGGTCACCAATGGGACAAGGCCCGTTGAGACTTGGGCCGATTTGAGGGCTAGATTTGTGGCCAAGTTTCTATCTTCTGCTGAGGCGAATTTACAGATGGAGAAGTTCATTGCATTAAAGCAAGGTGATATGTCTGTCAAGGAGTATGTGAACAAGTTTAATCAGCTGGCCCGTTTTGGTTTGGATATGGTGAACACTCCTGAGAAGAAGGCTCTTCGATTTGCTAGAGGGTTGAATGAGCCGCTGCAGGGTTTGGCGATGTCACATATTCCGCATGGAGCTACTTTTGAGAGTTTGGTCAATATGGCTCTACTTCAGGGAGATGGAAAGAAAGAGGTCAAGTCGAGTGATACTCAAGCAAAGAAGACTGATTCTCAAGGTAAAGGCAATCAAGGTGGTCAAAGCAGTCAGGGGAATCAGAGAAAGAACAAGAAGGGGAACAACAACAAAGGCAAGGGAAAGTGCAATTACTGTGGTGTGCCTGGACACTTTGCTAAGGATTGTAGGAAGAAGAAAAGGAAGCTTAGTGGTGGATGTTTTTCCTGTGGTGATACTGGACACTTCAGCAAGGAATGTCCGAAGAAGAAAGGACAGGCTGGACCTTCAGGAGGGCAAGTTCATGCTCTCAATACCGCTCCAGTTCCCGACTGAGGTAGTGTTTCTGTTGAGAACCTTGTTTATGTTTCTGATCTTCCAGTTCGTACCTTGTTTGATTCTGGTGCATCACATAGCTTTATTTCATCTGATCTTGTTGATAGCTTGCACCTTAGTACTAGCTTAGTGGATGATCCCGTTTGTGTTTCGAATCCCATTGGGGGTTCTGCTCATCTATCTATGATATGTGAGGATCTGAGGATCTCTATACTCAGTGTAGAGTTCTTGTGTAGTGCATATGTTCTTGGTTTCAGGGGATACGGATTGATACTGGGCATGGATTGGCTGTCCCGATATGGAGCCATTCTTGATTGTGAGCATAGGGTTGTGAGGCTTGTGACTCGCCTTGGCAACACCTTAGAGATTTCATGCAATCCGAAGGATCCCGTCATGTTGTGCTATCTTGAATCTCTCGACTCGTCAGAGGAAGCCCTTCAGTCTGTAAGGGTAGTCCGAGATTATCCAGATGTTTTTGAAGAAGTTAAGGGGTTGCCCCCTAAACGAGAGATTGATTTTCGCATTTATCCGGTGGATAATGCTAAGCCTGTTTCTTTGCCCGTTCGGCACATGGCTCCGCGTGAGAGACGAGAGCTCAGCAAGCAAGTAAAGGAGTTACTTGAGAAGAACTTCATCAGACGTAGTATATCCGAATGGGGAGCGCCTGTGGTGTTTGCTACTAAGGCAGACGGTTCTCTTCGACTCTGTGTGGACTATAGAGAATTGAATAAGCTGACTAAGAAGAACAGACACCCGTTACAGAGGATCGATGATCTCTTTGACCAGCTTGTTGGTGCTTCTGTTTTCTCTCAGCTTGATCTTGCTACTGGATTTCATCAGTTCAGAGTGGCTGAAGATAGTATAGACAAGACTGCATTCAGAACTCCAGATGGATTCTTTGAATGGCTTGTTATGCCGTTCGGTTTGACGAATGCACCCGCGTATTTCGTGGACTTGATGAGTAGGGTGTTTCGGGAGTTCTTGAACGAGTTTGTCGTGGTCTTTGTGGATGATATTCTGATCTTCTCCAAGGATGAAGAAGAGCATGCGAGGCATCTTGTAGAGGTGATGGATACGCTTAGAGCGCATCAGTTAAAGGTCAAGTTCTCCAAGTGTCACTTTTGGAGAAGAGAAGTTAGATTCCTTGGGCATATCGTATCCAAGCAAGGCTTAGCGGTGGATCCCGCTAAGGTGGTTGCAGTTCAGGATTGGAAGACTCCAAGGAATGCAACCGAGGTGAGAAGTTTTCTAGGTCTTGCGGGTTTTTACCGGAAGTTCATCAAGGACTTCGCGAAGATATCCGCTCCTCTTACTAAGTTGACGAAGAAGCACTTAGTTTTTGCTTGGGATATGGACTGTGAGCTTGCTTTTCAGAGACTCAAGAGAGCCCTTACCTCAGAACCAGTTCTAGCTTTACCCGATGGTGGTAAGATATTTACCGTGTACACTGATGCTTGTGGCACGGGATTGGGCGCCGTTCTAATGCAAGAAGGCAGAGTTATATGTTTTGGTGGTAGGCAACTTAAGGTGCATGAGAAGAAGTATCCTACTCATGATCTAGAGCTGGCAGTGATTGTATATGCACTCAAGGCTTGGCGTCATTATCTTCTGGGAGAGAGATTTGAGCTGTATATTGATCATAAGTCTTTGAAGTATCTCTTTTCGCAGAAGGATCTGAACTTGAGGCAGCAGAGATGGATGGAATTCTTGGCGTCCTATGATTTTGATATAGCCTATACCCCTGGCAAGGGGAATGTGGTAGCGGATGCGTTGAGTAGAAAAAGGTTGACACTAAGTCCTCTATTTGTTGAGATGAAGAATTTAGAGTTCTTGGCAACCTTTGATTTCTCTTTGGCGGTTGAGTCGATGACCGGTTCTTTAGCATCTCTTGAGCTCAGGCCTACCCTTCTGGATCAAGTTGGGGCTTCGCAGAAGGAAGACCCTCAGATAATTGAGATTATGGAGAAGCTGATTCGAGGGGAGACATCTAGTCACCTTGCTCGATATTCTATAGTTGATAAGGGTTGGCTGAGGAGAGACGGAAGGCTTTTTGTTCCGATGGTAGAAGACTTGGTGAGGAAAGTTCTTGAGGAAGCACATCGCTCCAAGTTGACTATACATCCAGGCGGTGATAAGATGTATAAGGATATGAAGCGCATTTTCTTCTGGCCTGGAATGAAGAAGGATGTCGTGGAGTTTGTCTCTAGATGTATCGTTTGTCAGAGAGTAAAAGCTGAGTCGAAGAAGCCCGGTGGGCTATTGCATCCTCTAGAGGTCCCGCTATGGAAGTGGGAGAGTATTTCTATGGACTTTATTGATGGGCTTCCAAGGTCAAGGAAAGGGAATACGAGCATATGGGTCATTGTAGATAGGCTTACGAAGAGTGCTCATTTCATTCCGGTGAAGAGCAAAAGGACCGCATCTGGACTAGCATCAGTATATCTTCGTGAGATAGTACGACTACATGGAGTCCCTTCCAGCATAGTCAGTGACCGAGACCCCATCTTTACTAGTCAGTTCTGGAACAGTTTGCAGGAAGCTATGGGCACAAGGTTGAACCTGAGTACGGCCTATCACCCACAAACGGACGGCCAAACAGAAAGGGTGAATAGGGTACTTGAGGACTTGTTGAGGCTTTGCATTCTGGATTTTGGTGGTGCTTGGGAAGACCATCTTCCTCTTGTTGAGTTTGCATATAATAACAGTTATCAGGCAAGCATAGGGATGGCACCATTTGAAGCTTTATATGGGAGGCCGTGCAAGTTGCCTACATGTTGGTGGGAGACTACAGAGAAGCTCATACTTGGGCCTGACATGATTAGAGACACATCCGAGAAGATCGAGTTGATTCGGAGGCGTATGAAAGCGGCCCAAGACCGACAGAAATCCTATGCTGATAAGCGAAGATCCGATTTGGAGTTTGATGTTGGGGATAAGGTTTTCGTAAAGGTTTCTCCTTTGCGGAATGTGGTCCGATTTGGAGCTGTTGGGAAGTTAGCACCGAGATTTGTTGGACCCTTCCCTATCATAGAGAGAATGGGGAAGATGGCTTATAAAGTGCAATTGCCCGAGAAGCTGTCCGGAGTGCATAATGTCTTTCATGTCTCGCATCTCCGAAAGTGCCTACATGAGTCCGCTGAGGTGGTTGAACCTAGCATTCTTGAAGACGTGGAAATAGAGAAAGAGGCGACTTTGAGGAGAGCTCCGATTCGTATCTTGGGGACGGAGACCAAGAAGCTAAGGAATCGAGAGGTCAAGTTGGTGAAGGTTCAATGGGGTGAAGCCGAAGAAGACGCAACTTGGGAAACCGAGGAGAAGATGCGTGGGCTTTATCCATTCCTTTTTGAGGGTACACTCTCAATCTCTTTCCTTTGTTAGCATATCTTTCTCTTTGCTATCCATGTTTAGCTAGTTATCGTGCTAATCTTGTCATGTGAACCTTAGGTAGAAACCCTTTGGATGAAACATGTGTTTGAAACATGTTATGTTTGATGGTTGCAAGTGGTTGCAAGTGTTTGCAAGTGGTTACTTGTGGATGCATGATACACATTAGGCACTAGATCGGCTCACACACTCCTCATATTGCATGTGCATGAGTGTTTACGCTTATTCTTGGATGAAATTTGTATGCAATCACATGGATGTTGCATATGGATGTATGATTGAGCACGCATGTAGATATTATACATTATGTTAGGGATTTGCATACATATGGATACATTTCACTAACATATTTTGCATTGATCTTTGCATTAGATAAGTACATATACACACACTTTTGCATATATTCATACAACATTTAGAATCGTTTAAGGACAATGGTTGCTCGTGGATGATGTTTTGAGTAGATGGATGATTGGATGGTAGGATATGTTCTTCCTAACTTGAAGATTTCGGGGACGAAATCCTTTAAGGAGGGGAGAATGTAACAACCCGTATTTTCAATAACCTGTTATAACATAAATCGAGGCAGAATTTAATTTAAAAATCTGAATCAAGGGAAACGGGCTATGCCATTGTGTTCGTCTCGGAAAAATACGCGAAATAGAGTCCGAGTTTTCGAAAATCGGAGTTCGTATGACCCGATTAAGGCCCGACGAAGTTTTTCAGAAAATTCCTAAGTAAAAACAGATTTGAATTTCAAGTTCAAAAGTGGGAAATTAGGGCAAACTGGCGCAGGCGGGAAAATTCCCGCCAGGACCCCCATGTCGACAGGCATGTCGACAGGGTCCCTAGGGTGTCGACAGCCCTGTCGACACAGGGTGGCCGGGCAGTTTTGCCTGGCGCACCATTTTGGATCTTGGTCTGGTCTTGTGGCTTGGTTCTAGAGAATTCCTAAATCTGACGGACCTAAACTAACCTAGGGTTAATCCTAGGGCTAAAAACACTCTAATCTTCTATAAATAAGCCCCTAATCCTACCCTAAAACCTCATTATTCATTCTAGCAACCAAACTATGTCAAATTGAATTCTCAAATGGCCTCCACCTAAAAACCCTAGCCTCCACCCTCTTCAAAAATCATTTCTATGAAGATTTTGATGTTCATACAAGCATTTCTAAGTTGTATGAATGATCATTAGCTTGCATACATCATCAAGTTGCAAGCTTTAATTTCTAAGCTAGAGTTTTTGGGATTTTTGTTAATTGGAGCTTTGTTTTGGGGTTTTATATGCTTGCATAAAAGGGCTTCTCAATCTTTATTAGTAGATTTGTGTCTTCATAATATTTGTAAGCCCTCTTACCTTCATTTTAGAAACTCTAAAGTTAATATGTGATGAAAGATGGGATTTATGCATGTTTAATGAGTTATGCATGCTTATGCGAGTTCACTATGCTATGTTATGCATGTTTAATGAGTTATGCATGCTTATGCGAGTTCACTATGCTATGTTATGCATGTTTAATGAGTTATGCATGCTTATGCGAGTTCACTATGCTATGTTATGCATGTTTAATGAGTTATGCATGCTTATGCGAGTTCACTATGCTATGTTATGCATGTTTAATGAGTTATGCATGCTTATGCGAGTTCACTATGCTATGTTATGCATGTTTAATGAGTTATGCATGCTTATGCGAGTTCACTATGCTATGTTATGCATGTTTAATGAGTTATGCATGCTTATGCGAGTTCACTATGCTATGTTATGCATGATTAATAAGTTATGCATGCTTATGCGAGTTCACTATGCCATGTTACACATGTTTGATAAGTTATGCATGTTCACTATGCCATGATTTGCAAGTTTAACAAGTTATGCATGTTTATGCAAGTTCACTATGCCATGATTTGCAAGTTTAACAAGTTATGCATGTTTATGCAAGTTCACTATGCTAAGTTATGCAAGTCCAACATGTTATGCATGTTTATTATGATATGTAAGATTTATCATGTATGTTGTGCCAAGTTCCCTCTTTCTATCCTTTATGCGTTATGGCGAATATGTAAGCGATAGAATGACGTTGGGGGGTTTTGGGTAAAACTTAAAATACATGAAAATATAAGATTGGGAATTTACCTATTAAGTTAGGTCTACCCCTTGGGAATTTACCTATTAAGTTAGGTCTACCCAAGTATTTGTTAAACTTGTAATTATGTTTGAAAATAAAGTGGACATGACACTTAGAAAACATAAGTGTGGCCAACTCGAGGTTAGGTTGAGTTTGTAGCGTAAACCTACCCGGAACCGACCGGCTTAACTAGTTGCTACAAGCAATAGGACCCAATGTGAGAAGTTGGTCATGTGTACCTTGGACCCGAGGTTAGACCAAGTTGTGGTGTAAAGCTACCCGGACCCGCCCGGCTTAACTAGTAACCGCAACAAAGTCTAATGTGAGAGGTTAAGGTACAATTAAATTAATGCCTCATAATTAGGGTTAAGTCATGGCCCACTAATACTTAACCAATTTTGGGGATACGAGGGGTTAAATGGGGTTAAGTGGTGAACTGTTGGTTACACTTAACTAATTTAATCCATGATTAGTGAGGGGTTAAACCACACTTAACCCTCTTAGAAAACCCTAGCAACGTGGTCTGTTCCAGCAGTAATCCCAGTTTGGTATCATTCACAACCCTAGAGGCTAGGCTAGGGCGGGGCACGATTACAAGACTGATGTAAGCGACCAAAGCGACGGCTGAGTGGTACAGCGGTGCGGGTCCAGGCGGGCTACGGACGTGCACGTAGTCCGGTGTTGGACAAACTCGAGGCACGGGTACCAGTAGGTTTAGACTGTGCATTATTGCTTAGGTGTCTGGGGGTTGACACCCGAGGGCTTGATACACCCGAAGGTGGACCCAGCACAGTCTGACTACAACCATATGTGGGCCGTATGGACACCAACACTTGACGTGTTAGGTTTATAGGGAGCCGATCGATTAGACCGTGGGCTGGACCTTGTATTAAGGTCACCTCATGCTATTGGGCCAAAGTTTGGGCTGAGGGATCAATACCTGTTATGTTAGTTTGCTAGTACACTGTGGTGCAAAGCTTAATCTTCTTTATGTGATGACACCTTTATCTATTGCCAGTATGTTCATCTCAGTTTCCATCATGATGTTAACTTTATTAGTTTATAGACTGATCGTAGTAGGGCTTACCAGTCTTTTTGACTGACCTGTTTTCTTTCGCTTCTTTTCTTCCGTTCCCCCCCCCCCCCAGGTTCTCAGGGAGGGAACAGTGGTGCTTAGCTTGGATCGCTTGCTTGTTTGCTGGATAGCTCATGTATGTCTGGACATTGAGCTCGCTATGGTTTATCATCTTTATTTTGGGGATAGCACTATGTATTTCAGTATTTCTGTTTATGATGTACTAGACATGTTTATTTTGGCAGTTGACTTTATGATGTACTAGACTTGTTTTGAGATGGTTTGAGATATTCCGCTGTTTTATTCTCACTTACTCTGTTTTATATATATATATATTTATGTTCTTGTTCTGCCTTGATATATCATTATGCATGCTTACCCAGTTCTAACGCCCCCCAGAAGCTAGTGCCCCCGAAAGAGTGACCCTAGCGGAGGTGGGGTGTTACATCATGGCTCTTGCTTTGATAAGATTTCCACCTATATGAAATTAAAACATAAAAAGACACATATAAACACAATTAAAGAACAAATTTTGTATTTAATTATCAGTAATTTAAAATAATATATTAACTTTATTTATTGTTGTTTGTAATTAAATTGATTAATAAATGATTATAACAGTAGTACACTAAGTAAAGCAAGTCGTATGATCAAAATCTATTGGAACTAATTACAAACTATGCACTATCCATAATTAATCAAACTAATTACTATTGAATGCTGGACCTAAAATATTCATACAAATTAGTTGTAAACACCACAATGGAACATGATAAGAAATCGAAGTATAGTTGATTAATGTGACAACCCAGATTTTTGAACTCTAATTATTTTGAATAATTCGTACAATTTTGAATATAAAATTTGAAAAAGAGTTTCAATGTGATAATAAGATGAATATGACATTTATATTAAGTTGAAAATAGGTTTTTCCAATTTATAGTGTTTAGCCAATTTATCGAATCAAAATAGAATTTTATAACTAGTCAAATTCGATATAGTTTAATGGTTTGAAATTCTAATTTGATAATTTTAAGTTGGATTTTGAATTTGGTTTAAATAATGAAATAGTTATTTATACTATAGAATATAACTGTAAAGTATATCGACAAAAATATATTAGATTTTGTCAAAATATGCTTTTCAAAACGTATTAACTAGACTTTTTGCAGCACTTCATAAATATTTTTATATCATACCTTAACCTACCATTGCATTTTTCTTAGAAATGCTAATATAAGAGAAGAGATGTGTCACTATGACATGTGTTAACATGCGTGAATCTAAATCATAAGGAATGGCCAAGTGTCCTTTGAGGTGTAAGCTCCTTATGCCTATGAATTTCCTATATAAACCCACCTTAACCCTATCCTTTCTCCATCTTCTTTATTTATCATTGTTAATGCAAAAAATGGCACTAACACCCCAAGGTGTTTATCAACACTTCAAAATTGATCAAACGCATAGTTAAGAGGAAACAAGTATGGGGAAAAAGTAAAGTGGAGACGATTTAGAGTGATTTGGTCTCAATTTCGACCTACACCACTATAAGAGAAGATTTCATAGCTTTCCAACAATTACAAGGTACACAATTGTCATTGCTTTATACATTTTCTCTTTTACAATCAAAATATCACTTTCTTCTCTTCTTTAAATTCTTCAATCTCTCGATTCTCTTGATTCCACCGTTGAAATGATGAGATCTCTTCGATTGCAATGATTGTTGGAGTAGATCTTCAACAATTGAACAATTGGATGATCTTCAATGATTTCATGGTGGTTGAGATGTTGGATCAAAGCTTGGAATAACTTTAATGGAGTTGGAATTAATCTTGAGTCGTTGAGAAATGAATTGGGCAGCACTTCGCTCTCGGAAACCCCCCCACCCTTTATGTAGAAAGTGACTGGGTATTTATAGGAGAAATCCGAAGGCTATAACAACCCAGAATTTTGGAACCAATTTAAATTGCGTTGGGATCGTTGTGAGGAGATCTACATCATGGGACTGTCTAGAGCTTAAACAGAGCACGTTAGAAATTTAAAAAAAATCAATGTGAGATTTCTTATTTAATAATTAAAATAAATTGTTATGCGTTGGAAATCTTTATTTATTCGCTGTTAAGATTCATATTGTTTATGCTACGTGATTTGAATTGTCTGATGTTGTATGTGGTGATCCGATGAGTTCAATTTGATATAATGGAATCATTGAAAATTTGTATAAAAATAAAAATCATCTCTTTTTATTTGCCATATGTGAATAAAAATTGTGTGCAAGTAAAAGTTATCTTTTTATTTGTCATTTCTGAACGTAGGATTTGTTATAAAGAAAAGGTTCTTTTTATTATCTTATGATACATAGAATTTGTTGTGAAATAAAAAAAAGTCATTTATTTAGAAACCGGTCATATTAAAATAAAATTTCCTTCTTATTTGTTTCTAGAAAACATTAAAACATGTATGTAGACAAAATTATCTTTTTATTTTGTCATTAGAATTATAAACATTCTTTTTATTTGACACTAGAAATGTAGATAAAAATATTTCTTTTCATTTATACATTAGAAATATAGAACATGTAGTCAAAAATATTTCTTTTCATTTATACATTAGAAATGTAGAACATGTAGACAGATAAATATTTCATTTTATTTGTACATTAGAAACATATGAATGCTGTGAAAATAAAAATCATCTTTTTATTTGCCATATATTAACATAGGAATTGTTGAAAATTGTTTAACAATAAAAATTTACATTTTATTGTATATTAGAAATGGTTAAAAATACGCATTGTTTTTAACATAAGAAAATGTTCATTGGATCATATATGCTTTGTTAGTTAAAACATTATCATTCATATGTTAGAAACATAGTAAAATGTTCATTTGATTATTTATGTTTTGTTAATTAAAACATTATCATTTATATGTTAATGAAATAGAAAAATGTTCGTTTATTAAACATATTTTGATTCATTAAAAATAATGTCACTTAACACTGTTAGTATTACAAAAATGCCATTTAGTTAGGACATGTTTTGAGAAATAAAAATACATTAGTTAGAATAACGTTTTGTGAATACAAAAATGTCTCTTTTGTCATGTTAGACAAGAATAAAAACATTTCAGGTAAATATATGTCTCGTTCGACAAAAATGTCAATTTTATCATGTTAAGATAGAATAAAAAGAATTAGGTGTTAAAACATGCATTGTCATTAAAAATGACATTTTTATCATGTGAAATTAGAATAAAATAATCATTTGTTAAAATGTTTTATTAGGTAAAAACATCGCATGTATCATGTTACTGAAATGAAATAAATAATCATGTCTTAAAATATATGTTGTGATGTTGAAATGTTTAACGTATTGAAAATAATGTTAAAATTAATGTGATAGTAAAATTAAATTATAAATATCCATTTATAAATTAAACAGTGAAAATTTTGTTAAATAGAAAATAATTCAAACTGAATTATAATTGGTTAAATTATTAACCAATGATCTATTTATATAAACTGTTGTTGTTTGAAAACCCCACACGGGTATTGGGATGATATTTGATATACACAAGTGCCAATATTTAATTAATTGCCAATCGATGGATTGACGGTTTGTGATGAGCGTTATTTATTTATTTTAATGCTCACATAGTTATAAACTTCACATTGGATGTGAATGGATTGTTTAATGATTATTTATCATTATTGTTATATACATGCGATGTATGGAAATCCATATAACTAAAATTATATGGTAATTGATTGAGTCGCATTCCGATTTAGAATATTTTAAAATAAAGAATATTCAAAAATAAAGAATCTTTTAAAATAAAGAATATTTTAAAATAATGAAAATTTTAAAATAATATTCAATGAAGAATAAGATTATGATTTTTATGTCCATTTTTGGGTGGACACAAAAATATAAAAATATGAAGCCGAATTAAGTAGCAAACGTTATTTTAACCCGAACGGGTTCATCGATCAATTTTATTCATTTTATAATGAATATCGACAAGAAGTGATTTCAAAATCTAATATTTTGAAAATATCAATATTTTAATATGATAAAGATATAAAATATTCAATTTTGATTTAAAATTGAAATGAAGTTGGAATCATTTTAAAATAAATTTATAAACGACTTATATAATACGATTTAAATGGAAATTTACTATATATATATAATGGCCTGAATAGAACGCGTCGCGCAGCGACCGTTCACGAATTTCGACCACTAACTTCAAATTGATGTAACTGGAGATCCGACCGTCGGATTCTCCTAAAACTGAAACCGTTGGGTTGGTATCAAAACGAGCTTTTCAAAGAATATAAGAGTTTTGAAATCTAGCTATTGGATTTGGAATTATGTCCAAATCAAATTCAGAAAAGGTTGCTATGGATGCAGTTCGGTGGCCGTTATTGGAAACCGACTTGACGGGCCTTGATAAAATTATTAAGAATATGGAAAAATTATGTAAATTCATAATAAATGATTTGGAAAGATTTTGGATGAAAAATTCCATATTTAAAAAGATAAAAATATACTTTTATCGAAATGAACTAGTTATTAACTAGAATAATAATCCAATGTTTTTAAATAAAATAAATTGGATTTTTGGGTTTGACGTGAATGGTGTCTTAAATAACATTATTCTTAAACCCCGTATGAAAAGAATAAATCTTTTAATTAAGATTATTAGAGTTTCCAATTATATTTAGTAATTGGAATTAAATAAAATGTGAATTGGGTTTATTGTGAACTGTGTTTTTAACGACATTCATTCTTTAACCTAATTAACAGTGAAGATATGATTTGAAATTTATAAATCTTTTTATTAAGATTTAATGGAAATTTTCCAAAGTGAAGTTTTTCCAATTTAATAGAAGGAATTATATTGAATGGAATTCGATTTAATAATAATCGAGATGAGCTTCTGTAAAAGAAGACTGTTATTATATATGGAATTTAAAAGGCTTTGCAGTTATTCCATTTATATTATTAGTCTGATACGGAAATTTATATCGATTATATATTGATTTGATTTCTGTGAAAGTTCCATATTTAATGGAAGATGATTTTGGGTTTATCGTGAAATGTGTTTTAAATGACATTGGTTCTTTAACCCAGTTAAAGACAAGATTAATTTCTTAAAGTTGAATAATCATAAAATAATGATTTTAGATATTAAAACCAAATTGGAGTTTTAACGAGTCTTTAAAAAGAAGATTAAAGAATAAATTTAAAAGAATTTATCTTTGATAAAATTAATGGGAACATTTCCCTGGTGATGTGAATATTTATTTAAAGGAATATTCTAAATTGGAATGAGGCGTATGATGTGTTTTTATAGCACTTGATTATTGATTATAAAATACGCGAGTTATTCAGAAAGACCGGGTTTAACCCATTCTGAATAATTACTACGACGTTTAAGAGTCGAAGTTGAAGATGGTGGTTGAAGACCGGAGGTCTTCGCATCGTTTGGATGATTACTGATGTCTTGATTGGGAGGCATCCCAAGACAAGGTAATAAGTGGTGATCGACCAGACGTACTTGGAGATCAACGAATATGCGAGAACCTCTCTCCTGTATTTGGCATATGGGATGAGGAATAAGGTATCTCCGGTTTCATTCAGACCCAGAGCGGACTTGTAAATGGATGTATGTTTGACATTGAATTTTATACTGTGTTGATTGATCTCTATTTAATATATATCCTCTTGGTGGAGGAGAATTTATTCTCTTGCTTGACACCCTTCTCTGAAACGTACGAGCTCAGAGGTTATATATTGATGGTTATCAGTCGCGTGGCGTGAATTGCCAGTGTAGCATACCAAGATGTAAGTGATCAAGGCTTATTGTTGAAAAGCAGAGCCTTGTGGTTGATGATTGAAGCACAGCTTCATTTAGCATAGCTTTGTGTAGTGTTACTTCGCGAGCCTCACACCCCGGTATGAACCAGAAACGGGAGAAGGACCCAGGGAGAGCATGCGTTTCTTTCTAGCTAGAAGTGGTGTCATGGTATGGAGCCCAGACATTTTTACTTATGTGGATGATGGAAAGCGAGGTACCTCGGATTTGAGTCCCTAGTGGCTCTATTTTATGCCCCATAGGGCGGGGAAACGTACTGTTCAGGCATAACCAATCCACTAACATATTTGTGGACCGTCCCTAGCGCTCCTAGGTGCAGTTGTGGCTGTATCCTGAGGCACGGGCTAGAGTGTCTCGAATTCGGTAAGGACGATCCCTTGCCTTGGTTCATGATGGAAACCCAACTTCCAATACGACACCGTAGGGTTTTGATTGTAGAACTAGTATGGCGACATAGTATATGGTAGCTATGCCGTCTACGATTGATATATTATGATTGAAATGTTTTTGAAACGTATATACACTAATAATAATATAAAATCCGTTTTATTGTATCAAGCATTTTTGACCATTATAAGGTAAACTCTATCCTCCGGTTTGCATTGCATTGTGTGATGGGACTTGAGTCTTATAATGGTTTCATTTTTCTAAAAAGCGTTGCGTTGTTTTACGATTTACTTTAATTATGCACTAGCAATCCAATGGAGTAAACCCGTTCCGCGTCAGCGGTGTGGTCCAGTGATTAGCCTTATTATTAAATAAGTTAAGTAAGATTTCTCATACCAGTCCCATGATTGACTTGTAGTGTGTTTCAATTAGCAAACTCGGGTGCCCTCTTTTCCACCCGGGCAATCGAGTGGCTTGTTTTGCAGATATTTCTTATTTGAGCAGGATTCTGGATCGAAGCTTAAAGCTATGTCCAGAGCATTGATAGTCTTTCGCTGTATTAGTTAAATTCCACTGCACTGTATAAAGTTTATTGTAAATTATCTTCCGCTGTATTATATTTGATGTACTCTGATATTCTGTACTCTGATGTAACATTATTATAATGTTTATAAATATTTTCTATTATTTGTTCTGATGTGTTGTATGCCCAAAGTTAGTGTATCCGGCGATTTCCCGCAAGGGGAATTTTCGGGTCATTACATGTGGTATCAAAGCTTTGGTTAATCCAAATCTTTGGGGTACAACTCGTTAGAACTGAACAAATACTCATCAGAGATTGGATTAGAAATATCCTATAAAAGAAAACTCATTAGATATAGGATCAGTAGTATCCTAGAATGAGAAAATTCATTAGAGTTGGGCTTAGTAATGCCCTAGAATGAGTTGAGAGTGACAAGTTCATAATTAACGTATTTGTGATTATATATAAATTCAATCTTAGAAAATACAATTTTTAAATATATAAAAGTTATATATATTTTTAAAGCTAATCAACTAATTGATTGATGAGTGTGTTGTGTGATTATTAGTTCAACTAATAAAACCATTGTAACCATTAAAAGAATGAAAATCAAATTGGTTAGTTAAACAACTTTCGGCTCCGTTCCTTTTTGAGGACGAAAAGATTTTAAGTGGGGGAGATTGTAACAACCCGGAATTTTGGAACCAATTTAAATTGCGTTGGGATCGTTGTGAGGAGATCTACATCATGGAACTGTCTGGAGCTTAAACAGAGCACGTTAGAATTTCAGAAAGAAAAAAAAATCAATGTGAGATTTCTTATTTAATAATTAAAATAAATTGTTATGCGTTGGAAATCTTTATTTATTCGCTATTAAGATTCATATTGTTTGTGGTGCGTGATTTGAATTGGCTGATGTTGTATATGGTGATCCGATGAGTTCAATTTGATATAATGGAATCATTGAAAATTTGTATAAAAATAAAAATCATCTCTTTTTATTTGTCATATGTGAATAAAAAACGTGTACAAATAAAAGTTATCTTTTTATTTGTCATTTCTGAACATAGGATTTGTTATAAAAGAAAAGGTTCTTTTTATTGTCATATGATACATAGAATTTGTCGTGAAATAAATAAAAAAATCATTTATTTAGAATCAGTTCATATTAAAATAAAAATTTCCTTCTTAATTGTTTCTAGAAATTAAAACATGTATGTAGACAAAATTATCTTTTTATTTTGTCATTAGAATTATAAACATTCTTTTTATTTGACACTAGAAATGTAGACAAAAATATTTCTTTTCATTTATACATTAGAAATATAGAACATGGAGACAAAAATATTTCTTTTCATTTATACATTAGAAATGTAGAACATGCAGACAGATAAATATTTCTTTTTATTCGTTCATTAGAAACATATGAATGTTATGAAAATAAAATTCATCTTTTCATTTGTCATATATGGACATAGGAATTGTCGAAAATTGTTTAACAATAAAAATTTACATTTTATTGTACATTAGAAATGGTTAAAAATATGCATTGTTTTTAACATAGTAAAATGTTCATTGGATCATATATGCTTTGTTAGTTAAAACATTATCATTCATATGTTAGAAACATAGTAAAATGTTCATTTGATTACTTATGTTTTGTTAATTAAAACATTATCATTTATATGTTAATGAAATAGAAAAATGTTAGTTTATTAAACATATATTGATTCATTAAAAATAGTGTCACTTAACATTGTTAGTATTACAAAAATGCCATTTAGTTAGGACATGTTTTGAGAAATAAAAATACATTAGTTAGAATAACGTTTTGTGAAAACAAAAATGTCACTTTTGTCATGTTAGACAAGAATAAAAACATTTCAGGTAAATATATGTCTCGTTCGACAAAAATGTCAATTTTATCATGTTAAGATAGAATAAAAAGAATTAGGTGTTAAAACATGCATTGTCATTAAAAATGACATTTTTATCATATGAAATTAAAATAACCATTTGTTAAAATGTTTTATTAGATAAAAACATCGCTTGTATCATGTTAGTTAAATGAAATAAATAATCATGTCTAGAAACATATGTTGTGATGTTGAAATGTTCAACGTATTGAAAATAATGTTAACATTAATGTGATAGTAAAATTAAATTATAAATATCCATTTATAATTTAAACAGTGAAAATTTGTTAAATAGAAAATAATTCAAACTAAATTAAAATTGGTTAAATTATTAACCAATGATTTATTTATATAAATTGTTGTTGTTTGAAAACCCCACACGGGTATTGGGATGATATTTGACGTACACTAGTCCCAATATTTAATTAATTGTCAATCGATGGATTGACAGTCCGTGATGAGCATTATTTATTTATTTTAATGCTCACAGTTATAAACTTCACTTTGGATGTGAATGGATTGTTTAATGATTATTTATCATTATTGTTATGCACATGTAATGTATGGAAATCCATATAACTGAAATTATATGGTAATTGATTGAGTCGCATTCCGATTCAGAATATTTTAAAATAAAGAATCTTTTAAAATAAAGAATATTTTAAATGAATATTTTAAAATAATATTCAATGAAGAATAAGATTATGATTTTTATGTCCATTTTCGGGTGGATACAAAAATATAAAAATATGAAGTCGAATTAAGTAGCAAACGTTATTTTAACCCGAACGGGTTTATCGATCAATTTTATTCATTTTATAATGAATATCGAAAAGAAGTGATTTCAAAATCTAATATTTTGAAAATATTAATATTTTAATATGATAAAGATATAAAATTTTCAATTCTGATTTAAAATTGAAATGAAGTTGGAATCGTTTTAAAATAAATTTATAAACGACTTATATAATACGATTTAAATGGAAGTCGATGAAATATATATAATATATATAGAACGCGCCGCCCAACGACCGTTCGCGAATTTCGACCATTATCTTCAAATTGATGTAACTGGAGATCCGACCGTCGGATTCTCCTAATACTGGAACTGTTGGATTCGTATCGAAAAGAGCTTTTCAATGAATATAAGAGTTTTGAAATCTAGCGGTTGGATTTGGAATTATATCCAAACCAAATTTGGAAAAGGTCTCTATGGATGCAGTTCGGTGGCTATTATTGGAAACTGACTGTACGGGCCTTGATAAAATTATTAAAAATATGGAAAAATTATATAAATTCATAATAAATGATTTGAAAAGATTTTGGATGAAAAATTCCATATTTAAAAAGATAAAAATATACTTTTATCGAAATGAACTAGTTATTAACAAGAATAATAATCCAATGTTTTTAAATAAAATAAATTGGATTTTTGGGGTTTGTCGTGAATGGTGTCTTAAATAACACTATTCTTAAACCCCATATGAAAAGAATAAATCTTTTAATTAAGATTATTAGAGTTTCCAATTATATTTAGTAATTGGAATTAAATAAAATGTGAATTGGGTTTATTGTGAACTGTGTTTTTAACGACATTAATTCTTTAACCCAATTAACAGTGAAGACATGATTTGAAATTTATAAATCTTTTTACTAAGATTTAATGGAAATTTTCCAAAGTAAAGTTTTTACAATTTAATAGAAGGAATTGGAATTGAATGGAATTCGATTTAATAATCATCGAGATGAGCTTCTGTAAAAGAAGACCGTTATTATATATGGAATTTAAAAGGCTTTGCCGTTATTCCATTTATATTATAGTCTCATACGGAAATTTATATCGATTATATATTGATTTGATTTCTGTGAAAATTCCATATTTAGTGGAAGATGATTTTGGGTTTATCGTGAACTGTGTTTTAAATGACATTGGTTCTTTAACCCAGTTAAAGACAAGATTAATTTCTTAAAGTTGAATAATCATAAAATAATCATTTTAGATATTAAAACCAAATTGGAGTTTTAATGAATATTTAAAAAGAAGATTAAAGAATAAATTTAAAAGAATTTATCTTTGATAAAATTAATGGGAACCTTTCCCTGATGATGTGAATATTTATTTAAAGGAATATTCTGAATTGGAATGAGGCGTGGGATGTGTTTTTTTAGCACTTGATTATTGATTATAAAATACGTGAGTTATTCGGAAAGACCGGGTTCAACCCATTTTGAATAATTACAACGACAACTAAGAGTCGAAGATGAAGACGATGGTTGAAGACCGGAGGTATTCACATCGTTTGGATGATTACTGATGTCTTGATTGGGAGGCATCCCAAGACAAGGTAATAAGTGGTGATCATCCAGACGTACTTGGAGATCAGTGGATATGCGAGAACCTCTCTCCTGTATTGGGCATATGGGACGAGGAATAAGGTGTCTCCGGTTTCGTTCAGACCCAGAACGGACTTGTAAATGGATGTATGTCTGACATTGGATTTTATTTTGTGTTGGTTGATTTCTATTTAATATATATCTGCTTGGTGGCGGAGAATTTATTCTCTTGCTTAACACCCTTCTCTGAGACGTATGAGCTCAGAGGTTATATATTGATAGTTATCAGTCACATGGCATCAATTGTCAATATGGCAGGCCAAGGTGCAAATGATCAAGGCTTATTGTTGAAAAGCAGAGCCTTGTGGTTGATGATCAAAGCACAGCTTTATTTAGCATAGCTTTGTGTAGTGTTAATTCGCGAGCCTCACACCCCGGTATGAACCAGAAACGGGAGAAGGACCCCATGGAGAGCATGCGTTTCTTTCTACTAGAAGTGGTGTCATGGTATGGAGCCCAGATATTTTCACCTATGTGGATGATGGAAAGTGAGGTACCTCGGATTTGAGTCCCTATTGGCTCTATTTTACGCCCCATAGGGCAGGGAAACGTATTGTTCAGGCATAACCAATCCACTAACATATTTGTGGACCGGCCCTGGCGCTTCTAAGTGCAGTTGCGGCTGTATCCTGAGGCACGGGCTAGAGTGTCTCGAATTCGGTAAGGACGATCTCTTGCCTTGGTTCATGATGGAAATCCAACTTCCAATACGACACCATACAGTTTTGTTTGTAGAGCTAGTATGGCGACATAGTATGTGGTATCTATGCCGTCTATGATTGATACATTATGATTGAAATATTTTTGAAACATATATACACTAATAATAATATCAAATCTGTTTTATCGTATCAAGCATTTTTGACCATTATAAGGTAAAACTCTATCCTCCGGTTTGCGTTGCAATGTGTGATGGGACTTGAGTCTTATAATGGTTTCATTTTTCTAAAAAGCATTGCGTTGTTTAACGATTTACTTTATTTATGCACTGGCAATCCAGTGGAGTAAACCCGTTCCGCGTCAGCGGCATGGTCCGGTGATTAGCCTTATTATTAAATAAGTTAAGTAAGATTTCTCATACCAGTCCCATGACTGGCTCATAATTTGTTTCACTTTGCAAACTCGGGTGCCCTCTTTTCCACACAGACAGTCGAGTGGCTTGTTTTGCAGATATTTCTTATTTGAGCATGATTCTGGATCGAAGCTTAAAGATGTGTCCAGAGCATTGATAGTCTTCCGCTGTGTTAGTTAAATTGTACCGTTGCTATAACTAGGGCTGTCAATGGGTCGGGTTGGGTCGAGTTCGGGTCGGGTCAAGTCATGTTTGGGTTGAGTTCGGGTCGGGTCAGCTCAACCCGTTTATTAAACGGGTCGGGTTCGGGTTGACCCATTTATAATCGTGCGGGTTTCGGGTTTGATTCATGTAACCCATTAAGAAAAATATTTGTATAAAAAACTTTGCGGGTTTCAAATGATGGCTGCATTTGATCTAGTCTTTGTAGCATAAATTAAGAAAGAAAAAGGACTATGCTACAACGAAGTGCTCATAGAATCTCCAGACAATGCTCGAGTCTCGAGACGATGCTCGAGTCTCGAGACGATGTTGTTGCTGATGCTTTTTCCTGGTGCCGCCATTGTTCTTCGATCTGATGCGCGATTTCAGAAGGATATCATAGAATCTAGGGCTCGGTGTAAAAAGGAAAGAGGAAACCGAAGCCAGAAGGAGTGAAGAGGTAGAACCGCATAAATTAGAATGACTGAATGAGTGGAAGCTTGGTAATTGGTAAATTAGGGTAAAGAGACAAATGGGTAGTGGACTAGGATGGACCTACGTTTTGTAGATTGTAGAGTAATAAAAATATGTTTTATATTAAAGGGGTCATGACGGGTCAGAAACAGGTTCACGGGTTGGGTCGGGTCAACCCGTTTATTAAACGGGTCAGAGCGGGTTGACCCGAAATTGACCCGTTTATAAATGGGTCGGGTCGGGTTTTTATTGCACGGGTTACGGGTTGTGTTTCGGGTCGTGTTTGAAATTGACGGCCCTAGTTGTAACGACCGCATTCTACGCATCATAAGATCATAGAATATTTATTTCATCGTCATAGAGAGTCGTATGGTCATGTAACTTTGGGAGATGACTATTGGGGTCATTTCCCATGTTCATAATTTTTCCCGATTTTTTAATGACCGTTTTGCCCCTAGCTGATCTTGTTTTGACCATAACTCTTGACTGGAAAGGAATTTTGAGCTGAAACCACTTCCATTGGATCCAGATGATAGTTTACAATAGATTGGTCACATTAGCCAAACGGACTCACCGTTTCAGAGATATGGCTGAAATAAGTTTCAAATGGTGAAAAACAGCTTAATTGGACTTAACCGGGTGATTAACAGCTGGGCCAAAGGCGGATTTCAGGATTTGGAGTATTTAAGGGCTGTTAGGCTTAGGGATTTCATTTTTTAGACATTTTCCAACCGCCATAGACATTTGTTCAACCCTAACAATGGCCTCCAACATCTAAAACATCCAAAACCACTTTCTAATTGAAGATTAGCCTAATCAACATCAAATTAAGGAGGAATAACACCAAAGCAAGGTTAGAGCTACTATGTTGCATTGGGAACAGCACCAAACAGAGAATCATTTCAAATTTGGTATTTTATTTGTGGCCAAGGTGAGTAATTTGCATGGTTTTGCACTAATTACAGTTAATTAAGGGTAATTAGTGAAGATTAACGAAATTAGACATGATAAAATTTTGGAAAAATATTTATAAAATTCGAAATATTGTTTTAGACCTCTGTTTAAAGTTGGGTTAATTTGGTTAAGTTTTGCTAATCATATCATTAGATTTGCTTAAACATGCTTAAGGGAAAATATGGGGTTTTGGCTATGTTTGATCCGTTTTAACCTATCAAATTGTTGTTTTGATGTTTGTGGTCAGTTCTATATGTTGTTATGACTGTACGGTATGCTTTGTGATTGATTAGAAAAGTTAGAATGGTCGAAAACGCCGTCATATGGTGTAAAACAGTCGCTGAAAGAACTGCAGGAAATTGGCCAGCAACCGGATCGGATCGCCCTTTCCGAACCCGACCCGGTCGTGACACCATCTTCACGAGCCGCCGCGAGTATGCATCCACGACCGATCCGATGGAGGGAGCTCGACACGTTCCAATGGAAGGACACATGACCCGACCCGATCCGCCAGAAGACCTCCGACCCGAACCACTTATGCGTCTCCGATCCGACCCGGAGTGGAGAGGAAGACTTGAGCTGCTTGCACCACAAACGGAGACCACGATCCTATGGGATGACCAAGACCGACCCAGTGGAGACCCGATCCGACCCAAAGGAGCTTGTCACGAACTGAGATGTTGAGCACGAACTGAGGATGCATCGAACCGAACCGAACTGAAGATAGAAGGAAGGACTGAACCGATCCGGAGGAGACCAAAACCCAAGATGCAAAGGTAGTCCAAGTGGAAAGTTTGTACTCAGGATCCAGTTGGGAACTAACGAGTTGACTTCATGAGTTGGGCTTTGCTGCGGGACGTGTGCTAAGGGGTTGCCGATATCTATAACTTTGGATCACTATATGTAGGGGGTACGTGAACGGATTCAAGGCCACAGTGGCCTAGGTACGACAAAAGAGCTATAGACCAATGAAGTGGGGTCATTTGTAAAGATTTGGTCATGACTCCATGGGGTGAGCTTGGTAGTAGCAGTAGTTGTACAAGTCGAACTCCGTCACTACTTCGATGGGTCTAGTGATTAACAGTGGTGGACATCGTATGCTTTACGCACTGAGTGAGAGATGTGAGGATGGTTGCTATGTTTGATTTGTTTGCCATCACTATGACATGCACACCCCCAACCCGTATTCTTTATACCATGTGTTAGTGGCACCTCAGAGTATTGTACGGTATGTAGTGCTAACTCCTTGGTTGCAGGTCCAGGTTCAGGTATGGTTTAGTATACCTGTTATTGTTCTGTTTTGCTACTTATCGCTCATACCAGACTTTTGTATGACCCAGAGTTTTATGTCTCTTCTTATTACTCTGGGTGCTCTCATGAGCAGACTAGAGACATGTTAGGTGGTATGCACGAGTAGCTGTACCGGAGACGAGCATGAGGCTTCCACGTATCATACATATATATAGATATTCTCCCTGTGTTATATACTACAAGAGCCACTTTATGTGTACTAGTACTTTATGTGCACTAGTACATTAGTGTAAATAAAGTCATGTATACTATATTTAGCCTACTTTGGGCATTAGTGGTGTACCTTTCTTTCTTTTGTTTAGAGATAGTAATTTGGAAAGTTGTAATAAGTTGTATTTGGAATTCCGCTACTCTAATGATGATGTTGATGTGGGTTTTGATTATCAGCTTATGCACTGTCTCGCCTATTTTATGTCAAGTTTATTATTGAGTTCCGTATTGATTTAGTGAAAGATGCCAGACCTATAGTGATGCCACTTCGTCGTATGGCACCAAGGGAGCAACGAGAGCTCGGGGTGCAAGTCAACGATCTTTTGAAGAAGGGATTTATCAGAAGGAGTGTTTTTGAATGGGGAGCACCAGTTGTGTTTGCTACCAAGGCTGATGGTTCCCTTCGATTGTGTGTAGACTACCGCGAGTTGAATAAGGTGATGAGGAAGAACAAGTATCCTCTACCGTAGATAGATGATTTGTTTGATCAGTTGAGTGGCGCGAGAGTATTCTCTCAGTTGGATCTCGCGACAGGTTTTCATCAGCTTAGAGTGGAAGCTGAGAGTATAGCTAAAACGACATTTCGGACGCCGTCTGGATTTTATGAGTGGTTGGTCATGCCATTCGGGCTGACCAATGCACCAGCATATTTTGTGGACCTTATGAATAGGGTATTCAGAGATCAGTTGAACAAGTTTGTTCTTGTGTTCGTGGATGATATTTTGGTTTACTCAAGGACAGAGGAAGAACACAAGGAACATTTGAGGATAGTGATGGAGGTGTTGAGAAAACACCAATTAAAAGCAAAGTTTTCTAAGTGTCACTTCTGGAGGAGGGAAGTGAGATTCTTGGGCCGTGTTGTTTCAGAGAATGGTATTGCCGTGGACCCTGCGAAGGTGGCTACGGTACAGGATTGGTCTACACCCAAGAATGCAATGGACATAAGAAGTTTCTTGGGATTAGCTGGATATTATCGTAAGTTTATCCAAGACTTCTCCAAGATAGCAGCACCGTTGACTCAGTTGACCAAGAAGAATCAAGCCTTCGTCTGGGACGAAAAGTGCGAGAATGCATTCAAGAGTCTAAAGCAAAAGTTGACATGTGCACCAGTGTTCATCATTCCTAAGGGGAATGAAGAGATGACGGTTTATACAGACGCATGTGGTACCGGATTAGGTGCTGTGTTGATGCAAGGAGGTAGGGTTGTAACTTATGCAAGTCGGCAACTGAAACCGCACGAGAAAAGTTACCCTACCCATGACTTGGAATTAGCAGCGATCGTGTTCGCATTGAAGATGTGGAGACATTATCTCTTGGGAGAAAGATTCGAGTTGTTTACTGATCATAAATCGCTAAAGTATCTTTTCTCTCAAAAAGATCTAAATCTCCGACAACAAAGATGGTTAGAATTCTTCGCTTCCTACAATTTCGATATCGCATACACACCAGGAAAGGGCAATGCAGTAGCTGACACCTTGAGTAGGATACATGCCAGTTTTGGGGCTATGTTTCTAGAATGGAAGCAACTGGAGTACATCGCTGGGTATGATTTCAGACCAAAGTGCGAATTGGATCCAGAAATGTTAGCAAGTTTGACGATCAGACCCACTTTGATTGAGCGGATTGGTTCAAGTCAGAGGGACGATCCTAACCTATTGGAAATTATCTCAAAGTTAGAGATAGGAATCAACGGAGGACGGAGAGATGAACAAGTATGGGCTTGATCGAGATGGATGGCTTAGAAAGAATGGAAGACTAGTTGTACCCAATGTCAATGGATTGAGAGATGAAGTGCTTAGAGAATGTCATCACTCAAAACTGACTATACATCCCGGTGGTAACAAGATGTACCGAGACATGAAGCAGACCTACTACTGGGAAGGGATGAAAAGAGACGTTGGGAAGTTTATATCCAAATGCATGAATTGCCAGCTAGTTAAAGCTGAGCAAAAGAAGCCTAGTTGGTTGTTACAACCATTAGAAATTCCAGAATGGAAATGGGAACAAGTCTCATTGGATTTTATTGATGGGTTACCAAGAACTAGGTCGGGCCATGATAGCATTTGGGTGATTATGGACCGATTGACTAAGAGTGCAAGGTTTATACCCGTCAAATCAAACAGGACAGCAGCTAAGTTAGCTGAACTATATGTAAAGTGGGTAGTGAGATTTCATGGAATACCCAAAAGCATTGTGAGTGACCGATATCCGTTGTTCACTAGTGGATTTTGGAAAAGCTTATAAGAGGCATTAGGATCGGAATTACATCTCAGTACCGCGTATCATCCTCAAACCGACGGACAGACAGAGAGGGTGAATCGAGTATTAGAGGATCTCTTGAGAGCTTGCATATTAGACTTTGGTGGATCATGGGATGACCATTTGCATCTAGTAGAGTTTGCATATAATAATAGTTATCAATCTAGTATTGGTATGGCTCCATTTGAAGCTTTGTACGGAAGACCGTGCAACTCACTGTCACGTTGGTTAGAACAGGTGAGAAGTTTGTGCTTGGACCAGATGTGACAAGAGAAACTTCAGCTAAGATTAAGGTTGTCCAACAGCGAATGAAGGCTGCCCAAGATAGGCAGAAGAGTTATGCTGATAAGAGGAGAAGAGAATTAAAGTTCTCCATTGGCGACTTGGTGTTTGTCAAGATATGTCCGTTGAACAGCGTGATACGATTTGACAGGAGAGGCAAGTTAGCACCAAGATTCGTTGGTCCATTCCTAGTTCTAGAGAAAATTGGGAATTTGGCATATAAAGTTGAATTACCAGAGAAGATGGCAGAAGTTCACAACGTGTTTCATGTTTCCCAGTTAAGGAAGTTCGTGCACGACCCCGATGTGACTATTTCACCTGATCAGTTGGATGATATCGAGGTTGAACCCGAGGCGGTTGGGAATCGCAAGCCTATGCGTATTGTTGGGAACGATACGAAGCAGCTTCGAAGGAAGGCGGTGAAATTAGTCAACAGTGGGGTGAGAATGAGAATGACTGTACTTGGGAGACAGAGGAGAGCATTAGGAAGACGTATCCAGAACTCTTCACCTGGTAAGATTGCAGTATCAATTTAGTCTTTCCGCATGCTAGGATAAGTTTGTTTTGTTTGTTTTGCATGATTGATTGTTGTATATGGCTGGTAGGCATGCTGGATCCTTTACATGTTTTGGGTTAAGGAATTTCGGGGACGAAATTTCTTAAGGGGGGAGAGTGTAATGACCCGCATTCTACGCATCATAGGATCGTAGAATATTTATTCATCGTCATAGAGAGTCGTATGGTCATGTAACTTTAGGAGTCGATTATTGGGGTCATTTCCCATGTTCATAATTTTCCCGATTTTTAAATGACCATTTTGCCCCTAGCTGATCTTGTTTTGACCATAACTTTTGACTGGAAAGGAATTTTGACCTGAAACCACTTCCATTGGATCCAGATGATGGTTTACAATTCCATATAGTGGTCACATCAGCCAAACGGACTCACCGTTTCGGAGATATGGCTGAAACAAGTTTCAGATGGTGAAAAACAGCTTAATTGGGCTTAACCGGGTGATTAACAGCTAGGCCCAAAGGGGGATTTCGAGATTTGGAGTATTTAAGGGCTATTAGGGTTAGGGATTTCGGTTTTTAGACTTTTTCCAGCCGTCATAGACATTTGTTCAACCCTAACAATGGCCTCAAACATCTAAAACATCGCCAAACCACTTTCTAAAACATCAAATTAAGGAGGAATAGCACCAAAGCAAGGTTAGAGCTACTGTGTTGCATTTGGAATAGCGCCAAACTGAGAATCATTTCAGATTTGGTATTTTATTTGTGGCCAAGGTGAGTGATTTGCATGGTTTTGCACTAATTATAGTTAATTAAGGGTAATTAGTGAAGATTAACAAAATTAGACATGATGAAATTTTGGAAAAATATTTATAAAATTCGAAATATTGTTTTAGACCTCTGTTTAAAGTTCAGGTTAATTTGGTTAAGTTTTGCTAATCATATCATTAGATTTGCTTAAACATGCTTAAGGGAAAATATGGGGTTTTGGCTATGTTTGATCAGTTTTAACCTATCAAATTGTTGTTTTGGTGTTTGTGGTCAGTTCTATATGTTGCTATGACTGTATGGTATGCTTTGTGATTGATTAGAAAAGTTAGAATGGTCGAAAACACGATTGTATGGCGTAAAATAGTCGTTGGAAGAACTGCAGGAAATTGGCCAGCAACCGGATCAGATCGCCCTTTCCGAACCCGACCCGGTCGTGACACCATCTTCACGAGCCGCCGCGAGTATGCATCCACGATCGATCCGATGGAGGGATCTCGACACGATCTGATGGAAGGACACATGACCCGACCCGATCCACCAGAAGACCTCCTACCGAACCACTTATGCGTCTCCGATCCGACCCGGAGTGGAGAGGAAGACTTGAGCTGCTTGCACCACGAACGGAGGCCACGATCCGATGGGATGACCAAGACCGACCCGGTGGAAGGAGCACGACCCGATCCGACCCGAAGGAGCTTGTCACGAACTAAGATGTTGAGCACAAACTGAGGATGCATCGAACCGAATCGAACTGAAGATAGAAGGAAGGACTGAACCGATCCGAAGGAGACTAAAACCCGAGATGCAAAGGTAGTCCAAGTGGGAAGTTTGTACTCAGGTTCCACTTGGGAACCAACGAGTCGACTTCATGAGTTGGGCTTTGCTGCGGGACGTGTGCTAAGGGGTTGTCGATGTCTATAACTTTGGATCACTATGTGTAGGGGGTACGTGAACGGATTCAGGGCCACAGTGGCCTAGGTACGACTAAAGAGCTATAGACCAATGAAGTGGGATCATTTGTAAAGATTTGGTCATGACTCCATGGGGTGAGCTTGCTAGTAGCAGTAGTTGTACAAGTCGAACTCCGTCACTACTTCGATGGGTCTAGTGATTGACAGTGGTGGACATCGTATGCTTTACGCACTGAGTGAGAGATGTGAGGATGGTTGCTATGTTTGTTTTGTTTGCCATCACTATGACATGCACACCCCCACCCCCGTATTCTTTATACCATGTGTTAGTGGCACCTCAGAGTATTGTGTGGTATGTAGTGCTAACTCTTTGGTTGCAGGTCTAGGTTCAGGTATGGTTTAGTATACTTGTTATTGTTCTGTTTTGCTGCTTATCGCTCATACCAGACTTTTGTCTGACCCAGAGTTTTATGTCTCTTCTTATTACTCTGGGTGCTCTCACGAGCAGACTAGAGACATGTTAGGTGGTATGCACGAGTAGCTGTACCGGAGACGAGCAGGAGGCTTCCACGTATGATACATATATATAGATATTCTCCCTGTGTTGCTGCGGTTACTACTTTGGGCATTAGCGGTGTACCTTTCTTTCTTTTGTTTAGAGACAGTAATTTGTAAAGTTGTAATAAGCTGTATTTGGATTTCCGCTACTCTAATGATGATGTTGATGTTGGTTTTGATTATCAGCTTATGCACTGTCTCGCCTGTTTTTTGTAACAACCCGAAAATCTGGGCCAGTTTAAAATTTTTATTTTGGCAATTTTAGCGAATTTTGATTATTTAAAATGAATTATTTTAAATAATATCGACGAGAAATTTATTTTGAATATAATTCGACGTATATATTATATACGTCGTCGTTAGAATATAAATATTTATATATAATTATAAATAGAATTGAAAATGGCGTGGTAGTTCGATAATTCGATTTCAAACTTCAATTGAATGTACCGGGTGCAAAACAATCCGGATTTTAGTGAAACCAAAAATAATGGAATCTAATAGTGAATATCTTTCCAACGAATCCGAAAAATCAAAAGTTAGTAGTGGGAATCAAAAGTTATGTCCAGTTGAAAATTCTGAATAGTCGCTATGGAATTCAGGCCCTTAAAAATGGACATTTTGCAAATGACCTCGGATTTCGACGAAACCAGTTTTGTTGGACCCGCAGTGTCAAGTTATTGTTAGATTCCAAATTTCATAATTTTTCGAATCAATATGTGAGCGTGGCAAAGGAAAACGCGTTTGACCAGTTTCAGTTGATTTTAATCGACTGGAAAATGGCCATTTTTCTAACGGTCTCAGAATTCGACGAAACTAGTTTTGTTAGGACCGTATCGTCAATGCGAAGCTAGAAAATATTTTTCTGGAATTTTTCTAGTTAGTATGTGACCCCGGTAATTTGAAATGTACGTTTAAAATTCAATATATAGATTTAAATGTAAGTTCAATGGAAATTGATTGTAACGATCAAATCAGCTTGCGATACATATCCCATTGTGTTCGGAATGGGGGTAATACGCTATGGACGACAGGCGGTGGGCCTCGTTTCGAGGTCGTATGAAAAAGCCAACTTTAGGTTGAATTAAATAATAATATAATAAAAAAAAAAAACCTTTCTCCTTTATACTTCTGGCCCCTCCCCCTTTCTTTACGAAATCGAATTCTCAGTATAAAAAAAAAAATGAAGAAGAGGAAGACGGGGGGGAAACTCGTCGCCGCCGCCCCCCCCCGATGATCGACGCCGCCCCACCCTCCAGGAACCAACGCGCCTCCGCCCAGACCTCCCACTCCTGCTCTTCCGTCCTTCTCCTTCCCGCTTAGAACCCCGCGCCAGAAAAAAAAAACCCCAACCCTGAAACCCCCACCGATGCCTCGCGCCCCTCCTCCGATCATTTCCCCCCTCCGCCTCGTTGAAGCCCCCTCAGAAACGACGAAGACCCCCCCCCCCCCCGCTGTAAGTATTTCTGATTTTTATATTAAGTATTTCTGATTTTTATATTAAGTTAAAACTGTTTTTTTTTATATATGAAGTTAAAACTGATTTTTGTTAAAATTTAAAACTGATTTTATTTAAAGTTAAAACTGATTTTGTTTAGGATTTTAAAACTGAAATTTTAATAAAGATTTAAAACTGATTCTTAATTTTAAAAAAGGTTTTAAAAAGATTTGAATTTTAAAAAGGTTTTAAAAAGATTTGAATTTTAAAAAGGTTTTAAAAAGATTTGAATTTTAAAAAGGTTTTAAAAAGATTTGAATTTTAAAAAGGTTTTAAAAAGATTTGAATTTTAAAAAGGTTTTAAAAAGATTTGAATTTTAAAAGGTAAAAGATTTAAACTTTGAAAAGTAAAAGAAAAGATTAGATCTTTGAAATGGAAAAGGCGGAATCTATTTGAAATAAAAATTCGATTTTTATCTATTGAACTTTGAAATAAAAATTCGATTTTTATCTATTGAACTTTGAAATAAAAATTCGATTTTTATCTATTGAACTTTGAAATAAAAATTCGATTTTTATCTATTGAACTTTGAAATAAAAATTCGATTTTTATCTATTGAACTTTGAAATAAAAATTCGATTTTTATCTATTGAACTTTGAAATAAAAATTCGATTTTTTATCTATTGAACTTTGAAATAAAAATTCGATTTTTATATATTCAACTTTGAACTAAAAAATTCGATTTTTATATATGGAATAGCGAAGTAAAATTCGATTTTTACATATGTAGTGAAAGCGGACAACGAAAGCGACAAAAGGCGAGTTGGCGAAGGTTTCCTGCATTAGAAGAGCCGTGGAGCTAGGATAGCTAAATGTGAGAATTTCTCACCTTTCTATTTCTTTTCTAGTTATATATTTATACTAGGATGCAGACGGTGCTTAGTAGCACCCGACACAACCGTCCACAGACCATGGACTTGTTTGTTTGACTGTTTGGTGATTGATTGCGATATTGGTTTGAATGTGGTTTGTGGTGTGAAAAATCGAATCGATAAATTGGTTAGGATTAGACGTGCGCCGTTATAAGGCGTAGGAGTAAGGCTAGGTTAGAACCTTACTCCAAATTTGGTGGTTTGCAAAATGAAATTGATTTGATTGATGAGTGAATGGCGTGGGCCTTCACTAGACCGGGGATAAGGCTAGGCCTCGTCCCGTTTCTAGTATCGTGCCGTTATGCCGCCGAAATTTTCTAAAATAAGTTAGAAAAATAAAGATATCATTTTATTGGATAAATGAATTGAATAGAAATTCATAGGTTGAAATAAAATGTTTTATCGTTAAAAATATAATTTTTAACGTGAAGTGAATAAAATAAAATATTCATTTATAAACCGGACGGTTTGTTTATGTACACCTATTTGAATGACATTGATTGGGACGATAAATTTTACACATCGCCCAACTGCACAAATAAAATATGTGCTTGATTGTTTGAAACCCCACACGGGTGTTAGGATGAAATTTGAAGTTCACTCATCCTGATTGATTAAATATGTCGATCGATTGATTGACAGGCTGTTATAAGCGTTGAATATCTATATTTGATGCTTATACAGTGTAGTGCACTTTGGTTGATGGTTGATTATTTTTCAATGCTATTATATACATGTGTTGTATGAAAATCCATATAATTAATTTTATATGGTAATCGATTGGGCCTCATTCCAGTTTAGAAATAGAAATATTTGAAATAGAATATTTGAAAATAGAAATTTATGAAGCCGTATTGATTAGATTGACGCCATTTTGACGTGAACGATATTTATATCGATTTTAAGCGATTTCGAAATGAAATGAATTGAAAACGATTTCGAATTGAAATGAAATGAATTGAAAACGATTTCGAAATGTATTGAATTGAAAACAAATTCAAAATGAATTGAAAACGATTTCGAAATGAATTGAATTGAAAACGAATTCAAAATGAATTGAAAACGATTTCGAAATGAATTGAAAACGATTTCGAAATGAATTGAATTGAAAACGATTTCGAAATGAATTGAATTGAAAACGATTTCGAATTGAAATGAATTGAATTGAAAACGATTTCGAAATGAATTGAATTGAAAACGATTTCGAAATGAATTGAATTGAAAACGATTTCGAAATGAATTGAATTGAAAACGAATTCAAAATGAATTGAAAACGATTTCGAAATGAATTGAATTGAAAACGATTTCGAAATGAATTGAATTGAAAACGAATTCAAAATGAATTGAAAACGATTTCGAAATGAATTGAATTGAAAACGATTTCGAAATGAATTGAATTGAAAACGATTTCGAAATGAATTGAATTGAAAACGATTTCGAAATGAATTGAATTGAAATAGAAGTTGAAATAGAATTTGAAACGAATTTAAAACTATTTATATAATTCGTTTTAAATAGAAATCGACGAAATATATATTATATATATAATATAATGGCCTGAATAGAACGCGCCGCGCCGCGGTAGTTCGTGAATTTCGACCATTGATTTCAAACGGACATTACGGGAGATCCGACCGTCGGATTCTCCTAAAACCGGAACCGTTGGGTTCGTATCGAAAAGAGCTTTCTAAAGAATATCAGAAATTAGAAATCTAACGGTTGGATTTGGAATTATGTCCAAATCAAATTCGAAAAAGGTCGCTGTAAGTGCAGTTCGATGGCCGTTAATGGAAATCGACTGTACGGGCCTTGATAAAATTATTAAAAATAGTAATAATTTGTGTAAAATCATAAGAAATGATTTGTGAAAGTTTGGGATGAAAAACTCCATATTTGAAAAGATAAAAATAGATTTTTATCGAAATGAACTAGTTTTGAACTAGAATTATAATTCTATTTATTTTTAAATAAATAAATTGAATTTGAAATGGTTTTGAAAATAACCAAAATTTCCAATGATTGCATTGGAGTGGATTTGAATCGAAATTGTCTTCGGAATATTTCGATGTTGGAATTCGTGATATTACAGGTGTTGTTATGGAAATTTGAAAGATATATATATGGTATCGTTATTTCCAATACGACATTTGTTAGTCGTAGAATTCGATATTGAATATAAGCCGATATATTTTCTATTCAGAGCCTTATATTGAATATCAAATGTGATTTGGGTTTGTCGTGAATGGTGTCTTCATTAACACTGTTCTTGAACCCAGTTGAGAAAAGATTAAATCTTTTATTTAGATTTAATGAAGTGTTCCAATTAAATAACATTTAATTGGAATTGAATTGGTATTGATTTTTGGGTTTATCGTGAACAGTGTTTTTAAATAACACTTGTTCTTTAACCCGATGATTAATGAATGTGATTTTGGGTTTATCGTGAACCGTGTTTTTAAATGACACTGATTCTTTAACCCAGTCAAAGATTAAAACTAAGTGGAGTTTTAATGAATCTTTAATTAGATTGAAATAATCGAGAATGGAGTATCACCAGTTTTACTCCAGGCGATAGTTAAATCTTTAATTAGATTTGAACGTGAAATGGTAATTGAATTTACCGATAACACGGTGGTGTTAGTTATGAAGTATTACCAGTTTTACTTCATGGGATGAATAGGTTGGGATTGGGAAATTAAAACAAATGATTACTTCGGTAAGGTTCGCTAATCCCGACTAGTTTGAATTGAGATTCAAAAATAGAATAAAGAATAAATTCAAGGAATTTATCTTAGATAAAATTTATGGGGACATTTCCCTATGAATGTGAAATTTAGAAACTAACTGTCGGTTAGCCAAGTAGAATGGTTTTCTGGATATTGATCTGATGTTGGTTTCGGCCTTCGGGGTTAATATTTGGGAAATTATTCTCTTGATTAATTTACGTTTAGTGACTGATGAATTGGAATGAGGCGTATGTTGTGTTTGTGTAACACTTTTATAATATATACGCGAGTTATTCGGAAAGACCGGGTTTATCCCATTCTGAATAACTGATACGACGATAAGTCGAAGATGAAGACGATGGTCGAAGACCGGAGGTCTTCACGTCGTTTGGGTGATAACTGATGATCTTGATTGGGCTGTACACCCAAGAAGATGGAAACAGTTGGTGATCGTCCAGACGTACTTGGAGATCGATGGATATGCGGGGTACTAGGTGCCTCCGGTTTCGTTCAGACCCAGAACGGACTTGTAAATGGACTGTGTGTCTGACATTGGATTTTAGTCCGTGTGATTGATCTCTATTAAATATATATCTGTTTGGCGGCGGAGAATTTATTCTCTTGCTTAACGCCCTTCTCTGAGACGTATGAGCTCAGGGGTTATATATTGATGGATATCAAACGCATGGAGTGAATTGCCTGTGTGGCATGCCTAAGTGGCAGTTGATCGAGGCTTCTGTTGAAAAGCAAAGTCTTGTGGTGATGATCAAAGCATGGCCTTTGTGGCGTAGCTTTGTGTAACGTTTACCTCACGTGTTTCACACCCGGTATGAACCAAAAACGGGAGACGGACCTCAGGGAGGGCATGCGTTTCTTTCTAGATAGAAGTGGCGTCAGTGGTTTTACACGCCCTGACGAGTTTGACTTATGTGGTTGTTGCTGTTGCGAGGCGCCTCGGTTATATCGGTTTCGGCCGATGCTTCTGGTCGGCTGACGGACCAGACTTACACCCCATAGGGTGGGGAAACGTAGTGTTCAGGGTTTAAGTTTAATCCACATCGGTGGACCGGCCCTGTCGCTCCAAGGCTTGACTGAGTACTTGCCTGTGGCTCGGGCTAGAGAGTCACGAAGCGGTAGAGGACTATCTTTTGCCTCGGTTCATAGACGGAAATCCAATTTCCAAATACGTGACATTTGCGGTTTTAATTGTAGAACTAGTATGGCGACATGATATATGGTACCCATGCCGTCTATGATTGATACTTATGATTTGAAGTTGTTTTATACACTATGCACTTATAATAGTATCAAATGATTTGTTTTAAACGTATCAAGCATTCTTTGGCTGTTATAAGGGAAAACCCTATCCCCCGGCTTGCGTTGCATTGTGTGATAGGACCTGGGTCTTATAACAGCTTCATTTTTCTTTATTTAGCATTGCGCTGTTTGTTCTATGCACTGGTATTCTTGGGAGGAAACCCGTTCCGTGTTATACGGCGTGGTCCCTTGATTTACCTAGCTTTAAAATAAAGATTAACTGTTTTAGTTCTCACACCAGTCCCATGACTGACCTGGAGTTTATTGTTTTAACCTAAACTCTGGGTGCCCTTATTTTGACACGGGCAGCTAGTAGTTTTGGTTTTGCAGATTTATATTCACAGGATCCTGGTTTACAGCTGGAACGATATCCGGAAAGCTTTGTATCCGTATATCTCTTCTAGTTGTTTATTGTATTATTTTCCGCTGCTATGTATTTAAATGTAATTTAAATCTCTGATAATTCTGTGTATTATTCATTTATACTCTGTATATTCTTGTAATCTGATGCATTGTTGTAATAAGCAATGAAATGTTCTTCCGTTTGCGTTCTGTTTTGTCCTGTTCTCAAACGATAGGGTGTTTCGAACGGCCTGGATCGGTTTAGCGACTGGTTCGGATCGAGCGAAATTCCTTTTCGTCACATTTTATGTCAAGTTTATTATTATTATATTTTGTTCCATGCGCTGTGAGACATTCTAAAGGTTTTCGATTAATTCATTCTCTTCTTTCCTTCTTTGGCGACCGTTCCGTGCTAGTCGGGCATGTGTACAACGCACTTTCGGAGGAAATGCCGGCTGGTGCGGGGCGGGCCGTCACAGCTGCACTGTACAAAGTTTATTGTAAATTATCTTCCATTGTATTATATTCGATGTACTCTGATATTCTGACTCTAATGTAACATTATTATGATGTTTATAAAAGTCTTCTGTTATTTGTTCTGATGTGTTGTATGCCCAAAGTTAGTGTATCCGGAGATTTCCCGCAAGAGGAATTTTCGGGTCATCATAGAGGTGATGGAAAAATTGTAATAATGTATGTGCAGGCCTGATGGACCGCAGGCGATCCATCCATGGAGTAGGCGTAGTCCATAGTTTCACTGCTCCAGCTATCTGTAATTTAACATCCCGAGATTTTATGACAATTTAAAATATTAAATTTAATGTGATTTTGAACAAAATTGTTTAAATACAAAAATTAATGATTTATGTCATATATTGATAAGGTATGAACTAAGATTGACTTGTTAAACAATGAATTCCAGTGGCTTTATATGATAATTACCTCTGCTTAATAATTTAATTATCTAGAAATTTGAAGTAATGTTGGATTGACAAAATAAAATGGATTAACTGATTTTGTGATTTATTTTATATTGATAATTTATGGAACGTGGAATTAATATATATCAATTTGATTGTGCAATGAAATTTCAACTTTTAGTAAATGTAATTATATGCATTTATCATAAAGTTAGTTATAATTTGGTTGTTTTGTTAATTTTGAGGACTGCAATAAATATTGAATTATTTTGATTTAATTAAGTCAATAAATTTATAATTAAACTTTAAATATTGAAATTGCATTAACGTATGGTGGTAACTTAATTAAATGTTTTAAATAATTAATTTTAACTTATTTTTATAATTGTGACTTGTGTTGATTCCAAATAAATTTGTGATTTGTTTACAGTGATCGGTAGTGAAAGTTGTAATTTAATATTAATATATTTTAATGGAATTGATTTGCTGTAAATTACAATTGAAATAAAATTTAAATTTGTAAATACTAAAAAACTGAAATCACGATAAACGGTTGTTGGTTTATAAGTTTAAATGGATTTTATTTTGATTTGAATATAATTTATAAACCTTTGAATTTGATTTAAAGGAAAATAAATGAAAAATGAATATTTTATTATATTAATGAACTAGTTAAAATTGACAATTTACAAACGATCTCGGAATTCGATGAAATTAATTTTATTGGATCTGGAATTGTAAATTATTGTATGATCTTAAATTTCGTACCCATCGCAATTATCTTTTGATTGTAAGAAATTAAAACATGTAGAATTTTGTATGCATAATTTAATTAAATGATCACATTTTAGAATAATCTGCTACAGACTTTGGAAGTGGGCCCTATTCCATTGCGTTCAGAAGGCGTCAAAACCTATTGTTAGGCTGTAAGTAGGCCTGATTTGGACTCAGTCCGAATTTTGGCTTAAATATCATGCTAAACGATGAAATAATAATATTTTATTTTAGAAACCCTAATCTATTTTGTGGCCGCCTCTTCTATGATTTCGATGGCCATAAACTTCCAAACTTACTTCCTTGAAATCTTACAATCCGTTCATTGAAATCAAAAAGTTCCAAAACGAAAAGCATAGATCTTTCCATCCATACAGGTGATGGATATTAATTGGATCTCATTTTGCCAGAAATCGACCATAAACCCTGCGCACATTTTGGGTTGTTTGAGGTCGATATAAGGTTCGAGTGGGTCCCATCTTTGGCTATTGATAGAGGCTTCAGAGGCACACTTCATGATGTTTGTAGATCGGCGTCCAAGGGGCTCGGGGATAGTACGTCGTTCAGGGTTTTGATCGAAGTTGGGTTTCGGTCTTCACGAAGCAGTCATCGCTTTGAGGAAGGAGAAGAGGAGCGAGATACAATTGCTGGCGTGGCCGAATTTGAATGGTGAGAGAAGTTTGGTTATTTATTTTATATAATTTAAATTCCAAATGTTTAAATGTTTATAACTTTCTGCTACGAGGCCGGTTTTGGACGAAATAAATTGCATTGGAATCATATCGATGAGCTCTTCGCGATGGCACTAATTTAAAAAGTTTCTGAGATAGCTAAATTTGAATTTCAATCTCATTTGAAATCAAAGGTGAGTGATTAAACCCACTCACACCTAACAAAAATATTTGATTGTTAGTTAAATTAAATTCATGTCATGATATGATTGTATTGTTTGCTATTTGATTGTTTAAATTGCTTATTTATGTTAAACATGCATAAACTCTATAATTTATTTTAACTGTTAACATAAATTGTACACTTATAGATTAATTTCTTATTTAAAAACCTCATACCTGATGACTAGTAAACAGATATTACATTGAACTGTTTAGATGTATTGATTTTGATGGATGCCTGGGAGTTATATATTTTTGGCATTGATATGAAATTCATCTTGATTATTGACATTATTTATATATGCTTATTGATTTTTGTTGATTAATCCCAACCATTAACCTAGATGTTACGGGCATCAAATAAACCAGGAATTAATCTCTGAAATGAATTAAGAACGTAGGTTGAAATGATAAATACCTATGACCGTGATTTGGATTGAAATGATATATATCCTTTCCCAAAATACTAAACCTAAATTTTAAGTATTACTTGGCCATAGGATAGAAAATTATGTACAGACACCAGTAAGTTAAATAAAATTTGTTTTATCATGACTCTTGAAATATTGTTTTAAAGACATTATAGACGTTATTTTATAAATCGATTTCCTTTGAAATTGAAGGTTGGATTTTGAAATATAAATGCTAAAGTAAAATTTTGACGTTGTAAATTGAAGTAAAAAATGAATTGAATATAAATTGAATTTTATCGAATTTGAATTTGTTATCCATCTTTGAAATTTACTTTAAATTAACTTGACTTAAAGTTATATTTAAATTGTGAAATCTAGATTTTATAAATTGAAATAATTCAAAGTGAGAATTATAATTGAAATTTCAAATATTTGTATTGAATTGTTAGATCTATTTGTTTGAATCGAACTATTGAATCGAATTGAAATATAAATGGGAAGTTGAGTCCTTTTGAATTTAGATATCGAAATTTAGTCGAATTGATTTGAAACTGGAATATGATTTTGAGGTTGTTTAATTATTATTATTTTTTGAAGAACCGATTCTAATTCCAACTATAGTATTTTAAACCATCTTATAAACTATTTTAATAATAATTATTTTCTTTATAAACTATTTTACCTTATAACTATTTTATTTTTATTAATTATTTAAATAAACCATTTTAATAATTAACTATTTAGTTTATAAACTACTATAATATTTTAACTATAGATTTTACTAAATCTGAAAATTCTATTTTAAATACAAACTATTTCTTTTCAAACTATTTCAAATATATATCTAAACTATTTTAAATATACTTTTAACTATTTTAATATTCAAATTATTTTAAAGGTGGAATTGTTTCAAGATTTTAAGTTGGGCTTTAAATGGAGATTTTAATATGAAATATTCTATGTTAACTATTGAAATGAGTTTAAAGAAAATATGATATTTTGATACGAAGTATGAACCTCTTTGAAATGTAAAAGAACTGAAACATGTAAACATTTGGTTGTTAAAGTGACCAGGATCGGATATTGTCATACTCATTGTGAATACCAAAAACCACTTTAACAACTGTGTACGTGGTGGAGAATCCAGAATGAAGTAGGTTGGTTTGGCGAACGCAACTGGAATGAAGTAAGAGAACAATAATGGATTTCCTTAAACTTCGGGTATAAAATGACTAAAACAGGGCTATATCGGACCAAGTGGGGTTAGCTACCTCCATCGACAACACTTCTTCCTTTATTACTATAGTCCCTCAGTTTGATTGATTTGATTTGATGTGCATCCTTGATTTGGGAGTGTTGTTCGAGGTGGGCGGTAGTTGCGGCTATGCCTTACCATCATTTTGGGCATGCAACTAGTATATTCTTACTCTGTGCATTCCTCGTGTGCCTTGTCATATTATCCTGATTGAGCTCCCTACAATTTTGATTTAACGTTGTCGTATTATGGTGCAACCCTATTCGCCGATGTACTGATGTTTTATATGCAAACTGTACGGCAATGGTATAAAGGTGTAAGGGTAATAATGGTAATCTCGCTTATGCTATTTTATTATTTTGGTATTTAACCAGAGACACTATTACAATAGCATATTGTATTATATAGTATCTAGTTTAACGGATCCTTAGGAGATGGAAATTCCCGTAACATATCTTAAGTAATCGCACTCATATTATCATATGAATTTGATTTCACTAATATGATAATATTTTAGTTCTGATCCGAGTGTTTTTGTCTTTTCATTATGCTCGGGTCAGCCTGGGTTTTCAGTTATTGAAGACATTATTACAAAGATGAAAATCGAGCTTGACAGACGTATTATTATTTTTCCGTTGCAAATATTGTTATGTTGTATAACAGTCGACTCTGATAATTGTTGTAAATAAAAATCAAATGTATGTTTTAATAGCTTCATGAACTGTTATTTATTTATTTATTATATTTTGTCCTTCCGCTGTGAGATTCTGTGATTCTTTTTCTTCTTTCTTCTTTTTCTTATATAAATCCCAATAACTATCTGTATTTTTTATTTGTTTAAGTCGACATTTGAAGATCATTATTGATTTGAATAGTCAAAAATGTGGGTCGTTACATGCAATTAACTCGGTTTGAATGATCCATGCCATGGACCGCTGATGACTCATGTCTTTACATATCAACTACAACTTGTCTTGTGCGATCCACTAGATGGAACGAGGACGATCCAATGGCTTGCTTCACATGTTGAGCTTGAACGATCCATAATGATCGCGAGCGGTCCATTGAAGCTGTGAATTAAACCATGTACGGGTTGTGGAACAACCCATTGCTAGGGATCAGGGACGATCTATACTGATGGATCGTGAACGATCCATACTGATGGATCGTGAACGATCCATCAGGTAGAAGGAATGAGCGGCGCACTGAAGTAGGTGGACGATCCATAGTCTTGGATTGTTAACGACCCATAGAAGGAAAACCTGGGTGATCCATAGCAATGATCCATACATCCTTAGCTTCGCACGACCCATGATTTTAAGGTGTTAACATTTGCCCCTTGAAGCTCGTATTTTTCTGGAGAAATATGGCTTTGAATAACCAATGACTCCGATCATTTTTCAATGGGTTGTCTGTCTATTGATCAATTGGATCATATCTGGCTTTACTTTGAATTACACACACACATTTCAGGTGGGCTTCGACCCAGCCAAACATTCTGGATTGGTCGGCCCTTACTATGTGTGCCTTTTTAAATTCCAATTTCCACCTTATTTCTTCACTTTCATCTTCCTTAGCTAAAAAGAAAATTAATGACGGCTAGGTCTATTTGAAAAATTTTCTCAGCAAGCTAAAGCTTGCCGCCGTTCTTCCAATCAAGTTCACTGCCGTCAGCGCTAGTCATCGGAGACTCATCGATCATCCGATAGCTTCAAATTTGAGTCCAGATCCAATTGATTTTAGTGGAAGAGAGATTTATGTTTAATTGCTATTGCAATCTTCGATTTGGGTCAATTAGAGCTTCAAACGTTCGGATTTGCACAATCTTGTTTGCCGTCAAAGCTTTGCAACCTTCCAATTATCATAAACAACCAACATTTTATTTGTAGGTTTATTATTTTTTCTAATTTTGTTTTTAACCTAATTCTAGGGTTTCGGCTGAACTGTATAAGTTTACTTTTAGGGCTTCGACGATCTTGATTGGTGGATTGTTAGTATTGAGTTACAATGGTTAGTTGAAATCAAATTTTTGTGATGTTCGAATCAATTCAGCTTCAACAACTGAATATTCAGTGATTGTAGGTCTGATTTTGTAATCAATCTTATGTCAAAACTGTTTTAAAACTTTTTAGTTTCTTCAACATAGCCGAGAGTTTAATTCTGAACCACCTGTAAAGGCCCGCAAATCCGTGCTATCTGAGTTGATTAAAAACACCACATGTCCAACTCAAATAACACAGAAATACGACTCATTATTAGAAAGAAGTTAGAGGATGAGAAATAGAAAGAAAGAAATATTAGAATAGAAGAAAAACGAAGATCACAACTCACAGCGGAACGAAGAAAATATATTATATAACATAAGCTTTGAAATACAAATCTGTTTGGTACATATATACATACCATCATCAGAGTACACATGACATTTGATCCAGCGGAAGTAACTCTAAATAACTAACGTTGAAGCCTCCTGCTTCAAGCTCCTCCAAGTGTATCTGTAAAAGCCTGAAACACTTGACTGCCCGTACAAATTTGGGCACCCAAGAGTTTAGGAAAACAAAACAAAACAAACTCTGGGTCAGTCATGGGACTGGTGTGAGTAAACTCCAACCACTTGTTTAACTTTCAAAACCCTTTTCGAAAGAAAAGATAATAGTAAGACCAGCCCACACATAAACATGGACGGCTTTTACCTTACTATAACCCAAAACACTTTGATACGAAAATCCAGTGATATTATAATAATGTCTACATCAAGTAAATAACCAAATAGCAGAACGCTTGCATCTCACGCTCCACATATATATGATAAAATCAAAAACCGCATGGCGCTTATTGGAGATTGGATTTCCAACATGACAAGGTATGGGGCCACCTTCCGATGATGTATCTCTAGAGGCGAATACACCTGGGTTCAACAAGAACATCTTGCAACCCGGCCCACACATGACCGACCACTCATTTCGCTTGAGTGTATCGAATGTATATCACCAACGGTTGGACTCAAACCACCGTTTCCCGAATGGGCAGAATCGATAGAATAAGAACAAAAGGAATTTCTCTAGATAGGTGATTATACACCCTAATGGGTGCGACCCACATAGCCATGCTGCCTGCCCGATTTTTGTCCTTTCCCGGTTGTTGAGGCCTGAGGCTACGCATACTTACCATTCATTGATAACACAATCACTTTGAATGCCACATTGTCAGATCCGTTAATCACTAGTTGAGTTTGCACAAATATTCTGGATATTATGCTAAGGGATAAATCCGTTGCAACCATATATATTCATACAGACCAACCCATTTGATCATTGGAAATACTCTGTCAGACATTCGTCCATTTACGTTCGTCCTGGGATTGAACGAAACCGAAGGCACTATCTCTATAAATAGAAAAGCCCTTGCACTTTACTCCGTCTTCAATATATTCAGCATACTTGGTTCGCAACGCTTATGCCGATACGGAGTGGTTCTTCGGATAATAACCCAACCGGTCTCCCCATATTGACAACGATGGTCAAAACTTCGATAGTCTGTGATTTAACTATCGAATAAAAACAAGTGTTCATCCAACATATCAAACAAATCACTGGGCCCTTTAATTAATATTTCATTAATTAAATCTCTTCTATATTCTCTTATCAATATTTGTTAGCCAAATATTTCAATAATCACTTCGGCCTCTTATGCCATTTGGAAAACGTTTCCAAACATTTACTTCTTTTATTTTCTATATATTAGAAAATATCTCTATTTGCAATTGGAAACAATTCCAATCACTTACCTCTATCCCTTTTTGTTTACAACATTCGATTTTTATATTCACCTTACTATCGAATTCAATACGTCGATACAGTGATTTCAAATTATCAAAATATCTTAAAATATTCTAACTCCTTAAATTTCCGGAAAATTTCGCCATAACCTCCCCTGTATCGGGAGCATCGGGAAATTTCAAATAGCTTCCCGGTATCTTCCTCAATCAAAAAGAAAAAGGAAAGCCAAGCGGCTTGCCGATACGGCGCATAAAACTCATATATGAATTTAAACATGTACCTTTTGTCGAGCACATTATTTATATACCTGTATTATCCTTGCCTCATACCTGTCTCCTGTATGTCTATACCTGTCCCATTTATTTCAACTTCGTACACTCGTTTGACTCAATTCGTTAAAGTAATTCTTTAACTAACTCTCTGCCTATCTCGCTTGTATAATTGAATATAACACGTTTCAAATATATTTCCACTTACTTATCAATCAATTGAATTCAAATTCCAATTTTAGTTCTATATTCGATTTCGAATATATATTTACAATCCCAAATTTCACTTTTCAAAGTTCGATTTTAGTTCAAACTCGATTAACTAATTCTTCTTTAGTTAATTCTATTCAATAATCAAAAATATGATTATTGTTTCAAAAATCATCTTCTTCTTTACTTCACTTGAGTCCACATTTATTTTCTAACTCAAGTCTAGATTTTTAAATGGAAATCCGGATTTTTAAAAATCCCAATATTTATATATAAAATCCATTATGGTTTATAATGGTTTCTGGCGCTGCATTTCTGAAAATTTGATTTTGACATAACTCAAAATCTATACGACGAAATTCAGATTTTTCTCTTCTATCAGAAAACTATTATCAAATCGGTCCGGACATTTCTTGTTTCGAAGAATTTCGACTTCAATTGCGTTCTGTATACTCAATTGAAGTTCGAATTGTTAATTTATGAACTGCAGCGCTGCGGCGAGTTCGTTTTAATTATATTTATAAATATAATCGTTAAACTTCTAAACTTCTTTAAATTGAATTCAACTCCATTTAACTCTATTTGAATTCCTTGATTCAAATTCAAATCTCACTTTTATTTGAATTCTAAATTCAAATTCCAATTCCTTTTCTATTTGGTATTCAAATTCAATATTTGAATTTTTATTTGAATTCCCTATTCAACTCTATGTTCGAATTCATTTGAATCCTTTTATTCAAACTCTAAATTCCATTTGAACTTTCTATATTCCAATTCCTATATTTGAATTCTATTGGAATTCAAATATTCAAACTTCTTTTTAAATTTTATATTCAAAATTTCATAGTTTAAACCCCATTTGAATTTCATATTCAAATCCCCTAGATTAAATCCTATTTGAATTCAATTTGAATCTCTTATATTCAAATTTCATTTTCCATTTGAATTCTAATATTCAAATTCGTTTTTAACACCATTTGAATTTCTTCACTCAAATCCATTTGAATTCCCTTAAATTCAAATTCCATTTCAAAACCATTTGGATTTCCTATTCTGAAATCCTATTTGAAATTCTATTTCCAATTCTACTTTGAAATCCTATTTTCAAAGTTTATTTCAAATTCTATTTTGAAATTCCATATTCAAATTTCTACTTGAATTTCTATATTCAATTCCATGTTCAATACTCGAATTTCTATTTCAAACCTCTATTCAAACTTCATATTTGAATTCCAATTCAAATCTCTATTCAAATTCTTCCTTGAAATTCTATATTTCAAATTTTATTTAATTCTACATTCAAATCTCTATTTGAATTTCTTTATTCGAATTCCTTTGAATTCAACTTTATTTAAATTTCTTGAATTCAAATTCTATTTTGATTCTAATTTCGTCTATTCAAATTCTATTTGAACTTCTATTTGAATTTCTGATATTCAATCTCCCTTTAAGATTCCATTTGAAATTCTAAATGTTTCAAATTCCACTTCCTCTTCTTTGAAATTCTTAACATTTCAAATTACATTTCTTTTATTTGAAATTCCATTTTGAATTTCCTTTATTCCAATCCCATTCGAATTCTTTTGAATTCAAATCCTATTCCAATTCCCTTAAATTCAAATCCCATATTTAAATCCCTTTGAATTCAAGTTCTATATTTGAATCCCTTTTGAACCCTTTTGAATTTCTATAGTCAAATTCTCTTTTTATTTGAATTCAAATATCATTGCAAATTCTATTTTCGAAATTCTATTTTCAAAGTCTATCTCAAATTCTCTTTTGAAAATTCTGCTTTGAAATTCTATTTCAAATTCTATTTCAAATTCTCTATATTCAAACACCATTTTGAAAGTTCTATATTCAAATCCACCCTGGATTTTCTATTTGAATTCTAAATTCAAATTTTCTATTTCCTTTTCTTTTTGAATTCAAATTTCCATTTCCTTTTCTTTTATTCAAATTCTATATTTAAATTTCCATTTGAATCATATTTTCAAAATACTTGTATTTCTATTTCTGAATTATCAAATGATAATTCTTTTCACTTCATTTATAACTTCGTTATAAAAGAACTATTTATAAACTTCGTTTGTAAAGAAACTACTTGTTTTATTTTTCAAAAACAAGGTTATAATTTTATTTCCATTTAAAATTCAAATTCTATTTAAAAATAGAATTTCCCCTTTTTAAATCTCAAATCTCCTTTTAATTGGCCCAGTGATATTTAAACACACAAAGCAATGAATTATTTATTTTTCTAACACGTCATATATAACAATATATATGCAAACAAATAAACAAACAGATAATATATTTTTGAGGAATCCAGTTGGATTCCTCCAACCTGTTTTCCTGCATCCACAGATGTTGACACATAAATAATACCAATTCTGCTTCGTGGCAGAATATCGCGGTATAGAAGGTCATCCACTAATCATAGCGTGGGGCGTATAGGGTAATCATCCGCTATGAAACTGCGGGCATCCGCTAATGAGACTGCGGGAATCCAACCAATCAATCAACCCAATATATATATATATATATATAGCCTAAATAACTAATATATATAAACCAGCAGAAAAATCCAAACAAGCAACAACAATTATTTTTAGCGAAATAAAAATAATTAGAAATAAAAGGTGAGTGAGATTTACTCACCGGGATTTCGTTTGCGCTGAATCCCCAGTAAAATTCCATATCATCGCAACCATGTATCTTTCGAAAAATCTGCTTTGGACCTATGATTTATTTAATTTAATTACCGATTAACTACTTATTTAATTTAATAAATTCCCATCTTATAAACTAGTTTTAAAATAAACATTTAAATTTTAAATTCAAAAATACCTTATCACCATGCTTAATCCTTTATGGCATAACATCGAATACCTTACATTCACCATCCGACTGTTACCAAGGAACTGACCACGAACTGAGCTCCGATCCCCTTCTTCTAGCTATCCCGAACTCGAGACTCTCGTTCGAGTAAAAACTGTCGAGCTCTCTGAATTATCGTTGCTGCTTTGATAAGGGATTTCGGTGGATGCGGGTCGCTACGTCAATCCCACCGTCGATCCCAAAAATCCACAGCGGACCTCCAGACACTAAATCGAGTTCATCGTAGAACTCGAGTTCAACTCCTCCCTTACTGCTGACCCATATTTCCATCTAAAGCCCTAATTTCGAATCTGGAGTTCGATCGCACCATCCAGAGACGCACCAAAATCCTTCATCTGCAACGTTTTGCGAGCTTCTACACTAACCTTCTTCCGCCTCGCAATTGGAAAAATCCGTTCGAACCCCATCGCCATAAACCTAGCCTGCCTCAGTGAAGTTGAACATCGAGTCTTGGCATCGCACTTAAAACAGACAGTAGGAGAGTGAACGCTAGCTCCCTACGAGCTTCAACAAATCGATTTCGTGAAGTTCCGAATTGTGATTTGATTAACTGGGAGGAAAAAAAAAATCGAATAAACATGAGAGGGTTTTCGGATTTTTAAGAATGAAAACAACGGGGACAATGTATTTATACAGAAGCGAAAGCGAAAGAGAGACAGAAGTACGAGGCCATTAAGATTATGTCTGCTTGGTAGTGAAGCTTGGGGACAAAGCTGTTGGCTCGAGGAAGCTATAGTCCTGCGAAACGAAATGCTTAGGGTGGCTGTGGTACTTTGGTTGGCTTGATATCCAACACTTAACTGGCCTAAATTTTTATTTTTATTTAATTTTTAATTAATATGAATTTATTTGATTTAAAATTCCTGTTGATTACGAACTCTGCTTTTAGCGTAGTAACTGACACCCATAGGGTTATACTACTATTCTGAAAATACTAGGACAGATTCCATGGCCTAATTTGAATGTCTGGAAAAGATATCAATTTAACTAACTTTTTAAATTTAAATTCAATTGCTTAAAATATAAATAGATTTTAAATAATTAAATTCATCGAAATTAAATAATTAACTATTGTCCCAATTCAAATGAAATTTATATTAATAGACTGAACTGTTTAAATTCAGATTTTAACTGCGACTTCAATTATACTTCGTATTACAATAATTTGATATATTCGATCGAAATCAAATTTTTTTTTCTTTAATATTAAAAGAAAAATTCATTTATATTATCAATTTAATATTTAAAACCATATTAAATATTAAAAATTTATCGTTCAAAAAAAAAAACTGGGTCGTTACACCACCTTTGCGTTTGTCTTCATATTAGTGTTGTGTGATTGATCTTCAACTTCAATTTGAATCTGCATTTGTATGGTACTTTCAGAATTCCTTGTGATATCCATGAATTTTGCTGCTGAAATAACTTGATGTTTGTTGGATTCGCATAAAATTTCTGCACTGTTTTTGGTGATTGTAACCACTTTTATTTCAAAATTGTTTCATGTATTTCTGCTGAAAAGAAATCTGAAATCATGTGATTGATCCACGGTTTTGGCTTGAATTTGAAGTTTTTGCATCAAGCCTACTTTGAACTTTTCCTTTTTAATCCAAAACAATCGAGAATTTCTTTAGTTTTAGGCTATTCTTGTGTATGCTGTCATGTAGAACTGCACTTTGATGTTGCATGATTGATCTGCAACCTTAATTTGCATAGAAATTTTGCATTGCTCTCGTTAGAATCGTGCACAGATTACATTGGCTGAAAATGATATTGGACTGCATTTCAATGCTGCGTGATTGATCCGCAGTTTTGATTTGAATCTGAAGTATGATATTGTGTGATTGGTTTACGATATCAGTTCGAACCATGGTTGACGCTGCACTATGCCGGACTGATCATTGTGTGATGTTGGTGAATAAATGAAGTGATCAACCTTCGATATTGGTCATTGGTGCCGACTTTGTTGATGCTTTGAGGAGTTAGAGATTGGATTGCTACTGTTGATCTTCGATGTCGGTCGCAAGTTTGTACCGCTGTAATGGATAGCTCGATCCTTCATTATTCTCTATGGAGTGCTTACGATCCAAAGATGGACCGTTTTCAGTCCATGGACCACATTTGATTCGTGGATGGACTGTCTTCGATCCATGGATTGCGGCCGATCCATTTATGGATCATTCATAGTCCATTTATGGATCGTTCACGATCCGTAGGTTAAGTGCGTTCCATACATAGGTCGTGCGCAGTCCATGGATTATTTGCGATCCATATAGGGATCACTTGTGGTCCATTCATGGGTCAATTTTGACGATCCGTGGCGGTATTGAAGCTTATCCATCCTGTGATAAGCGAGCCTTTAACTACTTTGATGCATTTAAAACTTTGGTGATTAAGTCGCATCAGCTTCAAGCAATCAAGCCTTGGACACTTCAAAGCTTTGACTCGAAATGCTAGGCGCATTTCTTTCTTTGCTAAACACATGTGACCAACAAACACTTGTACAAAACTTAGGCTCAATATTTTGCCGTGGGCCACCCGTATTGACAACAGGATTAGTAAAAGAATTAAACAACAATTACAATCACGCACTACACTTCACACTTAGGAAACATGTACCTGTGATGTATTCATAAACCGGATTGTTTATGTAGAATGGAGACACCCCGAAAATCGAATCGTCATAAGGATAAAGAGACAACAACTTCTAGTCAAACCGGAATTTCTCCCCAAGATTTTGAGACTTCCACAGCTATGCAACCTGAGCCAGTGGAAGACCATCCTTTTCCCGACCCTCGACCTTTGAGCAGCCCGCCTCCAGAAAGATGCTCTATAATCATGATTCCACTGTTTATAAACAGACATGTAAGCAGTTTGGCATCTCTGAGGCTGACGCTATTTTTCCAGGAAAAGGCGATAACCTTGACCAACCACCTCCTCGATTCATAACTATCAACCGTCAGGTGCTATCGAGTGGGGCTTTTCCTCCATTCAGTGATTTCTTACAAACGGTTCTCGATCGCTTAGCCATTGTTCCTTTTCAGTTACACCCCAATAGCTATGTCACTTTCTTTGGTCTATATATACTGTTTATGAGGACAAGACATTGCGTGCCTACCTTTGAAGACATCTGCTATCTATGCGTTTTCAAGACAAAAAAGGAACACCCCTATATCTTTTTTCCTGAAGCTGCTCGAAACCACAAAGTTGTATTTGGCCTGCCAGAGAGTGTTTCTAGGTTTGCAAGCCAATTCTTTCACGTTCGGTGTCCTGAGGGCTTTCACAATGCTTGGATGGAAGGAGGTGAAAACATTTACTCTAAATTTTATACCTAGTTTGTTATGAGTTTCGACTATTAAACCTCCCTTTTTCTTTTTACAGAAGTCCCACTACTTGTCAAAGATTTTGAAGCTCGCAGCTCTATGCTTGAGTCTTGAAAGGCTGTAGATCAGAAGAAGAGAACCAAAAAGTTTCTTATCACATAAGAGTTCCTTCGCAAATTTGCTTTTCTTGCACCTTCCAGATCTTTTTCTTATGGTCAACCTTCTGCTTTGCCTTCGACAATTGAAACATTTAATGCCCCGAGTGCTAAAGATGATACGATTGACAAGACTTCTATGGGAGAAATTACTTGAAAGAAGTGCCCAGATGGCACTACTAGAGCTGAGACATCTATCCAGCCTGAACTGCCTTTGCCTGAGGAAGGGGAGACTAAGCACCATGAGGGTAAGGGTTCAGCTGACATTAGTGGGCAACCCGACAAAGGAGAGATTGCAATTGGAGGCGGTGTTGATGATAAAATGACTGAAGTTGATTCCATACTTCCCGTTACTGCAGAGAATGTCATTTCTGATACATTTGCAAATTTAGGTGACCTCAATGTGACTTTGGGTAAAGAATTCACAAGAGACGTACACACCTCACAACTTGTATTGCCTCCTAAAGCTTCTTCCCCAGTTATCATGCAAACATCTTCTCATCCTGTCTGAACTCCACGAACTCCACTTATTAAGCTCGTTATAGAAATTGGAGTGTCTCTATCTCTAATAACACCGAGTGTTTTGTTACACTAGATTGCACGCCTTACACACTTAGGATTTCCACCTTACTCATGTGTTTGTTGTTCTGCCCCAGGACTTGCTGTTTCTAGAAAACTGACCTTCTTGCTTTCCATTATTTCCAGGTCCAACCATGCACCGCTCATACGTAGGCAACCTTAACCGACCTTGGTCACTATCGTCAAGAGACCAAATCTCAGAAGAGGGCAAGGAGGGAACAAGAAGCTAGAGATTATGATTGGCAGGATAAGCGCGACTATGAGAAGAATGATCGTGAGAAGCAACATGATTATGATAAGCGTGATTATGAGAAGCACGATACAAATGGCTGCAAAGGGAAGATGCTTAGTGATGATAAGGATAGAGATCATGGGCGAGAAATTAATTAAGCATCCCAAAGGTGATGAAGGCACTACAGCTGAAGACAAGCATTCCAAAACCGACACGGGTGCTATCACCAAAGATAAGCGCTCCAAAGCAGGTAAAGATGCTGCTATTGCTTCTTCTACTTCCGCACATACCCTATCTCTCGAACCCTCAGATGTTACCACATCTCCTACCGACATTCTGATGAACATTAAGAGACCCCCTTATCGTGCCAGATATGGTCCAAAGGAGCTTTCCGGAGATCCAGTGATAAGTGGTGCTTTAGAAGGCTTTATTTCAATGTAGATGTCCATCCTTCGGAATAAGGTAATATACTTAAGGAGATAGACGCAACGAAGGACAACATGAACAAGTATGTGGACGTAGGCGAGAAGGAGGCTGAGAAGATGGCTGAATGGTACAGATTTTGTGATGAGCTTCAGCAAGCTAATCGACACCATCTTGCTTCCATGCTTACGATGGAAAACGATAAGGATGAATGGGAAAGAGCACTTAATTCTCGCGATGCCAACATTGCATCCCTCTCTCAGCAGAATGCCGAGCTTACAGCGGAAAACTAGCGTCCTATAAATGAACTAACCGCTACTAGAACCAGAGAGACCCTGCTCCATTCCCAGGTGAAAGATGCGCACTCATCTCAGAAATAGGTTGAGCTTAGGTCGGCTACAGAGCTGCAATCTATAACATCCTATAGAGAATATAATGACAGTTTGCAAAGGGATAAAGGTGCTCAACACTTGAAGATTTCTCAACTGGAAGTTCAGACTGCTAGGCTTGAGAAGGAAAGAAATAACACTTTATTGGCTAAGACCACTGTTGAGGCCGCATGCGTTCAGGATGAAGCCCGCTTTAATGCCTCTTTAGTTGTTTGCTTTTCTTTATGCCTTTTATTTGGACTGAGAGTTTAAGCGAGTGTCAGTCCTCGCTTATGACCTGATGGAAACTTGTGTCTGGGACTTGTGTTTGGATGACGTATAGTTGTTTTTTCCTTATTTATTTTAGCTTTTTATTTTAGTTTTGTCGTACTTTTCTGTGCATTTGCTTCTTTTCAGATTACAAGTCTTTAATTGTTGCAGTGCCAAGTGCCGTGATGAGCTTATGGTATGTTTTGTGAATACTAGTCCTTCCAGTGTGGCTGTGTTGCCCCTATACCATAGATCATCATGTGCTGCTTGGAATCTACACGACCAACTCTGTTGAACCTCTTTTATTTTAGTTAAAGCACTCAAGACTTCTATCATGTGGGTAACAACCTTTTTTGTTTGCCACTGTGTCGATGCCTTTGAGCTCGCCTTTGCGCCTTTTCAGAAGGTTCAACTTTGTCGGTCGATGTTGTACTTCTAACTGAATAAGCTTTTTTTATTCCTATGCCCTCGCTTGGGGAAGTCTTTGGATTTTGTGCCCCTACTTAGGAGGTATTATATTTATGATACGTGTGTTGATCCTTCCAGCTTGGGTTTACTAGTCCTTTGAGTTTTTAATCCGCTGTTTGTTTCTCCTCCCACTATATAAATCCAACATCATTGAAACTAAACCAGATACCTCCGTTCAATGAGCTTAAACTCAGCTTTCCTCTGACCTGCTAAGGCATGCCTCGAAGGAATTGACCCAGACACCACCTACTAACTAGGATTTCGGTGTGTGTTGGTCTTTCCAGCTTGAGTCCAAGGTGAGCTTTCCTTCGACCTGTTAAGCCAGGCCTTGAAGGACCTTCCCTGAACACCCCCATCCGGCTAGGAATCTGATGTTTGCTGCACTTCTCACCAAATGGATTTGGCATTAGCGAAGCTAAACCGGATGCCTCCTTCTGTTGAGGTTTTCTTGTTGTGTTGCATCATTCCATGGGGCGGACGCCAGTCCTTCTTCCGGATGCTTTGACCTGGCAAGCTATCATGGTTAGAGAACCGATGTCCTGGACCTTGCACTTGGGAAGGTTCCCCTACGATAGAACTTACAACCTTTTAGTTATTAGCTTGATTGGGTTACTTCCTCTTTTGCATCGTTTCGTGGGGCCAACGCCAATCTTTCTACTGGACACTTATCTTCGCATGCGATCACTGCTGGAGATTTGGTGTCTTTAACTCCTCACTTTAGGAAGTGCCCTTCTGATGAAACATGCAGCTTTTCGACTTTGTGCCTATTTGTTGCGTTTTTTACCACTTGATTTTGGATTGCTCTTTCTTTTCCAATTTGCAAGGCGGTGCATTACATCACCTCATTTATTTCATATGATGCTTTCATCACTCAACGCTTGAGCTGTCCCTATCAGGATATGCTTAGAAAGCTTCCAGGTCTCATTGGATTGTAAATGAGCTAGCGTTCTTTATGTAGCCTACAATCAGAAGTTGATTTTTAGCAACTTTTGAATTATTAACAAGAGTGAAAATATACAATTCATACAATCAATTAGACTTTTCATTTATATATGCAGAGTTCAATTACAATGCCTGGAAAATATTTACAATTAGACTTTTCATTTATATATGCAAAGTATCATGTAAAGTAGCGATGGAGATGCTCACTATTCCAAGCTCTAAGAATTTGGATTCCATATGTCGTTGATAACTTGAAGGTGCCATCTCGGAGCTTCTGGCTTATAACATAAGGTCCTTCCCAATTTGGCCCAATACTCCAGTTCCAGTCATTCCTCTCTTCAGTACAAGGTCTCCAATCTCGAAGGTTCATTATCTGACTTTGGAGTTGAAATGTCTGGCTACCCTTCTTTGGTGAGCAGCAACCCTGAGCTCTGCTTTGTTTCTCTTCTCTTCATGTTGATCGAGGGCTTCAAGCAACAACTTCTCATTTTCCTCTTAATTGAAGTGAATCCTTCTATGGGTGTGAACCTCCAGCTCTACATGAATTATTGCTTTAAAACTAAAAGCCAGAGAGAAAGGAGTGTGCCCAGTCGCAGTTTTATGACCCATGCGGTATGCCCATAGTGCAAGCGGAAGCTCGTCTAGCCAACTACCTTCTCTAGACGCTTCTTGATGGTTGACTTTATGATTTTGTTCACTGCTACTACCTGCCCATTTGCTTGCGGATGAGCCACTACAGCGAAGCTTTTCTGGATCTTATACTTAGCACAGAAGCTCTTAAATTCTTCACTCTCAAACTGGATTATGTTGTCCGTGATTATCTTCTACGGCACACCAAACCTACAAATGATGTTCTTCAAGACGAAGTTAATGACTTTCTTTGAGGTGATAGTGGTCAACGGTTCTGCTTCAGCCCATTTGGTGAAGTAATCAACGGCTACGATGGCTTATTTGAAGTTGGATTTTGTTGTAGGTAGTGCCCCAAATAGATCGATGCCGTAGACAACAAATGTTCATGGACTGAACATCTGAGTTATTACTATGGATGGCGCTCTTAGAATCGTCGCAAATCTCTAACATCTATCACACTTTCTGGTGTATGTTGCGGAGTCTCAATTCACATCTGGCCAGAAGTAGCCATATCGCAGAATTTTCTTGGCCACTGTCTGACCACCGGTAGGACATCCACAATCACCTTCATGCAATTGAATCAGGATTGCTATGACTCCTACTTCATGACACACCGGAGCGGAGGCATAGAGAATCCTCGCCTGTATAATCGACCATCCTGAATGAGATACGTGGGGGCCTTCCGTAATATCTTTCTTCGCTTCTTAGAATCCGTCGAGAGCGCACCACTGAGGAGATATTCTCTGATTGGAGTCATCATCGGTCTGGTTCTTCGACTGTTTCCATGATCCAATCTACATCGATCTTCTCTGTACTAGGGTTAGAAAGGACTTCAACTGGAACTAACCCCAGTAATCGTGCATCTCCTGTACTAGCATGCTTTATCAGTGAATCTGCTTTCATGTTTTCCTCTCTGTGAATATGTGATATGGTGTAGAAGTTAAGGCTGTCAAGTAGTTCCCAAACCTTGGATAGATAAGCTGGCAGGTTTCCTCCTTTAGCCTGAAACTCTCTTCAAAATTGACATACCACCAACTGTGAATCATTGAATATGTACAAAGTCTTCAATTGCAACTTCTTTCCAACCTTAATCCAAGATGAGGGCATCATACTCAACTTCATTGTTTGTTGATGGGAATTCCAACCTTAGCGCATATCAAATCGATCTTCCTTCTGCAGTTTCTAGAATCAATTCTACTCCAGAACGATAATCGTTTGATGACCTATCAGCAAACAACTTGCATTGAATTAATGCTTTGACAGGTTCTTCCTTGTCCTCTCCTAGGTCCGTAAACTCTACGATAAAATCTGTAAGTACCTGTCCGCTGGTTGCTCTCCGGGGATGATAGGTGACGTCATAGTGACTTAGCTCAATATTCCATTTCAGCAATCTCCCTCAGGCCTATGGATGGAACATAACTTTCTTTAACAGTTGATCGATAAGGAATTTAACAGAGTTGCTTAAAAGTATGGCCTGAGCTTCTTCGAGGTTATTAGCAGACAATAAGTGACCTTTTCCAACTTCGGGTAGTTCAACTCTGCCTCGGTCAATATCTCACCAATATAGTACACTGGCCTCTAGACCTTCGATTCCTCCCTTACCAAAGTAGCACTTAGCACATGAGTAGACATTGCCAGATACAAGAATAAGTCTTCCCCATCATTGGGCTTGGATAGCATCAGGGGTGTTGCCATGTGTTGGATTAGAACCTCAAATGCCTTTTGACATTCAAGAGTCCACTGAAAATCTTTCTTCCCTTTTCACAGAGAGTCGAAGAAAGGAATCCACCTGTCAGTTTCTCCCGATATGAAGCGGATCACAGCAACAATCTTTCCATTCAAGCATTGGAGCTCTCTCTTGGTTCTAGGAGCACGCGTCTCTCTCAGAGCTGAAATTCGAGCTGGGTTGGCTTCTATGCCCCTAGTACTGACCACGAACCCTAAAAATTTCCCTGATGCGACCCCAAATGAACAATTCAATGGATTCAACTACATACCAAACTTGCGTAGTATATCAAACATCTCGGCCAAATTCTCTAAGTGATCAGTGGCTCTTTTTGACTTAACTAGCATATCGTCGACATACACTTTCACATCTTGCCAATTTGAGCTTTGAACATAACATTAACAAGTCGCTGGTAAGTCGCTCCTGCGTTCTTCAAGCCGAACATCTTTATTTTATAGCAATATAAGCCAACATCTGTGATGAAGCTTGTGTTTTCCTGATCCAGAGCATACATCATAATTTGGTTGTAGTCTGAATAAGCATCCATAAATGAAAGCAACTCATGCCCAGTTGTAGAATCCACAAGTTGATCTATCCTGGGAGAGGAAAGCTATCTTTAGGATGGGCATTATTGAGATCTGAGTAGTCTATACAAACTCGCCACTTGCCATTTGACTTCTTCACAAGTACGGGGTTGGAGACCCAATCTGGGTAAGTAGATTCTCTGATGAAGTCATTCTTCATTAGTCTGTCAACTTCTTCTTTCAGAGCTCTCAATCTTTCCGAACCTTGGATTATACTTTTTTGCTTCACGGATGGGACATGCGGATCAATATTGAGCTTATGCACCATAACTTCAGGAGATATTCCGCACATGGCTGAATGGCTTCATGCGAACACATCCAAATTTGTTTTTAAGAAAACAATCAATTCACTCTGCAATTTGTGACTCAGTTGAGATCCTTACATTCAATTATTTCAGATTTAAATTGCTCGGATCAAAAATATACTTTTATCTTCAAACTAGTTAAGTTAAATTTAAAATAGTTTCAATAAAATAATACGCTTGATATAAAATAGGTTTGAAATAAAATAAATAAGTTTTGGTTTAAAATAATTTAAATAAACTAAATACGTTTTCTATAGAATAGTTGAATAAGATAGCTAAGTTATTAATAAAACAATTAAATTCTTGGAATAAATAAATATTATTCTTAAAAATTATTAATTATTAAATTTAAAACATTTACAAAGTAATTAACTTTACTTCAAAACATCATAAATAATGATCATGTACTTTTAAAAACATCAGTAATAAAATAATCATGATTTGAAAACATTATTCTAGTGGGAATAGCGATCGCAATTGTACTTAAATAAGCTACCGTTAGTTTTTTGGCAATGCAGACTGGTTTTTACAGTGTCCCGTAACACTTTTATTATATTAAAATAATAAGTACATGGAAATCAGGAGATATAGGATGAGCATATCTTCTACAAAATAAGGGTGCGTTTGATTTTGAACGACAAGGGTTATTTGGAAGGGGAATTTAAAAAGGGTATTTAAAAGGGAATTATTGCGAACGGAGAATGTGTTTTTTATGAAAGGAGCAAAGTTATTATTTTATTGTTTTTGTATTTATTATTTTTATTGTTTTTGTGTGTTTATTATCGAACATAATAGTAGAATGTAGAATACAAATTTCGAAATACATTATCGTATAATTTTGCTTATGATTTTGAAATTGATGGATAAATTAGAGTTACAAAAAAGTAATTTATATAATAAAATCCCCCCCTTGGACAAACAACAAGACAAAGAGTGGTTCAGATTTAATCCCGCAAAAAAATCCATCGTCCTAATTTAAACACATCCCCTGATATTTTGATTGCCACCTCATCCGCATTTGCCTTATATTTAGTTATCACGCATATCAGTAACTTTGCTCTCCCACTTTCACGTTCCCACGTCTTCCTCCACTCTTTCCTCCACTCCGTTCTAAATTCTTTCTTCCACCAACCCTTTTTATATATTTGTAGATAACCTCTTCTGTCTTCTCTTCTCGCAAGTCGCAACTTCACCTTCTCTTCTCATTCAATCCCATCTCCACCCAATTCACGCATTCTAATCTTCCCGCTCAACATTTTTCCGCTTACCAATTCACTTATCGTACATGATGATTATGTCCGCTGTACACGATGCGCGACGACAAGCAGCAAAAATATTTAATAATCTCATCATTCACGGAAATCTTTGGGCGGATGGAGATTATATCTATGTCTGTTGTTCTGCATTCTGTGCTTGATATTATATCGTGCATCATTCTGAATTGATCCTGAAGCCACCGTAGTAGTGTATTGAGTAAGGATTAAATATTTCAATAAAAAAAACTCGACATGTTTAATACATATTCTATATAATATTATTGATGGTCGCTCCTATTATGCCCCATTCTCCGTATCAGCAGACAGTATTACTAGTTAATACTCTTTGCTAATATGGATCTCGGGGCGGGATGTCGCAGATTTTCTTAAAAGATATTGAATCTTGTGAAATAATAAGTCAATATATAACCTCTTTTACCAAAAATTCTGAAAAATAATTAATCAATATGAAACTCATTTTTATCAAAGAAACAACAATATTGTTTTTATTCAAATGTAAAAATACGCTATATAAAAATGATAAAAAATTGTTCAAATATAAAAATTACTTAGAGATAATGTAAATTCAATTTATCTCATTTATCCTAACATTTTCACTATAAATTGCATAACAAATTATATTCTAAATATATTTAGCACATTATTTTTATGCAATATATCGTGTGCAACGCACGGTTTACACTAATATCATTATAACAAAAAAGCAAAAGACAAGATGCAGTTCAAAGTAAAATAAATAAGAAAAACAAAAAGAAGAATATTGTTATAATCAAAACAAATATAAGAGTTATCAAGAAGTAAATACAAAGTAGAAATAAATGAAAAATCCAATTGCAAATCAACAATATCAAGTTTTAGAAGCAAGGACAAAATTAAACATCATCCATTCACTCAAAAGAAGCACAAAATTGACATTAAATATAGCAGAAATGGACTAATATTTTAGAAGTAAGCGGTTTTACCATAGGAAATCATGCAGTTGTGCACCATAGGTACTTCGTTATCTAATATCTAAGTCGAACAAAATTGGGGATGAGATCGATCCAAGAAAGAAATCAAGTGAAGGAGACTTATTTTCTGTTAAACAAAAGGAACAAGGTGAGGATGATGGTGTGACGAAAAGGGATTTCGCTCGGTCCGAACCAGTCGCTAAACCGATTCAGGCCGTTCGAAACGCCCTATCGTTTGAGAACACGACAAATCAGAATGCATACAAAAGAACGTTTCTTTGTATATTACAACAATGCATCAGATTACAAGAATATACAGAGTATAAATGAATAAATATTACACAGAAATATCAGAGATTTAAATTACATTTAAATACATAGCAGCGGAAAATAATACAATACACAACTAGAAGAGATATACGGATACAAAGCTTTCCGGATATCGTTCCAGCTGTAAACCAGGATCCTGTGAATATAAATCTGCAAAACCAAAACTACTAGCTGCCCGTGTCGAAAATAAGGGCACCCAGAGTTTAGGTTAAAACAATAAACTCCAGGTCAGTCATGTGACTGGTGTGAGAACTAAAACAGCTATTAATCTTTATTTTAAATCATTAGGTAAATCAAGGGACCACGCCGTATAACACGGAACATGTTTCCTCCCAAGAATACCAGTGCATAAAACAAACAGCGCAATGCTAAATAAAGAAAAATGAAGTTGTTATAAGACCCAGGTCCCATCACACAATGCAACGCAGCCGAGGATAGGGTTTTCCCTTATAACAGCCAAACATGCTTGATATGGTTAAAACAAATCATTTGATACTATTATAAGTGCATAGTGTATAAAACAACTTCAAATCATAAGTATCAATCATAGGCGGCATGGGTACCATATATCATGTCGCCATATATAGGTTTACAAATAAAACCGCAAATGTCACGTATTTGGAAATTGGATTTCCGTCTATGAACCGAGGCAAAAGATAGTCCTCAACCGATTCGTGACTCTCTAGCCTGAGCCACCGGAACAGCCGCAACTGCCCCTTGGATCGTCAGGGCCGGTCCACCGATGTGGATTATAGTGCCTGAACAATACGTTTCTCCGCCCTTTGGGGTGTAAACGAGCCAACTAAATGACTCCATCGGTTCGAGAACGACCGATCAATCCGAGGCGCCTCGCAACAGCAACAACCACATAAGTCAAACTCGTCAGGGCGTGTAAAACCACTGACACCACTTCTAGCTAGAAAGAAACGCAAGTCCTCCCTGAGGTCCGTCTCCCGTTTTTGGTTTATACCGAGTGTGAAACTCGCGAAGTAAACGTTACACAAAGCTACGCCACAAAGGCCGTGCTTTGATCATCACCACAAGACTTTGCTTTTCAACAGAAGCCTCGATCAATTGCCACTTAGGCATGCCACACAGGCAATTCACTCCATGCGTTTGATATCCATCAATATATAACCCCTGAGCTCGTACGTCTCAGAGAAGGGCGTTAAGCAAGAGAATAAATTCTCCGCCGCCAAACAGATATATATTTAATAGAAATCAATCACACAGACTAAAATCCCATGTCAGACACACAGTCCATTTACAAGTCCGTTCTGGGTCTGAACGAAACCGGAGGCACCTAGTACCCCGCATATCCATCGATCTCCAAGTACGTCTGGACGATCACTAACTGTTTCCATCTTCTTGGGTGTACAGCCCAATCAACATCATCAGTAATTACCCAAACGACGTGAAGACTTCTGGTCTTCGACCACCGTCTTCATCTTCGACTTATCGTCGCATCAGTTATTCAGAATGGGATAAACCCGGTCTTTCCGAATAACTCGCGTATATTTTAAATAAGTGTTACACAAACACAACATACGCCTCATTCCAATTCATTAGTCACTAACCGTAAATTAATCAAGAGGATAATTCCCCAAATATTAACCCCGAAGGCCGAAACCAACATCAGATCAATATCCAGAAAACCATTCTGCTTGGCTAACCGACAGTTAGTTTCTAAATTTCACGTTCATAGGGAAAGGTTCCCATTAATTTTATCAAAGATAAATTCCTGGAATTTATTCTTTAATCTACTTTTGAATTTCGATTCAACTAGTCGGGATTAACGAAACTTACCGAAGTAATCATTGGTTTTAATTTTCCAATCCCAACCTATTCATCCCATGAAGTAAAACTGGTAATACTTCATATCTAACACCACGGTGTTATCGGTAAATCCAATTACCATTTCACGTTCAAATCTTATTAAAGATTTGACTATCGCCTGGAGCAAAACTGGTGATACTCCATTTTCGATCATTTCAATCTAATTAAAGATTCATTAAAACTCCACTTAGTTTTAATCTTCGACTGGGTTAAAGAATCAGTGTCATTTAAAACACGATTCACGATAAACCCAAAATCACATTCCATTAATTATCGGGTTAAAGAACAAGTGTTATTTAAAACACTGTTCACGATAAACCCAAAAATCAATACCAATTCAATTCCAATTAAATACTGTTTAATTGGTACACTTCATTAAATCTAAATAAAAAGATTTAATCTTTTCTCAACTGGGTTCAATAACAGTGTTAGTGAAGACACCATTCACGACAAACCCAAATCACATTCGATATTCAATACAAGGCTCTGAATAGAAAATATATCGGCTTATATTCAATATCGAATTCTACGACTAACAAATGTCGTATTGGAAATAACGATATAAATATATATCTTTCAAATTTCCATAACAACACCTGTATAATCACGAATTTCAACATCGAAATATTCCGAAGACAATTTCGATTCAAATCCACTCCAATGCAATCATTGGATATTCTGGTTATTTTTAAAACCCTTTTTAAATTCAATTTATTTATTTAAAAATAAATAGAATTTTAATTCTAGTTCAAAACCAGTTCATTTCGATAAAAATCTATTTTTATCTTTTCAAATATGGAGTTTTTCATCCCAATTCTTCTCAAATCATTTCTTATGATTTTACAGAAATTATTACTATTTTTAATAATTTTATCAAGGCCTGTACAGTCGATTTCCATCAACGGCCATCGAACTGCACTTACAGCGACCTTTTTCGAATTTGATTTGGACATAATTCCAAATCCAACCGTTAGATTTCTAATTTCTAATATTCTTTAGAAAGCAATTTTCGATACGAACCCAACGGTTCCGGTTTTAGGAGAATCCGACGGTCGGATCTCCCGTAATGTCCGTTTGAAATAAATGGTCGAAATTCACGAACTGCCGCGGCGCGTTCTATTCAGGCCATTATATTATATATATTATATATATAATATATAGTTCGTCGATTTCTATTTAAAACGAATTATATAATTAGTTTTAAATTCGTTTCAAAAGCAATTTCAACTTCCTTTTCAATTCAAATCAAAATTGAATTCTTCTTCACAAATTCGTTTTAAAATTCATTTCTATTCAATTCAAATTTCAATTCAATTTGAATTCATTCCAATTCGCTTTCAATTCAATTTGAATTCGTTTTCAATTCAATTCATTTCATTTCGAAATCGTTTTCAATTCATTTCATTTCATTTCGAAATCGTTTTCAATTCAATTCAATTTATTTCATTTCGAAATCGTTTTCAATTCAATTCATTTCATTTCGAAATCGTTTTCAATTCATTTTATTTCATTTCGAAATCGTTTTCAATTCAATTCATTTCATTTCATTTCGAAATCGTTTTCAATTCAATTCATTTCGAAATCGTTTTAAAATCGATATAAATATCGTTCACGTCAAAATGGCGTCAATCTAATCAACACGGCTTTATATATTTCTAATTTCAAATATTCTATTTCAAATATTTCTTTTTCAAAACAGTTGTTATTATCGAAATATTTCGTTCAACACATGACCAATCTCAATGGATGAGTACTGTCAACACATGAACTTTTATTTTATAATCGATAAAGGTGTAAATTTTATTACTAAAATATTTCGTTCAACACATGACCAATCTCAATGGATGAGTACTGTCAACACATGAACTTTTATTTTATAATATTCTTTATTTTTCAAATTGGAATGAGGCCCAATCAATTACCATATAAAGTTAATTATATGGATTTTCATACAACACATGTATATAATAGCATTGAAAAATAATCAACCATCAACCAAAGTGCACTACACTGTATAAGCATCAAATATAGATATTCAACGCTTATAACAGCCTGTCAATCAATCGATCGACACATTTAATCAATCAGGATGAGTGAACTTCAAATTTCATCCCAACACCCGTGTGGGGTTTCAAACAATCAAACGCATATTTTATTTGTGCAGTTGGGCGATGTGTAAAATTTATTGTCCCAATCAATGTCATTCAAATAGGTGTACATAAACAAACCGTCCGGTTTATAAATGAATATTTTATTTTATTCACTTCACGTTAAAAATTATATTTTTAACGATAAAACATTTTATTTCAACCTATGAATTTCTATTCAATTTATTTACACAATAAAATGATATTTTTATTTTTCTAACATATTTTAGAAAATTTCGGCGGCATAACGGCACGATACTAGAAACGGGACAAGGCCTAGCCTTATCCCTGGTCTAGTGAAGGCCCACGCCATTCACACATCAATCAAATAAATTTCGTTATGCAAACCACAAGATTTGGAGTAAGAATCTAACCTAGCCTTACTCCTTCGCCTTATAACGGCGCACGTCTAATCCTAACCAAATTATCGATTCGATTTTTTTTTTTCACACCACAAACCACATTCAAACCAATATCGCAATCAATCACCAAACAGTCAAACAAACAAGTCCATGGTCTGTGGACGATTGTGTCGGGTGCTACTAAGCACCGTCTGCATCCTAGTATATATATATAACTAGAAAATGAAATTGAAAGGTGAGAAATTCTCACCTATAGCTATCCAACCATCTTGACTCTTCATTGATAGAAATCTTCGTCGCTCTCGCCTTTTTGTTACCTTCGTTGCCCGCTTTCACTACCTATGTAAAAATCGAATTTTTACTTTGCTATTCAATATATAAAAATCATATTTTTATTTCGAAGTTCAATATATAAAAACTATATTTTTATTTCGAAGTTCAATATATAAAAACTATATTTTTATTTCGAAGTTCAATATATAAAAACTATATTCTTATTTTTTTTCAAAACAAAGTATATTTTCCTATTTTCAAAACAATTTTAAACTGAATTTAAACTGTATTTAAACTGTTAAAAACTGATTTTTTTAAAACTGCTTAAAACTGATTTTTAAAATTGCTTAAAACCGATTTTTAAAATTGCTTAAAACCGATTTTTAAAATTGCTTAAAACTGATTTTTAAAACTGCTTAAAACTGAATTTTTAAAACTGCTTAAAACTGAATTTTTTTAAAACTGCTTAAAACTGAATTTTTTAAAACTGCTTAAAACTGAATTTTAAATCTATGAAACCAATTACATAGAAAAAAAACTGAAATAATATTGTGAATTAAAACTTACAGCATCGTTTTAGGGTGGGGAAAAGAATGCCGTGTTAGAGGGCGTCGGGGGGGCGCTGCGTGGGTCTGTGGTGGCGGCTTCTGGCTAGGGGTTTGCGGAGGCGGTTTTGGGTGGAATCGGGGGAGCTGCGGTCGGCCAGGGGGAAATGGGGGTTGCGTAGGAGAGGGGGTTGAGCGAGGTTGATCGACGGAGGAGGGGAGGGTCTGGCCAGGCGCGGTGGTGGCACAGGGTTCGGGTAAGGGGAATTGGGGCTCGCGTGGGTGAGGACGGGTCAGTCAGGGAAGAAGAAGGGGGGGAGGGGAGGAAGCGGAGGAGGGCGGGGTGCGAGCTCGGGGAAGGCGGCTAGGTTTAGAGGAGCGTTGTTGTTGTTTTTTTTTCTTTTTTTTTCTGCTTTCGTCGATCTGGTAAGGTGGAGGGAGAAAGCTAAATAAAAGGGGGGGGGGTTTATAGGTAAAATTATATATATATATATATATATATTTAATTAATTTTCTCTAAAAGGTGAATTTTTATTCGAGCTCCTAACGAAACCCAACGACTGTCGCCCCTAGCGTTATACCCCCACTCCGAACACAATGAGATATGTATCGCAAGCTGGTTCGACTGTTTCGATCAGTTTTCGTCAAAATCAACATATAACTCTATATATTGAATTTGAATGCGCATTTCAATTTACCGGGGCCACATACTAACTAGAAAAAATCCCGAAAAATATTTTCTAGCTTCGTATTGACGATACGGTCCTAACAAAACTAGTTTCGTCGAATTCTGAGACCGTTAGAAAAATGGCCATTTTCCAGTCGATTAAAATCAACTGAAACTGGTCAAACGCGTTTTCCTTTGCCACGCTCACATACTGATTCGGAAAATTATGAAATTTGGAATCTAGCAATAACTTGACTCTGCGGACCCAACAAAACTGGTTTCGTCGGAATCCGAGGTCGTTTGCAAAATGTCCATTTTTAAGGGCCTGAATTCCATAGCGACTATTCAGAATTTCCAACTGGACATATCTTTTGATTCCCGCTATGAAATTTCGATTTGTCGGATTCGTTGGAAAGATATTCACTATTAGATTCTATTATTTTTGGTTTCACTAAAATCCGAATTGTTTTGCACCCGGTACATTCAATTGAAGTTTGAAATCGAATTATCGAACTACCGCGCCATTTTCAATTCTATTTATAATTATATATAAATATTTATATTCTAACGATGACGCGTATAAATATATACGTTCGATTTATATTCAAAATAAATTTCTCGTCGATATTATTTAAAATAATTCATTTTAAATAATCAAAATTCGCTAAAATTGCCAAAAATAAAAATTTTAAACTGGCCCAGAATTTGCGGGTTATTACAATCTCCCCCACTTAAAACTTTTCGTCCTCGAAAAGGAACAAAGTCGAAAGTGGTTTGATTAATCAGCTCTACGTTCAATCTGGCTTCCCTTCTCTAACTTTTCAGTTTCTGAGAATTTTCAAAATTTCAAAAATTTGGCTAACACCCTAAATTTTTGAAAACTTTCGCCATAACCTCCCCTGCACCGGGAGCATCGGGGAATTTCAAATAGCTTCCCCGGTCCTTCAGATCTCAAAAAGAAAAAGAAAAAGCCAAGCGGCTAGCCAATAGGCTCATAAAATCATCATCACCCAAACAAAACAGTAAATTATGGAGTAAACATGTACCTATTTGTCGGGCAAACAAATTTTATTCTCTGCTCTAGCCTCCTTGCTATGACCTGTTCAATATAAGCATATGTATATGCAAGCAAATGCAACCAATTTCGATATAATTCAATATTTGGTTCTGTTAGGCTAAATGGCTAAAAATTAGCAAACAAATAAACAAACCACACAAACATTAATTAATTAGTTGATTAGCTTTTCAAATTCATAATTTTAATACATATACAAAAATCATGTTTTTAATGCCAATTCAAAACAATAGGCCCTATCTAATTTTGGTTCTCACACCAGTCAATAGGAAATATATAGATATCACACCTTCGTCACACGAATATAAATTCTGACGATGAGTACTCAACCATCAGAATCATCTTCGGGCCACTAGAGTATGATTCTATATCTATCCAGTATATTAAAACTTCGAATACACGCGGATCAGACGTATCCCCAAAATCTTGATATACTGCATTGTCCAAATTCATTAAAATAAATAATCAAATACGAATAGTTGATTTAAATTTTCAAAACAAATTTTGTTTTCATTTGAAAAATATACTCTTCACACTCGTTCTAGGATACTACTGATCCTATCTCTACCGAGTCATTCTAATTGGATATTACTAACCCAATATCTGATGAATTCTTTCATATGGTTCTAATGTGCCTTGTTCTCTGCTTTGTAAACCAAAGCTCTGATACCAACTGTGACGAAAAGGGATTTCGCTCGGTCCGAACCAGTCGCTAAACCGATTCAGGCCGTTCGAAACGCCCTATCGTTTGAGAACACGACAAATCAGAATGCATACAAAAGAACATTTCTTTGTATATTACAACAATGCATCAGATTACAAGAATATACATAGTATAAATGAATAAATATTACACAGAAATATCAGAGATTTAAATTACATTTAAATACATAGCAGCGAAAAATAATACAATACACAACTAGAAGAGATATACGGATACAAAGCTTTCCGGATATCGTTCCAGCTGTAAACCAGGATCCTGTGAATATAAATCTGCAAAACCAAAACTACTAGCTGCCCGTGTCGAAAATAAGGGCACCCAGAGTTTAGGTTAAAACAATAAACTCCAGGTCAGTCATGTGACTGGTGTGAGAACTAAAACAGTTATTAATCTTTATTTTAAATCATTAGGTAAATCAAGGGACCACGCCGTATAACACGGAACGGGTTTCCTCCCAAGAATACCAGTGCATAAAACAAACAGCGCAATGCTAAATAAAGAAAAATGAAGCTGTTATAAGACCCAGGTCCCATCACACAATGCAACGCAGCCGAGGATAGGGTTTTCCCTTATAACAGCCAAACATGCTTGATACGGTTAAAACAAATCATTTGATACTATTATAAGTGCATAGTGTATAAAACAACTTCAAATCATAAGTATCAATCATAGGCGGCATGGGTACCATATATCATGTCGCCATATATAGGTTTACAAATATAACCGCAAATGTCACGTATTTGGAAATTGGATTTCCGTCTATGAACCGAGGCAAAAGATAGTCCTCAACTGATTCGTGACTCTCTAGCCCGAGCCACCGGAACAGCCGCAACTGCCCCTTGGATCGTCAGGGCCGGTCCACCGATGTGGATTATAGTGCCTGAACAATACGTTTCCCCGCCCTTTGGGGCGTAAACGAGCCAACTAAATGACTCCATCGGTTCGAGAACGACCGATCAATCCGAGGCGCCTCGCAACAGCAACAACCACATAAGTCAAACTCGTCAGGGCGTGTAAAACCACTGACGCCACTTCTAGCTAGAAAGAAACGCAAGTCCTCCCTGAGGTCCGTCTCCCGTTTTTGGTTCATACCGAGTGTGAAACTCGCGAAGTAAACGTTACACAAAGCTACGCCACAAAGGCCGTGCTTTGATCATCACCACAAGACTTTGCTTTTCAACAGAAGCCTCGATCAATTGCCACTTAGGCATGCCACACAGGCAATACACTCCATGCGTTTGATATCCATCAATATATAACCCCTGAGCTCGTACGTCTCAGAGAAGGGCGTTAAGCAAGAGAATAAATTCTCCGCCGCCAAACAGATATATATTTAATAGAAATCAATCACACAGACTAAAATCCCATGTCAGACACACAGTCCATTTACAAGTCCGTTCTGGGTCTGAACGAAACCGGAGGCACCTAGTACCCCGCATATCCATCGATCTCCAAGTACGTCTGGACGATCACTAACTGTTTCCATCTTCTTGGGTGTACAGCCCAATCAAGATCATCAGTAATTACCCAAACGACGTGAAGACTTCTGGTCTTCGACCACCGTCTTCATCTTCGACTTATCGTCGCATCAGTTATTCAGAATGGGATAAATCCGGTCTTTCCGAATAACTCGCGTATATTTTAAATAAGTGTTACACAAACACAACATACGCCTCATTCCAATTCATTAGTCACTAACCGTAAATTAATCAAGAGGATAATTCCCTAAATATTAACCCCGAAGGCCGAAACCAACATCAGATCAATATCCAGAAAACCATTCTGCTTGGCTAACCGAAAGTTAGTTTCTAAATTTCACGTTCATAGGGAAAGGTTCCCATTAATTTTATCAAAGATAAATTCCTGGAATTTATTCTTTAATCTACTTTTGAATTTCGATTCAACTAGTCGGGATTAACGAAACTTACCGAAGTAATCATTGGTTTTAATTTTCCAATCCCAACCTATTCATCCCATGAAGTAAAACTGGTAATACTTCATATCTAACACCACGATGTTATCGGTAAATCCAATTACCATTTCACGTTCAAATCTAATTAAAGATTTGACTATCGCCTGGAGCAAAACTGGTGATACTCCATTTTCGATCATTTCAATCTAATTAAAGATTCATTAAAACTCCACTTAGTTTTAATCTTCGACTGGGTTAAAGAATCAGTGTCATTTAAAACACGATTCACGATAAACCCAAAATCACATTCCATTAATTATCGGGTTAAAGAACAAGTGTTATTTAAAACACTGTTCACGATAAACCCAAAAATCAATACCAATTCAATTCCAATTAAATACTGTTTAATTGGTACACTTCATTAAATCTAAATAAAAAGATTTAATCTTTTCTCAACTAGGTTCAAGAACAGTATTAGTGAAGACACCATTCACGACAAACCCAAATCACATTCGATATTCAATACAAGGCTCTGAATAGAAAATATATCGGCTTATATTCAATATCGAATTCTACGACTAACAAATGTCGTATTGGAAATAACGATATAAATATATATCTTTCAAATTTCCATAACAACACCTGTATAATCATGAATTCCAACATCGAAATATTCCGAAGACAATTTCGATTCAAATCCACTCCAATGCAATCATTGGATATTCTGGTTATTTTTAAAACCCTTTTTAAATTCAATTTATTTATTTAAAAATAAATAGAATTTTAATTCTAGTTCAAAACCAGTTCATTTCGATAAAAATCTATTTTTATCTTTTCAAATATGGAGTTTTTCATCCCAATTCTTCTCAAATCATTTCTTATGATTTTACACAAATTATTACTATTTTTAATAATTTTATCAAGGCCTGTACAGTCGATTTCCATCAACGGCCATCGAACTGCACTTACAGCGACCTTTTTCGAATTTGATTTGGACATAATTCCAAATCCAACCGTTATATTTCTAATTTCTAATATTCTTTAGAAAGCTCTTTTCGATACGAACCCAACGGTTCCGGTTTTAGGAGAATCCGACGGTCGGATCTCCCGTAATGTCCGTTTGAAATAAATGGTCGAAATTCACGAACTGCCGCGGCGCGGCGCGTTCTATTCAGGCCATTATATTATATATATTATATATATAATATATAGTTCGTCGATTTCTATTTAAAACGAATTATATAATTAGTTTTAAATTCGTTTCAAAAGCAATTTCAACTTCCTTTTCAATTCAAATCAAAATTGAATTCTTCTTCACAAATTCGTTTTAAAATTCATTTCTATTCAATTCAAATTTCAATTCAATTTGAATTCATTCCAATTCGCTTTCAATTCAATTTGAATTCGTTTTCAATTCAATTCATTTCATTTCATTTCGAAATCGTTTTCAATTCATTTCATTTCATTTCGAAATCGTTTTCAATTCAATTTATTGCATTTCGAAATCGTTTTCAATTCAATTCATTTCATTTCGAAATCGTTTTCAATTCATTTTATTTCATTTCGAAATCGTTTTCAATTCAATTCATTTCATTTCATTTCGAAATCGTTTTCAATTCAATTCATTTCGAAATCATTTTAAAATCGATATAAATTTCGTTCACGTCAAAATGGCGTCAATCTAATCAACACGGCTTTATATATTTCTAATTTCAAATATTCTATTTCAAATATTTCTTTTTCAAAACAGTTGTTATTATCGAAATATTTCGTTCAACACATGACCAATCTCAATGGATGAGTACTGTCAACACATGAACTTTTATTTTATAATCGATAAAGGTGTAAATTTTATTACTAAAATATTTCGTTCAACACATGACCAATCTCAATGGATGAGTACTGTCAACACATGAACTTTTATTTTATAATATTCTTTATTTTTCAAATTGGAATGAGGCCCAATCAATTACCATATAAAGTTAATTATATGGATTTTCATACAACACATGTATATAATAGCATTGAAAAATAATCAACCATCAACCAAAGTGCACTACACTGTATAAGCATCAAATATAGATATTCAACGCTTATAACAGCCTGTCAATCAATCGATCGACACATTTAATCAATCAGGATGAGTGAACTTCAAATTTCATCCCAACACCCGTGTGGGGTTTCAAACAATCAAACGCATATTTTATTTGTGCAGTTGGGCGATGTGTAAAATTTATCGTCCCAATCAATGTCATTCAAATAGGTGTACATAAACAAACCGTCCGGTTTATAAATGAATATTTTATTTTTTTCACTTCACGTTAAAAATTATATTTTTAACGATAAAACATTTTATTTCAACCTATGAATTTCTATTCAATTTATTTACACAATAAAATGATATTTTTATTTTTCTAACATATTTTAGAAAATTTCGGCGGCATAACGGCACGATACTAGAAACGGGACAAGGCCTAGCCTTATCCCTGGTCTAGTGAAGGCCCACGCCATTCACACATCAATCAAATAAATTTCGTTATGCAAACCACAAGATTTGGAGTAAGAATCTAACCTAGCCTTACTCCTTCGCCTTATAACGGCGCACGTCTAATCCTAACCAATTTATCGATTCGATTTTTTTTTTCACACCACAAACCACATTCAAACCAATATCGCAATCAATCACCAAACAGTCAAACAAACAAGTCCATGGTCTGTGGACGATTGTGTCGTGTGCTACTAAGCACCGTCTGCATGCTAGTATATATATATAACTAGAAAATGAAATTGAAAGGTGAGAAATTCTCACCTATAGCTATCCAACCATCTTGACTCTTCATTGATAGAAATCTTCGTCGCTCTCGCCTTTTTGTTACCTTCGTTGCCCGCTTTCACTACCGATGTAAAAATCGAATTTTTACTTTGCTATTCAATATATAAAAATCATATTTTTATTTCGAAGTTCAATATATAAAAACTATATTTTTATTTCGAAGTTCAATATATAAAAACTATATTTTTATTTCGAAGTTCAATATATAAAAACAATATTCTTATTTTTTTTCAAAACAAAGTATATTTTCCTATTTTCAAAACAATTTTAAACTGAATTTAAACTGAATTTTAAACTGTATTTAAACTGTTAAAAACTGATTTTTTTAAAACTGCTTAAAACTGATTTTTAAAATTGCTTAAAACCGATTTTTAAAATTGCTTAAAACCGAGTTTTAAAATTGCTTAAAACTGATTTTGAAAACTGCTTAAAACTGAATTTTTAAAACTGCTTAAAACTGAATTTTTTTAAAACTGCTTAAAACTGAATTTTTTAAAACTGCTTAAAACTGAATTTTAAATCTATGAAACCAATTACATAGAAAAAAAACTGAAATAATATTGTGAATTAAAACTTACAGCATCGTTTTAGGGTGGGGAAAAGAATGCCGTGTTAGAGGGCGTCGGGGGAGCGCTGCGCGGGTCTGTGGTGGCGGCTTCTGGCTAGGGGTTTGCGGAGGCGGTTTTGGGTGGAATCGGGGGAGCTGCGGTCGGCCAGGGGGAAATGGGGGTTGCGTAGGAGAGGGGGTTGAGCGAGGTTGATCGACGGAGGAGGGGAGGGTCTGGCCAGGCGCGGTGGTGGCACAGAGTTCGGGTAAGGGGAATTGGGGCTCGCGTGGGTGAGGACGGGTCAGTCAGGGAAGAAGAAGGGGGGAGGGGAGGAAGCGGAGGAGGGCGGGGTGCGAGCTCGGGGAAGGCGGCTAGGTTTTAGAGGAGCGTTGTTGTTTTTTTTTTTCTTTTTTTTTTCCGCTTTCGTCGATCTGGTAAGGTGGAGGGAGAAAGCTAAATAAAGGGGGGGGGGGGGTTTATAGGTAAAATTATATATATATATATATTTATTTAATTAATTAATTTTCTCTAAAAGGTGAATTTTTATTCGAGCTCCTAACGAAACCCAACGACTGTCGCCCCTAGCGTTATACCCCCATTCCGAACACAATGAGATATGTATCGCAAGCTAGTTCGACTGTTTCGATCAGTTTTCGTCAAAATCAACATATAACTCTATATATTGAATTTGAATGCGCATTTCAATTTACCGGGGCCACATACTAACTAGAAAAAATCCCGAAAAATATTTTCTAGCTTCGTATTGACGATACGGTCCTAACAAAACTAGTTTCGTCGAATTCTGAGACCGTTAGAAAAATGGCCATTTTCCAGTCGATTAAAATCAACTGAAACTGGTCAAACGCGTTTTCCTTTGCCACGCTCACATACTGATTCGGAAAATTATGAAATTTGGAATCTAGCAATAACTTGACTCTGCGGACCCAACAAAACTGGTTTCGTCGGAATCCGAGGTCGTTTGCAAAATGTCCATTTTTAAGGGCCTGAATTCCATAGCGACTATTCAGAATTTCCAACTGGACATATCTTTTGATTCCCGCTATGAAATTTCGATTTGTCGGATTTGTTGGAAAGATATTCACTATTAGATTCTATTATTTTTGGTTTCACTAAAATCCGAATTGTTTTGCACCCGGTACATTCAATTGAAGTTTGAAATCGAATTATCGAACTACCGCGCCATTTTCAATTCTATTTATAATTATATATAAATATTTATATTCTAACGACGACGCGTATAAATATATACGTTCGATTTATATTCAAAATAAATTTCTCGTCGATATTATTTAAAATAATTCATTTTAAATAATCAAAATTCGCTAAAATTGCCAAAAATAAAAATTTTAAACTGGCCCAGAATTTGCGGGTTATTACAGATGGATTGGAAAATGGGCGATGGGGTGTGGCAAGGTAAACCAAACCGCTGTGACTTTAAGGTTAAGAAGCGGACAGAGAGGAAAAAGAAATCAAAAGAAACCGCTAGTATAAAAAGGAGCAATGCTTTAGTTTAGAATTTGAGGAGGTGTAATGACCCGCACTTTTGGCAGTCGAATATTTAATTTAATTTATTTAATTTAAATAGTATATTTGGAATATCGATGGGAATTAATATTTAAATCGTTGTTTAAAATGAAGTTGAACTATATATATTTATATATAATATAAATCAAGCTTGAAAATAGCGCTACAGTTCGTAAATTCGAGTTTGAACATCAACTGGATATACAGAGTCCGATATAAGTCAGATTTCTGTGAAATAAGAAACGCTAGAAGCGTGGTGACGATAGTTTTCACATAAAATAGAAAAACCCAGATTTCCGTGTTATTGGTTGCGAGTTATGGCTAAATCAAATTTTAGGAAAAACGCTGTGGAATTCGCTATCGGCCGTTAAATGGCCATTTTGCAAACGAACTCTGTTTTCGATGAAATTAGTTTCATCGGAACCGTATCGTCAAATTATTGTCAGAAAATCAAACCGCGTGGCAAACCGATGTCGTATGTGGCCACGACAGCCGTAAATGCCCATATAATTTCTATAGTGCGTAGTTAAATTAATCGAGAGATATTTGAGTGTAACTTGAGCAAACGATCGAATTAGGCTACGAAACCAGTTCCGTTGAGTTCGTATCATCGATTAGAGTCAGGATAGGTATATAATTTGTTATTTTTAGAGACCGAGAAATTTGGCGTTAAAAAGGGTAGTGCGGTGCGCGGTAAAAATAGCCTACCGGGAAAACAGTCTCAGAATGCGACGAAACTAGTGCCGTTGGGTTCGTATTGAAGAATTATTATAGAATTGCAAGGTTTCGAGTTGATTTGATTTATCTGGTGATCGTGAAAAAATTAAACATGTGTTTATTTCTGGTTTTATAAAGGAAATTTTTTCATACGACCTGGGATTTCGATGAAACTTGTCCCATTGGATCCGGAATATCGTTTTACACCAAGATTAGCCTTTTTATCAGAAGACAGAAGTTGTTTGTAGTGCTTTTACTCGATTACTTCGCCGCTAAGTTTCGTTAAAATAAAATAATATTAAACGTTTCCTATATAAGCCAAACCAACTCTAAATTTGGGACAATTTCCTTCACGCGTGGTCAAAGCTGAAGACTGCAACCTCTCACAAAAATCAACGAACCAAAATACACGATCTAATTCTCCAACAAACTCAAAATCCACTTAATAATAATTGGAGCTTCTAACCGAACAAGGTTCAGTACTTCGAGATTCACATAGTGATCGGTGGTGATGAGGTTTCGGGAACCGTGATGGATTGGGTGGTGACCGAAAGGGTGCGGTTCGTGGGGCTTATGCTGGCGTTCGGTGGGGTTAGGGGAGGTGATGTTTGAGGCATGGGGCGAGGTAGCGTAGCCGCTTGGTTTGGTGGCGTCGGATCATCCAATGGTCAAGGACGTAGGGCACGGTGGTGTTGAAATTGTTGGTGGTAGAAGGGACCGAGACAGCATATACAAAGTACTTTTGGCTTTTGAATGTTTAAACACGTTGTTGTAGCAGGGTGCAAAACGAGATATACAAAGCAAGTTTCTGGGACATAGCAGTACACTGGGATAGAGAACGAAAGTAAATTAGCGTTAAGTTGTACTTATTTTATTATCGGATATAAGAATTGGTTATTTAAAATTATATACTAAATCGTGTTTTTTTCATGGACAGAACGAAGGTGAAGCCAGTTTTGAGGTGTATTGTACAGTAAAACCAAAAGAGTGAGGATAGAAGAGTGGATGGTTGGTGTAAGATCCTCATGTAAGAAGGCTGAGGCGAAGATGAATAAAGGAACGAACAGTGCAGACCTTATTAGCTTAACAGTAAGTATAATTGAGAGTTTAAATGAGTAAATTAATAGATCATTAAAGAAAGGGACTTATTTTAATCAATCGAAATGTATTTGTGCGTGTTTACAGGTAAACATGAAGTACCTGGAAATGAACGAAACATGGTACATGGAGAAGAATAGGAAAAATAGAAATAAACAAAGAAAGGGTTTGATAGGTCGATTAAAACATTTAATAAGTTAATTATTTAATTAATTTTATAATTAAGTTGTTCATTTAATCATATTATAAAATGACGTTTAATATTCATGACAGGGTCAGAAGTCCACGAAGACTAAGGAACGAATATGGGAAGTTTTCGATCAAGGCAGACACTTTCTTAACTAACGTAATTTGCACAAACCAGTAATTTGTTCTTTTAAAGAAAAACTGAAATTAAAATATAAGTTATTTAGTTATTGATTAATTAAATCGTATAAGGTTAAACTTAAATAACTTTTGATTCCGTTGACAGAATGGTCCCAAGCAAGTTGCATTGCGATAGTGGTGACAAACAGAACATTTTAGAACAGTGCCGGGCAGAATTGGAATCAACTGGATTTTCTGTTAAATTAAACACTTGTTTAATTTAACCAAGATCAGCTGTTTAAACAGCGTATCAACTCAAGGTGAGTTAAACTCACTCAGTTTCCCATTTATATTTTTATATATAAATTGGGTTCTTTATTTTGTGTGCTCTACTTGCTGATGGCTGCCTGTTTGCTAGTTATACATTTGTTTGTTGATTTAACTGATGAAATTAAACTGTGTTTAATTTCAGTGAAATACCAAACCGTTATTTGTAACGATAGGTTCCAATAAAGGTAACTTACCTTATTGGTCACGTTTATTTATAAACGTGTTTTAAATTGTTGAACTGTTTGAATTGCTTGTGGTTGATGTTGAATGGTTGCTATTTAGTGTCATCAGTTAAACAAAACTGAATGGTCTGATTTGAGATAACCATTTGAATACAGAGAAGAACAGGTTGGAGAGATCCAACCGGATTCTTCAAAAATATTATTTGTTTTCATATTATCATATATGAACTCTCCTATTTGAATTGATTGATTTGATTGTTGATTATTGAATATTCAACATCTGTTTGTTTAAACCAATGGGCGGTATTGGTTGGGTATTTGGCAGCGTATGACCTATAAAATCAATCGTTTTATAAATATTGATTCACCGTCAGGTGAATTGATAGAGATGAAGTTATAAAATATATTTTATAACTGGAGTTAGATTTTGAAATATATTATTTTGATTAAAAGTTATTAAAAAGAAATAAATATTTTATTTATTTAAGACTTGATTTGTTATTAATTTATTTTATAAAATAAATTCTGATGTTAATCAGATTTACAAATAGGAGAATTAGAAATGAATCGAGTGGTTAAACTTCGGTAATTGTTTTGTAAAGAAAACAATTAATGGAATTTATTTAAATTAATTATATTATTAATTAATTTAAAGTGATAATTTAGTTGGAATCGGCTAACAAGATAATCAAGTTTTGAGTTAATTAAATCGACCATTTTGAATTGGAATTAATTATCAAATTGATGTGTTTTTGATTAAATATCTTTTAAATTTAGATAAGGTTTAAAAAAAAAGGTTTAACATAAACCAGAGTATATAAATGAGTTTCAAATTGTAAAGCGTTAATATTGAATTAACGTTATTTGGAAATGAGATCAAGTAGAAAAGGGTAAATTGAAATAAGATTCCAAAATGGGGAATGGTTAAAAAGATTTGAAAGGAGATTGGTAAAAGTGAAATTGGGTTAAAGAACTAGGTCATGGGGCTGTATAACCAAACCAAAGTTAGAATGGAAATTGTTTTGAAAAGTGAAATGGAATATTGGGTTTGATTTCAACTTATATTGTCTGAGGGTAAGAACATAATTGATCAAGGTCTAAGAGGTAATTAAAATACCCCAACTTGAATAACATCAGGATTATCTGAAGATGGTATTAGTTGGAATTCGTGAGAGAGGTTAGTGATAATTTATTATTTCCATCAGCGAAAGAATAGTGTAATGTTGGTTTAAATTTGGAAGAATATATCTGATAAGAGATCCAAAGTAAAGGTAACAAATAAGGAGGAAATGTAAGGCTGAGCTTTTAATTTATACAAATAAATATTTGTTATTGTCCCAAGAATAGAATCAAAGATATTTATTATCGATGTTTTACAAATAATTAGTGGGATAAATTTCCCAAATTTAAAATCATCAAGATTGATGTAACAAATGTTTTGAAAGGAGAATTGAATGGAAATTATATATATGGTTATACGTGATTTTACTAAGTATTATAACGTAATGGTTCTGAGGACATTGGTATATAAGGATATAGTTATTCGAGATAGATTTAGTCAAACACAGTTATTCAAGATGAGTTGCCATTTCATACGACTGCTAGCGTAATTCACAGGGCTGCAGATAGCCTACGGCGGTCAGATGTTTCCTGAGGGAATTAGGCGTAACCATTGTGATCGCTGTGGTCTAGAGTCAAGCAAATGGAGTTAAGTCGAATATTAGTTAATCGATAGGAGTTAAATAAGTCGAGTGAGTCAGTTAGAATAAACCAGTTAGAGTTAATTAATTAGAGTTAATCCATTAGAGTTAAATCGAATTAGAGTTATTCAAATATCGTATTTTTGAATGTAAAAGAGTTAGAAGTTTTAATTTAACAAAAGTAAATCAGTTGTTAAAGGCCAAGTGATGCTGAATACTGAACCACTAAACTCATTGGAGTGTCATGATTGAAACACATTTCATTTTGATAGTTAAAACACCGACTATCAAATCTGACCAATACGATTGTTGGTACGGAAAGACCGGGATCAAATTTATATTCGAAAACCATACCGACCAACAAATACGTGAAGATTTCAGAAGATGATCGAGATGGAGCATTGAAGACCGTGGATTTTCATACACGGAAGAACCACTAATATTCTCTGCCTGGCAAGCAGTGATAATCTGTGATTCTGTCGTGGTTGGAATCTACGGGTTGCAAGGATTTCTCGCTACTGATCCAAGGGGTGATTCCTATATGGATGCGGTAGGAGAGTACCTTCGGTTCATCCTATTCCTGGATGACTTGTATGGACGAGTGTCTGACAGAGTATTTCCAAAGAGTCACGTACGTTGATTTCTTCAAACGTATGATAGTGGGTGGCGGAGAATAGCCGTTCTCTTAGCTTCTAACTAGAGTATTTTTATGGACGTCAATTAGTGATATCTGACGGATCTGACGATGTGGCATTCAAAGTGAATGGTGATCAGATGTTTCAAAAATAAACTCTGACCTCAAGCCTCATCAACCAGGAAATGACAAAAATCAGGCAGGCAGCATGGCCATGTGGGTCGCTCCCATTAGGGTGTATAATCACCTATCTAGAGAAAATCCTATTTGCTTCTTTAATCTATGTTTCGATACTATCCCTTTTCGGGAGACGGTTGCTGATCCCAACCGTCGGTGATATACATTCGATACACTCAAGCAAAATGAGTGGTCGGTCATGTGAGGGCCGGGTTGCAAGACATTCTTTGTTGAACCAAGTGTATTCGTCTCTAGAGATACACTATCGGCAGGTGGTCCCATACCTTGTCAGAGTTGGAATCCAATCTCCAATAAGCGCCCGTGGTTTTGATTGTTTACTATATATGTGGAGCGTGAGATGCAAGCGTTCCACTAGATTGTTATTTACTTGTATTTAAACATTATTATAATATCAGAAAAGATATTGGTTTCAAAACTGTTTTGGGTTATCGTAAGGTAAAAACCGTCCGTGTTTATGTGTGGATTTGGTCTTACGATTATCCTTTTCTTTTGAAAGATTTTGAACTTTAAAATCATGATTGGATGATTTATCCTAAATACTGTGCGAGTTTATCTCACTCTGGTTCACCAGACTGACCCGGTGTTTTGTAAATGCTCGGGTTAGCCCGAGGTGTACAGGTTCAGGTTATCGAATGCTGTGAAGTCCAGAGACGAGCTGGAGATGTTCAGTCGTATGGTATTATATAGCTACTATTCCGCTGTGTGATGTATATGGGAACAGGTTATTATCACTGTCCCATTGCTCTGATATTTGTAAGTATTTTTAAATCTCCCGGTAAAGATTTATTTCAGTATTTTATTTTATTCCGCTGCGATGTGAGACTCTGTAGTGTTGTTTCTTCTTCTTCTATTCTAATATTTCTTTCTTTCTTATCTCACCCTCTAAATTCTTTCTAATAACTGTCCAGTGTTTCGGTGCTTGGAGGTTCGGCATGAGTAATGGTAAAGGTATTTATGTCGATTTTCAAGGCCGAAATCCTTGGGTCGTTAAAGTGGTATCAGAGCTGAAGGTTAAGTAATTACCTTGGCTCTGTGGCATGACTCAGTAGAGATGGGGTTAGCAATACCCTAGACTGAGTTGAGTGTATATATACGAGTAAACGTACTTGTAGATTTTATAAAAATTGTTTTATATTGTGGTGATTTATTGGTTGAGTTGTTTATGAGTTTTGGTCGATCAGTTTGATCCACTGTATCGATAGGGGTTTCTAAACACTCAAGTATGATAAATCGACACAGTATGTTTTGAAAAAGGGTAAATGAGGTAATTTTACCCAAAGTATATTTCGATATAAAGAAAATATTTATATCTTGGAATTACTATCATATATTGGATGTGTTGGTTGATTATAATTGAAATGGTTATATAAATAACCAATTCGAATTCGTATAATATAAAAGCAGATTAATTGAATCTGAATTAAATCAGAATTAGAATTAAAATGCTGAAAACTGGGAAAAGTGTTCATAAAGGGATTTGAGTTAAATATAAGAAAATTTTAAGATCTTGGCGGATTTTAAATTGTTTACAAATATCGTGAATAATATTTTGAAAAGGATTTCAAAAAGGACGTATTTAAATATGATTTTGAAAAGTTATATAGTATTGAACGCACTTCGATAGCTGGGAAGTAACTCTGATGATGTTGGCCATATCATCAGTGTTTATTTTCGAGTTGTAAGTGACGGATTACTACCAAAGATTTTGTTTTTGAATTATTTTGGAAAAAGGAAATTGTTTTGAATCCCGAAAGGGAATAATTTATTTCAGAAAAACTAAACTGTTTAAAACTCCCAGGAGAGATAGCATGAATTTAAAACAAATTAGATAGGAATTTGTGAAAACAAATATGAAATGAATTGAAACAAATTAACCGGAAATTAAATCATGAGATAATATATTAAGTCGAATCAGATTTTGAATTGTGAGACGGGAATCTGAAATGGTGTTGGACTGGTAAGTTAAGATTTGAAATTGGGTAATGGATGGAAATTGAGTTAAGAATAGCATTTGGCTTGGACGCGTGAAGGATTCGGTTTTGAGGATAAAATTGGAATTTTGTTTGGAAATGCATTTGTATATGCTGACAGGGTGGCAGATGGAAAGGATATATGATATGCCCGACAAAAAGGTACACGTTTATTTTTATATGGATTTGGTGATTTATGAGCCGATTTGGCAAGCCGCTTGGCTGCTTTATTTTCTTTTGGATTGGAGAAGGCCTAGAAAGGCGAGTTGTAGTTGTACCGATTGAGCCGTACAAAGGAGGTGCTGGCGAAATTTATCGAAAATTTAAGGTGTTAGAAAATTTTCAATATTTTTGAAAATATTTATTTATAGTATTGAATTGATTTTTGGTTTAAACTAAATTGGATTTGAAATTAATGGGTTATAACGTCCTTTCTTACCTTAGCAATTTCGAGGATGAAATTATTTTAAAGGGGGAAGAATGTAACGACCCGCACTTTTGGCAATCGAATATTTAATTTGATTTATTTAATTTAAATAGTATATTTGGAATATCGATGGGAATTAATATTTAAATCGTTGTTTAAAACAAAGTTGAACTATATATATTTATATATAATATAAATCGAGCTTGAAAATAGCACTATAGTTCGTAAATTCGAGTTTGAACGTCAACTGGATATACAGAGTCCGATATAAGTCAAATTTCTGTGAAACAAGAAACGCTGGGAGCGTGTTGACGATAGTTTTCACATGAAAGAGAAAAACCCAGATTTCCGTGTTATTGGTTGCGAGTTATGGCTAAATCAAATTTTAGGAAAAACGCTGTGGAATTCGCTATTGGCCGTTAAATGGCCATTTTGCAAACGAACTCTGTTTTCGATGAAATTAGTTTCATTGGAACCATATCATCAAATTATTGTCAGAAAATCAAACTGCGTGGCAAACTGATGTCGTATGTGGCCACGGCAGCCGTAAATGCCCATATAATTTCTATAGTGCGTAGTTAAATTAATCGAGAGATATTTGAGTGTAACTTGAGCAAACGATCGAATTAGGCCACGAAACCAGTTCCGTTGAGTTCATATCGTCGATTAGATTCAGGATAGGTATATAATTTGTTATTTTTAGAGACCGAGAAATTTGGCGTTAAAAAGGGTAGTGCAGTGCGCGGTAAAAATAGCCTACCGGGAAAACAGTCTCAGAATGCAACGAAACTAGTGCCGTTGGGTTCGTATTGAAGAATTATTATAGAATTGCAAGGTTTCGAGTTGATTTATCTGGTGATCGTGAAAAAATTAAACATGTGTTTATTTTGGTTTTATAAAGGAAAATTTTTCATACGACCTGGGATTTCGATGAAACTTGTCCCATTGGATCCGGAATATCGTTTTACACCAAGATTAGCCTTTTTATCAGAAGACAGAAGTCGTTTGTAGTGCTTTTACTCGATTACTTCGCCGCTAAGTTTCGTTAAAATAAAATAATATTAAACATTTCCTATATAAGCCAAACCAACTCTAAATTTGGGACAGTTTCCTTCACGCGTGGTCAAAGCTGAAGACCGCAACCTCTCACAAAAATCAACGAACCAAAATACACGATCTAATTCTCCAACATTCTCAAAATCCACTCAATAATAATTGGAGCTTCTAACCGAACAAGGTTCGGTACTTCGAGATCCGCATAGTGATCGGTGGTGATGAGGTTTCGGGAACCGTGATCGATTGGGTGGTGACCGAAAGGGTGCGGTTCATGGGGCTTATGCCGGCGTTCGGCGGTGTTAGGGGAGGTGATGTTTGAGGCATGGGGCGAGGTAGCGTAGCCGCTTGGTTTGGTGGCGTCAGATCATCCAATGGTCAAGGACGTAGGGCACGGTGGTGTTGAAATTGTTGGTGGAAGAACGGACCGAGACAGCATATACAAAGTACTTTTGGCTTTTGAATGTTTAAACACGTTGTTGTAGCAGGGTGCAAAACGAGATATACAAAGCAAGTTTCTGGGACATAGCAGTACACTGGGATAGAGAACGAAAGTAAATTAGCATTAAGTTGTACTTATTTTATTATCGGATATAAGAATTGGTTATTTAAAATTATATACTAAATCGTGTTTTTTTCATAGACAGAACGAAGGTGAAGCCAGTTTTGAGGTGTATTGTACAGTAAAACCAAAAGAGTGAGGATAGAAGAGTGGATGGTTGGTGTAAGATCCTCATGTAAGAAGGCTGAGGCGAAGATGAATAAAGGAACGAACAGTGCGGACCTTATTAGCTTAACAGTAAGTATAATTGAGAGTTTAAATGAGTAAATTAATAGATCATTAAAGAAAGGGACTTATTTTAATCAATCGAAATGTATTTGTGCGTGTTTACAGGTAAACATGAAGTACCTGGAAATGAACGAAACATGGTACACGGAGAAGAACAGGAAAAATAGAAACAAACAAAGAAAGGGTTTGATTGGTTGATTAAAACATTTAATAAGTAAATTATTTAATTAATTTTATAATTAAGTGGTTCATTTAATCATATTATAAAATGACGTTTAATATTCATGACAGGGTCAGAAGTCCACGAAGACTAAGGAACAAATATGGGAAGTTTTCGATCAAGGCAGACACTGTCTTAACTAACGTAATTTGCACAAACCAGTAATTTGTTCTTTTAAAGAAAAACTGAAATTAAAATATAAGTTATTTAGTTATTGATTAATTAAATCGTATAAGGTTAAACTTAAATAACTTTTGATTCCGTTGACAGAATGGTCCCAAGCAAGTTGCATTGCGATAGTGGTGACAAACAGAACATTTTGGAACAGTGCCGGGCAGAATTGGAATCAACTGGATTTTCTGTTAAATTAAACACTTGTTTAATTTAACCGAGATCAGCTGTTTAAACAGCGTATCAACTCAAGGTGAGTTAAACTCACTCAGTTTCCCATTTATATTTTTATATATAAATTGGGTTCTTTATTTTGTGTGCTCTACTTGCTGATGGCTGCCTGTTTGCTAGTTATACATTTGTTTGTTGATTTAACTGATGAAATTAAACTGTGTTTAATTTCAGTGAAATACCAAACCGTTATTTGTAACGATTGGTTCCAATAAAGGTAACTTACCTTATTGGTCACGTTTATTTATAAACGTGTTTTAAATTGTTGAACTGTTTGAATTGCTTGTGGTTGATGTTGAATGGTTGCTATTTAGTGTCATCAGTTAAACAAAACTGAATGGTCTGATTTGAGATAACCATTTGAATACAGAGAAGAACAGGTTGGAGGGATCCAACCGGATTCTTCAAAAATATTATTTGTTTTCATATTATCATATATGAACTCTCCTGTTTGGATTGATTGATTTGATTGTTGATTATTGAATATTCAACATCTGTTTGTTTAAACCAATGGGCGGTATTGGTTGGGTATTTGGCAGCGTATGACCTATAAAATCAATCGTTTTATAAATATTGATTCATTGTCAGGTGAATTGATAGAGATGAAGTTATAAAATATATTTTATAACTGGAGTTAGATTTTGAAATATATTATTATGATTAAAAGTTATTAAAAAGAAATAAATATTTTATTTATTTAAGACTTGATTTGTTATTAATTTATTTTATAAAATAAATTCTGATGTTAATCAGATTTACAAATAGGAGAATAAGAAATGAATCGAGTGGTTAAACTTCGGTAATTGTTTTGTAAAGAAAACAATTAATGGAATTTATTTAAATTAATTATATTATTAATTAATTTAAAGTGATAATTTAGTTGGAGTCGGCTAACAAGATAATCAAGTTTTGAGTTAATTAAATCGACCATTTTGAATTGGAATTAATTATCAAATTGATGTGTTTTTGATTAAATATCTTTTAAATTTAGATAAGGTTTAAAAAAAGGTTTAAGATAAACCAGAGTATATAAATGAGTTTCAAATTGTAAAGCGTTAATATTGAATTAACGTTATTTGGAAATGAGATCAAGTAGAAAAGGGTAAATTTGAAATAAAATTCCAAAATGGGGAATGGTTAAAAAGATTTGAAAGGTGATTGGTAAAAGTGAAATTGGGTTAAAGAACTAGGTCATGGTGCTGTATAACCAAACCAAAGTTAGAATGGAAATTGTTTTGAAAATTGAAATGGAATATTGGGTTTGATTTCAACTTATATTGTCTGAGGGTAAGAACGTAATTGATCAAGGTCTAAGAGGTAATTAAAATACCCCAACTTGAATAACATCAAGATTATCTGAAGATGGTATTAGTTGGAATTCGTGAGAGAGGTTAGTGATAATTTATTATTTCCATCAGCGAAAGAATAGTGTAACGTTGGTGTAAATTTGGAAGAATATATCTGATAAGAGATCCAAAGTAAAGGTAATAAATAAGGAGGAAATGTAAGGCTGAGCTTTTAATTTATACAAATAAATATTTGTTATTGTCCCAAGAATAGAATCAAAGATATTTATTATCGCTATTTTACAAATAATTAGTGGGATAAATTTCCCAAATTTAAAATCATCAAGATTGATGTAACAAATGTTTTGAAAGGAGAATTGAATGGAAATTATATATATGGTTATACGTGATTTTACTAAGTATTATAACGTAATGGTTCTGAGGACATTGGTATATAAGGATATAGTTATTCGAGATAGATTTAGTCAAACACAGTTACTGATCCATGGGGTGATTCCTATATGGATGCGGTTGGAATCTACGGGTTGCAAGGACTTCTCGCTACTGATCCATGGGGTGATTCCTATATGGATGCAGTAGGAGAGTACCTTCGGTTCATCCTGTTCCTGGATGACTTGTATGGACGAGTGTCCGACAGAGTATTTCCAAAGAGTCACGTACGTTGATTTCTTCAAACGTATGATAGTGGGTGGCGGAGAATAGCCGTTCTCTTAGCTTCTAACTAGATTATTTTTGTGGATGTCAATTAGTGATATCTGACGGATCTGACGATGCGGCATTCAAAGTGAATGGTGATCAGATGTTTCAAAAATAAATTCTGACCTCAAGCCTCATCAACCGGGAAATGACAAAAATCGGGTAGCCAGCATGGCCATGTGGGTCGCTCCCATTAGGGTGTATAATCACCTATCTAGAGAAAATCCTATTTGCTTCTTTAATCTATGTTTCGATGCTGTCCCTTTTCGGGAGACGGTTGCTGATCCCAACCGTCGGTGATATACATTCGATACACTCAAGCGAAATGAGTGGTCGGTCATGTGAGGGCCGGGTTGCAAGACGTTCTTGTTGAACCCAGTTATTCGTCTCTAGAGATACACTATCGGCAGGTGGTCCCATACCTTGTCAGAATTGGAATCCAATCTCCAATAAGCGCCCGCGGTTTTTTTTGTATACTATATATGTGGAGCGTGAGATGCAAGCATTCCACTAGATTGTTATTTACTTGTATTTAGACATTATTATAATATCAGAAAAGATATTGGTTTCAAAACTGTTTTGGGTTATCGTAAGGTAAAAACCGTCCGTGTTTATGTGTGGATTTGGTCTTATGATTACCCTTTTCTTTTGAAAGATTTTGAACTTTAAAATCATGATTGGATGATTTATCCTAAATACTGTGCGAGTTTATCTCACTCTGGTTCACCAGACTGACCCGGTGTTTTGTAAATGCTCGGGTTAGCCCGAGGTGTACAGGTTCAGGTTATCGAATGCTGTGAAGTCCAGAGACGAGCTGGAGATGTTCAGTCGTATGGTATTATATAGCTACTATTCCGCTGTGTGATGTATATGGGAACAGGTTATTATCACTGTCCCGTTGCTCTGATATTTGTAAGTATTTTTAAATCTCTCGGTAAAGATTTATTTCAGTATTTTATTTTATTCCGCTGCGATGTGAGACTCTGTGGTGTTGTTTCTTCTTCTTCTATTCTAATATTTCTTTCTTTCTTATCTTAACCTCTAAATTCTTTCTAATAACTATCCAGTTTTCGGTGCTTGGAGGTTCGGCATGAGTAATGGTAAAGGTATTTATGTCGATTTTCAAGGCCGAAATCCTTGGGTCGTTACAGGAGGCCTGAGAGCCAAGAATGCCCAACTTAATTGTTACAATATTATACACACACATACATATAAGCGCGCACACGGACGCTCGATGAAGCCCATTTGGAAGCACCTTGAAACTTCATTTTCAGCGTCTCATTTGTTTTTAAATAAGCTAGTGGAAAGAGAAAGAGTTAGTAAAAAGTGATAAAAACGGTATGTCTAGTGAAAATCAGAAGGGTTATAGCGTTGCTGCATTGTTTAGGGTGTTGCCAATCTTATATATGCACACACACATCATTTCTCATGCCAAAGTAGGGGTGAGCAATATTCGGCTCAAACAGATTAACGGACCAAACCGGTTCATTTCGATCAGTTCGATTTTAAAAGTAAATCGGTTTGAATTCTGTTTGCAAAATATATTTTTTGGTTATTAGTTTAACCGAATTAATAGAACTTTCCATTTATTATCTAATTTTATGGTATTGTGATATTTTAATTATTAATTTAGTTATATAATACAAAGGCATTTGTTGCAAATAGATCAAATCTTATCATAAAAATAAAATTTATTATGTAAAATTACTCCAAACATGAATTTGTGTTTTACTTTTAAGTGAATCCATTGTTTGAATAATAATGCATCCTTCAAGTTCAGTTAAATCGGTTACCGACCGAATTAACCGAAATTAATTCAGAATAGTTCAGATCGGTTTGGAAAATTTTCGGCTCTAATTCGATTTGAGTTTTTTACCTCCAAACCGACCAAACGCTCACCCTACGCTGAAGTACGGAAAACGGTAAATATACCCTTTTTAAATTCAAAAAAAGAAAAAGAAATATTGAGTTGTACACAAAAATATGAAACTTGTGACGACCCAAATTTCCTTTACCTTTTGAGCTGACCAAACAACATCAGTCCAACCCAAATTGTACTGGAAATCCAAATGCCAATAGAAAGAATTTAGAGGGTGAGATAAGAAAGAAAGAAATATTATAATAGAAGAATAAGAAGAACTAACACAACAAAATCAGAGTCTCACATCGCAGCGGAACAAAATATAATATATAAATAAATCTTTATTGAGAGCTTGAAATATAACTTACTAATCATCAGAGTACATCACACATCTAGACAGTTACGATAATCTATCCTCATATACAACATACAACGGAATAAATATTAATACGTCTGAACTCCTTCAGCATGTCTTCTGAACTGCGTAGTATCCAATAACCTGGACCTGTACAACCCGGTCTAACCCGAGCATTACAAATATCGGGTCAGTCTGGTGAACCAGAGTGAGAACAACTCGCAAAGTTTAAGGGAATCATCCAAATTGATTTTAAAGTTCAAATTTCTTTTGGAAGAAAAGGATAATCGTAAGACCAAATGTAACGACCCACCATTTCGAACCATTCAAATCGACAATAATCCACACATGTCAGACTTGAATTGCTCAAAACGCTAGATTGTTAATAAAAATTGGCAAATAACAACATATATAGTAAATAAATCAATCACAGATCACAGACACAGAGTAATAAAATACTACACAGCGGAATAGATAGAATAGTACTCCATAAGCTACTATATAACCATAGAGTCTAAAGCAAATACAATAGAGTGCCAAACATAGATAAGTCTGCTAATGCATAAGAAAATAATAGAGTCTGAAATAGGAAATAACTAAAATAACTGGAAGGCTGAAATAACTGCAACGACTGAATAAGTGATAGATAGATCCAAGCAAAGCTCCAAGCTCCAGGTGAACCAAGAAAGCTGATATCCTCAAGCGGACCCGAGTATCCATGTAAAACAAATACACTCGAGTCAGGATTAACATTCTTATTTTAATGATAACTCAAGTGTATCGATTACCGAAATGCAAAGTAACTTAAAGGATGTTGGGATGACCATCCTTTAAGGATCCGTCAAACTAATACTATATATTATAATACGCTATATACAATAGTGTCTATCAGTAAAGTAAATATCAAAATAGCGTAAGCGGGGTTACCATGATTACCCTTACACCGTTTATATATTCCCATAGTATATACAGTACCGTAATTCCTCCGTAAACTGGAGGGCTATCAGAGGGCACTCCATATAAAACGGTACAAAACAAAATCGTATGGGGCTCGTATAAGGCATGTGACAAGGCACGCGAGGAATGCCAGGGTGGATTCACCGTTTGCATAACCGGACTGGTGGTAACGCATAGCAGCAACTACCGCCCACCTCGAGACACACTCCCATATCAAGGGTGCGCACCAATCGAATCATAAAAGTAATAGAATGGTTTCGAAGAAGCATGCTCGATAGGAGGAATGACCTCACTTGGTCTCGGTGTAGCACCTGTTTTAGCCACATCAAGCTGACTCAAGGTAGTCAGGGTCTCGTAATTGATATGAAATAGAAAATAGAGTCGATCGCCAAGCCATCCTACTTCATTCTGGAACTCCACCGCGTACACAGTTGTTAAAGTGGTTTTCGGAATTGGCAGAGAGTATGACAAATCCGATCCCGGTCACTTTAACAACCAATCGTTTACATTTTTCACACCGTGGTAATTTTATAATTCTTACATAAATAACTGTCAAAATATAATATAAATCAAATACTTCCAAAAATCATAACATATACTATTCATTATTTTAAGTTTATAAAATATACAAGTTTATAAAATAAAATGAATAAAATATAAAGATATTTAGTAATAAAATTTATAGAAGTACTATATATATAAAATATGTAGTTATTTTGTAAATCTTTAAAACAATTAAAATATAAGTAAAACTTAAATGTAATTTAAATTCGTATTTACTTATAAATTAACTTTTCAAAACATTTCCAAAATAAGTTTATCATTTAAATCAAACTATATATATATATTACTATTATTGAAAATACATGAATTAAATTTCCAAAAAAATTAATCTTTCCAAATCATATAATTGTTATTTCAAAATATGACCAACGGTGTCCGTATATAATTTTCTATCCTATGGTCAAGTGATACAGATATATATCATTTCAATCCGTTTATATTTCAAGTACGGGTATATATCATTTCAACCCGAAATCCCAAATTCAATAAAAATCGCTTGGGTCTATCATTTCAACCCATAACGATTTTTCCCTATTCTATCAAGTCGTTCGGGTATGTATCATTTCAACCCATTGTGATTTCCTAAACTAAAGGAACTTGCAATATGAAATAAAACATAACAAAATCAATCATCGACACATAATATCGATCCGTGCATGTCACACAGGCACATCCATACACATTCATATTACGTCTAAATGCTAATCGTGCACGTCAAATGTCATTTATTTGGACATGCATACGTAGAGTATATTCGTGCGTGTATCCGTGTGCAAGTCACATATACTATCGTGCATGTCACATTCACACATATCAAATTACATGCTCGCTACACTGAACGTATTATATCCATATAAATTTCATTTTCGTGTCCGAACGTATTTACACGTAATATCAACATATGTAGCTAGAATGTGTCACATATCACATACGCAGATCCATATATATATCGTATATCACCAATTCACATAACAAACAAATAATAGGTCACTTGCATAAAATAGTGTCCATATGTGAATAATGAAATCTCTAGAGCAATCCTAGCAATTCAGGTAATCAATTCACAGGTTTATGCACCAAAATATGAATGTAAATCATGAGTGAGGGTTACTCACCTTTCGTAGCAAATAGAAATGAAGAAGACGATGAAGGCGAATTTGAAGCGAGCAACGAACGGATTTTATTATTTCCCTCTATTACCAACTTCACTGACTGGAAACAAAAATAATAAAATTTTAAATCTTGCATATTATATTAATAACCAATGTACACTTTTTTTGTTTATTGCTTAATTTCCAGATCTAGAAGCAAAATACATAAAAATTTAAAATTTTCATAATTACAATAAAACTCAATTTTGTATTTTTTTTTCAAAACCCGCATATAACGCGCTTGACAAAAACAAAAATCCAAACTTTAAATTTTTTTATATTAGTTTGTACAACAGTGTACATGCATATAGTACACATACTTGTTTTGAAAAGCCGATGTGTACCGCAATAGGAAAAATGCGAACTTAAAACTTTTTTTTTTTTTATAAACATGCATATGCATGCTTCAAGAGAGGAAAACCAAATGCAAATAATGAAGGAAAGAGGACACACGCACCCTACATATATAATACGGATTTTTACAAAACAATTTTTTTTTATAAGCATGTCGTTCATGATTAAACAAAGAAGGAAAGAAGAATAAAAAGAAAGGGGAGACTCACGCCTAGAGTTTGGGATGGATGCAAACTTGGCTACAAGGCTATAGCAAATTCACTTCTTTTGCACGTTGGAGACACATGCAAACATACTACAGTAAGTGGCATCCCCCTTATCCTTTTATTCCACTTTGGTTTTTTTTTTATAAGCATGGCGTACATGCTTCAAAAGAAGAGAACAAATTTAAAAATTCAAAGAAGAAGATTCACACCATGCATGCAATTGGTTTGGAACCAATGTTACTCACGCCAACTGCAGATACACTATTCGAGTATATATATATATATATATATTTATAAATAAGCATGGCGTGCATGCAAACCAAAGAAGAGAACAAATGAAAAAAAAAAGAGAAGACTCACACAATAGGAACAAAAGAAAGAAGAATAAAAGAGGGGAAGAACTCACATCTTGAAGGAGAAGGATGGACACAAATTTCATACAGGAAGATGTCTTCCTTACTTTGAACGTCGGAAGATAGTGGATGGCTCCCTACAGGAAGAGACTCCTCATCATTCTTTATTCCCTTTTGTCCCACTTTTCCTTTTTTTTTCCAGAGAGAGAATGGCGTGCTTTTGAAGAGGCATAGAAAATGAATTGGTGAAGACGCGCAAATTGAAAGGGTATGTGATATGTATGAAAACAATGAAGAGTTTGTGTCCATTCACAAATTTTGAAAACGCTTTGGTTGCATGTAGTTTTGATTCACCGGCCAAACCTAATAGCTAAAGTAAATGGACACAAATATGGACCGGTATCAAAATTGTTGCACATCTATTTTAATTTTTCAACGCAAACCGGACACCCAAAACTAATAAATGAATATACTATGTTGATCAGCGCGACGATACCGACACAATGGTATAAAAATATCAGTGTCAGAACACTTCGATCAAAAATCCATTACGGACACCTTTTAACATAGAAAATCGTACAAATAAAATAAAACGAAGGTCGAAATGTCCGAATTTCGCCAAACGGATTGCGCCGCCGAACTCAGAATAATGAAGAGAATTTACTAAAACTCAACCATCAGTATTTTGGATAAAACTTTACGGACGCATAAATTTGAACTGATATGCACAAAAATTTCACAATTGACGAATTTCTTATTTTCCGATGAAACTCGACCGACTACTATGTCTAAATGAGCGCATTTTAAATATTAAATTCTCGTTGTGAAAATTTTTATGCTAAATTTTCAAAATAAAATGAAAGTGTTTGGAAAAAATCGAATTTTAAATCGTTGAAAATAACGAGTTCTTACGTTCTCCCCCACTCAAAACTTTTCGTCCTCGAAAAGGAACGAAAATAAGAAAGAGAATGTGCAGAACAACAAAATAGATTCGAAAGAATATAGGTGGTTATGCTTACGTTGATCGCAAAGATTGAGATTAGTGGGACCAGCAATAGGATTTGATACACATAAGGGTTCACTTGCTACTTGTGGATGTAAGAAATGCACAACTTATCACAATGGTTTATAGAAATAATGCTATAGGAAGCTCTAGTATTGAATAGAACAGGAATAGGAAAATGGAGTAAAGAAAAAGATATTCTAAAGGGTACCTTGGTTATCACTAGAAGCAGGAGGAGTAGCGGCTCCGGATTTATTTGGACAACTATTGGCATAATGACCCTTCTGATTGCAGTTGAAGCAGGTAATGTGAGATAAGTCGATCGGCTGACTCTGAGAAGAATAAGCAATACCCTGGGTCTTCTGCCAGTTCTCCTTTTGCTGCTGAAAATTATGCTTCCTCTTCTTTGAACTACTAGAAGTACCCTGAGACTGAGATGCATGTATAGCTTGCTTCTGCTTCCCTCTAATGTTGGGATTCTCAAATCTAATAGCCATATCGACGAGATCAGTGAAAGTGCCACGCACATGGTTAGTCAAACGATCAAAATACTCTGGACATGCTCCATAAATAAATCTCTCATTCTTTTGGAGTGGGGTCTGGATCAGATTAGGCCCATACTTAGAAAGCTCGTTGAATTTCCTCTCGTACTCAGCAAATGTCATATCACCTTGCTCAAGGTCCATGTAACAACCCGAAAATCTGGGCCAGTTTAAAATTTTTATTTTGGCAATTATAGCGAGTTTTGATTATTTAAAATGAATTATTTTAAATAATATCGGCGAGAAATTTATTTTGAATATAATTCGAACGTATATATTATACGCGTCGTCGTTAGAATATAAATATTTATATATAATTATAAATAGAATTGAAAATGGCGCGGTAGTTCGATAATTCGATTTCAAACTTCAATTGAATGTACCGGGTGCAAAACAATCCGGATTTTAGCGAAACCAAAAATAATGGAATCTAATAGTGAATATCTTTCCAACGAATCCGAAAAATCAAGATTTCATATCGGGAATCAAAAGATATGTCCAGTTGAAAATTCTGAATAGTCGCTATGGAATTCAGGCCCTTAAAAATGGATATTTTGCAGATGACCTCGGATTTCGACGAAACCACTTTTGTTAGATCCGCAGTGTCAAGTTATTGTTAGGTTTCAAATTTCATAATTTTTCGAATCAATAGGTGAGCGTGGCAAAGGAAAACGCGTTTGACCAGTTTCAGTTGATTTTAATCGACTGGAAAATGGCCATTTTTCCAACGGTCTCAGAATTCGACGAAACTAGTTTTGTTAGGACCGTATCGTCAATACGAAGCTAGAAAATATTTTTCTGGGATTTTTAAAGTTCGTATGTGACCCCGGTAATTTGAAATGTACGTTTAAAATTCAATATAATGATTTAAATGTAAATTCAACGGAAACTGATTCAAACGATCGAATCAACCTGCGATACATATCCCATTGTGTTCGGAATGGGGGTAAAACGCTATGGGCGACAGGCGGTGGGCCTCGTTTAGGGGTCATTAGTAAAAGTCAACTCTTTGCAAATTAAATAATTAATAAATAAATAAATATAATAAAAAAATTTATCTTCCCTCCTTAAAACACTCTGGCCCCCCCCCCCCCGATTACATATTTCAGAATAAAGAAAAAAAAACAAAAATGGAGAATCGATCGCTCCTCCAGGCGGATCCGCCTTCGCCGCCGCCAGGTGACGCCGCTCCAGCTGCTCCGCCCTCCGGTCAACGGCGACGCTCCCCTCTCTCTCCATTCGATGTTCGAGCCCCCCCCAAACCGTAAACCTCGCCGTGACAACAACCTGGGCCCACTGGAACCCTGCTCCTCCCGCCGCCGTGACACCAGACCTTCCTCCTCCACCGATGCGACACCACAGTCCCCCCCTGGACCCAAAACCGATGATGAACCCCCCCCCCTGTAAGTTTTTCTGGTTTTATTTATTTTATTTACTGATTTTATTTATTTTATTTACTGATTTTATTTATTTTATTAACTGAATTTTATTTGCTTATTAAACTGTTTTTATTTTAAGATTTAAAATAGAAAATGGTTTGAACTTTAAATTGAAAAAGGTTTTAACTTTAAAACGAAAATGGTTTGAACTTTAAAAAGAAAATGGTTTGAACTTTAAGATAGAAAAATAGAATTTTTATATATTGAACTTCGATAGAAAAATAGAATTTTTATATATTGAACTTCGATAGAAAAATAGAATTTTTATATATTGAACTTCGATAGAAAAATAGAATTTTTATATATTGAACTTCGATAGAAAAATAGAATTTTTATATATTGAACTTCGATAGAAAAATAGAATTTTTATATATTGAACTTCGATAGAAAGGTAGAATTTTTATATATTGAACTTCGATAGAAAGGTAGAATTTTTATATATTGAACTTCGATAGAAAAATAGGATTTTTATATATTGAATAGCGAACTAAAAATTCGATTTTTATATATTGAACTTTGAACTAAAAATTCGATTTTTATATATTGAATAGCGAACTAAAAATTCGATTTTTATATATTGAACTTTGAACTGAAAATTCGATTTTTATATATTGAACTTTGAACTAAAAATTCGATTTTTATATATTGAACTTTGAACTAAAAATTCGATTTTTATATATTGAATAGCGAACTAAAAATTCGATTTTTATATATTGAACTTTGAAGTCAAAATTCGATTTTTACATATGTAGAGAATACGGGCGACGAAAGCGACAAAAGGCGAAAGCGTTGAAGATTTCTATCAAAGAAGAGTCAAGATGATAGGATAGCTATATGTGAGAATTTCTCACCTTTCAATTTATTTTTCTAGTTATATATATATATACTAGGATGCTGACGGTGCTTATTAGAAGCACCCGACACCCGTCCACATACCATGGACTTGTTTGTTTGGTTGTGTAGTTGGTTAGATTATTTGATTGAAATTGAATTGTGGGGTGAAATGAATTGGTTTGATTGATGTGTGAATGGCGTGGGCCTTCACTAGACCGGGGATAAGGCTAGGCCTTGTCCCGTTTCTAGTATCGTGCCGTTATGCCGCCGAAATTTTCTAAAATATGTTAGAAAAATAAAAATATCATTTTATTGAATAAATGAACTGAATAGAAATTCATATGTTGAAATAAAATGTTTTATCGTTAAAAATATAATTTTTAACGTGAAGTGAATAAAATAGAATATTCATTTACAAACCAGACGGTTTGTTTATGTACACTTATTTGAAGGACATCGATTGGGTCGATAAATTTTACACATCGCCCAACTGCACAAATAAAATAGGTGTTTGATTGTTTGAAACCCCACACGGGTGTTGGGATGAAATTTGAAGTTCACTCATCCTGATTGATTAAATATGTCGATCGATCGATTGACAGGCTGTTATAAGCGTTGAATATCTATATTTGATGCTTATCCAGTGTAGTGCACTTTGGTTGATGGTTGATTATTTTTCAATGCTATGATATACATGTGTTGTATGAAAATCCATATAATTAACTTTATATGGTAATTGATTGGGCCTCATTCCAATTTGAAAAATAAAGAATATTATAAAATAAAAGTTCATGTGTTGACAGTACTCGTTCATTGAGATTGGTCATGGGTTGAACGAAATATTTTAGTAATAAAATTTACGTCTTTATCGATATAAAATAGGAGTTCATGTGTTGACAGTACTCATTCATTGAGATTGGTCATGTGTTGAACGAAATATTTTGATAATAACAACTATTTTGAAAATAGAAATTTATGAAGCCGTGTTGATTAGATTGACGCCATTTTGACGTGAACGATATTTATATCGATTTTATTCATTTCGAAATGAATTGAATTGAAAACGAAATGAATTGAAAACGAATTCAAAATGAATTGAAAACGATTTCGAAATGAAATGAATTGAAAACGATTTCGAAATGAATTGAATTGAAAACGAATTCAAAATGAATTGAAAACGATTTCGAAATGAATTGAATTGAAAACGATTTCGAAATGAATTGAATTGAAAACGAATTCAAAATGAATTGAAAACGATTTCGAAATGAATTGAATTGAAAACGAAATGAATTGAATTGAAAACGAATTCAAAATGAATTGAAAACGATTTCGAAATGAAATGAATTGAAAACGATTTCGAAATGAATTGAATTGAAAACGAATTCAAAATGAATTGAAAACGATTTCGAAATGAATTGAATTGAAAACGATTTCGAAATGAATTGAATTGAAAACGAATTCAAAATGAATTGAAAACGATTTCGAAATGAATTGAATTGAAAACGAATTCAAAATGAATTGAAAACGATTTCGAAATGAATTGAATTGAAAACGATTTCGAAATGAATTGAATTGAAAACGAATTCAAATTGAATTGAAATTTGAATTGAATAGAAATGAATTTTGAAACGAATTTATAAAGAAGAATTCAATTTTACTTTGAATTGAAATGGAAGTTGAAATAGGTTTTGAAACGATTTTAAAACTATTTATATAATTCGTTTTGAATAGAAATCGACGAAATATATATTATATATATTATATATATAATATAATGGCCTGAATAGAACGCGCCGCGCCGCGGTAGTTCGCGAATTTCGACCATTTATTTCAAACGGACATTGCGGGAGATCTGACCGTCGGATTCTCCTAAAACCGGAACCGTTGGGTTCGTATCGAAAAGAGCTTTCTAACGAATATTATAAATTTGAAATCTAACGGTTGGATTTGGAGATACGTCCAAATCAAATTTGAAAAAGGTCGCTGTAAGTGCAGTTCGATGGCCGTTGATGGAAATCGACTGTACGGGCCTTGATAAAATTATTAAAAATAGTAATAATTTGTGTAAAATCATAAGAAATGATTTAGAAAGAATTGGGATGAAAAACTCCATATTTGAAAGGATAAAAATAGATTTTTATCAAAATGAACTAGTTTTGAACTAGAATTATAATTCTATTTATTTTTAAATAAATAAATTGAATTTGAAAAGGGTTTTGAAAATAACCAAAATTTCCAATGATTGCATTGGAGTGGAATTGAATCGAAATTGTCTTCGGAATATTTCGATGTTGGGATTCGTGATTATACAGATGTTGTTATGGAAATTTGAAAGATATATATTTATATCGTTATTTCCAATACGACGTTTGTTAGTCGTAGAATTCGATATTGAATATAAGCCGATATATTTTCTATTCAGAGCCTTGTATTGAATATCGAATGTGATTTGGGTTTGTCGTGAATGGTGTCTTCACTAACACTGTTCTTGAACCCAGTTGAAAAAAGATTAAATCTTTTTATTCAGATTTAATGAAGTGTACCAATTAAATAACATTTAATTGGAATAGAATCGATATTGATTTTTGGGTTTATCGTGAACAGTGTTTTAAATAACACTTGTTCTTTAACCCGATAATTGATGAATGTGGTTTTGGGTTTGTCGTGAACCGTGTTTTAAATGACACTGATTCTTTAACCCAGCCGAAGATTAAAACTAAGTGGAGTTTTAATGAATCTTTAATTAGATTGAAATGATCGAGAATGGAGTATCACCAGTTTTGCTCCAGGCGATAGTTAAATCTTTAATTAGATTTGAACGTGAAATGGTAATTGAATTTACCGATAACACCGTGGTGTTAGATATGAAGTATTACCAGTTTTACTTCATGGGATGAATAGGTTGGGATTGGGAAATTAAAACAAATGATTACTTCGGTAAGGTTCGCTAATCCCGACTAGTTTGAATTGATATTCAAAAGTAGATTAAAGCATAAATTCAAGAATTTATCTTTGATAAAATTAATGGGAACCTTTCCCTATGAATGTGAAATTTAGAAACTAACTGTCGGTTAGCCAAGCAGAATGGTTTTCTGGATATTGATCTGATGTTGGTTTCGGCCTTCGGGGTTAATATTTGGGAAATTATTCTCTTGATTAATTTACTGTCAGTGACTAATGAATTGGAATGAGGCATATGTTGTGTTTGTGTAACACTTATTTAAATATACGCGAGTTATTCGGAAAGACCGGGTTTATCCCATTCTGAATAACTGATACGACGATAAGTCGAAGATGAAGACGATGGTCGAAGACCGGAGGTCTTCGCGTCGTTTGGGTGATAACCGATGATCTTGATTGGGCTGTACACCCAAGAAGATGGAAACAGTTAGTGATCGTCCAGACGTACTTGGAGATCGATGGATATGCGGGGTACTAGGTGCCTCCGGTTTCGTTCAGGCCCAGAACGGACTTGTAAATGGACTGTGTGTCTGACATTGGATTTCATTCTGTGTGACTGATATCGGTTGCATAGAGTGGTTTGCCTGTGTGGCATGCTAAGATGCAAATGATCAAGGCTTCTGTTGAAAAGCAAAGTCTTGTGGTGATGATCAAAGCACGGCCTTTGTGGCGTAGCTTTGTGTAACGTTTACTTCGCGAGTTTCACACCCGGTATGAACCAAAAACGGGAGGGACATCAGGGAGGACTTGCGTTTCTTTCTAGCTAGAAGTGGCGTCAGTGGTTTTACACGCCCTGACGAGTTTGACTTATGTGGTTGTTGCGGTTGCGAGGCGCCTCGGTTATATCGGTTTCGGCCGAATGCATTCTGGTCGGCTGACGGACCAGACTTACACCCCATAGGGTGGGGAGACGTATTGTTCAGGCATAATAATCCACTCCGTGTGGACCGGCCCTGACGATCCAAGGGGCAGTTGCGGCTGTTCCTGAGACACGGGCTAGAGCGTCTCGAATCGGTTGAGGACTATCTTTTGCCTCGGTTCATAGATGGAAATCCAATTTCCAAATACGTGACATTTGCGGTTTTAGTTGTAATCCTATATATGGCGACATAGTGGGATGGGGCGCTTATGCCGCCTATGATTGATACTTATGATTTGAAGTTGTTTTATACACTATGCACTTATTATAGTATCAAATGATTTGTTTTAAACGTATCAAGCATTCTTTGGCTGTTATAAGGGAAAACCCTATCCCCCGGCTTGCGTTGCATTGTGTGATAGGACCTGGGTCTTATAACAGCTTCATTTTTCTTTATTTAGCATTGCGCTGTTTGTTTTATGCACTGGTATTCTTGGGAGGAAACCCGTTCCGTGTTATACGGCGTGGTCCCTTGATTTACCTAATGATTTAAAATAAAGATTAGTAACTGTTTTAGTTCTCACACCAGTCCCATGACTGACCTGGAGTTTATTGTTTTAACCTAAACTCTGGGTGCCCCTATTTTCGACACGGGCAGCTAGTAGTTTTGGTTTTGCAGATTTTTATTCACAGGATCCTGGTTTACAGCTGGAATGATATCCGGAAAGCTTTGTATCCGCATATCTACTTCTAGTTGTGTATTGTATTATTTTCCGCTGCTATGTATTTAAATGTAATTTAAATCTCTGATATTTCTGTGTAATATTCATTTATACTCTGTATATTCTTGTAATCTGATGCATTGTTGTTATATACAATGAAACGTTCTTCTGTTTGTGTTCTGTTGTGGTTTGTTCTCGAACTATCCGACACTTTCCTTTACGGGGAAGTTGCGGGTCTTTACAGTTGGTATCAGAGCTTTGGTTTACAAAGCTAGAGAACAAGACACATTAGAAACATACGAAAGAATTCATCAGATATTGGATTAGCAATATCCAATGAGAATGACTCGTTAGAGATGGGATCAGTAGTATCCTAGAACGAGTGTGAAGAGTATATTTTTAAAAGTGAAAACAATTTTTGTTTTGAAAATTTAAATCAATTATTCGTATTTGATTATCTATTTAAATTAATGTGGACAATCCAGTATATATAGATTTTGCGTATACGTCTGATCCGCGTGTATTCGAAGTTTTAATATATTGGATAGATATAGAGTCGCACTCTAGTCGCCCGGACATGGTCCTGATGATGAAGTATACCATCACCAGCATTTATTTTCGAGTAACGAAAGTGTGATATCTATATATTTCCATTAGGCTGGTGTGAGAACCAAATCTTATATAGCTAGAACACTTTGTTGTGAATTGGCATCAAAAACAAGATTTTCAGTATATATATCAAAATTATGAATTTGAAACGTTAAATTCACTAATTGATTGATGTTTGTGTTGTTTGTTCATTTGTTTGCTAATTTTAAACCATTTAGCCTAATTGAATCAAATATTGGATTATATTGAAAATTGGTCGCATTTGCTTGCATATACATATACTTATATTGAGCAGGTCATAGCAAGGAGGCTAGAGCCAGAGAATAAAATTTGTTTGCCCGACAAATAGGTACATGTTTACTACATAATTTACTGTTTTGTTTGGGTGATGATGATTTTGTGAGCCTATTGGCTAGCCGCTTGGCTTTTTCTTTTTCTTTTTGAGATCTGAAGGACCGGGGAAGCTATTTGAAATTCCCCGATGCTCCCGGTGCAGGGGAGGTTATGGCGAAATTTTTCAAAAATTTAGGGTGTTAGCCAAATTTTTGAAATTTTGAAAATTCTCAGAAACTAAAGAGTTGGAGAATGGAAGCCTGATCGATCGTAGAGCTGAATAATCAAACCACTTTCGACTTTGTTCCTTTTCGGGGACGAAAAGTTTTAAGTGGGGGAGATTGTAACAACCCGAAAATCTGGGCCAGTTTAAAATTTTTATTTTGGCAATTATAGCGAGTTTTGATTATTTAAAATGAATTATTTTAAATAATATCGACGAGAAATTTATTTTGAATATAATTCGAACGTATATATTATACGCGTCGTCGTTAGAATATAAATATTTATATATAATTATAAATAGAATTGAAAATGGCGCGGTAGTTCGATAATTCGATTTCAAACTTCAATTGAATGTACCGGGTGCAAAACAATCCGGATTTTAGCGAAACCAAAAATAATGGAATCTAATAGTGAATATCTTTCCAACGAATCCGAAAAATCAAGATTTCATATCGGGAATCAAAAGATATGTCCAGTTGAAAATTCTGAATAGTCGCTATGGAATTCAGGCCCTTAAAAATGGATATTTTGCAGATGACCTCGGATTTCGACGAAACCACTTTTGTTAGATCCGCAGTGTCAAGTTATTGTTAGGTTTCAAATTTCATAATTTTTCGAATCAATAGGTGAGCGTGGCAAAGGAAAACGCGTTTGACCAGTTTCAGTTGATTTTAATCGACTGGAAAATGGCCATTTTTCCAACGGTCTCAGAATTCGACGAAACTAGTTTTGTTAGGACCGTATCGTCAATACGAAGCTAGAAAATATTTTTCTGGGATTTTTAAAGTTCGTATGTGACCCCGGTAATTTGAAATGTACGTTTAAAATTCAATATAATGATTTAAATGTAAATTCAACGGAAACTGATTCAAACGATCGAATCAACCTGCGATACATATCCCATTGTGTTCGGAATGGGGGTAAAACGCTATGGGCGACAGGCGGTGGGCCTCGTTTAGGGGTCATTAGTAAAAGTCAACTCTTTGCAAATTAAATAATTAATAAATAAATAAATATAATAAAAAAATTTATCTTCCCTCCTTAAAACACTCTGCCCCCCCCCCCCCCCCCCCGATTACATATTTCAGAATAAAGAAAAAAAAACAAAAATGGAGAATCGATCGCTCCTCCAGGCGGATCCGCCTTCGCCGCCGCCAGGTGACGCCGCTCCAGCTGCTCCGCCCTCCGGTCAACGGCGACGCTCCCCTCTCTCTCCATTCGATGTTCGAGCCCCCCCCCCCAAACCGTAAACCTCGCCGTGACAACAACCTGGGCCCACTGGAACCCTGCTCCTCCCGCCGCCGTGACACCAGACCTTCCTCCTCCACCGACGCGACACCACAGTCCCCCCCTGGACCCAAAACCGATGATGAACCCCCCTGTAAGTTTTTCTGGTTTTATTTATTTTATTTACTGATTTTATTTATTTTATTTACTGATTTTATTTATTTTATTAACTGAATTTTATTTGCTTATTAAACTGTTTTTATTTTAAGATTTAAAATAGAAAATGGTTTGAACTTTAAATTGAAAAAGGTTTTAACTTTAAAACGAAAATGGTTTGAACTTTAAAAAGAAAATGGTTTGAACTTTAAGATAGAAAAATAGAATTTTTATATATTGAACTTCGATAGAAAAATAGAATTTTTATATATTGAACTTCGATAGAAAAATAGAATTTTTATATATTGAACTTCGATAGAAAAATAGAATTTTTATATATTGAACTTCGATAGAAAAATAGAATTTTTATATATTGAACTTCGATAGAAAAATAGAATTTTTATATATTGAACTTCGATAGAAAGGTAGAATTTTTATATATTGAACTTCGATAGAAAGGTAGAATTTTTATATATTGAACTTCGATAGAAAAATAGGATTTTTATATATTGAATAGCGAACTAAAAATTCGATTTTTATATATTGAACTTTGAACTAAAAATTCGATTTTTATATATTGAATAGCGAACTAAAAATTCGATTTTTATATATTGAACTTTGAACTGAAAATTCGATTTTTATATATTGAACTTTGAACTAAAAATTCGATTTTTATATATTGAACTTTGAACTAAAAATTCGATTTTTATATATTGAATAGCGAACTAAAAATTCGATTTTTATATATTGAACTTTGAAGTCAAAATTCGATTTTTACATATGTAGAGAATACGGGCGACGAAAGCGACAAAAGGCGAGAGCGTTGAAGATTTCTATCAAAGAAGAGTCAAGATGATAGGATAGCTATATGTGAGAATTTCTCACCTTTCAATTTATTTTTCTAGTTATATATATATATACTAGGATGCAGACGGTGCTTATTAGAAGCACCCGACACCCGTCCACATACCATGGACTTGTTTGTTTGGTTGTGTAGTTGGTTAGATTATTTGATTGAAATTGAATTGTGGGGTGAAATGAATTGGTTTGATTGATGTGTGAATGGCGTGGGCCTTCACTAGACCGGGGATAAGGCTAGGCCTTGTCCCGTTTCTAGTATCGTGCCGTTATGCCGCCGAAATTTTCTAAAATATGTTAGAAAAATAAAAATATCATTTTATTGAATAAATGAACTGAATAGAAATTCATATGTTGAAATAAAATGTTTTATCGTTAAAAATATAATTTTTAACGTGAAGTGAATAAAATAGAATATTCATTTACAAACCAGACGGTTTGTTTATGTACACTTATTTGAAGGACATCGATTGGGTCGATAAATTTTACACATCGCCCAACTGCACAAATAAAATAGGTGTTTGATTGTTTGAAACCCCACACGGGTGTTGGGATGAAATTTGAAGTTCACTCATCCTGATTGATTAAATATGTCGATCGATCGATTGACAGGCTGTTATAAGCGTTGAATATCTATATTTGATGCTTATCCAGTGTAGTGCACTTTGGTTGATGGTTGATTATTTTTCAATGCTATGATATACATGTGTTGTATGAAAATCCATATAATTAACTTTATATGGTAATTGATTGGGCCTCATTCCAATTTGAAAAATAAAGAATATTATAAAATAAAAGTTCATGTGTTGACAGTAATCATTCATTGAGATTGGTCATGTGTTGAACGAAATATTTTAGTAATAAAATTTACGTCTTTATCGATATAAAATAGGAGTTCATGTGTTGACAGTACTCATTCATTGAGATTGGTCATGTGTTGAACGAAATATTTTGATAATAACAACTATTTTGAAAATAGAAATTTATGAAGCCGTGTTGATTAGATTGACGCCATTTTGACGTGAACGATATTTATATCGATTTTATTCATTTCGAAATGAATTGAATTGAAAACGAAATGAATTGAATTGAAAACGAATTCAAAATGAATTGAAAACGATTTCGAAATGAAATGAATTGAAAACGATTTTGAAATGAATTGAAAACGAATTCAAAATGAATTGAAAACGATTTCGAAATGAATTGAATTGAAAACGATTTCGAAATGAATTGAATTGAAAACGAATTCAAAATGAATTGAAAACGATTTCGAAATGAATTGAATTGAAAACGAAATGAATTGAATTGAAAACGAATTCAAAATGAATTGAAAACGATTTCGAAATGAAATGAATTGAAAACGATTTCGAAATGAATTGAATTGAAAACGAATTCAAAATGAATTGAAAACGATTTCGAAATGAATTGAATTGAAAACGATTTCGAAATGAATTGAATTGAAAACGAATTCAAAATGAATTGAAAACGATTTCGAAATGAATTGAATTGAAAACGAATTCAAAATGAATTGAAAACGATTTCGAAATGAATTGAATTGAAAACGATTTCGAAATGAATTGAATTGAAAACGAATTCAAATTGAATTGAAATTTGAATTGAATAGAAATGAATTTTGAAACGAATTTATAAAGAAGAATTCAATTTTACTTTGAATTGAAATGGAAGTTGAAATAGGTTTTGAAACGATTTTAAAACTATTTATATAATTCGTTTTGAATAGAAATCGACGAAATATATATTATATATATTATATATATAATATAATGGCCTGAATAGAACGCGCCGCGCCGCGGTAGTTCACGAATTTCGACCATTTATTTCAAACGGACATTGCGGGAGATCCGACCGTCGGATTCTCCTAAAACCGGAACCGTTGGGTTCGTATCGAAAAGAGCTTTCTAACGAATATTAGAAATTTGAAATCTAACGGTTGGATTTGGAGATACGTCCAAATCAAATTTGAAAAAGGTCGCTGTAAGTGCAGTTCGATGGCCGTTGATGGAAATCGACTGTACGGGCCTTGATAAAATTATTAAAAATAGCAATAATTTGTGTAAAATCATAAGAAATGATTTAGAAAGAATTGGGATGAAAAACTCCATATTTGAAAGGATAAAAATAGATTTTTACCAAAATGAACTAGTTTTGAACTAGAATTATAATTCTATTTATTTTTAAATAAATAAATTGAATTTGAAAAGGGTTTTGAAAATAACCAAAATTTCCAATGATTGCATTGGAGTGGAATTGAATCGAAATTGTCTTCGGAATATTTCGATGTTGGGATTCGTGATTATACAGATGTTGTTATGGAAATTTGAAAGATATATATTTATATCGTTATTTCCAATACGACGTTTGTTAGTCGTAGAATTCGATATTGAATATAAGCCGATATATTTTCTATTCAGAGCCTTGTATTGAATATCGAATGTGATTTGGGTTTGTCGTGAATGGTGTCTTCACTAACACTGTTCTTGAACCCAGTTGAAAAAAGATTAAATCTTTTTATTCAGATTTAATGAAGTGTACCAATTAAATAACATTTAATTGGAATAGAATCGATATTGATTTTTGGGTTTATCGTGAACAGTGTTTTAAATAACACTTGTTCTTTAACCCGATAATTGATGAATGTGGTTTTGGGTTTGTCGTGAACCGTGTTTTAAATGACACTGATTCTTTAACCTAGCCGAAGATTAAAACTAAGTGGAGTTTTAATGAATCTTTAATTAGATTGAAATGATCGAGAATGGAGTATCACCAGTTTTGCTCCAGGCGATAGTTAAATCTTTAATTAGATTTGAACGTGAAATGGTAATTGAATTTACCGATAACACCGTGGTGTTAGATATGAAGTATTACCAGTTTTACTTCATGGGATGAATAGGTTGGGATTGGGAAATTAAAACAAATGATTACTTCGGTAAGGTTCGCTAATCCCGACTAGTTTGAATTGATATTCAGAAGTAGATTAAAGCATAAATTCAAGAATTTATCTTTGATAAAATTAATGGGAACCTTTCCCTATGAATGTGAAATTTAGAAACTAACTGTCGGTTAGCCAAGCAGAATGGTTTTCTGGATATTGATCTGATGTTGGTTTCGGCCTTCGGGGTTAATATTTGGGAAATTATACTCTTGATTAATTTACTGTCAGTGACTAATGAATTGGAATGAGGCGTATGTTGTGTTTGTGTAACACTTATTTAAATATACGCGAGTTATTCGGAAAGACCGGGTTTATCCCATTCTGAATAACTGATACGACGATAAGTCGAAGATGAAGACGATGGTCGAAGACCGGAGGTCTTCGCGTCGTTTGGGTGATAACTGATGATCTTGATTGGGCTGTACACCCAAGAAGATGGAAACAGTTAGTGATCGTCCAGACGTACTTGGAGATCGATGGATATGCGGGGTACTAGGTGCCTCCGGTTTCGTTCAGGCCCAGAACGGACTTGTAAATGGACCGTGTGTCTGACATTGGATTTCATTCTGTGTGACTGATATCGGTTGCATAGAGTGGTTTGCCTGTGTGGCATGCTAAGATGCAAATGATCAAGGCTTCTGTTGAAAAGCAAAGTCTTGTGGTGATGATCAAAGCACGGCCTTTGTGGCGTAGCTTTGTGTAACGTTTACTTCGCGAGTTTCACACCCGGTATGAACCAAAAACGGGAGGGACGTCAGGGAGGACTTGCGTTTCTTTCTAGCTAGAAGTGGCGTCAGTGGTTTTACACGCCCTGACGAGTTTGACTTATGTGGTTGTTGCGGTTGCGAGGCGCCTCGGTTATATCGGTTTCGGCCGAATGCATTCTGGTCGGCTGACGGACCAGACTTACACCCCATAGGGTGGGGAGACGTATTGTTCAGGCATAATAATCCACTCCGTGTGGACCGGCCCTGACGATCCAAGGGGCAGTTGCGGCTGTTCCTGAGACACGGGCTAGAGCGTCTCGAATCGGTTGAGGACTATCTTTTGCCTCGGTTCATAGATGGAAATCCAATTTCCAAATACGTGACATTTGCGGTTTTAGTTGTAATCCTATATATGGCGACATAGTGGGATGGGGCGCTTATGCCGCCTATGATTGATACTTATGATTTGAAGTTGTTTTATACACTATGCACTTATTATAGTATCAAATGATTTGTTTTAAACGTATCAAGCATTCTTTGGCTGTTATAAGGGAAAACCCTATCCCCCGGCTTGCGTTGCATTGTGTGATAGGACCTGGGTCTTATAACAGCTTCATTTTTCTTTATTTAGCATTGCGCTGTTTGTTTTATGCACTGGTATTCTTGGGAGGAAACCCGTTCCGTGTTATACGGCGTGGTCCCTTGATTTACCTAATGATTTAAAATAAAGATTAGTAACTGTTTTAGTTCTCACACCAGTCCCATGACTGACCTGGAGTTTATTGTTTTAACCTAAACTCTGGGTGCCCCTATTTTCGACATGGGCAGCTAGTAGTTTTGGTTTTGCAGATTTTTATTCACAGGATCCTGGTTTACAGCTGGAATGATATCCGGAAAGCTTTGTATCCGCATATCTACTTCTAGTTGTGTATTGTATTATTTTCCGCTGCTATGTATTTAAATGTAATTTAAATCTCTGATATTTCTGTGTAATATTCATTTATACTCTGTATATTCTTGTAATCTGATGCATTGTTGTTATATACAATGAAACGTTCTTCTGTTTGTGTTCTGTTGTGGTTTGTTCTCGAACTATCCGACACTTTCCTTTACGGGGAAGTTGCGGGTCTTTACAGTCCATAAATTCCCTATAAAGCTGAGACTTTCCTGAATCGGGTATCCACTTAGCAACAAAGGTATCCCTAAAAGAGACGTTTTTTTTATCAAGAGAGATTCAAGGAAGGAAAACAAAGATATAAAGAACAGTCTTAAGGATTTTTACTTGAACTGCTGCCAGGAAATGTTCGTCTCGATAGTATTAGCGGTAACTGACCGCCACCAATGAAGAGCATCATCATGTAATTGCCAGGGGGCCAACTGACGCTTCTGAGCATCGGTGATCTCCAGACCAGTGAAAATTCTCTCAAGATTCTCCAACCACTGCTCGGTTTCAACAATACCTCCAGATCCGGTGAACTTGGTACCTCCAAGCTGAGTGTACTCCTTGCAAAGTTTAGTGAACCTAATCGGCTGAACGGGCTGAACTACTGGTGGTGCAACTGGGGCATTACCACGACCTCTTCCCCTAGTATTTCTTCGGTTACTCATCTGGAAAGATTCAAACGGGTTTAGACGAATGAAAAGAGAGAATATTCAAAAGAGATACTAATCAAAAGGAATCCTAATAAGGTATCTAAAGATCGAACGAATATGATTCCATAATTAATTTATCTCATTCTAGAGTATCAATACTCCATCTCTAATGAGTTTTTACTCTATATGCTGAAATTTGCCTAAAACCAGAGCTCTGACACCACTTGTAACGACCCACCATTTCGAACCATTCAAATCGACAATAATCCACACATGTCAGACTTGAATTGCTCAAAACGATAGATTGTTAATAAAAATTGGCAAATAACAGCATATATAGTAAATAAATCAATCACAGATCACAGACACAGAGTAATAAAATACTACACAGCGGAATAGATAGAATAGTACTCCATAAGCTACTACATAACCATAGAGTCTAAAGCAAATACAATAGAGTGCCAAACATAGATAAGTCTGCTAATGCATAAGAAAATAATAGAGTCTGAAATAGGAAATAACTGAAATAACTGGAAGGCTGAAATAACTGCAACGACTGAATAAGTGATAGATAGATCCAAGCAAAGCTCCAAGCTCCAGGTGAACCAAGAAAGCTGATATCCTCAAGCTGACCCGAGTATCCATGTAAAACAATACCACTCGAGTCAGGATTAACATTCTTATTTAAATGATAACTCAAGTGTATCGATTACCGAAATGCAAAGTAACTTAAAGGATGTTGGGATGACCATCCTTTAAGGATCCATCAAACTAATACTATATATTATAATACGCTATATACAATAGTGTCTATCAGTAAAATAAATATCAAAATAGCGTAAGCGGGGTTACCATGATTAACCTTACACCGTTTATATATTCCCATATTATATACAGTACCGTAATTCCTCCGTAAACTGGAGGGCTATCAGAGGGCACTCCATATAAAACTGTACAAAACAAAATCGTATGGGGCTCGTATAAGGCATGTGACAAGGCACGCGAGGAATGCCAGGGTGGATTCACCGTTTGCATAACCGGACTGGTGGTAACGCATAGCAGCAACTACCGCCCACCTCGAGACACACTCCCATATCAAGGGTGCGCACCAATCGAATCACAAAAGTAATAGAATGGTTTCGAAGAAGCATGCTCGATAGGAGGAATGACCTCACTTGGTCTCGGTGTAGCACCTGTTTTAGCCACATCAAGCTGACTCAAGGTAGTCAGGGTCTCGTAATTGATATGAAATAGAAAATAGAGTCGATTGCCAAGCCATCCTACTTCATTCTGGGACTCCACCGCGTACACAGTTGTTAAAGTGGTTTTCGGAATTGGCAGAGAGTATGACAAATCCGATCCCGGTCTCTTTAACAACCAATCGTTTACATTTTTCACACCGTGGTCATTTTATAATTCTTACATACATAACTGTCAAAATATAATATAAATCAAATACTTCCAAAAATCATAACATATACTATTCATTATTTTAAGTTCATAAAATATACAAGTTTATAAAATAAAATGAATAAAATATAAAGATATTTAGTAATAAAATTTATAGAAGTACTATATATATAAAATATGTAGTTATTTTGTAAATCTTTAAAACAATTAAAATATAAGTAAAACTTAAATGTAATTTAAATTCGTATTTACTTATAAATTAACTTTTCAAAACATTTCCAAAATAAGTTTATCATTTAAATCAAACTATATATATTACTATTATTGGAAATACATGAATTAAATTTCCAGAAAAATCAATCTTTCCAAATCATATAATTGTGATTTCAAAATATGACCAACGGTGTCCGTATATAATTTTCTATCCTATGGTCAAGTGATACAGATATATATCATTTCAATCCGTTTATATTTCAAGTACGGGTATATATCATTTCAACCTGAAATCCCAAATTCAATAAAAATCGCTTGGGTCTATCATTTCAACCCATAACGATTTTTCCCTATTCTATCAAGTCGTTCGGGTATGTATCATTTCAACCCATTGTGATTTCCTAAACTAAAGGAACTTGCAATATGAAATCAAACATAACAAAATCAATCATCGACACATAATATCGATCCGTGCATGTCACACAGGCACATCCGTACACATTCATATTACGTCTAAATGCTAATCGTGCACGTCAAATGTCATTTATTTGGACATGCATACGTAGAGTATATTCGTGTGTGTATCCGTGTACATGTCACATATACTATCGTGCATGTCACATTCACACATATCAAATTACATGCACGCTACACTAAACGTATTATATCCATATAAATTTCATTTTCGTGTCCGAACGTATTTACACGTAATATCAACATATGTAGCTAGAATGTGTCACATATCACATACGCAGATCCATATATATATCGTATATCACCAATTCACAAAACAAACAAATAATAGGTCACTTGCATAAAATAGTGTCCATATGTGAATAATGAAATCTCTAGAGCAATCCTAGCAATTCAGGTAATCAATTCACAGGTTTATGCACCGAAATATGAATGTAAATCGTGAGTGAGGGTTACTCACCTTTCGTAGCAAATAGAAATGAAGAAGACGATGAAGGCGAATTTGAAGCGAGCAACGAACGGATTTTATTATTTCCCTCTATTACCAACTTCACTGACTGGAAACAAAAATAATAAAATTTTAAATCTTGCATATTATATTAATAACCAATGTACACTTTTTTTGTTTATTGCTTAATTTCCAGATCTAGAAGCAAAATACATAAAAATTCAAAATTTTCATAATTACAATAAAACTCAATTTTGTATTTTTTTTCAAAACCCGCATATAACGCGCTTGACAAAAACAAAAATCCAAACTTTAATTTTTTTTATATTAGTTTGTACAACAGTGTACATGCATACAGTACACATACTTGTTTCGAAAAGCCGATGTGTACCGCAATAGGAAAAATGCGAACTTAAAACTTTTTTTTTTTTTTTTTTTTTATAAACATGCATATGCATGCTTCAAGAGAGGAAAACCAAATGCAAATAATGAAGGAAAGAGGACACAAGTACCCTACATATATAATACGGATTTTACAAAACAAATTTTTTTTTTTTTTTTATATAAGCATGTCGTTCATGATTAAACAAAGAAGGAAAGAAGAATAAAAAGAAAGGGGAGACTCACGCCTAGAGTTTGGGATGGATGCAAACTTGGCTACAAGGCTACAGCAAATTCACTTCTTTTGCACGTTGGAGACACATGCAAACATACTACAGTAAGTGGCGTCCCCCTTATCCTTTTATTCCACTTTGGTTATTTTTTTTTTTATAAGCATGGCGTACATGCTTCAAAAGAAGAGAACAAATTTAAAAATTCAAAGAAGAAGATTCACACCATGCATGCAATTGGTTTGGAACCAATGTTACTCACGCCACCTGCAGATACACTATTCGAGTATATATATTTTTATAAATAAGCATGGCGTGCATGCAAACCAAAGATGAGAACAAATGAAAAAAAAAAAGAGAAGACTCACACAATAGGAACAAAAGAAAGAAGAATAAAAGAGAGGAAGAACTCACATCTTGAAGGAGAAGGATGGACACAAATTTCATACAGGAAGATGTCTTCCTTACTTTGAACGTTGGAAGATAGTGGATGGCTCCCTACAGGAAGAGACTCCTCATCATTCTTTATTCCCTTTTGTCCCACTTTTCCTTTTTTTTTTCAGAGAGAGAATGGCGAGCTTTTGAAGAGGCACAGAAAATGAATTGGTGAAGACGCGCAAATTGAAAGGGTATGTGATATGTATGAAAACAATGGAGAGTTTGTGACCATTCACAAATTTTGAAAACGCTTTGGTTGCATGTAGTTTTGATTCACCGGCCAAACCTAATAGCTAAAGTAAATGGACACAAATATGGACCGGTATCAAAATTGTTGCACATCTATTTTAATTTTTCAACGCAAACCGGACGCCCAAAACTAATAAATGAATATACTATGTTGATCAGCGCGACGATATGGACACAATGGTATAAAAATATCAGTGTCAGAACACTTCGATCAAAAATCCATTACGGACACCTTTTAACACAGAAAATCGTACAAATAAAATAAAACGAAGGTCGAAATGTCCGAATTTCGCGAAACGGATTGCGCCGCCGAACTCAGAATAATGAAGAGAATTTACTAAAACTCAACCGTCAGTATTTTGGACAAAACTTTACGGACGCATAAATTTGAACTGATATGCACAAAAATTTCACAATCGACGAATTTCTTATTTTCCGATGAAACTCGACCGACTGCTATGTCTAAATGAGCGCATTTCAAATATTAAATTCTCGTTGTGAAAATTTTTATGCTAAATTTTCAAAATAAAATGAAAGTGTTTGAAAAAAATCGAATTTTAAATCGTTGAAAATAACGAGTTGTTACACCAAATCCACACATAAATACAAACGGTTTTTACCTTACGATAACCCAAAACATTTTGGAATCGTATATATCTTCTGATATTATAATAGTGTCTAAATACAGATAAATATCAATCTAACGGAATGCTTGCATCTCACGCTCCACATATATAGTATACAATCAAAACCGCGGGCGCTTACTGGAGATTGGATTCCGACTATGACAAGGTATGGAACCACCTGCCGATAGTGCATCTCTAGAGGCGAATACATTGGGTTCAACAAGAACGTATTGCAACTCGGCCCACACATGACCGACCACTCATTTCGCTTGAGTGTATCGAATGTATATCACCAACGGTTGGGATCAGCAACTGTTTCCCGAAAAGGGACAACATCGATAGATTAAAAAAGCAAAAGAAATTTCTCTAGATAGATGATTATACACCCTAATGGGAGCAATCCACATAGCCATGCTGCCTGCCCGATTTTTTTTCATTTTCCGGTTATGAGACTTGAGGTTTGAATTACCATTCCAAGATAGCACACCACCATTCATTTTAATTGCCACATCGTCACATCCAACAGAAATACTAATTGATTTCCACAAAAATACTCAGATTATTAGGCTAAAGAAGTTTCCCTTCTTTGCCACCAACTTCGTACGTTTGAAGAAATCAACGTACGTAATCCCTTTGGAAATACTCTGTCAGACACTCGTCCATACAAGTTGTTCTGGGACTGGAAAAACCGAAGGCACCCTCCTACTGCATCATAGGAATCACTCTATAGCCCTGTAGCGAGTAGTCCTTGCAAATCCGTCGATTTCAACCACAACAAAGTCACAACATATCTCTGGCCGCTAAACCAGAGATTATAAATAATTCTACCGTATTATGAAGACCCACAGTCTTCAATTTCTTCGTCTTGATTAGTATATGATATCTTCAGCATTGCGTATTTGTTGGACGGAGTAGTTTTCGAATATAAATTCGATCCCGGTCATTCTGTACCAACAATCGTATTGGCCAGATTTGATAGTCGGTTATTTAACTATCAAATAAACAACCGTAAAATAAAATGAATTCACTGGTTCAGTATTCAGCATCACTTGGCCCCTTTTAATTTAAAAATAATTAACGAATGGTTAATTTAAAACTCCTAAAACATTTCATATTTTTAAACATGGTATTAAATTATCATTTCAATATATTAATCTTCTGAAAACCATTTCAATCTAATATATAGAAAATAACCGTATCCAATTTCTATTTTTGTATTATTTCAAAACATTAATTACAACACTATTTATTATTTATCATCGATTCAATTTGTCATTTGTAAAATAATTATTACGACCTCTTCTTTGGTTTTCTCATTTGAACACTATACTCGTCACTTATTTTTTTAGAATAAACCCATTCTAAAACTTATCTTCTCACTTTGAAAACATCGTTATATGTTCACAAATCTCCTTTGTTTTCTTTTTTTATATGGAAATATCATTTCATATTCTCAAGCCCGTTTTAATTTCTTTTTATTTTGGAATCTATTATGTATATTTTCAATTTCTTCAACTAACATTACATTATTATTTCTCAAACTAAACTCCTTTTAACATCTTCACTACTACAACTAATATCATCTCTCGATAATCCTGAAGTCGTTCAAATTGGGGTATTTTAAATTACCTCTCAGACCTTGATCAACAACGTTCTTATCTTAAGATAGATATCAGTTGTAATGCCAAAACCGATATTCATTCCCAATATCATACCAAATCCCATTTTTGTTATAACTGATGAAACCTCATTTCTTATTAAATATAGCGAATTTAAATCGCATCTTATACTTCCAGAATTAAGTAACGTTAATTTAATCTTAATGGTTTAGCCTCACACTCCTTTTATAAACATCGTTTATAACTCTCATGTTAAATATAAAACCCTATTTACCTCGATTCCTTCTTACTAAATTTAGTACTAAGTAAACACTTATTTAAGCTATTGCATTGGCTTAACATCCCTTTTAATAACTTAGTTTATAAAACTCAGTTTATACTAAATTCTGTTTATAAACTTCCTTCCCAATTCAATCCAGTTTCAAAACGAACTTTGATTACTTAATTAAATGAATTCCATTTAAGCATTAACATCTTAAATTATTAATTAAAATAATTATTTCTTCGTTAACGACCGTAGAAATGGTTAAATTCTCTATTAACTAAATAATTGGTAAACCTCTTTCCAAAATTTTATTAGGTTAAAACAAATATTCATTAACCTATTTCATTAGATTAATTTAAACCAGATCAATCAAATAACCAATTCCAATTACATTAGTTGACTTTGTCAACTTAAAACATGATCATCTCGTTAATCAACTCCAATTAGCCCTTCTTTTAAATTAATTAATAACACAATTAATTTAAATAATTCCATTTAATCGTCTCTTGAGAAATGATTAATACCAGTCTTAACCGTTATGTTAATTTCACTTTGTCTGCTTATAAATCTTATTAACAAAAGAATCAATTTATAAAATCATTTAATAATTACTTTAGAACTTTAAATAATAAATAATACATAATAATTTCCTTTTTATAAAACCTTATTCAAAATAATTGTTTTCCAAAATTTATCTTCAGTTAAATAAATTTTGTAACTTCATTACCGTCAATTCATCTGACAGTAATGAAACGATATATTTTTGGGCCAACTGCTACCAAATACTCAATCAATACCATTTATTGGTTAAAACAGAACAAATGTTGAATTTAGATTCAACAATCAATGATCCAATCAATCATATGGGTTAAACAGTTCATATAATTGTAACAAAGAAATAAACAATAAATTTAAGGAATCCAGTTGGATTCCACCAACCTATTTTCCCTGCATCCAAATATGTTATTTTAACAATACCATTTATTTCAATAAACATATATAATATTCAAAAAATCAAACATTAACAACAATCCAAACATTCATCTATAAATTTAACACGTTTATATCATTATAAACGTGAACAATGAGGTTACAACCGTACCTCACCACTTTGTACCTCACCACTTTGTTCTGCCATTCAAACACCAATAGCTGCAACCTTCTTCACATACTCCTCCCACGCAAGTACTCCTATCTGCATGGCTCCTTTCCTAGTCAATAGTTCACGCATCCCTTGGCTCCTTTGTTTCCCCCGGGCCTGCACATGTTAAGGACTCCCTGCTTTACATATAAACCAAATTAACTAACCCTTCACCCATGCTACAGACAGTCCACCTTCATTCCGGATCAATTGCGGTTACCTTCCTCTAGCTTTCTTTCTTCTCCTTGGTTACAAAAATAAACGCGACCCCAAGCTCCAATGATCCGCCACCCAGTCACCCCCACGTTCACCACAGAAACGCCCCCTTCGAACTCAACCTTCACATCTTCTACAGTAACTCCTTCTCCATTGATTATTCACCAACTGTTGCAGCTTCTACTTCCTCCTAACTTCTGTTCTAAGCACCGCACTTCACTTCCGCATCAACTTTAACCAAGACCAAGCACTAGTTCTAACGCGCCTCCTTTAGATATATATTATATATTTTTCTTTTAGTTTATTTTCTAGAAAAGGAGACTTTCGACTTGTGTAAGCTTGCTGGGAAGAAATTCTTTTAGTTGATGGCCATTATTACAGTGTGTTTTCATTTCGTGTATACGGTTAGCCACAGTTGTGCTGTGATGGAGATGTTGCATAGGGTAGGCTTCATTGTGTTATCCACTTCAATTTATACTATGCGTCCCTAGTATATTTCTTAAGCATGAAGTAGAATTTTGAAATTTTAATACATATATTTTATTATATTTTTATTACGGTATCAAAGTATATCGTTAACCGTTGTTTTATTGGGCATCGTTTTATACGCAAATCGCTACACGCTAATTCCAACAGCAAATGAAAATGGACGTACCACTACGTCTCAACATTTCGGTCCCAATGGAATTAATTTCGTTGAAAACGGATTCCGTTTGCACAACGACGCTATTTTAAATTATCGGTTCACTCTTAAATTGCACGCACTGATAAAATAACTCTGATTGGCTCCAAACTAGAAATCTAGTAATAACTAATTATACCTTTTTCCAATAAAACTCATTTCATTGAAAACGGAGGTCGTTAGAAATGAAAACTACTTTTGAGGCATATATAATATATCGAACAATTTTCCATGTGCGAAGCACGGGCCTCATCATAAGGAAAGCAACGCATTAATTTGAACGTTCTATTTCGTATGGTTATTTAATTTCATTGTCAATTGTCGTAGAGCGTTTTATATTCGTACCAATATACATGAATTTCAAATCGTAAATTACTAAATAACGCGATGTTTCCCAGTTCGAAGTATAATTATATATAAATTATATGTTCAAACGTCGTTTAATAAATGGATTATATATTATAAACTCATTTATTATACCAAATCGATATTTTAAAATAATAAAATATATTAAATACTTGACTAGGAAAAATACGGGACGTTACAAAACTATTATAGCTGCATTTTGATTGAGGGGACTATGTGTGTATTTATGTCCATGTTTTTTCCCTATGTATACATAGGCCAATCGCATCATGTCTCATGCCATAGTGGAAAAAAGAGAATATAACCTTTTTAAACCAACAAAAAAAACTTTAGTTGCACACATAAATATGAAACTAATACAGCTAAGTTCTGATTGCCCTCGGTGATTTGGGAATCTTGGATACATCATAGTAGTATAGTAGAACTAAAAGTATAATATCCACATTTAGGTAACTATTTAAAGACCAATTTATATTAAGTGGATGTTTTGTATCAATAGATATAGAGATTAATGTGTATCGCAAAGCGTTGTATTAATAGAAATAGATTATGATTTGATAGAAACAATGGGCAATCAGCAATGTCCCTTATGGTGGACAAATATGTGCTAAGCACATACGCTTAATATTTTAAATGAATTATTACTTGATTTCTGGACTTTTAACGTAATTTCTCTTTTATATTTTTGCATAGTATTGCCTTACACATATTGTTCCTACTTTGTGTACATAGTATCAACAAAAACACATCTTTCTTGTTTTTTCCAATGTAGAAAAAAAATCCAATATGCAAGATAGATTGTTGCGCTTAACTCATCTATTTTAAGGTTATGAGTACATCAGAATTCATATCGTTGTCCAGAATTAATATCACTGTTCAGAAATAACAATATAAAATCTAATTGATCAACAGATCGTTATATCTAAATTTTGGTAAAAGAATGTATTTATATGACTATTATAGTAGAAAAGAGGTTTATGCCTCTACTGAAACTACTCTTAAAAAAAGGACTACATTCCACTGAGACTCTTTCCACAATAGTTAAAAGTTCGGGCTTTCAATCACCTTTTGCAGCATTTTGGTTAAACTGCCTCTGCATTTTAAAAAAAAAACTTTTATATACATGTTTTAGGCAGTATATAAAATCATACATGGCAAACAGGTTAGACCCTCCAAAACGAAAATCAAACATATGTACTCTTGTACCATGCCACAGTTTGGACAAGATGCTTGTCATTTCTTCATATTTTCTTATGTCAACAATAAATTCTGGCAAGCACTACATTGGCGGTACTCTTAGTATGGATGCTTCTTAATTTACATACGAAAACCTATATGCGTCTTACACCTGCAACTGATAAAGAATGATATCATGCACTAAGAACATATCACATTAAAGAATTTGCATATCGCCTCTTCAAGAAGTATTTTTGGAACAGACCCTTATTTTTAGTTGTTTTAAAGTATAGGATCTTAATTTTATCATGTCTTCTATCAAGTCAATAAAAATCATTGCTAGAAATATTACCACATAAGCTCCAACTGATTGCCTAAAAGTCTTATAGCAAAAAGGAAGTCTAAACATGTTTACATCTGAAATTCAAAGAAACAATTGATCACTAATTCTCTATGCCTCTTAAAAAATATTGACATAAAACTATTTTCCATGTATTGGAAGAATTCAATAAAAATCATTGCTAGAAATATTACCACATAAGCTCCAATTGATTGCCTAAAAGTCTTATAGCAAAAAGGAAGTCTAAACATGTTTACATCTGAAATTCAAAGAAACAATTGATCACTAATTCTCTATGCCTCCTAAAAAATATTGACATAAAACTATTTTCCATGTATTGGAAGAATTCAAACATATAAATAATAACCCAATAAAAATGTACATTCATGTACAGCTCATTTGACATGCATACTTAAAAATCCAATAACAATGTACCATTAAGTTTAATTTTATGGAAGCATAAACCATCACCTTTCTATTTTAAAAGAAGAAAATGGATAAAATAATTATAAAATCAGCCATTCATGACAAAATCAGAATGAAATAATAATAATAATATAATTAGAAATACTAATAAGGGTGAAAACTGGTAATGCGTCGAAGTAAGGAATCTTATCATGAAACATATAATCCAATTTTATCACATAGAATAAAATTGTATATACTGTGAAAAATGTTAGAATGCCATTTACTTCTGAAATGTATGAAGGTTGTCATTTGTATATCATTGTTAACCGTAAATTTTTAAATGTTAATCAACTTATCACTTGAAAATATTGTCGACTGAAATATGAAATTAGTTATGTTGAAATCACATTCTTTCCAATTAAGAACTTACATTCCAAATGCCGAAGCTTTTTAGAAACAAATAAATGAGATTAAATTATCGTGGATGTCTTCAGTCGACATTTCTACAAATAATTTCAATTCGGTCAGTTGTACAAGTGGATCTGTGGCGCAATGGTAGCGCGTCTGACTCCAGATCAGAAGGTTGCGTGTTCGATTCACGTCAGGTTCAAATTTCTTTAGGAATTCATAAATCGATACCACCTGCAAGTCGATTGTTGATTATTCTCGATTGCAACTCGGTTTCATGTCTGCAAAGCGCGCGGTTTCTTCGAATCAAGGAGATTTATGAAGCTCGAACTGTGAAGATTGCTGAATGGTGAAGAAAAAGTGTGGTAATTTATTTCGGTGTTCACTGAATCGCGATTTAGTTTTTTTTTCCTTCGAACCGAAACGAGAACATGATGTTGTTTCGTCCCGTGACCTTCGAAACCGGAACGAGAACGACGGGATCTCGTCGTTTCGGACGAGATTTCAAACCATGGTACAATCGTCGTTTAATAAACGGATTATATATTATAAACTCATTTATTATACCAAATCGATATTTTAAAATAATAAAATATACTAAATACTTGACTACCAAAAATACGGGACGTTACAAAACTATTATAGCTGCATTTTGATTGAGGGGACTATGTGTGTATTTATGTCCATGTTTTTTCCCTATGTATACATAGGCCAATCGCATCATGTCTCATGCCATAGTGGAAAAAAGAGAATATAACCTTTTTAAACCAACAAAAAAAAACTGTAGTTGCACACATAAATATGAAACTAATACAGCTAAGTTCTGATTGCCCTCGGTGATATGGGAATCTTGGATACATCATAGTAGTATAGTAGAACTAAAAGTATAATATCCACATTGAGGTAACTATTTAAAGGCCAATTTATATTAAGTGGATGTTTTGTATCAATAAATATAGAGATTAATGTGTATCGCAAAGCATTGTATTAATAGAAATAGATCATGATTTGATAGAAACAATGGGCAATCGGCAATGTCCCTTATGGTGGACAAATATGTGCTAAGCACATACGCTTAATATTTTAAATGAATTATTACTTGATTTCTGGACTTTTAACGTATGTTTCTCTTTTATATTTTTGCGTAGTATTGCCTTAAACATATTGTTCCTACTTTGTGTACATAATATCAACAAAAACACATCTTTCTTGTTTTTTCCAATGTAGAAAAAAAAATCCAATATGCATGATAGATTGTTGCGCTTAACTCATCTACTTTAAGGTTATGAGTACATCCAGAATTCATATCGTAGTCCAGAATTAATATCACTATTTAGAAATAACAATATAAAATCTAATTGATCAACAGATCGTTATATCTAAATTTTGGCAAGCACTCCATTGGTGGTACTCTTAGTACGGATGCTTCTTAATTTACATACGAAAACCTATATGCGTCTTACACCTGCAACTGATAAAGAATGATATCATGCACTAAGAACATATCACAATAAAGAATCTGCATATCACCTCTTCAAGAAGTATTTTTGGAACAGATCCTTATTTTTAGTTGTTTTAAAGTATAGGATCTTAATTTTATCATGTCTTCTATCAAGTCAATAAAAATCATTGCTTGAAATATTACCACATAAGCTGCAACTGATTGCCTAAAAGTCATATAGCAAAAAGGAAGACTAAACATGTTATATCTGAAATTCAAAGTAACAATTGATCACTAATTCTCTATGCCTCTTAAAAATTATTGACATAAAACTATTTTCCATGTATTGGAAGAATTTAAACATATAAATAATAACCTAATAAAAATGTACATTCGTGTATAGCTCATTTGACATGCATACTTAAAAGTCCAATAACAATGTACCATTAATTTTAAATTAATGGAAACATAAACCATCACCTTTCTACTTTAAAAGAAGAAAATGGATAAAATAATTATAAAATCAATCATTCATGACTAAATCAGAATGAAATAATAATAATAATATAATTAGAAATACTAATAAGGGTGAAAACTGATAATGCGTCAAAGGAATCTTATCATGGAACGTATAATCCAATTTTATCACATAGAATAAAATTGTACATACTGTGAAAAATGTTAGAATGTCATTTACTTCTGAAATGTATGAAGGTTGCCATTTGTATATCATCGTTAACCTTAAATTTTTAAATGTTAATCAAACTTATCACTTGAAAATATTTTCGACTGAAATATGAAATTAGTTCTGTTGAAATCACATTCTTTCCAATTAAGAACTTACATTCCAAATGACGAATCTTTTTAGAAACAAATAAACAAGATTAAATTATCGTGGATGTCTTCAGTCGACGTTTCTACAAATAATTTCAATTCGGTCAACTATACAAGTGGATCTGTGGCGCAATGGTAGTGCGTCTGACTCCAGATCAGAAGGTTGCGTGTTTGATTCACGTCAGGTTCAAATTTCTTTTTGCGCTCAATCCAACCTACATTGCTATGCACCTTCCCCGGCCTACAATATTAGCTTTTTTAGGTACCACCGAATGTTAAATTTGTGACTGTTATTAGTAGTGTAGTATAACTTCAAGTGCCATATATACGATTACGATTCAGTGCTACTGAGTTGTATACTGCCTTGTTGAATTTCAATTCTTAATTGTAACAAATCTACTTCCGACCTAAATGTTGCCTTGTTGAATTTCAGTTCTTATTTTCAACAAATCTACCTCCGACCTGAATTTCAGCGTTATTTTTTTATAAGCTCCAATCTCAAGTTTGTACTGGATTTCATTGTTATACTTCAAAAGCAATGATTCGTCGTTAGGTTCGCACAAACTACGTAAAGAGCCAGTTACTTCGGTTTTAGGTATGTTGTGGAGTAGTATAATAAATTTTTAAAGGGCAAATGTTAGCTTCAGTCCTCTTTTAGTTTACTATATATGCTGTGAACTCCTCACTTGTGAGAGGAAGCTGTGTGGTTTATACTGCTTACTGAAGATTAGTAATGTTGGATGAATAGGCCTCAAGTCGAAATACACGGATTGATGTGGTTGATATCATATGTTGATTAGTTAACGATATCATTAATTTTTATTTCCTACACTTTGCATACTGGTTGGATAGATGGTTTGTTGGTTGTTTAGTGTTTACATTGATAATTAGGTATGTTACATAAATTTAACGTTTGCCCCCTCATTCGTGCCTAAGACTATAAGGCAATCACAACTTTCTTTTTGGTGGATGTCAGCGCGTCCAAATCTCAAGAAATGGACCTTCGAACTTGCCGACTTGGATAGTGGTTTTATTAGTGATTTTATTTTTATAATTGTTGTTGATAACAATTTTACAAGTAATATGTTCCTTTCATTATAAACACTCTTACTTGGGTACCATTTTTTTTTGAACATTGGCATTTAACGTCGTTGTCCGCATCCGACGTGTCAGACGCGGACTCCATATAACCGTTATGTTCAGGTGTATCATTGCAAGGTGATGGTTTGCGTCGGACGCAAACATTTCTCTTGCCTATTTCTTTCCCTTTCTTCCCCTTTTCCTACCTCTTTCTTCCTCTTTTTCTTCCCTTTCATGTTATCCCTTTCGTTAAAAGAACGCATTCCCCTTTCTTCAACTTACCCCTTCCCAACACCAATATTCCCCTTTCGGTTCAAAATAGAATGAACCCTTATACATCTTTATCTTTTATTATCCAACCCATGATACTGACTTAAAGGGCGTTCGTATTTTTTATTCTGTATCAAGTATTTACCTATTTTATTTACAAATAATTACCACATGTAAAATAATAATTTTTCCCCTTTCGTAAAAATTACGCATTCCTCTTTCATCAACTTTCCTCTTTTCTATCCATTCAAAATACCCCTTTCGTTTCAAAAAATAAGGTACTTTAATTAGTTAGGTATGCTTGATTTGTTGACTTGCTTGATTTTTGGTGTATTTATTCAATTAGTAAGTAGCTTCTACCTTTTTATCTAGCTTATTCAGAGCTTTCGTCTATCTCACTATCATCCGTATGCATTTAATTTTCATGGATGAACTCTAGAATTTCTAATCTAGCATATTGTGCACTGCCTTATACTCTTATTAAGATTTCATCTCCAGTTTATAACTAGGTTATGGGAATAGATGAAACCTTTCATGTATGGCTACTAGTTCCTATTTTTTTAACTAGGTGGAACCAAAATCACCAAAAACTTGGAAAATGAAATGGTAAACTTGCCGATCCTATGTAGCTTGGGCTATGCTTCCTATCCATATTGACCATATCCTAAAATCGATTAATTAATGAAACATCGACGATATTTTAGAACCTAGCAACAGGTTAAGCGATTTAGTATTTATATACATTCCACATTTAAGAACCTTACTAGCTGCTGGCTATTACAGAGATTATAATGGGTAACTAATGTGATGAAAAAAGGGAATTTTGGTACTTAAAAATTATTTAGTACGTGGATAAATCTTACAAATGCAACTTAATGTAGATGAAGGAAAACTTTACTGCATTACCAAATATAGCACGCACCTTAATTGGATTTATGCAAATTAATCAATGAATTGTCAGAATATATTCACATTGTATTTGCAAATTAGTTATGGTCATCCAATTTAGTCATAATTTTCATTTTTGAAACCACTGAACCAATTTAACCAAAATACAAAACTAAAATAAATTTATATCCCAAAAAATTCACTGCATCTGCCATCCAATAATAGGTGATGTATTATACACTGCTGTTTTAGAAGAAATGCATTTAGATCATTTCAACTACATTAAACTGATATAAATAATTAGAATAGTTGTAATTATTGATTAATGTTAGAACTTAAAAGGCCACCTATTTGTGATTATATCTCATTTTTGTAGTAATTTTGTTCTAAAATAGTTTCTAGACCAAATTACATAAGTTCATTTTTGAGGCAATAAGTACAAAACAATAAGTTTTAGGGTTTTATATAAAACCCAATTCAATTGACTAATGCTAATACATTACCAATTTGAATGATCATCCTAAATAGCTTGCAATCTTTTTCCATGTGTATAAGTGAAGCACTGTATAAGTAACGTTAAAGTTGAAACTAAACTAACCTCCGGGTATGACTGCAACTGTACACGCATCCATTGCAGATGAAACATCTGATGCTTCTGACTAATTAATTTCTATTGAACCTTTCTTCAGTTTATCCTATACTACTCTACTGAACCTTTCTTCAGTTTATCCTATACTACACAAATGAGCGAACACATTATTTGTATCTTTATACATTAAAAAAACACGATCAAGATACAAAAGTTTAATCCACTTAATCTTAAAAAAAATAGCCACTAAAATATGTTTACCGAATGTAGATTGTAAACAGTGAAATGGGGAAAAAAAACACGTTTCATTTAAGGATTTATTTCAGTTTAGTTCGCATTTACAAATTTGTTGCGCAAATAACCCGGTATCAAAATTAATTACAAATATAGCCTAATTCTGACCAACCAAGGGTAGAGTGACCAAGATATACTGGCATCGGTATATTTTTTATTCCAGACTTTACATTGGCTTCATTTGAAATGGAGCCAGTGCAAATGTTACAAAAAATTATGCATTGTCGTCATTCCAAATGACGCTAATACATTCCAACTTTTTTTTAATAGCCTAGCTTCACTTCAGATGCCGCCAATAAATAAATAAAAAGGTTAAATTGATGTCGTTTGAACTAGCACCAGTGTATCTTGATCAACTGAGCGTTGTGTTGGTCAAAACAGGGTCATATTTAAAATTAGTTTTTGAAACAGGGTTATTTGCATAATAAATCAGTAAAAACTGGTAAAATTGGAAAAAATGATTGATACAACTTTCATAGAAATCAAACATGTTCTAATTAGCTGATTGATGTTCTAGTATATAACTAAAAACCTTTGATTTCAAATCAAATTCAATAATCGAAGTGAAGTTGAGATTTGCTCGGTGATTACTCAAAATCTTATTACCTAATAGAGATCAACTTGAAAATGATGGAACAAGAATATAGTTTAGAATGACTAAAGCTCGCATGAGATAGAACATGATCGATATGGTCGGTGCTTTCACACCCGCAGACTTGAAATTAATTTATGACTTTATTTTCTATGTAGATTGATGATCATGTTAAGAATATAGAATGAAACTGAGATGTCATATAGTGGCTCAGAAATATAACGCGTTGAATGTTGAATTCTACTTTTGTTTCGTCATAGCTCATAACTGAAGGAGAATGCATTGTAAGTTCATTAAAAGAGAGTTACTCTCTAAACAAAGGAAAATAAATGATTTGCTACAAATTAATTTGAATTTCTATATACATATGTATGAGTGGGTGTATGCTCGTGTAGGTGAGTGTCATGTTGTCACTATTATTATATAATCAAGGAAAAAATAACATAAAAAAGAAAACAAAACAATTTGGTAGTACACTAATTTTTTTAACTCTATTATGCATACAAAATGTCATACTTAACGCTAAAGCCAAGTAAGTGATGCATATAAATCAATGTCAGTAGTGATATTATTTGAATAACTCGACTATGCATATCACTCATGAGTCTTTATTTTGCCTAAGACTTAGCAGTTTACTGGCATGCTACAAAGTTAAAATTTCCCACTAAGCTAAGAGTCATTAGAATTATAACATGGATAAAATATTAAAAAATAGTTAATTGTTTTTTTGCATTAGAATGAGTATGCAGATCATTTGTTATAAAACCACATAATATGCGGTAAAGTGTAATACCCTTGGTTAAGCTAAAATTAATTAAGGACTATTTTAAGTAAATGTTGTTGAACTAACATTCTTTCTCCACATCTGATTTACTCAAGTTCGCTTTTCAAGTGCATATACATTAACCCCCTACCGTTGCACCAACTCTCTGAGCCTACAACCAACTATCACAACAAAATACACAATAAATCAATAGTTTGAGGAAAACTAACCGTTGGATATTGCGAAATAATGAAAGGAGTAAAGATGCAGTTGAATATCTAAATAATTTAAACACTCTAAAGATCGTATATAGGTGGTGTCTGGTGCAACAGTAAGGTTACCTGGCTGGTAATCTGGAGCGCGCAGGTTCGAGTCCCGGCCTCTTCACATATGTGAGGGAAAGGCTGTGCGCACTAATCGACCACCCCAGAGTCCGGAAAGTCGTGAGAATGGTACTAGGACGGGAGACTGTCTGGGAAGTCCTCTCGCGCTTGAGTACGGGAGCCTTTGGCGCTAGGTATCCACTCTAAAGATCGTATATACATCCATGATGTACAATGAGCCTTAGATAATTTAATGATGCCAAAACTTATAGCTTTGGACTAAAGAATATGAAAGTGTTGTTTCATGCTGCTTAATATTATGTTAACATATGTTTCTCTTCATGCCATTAAATAGATGATTGCAAACTTGTCATATCCAGGCTTATCACAATAAGAAAGCAAATAATATGTAGTGAAGTTTTTTGTTGTTCTAAATTGGATCTCCTTTACAGAAAAGACAAAAGTGTTGATTTAAAGATATAAACAGAGAAGCGTACGTCAATTACTTTTAATTATATTAATTACTCCCTTTTTCGTTTGACAAAATTAAATCATGAAAAATAACTTAATTAGTAAGATACTACTTAGATTCTAGAACTCAGCATCCTTGAAATAAAATATCCACATAGTATGGTAATCATAAAATCGAGGATACAAATATATCAAATGTACATTCGACCTACCCAAACTTTTGTTCATAATCATTGTTGGATGAATCAATCTTAAGGGACATGAATCAAACTAATTCATCGAATTATTATATTACATGACTTATTTTTGTGACAAGTTAAAAAAAATGATGGAACACTTGCTGCTCAACAATGTAGATTAGAAACATAGATAAAATTGTTCCTGACATTCAACCCACTGGAGGGAGATGCGGAATCTACATTTCAGCAAAAAAAAAAAAAAAACATAAATAAAAAATGTAGAATATTTTATTAATAACTGTGGATGTGGGAAAATTAACCGAAGCCATGCCTGGATGGAACCTGTGATCTCAGGCATGATCATGATATAAAATATCCATATGATGCTTTCAACATCATCAGGTGAACTATGTTGGTTATTATAATAAGGCTTTGCGCTAATATACCAAAAGGATGTATGTCCTAATCTTACTGAATAGCCCCTTTAATGAATGCTACATCACGTATAAAGTTGCACAAACAGAACCAAGAGCATAACACAACAGAATTTTAAGCTTAGCTCATTATCCACCTTTTGATTTCCTCTTTGCAACTCATGTTATACAACCAACTAAGGAACTTTGTTTACTGTAAGAAATAAGCAGAAGAATAAAAATAGTTTCTTATAATAGTCCCAATTATCAATTGGATTGCATCAAGAAAGTGAAAGTAAAATGAATACCTTAGGGTAAATGGAAAAACTGCTGTCATAATACAGTGACACAACTAATACTTCAGCCATGCTCAGTTCTAGAACATAAGAGTGCAAATACATTAGATATCTCTCAGTCCCTTCGTTGCCACATCTACTATTCATCCAAACACGCAATATATATATAGCAGTTTTAGTACATTCAATTTCTGCAAATATATTCTTCATGATTTTATTACATACATACTTAACTTGATATATTACATACTGTGTACTTTGGGTTGTTATTCCAACTCATTTTACTTTATAAATACTTACTATTACCTATTTTTGAAATACCAACAAAAGAAAATTTGCTTTTCTTCCATGATTTTTCCAACTAAGTTTTGATTTTTATAATCTCAAGTTCAATGCGCATTACATATCATTGTCCATGTTTTCATACACTCGAACATCTAGCATTAACAATCTTTTATTGAAAACCTTATGTAAAATTTGAAAATAAAACTTGAGGAGTTCAGTTTGGACTTCTTTTATATCAAAAATAGTTTAATAAAAATGTGCATTGCACCTTCCATGGTAATTGTAGTGTTTTCATAGTTTTCTAGTTCTATAACAAGCCTTTCAAAATGTCTATTATCTAGAACCATACTCAACACAAATAGACCAAATCCATGCAGCCCACGACTACGGCCTATGCCCTCTTATTTGGACAAAACACCCTGCAGTCAACCAGGCATCCAAGAATAAATTAGTAAAATATAACAGCTTACATATACGAGCATACTGATTATTGCATACATAAAAGATTAACACTAATACTATACATAAAAGACTATCAGTATGGAAGAGATACAACATATAATTGAGTTTGGCGGGTCAACATCGGGTTAGCGGGTCAACCCTAAACCCACCCGTTTATAAACGGGTCAAATTCGGGTTGACCCGAAAATGACCCGCTAACTAAATGGGTCGGGTTAACCTGCTAATTTCCGTGTGGGTTTCGGGTCGGGTCACGGGTCGTGTAGGAAATTGACAGCCCTAGACAAAACACCCCGCAGTCAACCAGGCATCCAATTCCAGCCCGCCTATACCCAATTGCACCAAAGCGGGAATACAGGTTATAACCTATCAAATAAATGTGGTTCCTCTCATACCCGTTGCTTTATTTGATTAGACATCTAATGCAAGTTCTGTGCCAATGCCAACAAATATGGTAAAACCCTCTAATTAAACTTAGCTGCAAACCATATCGACAGGGAAAGAACTAGATTTCGCTTTTCCAAGCAACAATAAAGGCCAAAAAATCCAATGAAGGAAAGTTTGATAACCTAAATACTCAATTAATTCATAAGTTCTACTGAACAAGACAAGAAACATTCACTTGTAGATCACAAATCTAACAAAAAAAAGGAAGGCTACTAAAAAGACATTAAAACTTTGCGAGCGGAACGGCCAAACTTACTACCCAGATTGAAGAAAATAAACTATTTGTTGGCTTACTGCCATAATTATTGAACGGTAAGTTTGGCTGATTTTGTCAAATAATATGGGGAAAAAATGCATTTCATGGTCACAAGAATAACGAATCACAATTGTTCTTTAACTTTTGAAAGTGATGAATGATAACTAGGTTTTTCTGAACTGAATCAATTTGTATGGTAATCCATAAAGAGCATCTTAATATGCAATTACAATTGTTAATGACATTTATCACGACATTAAACAATATCGTTTAGTATGGCTTTTATTTGGTTATTTATTTATTAGTTATCATAAAATCTAATGGAAGCATTTATCTACGACATTTATTAAGGGGTTTGTCATTTATTTATTATGGCATGATAGCGTTAAATTTCTCATTACCATACAATTATCAATTAGTCAGTTACCCTTTTTTATTAAAATCAGAATATCAGTATAATTGGCATAGCAAAGTTAATTTACTGTTTTCTTTTAAAACATCGGCGTAATATTTCAAAACCAACGACAATGATTATCCACCACTTTATTTATAATATATGAACACTCATGTTGTACGTTGTATTATATGATTTAGAAACAAACAAATGATTAAATTTAGTTTCATAATTTAGGTCAAATGAATTTGATTAATTAAGTGAATAGTGATATGTATAATGAAAAACCGTTACCAAGTAAAGATGTGCCAAGTAATTTATTACTACTATAACAGTTATAAGCTTATCGGCATATACATGCATTATTATAGATTAAATTGCACACCCTGCACTATGGATAACTTGTGCTATAACGTACGCTACGGTAACTCTGGAAATATCAGTCTTCAGTTTATCAATAAATCGTTAACGATAAAAATCAATTATTTTAGCTTACCAGTAAAATATGAGACTGTTACTTGCAAAATTATAGTGGTTACCATTACCATAATGGCCATGTACTAAAAAGCATACTATAATTTCAACTGTATGTGATACCATTTACATTTGAGTCACAACTTAATAAGCAATACTTTCCTTCAAACACCAAATATACCCACCACTACATGCAAATCATCGGTTATGATATGTGGCCCATTAGCTCAGTTGGTTAGAGCGTCGTGCTAATAACGCGAAGGTCGTAGGTTCGAAACCTGCATGGGCCAGTTTTTGATTTATTTATTTTTACTACTTGTTTACCTTAACACTACATTTTATTGCAAAATTGTATTAAAATACTTAATTAAACCCAGATTTTATCCAATTTGGTTTTGCACATAGATGCATTTCATATGTCATGTTTTTTTTACTTGTAACTATCAAGCGGTTATTATAACTTCTCTTTCTCTGTCTTGAAAATTAAAGGATCAACGCCCTTTAATAAAGAATCATAAATTCTCCAACACGTGTATTATTCAAATAAATAATCTTTAACAAACACTTCAAAAATCATATTGCTTCCTCTTCTTATATTCTCTACTAATTTATATTTGTTATTGTACTTTCAGTTTCAATATGTGCATTTTTTAAGTATATATGTCAAATCGAACCACAAGCACTTCAACTTATGTTTAATAAGCAATTTGGACGGATACAGGCATGTTGCAATTTACGTTTGGACACTCTATGAATAGACTAGACAACCCACAAATAAAAAATGAAAAACAATTCAAATAAGCATAATTTTGTACACACTTGCCCAAATTCGTATCTTAAACGAAAATTAAATAGTGGTATACTATATTCATACAAATTTTACAAACCTAACAGAAAAACATGACATGTTACATGGGCCAGTTTCTATTTTTTTATTTTTTATTTTTTTACTACTTGTTTTATTTAACACTATATTTTACTGCAAAATGTTACCTTGTTAAGTATTTTACAAATTTGTACTAAAATACTTAAAACCAGATTTCATATGTCACGCTTTTTTTACTTGTAACTATCAAACGGTTATTATATCTTCTCTTTCTCTGTCTTGAAAATTAAAGGATCAACACCCTTTAACAAAGGATCATAAATTCTCCAACATGTGCACTATTTAAATAAATAATCTTTAACATACACTTCAAAAATCATATCGTTTTCTCTTCTTATATTCTCTCCTAATTTATCTATGTTATTGTACTTTCAGTTTCAGTATATGCATTTTTTTAGTATATATGTCAAATCGAACCGGAAGCAATGTGTTCAACTCATGTTTAATAAGAATTTGGATGGATATAAGCATGTTGCAATTTACATTTGGACACTCTTTGAATAGACTGACAACCCACAAATAAAAAATAAAAATAATTCAAATAAGCATATTTTTGTGCATTCACTTGCCCAAATTCGTATCTTAAACGAAAATTAGACAGTGGTATACTATATTCATACAAAATTTACAAACCGAATAGAAAAACATGACATGTTGTTCTGGAGTAAAAATGAGATTTAAGATGGTATTACAAAAGTCTTAAGGAAAAAATAAGTAACTCATATGTACGTCTTTTAGATACAAAGCAAATATCAAACTGAAAATCAAAGGATATTCCCTTTTACAAGATAAAATCATTTAAAAATGATTACACTGCGCTACTATTATTAGCAGTTAAACAGATTTGAGATGGACAAAGTAAAATTATGGATACGAAAAAGAGGAAAATATATTCTTTCCTTTGAGATACAAATGAAGCACAGCAGATAATGCTTTTTATCAAACATAATAGTTTTAAAACATTTCTTTTTTTGTGCGAAATTGATATGATATATACCAGTAGTAACATACTACATGACAAGTGGGTTAGACTCCGCAAGGCGGAAACCGAACCCGTGACCTCTTGAACCATGCCCAACAGTCTTAACCAGCTTGGATAAGGTGATTGACTGTAAAATAGTTCTTTATTGTTAAGAACTAATCAAAAAAAATATTAAATATGCACGGTATGCAGTGGTGGAGCCAGGATTTTCTGCTGGTGAGGGCACAATTGAGAAATTTATGATTCAAAGACGGCAATATTAAATTTATTATTATTGTTGTTGTTTGCAAAGATTTAAACACTAATACTAATGTTGCTCTTCAGTAAATAAATGTTGATGCTAATTTGTAAAAGTTGAAATTTGCCCCAAAAAAAACGATTTTTTTAAATTACCAGGAAGCAATGAAGCATTAAAACTGAACAAGTACATGGACAAAAGCAAAAGGTTATAATATAGCAATGAATTTCAAATTGACAAGCGTTCATTTTTAGTATTATCAATACTGACAATAGTACATTACAAGTAGAATAATCTAAAATTAGTACCATTTCACTTGTCTATGTTACCTGTACAATAGTCTACAAGTAGTAAATTGCAACAGTAATTCATTTGCAGGTCAATGTAGTGAATTGAAGGGAACCTAAATCCTGGGAAGGGCAGGTGCCCTCCTCAGTTTCAACGTGGCTCCGCCACTGACGGTATGGCTTTTTTATTGTTAAGCAAAATTCGACATAACATATGCTAACATAGGATATTTAGCTCCACCGACAATTTCATATTATCTAATTTCAATAAGTATTGCATTTACATCAACCATGTGGAACGTTAATGCAAAAAGTTAGGTAAGTTTAAGCACCTAGAAAGGGAGAAGCTATGTATACATGTTAACAGGAATAACATCTGAAAAGAAAGTGGTTATGATACTATTGGCAACACGAGAAACATTACAATCAACTCCCCAATTGAAAAGATATCAATGTTTTACCTATATCAAACTTTATTATTTTTGAAATAATAAGATTATCAAGTCTTTCCAAAAATTAAGTACGTAGATGGTGGATATTACTTATCAGCTCCAGGTGTTGTGCTAACAATCCAACCAATTTGGCATATCAAAAATCTTATTATTAAAGCTAAAAAAGGGTAACCATTGTTATCAAAAATCTTAAAATCTTACGATTTGAATCCCGTTTTAAGTCGAATCTCTCCCTTTACGATTCGATTCCAACCAAGGTAATACCACACTTTAGAAATATCATTCAATTCAAATTAATATATTCAATATATTTATTTTGGTCTACAATTCCAACTTTAATCATTTAAAAACAAAATAAAATTGTAACAAATGAGCAAATTGTTCCAAATATCAAACCACGGATCAAGCCGAGTTGGTCTAGGGTTGATCAAACTACCAACAACATGTTCATTCTAGGTTATTGCTATAATTCGAAGTACAAAAACAGTGTCTTTCCCTATCTAGCTTGATACTTACTTAATCGCTTGACGTTTTGGGATTATTTTCAATTTTTCTACTGTAGTGTAGGGTTACTACATTTTAATGTAGCTTTTAATTAACATGCATAACTAATATACATACACACAAAGGAAAATAAACACATACAAATAAAAGAAATTAGTGTTAAAATTATAATCATAAGCAATAGCATAAATAATATTTTATAACAACTTTAGCATAAAAAATTGCTTTTGCATTACTTTATGTGAACAGTGACTTAAATAACGTTAGCCACAAAATCATGAATTCCATTGATTTAGCCATCTAATTTATTAGGAAAAGGAATCCAAGATGTTATCTTGAAATCAAAAAAATTACCGATGCAAAATATTAGTAAACGCCGTTCATTGTTATATTAGAGAGGAAAAATTAAAAAGATCTAAAAGAAAAGGGAAACCATATACATATTTCAAGTCCTACATCATTTATGTGCAAACAGTCAGAAAATCAATTATGAAGCATGATGTGTCGACCGTACAAAAACAAAGTTTCATAGGCCATTGCAAATAAAACATCGGCTTTGTAATACTCGCTACTATTGCTTCACTGTATCATGTTATTTTATATAGAAGTTGTATCAAAACCAAAGTGACCCTGATAACAAACGAAAATTGTCACTACTATACTAAAAAATTATATACAAAGCTATCTTCATCTATGGATTCTATTTTCGTCTAGATCTCTAAATGCTGCAACATTTACAGAGCTATAAGATCAAGGGATCTCTGTAACATTATATTGTTCTCTTATCTAGTAAAAGCTTTTTATGATTCAATGCAAGCAACATCAACGTTGTTGAAGTATAGTGGTGAGTATTCCCGCCTGTCACGCGCGTGACCCGGGTTCGATCCCCGGCAACGGCGTTGTATTCCTTCTCATGCATCATAATAAGTACATATTTTATAGTGCTACAATCAAAGTGTTTCTGTACCGATGTTATCTCTTATCCAATGTATTAAAAAACGCGCCTTGAGGCGCGCCTCGAGGCGAGGCGAAGGCTGAAACGCCTGGAGGCTTTCTGTAACGACCCGCAAATCCGTGCTATCTGAGTTGACTAAATACAACACACGTCCAACCCAAATAACACAGAAATACGACTCATTATTAGAAAGAAGTTAGAAGGTGAGAATAGATAAGATAGAAAACTTAGAATAGAAGAAAAAAACGAAGATCACAAACTCACAGCGGAACGAATAAAATATATTCTATAACATAAGCTTTGAAATACAAATCTGTTTGGTACATATATACATACCATCATCAGAGTACACATAACATTTGATTCAGCGGAAGTAACTCTAAATAACTAACGTTGAAGCCTCCTGCTTCAAGCTCCTCCAAGTGTATCTGTAAAAGCCTGAAACACTTGACTGCCCGTACAAATTTGGGCACCCAAGAGTTTAGGAAAACAAAACAAAATAAACTCTGGGTCAGTCATGGGACTGGTGTGAGTAAACTCCAACCACTTGTTTAACTTTAAAAATCCTTTCAAAAGAAAAGATAATAGTAAGACCAGCCCACACATAAACATGGACGGTTTTTACCTTACTATAACCCAAAACACTTTGATACGAAAATCCAGTGATATTATAATAATGTCTACATCAAGTAGATAACCAAATAGTAGAACGCTTGCATCTCACGCTCCACATATATAGTAAAAAATCAAAAACCGCATGGCGCTTATTGGAGATTGGATTTCCAACATGACAAGGTATGGAACCACCTTCCGACTGTGTATCTCTAGAGAGGAATACACTGGGTTCAACAAGAACATCTTGCAACCCGGCCCACACATGACCGACCACTCATTTCGCTTGAGTGTATCGAATGTATATCACCAACGGTTGGACTCAAACCACCGTTTCCCGAATGGGCAGAATCGATAGATTTAGAAACAAAAGGAATTTCTCTAGATAGGTGATTATACACCCTAATGGGTGCGACCCACATAGCCATGCTGCCTGCCCGATTTTTGTCCTTTCCCGGTTGTTGAGGCCTGAGGCTACGCATACTTACCATTCATTGATAGCACAATCACTTTGAATGCCACATTGTCAGATCCGTTAATCACTAGTTGAGTTTGCACAAATATTCTGGATATTATGCTAAGGGATAAATCCGTTGCCACCATATACATTCATACAGACCAACCCATTTGATCATTGGAAATACTTTGTCAGACATTCGTCCATTTACGTTCGTTCTGGGACTGAACGAAACCGAAGGCACTATTTCTATAAATAGAAAAGCCCTTGCACTTCACTCCGTCTTCAATATATTCAGCATACTTGGTTCGCAACGCTTATGCCGATACGGAGTGGTTCACGGATAATAATCCAACCGGTCTCTCCATATTGACAACGATGGTCAAAAACTTCGATAGTCTGTGATTTAACTATCGAATAAAAACAAGTGTTCAATCAACATAACAAACAAATCACTGGGCTCTTTAATTAATATTCATTAATTGAATCTCTTCTCCATTTTCTCTGTCAATATTTGTTAACCAAATATTTCCAATAATCTTCTTGCCTCTTATGCCATTTGGAAAACGTTTCCAAATAATAACTTCCTTTATTTTCTATATATTAGAAAATGTCTCTATTTACAATTGAAACAATTTCAATTACTTATCTCTATCCCTTTTTGTTTGCAATATTCGATTTTTATATTCACTTTACTATCGAATTCAATACGTCGATATAATGATTTCTAATTATCAAAATATCTTAAAAATATTCTAACTCCTTAAATTTCCGGAAAAATTCGCCATAACCTCCCCTGTATCGGGAGCATCGGGAAATTTCAAATAGCTTCCCGGTATCTTCTAATCTCAAAAAGAAAAAGAAGAAGCCAAACGGCTAGCCGATACGGCGCATAAAACCCATATATGAATTAAACATGTACCTTTTTGTCGAGCACTACATTTATAACTTCATGTACTTCATCCAAACCTGCTTAACACATATTCACCTGTTTGCAATTCAATTCAATACCATCAAATCGTTTGAATTCAGTTTCGCCCATTTATTCTCAAATTAGCCTTTTTGCCTATTTTACTTCTTTGTTGAACATAACATGTTCGAACAAAATATTTAACTCGTTCATAACCAAATCGAATTTCAATTTCAATTCTAGTTTTCCTTTTCGATTTCGAAGATAAATTTTCAAATCGAATTCACTTATTCAAAGCCAATATTAATTCAAAATCTCATTAACTAATTACCATTCGAATTAGTTAATTCTATTCAATAATCAAAAATCTGATTTCTGTTTCAAAAATCATATTCATTTACACAACTTGAATTTGCATATATGTTACAACTCGGCTCTGGAATTTCCTAAATAGAAACTTCGGATTTTCTTGCTTAAAATCCTTTTATAATATTAAATAAACCATAATGGTTTTAAAACGATTCTGGCGCTGCTTTTCTGAAAATTTGATTTTGACATAACTCAAAATCTATACGACGAAATCCAGATTTTTCTCCTTCATTAGAAAACTATTATCAAACCGGTCCTGACGTTTCTTGTTTCAAAGAATTCCGACTTCAATTGAGTTCTGTATATCCGATTGAAGTTCGAATCGCTATTTTACGAACTGCAGCGCTGCGGCGAGTTCGTTTTAATTATATTTATATATATATACTTTTAAACTTTATTCAAAATGAATTCAATTCCATTTTTATATATATATTCATATATATTTCAAATTCCATTTGAATCCTTACATTTTAAATTCCATAGTTTTAAACCCTGTATTCAAATCCCATTTGAAATCCTTTATTTGAATTCCATTTCAAATCATTTATTCGAATTCTATTTCAAATCCTTTATTTTAATTTTCACTTTATTTCAATTCCTTTTGAATTTCTATATTTGAAATTCATACTTGAAATTCCATTTCAAATTCATACTTGAAATTCATACTTGAATTCAGATATCCAAACACCATTTAAATTTCTATTCTGAAATTCTAAATGTTTCAGATTCCATTTCTCTTATTTGAAATTCCCAAAATTTCAAATTACATTCTTCTTTTTATTTGAAATTCCATTTTTGAATTTCCTTTATTCCAATCCCATTTGAATTCTAATATTCAAACTTATTTTCAACGCCATTTGAATTTCTTCACTCAAAGCCATTTGAATTCCCTTGAATTCAAATTCCATTTCAAAATCATTTGGATTTCCTATTTTGAAATCCTATTTGAAAATTCTATTTCCAATTCTACTTTGAAAATCCTATTTCAAAGTTTATTTCAACTTCTATTTTGAAACCTCATATTCAAATTCTACTTGAATTTCTATATTCAATTCCATGTTCAAATTCAACACTCGAATTTCTATTTCAAATCTCTATTCAAATTTCATATTTAAATTCCATTCAAATTTCTATTCAAATTTCACATTTGAATTCTTCCTTGAAATACTATATTTCAAATTCTATTCAAATCCTTCTTTGAAATTCTATTTTCAAAGTCTATTTCAAATTCTCTTTTGAAAATTCTATTTTGAAATTCTATTTGGAAAATTTTATTTCAAATTCTCTATATTCAAACACCATTTGAAAGTTCTATATTCAAATCCATCTTGGATTTTCTATTTGAATTCTAAATTCAAATTTTCTGTTTCCTTTTCTTTTTGAATTCAAATTTCCTTTTCCTTTTCTATTATTCAAATTCTATATTTAAATTTCCTTTTGAATCATATTTCAAAACACTTGTATTTCTATATTTTGAATTATCAAATGGTAATTTTTTCCACTTCATTTCTAACTTCGTTATAAAAGAACTATTTATAAACTTCGTTTATAAAGGAACTACTTGTTTTATTTTTCAAAACAAGTCTTATATTTTTATTCCCATTCAAAATTCAAATTCTATTTAAAAATAGAATTTTCCCTTTTTAAATTTCAAATATCCTTCCACGATATTTTAAATATCATTACTTAAGCCCAGTGATATTTTAAACAATCAAATCAACCAAATTTCAATCCTTTGATTTTTAACACATCATATATGAATATATATATGAAATCAAACAAACGACAAACAAACAGATAATATATTTTTGAGGAATCCAGTTGGATTCCTCCAACCTGTTTACCTGCATCCACAGATGTTAGCACATAAATAATACCCATTCTGCTTCGTGGCAGAATATCGCGGTATAGAAGGTCATCCACTAATCATAGCGTGGGGCGTATAGGGTAATCATCCGCTATGAAACTGCGGGCATCCGCTAATGAGACTGCGGGAATCCAACAAATCAATCAACCCAATATATATATATATATAGCCTAAATAACTAATATATAAAACAGCCATAAAACATTCACACAAGCAACAGACAATTATTTTTAACGAAATAAAAATAATTAAAATAAAAGGTGAGTGAGATTTACTCACCTCGATTTAAAATCTGCACTTGTACCAATTTCAATTCCTTTTCATCGATTTTCGAGTCTTCGAACTTCACACGGATGATTCCATTTGATTTATATTTGCCTAAGAAAAATCCGTGTTCTATAAATAAGCTAATGAATTTCCATAACAAGGTTTCATGTTAAAAACTTACTAATAATTTATTTTCCTGGTTTGAACATCTAACGGTTTCAAGCCTAAATTTTCCACTTGTCTAATTTATACTCTTTAAAATAAGATAGTAAATAAATCTCCCTTTTCAGTTTTCAAATTCTAGGTAACCAATAAAATCATTTTCTTCCATCTTAACAGAAATTCGGAAATTTTGCGAAATAAAATCCTATACCTTAACTACTTTGGATTTAATTTAAACATCATTAGCCTTAGATTAAATAAGTTAACTTAACATTATTCATATATAGTAATTAAAAATAAACAGTTACCTTACTTTCTTTTTTAACGATTAGTTCACAAAATTTAAAACGAATTAAAACTTTAGTGACAAATTAAATTAATAACTAAATTTACCAATTACCTTATTTCGTTCAGCTCGAAATCCTTACTGCTTCACACTGTCGACTTCAATCTCCTCCAGAAAATCACGTCTTCATTTCCTGCTGCTACAGTAGTGCGCACCCTACCAGAACTCCACCTCGACTGTATAAGTCGAGACAACTCCATCCCCTAACCTACATCCTCTCACAAACAGCAGTATACAGATCTGAAGCAAAGCTCCATCTTCCCCCATCGATTTTTCAACACCCGACATCACCAAATTCCTTCCCATCCCATCGACCACCTTTGAAGTAACGGATCCCCGAGTCCAACTGTCCCACCATCGAACCCTAGTTCATCTACTCGAGCGACTGTCGAATACCCAAGACAAACCAACGACGACCCCTCTCCTTCCTCGCTAAATCGCGAGGCTCCATCTTGGTCTCGCGGGTTCTGATAGCGACGCCGATTGCAATCGCAAGTTCCAAATCTTTTTTTTCTTTTCTTTTTTTATAGCGAATTCGATTTTAATTTGAATAAGGGAGAAAAGGAAATTGGGATGGCTTTGAAAAGCTTCTGTGATTTAGAGGTAAGGACAGATGAAGGCGCGACTTGATTTATATGGGCGCGAAGGGAGGCAGAAGGTACACGACATTGATTTTGTGTCTCTGTGATATTGAAAGTGGAAGACCATTTTTTCTGCTCGAGGAGGAAAAGCCTGCGCAAATATAATTTAGGGTGGCTGATGTTTGAATGTGTAGGTCGGCTATTGATTTTATATATTTTTTTTTCTTTTACTTTTACTTTTATTATTTATATTGATTTTATTTTAATTAAATGAATAAAATATCTCGCGGTCCTTAACTAGTAATCCTGAACCACTATTCAACCGTGACGACCGACGATACCAGATTATAACGCTATTCTGAACTCAACGAAACTGATATTGAAAATTTAAATTCAAATATAAATATAAACGGCCATATTAAATTGATAATTCAATATAAAATATCATTTATATTATCAACTAAATGTTTAAAACAATATTAAATATTTAAAATAACTTATTCAAAAATCTGGGTCGTTACATTCTTCCCCCCTTAAAATAATTTCGTCCTCGAAATTGCTTAGGTAGAAAAATGATACAAGTCCATTACTTTTCAACATCTCACTTATGTTGAGACTCAACTCCTCATATTTCAACAAATCTAATTCCACCAAAACTTTTGGTCTTCCTTCATTCAATTCGAATGATCCACGATCAATCCATTTATATCCAATCTATATTCTATTAAACCAATTCAAATTGTTTTTAATCAATTCATTCACTTCGACCCATTTAACTTGCTTAAGTTAAATTTCAATTCCAGAATTCAAATCCCTGGCTTTTCTTTTCAAATTCTTTTGAAATCCCATAAATACATACATATATATATTTTCATTTCAAATTCAAAACATTTGAATTTTCAATCTACTTGTTTTCTTTCAAAACAAATTTTCATCAAAACTTTTTCTAAGGTAGCAATTCATCACTTAGAAACTCGGAAATGAACACTGATGATGTTGCAATCATCATCAGAATTATTTCCCAGCCACTGAAGTGAGTTCAGTGCTTTATCATTTTTAAAAATCAATTCAAAATGATTTTCATTCAAAACCTTTTCAAAGTAAAACTATATTATTTTAATTACTTTGAAAAATATTATTCAACTTCCCAGGATTTTGAATTCTTAATTCTGGTTTGAATTTAATTCTAATTCATTCCATTTGTATATTAATTTCATATACAAATTTTATTCGGTTATAAATAACCATTCTAAGTTTACAATCTTATCTGATTATAATATCAACATCCAACACATCCATATAATAATAATTCTAGAAAATTATTCTTTCTATATCAAAAATAGAAATTTTGGGTAAAATTATTTCATCTACCCACTTAAAAACAATATCATGTTGTATTTTCTGTTCAAGTGTTTACAAAGTCCTATCGACGTCGTGGCGTCCCACGATTCGACCAGAATTCATAAACCACTCAACAGACTAGTCAACACAATATAAAACAAATTTTATATCAATGTACAAATACGCTCTCTCATATATATACGCTCAACTCATTCTAGGGTACTACTGACCCTATCTCTAATGAGCACATGCCACACAAGCCTAGGTATTCGCTCAACCTAAGCTCTGATACCAACTGTAACGACCCGCAAATCCGTGCTATCTGAGTTGACTAAATACAACACACGTCCAACCCAAATAACACAGAAATACGACTCATTATTAGAAAGAAGTTAGAAGGTGAGAATAGATAAGATAGAAAACTTAGAATAGAAGAAAAAAACGAAGATCACAAACTCACAGCGGAACGAATAAAATATATTCTATAACATAAGCTTTGAAATACAAATCTGTTTGGTACATATATACATACCATCATCAGAGTACACATAACATTTGATTCAGCGGAAGTAACTCTAAATAACTAACGTTGAAGCCTCCTGCTTCAAGCTCCTCCAAGTGTATCTGTAAAAGCCTGAAACACTTGACTGCCCGTACAAATTTGGGCACCCAAGAGTTTAGGAAAACAAAACAAAATAAACTCTGGGTCAGTCATGGGACTGGTGTGAGTAAACTCCAACCACTTGTTTAACTTTAAAAATCCTTTCAAAAGAAAAGATAATAGTAAGACCAGCCCACACATAAACATGGACGGTTTTTACCTTACTATAACCCAAAACACTTTGATACGAAAATCCAGTGATATTATAATAATGTCTACATCAAGTAGATAACCAAATAGTAGAACGCTTGCATCTCACGCTCCACATATATAGTAAAAAATCAAAAACCGCATGGCGCTTATTGGAGATTGGATTTCCAACATGACAAGGTATGGAACCACCTTCCGACTGTGTATCTCTAGAGAGGAATACACTGGGTTCAACAAGAACATCTTGCAACCCGGCCCACACATGACCGACCACTCATTTCGCTTGAGTGTATCGAATGTATATCACCAACGGTTGGACTCAAACCACCGTTTCCCGAATGGGCAGAATCGATAGATTTAGAAACAAAAGGAATTTCTCTAGATAGGTGATTATACACCCTAATGGGTGCGACCCACATAGCCATGCTGCCTGCCCGATTTTTGTCCTTTCCCGGTTGTTGAGGCCTGAGGCTACGCATACTTACCATTCATTGATAGCACAATCACTTTGAATGCCACATTGTCAGATCCGTTAATCACTAGTTGAGTTTGCACAAATATTCTGGATATTATGCTAAGGGATAAATCCGTTGCCACCATATACATTCATACAGACCAACCCATTTGATCATTGGAAATACTTTGTCAGACATTCGTCCATTTACGTTCGTTCTGGGACTGAACGAAACCGAAGGCACTATTTCTATAAATAGAAAAGCCCTTGCACTTCACTCCGTCTTCAATATATTCAGCATACTTGGTTCGCAACGCTTATGCCGATACGGAGTGGTTCACGGATAATAATCCAACCGGTCTCTCCATATTGACAACGATGGTCAAAAACTTCGATAGTCTGTGATTTAACTATCGAATAAAAACAAGTGTTCAATCAACATAACAAACAAATCACTGGGCTCTTTAATTAATATTCATTAATTGAATCTCTTCTCCATTTTCTCTGTCAATATTTGTTAACCAAATATTTCCAATAATCTTCTTGCCTCTTATGCCATTTGGAAAACGTTTCCAAATAATAACTTCCTTTATTTTCTATATATTAGAAAATGTCTCTATTTACAATTGAAACAATTTCAATTACTTATCTCTATCCCTTTTTGTTTGCAATATTCGATTTTTATATTCACTTTACTATCGAATTCAATACGTCGATATAATGATTTCTAATTATCAAAATATCTTAAAAATATTCTAACTCCTTAAATTTCCGGAAAAATTCGCCATAACCTCCCCTGTATCGGGAGCATCGGGAAATTTCAAATAGCTTCCCGGTATCTTCTAATCTCAAAAAGAAAAAGAAGAAGCCAAACGGCTAGCCGATACGGCGCATAAAACCCATATATGAATTAAACATGTACCTTTTTGTCGAGCACTACATTTATAACTTCATGTACTTCATCCAAACCTGCTTAACACATATTCACCTGTTTGCAATTCAATTCAATACCATCAAATCGTTTGAATTCAGTTTCGCCCATTTATTCTCAAATTAGCCTTTTTGCCTATTTTACTTCTTTGTTGAACATAACATGTTCGAACAAAATATTTAACTCGTTCATAACCAAATCGAATTTCAATTTCAATTCTAGTTTTCCTTTTCGATTTCGAAGATAAATTTTCAAATCGAATTCACTTATTCAAAGCCAATATTAATTCAAAATCTCATTAACTAATTACCATTCGAATTAGTTAATTCTATTCAATAATCAAAAATCTGATTTCTGTTTCAAAAATCATATTCATTTACACAACTTGAATTTGCATATATGTTACAACTCGGCTCTGGAATTTCCTAAATAGAAACTTCGGATTTTCTTGCTTAAAATCCTTTTATAATATTAAATAAACCATAATGGTTTTAAAACGATTCTGGCGCTGCTTTTCTGAAAATTTGATTTTGACATAACTCAAAATCTATACGACGAAATCCAGATTTTTCTCCTTCATTAGAAAACTATTATCAAACCGGTCCTGACGTTTCTTGTTTCAAAGAATTCCGACTTCAATTGAGTTCTGTATATCCGATTGAAGTTCGAATCGCTATTTTACGAACTGCAGCGCTGCGGCGAGTTCGTTTTAATTATATTTATATATATATACTTTTAAACTTTATTCAAAATGAATTCAATTCCATTTTTATATATATATTCATATATATTTCAAATTCCATTTGAATCCTTACATTTTAAATTCCATAGTTTTAAACCCTGTATTCAAATCCCATTTGAAATCCTTTATTTGAATTCCATTTCAAATCATTTATTCGAATTCTATTTCAAATCCTTTATTTTAATTTTCACTTTATTTCAATTCCTTTTGAATTTCTATATTTGAAATTCATACTTGAAATTCCATTTCAAATTCATACTTGAAATTCATACTTGAATTCAGATATCCAAACACCATTTAAATTTCTATTCTGAAATTCTAAATGTTTCAGATTCCATTTCTCTTATTTGAAATTCCCAAAATTTCAAATTACATTCTTCTTTTTATTTGAAATTCCATTTTTGAATTTCCTTTATTCCAATCCCATTTGAATTCTAATATTCAAACTTATTTTCAACGCCATTTGAATTTCTTCACTCAAAGCCATTTGAATTCCCTTGAATTCAAATTCCATTTCAAAATCATTTGGATTTCCTATTTTGAAATCCTATTTGAAAATTCTATTTCCAATTCTACTTTGAAAATCCTATTTCAAAGTTTATTTCAACTTCTATTTTGAAACCTCATATTCAAATTCTACTTGAATTTCTATATTCAATTCCATGTTCAAATTCAACACTCGAATTTCTATTTCAAATCTCTATTCAAATTTCATATTTAAATTCCATTCAAATTTCTATTCAAATTTCACATTTGAATTCTTCCTTGAAATACTATATTTCAAATTCTATTCAAATCCTTCTTTGAAATTCTATTTTCAAAGTCTATTTCAAATTCTCTTTTGAAAATTCTATTTTGAAATTCTATTTGGAAAATTTTATTTCAAATTCTCTATATTCAAACACCATTTGAAAGTTCTATATTCAAATCCATCTTGGATTTTCTATTTGAATTCTAAATTCAAATTTTCTGTTTCCTTTTCTTTTTGAATTCAAATTTCCTTTTCCTTTTCTATTATTCAAATTCTATATTTAAATTTCCTTTTGAATCATATTTCAAAACACTTGTATTTCTATATTTTGAATTATCAAATGGTAATTTTTTCCACTTCATTTCTAACTTCGTTATAAAAGAACTATTTATAAACTTCGTTTATAAAGGAACTACTTGTTTTATTTTTCAAAACAAGTCTTATATTTTTATTCCCATTCAAAATTCAAATTCTATTTAAAAATAGAATTTTCCCTTTTTAAATTTCAAATATCCTTCCACGATATTTTAAATATCATTACTTAAGCCCAGTGATATTTTAAACAATCAAATCAACCAAATTTCAATCCTTTGATTTTTAACACATCATATATGAATATATATATGAAATCAAACAAACGACAAACAAACAGATAATATATTTTTGAGGAATCCAGTTGGATTCCTCCAACCTGTTTACCTGCATCCACAGATGTTAGCACATAAATAATACCCATTCTGCTTCGTGGCAGAATATCGCGGTATAGAAGGTCATCCACTAATCATAGCGTGGGGCGTATAGGGTAATCATCCGCTATGAAACTGCGGGCATCCGCTAATGAGACTGCGGGAATCCAACAAATCAATCAACCCAATATATATATATAGCCTAAATAACTAATATATAAAACAGCCATAAAACATTCACACAAGCAACAGACAATTATTTTTAACGAAATAAAAATAATTAAAATAAAAGGTGAGTGAGATTTACTCACCTCGATTTAAAATCTGCACTTGTACCAATTTCAATTCCTTTTCATCGATTTTCGAGTCTTCGAACTTCACACGGATGATTCCATTTGATTTATATTTGCCTAAGAAAAATCCGTGTTCTATAAATAAGCTAATGAATTTCCATAACAAGGTTTCATGTTAAAAACTTACTAATAATTTATTTTCCTGGTTTGAACATCTAACGGTTTCAAGCCTAAATTTTCCACTTGTCTAATTTATACTCTTTAAAATAAGATAGTAAATAAATCTCCCTTTTCAGTTTTCAAATTCTAGGTAACCAATAAAATCATTTTCTTCCATCTTAACAGAAATTCGGAAATTTTGCGAAATAAAATCCTATACCTTAACTACTTTGGATTTAATTTAAACATCATTAGCCTTAGATTAAATAAGTTAACTTAACATTATTCATATATAGTAATTAAAAATAAACAGTTACCTTACTTTCTTTTTTAACGATTAGTTCACAAAATTTAAAACGAATTAAAACTTTAGTGACAAATTAAATTAATAACTAAATTTACCAATTACCTTATTTCGTTCAGCTCGAAATCCTTACTGCTTCACACTGTCGACTTCAATCTCCTCCAGAAAATCACGTCTTCATTTCCTGCTGCTACAGTAGTGCGCACCCTACCAGAACTCCACCTCGACTGTATAAGTCGAGACAACTCCATCCCCTAACCTACATCCTCTCACAAACAGCAGTATACAGATCTGAAGCAAAGCTCCATCTTCCCCCATCGATTTTTCAACACCCGACATCACCAAATTCCTTCCCATCCCATCGACCACCTTTGAAGTAACGGATCCCCGAGTCCAACTGTCCCACCATCGAACCCTAGTTCATCTACTCGAGCGACTGTCGAATACCCAAGACAAACCAACGACGACCCCTCTCCTTCCTCGCTAAATCGCGAGGCTCCATCTTGGTCTCGCGGGTTCTGATAGCGACGCCGATTGCAATCGCAAGTTCCAAATCTTTTTTTTCTTTTCTTTTTTTATAGCGAATTCGATTTTAATTTGAATAAGGGAGAAAAGGAAATTGGGATGGCTTTGAAAAGCTTCTGTGATTTAGAGGTAAGGACAGATGAAGGCGCGACTTGATTTATATGGGCGCGAAGGGAGGCAGAAGGTACACGACATTGATTTTGTGTCTCTGTGATATTGAAAGTGGAAGACCATTTTTTCTGCTCGAGGAGGAAAAGCCTGCGCAAATATAATTTAGGGTGGCTGATGTTTGAATGTGTAGGTCGGCTATTGATTTTATATATTTTTTTTTCTTTTACTTTTACTTTTATTATTTATATTGATTTTATTTTAATTAAATGAATAAAATATCTCGCGGTCCTTAACTAGTAATCCTGAACCACTATTCAACCGTGACGACCGACGATACCAGATTATAACGCTATTCTGAACTCAACGAAACTGATATTGAAAATTTAAATTCAAATATAAATATAAACGGCCATATTAAATTGATAATTCAATATAAAATATCATTTATATTATCAACTAAATGTTTAAAACAATATTAAATATTTAAAATAACTTATTCAAAAATCTGGGTCGTTACATTCTTCCCCCCTTAAAATAATTTCGTCCTCGAAATTGCTTAGGTAGAAAAATGATACAAGTCCATTACTTTTCAACATCTCACTTATGTTGAGACTCAACTCCTCATATTTCAACAAATCTAATTCCACCAAAACTTTTGGTCTTCCTTCATTCAATTCGAATGATCCACGATCAATCCATTTATATCCAATCTATATTCTATTAAACCAATTCAAATTGTTTTTAATCAATTCATTCACTTCGACCCATTTAACTTGCTTAAGTTAAATTTCAATTCCAGAATTCAAATCCCTGGCTTTTCTTTTCAAATTCTTTTGAAATCCCATAAATACATACATATATATATTTTCATTTCAAATTCAAAACATTTGAATTTTCAATCTACTTGTTTTCTTTCAAAACAAATTTTCATCAAAACTTTTTCTAAGGTAGCAATTCATCACTTAGAAACTCGGAAATGAACACTGATGATGTTGCAATCATCATCAGAATTATTTCCCAGCCACTGAAGTGAGTTCAGTGCTTTATCATTTTTAAAAATCAATTCAAAATGATTTTCATTCAAAACCTTTTCAAAGTAAAACTATATTATTTTAATTACTTTGAAAAATATTATTCAACTTCCCAGGATTTTGAATTCTTAATTCTGGTTTGAATTTAATTCTAATTCATTCCATTTGTATATTAATTTCATATACAAATTTTATTCGGTTATAAATAACCATTCTAAGTTTACAATCTTATCTGATTATAATATCAACATCCAACACATCCATATAATAATAATTCTAGAAAATTATTCTTTCTATATCAAAAATAGAAATTTTGGGTAAAATTATTTCATCTACCCACTTAAAAACAATATCATGTTGTATTTTCTGTTCAAGTGTTTACAAAGTCCTATCGACGTCGTGGCGTCCCACGATTCGACCAGAATTCATAAACCACTCAACAGACTAGTCAACACAATATAAAACAAATTTTATATCAATGTACAAATACGCTCTCTCATATATATACGCTCAACTCATTCTAGGGTACTACTGACCCTATCTCTAATGAGCACATGCCACACAAGCCTAGGTATTCGCTCAACCTAAGCTCTGATACCAACTGTAACGACCCGCAAATCCGTGCTATCTGAGTTGACTAAATACAACACACGTCCAACCCAAATAACACAGAAATACGACTCATTATTAGAAAGAAGTTAGAAGGTGAGAATAGATAAGATAGAAAACTTAGAATAGAAGAAAAAAACGAAGATCACAAACTCACAGCGGAACGAATAAAATATATTCTATAACATAAGCTTTGAAATACAAATCTGTTTGGTACATATATACATACCATCATCAGAGTACACATAACATTTGATTCAGCGGAAGTAACTCTAAATAACTAACGTTGAAGCCTCCTGCTTCAAGCTCCTCCAAGTGTATCTGTAAAAGCCTGAAACACTTGACTGCCCGTACAAATTTGGGCACCCAAGAGTTTAGGAAAACAAAACAAAATAAACTCTGGGTCAGTCATGGGACTGGTGTGAGTAAACTCCAACCACTTGTTTAACTTTAAAAATCCTTTCAAAAGAAAAGATAATAGTAAGACCAGCCCACACATAAACATGGACGGTTTTTACCTTACTATAACCCAAAACACTTTGATACGAAAATCCAGTGATATTATAATAATGTCTACATCAAGTAGATAACCAAATAGTAGAACGCTTGCATCTCACGCTCCACATATATAGTAAAAAATCAAAAACCGCATGGCGCTTATTGGAGATTGGATTTCCAACATGACAAGGTATGGAACCACCTTCCGACTGTGTATCTCTAGAGAGGAATACACTGGGTTCAACAAGAACATCTTGCAACCCGGCCCACACATGACCGACCACTCATTTCGCTTGAGTGTATCGAATGTATATCACCAACGGTTGGACTCAAACCACCGTTTCCCGAATGGGCAGAATCGATAGATTTAGAAACAAAAGGAATTTCTCTAGATAGGTGATTATACACCCTAATGGGTGCGACCCACATAGCCATGCTGCCTGCCCGATTTTTGTCCTTTCCCGGTTGTTGAGGCCTGAGGCTACGCATACTTACCATTCATTGATAGCACAATCACTTTGAATGCCACATTGTCAGATCCGTTAATCACTAGTTGAGTTTGCACAAATATTCTGGATATTATGCTAAGGGATAAATCCGTTGCCACCATATACATTCATACAGACCAACCCATTTGATCATTGGAAATACTTTGTCAGACATTCGTCCATTTACGTTCGTTCTGGGACTGAACGAAACCGAAGGCACTATTTCTATAAATAGAAAAGCCCTTGCACTTCACTCCGTCTTCAATATATTCAGCATACTTGGTTCGCAACGCTTATGCCAATACGGAGTGGTTCACGGATAATAATCCAACCGGTCTCTCCATATTGACAACGATGGTCAAAAACTTCGATAGTCTGTGATTTAACTATCGAATAAAAACAAGTGTTCAATCAACATAACAAACAAATCACTGGGCTCTTTAATTAATATTCATTAATTGAATCTCTTCTCCATTTTCTCTGTCAATATTTGTTAACCAAATATTTCCAATAATCTTCTTGCCTCTTATGCCATTTGGAAAACGTTTCCAAATAATAACTTCCTTTATTTTCTATATATTAGAAAATGTCTCTATTTACAATTGAAACAATTTCAATTACTTATCTCTATCCCTTTTTGTTTGCAATATTCGATTTTTATATTCACTTTACTATCGAATTCAATACGTCGATATAATGATTTCTAATTATCAAAATATCTTAAAAATATTCTAACTCCTTAAATTTCCGGAAAAATTCGCCATAACCTCCCCTGTATCGGGAGCATCGGGAAATTTCAAATAGCTTCCCGGTATCTTCTAATCTCAAAAAGAAAAAGAAGAAGCCAAACGGCTAGCCGATACGGCGCATAAAACCCATATATGAATTAAACATGTACCTTTTTGTCGAGCACTACATTTATAACTTCATGTACTTCATCCAAACCTGCTTAACACATATTCACCTGTTTGCAATTCAATTCAATACCATCAAATCGTTTGAATTCAGTTTCGCCCATTTATTCTCAAATTAGCCTTTTTGCCTATTTTACTTCTTTGTTGAACATAACATGTTCGAACAAAATATTTAACTCGTTCATAACCAAATCGAATTTCAATTTCAATTCTAGTTTTCCTTTTCGATTTCGAAGATAAATTTTCAAATCGAATTCACTTATTCAAAGCCAATATTAATTCAAAATCTCATTAACTAATTACCATTCGAATTAGTTAATTCTATTCAATAATCAAAAATCTGATTTCTGTTTCAAAAATCATATTCATTTACACAACTTGAATTTGCATATATGTTACAACTCGGCTCTGGAATTTCCTAAATAGAAACTTCGGATTTTCTTGCTTAAAATCCTTTTATAATATTAAATAAACCATAATGGTTTTAAAACGATTCTGGCGCTGCTTTTCTGAAAATTTGATTTTGACATAACTCAAAATCTATACGACGAAATCCAGATTTTTCTCCTTCATTAGAAAACTATTATCAAACCGGTCCTGACGTTTCTTGTTTCAAAGAATTCCGACTTCAATTGAGTTCTGTATATCCGATTGAAGTTCGAATCGCTATTTTACGAACTGCAGCGCTGCGGCGAGTTCGTTTTAATTATATTTATATATATATACTTTTAAACTTTATTCAAAATGAATTCAATTCCATTTTTATATATATATTCATATATATTTCAAATTCCATTTGAATCCTTACATTTTAAATTCCATAGTTTTAAACCCTGTATTCAAATCCCATTTGAAATCCTTTATTTGAATTCCATTTCAAATCATTTATTCGAATTCTATTTCAAATCCTTTATTTTAATTTTCACTTTATTTCAATTCCTTTTGAATTTCTATATTTGAAATTCATACTTGAAATTCCATTTCAAATTCATACTTGAAATTCATACTTGAATTCAGATATCCAAACACCATTTAAATTTCTATTCTGAAATTCTAAATGTTTCAGATTCCATTTCTCTTATTTGAAATTCCCAAAATTTCAAATTACATTCTTCTTTTTATTTGAAATTCCATTTTTGAATTTCCTTTATTCCAATCCCATTTGAATTCTAATATTCAAACTTATTTTCAACGCCATTTGAATTTCTTCACTCAAAGCCATTTGAATTCCCTTGAATTCAAATTCCATTTCAAAATCATTTGGATTTCCTATTTTGAAATCCTATTTGAAAATTCTATTTCCAATTCTACTTTGAAAATCCTATTTCAAAGTTTATTTCAACTTCTATTTTGAAACCTCATATTCAAATTCTACTTGAATTTCTATATTCAATTCCATGTTCAAATTCAACACTCGAATTTCTATTTCAAATCTCTATTCAAATTTCATATTTAAATTCCATTCAAATTTCTATTCAAATTTCACATTTGAATTCTTCCTTGAAATACTATATTTCAAATTCTATTAAAATCCTTCTTTGAAATTCTATTTTCAAAGTCTATTTCAAATTCTCTTTTGAAAATTCTATTTTGAAATTCTATTTGGAAAATTTTATTTCAAATTCTCTATATTCAAACACCATTTGAAAGTTCTATATTCAAATCCATCTTGGATTTTCTATTTGAATTCTAAATTCAAATTTTCTGTTTCCTTTTCTTTTTGAATTCAAATTTCCTTTTCCTTTTCTATTATTCAAATTCTATATTTAAATTTCCTTTTGAATCATATTTCAAAACACTTGTATTTCTATATTTTGAATTATCAAATGGTAATTTTTTCCACTTCATTTCTAACTTCGTTATAAAAGAACTATTTATAAACTTCGTTTATAAAGGAACTACTTGTTTTATTTTTCAAAACAAGTCTTATATTTTTATTCCCATTCAAAATTCAAATTCTATTTAAAAATAGAATTTTCCCTTTTTAAATTTCAAATATCCTTCCACGATATTTTAAATATCATTACTTAAGCCCAGTGATATTTTAAACAATCAAATCAACCAAATTTCAATCCTTTGATTTTTAACACATCATATATGAATATATATATGAAATCAAACAAACGACAAACAAACAGATAATATATTTTTGAGGAATCCAGTTGGATTCCTCCAACCTGTTTACCTGCATCCACAGATGTTAGCACATAAATAATACCCATTCTGCTTCGTGGCAGAATATCGCGGTATAGAAGGTCATCCACTAATCATAGCGTGGGGCGTATAGGGTAATCATCCGCTATGAAACTGCGGGCATCCGCTAATGAGACTGCGGGAATCCAACAAATCAATCAACCCAATATATATATATATAGCCTAAATAACTAATATATAAAACAGCCATAAAACATTCACACAAGCAACAGACAATTATTTTTAACGAAATAAAAATAATTAAAATAAAAGGTGAGTGAGATTTACTCACCTCGATTTAAAATCTGCACTTGTACCAATTTCAATTCCTTCTCATCGATTTTCGAGTCTTCGAACTTCACACGGATGATTCCATTTGATTTATATTTGCCTAAGAAAAATCCGTGTTCTATAAATAAGCTAATGAATTTCCATAACAAGGTTTCATGTTAAAAACTTACTAATAATTTATTTTCCTGGTTTGAACATCTAACGGTTTCAAGCCTAAATTTTCCACTTGTCTAATTTATACTCTTTAAAATAAGATAGTAAATAAATCTCCCTTTTCAGTTTTCAAATTCTAGGTAACCAATAAAATCATTTTCTTCCATCTTAACAGAAATTCGGAAATTTTGCGAAATAAAATCCTATACCTTAACTACTTTGGATTTAATTTAAACATCATTAGCCTTAGATTAAATAAGTTAACTTAACATTATTCATATATAGTAATTAAAAATAAACAGTTACCTTACTTTCTTTTTTAACGATTAGTTCACAAAATTTAAAACGAATTAAAACTTTAGTGACAAATTAAATTAATAACTAAATTCACCAATTACCTTATTTCGTTCAGCTCGAAATCCTTACTGCTTCACACTGTCGACTTCAATCTCCTCCAGAAAATCACGTCTTCATTTCCTGCTGCTACAGTAGTGCGCACCCTACCAGAACTCCACCTCGACTGTATAAGTCGAGACAACTCCATCCCCTAACCTACATCCTCTCACAAACAGCAGTATACAGATCTGAAGCAAAGCTCCATCTTCCCCCATCGATTTTTCAACACCCGACATCACCAAATTCCTTCCCATCCCATCGACCACCTTTGAAGTAACGGATCCCCGAGTCCAACTGTCCCACCATCGAACCCTAGTTCATCTACTCGAGCGACTGTCGAATACCCAAGACAAACCAACGACGACCCCTCTCCTTCCTCGCTAAATCGCGAGGCTCCATCTTGGTCTCGCGGGTTCTGATAGCGACGCCGATTGCAATCGCAAGTTCCAAATCTTTTTTTTTTTTTCTTTTTTTATAGCGAATTCGATTTTAATTTGAATAAGGGAGAAAAGGAAATTGGGATGGCTTTGAAAAGCTTCTGTGATTTAGAGGTAAGGACAGATGAAGGCGCGACTTGATTTATATGGGCGCGAAGGGAGGCAGAAGGTACACGACATTGATTTTGTGTCTCTGTGATATTGAAAGTGGAAGACCATTTTTTCTGCTCGAGGAGGAAAAGCCTGCGCAAATATAATTTAGGGTGGCTGATGTTTGAATGTGTAGGTCGGCTATTGATTTTATATATTTTTTTTTTCTTTTACTTTTACTTTTATTATTTATATTGATTTTATTTTAATTAAATGAATAAAATATCTCGCGGTCCTTAACTAGTAATCCTGAACCACTATTCAACCGTGACGACCGACGATACCAGATTATAACGCTATTCTGAACTCAACGAAACTGATATTGAAAATTTAAATTCAAATATAAATATAAACGGCCATATTAAATTGATAATTCAATATAAAATATCATTTATATTATCAACTAAATGTTTAAAACAATATTAAATATTTAAAATAACTTATTCAAAAATCTGGGTCGTTACACTTTCTTCGATAGGTGTTTTCCTCGTGGGGCTTATGCCTCAATGGTTTGAGGCGTGGAAATCGCCAAAAACGCACGCCTCAACTATCTGAGGCGTGGAAATAGCCAAAAACCATACTTTCAAAACTTGCCAATCGACTTTGAATCGAACTCGATTCCTGTGAAGGAATCGAACTCAATTCTAGAGGGATCGAGTTCGATTCCAGTAAACTGGAATTGAAATCGATTCCAGTGAGAATCAAAGAAAGGGCCTTTTTTTAATATATATAACTGCTGTGTCTAGACTAGTTAAAAATGTGAAAAATGGATTTTTTTTTTATAACTGTTTCGTCTGTGTAAACTGGATTTTTTTAAAAATTATATGTTAATGTCAGGCTAATTAAAAATGAGCAAACGAGATATTGTATCGAGGTGGGTTAAAGATTTACCGAATTCTACCAATTTAAAATATTTTCTTTGTGCATTTTGTGATCATAAATGCACCGGAGGGATTGCTCGTTTTAAACAACATTTAGTATGCATTCAACGCATTTTGTGATCATGTGTTGCGCTTTTTTTTTCCTGAAAGGCTTACGCTCGCCTCACGGACCCGAAAACGCCTCGCCTACGCCTTTTGCATTTTAAAACATTGCTCTTACCTACAATCAAAGTGAACAATTATGTATCTGGTTGGATCCTGAACTCAAAGGTAAGCTCAAATTCCATACTTAAAACTTTTACAGGCTCATGATTCAATCCCTAAGATTTACTCCAAAGGTTTTACAGCTGTTGCAAACAAAATACAAACTTCAACCTATATCTTTGAGCGTGTAAGTTTAAAGATTAACCTTTTTAGCATGAAATGACATCCTCGCACTGCTAACTGCTTCTTCAGGCAACAAGTGATACAACAAAAGAGAACAATCCTTGGAGTCAAGGCAAAACCTACTAACAATATACAGAACTCACGCATGGAAAACTAGATACGACCCAAGCAAACCCAATCAAAACAGAAAAAGGAACCTTGCCATGATCTTCCCCGAAAGCAAATGCAATGCTCTACAGCTTTCGAACTCTTATTCCTCAATTTGACACCTCGGTTTGAATTAATGTCGTTGGAAGCTTCTTCTTTAATTTGTACAGGATTTTTCCATTAATTTTTTGAAATCCAATCAGATATTCTGCTTTGAAACGTGTGGAAGATAATTCGCTAGGGTTAGGGATTTAGCAGGCGATGAAAAGGGCGGGAATGCTTCGATGCGTGCGCTAGAAATTTGGCAGGGATAAGTGATAAAAAGGGGTGGGAATCCAGAAGTCTGTTCTGGCTGGATTACGGCCCAATATTGTATGGCCCAAAATATCAAATATTTACTTCTCAATTTTTCCCTTCATACAAAGCCTTTCATGCATTTTCCCTCGTCCATGTACTGGCCCGCAACGTATATTTGAATTACGAAGGCATAGAAAGATAATGATTCACGAAAGTGAATGCTTTCTTGTGTCTGTACTACGTACTACGGAGGGAAAGGGACCATTCTTAAAGAGCACTAATAAATCATTATTCCCAATTATGTTGTTGATTGTTTCGCATTGTTTTAAAAAAGACGTGTTTCAAGACTGTAATTAATTATTAAATTTTGACAATTCAACTACAATAGTTATACAAATACAATTGAAGTAGCACTGTAATTATTTGTATTTTTGATCGTTTAAACGTGTCAAATTAAATATAGAATTTTAAATAAAATTTCTAGTAATTAAAATTTTATTGATTTAAGTTACATTTAGATCAATTTGAGTGCAAAAACATGAAATGATTAACAAATTAGTAATATATAATTTCCGTTGAATTACTCGAATGAAATTATAATATATGATAAATATCAAATATTAAGTTTGATCGTAGTTTAGTTGATGTGAAATTTGAATTTTAAGAGATAGCAATGTAATCTGTAATTAGTAAGTTATATCATAGAACACGCATTTTTATGATAAATAAATGAGTGCTTCGCAGATTTGAATTTAAGTTTTTTTTTAATGTTAGTATAATTCAGTAAAATGAAAGAAAATGAATTTCGAGATAATAACTTACGGTCGTCAACTTGTAGTCGTGAATGATCATTTAAAGTTAAATTGATGGCAAAAATAAAATTCTTATAGGATTATGTTTTAATGATTTTTGATATGTCATTGCGTTTAAAAGATCAAAAACGTATATTTCGATATATAAGCCGACATATATCAGTTTGACGACATGAACAGACTCTTGGTCTGCTCCAACCACTTTCATCGAATAACTCAGTCATTGCCAATGTGTATATTATCTTTGTGAAACTCTAGCGGCCTCATTTTTTTACACTAACATCGTATTTTAACCTTAATCCTCAAATCTTTTAACCACTCATTGATGGTGATTATCAGTTCAATCTTAAACTAAGATAAAAATTCAACCTCTTCGAAATATATCGAATCGTATATATTCGAAAAACTTCGGATGATTGGATTCAACACTGAGTGTTCGTTTTTCAATTAGAGGCTTGATTCAATTGATAATTGCGGTAAAATTTGCAAAACACAAAACTCCAACCATCAAATTGGGTGTTTTCAATTCGGGCATCAATTAGCAAATTGGAGGTATGAGCTTTGAAGAGATTGTCAAGTGGACTGCAACAATGGTAGACTCAACGTGTGTAGTTGTTTAAGGTGGTCGAAATTCTCGATTCAGAATTTGAAAACCATTTTTTGGTGTAACAACATTGGTTTTTGGTATCTAGGTAAACAGATTATAATGAGGGTTGTAATTTAAAATTAGAGAAAATAAAATACACAACCAAAAAGGAGAACTCAAATAATCATCTAAGTTGCATAAACAAAAAGATATGGGAATTTTATGAGTAGTTGTGTTAAATTGAAGACAAGTTGAGTTTTAAAACTGATATAGAAAATTAAATTCAATACATATTTGTTGAATAAATATAAAGAAAATAAATTTTGAAAAACTTTATAATTTGAATTTGGAGTCAATACATGCGTTAACGGATGTTATTTACCAAAATGCAATAATTTTGTGAATGATTGGAAATAATGAATTTAATTGTAAAAGAATATTTTTAAATTTAAACAAGTTGCAAACAAAATATAAAAACTAAAATATTGATGGGAAATCAAAACCATTTAAGTGTTAAATATTTAGCGTGGTTTGTACGTTTGTTTTGACAAGCAAATGAATGTTTATGTAAATTTAGTAATAAAATATAAGTTTTAAGCAGTTGAAGAATATGGAATAAAAGTTATGCAATATTTTAGAAACCATCTTTAAATAGATATAAATGAATTGTAACATGTTATAACAATTTTTGTTGAAGTTAGAATATGTAAACGGTGAAGTATTAGCAAATAATTGTGTTAAAAAGTGGTTTGTGATAGTGTAAACATGGTTAAATCGTTGAGTAAGTAAAATAACATAGCCTAACTAAATAAACTTTACAACCCAAATCCCTTTTGTGAACCCTAAAGAATCTGGAAATAAGAAAAGGAAAATACGTACTTTTATTTATAGCCAACTTCTTCTTTCTTATTAGAAAAGAAATCATTATAAATTCAAACCATTCCACAAATCAAAACAAGAAAATAGCCTCTTAATCTAAGATCCAAACAAGCAATCAAACTCTAACTAGAGGTCCATTCACCAAAATTTTGGAATTTGAGAAGAAAATTTTACAATGTAGTCCATGGATTTGCATGTCAGTGTTTTTCAATTCTACAGGTTTTTGAAACCCAAAGCTACCATCTTAGCAAGCTAAATCCGTGTAAAACATCACTAATCCAAGGTGAGTGCACACGCGAACATTTAGCTTGTTTTGACTTATGTGTTGAGTCTATGGTTCCGTGTAGTTCTTTTGTTGCTCCTGAGAATATCTTCTGAAACTTTCTTGTTACAGTATCCAAGCCATGTGCGCCTATCTTTGAGTGCATGTAATTTTTCCACCTTGCATTAAAATCATGTCAAATTGTTTTCAGGTAATAATAGCCTGAGTATACCTTTGTTTTTCTTGCTTAAAGTCATGTTCTTAATCAATCTGAAACTCTATTGTATCATGTGTCATAAGAACAAAGCAGGCACGTAATGATTGGAAATTTGTGTGACACACGGGTAACCCGGACCTTAGTAGGGTCGACCATAAGGTTGACCTAAGGGAAATGATAGGTCGACATGTGTAATGCCCCGTATTTTTCTAGTATAATAATTAATTAATTTAATTATTCAAAATATTGGTTTGGTAATTTAAAGGTTGTTTAATTAAATAATAGTGAATATTTAATTTAATTAAATAATAGAGTAAAATATTTAATTGCGAAATAGTCGGAAATAGGGAATTGACGATATAGTGTGAACTGGACAATTCAAAAGATATAATTCAGTTAAAATTGAATTATGATAACGAATAAAATTAATTAACGACAGTTGAGCAAATAATTATATTACAATTAAATTCGAGCTAGAAATGGTGCGGCAGTTCGCTATTTGTCGATTCGAATTTTAATTGAATATACAGAATCCGTTTTAAACCGGATTTCTGTGAAACAAGAAACGTTCGGAGCTGGTGAAGTATATTTTTCTAATGGAAGAGAAAAATCTGGATTTCGTCGTGTGGATTTTGATTTATGTCCAAATCAAATTTTAGAAAAGTCACTCTGGAATTCCTTTGAAATTTATAAATAAATATTTATATTATAAAAGGATTTTATATATAAATCGAATATCGATATAACTGGGAATTTTGAAATATCGAGTTATAAATCCAACTGGACCTGTACGGTATTCTATTGTGAATATATACGATAATATTGAATTATTATTATTTTTTATTTAATTGTTTTTAAATATATTTATATATTTAAATAGGTTATTTAGAGCTTTAAAAATAGCCAGTTTTGAAAACGACCTCCGTTTTCGACGAAACCAATTTTATTGGATCCGGAATATTAAATTATTCTTAGATTCCAATTTTCGTGATTTATAGAATCATTGTGTGGTCGTACGAATTTTTAATGTGAAGTACAGTCAGTATTTTGACGGTTAAAAGTATGTTGTGTGAGCAAACGGAGTCAGAATTCGACGAAACCAGTTTCGTTGGGTCCGTAATGTCGAATTGTAGCTGCATGTCTAGTTTCGTGATTTTTGGATGTCATGTGTGATTACAGGAATTTTAGAGGACAAATAAAAATAGCGTTTGCTTAAAATTCAATATAATATTCAATTAAAAAAATATTATATATTTCCTATAAATACCCCTACAACTTTTCTAAACCTAATTTCTACCTCCCTCTAGTCAACAAAGCATTTGCACCTCCACAAAATAAGAACACAGCAAAATTCGTGAGTTTTAAAAATCAAAAGAAAATCAAAACGAGATCAATAAAATCCGAGAAATATGTGTATGGAATCCCCATGTAATTCTCTTCCATTACCTGTCTGTTTGGTCTAGTGTGATGCAGTAGTGGAAGGTTCGACATTTATACAGTAAAACTAGGGTTCGTGAAATCTTTGGTTTGGAGCATTGATTTGAGAAACGGAGTTCGGTTTTGGGATGTGGAGGTGAACCGCACTAGTACGCTCAAATCTGGGGTGTGCGGTGAAGTTTTTGTTCGATGTTACTGGGATGTCGCTATCGGAGTCGCGGACCATGGTGTTGTTGAGTTTCGCAATTCAAGTATGAAGGGGAAGAGGCTGCGTAGAGGAGGGTAACGGTAGTGGTGGTGTTGGATTTCAGTGTGAGTGGACGGAGTTTGAGGGTGCCAAAGTTTCGGTAATGGCATTCGAAATGATGAGACAAGCAGCCTGTTTTAGGAAGAAGGGTGACTGTGTAAATAGGTTGCGGGTTAGTAGATGGAGTTTGGGCCGAGGGTTTTTGGGTAAGCCCATTTCTTAAAGGAACGGTTTTAAATAACTAAATTACTTGAAATGAAATAACTTTGTCATACGTTAACCAATTTCAGCAAAACAAGATTTGTCGGGTTCGTATGGACGGACACTACCCAGTGGAACTGACTGGGAGTGGATTGGAGCTCGTTACAATTTATAGCGAAATAAATTGTCTATCTGAGTCAACAGACGCAAATCATTATTTAACGGTTAACGCGAAATATGAGTAAAACTCACTAACTCTCCCCAGTTATATTTTTATAACGTATTTTTAGAATTGATAAATGATGGTTGTTTGCTGTGTGCTGGCTGTTTGGTTGAACAACTAGTTAATTGGTTGAAAATATAGATAACGATATAGACATAAATCGTTAATCGAATATTGATTTATTTATCTAAATATTTCATATTCGTGTTATTTATGTTGATTAACATTTGTGGATGCAGGGAAACAAGTCGGAGGGACCCAACTGGGTTCCTCAATATTTATTTTACTGTTTTTCATATATTGTGATATATGATGTAATTTATAATCTGTTGTTGATTATGTGTGGTTGATCATTGTTATTTGGTACTTTTAAATACCAAAGGAAATACTGGAGTGTGAAAAGGGAAATTTCAAACTATAATTTGAAATAAAATATTTATATAAAATCAAAGGATTTTATATAAAAAAGGAAATTTTCAAAGTGTATATTGAAATAAAAATATTCGTATAAAATCAAAGTATTTTATAAAAAGAAATGTATGAAGTGAATATGGGATTTTGGAATTTTATAAAATCAAACGGACTTATTAAAAGGAGATATTTGAAAACTAAATAAAAATAATTCTGTATGAAGTTAACAACAGTCATATGGAAGTTTGAAAGACCGATTTGGTTAAAATACTAAATGAACGTAATAATAAGTAAATAAAGAACTTTATGGAGTAAATATAATATTTAGGAAAACAAATAGAGTTGAAAAGGATATATTTGTATAACATTTACAAATAGAATTGAAAATGAAATATTTGTAAACCATTTACAAACAGAATTGGAAAGGAAATATTTGTAAAACGTTTACAAATAGATTATAAATGGAAATAAATAGAATAATAAAAGTAATTATTTATAAAATAAATAAGATTTTATAAAAAGGAATTATTTGGAAAATAAATAGAAATATTTATAAAACAAATAAGGTTTTATAAAAAGGGATATTTGGAAATTAGATAGAGTAAATCAAATAGAGTTAGTTGATGGAGTTAATCGATTAGAGTTAGAGTTAATCAGTTATAGTTAATCAGTTAGAATTAACCAGTTAGAGTTAATCAATTAGAGTTAACCAGTTAGAGTTGATCGATTAGAGTTAATCAATTAGAGTTAAATCGAATTAGAGTTGTTCAAATAGAGTTAAATCGAATTAGAGTTGTTCAAATAGAGTTATCGAATAAGGTTATTCAAAGAAGAGAATAAATCGAATAGAGATTTTTCGAAAAGAGGTTATCGAATATTAGTTATTCAAATAAAGTTAAAAGGTGTTAATCGAATATAGTTTATTCGAAAGAAGATTAATCGAATATAGAATCATTCGAAGAGAGTTAATCGAATGTAAATCATTCGAAGAGAATTAATCGAATGTAAATCGTTCGAAGAGAGTTAATCGAATATAGTTATTCGAAGAGAGATTATCGAATATAGTTATTCGAAGAAAGAGTTATCGAATATTAGTTCTTCAGAAGGAGTTGTCAAATAGAGATTATTCGAAAGAGAATTATACGTTGAATTCGACTATATCGAATTCGGGAAAGTAATATTTACTTTTCGTTTTTAATCAAGATTTACTTATTTATTAATAAATTAGTGGTTTAGTTATTTAGTTAAATTAAGGAATAAAAGTTATATTTTGAAGTTAGATATTTAAGAAGAAGGGATTATAACACTATAGTTATAATCAATGTTTTAAAATAAAGAAGTGGATTCATAAATAGAATCCGAGTTACGTAAGGAAGTTGGTTAAAAGATTTAAAAGGGTGAACTTTTTCTATTCCGAGGTTAGAATTGTTGTTCAGTTAAGGTCTGAGAGGTAATTATACCCCAATTTTATTGACTTCATTTTTAACTAAGGGATGGGTAAGGTTGGTTAAGTGAATTTAGTTAAGGAGTGTAATGGTTTGAATTGGCTTAGTGATGTTTTATTTAAACATCTGTTTAAATCAAATGAAGGAGTTTTGGAAATGTTTCCCAAATAAGAATAAAAAATGTTTTCTAATTTAGAAAATAAGGGATGGAGCAAATACGGAAATGTTTCCAAAGATTAATAAAGTATATTTTCTAAATCTAGAAATAAGAATTTATGAATATATAGAAATGGGTAAATGGATAAATTAGTGATAATTTAATCTAAAGAGATAAATGTGAAATGATGATTGATCGATAGAATTTCCATCTGGAAATAATATCGTTGTTTGCACACATGTTTTTCTTTGATAGTTAAATCAACGACTATCGAAGTTTTTGAACATTTTCCGTCATCAATATGGAGAGACCAGGATCAGATTCATTATCTGAAAACCACTCTGTATGGACGTTAGCGTTGCGATCAAATATGATGAAGATTATTGAAGATGGAGTTATGCAAGGGCTATCCTGTTTACAGAATAGTGCCTTCGGGTTGTCCAGTCCCAGGACAACGTGAATGGACGAATGTCTGACAAAGTATATCTAACAGATCGCGTAAGTTGATCTCTTCAAACATACTTACGTTTGGTGACGGAGGAATTCGTTTCTCTTAGCTTTATACCCTTGGTATTTTTGAGGGAAATCAATTTGTGATTTGGCGGGTATGATGATGTGGCATTCAAAATGAATGGTGGTCAGGTGTTCCAAAAGATACGTTATGACCTCAAGCCTCATCAACCAGGAAATAATAGAAATCAGGCAGGTAGCATGGCTAGGTGGGTCGTTCCCATTAGGGTGTATATCACCTATCTAGAGAAAATCCATTTCATTCTTTTATCTATTTTCGATGTTGTCCCTTTTCGGGAAACGGTGGGTAGCTCCCAACCATTGGTGATATACATTCGATACACTCAAGCGAAATGAGTGGTCGGTCATGTGTGGGCTGGGTTGCAAGATGTTCTTGTTGAACCCAGTGTATTCGCCTCTAGAGATACACTATCGGCAGGTGGTCCCATACCTTGTCATAGTCGGAATCCAATCTCCAATAAGCGCCCGCGGTTTTGTTTGTATACTATATATGTGGAACGTGAGATGCAAGCGTTCTGCTAGATTGTTATTTACTTGTGATTAGACATTATTATAATATCAGAAAAGTATTGATTTCCAAAACTGTTTTGGGTTATCGTAAGGTAAAAACCATCCGTGTTTGTGTGTGGATCGGTCTTACGATTATCATTTCTTTTGAAAAGGGTTTTGAAAAGTTAAACCAAATGATTTGAGTTTACTCACACCAGTCCCATGACCGACCCATAGTTTATTTTGTTTTGTTTTCCCTAAACTCTTGGGTGCCCCAAATTTGTATGGGCAGTCAAGTAGTTCAGGTCTTTACAAATATACTTGGAGGAGCTTGAAGCAGGAGGCTTCAGGATTATATAACTATTGTTATTTCTGCTGTGTGTAAGTGTTGTACTCTGAAAAGGTTATTGTATTAACATATACTGTTAGATTGCAAATTTATGTTATATATATTATATTTATTCGTTCCGCTGTGAGATTCGTATTACTTTGATTCTGTTCTGAGGTGATCTTCTTCTTCTTCTATTCTAATTTTCCTATCTTATCTATCCTCACCCTCTAACTTCTTTCTATTAATGATCAGGTATTTCCGATGTTCGAATAGTCAACATGGCAGTTGTGTGTTGATTTTCGGAGTCGAAAATCCATGTTCGTTACAACATGGCTTGTGTAAAATTAGTGTCAGGTCGAATCCCTTTTCTCCCTATTTTCTGTGTTGTTTTGCTTCTTGGTTTCTAGATGTTTGTGATGGATTTTGCTACCAAGTTTAAGTTGTTAGGGCTTTATATATGTAATGAAAATTGATGATTTATGTAGCTTGAATTTTCTAGCATATAAATCATGCTTCTATAAATACAACACTTAATGTGCTAGTTATTAAAGAGAGTTAGAGTCATTTTTTTATGTTAATAAGATTGATGTTGATAGTGAATCTACTCCTAAATTGTCTCTTAGTCTCATATTTGTATTCATTTTAACATTGTTAGTTTTTGAAACGACCCGCAAATCCGTACCCTTTGAGTCGACTAATAACACCACACGTCCAACTCAAATTGCACAGAAATACGAACCATTTTTAGAAAGAAGTTAGAGGGTGAGAAATAGAAAGAAAGAAATATTAGAATAGAAGAAAACGAAGATCACAAACTCACAGCGGAACGAATAAAATATACTATATAATATAACCTTTGAAACACAAATCAGTATTTGTATATACATACCATTATCAGAGCACAACGATTATCCCTGGAACAGTTATAAACACCTGTTTCCAGATACAACATAGTACACAGCGGAAATATGATAGTCTATAGCTAAGTGGTGAGGCCTCCTGCTTCAAGCTCCTCCAAGTGAATCTGAAAAATCCTGACTACTTGACTGCCCGTACAAATTTGGGCACCCAAGAGTTTAGGGAAAACCAACAAAATAAACTCTGGGTCAGTCATGGGACTGGTGTGAGTAAACTCAAATCATTTGGTTTAACTTTCAAAAATCCTTTCAAATGAAATGATAATCGTAAGACCGATCCACACATACACACGGATGGTTTTTACCTTACGATGACCCAAAACAGTTTGAAATCATATATTATCTGATATTATAATAATGTCTAATCACAAGTAATTAAAATCTAGTAGAACGCTTGCATCTCACGCTCTACATATATAATATACAATCAAACTCGCAGGCACTTATTGGAGATTGGATTCCAACTTGACAAGGTATGGGACCACCTTCCGAACGTGTATCTCTAGAGGCAAATACACTGGGTTCAACAAGAACGTCTTGCAACCCGGCCCTCACATGACCGACCACTCATTTCGCTTGAGTGTATCGAATGTATATCACCGACGGTTGGGATCAGCAACCGCCTCCCGATAAGGGACAGCATCGATAGATTTAAGAACAAAAGGAATTTCTCTAGATAGGTGATCATACATCCTAATGGGTGCGACCCACATAGCCATGCTGCCTGCCCGATTTTTTGTCCAACTCCGGTTTGATGAGGCTTGAGGTTTGAATTATCTTCCAGAACATCTGGCCATCATTCACTTTGAATGCCACATCGTCAGATCCATCGGAAATCACTAATTGATTCCCACAAAAATACTCAGATTGTTAGGCTAAAGAAGTTCCCCTTCCATGCCACCAACTTCGTACGTTTGAAGAAATCAACGTACGTAATCCCCTTTGGAAATACTCTGTCAGACACTCGTCCATACAAGTTGTCCTGGGTCTGGACAAACCGAAGGCACTAACCTGTAAACAGGATAGCCCTTGCATAACTCCGTCTTCAAGATATTCAGCATACTTGATTCACAACGCTTATGCCAATACGGAGTGGATCTCTGGATAATAATCCAACCGGTCTCTCCATATTAACAACGTTAAAATGGTCAAAACTTTGATAGTCGGTGATTTAACTATCAAATGAAAACATGTCGGTGTGCAAACAATGATATTATTTCCAAAAGGAAATTCTATCGACCAAACATCATTCAACGTTTATCCCTTTTTGTTCATTCATTTATTCATTTCCCTTTTCACTTTCATTTACATTCCTTATTTAATATATTTAGAAAATACATTCTATTAACATTGGAAAACATTTCCATTATCTGTCCTCTATATTCAGAAAACATTTCTGATTCTCATTTGGAAAACATTTCCAAATCTCCTTCATTTGATTAAACAGATGTTTGAATAAACATCACTATGCCAAATCTCCTTCATTTGGTTTCCACTTAACCACTTTCCACTATCGAACCTTAACCATTTCTTAGTTAAAACGAAGTCAATCAAGTTGGGGTATAATTACCTCTCAGACCTTAACTGAGCAACATTTCTAACTTCGAAATAGACAAGGTCCATCTTTCCAATCTTTTAACACGCTTCCTTACGTTGCTCTCGGATTCGATTATGAATCCACTTCCTTTTCAGGAATCACTTGATTATAACAATGGTGTCATAATTCCCTGCATCCGAAATATAATAACTTTAATATGACTTTTATTTTCTAACTTGAATATCGGAAAACATTTCCAATATATAATTCCTTTACTTGAGAAAACATCTTTTATTCCAGTTAGGAAACATTTCTAAACCCTTTGAATTTACTGATGTTATAACATCGTTATTATGCCTTAAATCATAAATCATTCGTTAATTAACGATATCACTAACCAACCCTTTCTATCATTCACTTTGAAATATTCAGAGCTCAAAACTTTAAACCAAACATTGCTTTCAACAACAGCGTTAAAACCGCTATCTAGCATTATAAAACACTTATCATAACCATAGCATTAAGATTGCTATTAAAACAGTTATTATAACGGCAGCGTTAAAATTGCTATTTAGATTTACCAAGACATTTATTATAACAGCAGCGTCTAAAATTGCTGTATATATATTAACCACATCTATTATAACAACAGCGCTATGATTGTTGTTTTGAATAAAATACCGTGTGCGACGCACACGCTTCCGTTGTTCATTTATAAATTCTGTTTATTTTTAACAATTCAAGTTCTCCTTTAACCATATTTATAAACTATACATTCTTCTAACCACTTAATTCGATTTCTATAAATCCCCTTTTTATATACAATTTATTTGCAAAATATTTCCTTGTTTTAAACTATTATTCTTTTATTTTAAGCATTTGAAAATCTTTCTTTAAACTTTCCTCTAAAATTTGCTAAATTCAAATCTATTTCAAATATTGGTTTCAAAACCGATACTCACTTTCAAATATAAATTCATATTTGAACTCACCTTTTAATTTATCCAATGGTTAATGATCCACTTGATTTATATCTTTATCTATAACATTTTTCTTGGTTTACCAAATGGAATAGGTTTCCATTTGCAACTCAATGAAAAAGAAATTATTCCTAATTTGGAAATAAATTCTGCTTTTAAATTCTAATTTCCTTTTTCCCATTCGATGATATTTTACGGTATCTAAATTACCAGGTTCCTAAGGCCAGGGTAAATCAAACACACAAATTCAACCATGGATAATGTAGCATAACATATATCACCATCAAATAAAACAGTAAATAAAATATTGAGGAATCCAGTTGGATCCCTCCAACCTGTTTCCTTGCATCCACAGATGTTAGTAACATCAAAAATATCGCATTAACGAAAAAATCAATCAACGATGTGATTATATCAACCAATTTATCAACTATTCAACCAAGCAACCATTTCACATTATAAAATAATTTTTAAACGAGTGAGTTTACTCACCTTGGTTCGTGGTTGACGGTTCCGCTCTTTGTTTCATTTAAAATCAAACGAGCGTTTGCTTTTACTGGGAAATTCAAATAGCTCTGTTCTTCGCCACAGCCACGATGTAGATCTCGTTTCTATTATTTCAATGTGATTGATTTCGTTCGATTCTGTTCAGAAATGAACAGGTTACGGTGGTTATAAGTTAAATTAAATTAAACTTCCTTAATTATTATTAATTCAAATTAAAAGATTATACCCTCAATTACGTTATTAGCGAATTCAACACACCCCGTAAATCATGTGTTTGCTTAATTCTCTATAGTCTTCTTTTTCCCTTTTATATTACTTACATATACCGTGTATAGGCCTTATATAACCTTGCTTACTGGTCTGTATTTAAAATTAATGGGAATGATTATAGTCAAATTAAGTATATATAATAATAGGTTTATAGTAATCTGAAGTTTGCTTGGTAAACATATACATGTTCCTATTACTACTCGTATTACATAGGTGACTGGACACGAAATCATTTGGCAAAATAAAACGTCACTTGATCATTAAAAAAATATATATATACTTAGGCACGATTAAACGAGATGTGGCATACTGAACTAAGATTAGCTACGACTAATTATGGTTTAGGCAAAATGACCCACCCAGGCTATACGAAAGTAACCTCATGCATGTGAATATATAACCAGGACACATCATATTATATTTTGATGATTAGGCATCAATAAACGAGATTAAGCATAAAAAGTATACCACTCAGCCACTGTTCATTCCTCTTCTATTTGTATTTCCTGTCGTTTATAGCGCAAACCCATCCTCAATTCAAACAGTTATTGACAACGTCCTCTTTGATTTTTCTTCTTCTCAATACCAAGATTTACTCTTTGTTTAGACACATTAACCCCCTCCCTTTATAGCATAAACGCGGTCCCATTTGCTATGGCCATTCATCATTTTCCACAATTCAAAACCACCGTTGATTATTTAGTTTGGAAAAATCCTTCTTGCTGATTCCTATAAATCTGATTCCGCAAAACACTGTCATTCCCGAGCTTCCCATCCTCCCTTACTTCGAACAGGAAAACCACACATAAAACGCTCGCCGTCGACAGCCTCCGCAACCACCTCACATCGAGGCCAACACTTCCGCTCTGTCCTTTGAGCGATCACCAACGGCAGCTGAAATCACCGAGCCTCGCCTTACTTTGGCCAGTGCAAGCGCTGACCCCACTGAGTAACTCGCGACCTTCCACTCCATCAAACTCCTGCTCGCCGCCCTGAAATCGAACAACCATAGCTCACATTCATCACACCAAGTCGCCATTCTGGTTTGAGGAAAATACTGTGCGGTCTCCTTTGTTTGAAGATGCGAGACTTGGGAATTTGGTTTGGGTTTTAAATTTTGTCACGACTTTTGTTTTGTTTTATTTTTCTTCATTACTGGAAAGCAAACGAGCTCTCCTCTGTTCATGTATTTATAATTTGAGTTACTTGACCCCCACGTATTAGCCAAACAGGGTAGGTTCGCTTTCCAATGTATGTTTTACTTTGTCGGCAAGGAGTTTGGCATGGTCGGCATGCTTCTGTAACTCATTAATTTTTTTGATGTAGACTCAAAGAAAAGGACAGTGTCGGTGTTATATGTTCACAGGGAACAGTTTGTGAAAGAAATCATAGCTACTAACCGTGAATACTGGGATGGTTAATAACAATTGATCCTTTTAATATTATTTTGGTCTAGGATCCAATTATCTAAATACTATTGTTTCGCGATATAAGACTATATCTTACTCATCTATGCTGCTATCTTTGACTAGAAATGAACAAATAATCATATGAATGAACAGTCCATTTACTGATTAAAAAGCTAATCTTGGTGTAAAAAGGTATTCTGAACCCAATGGGACAAGTTTCGTCGAATTCCGACATCGTATGAAAAAATTTCCTTTATAAAACCAGAAATGAGAATGCGTTTAATTTTTCCACGGTCACCAGATAAATCAAATCAACTCGAAACTGCGAACACCGACAATAACTTTTCGATACGAACCCAACGGCACTAGTTTCGTCGCATTCTGAGACTGTTGCCCCGGTAGACTGTTTTTGGCGCGTACCGCAATGCCCTTCTGAACACCAAATTTGCCGATCTCTAAAAATAACAAACTATATACCTACCCTGACTATATCCGACGCTACGAATTCACTGGAACTAGTTTCGTGGCCTGATTCGATCGTCTGCTCAAGTTACACTCTAATATCCCTTTATTCAGTTGAATTAATTTAATTGCACTGAACGAGCGTTTACAGCTACCGTGGTTACATACGACATCGGTTTTCCACGCCACTCACCACCGTACAATAATTTAACGATACGGTCCCAATGAAACTGATTTCGTCGAAATCTGAGTCCGTTTACAAAACGGCTATTTTAACGCGTATAATTTAAATAACGATTTTTCCACAGCGACTATTTCAAAATTTGATTTGACCATAACTAACAAATTATAACACGAAATCTAGATTTTTCTCTTCCATATGAAAATTATAATCAATATGGTTCCAATGTGTCTTGTTTCACAGAAATCCGACTTATAACGAGTTCTGTATACTCAGTTAAAGTTCAAAACTCCATATTACGAACTGCCGCGCGATTTCGAGCTCGTTTTATAATTATATTATAAATTTACGTTCAAACTTCGTTTTATAACAAATTCGTTATAAATTCTTATATATAATTCAAAATAAAATATTTAGACCAATTTAAATATTCAGAGTTCAACGGCTGAAAATCCGGGTCGTTACATTCCTTCCCCCTTAAAATAATTTCGTCCTCGAAATTGCTAAGGTAGAAAAATTGCTACGTACCCTACTAACTAGGTCTAAAATTTCTTCTGATTCATTTCTTATTTTCAGTTTAACTGGACCAATTTAATTTATTAATTTATTCTTACAAATGAAAATTTTCAAAAATTCTGAAAATTTTCTAACACCTTAAATTCTGAAGAAAGAAAAAAAAATTCGGCAGCATCTCCTCTGCACTGCTCAATCGGCACAACCACAAATCGCCTTTCTAGGCCTCTCCAATCCAAAAGAAAATCAAAAAGCCAAGTGGCTTGCCCCATAGGCTCATAAAATCATCAACCCAAACAATATTGTAAACATGTACCTTTTTGTCGGGCATAATTCTATCTCTTGCATTTGCTTCCATTCAATATCTGCTCAGCATACATATATCATTTCCACTTGGTTTAAAATCCAACTTCCAGTTTTTAAATCTCTAATCATCTTCTGATTAGTTCACTTCCATTCACTAATCCAAACTGAGTTCTGTTTTCAAAAGTCAACCCCCTTATCCTGCTTGGGTTCAATTCCACCACAGTTTAATTCCAAACAACAGCATCCAATAGATATTCAACTTGTTTATCCATAGGTCGAATTCCTATTAATATTTCGAATTCCAACATCTCTATACTTAATTTCATTCGGGATTACTTCTAATTCAATCCAGTTTTATTTAACTTAAGTTAAATCCCAATTCATTTGATACATTTTGACCATTTCCAATCTATTCAACTTTTTCAAGTTAAAACATTTCAGAATTCCAATTCCCGGGTTTTATTTCAAATTAGTTCGAAATCATATATATTTGTACACATATATTTATAATCAGCTCAATTTAAAACATTTGAATTTCTAAAACATCTTGTCCCTTTCAAACAATTTTTATTTCCAAATTACTTATGGTAGCAATCCATCACTCAGAACTCGAAAATGAATACCGATAATGTCGCGATCCATTATCAGTACTATTTCTCGCCCTTGAAGTGATTTCAGTGCTTAATCACTTTTAAAAATCCATTTAAACCATTCTAATTCAAAAATCTCTTCAAACCAATGCTATATTACCTTTAAAATATTTCAAGGAATATTTTCAAAATATCCGGGATTTAAATTCCAACTTATGGTTTGAATTTAATTCTAGTTTATCTTGGTTATATAACCATTTCAATATCTTATAATTCCATTTGATTATAACAACAATCAACATATTTGATAATTTCAGAAAATTATCCCTTTATATCAAAATAACTTTTGGGCAAATTATATCACTTACCCACTTTAAAACAATACTGCGTCAAATTGTTCTGTTCGAGAGTTTAGAAACACCTATCGATACAGTTGTACATCCTGTATCGACCAGAATTCATAAACCACTCAGCAAATCAGTCAACACAATATAAAACAAATTTTATATCGAATTTACAAATACACGCTCATATATATACACTCAAACTCAATCTAGGGTATTACTAACCCCATCTCTATTGAGTTACGCCACAGAGTCAAGGTAATCACTTAACCTTCAGCTCCGATACCAAATGAAACGACCCGCAAATCCGTACCCTTTGAGTCGACTAATAACACCACACGTCCAACTCAAATTGCACAGAAATACGAACCATTTTTAGAAAGAAGTTAGAGGGTGAGAAATAGAAAGAAAGAAATATTAGAATAGAAGAAAACGAAGATCACAAACTCACAGCGGAACGAATAAAATATACTATATAATATAACCTTTGAAACACAAATCAGTATTTGTATATACATACCATTATCAGAGCACAACGATTATCCCTGGAACAGTTATAAACACCTGTTTCCAGATACAACATAGTACACAGCGGAAATATGATAGTCTATAGCTAAGTGGTGAGGCCTCCTGCTTCAAGCTCCTCCAAGTGAATCTGAAAAATCCTGACTACTTGACTGCCCGTACAAATTTGGGCACCCAAGAGTTTAGGGAAAACCAACAAAATAAACTCTGGGTCAGTCATGGGACTGGTGTGAGTAAACTCAAATCATTTGGTTTAACTTTCAAAAATCCTTTCAAATGAAATGATAATCGTAAGACCGATCCACACATACACACGGATGGTTTTTACCTTACGATGATCCAAAACAGTTTGAAATCATATATTATCTGATATTATAATAATGTCTAATCACAAGTAATTAAAATCTAGTAGAACGCTTGCATCTCACGCTCTACATATATAATATACAATCAAACTCGCAGGCACTTATTGGAGATTGGATTCCAACTTGACAAGGTATGGGACCACCTTCCGAACGTGTATCTCTAGAGGCAAATACACTGGGTTCAACAAGAACGTCTTGCAACCCGGCCCTCACATGACCGACCACTCATTTCGCTTGAGTGTATCGAATGTATATCACCGACGGTTGGGATCAGCAACCGCCTCCCGATAAGGGACAGCATCGATAGATTTAAGAACAAAAGGAATTTCTCTAGATAGGTGATCATACATCCTAATGGGTGCGACCCACATAGCCATGCTGCCTGCCCGATTTTTTGTCCAACTCCGGTTTGATGAGGCTTGAGGTTTGAATTATCTTCCAGAACATCTGGCCATCATTCACTTTGAATGCCACATCGTCAGATCCATCGGAAATCACTAATTGATTCCCACAAAAATACTCAGATTGTTAGGCTAAAGAAGTTCCCCTTCCATGCCACCAACTTCGTACGTTTGAAGAAATCAACGTACGTAATCCCCTTTGGAAATACTCTGTCAGACACTCGTCCATACAAGTTGTCCTGGGTCTGGACAAACCGAAGGCACTAACCTGTAAACAGGATAGCCCTTGCATAACTCCGTCTTCAAGATATTCAGCATACTTGATTCACAACGCTTATGCCAATACGGAGTGGATCTCTGGATAATAATCCAACCGGTCTCTCCATATTAACAACGTTAAAATGGTCAAAACTTTGATAGTCGGTGATTTAACTATCAAATGAAAACATGTCGGTGTGCAAACAATGATATTATTTCCAAAAGGAAATTCTATCGACCAAACATCATTCAACGTTTATCCCTTTTTGTTCATTCATTTATTCATTTCCCTTTTCACTTTCATTTACATTCCTTATTTAATATATTTAGAAAATACATTCTATTAACATTGGAAAACATTTCCATTATCTGTCCTCTATATTCAGAAAACATTTCTGATTCTCATTTGGAAAACATTTCCAAATCTCCTTCATTTGATTAAACAGATGTTTGAATAAACATCACTATGCCAAATCTCCTTCATTTGGTTTCCACTTAACCACTTTCCACTATCGAACCTTAACCATTTCTTAGTTAAAACGAAGTCAATCAAGTTGGGGTATAATTACCTCTCAGACCTTAACTGAGCAACATTTCTAACTTCGAAATAGACAAGGTCCATCTTTCCAATCTTTTAACACGCTTCCTTACGTTGCTCTCGGATTCGATTATGAATCCACTTCCTTTTCAGGAATCACTTGATTATAACAATGGTGTCATAATTCCCTGCATCCGAAATATAATAACTTTAATATGACTTTTATTTTCTAACTTGAATATCGGAAAACATTTCCAATATATAATTCCTTTACTTGAGAAAACATCTTTTATTCCAGTTAGGAAACATTTCTAAACCCTTTGAATTTACTGATGTTATAACATCGTTATTATGACTTAAATCATAAATCATTCGTTAATTAACGATATCACTAACCAACCCTTTCTATCATTCGCTTTGAAATATTCAGAGCTCACAACTTTAAACCAAACATTGCTTTCAACAACAGCGTTAAAACCGCTATCTAGCATTATAAAACACTTATCATAACCATAGCATTAAGATTGCTATTAAAACAGTTATTATAACGGCAGCGTTAAAATTGCTATTTAGATTTACCAAGACATTTATTATAACAGCAACGTCTAAAATTGCTGTATATATATTAACCACATCTATTATAACAACAGCGCTATGATTGTTGTTTTGAATAAAATACCGTGTGCGACGCACACGCTTCCGTTGTTCATTTATAAATTCTGTTTATTTTTAACAATTCAAGTTCTCCTTTAACCATATTTATAAACTATACATTCTTCTAACCACTTAATTCGATTTCTATAAATCCCCTTTTTATATACAATTTATTTGCAAAATATTTCCTTGTTTTAAACTATTATTCTTTTATTTTAAGCATTTGAAAATCTTTCTTTAAACTTTCCTCTAAAATTTGCTAAATTCAAATCTATTTCAAATATTGGTTTCAAAACCGATACTCACTTTCAAATATAAATTCATATTTGAACTCACCTTTTAATTTATCCAGTGGTTAATGATCCACTTGATTTATATCTTTATCTATAACATTTTTCTTGGTTTACCAAATGGAATAGGTTTCCATTTGCAACTCAATGAAAAAGAAATTATTCCTAATTTGGAAATAAATTCTGCTTTTAAATTCTAATTTCCTTTTTCCCATTCGATGATATTTTACGGTATCTAAATTACCAGGTTCCTAAGGCCAGGGTAAATCAAACACACAAATTCAACCATGGATAATGTAGCATAACATATATCACCATCAAATAAAACAGTAAATAAAATATTGAGGAATCCAGTTGGATCCCTCCAACCTGTTTCCTTGCATCCACAGATGTTAGTAACATCAAAAATATCGCATTAACGAAAAAATCAATCAACGATGTGATTATATCAACCAATTTATCAACTATTTAACCAAGCAACCATTTCACATTATAAAATAATTTTTAAACGAGTGAGTTTACTCACCTTGGTTCGTGGTTGACGGTTCCGCTCTTTGTTTCATTTAAAATCAAACGAGCGTTTGCTTTTACTGGGAAATTCAAATAGCTCTGTTCTTCGCCACAGCCACGATGTAGATCTCGTTTCTATTATTTCAATGTGATTGATTTCGTTCGATTCTGTTCAGAAATGAACAGGTTACGGTGGTTATAAGTTAAATTAAATTAAACTTCCTTAATTATTATTAATTCAAATTAAAAGATTATACCCTCAATTACGTTATTAGCGAATTCAACACACCCCGTAAATCATGTGTTTGCTTAATTCTCTATAGTCTTCTTTTTCCCTTTTATATTACTTACATATACCGTGTATAGGCCTTATATAACCTTGCTTACTGGTCTATATTTAAAATTAATGGGAATGATTATAGTCAAATTAAGTATATATAATAATAGGTTTATAGTAATCTGAAGTTTGCTTGGTAAACATATACATGTTCCTATTACTACTCGTATTACATAGGTGACTGGACACGAAATCATTTGGCAAAATAAAACGTCACTTGATCATTAAAAAAATATATATATACTTAGGCACGATTAAACGAGATGTGGCATACTGAACTAAGATTAGCTACGACTAATTATGGTTTAGGCAAAATGACCCACCCAGGCTATACGAAAGTAACCTCATGCATGTGAATATATAACCAGGTCACATCATATTATATTTTGATGATTAGGCATCAATAAACGAGATTAAGCATAAAAAGTATACCACTCAGCCACTGTTCATTCCTCTTCTATTTGTATTTCCTGTCGTTTATAGCACAAACCCATCCTCAATTCAAACAGTTATTGACAACGTCCTCTTTGATTTTTCTTCTTCTCAATACCAAGATTTACTCTTTGTTTAGACACATTAACCCCCTCCCTTTATAGCATAAACGCGGTCCCATTTGCTATGGCCATTCATCATTTTCCACAATTCAAAACCACCGTTGATTATTTAGTTTGGAAAAATCCTTCTTGCTGATTCCTATAAATCTGATTCCGCAAAACACTGTCATTCCCGAGCTTCCCATCCTCCCTTACTTCGAACAGGAAAACCACACATAAAACGCTCGCCGTCGACAGCCTCCGCAACCACCTCACATCGAGGCCAACACTTCCGCTCTGTCCTTTGAGCGATCACCAACGGCAGCTGAAATCACCGAGCCTCGCCTTACTTTGGCCAGTGCAAGCGCTGACCCCACTGAGTAACTCGCGACCTTCCACTCCATCAAACTCCTGCTCGCCGCCCTGAAATCGAACAACCATAGCTCACATTCATCACACCAAGTCGCCATTCTGGTTTGAGGAAAATATTGTGCGGTCTCCTTTGTTTGAAGATGCGAGACTTGGGAATTTGGTTTGGGTTTTAAATTTTGTCACGACTTTTGTTTTGTTTTATTTTTCTTCATTACTGGAAAGCAAACGAGCTCTCCTCTGTTCATGTATTTATAATTTGAGTTACTTGAACCCCACGTATTAGCCAAACAGGGTAGGTTCGCTTTCCAATGTATGTTTTACTTTGTCGGCAAGGAGTTTGGCATGGTCGGCACGCTTCTGTAACTCATTAATTTTTTTGATGTAGACTCAAAGAAAAGGACAGTGTCGGTGTTATATGTTCACAGGGAACAGTTTGTGAAAGAAATCATAGCTACTAACCGTGAATACTGGGATGGTTAATAACAATTGATCCTTTTAATATTATTTTGGTCTAGGATCCAATTATCTAAATACTATTGTTTCGCGATATAAGACTATATCTTACTCATCTATGCTGCTATCTTTGACTAGAAATGAACAAATAATCATATGAATGAACAGTCCATTTACTGATTAAAAAGCTAATCTTGGTGTAAAAAGGTATTCTGAACCCAATGGGACAAGTTTCGTCGAATTCCGACATCGTATGAAAAAATTTCCTTTATAAAACCAGAAATGAGAATGCGTTTAATTTTTCCACGGTCACCAGATAAATCAAATCAACTCGAAACTGCGAACACCGACAATAACTTTTCGATACGAACCCAACGACACTAGTTTCGTCGCATTCTGAGACTGTTGCCCCGGTAGACTGTTTTTGGCGCGTACCGCAATGCCCTTCTGAACACCAAATTTGCCGATCTCTAAAAATAACAAACTATATACCTACCCTGACTATATCCGACGCTACGAATTCACTGGAACTAGTTTCGTGGCCTGATTCGATCGTCTGCTCAAGTTACACTCTAATATCCCTTTATTCAGTTGAATTAATTTAATTGCACTGAACGAGCGTTTACAGCTACCGTGGTTACATACGACATCGGTTTTCCACGCCACTCACCACCGTACAATAATTTAACGATACGGTCCCAATGAAACTGATTTCGTCGAAATCTGAGTCCGTTTACAAAACGGCTATTTTAACGCGTATAATTTAAATAACGATTTTTCCACAGCGACTATTTCAAAATTTGATTTGACCATAACTAACAAATTATAACACGAAATCTAGATTTTTCTCTTCCATATGAAAATTATAATCAATATGGTTCCAACGTGTCTTGTTTCACAGAAATCCGACTTATAACGAGTTCTGTATACTCAGTTAAAGTTCAAAACTCCATACTACAAACTGCCGCGCGATTTCGAGCTCGTTTTATAATTATATTATAAATTTACGTTCAAACTTCGTTTTATAACAAATTCGTTATAAATTCTTATATATAATTCAAAATAAAATATTTAGACCAATTTAAATATTCAGAGTTCAACGGCTGAAAATCCGGGTCGTTACAGTTTTCTTTTAATTTATAATCAACAATTTCACAGTTTGGTTTAATTTGATTGAATAGAATTTAAAATTATTCTTTCCCTGAGGATAGACTCGTATTCGCTAACATACTAACAACTGTACGCCGTGCGCTTGCGGTTTATTTCAATATTCACGACGATTTTCTAATTCATAGAATATTCGTCGTCGAACAAGTTTTTGGGGTCGTTGTCGGTGAAAGAATTTAATTTTAGTTTTATTCCTCGAATTAATTTTCTTGTTTTTTTTCTAAAAAAAAAAAAAAAAAAAATTGGGTGTTGTTCATAGTTTGTCTGTTTTGTTTTTGATCTTTTGTTATTTCATTTTGTGTGTTCATTAAAAAGAGAAGTTAAAAAAAAGGGTTGTGTGTTTTGTTCCATTTTGTGTTTTGTTTTACTTTTGTTTGTGTGTTTTTTCTTTTCGTTTGTGTGTATGTGTGTTGATAGATTTCATATTGTGTTAGTTCTTTTATTTCCTCTCTCTTAAAAAAAAAGAAATATACATTTGCCTTTTGTCTTCAATCTCTTTCCCATTTTTGTGTTTTCAATTTCCTTTATTTCTTTCCCTTTTTCTTTCTCTCATTTATTTCTTTCCTTTCCTTTCTCTCATTTATTTCTTTCCTTTTTCTTTTTCTTACAAATAATTAAAAAAAATACTGCTTTCCTTTTCTTCCCAAATTTTCTCTCCTTGCCTTATTTCTATACCACATAACCTCTACACCATTTCATCACCACCACTTCTGTCATTTTTCTTTCACCATCTTCTGCTTCTCAGTCTCTCACTCCTGATACAACTCCTTCCTTCTCATCTTCTCTATCTCCTACTCCATACCCAAACACAAACATCCTTCAATTCCTACATCACCTCTTCATACAATTCCTACATCACCTCTCATTTTTACTCCCTATTTTATTTTTATTTTCCCTTCTTTCATTTATTTCTTGACTGCCTTCCTACTTTTTCTTTCTTGTAATTAATTAAAATTATATCTTTCCATTTTTTTTCTCTTTTTCTCTCTTTTACTTCTTTCCCTTTCTCCTTCTCTCATTTATCTCTTTCTTTTATCTTGTCCTCCCTCTATAATCTTCCTCCCTTCTCGGCCTTATTCCGTTCACAATCTTTTATAAACCAACCTCCACTTAACCTTCTATTCTCTCTACCATTTCTTACACCATTTTCTAAACATCCATCAAAACAAATCTCATTCACAACCAATTCTCCAAATCCATCTGCCATTACCACTTCATACAAAATTCCAACCAACCCTCATCAATTAACCCCCCTCCTTCCTACAAGCCACGCACAACAGCAATTCTTCTACCTAAAAGTTCTTCCAGACTTCTTCCTGATCCTCAGCCATAGCCACAAACCGCAACATTAATTCAATCGATTTTTTTTACCAAAACAGTTCACATCTCGCAACCTCAAATTGAAGACGCAAAATTCCCACCGCAACCACAAACCACAACAAACCTTCACTCCACCACATCTTACATCCACAAGCTACCACCACATCATCCCAGTTTATACCACTTCAACTCCAAAATCGCCAACACACCTCCAATTAGCAACGTAGAAACCAAATTTGACAGCCATCTTCAATAATCTGTGATTTGCGAGTTCAAGATTATTTCTGTGTTTGATCTTTTGATTAGGTTACCAGATATTGGGAAATTGAGGGATCATATTGGTGTTGTGTGCGGTTTTATTTTGATTAGGTCAGTGGGCTTGCTGGTGGGCTGCGTTGGCTAGTAAATTAATTCAAACTTGTGGGCTGTTACTATTTTGGACTGCCTAGTTTATTTTATTTGTGCTCTTTCACTTTTTCTTTTTTGTTTAGCTCATAGTTTATATTTCTTCTAAACAAAAAAAAGCCAAAAAAAATTGCCTTTCTTTTGTTTAATTAGGATTAGATTAGTTTAGTTTTCATTTTGTTTTTCACTCATCTTATTTTTAGTCAATTTTGCTTTTAGTTTCATTAAAAAAAGAGATCATTTTGTTTTCATTTTCTCCAAGTGTATATATTGTCTTCAAATCTCTTTCAGGTTGCAGAAGGGACAAGGATCGCTTACTTTGCTCGGTTTCGCTAAAAAAACGCACTGCTTGCTTGCTTAAAAAATATTTGCCGCTAAAAAAAATTTGCTTATAAATTCAGACGCTCTGGTATTGTGCTCTTCTCCTTTGTTTTTATTTCATTGCATTGTTGTTTGCTTGCATTTACATTCACAAAAAAAAATCCAAAAAAAAAAATAGAATTCCATTCGTAGCTGCATTGTTAATACATGTTTAATTTTTATTTTGCATTCATCTCGTTTAATTTTCGTTTTATTCATCTCGGTTTATTTCTAACAAATTATTTCTCGGTGTCTAGACTATGGCAGAGTAATAATCGTTTATAAATATTAGGTGATTTGTAAATATTATAGCGGTTGTTCCTTTGAAGGTACTTAAACCTTCGGCTGTGATTCTAGGGTGATTCCTGGTGCACCGATAACTCATGTCCGTTAACTGGCTAAGAAGTCTTTTGTTGAAATTAATCAAACCGTCATTATATAATTTTAGAAAAACTGTAAATACGTAATTTGCATTCATATAGTTGCATTAGGTTCATGCATATATAAAAGAACAAAAAAAATCAAAAAATCCAAAATCTTGAAAAAAAAATCTTGAAAATGTCCCAATTTCCCTATTCCTATGGATTTTATGATAGTTGTGAAAATCAATATAATCCATATAATTTTACACCAAATTCATATGGATATTTTAATAACAACTATTGTACAAATAACTTTCAAAATAATCCTGATTTTACACCACCAAATTTTCAAAATGATGAACAACCCTCAAGTCTTGAAATAAGTATTCAAGTTTTACTTGAAGAAAGTCAAAGATTTAATAAATCAAGTCAAAGATTAAGGGAATTAATGTGCAACAATTCAAGTCAAAGTTTTCAAAATAATCAAAATTCAAATTCAACTTCAACTTCAAATGATTTTGATTGTAACCCTTGTGAATCCAATTTCGAACTCCAAAGTGAATTGCAAATTCAAAATGGAAATGTGAATAATTTTTCAAATGATTTTGGCAATGGGAATAATTTCAATTGTGGTGCTATTGAAAAACTTTTGTTCTCAACAATTTCAAATAGAAAATTCTCATGTAAATAATTATAAATTTGATTTTGTTGAGCAAACAAACATACTTGACGATTACTTGAAGTTTCGTGAGAAACAAAATCGAATCCAATCTTGTGACGATTCGAATAAAAATCCACCTTTGCCCACAATCGACGATTTTCAACTAACAACTTTTGAAATTGATGAAAATCTTAATAAGGTTGTTGAAAGTCTTGTGCTTGATTTGAATTTAAATTCTCTTGAAAACGAAGACGTTAATCTTCAATTTGGTCTTCCTCTCTCAGATTCTGAAAATTTTGAAAATTTAGCAACTTTAGATTGTCAACCTGACAAAAATGATGAAGTTGTTAATAGTTGTTTAAGTGAGGACGACTTTGATGAGCCAAAAATTCTTGAATTGATTGACGACAATGTTGTTGGGTCTGAAACTGAAAATCAAATATTTTAAAACTTTGAAATTCTTGAGGTTGAAAACAATGAAATTGCTGAATGTGATCTTAAACACAATAACGATTTTTCTGACATTGTTGAAACCCCTTGCGACTTGATCGTTTCAACTAAAGCTCACTGTGATCACTTGTTTTTCAATAATAAATTTCTGCAGTATATGGACTCTTTTTGGAATAACGCTGTTTTTGAGAAAAACGATTTCAAAATTTACTGAAACTTCATTTATTTGGTTTTAACTCTAGGTTTACGAATGAACCTTTAGTCAACGAAATTTCAAATATCAAAACAAAACTGAACAATATTTCTCAAACGAGTGTGAGGTTGAGAACGATGCACACGTCTCTCAATTTATACATCATCTAAACAAATCAAACTTTGTTTTTGAAACTTTTACTGGACCCCGGCTCGATGACTTCTCTTTAGTTGCTACAGAAATCCAATTGGATTTTAGGATCAATTGTAAGCTCAAAATTTTAAAATTGGCAACTCAAAATCTTGAAAAAACAAAATTTGTTTTTTCAAATCTGAAAGGTAATATAAAATTCTTTATGATTTGGTTTTCTGTGCTTAATCTGTGTCTCAAAATTCCTTATGAGGCTGATCCATTAGTCCATTGTGGACCGGTTCATCTATTCGATGACTACATATTTTATGCACGCACATTTGGTAAGCCGCACTAACCCTTTTTGTACATATGTAAATATTTCTCTTCCATTCACTCATTGTGCCATGCATTGACTGTGGGGACACAGTCGAAATCAAGTGTGGGGGGAGTTTCCTTTTCATTCTGTTTTGCATAGTTTAAGTTAGCATTTTTTTCCTTTCTTTTTTTGCCTTTTTTTTCTTTTTCTTAAAAAAAAGTAAAAGTTTCACACTTCTATTTACTTCTAAATAAGACATGATGGAGTTAGCATATAATTTTGGTCGTTCGATTTAAATATTTGGAAATTTACTTCTCTTAGCGGATAACGAAGGGAAAGTTCGAATTATGAGCAAATTTGGTGTAACTGGTATATTGGGAAATTCGTAGGTGATGAGTATGAAATGTTTTCTGAATTGTAATCCGATTAAATGAATGGTTGAATTTGACTACTTGCGATAACATTTTATATCTTTTAAGTGAAGTTGTGCTAAGATATTCTCGCTTAACTCTCTCTCTTATGCAAAAAGAAAAAGAAAAAAGTACATATATATATAATAATCCAAGGGTATCCAACATTGCTGGTACATCTGGCGTTGGCGTGCAAACCCGCCAAGCTCTTTCCGACACCTTGTTGACAAAGTCAGCGTCGGTATATCTCAGTCTCATTTTATGAGTTGGACACCTAAGGATTACCAACATCTTGTTGACAAAGTCAGCGTTGGTCTGCACAATCCGCCAAGCTCTGTCCCAAACTCTCACGTCAGTCTGCGAGTCAGTGCATGGGTGGTATACCTTGGTCTTTTTGGTTAGGTGGTTGTAAATAGTAATAATGTAAATATTTTGTAATAAAGAGAGATCAAAGCACTTGAAATCCAAGCACACTCTTCACTTATTCGATCTAACTTGTTAACAAAAAGGAAGTAGAGATTCCGTTTTACAACTGTTGATATCGATTACAGAATTCATTTCATATTTGCACTATGTTTCTACCAAAACAACTGGCCAAGCTAGAGGAGTTTGTAACGATAACATGACTTTTATTTGAAGTTTGGGTTAGTAACGGACTCAAATTTCATAGTGACGACCCAAATTTGTGTTAACTCATTCGTGTAATATTTAAAAGTAAATTATCCATTTGTAAATATTCCTTTAAAAGCTTGCATTCATATTGTAAATATTTTCGAATCTTGCATTTTGTAAATATTTTTTGCATTTAACTTTTGGATTTTGTGGGTAGTATCCACTGAAAACCCTCACGAGACAACACTCGTACTACTGGGGACACCCAGAGGTTTAACGACTTGTTGCATACGCTCAATGCAATCGTGCTCCCTACGAAAATGGGTTTAGCTTAGTCTTTACTTTATTTGAGGACGAATAAAAAGATAAGTGTGGGGGTATTTGATGTGCACGTAAAAATGCACATTTATATTCACATATTTATTCTCATTTAGTACTAATAAATGTCATATATGGGTATTTTATCACGTTTGAATAATAATTGAATTGATTTCAAAACATCATGCATTTATCATCACATAGGGGGAAAATGATCATTTTTGTGCTTATATTATTTTGAGAATGTTTACTTGGACATTTTTATATTTTTATAGAAATTGGATGCATGTAGAAAAGGACTTCATAAAGATATATATGCTTACAAAGAAAAAAAAGGGAAAGAAATCAATGGAGAGGGAATCAATTCAAAAGGAGGAAATCAATGCCTTGCCAAAAAAATGATGAAAGGGAAATCAATTAATAGAGAGGAAATCAATTCAAATAGAGAATTAATGGAGGACCCTATTCACTCTCCTTCCTTATTTAGTGAAGACACAAAATTTTGGCTTCATGAACCACTATTGCTAAAAGACAAAATACAGCTTAAAGCAGGGGCATTCTGGGTAGCACGCAAAAAGTTAATTTAGGGTTTTCCTTGATGTATAAATAACCCATGTATGATAATGTAAGGAGGATCTTGGATTTTGAGTTTAGAGTGAGGATGAAATCAAAACCTCTCTTTTTTTGCCATGGCTTCGTAGCTATTTCTTTTTTGTAATCTGGCGCTTTAATGCAATATTAATTTGTGTTTTTCATTTACATGTTATTATCTCTTCTACAAGTAGAATAGTTTTTTATCTTTATTTGCTCTTTATTTTGTTCTCTTTTATAATGAAATATCTTTATGCTATCATTGAATCCATTATGAGTAGCTAAACCCCTTCAATTTAGGGGTAGTAAAGCTCTCATGATTCATGAAAAATTAACATAAGAATTTCATATTTCTAACTCTCTTATTTGAGCTTAATCTAGAATTGGATATAAATGAAGTAAAGATTTTATATGGTGAAAATTGATAGCACATGTTGGTTGATTATTCCCAAATGTGTTATACTCATATCATTAATAGAATCATACTTTATCACAATCTAATTCATTTTAGAAAAAGTAGTGACATTAAAAGTGAAACCATCCTTGATGTTTTATGTAGTTAGTGAATATTAACATATAGTACATACTCATAATATTTCATTTTTATTAGAACTATTATTTTCTATGTGATAATTAGGGCTTTATGTATGGAATGAAAATTGATGATTTATGTAGCTTGAATTTTCTAGCGTATAAATCATGCTTCTATAAATACAACACTTAATGTGCTAGTTATTAAAGAGAGTTAGAGTCATTTTTTATGTTAATTAGATTGATGTTGATAGTGAATCTACTCCTAAATTGTCTCTTAGTCTCATATTTGTATTCAATTTAACATTGTTAGTTTTCTTTTAATTTATAATCAACAATTTCACAGTTTGGTTTAATTTGATTGAATAGAATTTAAAATTATTCTTTCCCTGAGGATCGACTCGTATTCGCTAACGTACTAACAATTGTACGCTGTGCGCTTGCGGTTTATTTCAATATTCGCGATGATTTTCTAATTCATAGAATATTCGTCGTCGAACATCTAACTAATCCCCATAGAGAAAAATGATCCCTTTTTAATTGATACCTATCTTTACATAAAGTATACACTACACCAAAACTTGTTATTCCTAACACATATGTCCTACCAATAATTTCAATAACACTTTTTCAAAGTTTTTTTTAGAAACTTGGTACTTCATATTTATGTTATGATTTTATATCCTTAGTAGTACAACTCAAAACTAAGTGACAGACTGCTCACCCTGAAAAAACTCACTCGTACTGAGGTACTGTACCATCAAAAGATATAAAATCTAAAGACAAAATATAAGCCTAATATAAGACCAATTTAGAAGCATACTAAAAGACCCACAAAGACAAATAAATCTCACTAGAGCATATGCTCTTCTCTAAGACCCAAAAGAAGCACCCTAACTAGAAACAGATAACAACTCCAATTTCTTCGATTTTTTCGTCTTTTTCCTGCCTTTTATTTTATTAACCATGAAATTCCAAGCAGGATTTTCAGTTACTCCTGAGTCAATAGCCGCCTAAATTCAAATGTCTCCTCATTAGATCTTTTTCAAAGTTACAAATAACATGTGAGCAACGAAACAACCCAATTTGTAACACTTATAAGTGTTAGCTAATTACAAATCATTAGCACTTGTAAGTGTTGCAATTGTGTTATCTTGTAACACTTATAATTGTTGGCAAAATTATGTTTAGTGTCATTTATAAGTGCCATGGAAGTTAACTATCATGACAATTATAAGTGTTACAATCATCAATATAGCAATGCTTGTAAGCATTGCAAATCCAGCAATTGGTAATACTTATCTGTTTTACCAATCTAAAATCACATAGTTTCACGCATTATTAATATTAAAATAATTAAAAAAACCGTAGTATGATATAAGTAATGATTTTTATATCATGTACAAATTCATCATATTAATTCAATGAAAAGTTTAAAATGAACCTCAAACATAGTATGAACAATGACCTTCACACCTCAAATACCACAATCTAATATTTGGATAATAAAATATAGATTACAAACATTCTGCTATAAAAGTATAATAATAGCATAAAATTCATCCTTACAAGTGATATATAGAATTCAACAATCCTACTTTTTATCCATTTCTGCATTCAACGCCTACTCCTTTTGGTTGATAACCATCATTACATAAATTATACACTACACCAAAACTGGCAAATACCCAACATTTATACGTCTTACCAATAGTTTCAGTAACACTTTTCTGAAGTTACCAATGAGATGTGAGCAATGAAACAACCAAATTTGTAACACTTAGCGTTAGCCAATTACATATCACTAGCACTTATAAGTGTTGCAACTATGTTGTCTTGTAACATTTATAATTGTTGGTAATTTTTGTTTAGTGTCATTTATGTGCCATGGATGATAACTATCATTAAACTTCAGTGTTACAATCATCAATGTAGCAATGCTTGTAAGCATCGCAAATCCAGCAATTGGTAATACTTACCTGCTTTACCAATCTAAAATCACATAGTTTCACACACTATTAATATTGAAATTATTGAAACAATAGCAGTATGACATAAGTGATGATTTTTATATCAAGCACAATTCATCATATTAATTCAATGAAAATTTTAAAATACACGTTAAACGAAGTATGAATGATGACCATACCACAATCTCATATTTAGATAATACACAAATATAGATTACCAACTTTCTGCTATAAAAGTACAACAATAACATAATAACATAAAACACATTCTTATAAGTGATATATAGGATTCAACATTCCTACTTTCTATCCACTTCTACATTCAACGCCTACTCTTTCTCTGAAATCTGGAATCTATGCTGATCCAATTGTGCCTTATATGTTAGAGTATTGACGCTTCCTTTCCCTATGGCAAGTAAGTCATTTAGGCTCTTGCACTATGTAGTATGTAACGACCCGTATTCTACACATCATAGGATCATAACATATTTATTTCTTTCCCATGTGAAGTCGTATGGTCATGTAACTTTGGGAAACATCTATTAGAGTCATTTCCCATGTTCATGATTTTTGTTGATTTTTAAATGACCATTTAGCCCTTAGTTGGTACTGTTTTGGCCATAACTTTTGATTGGAAAGGAATTTTGACCTGAAACCACTTCCATTGGATTCGTTTGATGGTTTACCTTTCCGTAGAGTGGTCATAATAGCCAAGCGGACTTACCGTTTGGTAGATATGGCTGGAATAAGGTTTGGAGGTGAAAAACTGCTTAACCGGGCCAAATCGGGTGATTAGTGAGTAGGTCCATAACCCATTTCGGGATTAGGGTTATGGGAAGGCTGAAATGAGATAGAGCATCATTCCATTTCAGTTTTCTAGCCTCCACTTATCACTAAAGAACCCTAAAAATGGCCTCCAACCTCTAAATCACCTCCAAATCATCTTTTGGTCAAGGATTTGGCTTAGCAACCTCTAATCAAGGGAGATCTACACCAAATCAACATTGGAGCTGCTGTTTAGTATTGGGATTTGCATCAAATCAGAGATTTATTTCAGATCTTAGTTTATTTGTGGCTAAGGTGAGTGATTTGCATAGTTTCACACGAATTATGGCTAGTTAAGGGTAATTAGTGTTAATTAGCGAATTTAAGCATGATAAAATTCTGGAAAAATGTTTATAAATTCTTAAATGATGTTTTAGACCTCTGATATGAATTTGGGTTAATTTGGTTAAGTTTTGCAAATCCTATCATTAGTTTCACCTAAACATGCTTAAGGGGAAATATGGGATTTTGGGTACTTTTGATCCATTTTAACCTACCATATTGATGTTTTGATGTTTGTGGTTGATTATGCATGTTCCTATGACTGTATGATGTGCTTTGTGATTGATTTCAATAGTTAGAATGGTCGAAAACGTTGTCGATTGGCGTAAACACTTGCTGGAACAGTTTCAGAAAACAGTGCAGGTTTCGGATCGGATCGGATATGGAGCTCGGATTGGATATGTTGAATAGGGCAAGGGATTCGATCGGATCGGAACCTGACACTTAAGAAAATTGGCAAAAAGGAAGGCCATGCTAACTGAACTGGGATCGGATCGGATTAAGAAGGATGGATCGGAGCGGATAGAGGAGGATGGATCGGATTGGAGCACGTGAAGGATGAGGAGGCGGAGCGGAGCGGAAGCACGAACTGGAGGGGGATGGCACCCGACCCGACCCGAGGAGAAACACGCGACCCGAACCGTACCAAAAGAAGACCCGACCCGACTCGATGTAGGATACCCGACCCGAACCGACGACTTGAGGAGGAACCCGACCCAGTACTGACCAATAACCCGAGATGCAAAGGTAGTCCAATATGGGAAGTTAGAGCTCAGGATCCAGTTGGGAACCAATGAGTTCACTTCATGGTTGGGCTTTGCTGCGGGACGTGTGCTAAGGAGTGGTCGACGTTCATAACTTCAATTCGCCACTAAAAATGAATGATGGCTACTTATTAGTGCAGTAGGGTCATTATGACCTGAGGGGCAAGGTGAAGATAGCAAGACTACGTTATCAGTGCAGTAGGGTCAATATGACCCGAGGGACAAGGTGATGCGTAGTAAGACTATGAGCCAGCGCAGATGGGGTGAACAACTCCATGGGGCAAGTGGACATAGTAAGGATTGGTAAGGCTATGAGCCCGCGCAAATGGGGTGAATAACTCCATGGGGCAAGTGGACATAGCGAGGGACTAGTGGCTACGTTATCAGTGCAGTGAAGCCATTTGTGACTTCATGAGGCAGAGTGATCGTAGCAAGGTATGTTGGGTGATCGAAGTGGTGAAGACCGTATGCTTTACGCACTGAGTGAGAGATGTGAGGATGGATGCTATGTTTGATTGTTTGCCATCACTATGACATGTACACCTCCCTCACCTCCGTATCTTTACATCTTTTGATATGGCACCTTAGAGTGTTGTACAATATGTAGTGCTAACTCTTTGGTTGCAGGTCCAGGTTCAAGTATGTTTTAGTTTACCTGTTATTGTTCACTTTAGATGCTTATCGCTCATACCAGGCTTTATGTCTGACCCAGAGTTTTATGTCTCCTCTTATTACTCTGGGTGCTCACACGAGCAGACTAGAGACAGGTTAGCTGGTGGTGCGTGAGTAGCTGATTCGGAGGCGGGCAGAAGGCTTCCACGTATGCTATATATATACACATTCTCCCTGTGTCGTTGGTGGTAGCTACTTGGGCATTAGTAGTGTACCTCCTTTATCTTACTTTTGCTTTGATACAGTTTGAAAAGTTGTAATAAGCTATATTTCGGATTTCCGCTGCTATGATGCTTAGTTCTTGTTTTTAGCTTATGCATTGTCTCTCCTGTTTTATGTCACGTATGTTAATATTATATTTTGTTCTATGCGCTGTGAGACATTCTATAGATTCTTTGTATGTTCATTTCCTTCTTCCTTTTTCCTTCTGGCGACCCGTTCCGTGCTAACCATACATGGGTACAGCGCACCTTTGGAGAAAATGTCGGTTGGTGCGGGGCGGGCTGTCACACTTGGTATCATAGCTAAAGGTTGCGTAGTTAACCTAGGGAAAGACACTAGGGAGAGATAGAACGTATATGAGAGCGCGTATTTGTGATTACTTTGGTTTTCAAAAGCTATATATATATATATATATATATATATATATATATATATATATATATATATATATATATCCTATAGGTAGTATAAGAATGAAGTCGCACTGCACTAGCACCACTATGGGGTCGTTAATCGTTTCCCTTTTTCAGACTGACGATGAGCCGAGACACGAGGGGTGCTGGTAGAGGAACCAACTATGGGAATGCTGCTGACATGAGGGCGATGTTTACTGACCTCATGAGAGACATGCTTAGAGAAGTGCAAGGGGCAGCTCCCAATCCCGGAGTTGGTGCTGGCCCAGTAGTGCAGGCGCCTAGGGTCGATTTCGCCAAGTTGTGCAAGGATTACACCAATCTTGGCGAGAAGCCGTTCCACGGGATGGAGTAAGCCACAGATGTCCAGGACTGGATGGATAGCTGTGATCGTATCTTCGATGACTTGGGTCTTGAGTATGCGATGAAGAGAAGGATAGCGTCTCGTCAGCTACAAGGGCGAGCGATGAATTGGTGGAATGCCATTAGAACAGCTACTCCAGAGGACCAGGTTACTTGGGTTCAGTTCAAGGCTCGCTTTAGCGAGAAGTTTATTCCAGCTGCCCAGAAGTCAGTATTGTTCAAGAAGTTCTTGGAACTCAAGCAAAATGGGAGGGCAGTTTCTGATTATATTGCTGAGTTCGACACTTTGTCGAAGTATGGATTGTCTCTCATTGACACTCCTGAGAAGAAGAATGAGAAGTTCATTACTGGTTTGGATGGATACATGGGGGAAAGGCTTATCAACCACATCGATGAGACTTTTGAATCGATCGTGGGGAAAGCTTTGAGATCAGAGAGTCTTTACCCTAAGTCAAAGACTGAGGCTGCATCGGCAGAAGGACCAAAGCCGTAAGAAGGCGGTGGAGGCAAGAATAACTCTCAGAATAAGAGGAAGCAGGACCAATCTAAAGGTGGCCAGAAAAAGAGTAAGAAAGATGTTGAGTGCTTCAGCTGTGGTAAGAAGGGCCATTATGCTAAAGATTGTCGGGCCAAGCCAGCGGACAAGAAGTGCTTCAACAGTGGTCAAGTGGGACATTTCAGGGATAAGTGCCCGCAACCTCTTAAGGAGAGACAGATTGTGAAAGCATATGCTATTGATGTTGTTCCTTCTTCGTCGAATGCCCCAACTGGGGCGGAGAAAGGAAAGAATGTTGTTATTCAAGGTATGCTTTCTATTTATGATGTACCAGTTCGAGTTTTGTTTGATACTGGGGCTTCCCGTTCCTTCATATCTAGTGACCTGGTAGATAGGTTAGGACTGGAACCCGAGATAGTCGATAGACCATTGGTTGTGACGAACCCGATTGGTGGTTCGACTAGCCTTAGTATGATTTGCAGGAATTTGGTCTTATCGAGTCATGGATGTATGTTTGTTTGTGATTGCTTTGTTTTGGGCTTTACTGGGTATGGCATTATATTGGGAGTCGATTGGCTCCAAAGATACGGGGTGGTGGTAGACTGTGAGGGCTTTTTGGTGACAGTGAGGGCGGATGATGGGCGGAGGGTAGTGTTTGGTAGTCTACCTAGTGATGGGGTTATGGCTAGTTTTGTAAATTCCCTCGACATCCCGTAGGATGAGTTGTCAGATGTGCCCGTGGTTGGCCAGTATCCGGACGTCTTCGAGGAGGTGACCGGGCTTCCACCACACCGAGAGATTGAGTTCCGTAATGATTTAGTGAAAGATGCCAGACCTATAGTGATGCCACTTCGTCGTATGACACCAAGGGAGCAGCGAGAGCTCGGGGTGCAAGTCAGCAATCTTTTGAAGAAGGGATTTATTAGGAGTGTCTCCGAGTGGGGAGCACCAGTGGTGTTTGCCACTAAGGCAAATGGTTCCCTTCGTTTGTGTGTGGATTATCGCGAGTTGAATAAGGTAACGAGGAAGAATAAGTATCCTCTACCGCGGATAGATGATTTGTTTGATCAACTGGAAGGAGAAAGAGTGTTCTCCCAGTTGGACCTCGCGACATGATTTCATCAGCTTTGAGTAGCAGATGAGAGTGTTCCGAAAACGGCATTCAGGACGCCGTCTGGATTTTATGAGTGGTTGGTCATGCCATTTGGGTTGACCAACGCACCAGCCTATTTTGTGGATCTTATGAATCGAGTATTCAGAGATCAGTTGAATAAGTTTGTTCTTGTGTTCGTGGATGATATCCTTGTTTACTCAAGGACAGAGGAGGAACACAAGGGACACTTGAGGATAGTGATTGAGGTGTTGAGGAAACACCAGTTGAAAGCGAAATTCTCTAAGTGTCATTTTTGGAGAAGGGAAGTGAGATTCTTGGGTCATGTTGTTTCTGAGAGTGGTATTGCCGTGGACCCTGCAAAGGTGGCTACGGTACAGGATTGGCCTACACCCAAGAATGCAACAGATGTAAGAAGTTTCTTGGGATTAGCTGGATATTATCGAAAGTTTATCCAGGACTTCTCCAAGATAGCAGCACCGCTGACTCAATTGACTAAGAAGAATCAGTCCTTCGTCTGGGACGGAGTGTGTGAGGATGCCTTCAAGACTCTAAAAGAGAAGTTGACGCGTGCACCAGTGTTAGTCATTCCTAAAGGGAATGAAGAGATGATGGTATACACGGATGCTTGTGGTACCGGACTGGGAGCTGTATTGATGCAAGGAGGTAGGGTTGTGGCTTATGCTAGTCGACAGCTAAAGCTGCATGAGAAGAAGTATCCTACCCATGATTTGGAATTAGCAGCGATCGTGTTTGCGCTGAAGATGTGGAGACACTATCTCTTGGGAGAAAGATTTGAGTTGTTTACCGATCATAAATCGTTAAAGTATCTCTTCTCTCAGAAGGATCTGAATCTCCGTCAACAGAGATGGTTAGAGTTCTTGGCTTCGTATGATTTTGATATCGCATACACACCTGGGAAAGGTAATGCGGTAGCCGATGCCTTGAGTAGGAGACATGCCAGCTTAGGGGCAATGTTTCTTGAATGGAAGCAACTGGAGTATATCGCGGGGTTTGATTTCAGACCAAGGTGCGGATTGGATCCAGTCATGCTAGCTAGTTTGACGATCAGACCCACTTTGATAGAGCGGATTGGTTCCAGCCAGAGGGACGATCCTAATCTATTGGATATCATCTCCAAGTTAGAGGTGAACATCGACGGTGAGGAGATGAATATGTATGGGCTTGATCGAGACGGATGGCTTCGGAAGAATGGAAGACTAGTTGTGCCCAACGTGAATGGTTTGAGAGATGAAGTGCTTAGAGAATGTCATCACTCAAAACTGACTATCCATCCCGGTGGTAATAAGATGTATCGAGACATGAAGCAGACTTACTACTGGGAAGGGATGAAAAGAGACATTGGGAAGTTTATATCCAAATGCATGAATTGCCAGCTAGTTAAAGCCGAGCAAAAGAAGCCTAGTGGGTTGTTGCACCCATTAGAAATTCCCGAATGGAAATGGGAGCAAGTCTCGATGGATTTCATCGATGGTTTACCAAGGACAAGATCGGGATATGATAGCATTTGGGTAATTGTAGATCGATTGACTAAGAGCGCAAGATTTATACTAGTCAAATTGACCAGAACGGCAACCAAGTTGGCAGATTTGTATATGAAATGGGTAGTGACATTTCATGGAGTACCCAAAAGCGTTGTGAGTGACTGAGACCCGTTGTTCACTAGTGGGTTTTGGAAGAGCTTACAAGAGGCTCTAGGGTCAGGATTACATCTCAGTATCGCATATCATCCTCAGACCGACGGTCAGACGGAGAGGGTGAATCGCATATTGGAAGATCTCTTGAGAGCTTGTATATTGGATTTTGGTGGATCATGGGATGACTATTTACATCTAGTAGAGTTTACATATAATAATAGCTACCAATCCAGTAACGGTATGGCTCCATATGAAGCTTTGTACGGAAGACTGTGCAACTCGCCATCATGTTGGATAGAGACTGGCGAGAAGTTTGTGCTTGGACCAGATGTGGTGAGGGAAACTTCCGATAAGATCAAGATCATTCAACAACGAATGAAAGCTGCCTAAGATAGGCAGAAGAGTTATGCTGATAAGAGGAGAAGAGACTTGAAAATCTCCGTCGGTGACTTGGTGTTTGTCAAGATCTCTCCGTTAAAGAGCGTGATTCGATTTGGCAGGAGAGGCAAGTTGGCACCAAGATTTGTTGGCCCATTCCCTGTTCTTGAATTAGTCGGGAATTTGGCATATAGAGTTGGCTTACCAGAGAAGATGGCGGGAATTCACAATGTATTTCATGTTTCCCAACTAAGGAAGTTCGTTCACGACTCAGATGTGACTATTTCACCTGATCAGTTAGAAGACTTCGAAGTAGAACCCGAGGCGGTTGGGAACCGCAAGCCGATTTGTTTTGTGGGGCACGATACGAAGCAACTTCGAAGGAAGGGTGTGAAGCTAGTCAAGGTTCAGTGGGGCGAGAACGAGAATGATAGTACTTGGGAGACAGAGGAGAGCATTAGGAAGGCATATCCAGAACTCTTTGCCTGGTAAGATTTACTTTGCGATTTAGTTGTTCTGCATGCTAGGATAGACTTATTTTACTTGTTTTGCATGTTTGATGCTTGTTTTATGGTTGATAGGCATGCGGGAACCTTTGTGTGTGTTTTGATTAGGAAATTTTGGGGGCGAAATTTCTTAAGGGGGGGGGGGGAGAGTGTAACGACCCGTATTCTACACATCATAGGATCGTAGCATATTTATTTCTTTCTCGTGTGAAGTCGTATGGTCATGTAACTTTGGGAAACATCTATTAGAGTCATTTCCCATGTTCATGATTTTTGTCGATTTTTAAATGACCATTTTGCCTTTAGTTGGTACTGTTTTGGCCATAACTTTTGATTGGAAAGGAATTTTGAGCTGAAACCACTTCCATTGGATTCGTTTGATGGTTTACCTTTCCTTAGAGTGGTCATAATAGCCAAACGGACTTACCGTTTGGGAGATATGGCTGGAATAAGGTTTGGAGGGTGAAAAACTGCTTAACCGGGCCAAATCGGGTGATTAGTGAGTAGGCCCATAACCCATTTCAGGATTAGGGTTATGGGAAGGCTGAAATGAGATAGAGCATCATTCCATTTCAGTTTTCTAGCCTCCACTTATCACCAAAGAACCCTAAAAATGGTCTCCAACCTCTAAATCGCCTCCAAATCATCTTTTGGTCAAGGATTTGGCTTAGCAACCTCTAATCAAGGGAGATCTATAGTTAGAATGGTCGAAAACATTATGGTCAAAAACGTATGATGTGCTTTGTGATTGATTTCAGTTTTCTATGACTGTATGATGTGCTTTGTGATTGATTTCAATAGTTAGAATGGTCGAAAACGTCGTCGAATGGCGTAAACACTTGCTGGAACAGTTTCAGAAAACAATGCAGGTTTCGGATCGGATCGGATATGGGGCTCGGATCGGATATGTTGAACTGGGCAAGGGATTCGATCGGATCGGAACCTGACACTTGAGAAAATTGGCAAAAAGGAAGGCCATGCTAACTGAACTGGGATCGGATCGGATTAAGGAGGAGGGATCGGAGCGGATAGAGGAGGATGGATCGGATTGGAGCACGTGAAGGATGAGGAGGCGGATCGGAGCTGAAGCACGAACTAGAGGGGGATGGCACCCGACCCGACCCGAGGAGAAACACCCGACCCGAACCGTACCAAAAGAAGACCCGATCCGACTCGATGGAGGATACCCGACCCGAACCGACGACTTGAGGAAGAACCCGACCCGACCAGGTACTGACCAATAACCCGAGATGCAAAGGTAGTCCAATATGGGAAGTTAGAGCTCAGGATCCAGTTAGGAACCAATGAGTTCACTTCATGGTTGGGCTTTGATGTGGGACGTGTGCTAAGGAGTTGTCGACGTTCATAACTTCGATTCACACTAAAAATGAATGATGGCTACTTATCAGTGCAGTAGGGTCATTATGACTTGAGGGGCAAGGTGATGGTAGCAACACTACGTTATCAGTGAAGTAGGGTCAATATGACCCGAGGGACAAGGTGATGCGTAGTAAGACTATGAGCCAACGCAGATGGGGTGAACAACTCCATGGGGGCAAGTGGACATAGTAAGGATTGGTAAGGCTATGAGCCAATGCAGATGGGGTGAATAACTCCATGGGGCAAGTGGACATAGCGAGGGACTAGTGGCTACGTTATCAGTGCAGTGAAGACATTTGTGACTTCATGGGGCAGAGTGATCGTAGCAAGGTATGTTGGGTGATCGAAGTGGTGAAGACCGTATGCTTTACGCACTGAGTGAGAGATGTGAGGATGGATGCTATGTTTGATTGTTTGCCATCACTATGACATGTACACCTCCCCCACCTCCGTATCTTTACATCTTTTGATATGGCACCTTAGAGTGTTGTACAGTATGTAGTGCTAACTCTTTGGTTGCAGGTCCAAGTTCAAGTATGTTTTAGTCTACCTGTTATTGTTCACTTTAGATGCTTATCGCTCATACCAGGCTTTATGTCTGACCCAGAGTTTTATGTCTCCTCTTATTACTCTGGGTGCTCACACGAGCAGACTAGAGACAGGTTAGCTGGTGGTGCGCAAGTAGCTGATTCGGAGGCGGGCAGGAGGCTTCCACGTATGATATATATATATATATATATATATACTCCCTGTGTCGTTGGTGGTAGCTACTTGGGCATTAGTAGTGTACCTCCTTTATCTTACTTTTGCTTTGAGACAGTTTGAAAAGTTGTAATAAGCTATATTTTGGATTTCCGCTGCTATGATGTTTAGTTCTGGTTTTTAGCTTATGCACTGTCTCTCCTGTTTTATGTCACGTATGTTATTATTATATTTTGTTCTATGCGCTGTGAGACATTCTACAGGTTCTTTGTATGTTCATTTCCTTCTTCCTTTTTCCTTCTGACGACCCGTTCCGTGCTAACCGGACATGGGTACATCGCACCTTTGGAGAAAATGTCGGTTGGTGCGGGGCGGGCTGTGTAGGATACCCAGCCAGAATTGTGGCTCCTGTGTGGACCGCAGCGCCTGGGTGAGGTGTTTGTAAGCCAACGGGGACGTTGGGCTCTGTAGGAGGGGAGAATGTAACACCCCTAAGTCCCACATCGTGGAAGCCTGTGTGAAGTGGGTACTTATATAGTAGATCCCATCTCTTACTGACGCGGAGGCCTTTTGAGGAACAATACCCCACACCTATACGGTGGCTAAGTTGGGGACAATATCTTGCATGAACGGAGGTGCGGGTTGTTACATAGTACCTACCTAACAGCTCAAGCATTTGCTCTTAATGCAGCAGCAACTCCCTTTGACACTATCTAGGTAGCCATATTTGTCTTATCCTAAACTGCAGCAATATTTATTTTTTTGACTAATCCATTAGGTCTGTTTCATTCTCCCCCGTTTGTTAGGCAGTATGTAGCTGAAGAATAAAATGCCCAAAAGATCTATTAGGCCACCCAGTATGCACACAATCTTACAACTCACTCACCATGTAGCTTTTACGTTTGCACGTATCTGGTCCAACTTCAAAGTCTTCACCTTTACTCCTCAAGTTCTTGCACCCACACAGCATGTAACCACTTTTGATCTATGTTGTTTTAGACATCGCAAAATGTTGTAGCATGCACGCAAAAATTGTATTGCAGGTATATCTGCAGTTTTAAGATACACTGAGATATATCTGCAATACGTTGTGAGATTTTTCCAGATATGTCAGTACTTATTCACAATAATTACATACATTTCAACAATGTATTTTCCTTTATACAATACACTATGTAATAGTTGCTAATAAGTCAGCAATTATTCAAAATAATTGCAGATATTTCAACAATTATTTTCTCTTTTCTGTATCAACAATATACTATGCGATTTTTGCTGATATGTCTGCACTTTTTTACAATAAATGCAAACATTTTGGCAACTTTTTTTTTAGTTTTCAGAAACCTGCCTGCTAATATGTACAATTTTTATTTTATTTTTCATATTTAGTAGCGCAAAAAATCACAAAAAAATGTTGTTATAGTAAAATTAGGATCCGCTTTACAACCAAACTTATGCCCAATTTGGATCGACTTGTATAAGTCACTTTTTTGACTTTTCGAATGAACTAGTTTTTTGTTTCGAAAAGTCAAAAAGCGACTTATTTTAGTTGACCCTAATGAGACATTGAAGGAGGATCTGCTTTACATTACGTTTTATTTTATGGATATCTCCCTAATTTTTACAATATAAAACTCTCGGAGGAAGAATTAATAAGTCAACGTTAATATGAATCAAACTCAGGTGTTGATTTTATTTTAAAGATGAACTATTACAATTAGGACATAAAATGTAATACTCCATAGCCAAAGTTATATTAGTTCGATTGAAAAACGCTTTCTTAAAGAGTTAAATTGAGATCTAGCAACTCACCTATGCTAACTAATTCCCATAAAGAAAAGCAATCCTTTTTAAATTGATACCCATCTTTACATAAATTATACACCACCGAAACTTGCAATTCCTAACACATATAAGTATTACCAATAATTTAAATAACGAGTTTTTTTTTTAGAAACTTAGTACTTAATTTTATATTTATATTATGATTTTACATCCTTAGTAGTAAAACTCAAAACATGTGACAAACTACTCACTCTAGACTGAGATACTCCGTCCAAAGATATAGAATCTAAAGACAGAATATAAGCCTGATATAAGACCAATCTAGAAGCATGCTAAAAGACCCACAAAGACAAATAAATCTCAATGGAGCATGTGCTCTTCCCTTAAATCCAGAAGAAACACCCTAACCAGAAAGAGATAACGACTACAATTTCTTGGATTTCTTCGTCATTTTCTTTTTCCCGTCCTTTATTTTATTAATCGTGGAATTCCAAGTAGGATTTCAATTATTCCTGAGTCAGTAGCCGCATGAAATTCAAAAGTCTCCTCATCAGATCTTTTTCAAAAGTTACCAACGACATGTGAGCAACGAAACAACCAAGTTTGTAACACTTACAAGTGTTGGCCAATTACATACCACTAGCACTTACAAGTGTTGCAACCGCGTTATCATGTAACACTTATAATTGTTAGTAAAATTTTGTTTAGTGTCATTTATAAGTGCCTTGGAAGATGACTATCATGACACTAAGTGTTACAATCATCAACATAGCAATGCTCGTACGCATTGAAAATCCAGCTATTGGTAATACTTATCCGTTTTACCAATCTGAAATCACATAGTTTCGCACACTATTAATATTAAAATTATTAAAACAATAGTAATATGACATAAGTAATGAATTTTATATTAAGCACAATTCATCATATTAATTCAATGAAAAGTTTAAAATGCACCTCAACGTAGTACGAACGATCTCCACATCTCAAAAACCAATCTCATATTTAGATAATACATAATCATAGATTACAAACTTTCTGCTATAAAAGTACAACAATAACATAATATAACATAATATTCATTCTTACAAGTGATATATAGAACTCAGCATTCCTACTTTCTATCCACTTCTGCATTCAACGCCTACTCTTTCTCTGAAATCTGGAACCTATGCTTATCCGATGGTGCCTTATATGTTAGAAGCAGCTCAAGCATTTGCTCTTAATGCAGCAGCAGCTCTCTTTGACACTTTCTAGGTAGCTAAATTTGCCTTATCCTAAACTACAGCAATATCTATTTTTTGACTAATCCATTAGGTCTGTTTCATTCTCCATCGTTTGTTAGGAAGTATGTAGCTGAAGAGTAAAATGCCCCAAAGCTCCATTAGGCCACCCATTATGCACACAATCTTAAAACTCATTCACTATGTAGCTCTTTCCTTTGCAGGTATCTCGTCCAGCTTCAAAGTCTTCACCTTTACTCCTCCAGTTCTTGCACCCACATAGCATGTAACCACTTTTGATCTATGTTGTTTTGGACATCGCCAAATTTTGTAGCACGCACGCAAAATTCTTCCGTGCTCTCCAGTTCCAACTACATAAGCCAACAAGCAGTTTTTCGCTGAAAGTAAAGGCAAACCAATACATGTTATCACGAATTAATATTATTTACTGCCTAAAATTTAATTTAAGCAAACAACGGATACCACGAATATAGCTCAGAAAGTTTAATGTTTTAATGGTTAAAGAGTTACATCTCTCTACTGAATGTTTGAATTTTAGCAAGGAAAGATAATATTATGAAAACCTAATAGACATCAATCTGTCGAGTTCACATAAATATCAAGATATTGCCTTGATATAAAATTGTTCATTAGTCAGGCAGTTCATATATGGAATCAAATACTGAAATCGCAACGACTAATCACTAAAATTTTAAAACTATTACAATTATATATGCACGCTAATATATGAATTGAAGAATATATTTATCCTCATGCGAGTCCAATTGTCCAGACATTGTAAGTGATAACATCAAATTTTTCTTTTTAAAATATTCATTGTTAAAACATACTCGAATTTGACTATGAATAACTTTGTCTGAATGAATTTCCATTCATAAATGAAAGACATAATAGGGAATTAATCAAGTCGGAAAGGATCTTTGTTCACATAACATTGAGTTTCTACATATTATTTTGTTAGACCATATTTAGAGAAAAATACAGTTAAACAGTGTGAAGTTCGAATGATTTTTCAACAAAATTTCTTCATCTTCTTTCTACATAAGGAAAAGTAATTAACTCATCAACATTAAGTAAGAAAATAACTATATATGGCTTAACTGATTGATGTATGCAAGAATATAACTATTTATGGCCTAAATGATTCAACGGATTAGGCAAAAGTCTCACGATAGAATCACATTCATGAGATTAGAAAACCAAACGATACTTATTTAGAAAACCGAGCGATGCTCTGTTCTAAAACCGAGTGACGCTCGGTTTTTATACCTAAGATAAGATCGGATTTTTTAACTAAGCTATAAGATATAAAACTGAGCTACGCTCAATTTTCTAATCGAGCTAAGCACATTTTCATAACTGAGCGAGCCTCAGTTAGAGAATCGAGCTAAGCTCAGTTATAACACTAAGAAAAAGTTCAGTTAATTTAATTAGTCAAATATTAATAAGTATTTGTTAAGAAGTATTACAGTATATTTTAGTCTATTAAAATATCAAAATTTATGAACTATATATGCTGCTTAAATTCTATTTTAGGGAAAATAATGTTAAAAAAATTGGTAAAGAAGATTTTCACCAATTATCACACAAGAAGTAATTGGAAGCATTGCTCATAAATATGTTTAATATCGAAGTCATCAGCTGGTAATATAATATTGATTCATATATAATTTTGTACATTTTTATGTTTCATATATTAAGATTAAAATATGCTAAAAACCATCGTATATAACTACATTAACAATCAGTCTTGGCTCAGGCATTTTGCTCAAGAGATTTCTGTATGAAGTTATCGGTCATGTATAAGGAATCAGTTTATGATAGTTAAGATATTATCCAAAATTAGAAACAAGAATACTTTGTAAGCAATACAGCTACAGCAATACACACCGTCAATAACTAACTCTATTTCAAACCCAATCATTTTTTTTTCAAGAAAGAAGCACATTATAATAATTTATGCACACTTCACAATTTACATAAACAAAGAGCATTAATCAAAAGCATAGCAGCTTTTATATCTCAAAATGCATTTCCATTCTCTAGTTAATGGTGTTGAGACATTTTGCACTTAACACCAATTTTTAAGTGCTTGATAAAAGACAATATAGCTATTTGATACACCATTTAATTCCATTCAATTTCTACATGCTATAATTTATTCACTAATGAACTTCTCTATTTGATAAAAATAGGACATTACGGCCTTTTATATGGAATCCACTTTACTGCGGTGATTGAATTCTAAAGTACGAAAATACATAACAAGTTATATAAACATGTATTTGGCTTCTTAGATAAAAACAAAAAAGTAATAGTTGACCATTTTTTTTAAAACATTTTTTTAGCAAAATGTAACTTCTCAATCAGTTTCTAAAATTTATAACTCAAACTGCACTATTAAACCCTGCCCAAAAGGATGTACATGTACAAGCACAATAAGCAAGGCATACAAAAATCAGAAAAGCATTTAGCAGAACAAACCTATGAACGTGGAAAGTAGAAGGAAGAAATAACAATTATCTGCACATCTGAAATGCTGCGACACTTTCAGATGTTGTGCAGACAAAGATCTTATATATGAATGAAAAACCTTTTTAGCTCTGAAAAAAGTCAGTCCTATTATTTGATGTTTATGGATCGTCAATATCGATCAGATATTGTTTAAAAGCTCAAAATTTAAGATGCTGAACTCAATAAAATACATGCCATTACGTTTTCGGTCTATATTTGGGAATTATATCTTAATCAAGGCCACACTAAGCTAAAAAGAAGTAACTTATTGAAAACTAGGAGATTAACCAAAAAACCGAGTAGTCTTTGTTTTTTCTACTATAAGTGCTATATTAGGAATTTAAGATTGTTGGTGCTCGATGATCTTGGAGGTGGAACCTTGGCGCAATGGTAAGGTCACATGGCTAGTGGCCTGGGCGCCCAGGTTCGAATCCAGAAACAACATCTTCACAGTGCGAGGGAAAGACTGCGTACTATCGACCTCCCCAGAGCCCAGTATCGTACAGAAAGCCTCGTGCACTGGGTTCCACTGTGCTCGATGATCTTAAATTATTATATTACATAGCTAGTTGCCTACTTGATTAGTATACATATAGCTCATTCTACAGTACAAATATTGGGACATAGGAAATAACCACCACAAAAACCAAACATTGAACTACCAATCTACTAATGATTCTCATTTTAAGTTTAACTTAATTATCCAAACATCTGATTGATATGCAAATAGAATAGATCAAGTCATACTGAACTTTGAAAAAAAAACTAAAAAAATCATTATGAAAAATAGAGATAAAAAGCACAGTTTTCTCAATTTAAAGGATTCTGGATAAAAAGAGGTTTCTGAATTAAAAGTGAAAAAAGTGAAGAAAATATTTTCTCTATTCAAAACAACAAATAAACCATATTCAAAACCTCGTATTATTACATGCACAACATAATTTCCACTTTATATTGAATTTTGTGTAAGAGAACAAAGTAACTTTGAGAATAATTGTACAGAAAAAATGAAGCCAGAATTTATACTACGAATTTGCATGTTTCAGCGGAAAACAAGTTAAATGAAGGATAAAGCAAAAAATATAACTGTAATTCAGGAAGAATGATGGAGACACAAACTAAAACTTAGTGCATACATAACGGCATGGAGACCAAATTTTAGCAATTACAACAGTGAATCGATTATCAAACAAATAAATTTAGAACTAACACCACTGTCCTATGAGCAATAAGAACATCAATTGAGAGGAAATAGAAATCGAACCTGATGTTGCTCGGGGGTATGAAGCACGAATCTAAAAAATCTCAAGATCCATCATTTTCTAGTGATGTGCCACGTAGTGTGTTGAGCTGTCCCTTAATATCTCCTTGTCTGCACCCGGATATGCTATCGATGTCATTGGAGGTGCCGGCAGATGCTGTCGATGTCGCTATACATGGAGAGAGAAGAGAAATTCTACTTTGGAAATAAAGGGATAGGCAGCCTAGGAAGGGATAAGTGTGAGATAATTAAAGATGCACAAAATCACAAAGGTAACTATAAATGAGCTATTTGCGAGCTGGTCATCTATTATAACATTTAATTGGGTTGGGAATCAGAATACATTACAAACCTTATACAGGAAACCAGTTATATTTTATATATCCTTACACTTTTTTAGAATTTATAACATTTATAAGTGTTAGATATGGAAAAATGTAAATGTTGCTAAATCATTGATTTGGTGTAGTGTTAGTAGGTAATCCAAGTGATTGTTACGTGGACGCATCCCAATTGAACTCAACTTGACCTAAAATATAACAATATGTTAATGAGAATTGAGTATGAAAAGAACATTGTTCATGTACATCAAAGCAAGAGCTTGGGACACATACGACATCAAACTCGGATCATAGATATAAAGGTCGAACTAATTTCATACCTAGAAGCAACCTATAAACACAACTGCAGAACTCATTTTGCATTTAAATTCGTATAAGGTATGACAAATAATGCAGAAAAATTACCTGGAAATGAAACCATTAATTCACCTCTTAAATCAATAGTGTTAGTACGATAATCTTTAATCCACAACTTTCACTTCCATCTCCTATTGAAGAAAAACGTGATGATCAATCTCTGGATTTCCCCAAAATAAGAATCACAATGGATCCCTAGGTACTGAAATTGAATGAAAACACTATTAGGTCAGAAAAAATTGTCGTTAAATTTGTCAATCTTTATATTGGGAGCACCATTTTGATATATTCTGCAATTGAAAGTGTGAATCTTGATAGCTTGGATTTATCCAAAAGCAAATCACTTGTATAAAAGAAACATTGTTCAACATATCCATCTTTGGAAAGTAAATATTTCAAAATACAATAAACATTGTTTAACATATACTTAGCCTCCAAATCATGTTTAGCTCAATATTTAAACATTTTTTTCCATGGTGCACTAAACACATCAGTAAGGAACTACAAATACACACAAAAGACGTATTTAATAACAACCACTAAGTGTCAAGTTTCTACATTCTCCGTGTATCTGCTGCTCGTATGTGCTCCACTGTATCAATCGAAGCCAACGGTGGAAGTCTCATATGCCGAGATCCCGATTGAACATCCTCATCGTCACCCATCAAGCATATAACCTGGTATTAGCAAGCACATGTTATAACAAAAGGAATCTATAATGTCATGTGCTAAAAAACCATATATATGTCACGATCAATTTTAAATATCCAACCGTGTGGTGTGGGACTATTGTTCAATTCAATCAACACACATACTTCATTCCAATGCGAGTCACACCTAACGATCTCCAACTTGACGAGCATTGCTCAAGTCAGCTTAGAGTTACACCGCAGTTCTCTTTGCAGTTTGTCAGGCATTCACCCTGAGTTTTCGTAAGCAGTTTAGGCGGGCTACTTACTGTCGTATCTCTACCTTGACGAGCATCCCTTGCTCAAGTCCCTTTGGAACCATGCTTTGGTCACGCTGCACATACTAGTCTCCTTGAACCATGGAGCCTTGATACCATGTTGAATTTCTGCATTCCATGCATACTCGCTTCACCATGTCTACCAAGGTCAACGGTCGATCGACGTCCCGAATGAACATCCACCATCGCCACCCATGGAGCATATAACCTAGTATTGGCAAACACATATTGTAACAAAAGAAATCTCAAATGTTACGTGCCACCAATATCATATATATGTCATGATCTCTTTCCAATATCATACGGTGTAGGACTATTATTCAATTTGATCCACGTACCCACTTCATTCCAATGCGAGCCACATCTAACGCTAAGTGACTGCTCTAGACTAGTTTTTGCTAAAAGCTTGCATTTTACAGCAAATAAGAAAACATGCATGGTATTATCTATTTTACAAAACCTGGGATATCTTAATTTGCACAATCTGTTAATATAAACTCACATTATTTGAATACCACTAGTTATACCAGAAAACAATGATTCTAGGTTGTACCTTCCCACCTAAACACATGACGACTTCTATAGTTAAAATTAAAAATTCCTATTTAAAAATTATAGTGCTTAATAAAGCGTACTAATTTGTACATCTCCTTAATTCTCTATATTACCACCACTCAGCTTAAAACTCTCAAGATATTTTGCATTGAATTTAAAATTTAACACCATATTTTAGAAAAAGCCTAAGCTTTATCTTTATTAACTGTTCAAATCTCTTTAATGTCACACTTTTTTGCTGTCAACATGAATTATCTAAACTACCTCTATATAACTATAAAATGGTAGGGAAACCGACCGTTTGATTATAAAATTTAAAAGAAATTTATTTATTGTATTTTTAATTTAATCTACTAAAACATAGTTGATTTAAGAATTTGTTGCACTTTTACAATTTGTTGCATCTTCTAAATAATCTATTTAGACCAATCAAAGGATATTGTACTAGAAATACGATATTAACGGTAGATCTGAAGTAGATTAATGTAATCGGTATTTTAGTAAAATCTTAAGCATTAGAATTTGAGCTGTTAAAAACATCAGAGAAAACAATTCCAAGAAGATAGGTGTTTTTTCAGCTTCACAAAAAATTATTTTGACCAAATAACAGTAAGCCAACCTCTATAACAGTAAGTTTGATTATTTTGGCCAAGTGACAATAAGAAAAACTCTCTAACGATCGGTTTGATTAACGAATTTCAATATCCCTTCAAAATAGAATCTAACGGTTAAACTTCTTTATAGTTTTAAGATATTACTTTATGCTTAAAAAAAGGATTCATCGGTTAAACTTCTTTGAAAAAAATATGTCTTAATTCTTAAAAATAGAATCTCACAAATAAATAGAATTTACAAATTCATTGTCTATTGATTAGTTGTATAAATAAAAATTCAAACTAACAAAACATATTAGATGTTGTAACTTAGAAATAATAATTTACATTAAGTACACATGATTTCAACATAAAAACATGGTTAAATATTTGTGCAAATTTTTCTATCGAATATGTTAAATCATATATAATTTTAGAAAAACAATTCACGCGTGAAACATGCGCTTTCATCACACGCAAAGCGCTTGTCGTAACATTCATAATAACAAATGACTTTTTACAGCCGTCAATTCAATATCCAAAAATACAAAAAAAATCTTCTTTCTTATTAATTCTAAAAGTTCTTCATTCTTTCCTTTATTGTCTCTAGATATTTAGCTAAAATCTTTAATATTTATTCATTATTGTAATCATAACAATATATATGACGGTTTCCTCTTTTATTGTTTTACATTTAAATACCAACATTTAACTAATTTTATACTGTAAATATTTATTTCAGGTTTTGCAATACTATTTGAAAATTAAATACATATTTAAAAAGTAACTAGGTGATATTAAGTTAAAACCATCCAAATAAACAACAAATAACAAATATTTGTTAACTAATCTAATAAATTTTGAAATATGGAAATTCAACATGTGTATCACCTTTATATTGTCAAAATAGTAAAGCTAATTTTTATCTCATGTCCGCATAGTTTAGAAATTCGACGATTATATATAAATTATTACAATGTTGTCATTTTACCTGTAAATATCAACATTCAATAATTATTTGTCGACTTCTCCTAAATTTTTTTATATTGCTTTACATTCGTGTTTATCAACTGGTTTTAAATTTAAACATCCTAATAAATCTAATTAATAAATATCTATATATTTTTTTAGCTAATAAATCATAAAAACGACAATTCATTAAGTGTAAACATTCAAATGGACAAAAATGGTTGATTCAATTTTTCATTCAAGTCCACATAATTAAAAAATATAAATAGTTATTTCTAATTATCTTATATCGTTATACGCAAGATTTTCAAAATGAGATTCAAATCGTAAAATTCAAACTATGAATCGAAACGGGATTTGAATCGTAAATCGTAGATTCAAAAAACAATTTTTTTAAAAATTTGCACACATCGAAATAAATTTTGATGTTTAAGCTTCTACATCTAAACTTAAAACATCATTTTCTCTCTTGTTCCAATTTTAATCTATTTTAAAATAATTAAAAATTGAAATTGTAGACCCAAATAAGTATATGGAATATATTAATTTGGATTGAATGGTATTTCTAAAGTGTGGTATTAGCTTGGTTTGAATCGCAATATAAATCGAATCGTAAAGAGAGACTTGATTTAAAATGGGATTCAAATCATAGGATTTTAAATTTTTTGACAAAAATGATTATACGTTCAAGTTCATAAACTTTCTTTGTATTCTTTTTTTCTATTTTAAGTTCTAATTTTATTACATATAAAAATATATGCAATACTTGCTTTGTAAAAATGGCATATCACTAAAAACATATACAGTGTTTTTCTTTCTAAAACTGGTACGTAAAGTGGATTCGGTTATTAACAAAATTTATTATAAATAAATGATAAGGGTTAATAATATTGGAAAATAAATAAATTCAGTTATTATTTTTTGTAAAAAAGTGAAATTTCTATTATTTAAATTCATAATTTCCGTTAACCAATAGGCAAAAAGTTTCCTACTTTTTGATTGAAAATATTTTTCTTTTGTATTTCATTGCCTTTCTGAGGTAAATGTTAAATATATTTAAAAGGTTCTATTACAAATTAAAATTACTATGTTACGAAGAAACAGATTAAATATATTTTTTACATAACTAAAATGACAACATGATCCATATCCTTTCATATCTTATTTTCATTAAATACTTTTTAGTTATTAAGAAAATATTTTGTTTAATTCTTTGATAATATCATATACTTATTTTCAAAATATGTGCTACAAAAAAATTAATGCATTAAAATATATTGATTCGCTATAGTTTAATATTTAAGTATTTTCGTTGTTATCTCAAGTAACATTTTAAATTCAATCAATACATATTTTTCTTTTAGTAAAATATACGAAAAACTAAATGTCAGCTTCAAATTGATATGCGTGAATATTTGTCTATATTTTATAAAAACATTGTGACGGCCCGCCCCGCACCAACCGACACTTACTCCAAAGGTGCGTTGTACGCATGTCCAGTTAGCACGGAACGGGTCGTCAGGAGGAAAGGGAAGAATGAAATGAACATACAAAGAACCTGTAGAATGTCTCATAGCGCATAGAACAAAATATAATAATAACATACTTGACATAAAACAGGAGAGAAAATGCATAAGCTAAAAAAAACATAACTAAGCATCATAGCAGCGGAAATCCAAAATATAGCTTATTACAACTTTTCAAACTGTCTCAAAGCAAAAGTAAGATAAAGGAGGTACACTACTAATGCCCAAGTAGCGACCACCAACGACACAGGGAGAATGTGCATATATATATATATATATATATATATATATATATATATATATCATAAGTGGAAGCCTCCTGCCCGCCTCCGAATCAGCTACTCGCGCATCACCAGCTAACCTGTCTCTAGTCTGCTCGTGTGAGCACCCAGAGTAATAAGAGGAGACATAAAACTCTGGGTCAGACATAAAGCCTGGTATGAGCGATAAGCATCTAAAGTGAACAATAACAGGTAGACTAAAACATACCTGAACCTGGACCTGCAACCAAAGAGTTAGCACTACATACTGTACAACACTCTAAGGTGCCATATAAAGCAATGTATAGATACGGAGGTGGGGGAGGTGTGCATGTCATAGTGATGGCAAACAATCAAACATAGCATCCATCCTCACATCTCTCACTCAGTGCGTAAAGCATACGATATTCACCACTTCGATCACCCAACATACTTCGCTACGATCACTTTGCCCCATGAAGTCATAAATGGCTTCACTGCACTGATAACGTAGCCACAAATCCTTCGCTATGTCCACTTTGCCCCATGGAGTCACAAGAACCCCACTGCACTGGCTCATAGCCTTACTAATCCTTACTATGTCCACTCTGCCCCATGGAGTCACAAGAACCCCACTGCACTGGCTCATAGTCTTACTACGCATCACTTTGCCCCATGGAGTCACAAGAACCCCACTGCACTGGCTCATAGTAAGTTTTGGGTGATGACATTCTCTAAGCACTTCATCTCTCAAACCATTCACGTTAGGTACAACTAGTCTTCCATTCTTCCGAAGCCATCCATCTCGATCAAGCCCATACACATTCATCTCCTCATCGATACCCATCTCTAATTTGGAGATGATTTCCAATAGGTTAGGATCGTCCCTCTGACTAGAGCCGATCCGCTCAATCAAAGTGAGTCTGATCGTCAAACTTGCTAACATAACTGGATCTAAGTCGCACTTTGGTCTGAAATCAAACCCCGTGATATACTCCAGTTTCTTCCACTCAAGAAACATTGCCCCTAAGCTGGCATGTCTCCTACTCAAGGCATCGGCTACCGCATTACCTTTCCCAGGTGTGTATGCGATATCAAAATCATACGAAGCCAAGAACTCTAACCATCTCTGCTGACGGAGATTCAGATCTTTCTGAGAGAAGAGATATTTCAATGATTTATGATCGGTAAACAACTCAAATCTTTCTCCCAAGAGATAGCGTCTCCACATCTTTAGCGCAAATACAATCACTGCCAATTCCAAATCATGGGTAGGATACTTCTTCTCATGTGGCTTTAGCTGTCAACTAGCATAAGCTACAACCCTACCTCCTTGCATCAATACAGCACCCAGTCCGGTACCACAAGCATCCGTGTATACCGTCATCTCTTCATTCCCTTTAGGAATGACTAACACTGGCGCATGCGTCAAATTCTCTTTTAGACTCTTGAAGGCATCCTCACACACTCCGTTCCAGACGAAGGACTGATTCTTCTTAGTCTATTGAGTTAACGGTGCTGCTATCTTGGAGAAGTCCTGGATAAACTTACGATAATATCCAGCTAATCCAAAGAAACTTCTTATATCTGTTGTATTCTTGGGCGTAGGCCAATCCTGTACCGTAGCCACTTTCGCAGGGTCCACGGCAATACCACTCTCTGAAACAACATGACCCAAGAATCTCACTTCCCTTCTCCAAAAATGACACTTAGAGAATTTCGCTTTCAATTGGTGTTTCCTTAACACCTCCATCACTATCCTCAAGTGTCCCTTGTGTTCCCCCTCTGTCTATGAGTAAACAAGGATATCGTCCACGAACACAAGAACAAACTTATTCAACTGATCTCTGAATACTCGATTCATAAGATCCACAAAATAGGCTGGTGCATTGGTCAACCCAAATGGCATGACCAACCACTCATAAAATTCAGACGGCGTCCAAAATTCCGTTTTCGGAATACTCTCATCTGCTACTCGAACCTGATGAAATCCTATCGCGAGGTCCAACTGGGAGAACACTCTTGCTCCTTCCAACTGATCAAACAAATCATCTATCCGCGGTAGAGGATACTTATTCTTCCTCGTCACCTTATTCAATATGCGATAGTCCACACACAAACGAAGGGAACCATCTTCCTTAGTGGCAAACACAACTGGTGCTCCCCACTCGGAGACACTCCTAATAAATCCCTTCTTCAAAAGATTGCTGACTTGCACCCCGAGCTCTCGCTGCTCCCTTGGTGCCGTACGACGAAGTGGCATCACTATAGGTCTGGCATCTTTCACTAAATCAATACGGAACTCAATCTCTCGGTGTGGTGGAAGCCCAGTCACCTCCTCGAAGACGTCCGGATAATGGCCAACCACGGGCACATCTGACAACTCATCCTGCGGGATGTCGAGGGAATTTACAAAACTAGCCATAACCCCATCACTAGGTAGACTACCAAACACTACCCTCCACCCATCATCCGCCCTCACTGTCACCAAAAATCCCTCACAGTCTACCACCACCTCGTATCTTTGGAGCCAATCGACTCCCAATATAATGCCATACCCAGTAAAGCCCAAAACAAAGCAATCACATACAAACATACATCCATGACTCGATAAGACCAAATTCCTGCAAATCATACTAAGGCTGGTCGAACCACCAATCGGGTTCGTCACAACCAATGATCTATCGACTATCTCGGGTTCCAATCCCAACCTATCTACCTGGTCACTAGATATGAAGGAACGGGAAGCCCCAGTATCAAACAAAACTCGAACTGGTACATCATAAATAGAAAGCATACCTTGAATAACAACATTCTTTCCTTTCTCCGCCGCAGTTGGGGCATTCGACGAAGAAGGAACGACATCAATAGCATATGCTTTCACAATCTGCTTCTCCTTAAGAGGTTGCGGACACTTATCCTTATGATGTCACACTTGACCACAGTTGTAGCACTTCCTTTCCGCTGGCTTGGCCCGACATTCTTTAGCATAATGGCCCTTCTTACCACAGCTGAAGCACTCAACATCCTTCTTGCTCTTTTTCAGGTCACCTTTACATTGATCCTGCTTCCTCTTATTCTGAGAGTTATTCTTGCCTCCACCGCCTGCTTGCGGCTTTGGCCCTTCTGCAGATGCAGCCTCAGTCTTTGACTTAGGGTAAAGACTCTCTGATCTCAAAGCTTTCCCTGCGATCGATTCAAAAATCTCATCGATGTGGTTGATAAGCCTTTCCCCTAAGTATCCATCCAAACCAGTAATGAACTTCTCATTCTTCTTCTCAGGAGTATCGATAAGAGATAGTCCATATTTCGACAAAGTGTCGAACTCAGCAATATAATCAGAAACTGCCCTTCCGTTCTGCTTGAGTTCCAAGAACCTCTTAAACAACACTGACTTCTGGGCAACTGGGATAAACTTCTCGCTAAAGCGAGCCTTGAACTGATCCCAAGTAACCTGATCCTCTAGAGTAGCTGTTCTAATGGCATTCCACCAATTCATCGCTCGCCCTTGCAGCTGACGAGACGCTAGCCTTCTCTTCATCGCATCCTCAAGACCCAAGTCATCGAAGATACGATCACAGCTATCCATTCAATCTTGAACATCTGTGGCCGACTCCGTTCCGTGGAACGGCTTTCCACCAAGATTAGTGTAATCTTTACACAACTTGGCGAAATCGACCCTAGGCGCCTGCACTACTGGGCCAACACCAGCTCCGGGATTGGGAACTGCCCCTTGCACTTCTCTAAGCATGTCTCTCATGAGGTTAGTAAACATTGCCCTCATGTCAGCGGCGTTCCCCTGGTTGGTCCCTCTACCAGCACCCCTCGTGTCTCGGCTCATCGTTAATCTGAAAAAGAGAAACGATTAACGACCCCATAGTGGTGCTAGTGCAGTGCGACTTCATTCTTATACTACTAATAGTATATATATACATAGCTTTTGAAAACCAAAGTAATCACAAATACGCGCTCTCATATACGTACTATCTTTCCCTAGTGTCTTTCCCTAGGTTAACTACGCAACCTAGAGCTCTGATACCAAGTGTGACGGCCCGCCCCGCACCAACCGACACTTACTCCAAAGGTGCGCTGTACACATGTCCAGTTAGCACGGAATGGGTCGTCAGGAGGAAAGGGAAGAATGAAATGAACATACAAAGAACCTGCAGAATGTCTCACAGCGCATATAACAAAATATAATAATAAGATACTTGACATAAAACAGGAGAGACAGTGCATAAGCTAAAAAAACAGAACTAAGTATCATAGCAACGGAAATCCAAAATATAGCTTATTACAACTTTTCAAACTGTCTCAAAGCAAAAGTAAGATAAAGGAGGTACACCACTAATGCCCAAGTAGCGACCACCAATGACACAGGGAGAATGTGCAAATATATATATCATACGTGGGAGCCTCCTGCCCGCCTCCGAATCAGCTACTCGCGCATCACCAGCTAACCTGTCTCTAGTCTGCTCGTGTGAGCACCCAGAGTAATAAGAGGAGACATAAAACTCTGGGTCATACATAAAGCCTGGTATGAGCGATAAGCATCTAAAGTGAACAATAACAGGTAGACTAAAACATACCTGAACCTGGACCTGCAACCAAAGAGTTAGCACTACATACTGTACAACACTCTAAGGTGCCATATAAAGTAATGTATAGATACGGAGGTGGGGGAGGTGTGCATGTCATAGTGATGGAAAACAATCAAACATAGCATCCATCCTCACATCTCTCACTCGGTGCGTAAAGCATACGATATTCACCACTTCGATCACCCAACATACTTCGCTACGATCACTTTGCCCCATGAAGTCATAAATGGCTTCACTGCACTGATAACGTAGCCACAAATCCTTCGCTATGTCCACTTTGCCCCATGGAGTCACAAGAACCCCACTGCACTGGCTCATAGCCTTACTAATCCTTACTATGTCCACTCTGCCCCATGGAGTCACAAGAACCCCACTGCACTGGCTCATAGTCTTACTACGCATCACTTTGCCCCTCGAGTCGTAATGACTCTACTGCACTGATAACGTAGTCTTGCTACCATCACCTTGGCCCTCAGGTCATAATGACCCTACTGCACTGATAAGTAGCCCATCAATCCTTTTCAGTGGTGAATCGAAGTTATGAATGTCGACAACTCCTTAGCACACGTCCCGTAGCAAAGTCCGACTCATGAAGTCCACTCATTGGTTCCTATCTGGATCCTGAGTCAATACCCTTCATTTGGACTACCTTTGCATCTCGGGTTATCAGTCTTCATCGGTTCGGTTCGGCCTTCCATACCCCATTTGGATCAGATCTGCTCTTCAGCACGCCCCGGTTCGGATCGTCATCGCGGTCCTCTTTCTCTTTGCTTCAGATCGTGCTCCTCTCCTCGGTTCGGATCGGAATACCCCATACGGGTCGGATCGCGCTCCTCCAGCTCGTGGCTCCCCCGGTTCGGATTGGCGTCTCGTAGTGCATCGGATTGTGGATGTTGCTTTCCTCTAGTCGGATCGTGATACGAAGCACGAGTGGATCGGATCGGGTAGCAGTTCACGGTTGGTGTTCGTGGACCTTGCGCAGATGGTTCGGCTTGGAGGAGATGACTTGACTCGTGGTGATGTCCCACGATCCCATAGGGCGATCCGATCGACCCTCAATCCCCATCCGATCCGAACTCCTGCACCTTGTCCAGCGAGTTGTTTACGCCCCACGACAGCGTTTTCGACCATTCCAACTATTCTAATCAGTCACAAAGCATACCATACAGTCATAGAAACATATATAGTCAACCACAAACATCAAAACAACAATATGAAAGGTTAAAATGGATCAAACATAGCCAAAACCCCTTATTTTCCCCTTAAGCATGTTTAGGTGAAACCTATGATAAGATTAGCAAAACTTAACCAAATTAACCCAAATTCATATCAAAGGCCTAAAACATCATTCCGAAATTTATAAACATTTTTCCAGAATTTTATCATGTCTAAATTCGCTAATTAACACTAATCACCCCTAATTAGCCATAATTAGTGCAAAACTATGCAAATCACTCACCTTAGCCACAAATAAACTAAGATCTGAAATAAATCTCTGATTTGATGTGAATCTCAATGCTAAACAGCAGCTCTAATGTTGCTTTGGTGTAGATCTTCCTTGATTAGAGTTTGCTAAGCCAAATCCTTGACCGAAAGGTGATTTGGAGGTGATTTAGAGGTTGGAGGCCATTTTTAGGGTTCCTTGGTGATAAGTGGAGGCTAGATAACTGAAATGGAATGATCCTCTATCTCATTTCAGCCTCCCCATAACCATAATCCAGAAATGGGTTATGGGCCTACTCACTAATCACCCGATTTGGCCCGGTTAAGCAGTTCTTCACCCTACAAACCTTATTTTAGCCATATCTCCCAAACGGTAAGTTCGTTTGGCTATTATGACCACTCTACGGAAAGGTAAACCATCAAACGAATCCAATGGAAGTGGTTTCAGGTCAAAACTCCTTTCCAATCAAAAGTTATGGCCAAAACAGTACCAACTAGGGGCAAAATGGTCATTTAAAAATCGACAAAAATCATGAACATGGGAAATGACTCTAATGGATGTTTCCCAAAGTTACATGACTATACGACTTCACATGGGAAAGAAATAAATATTCTACAATCCTATGATGTGTAGAATACGGGTCGTTACAAACATCGATTTCAAAATTAATTAATAGTACTAATATTCATTTTTGCCATTCTATAATAGATCCATAATCCGTGTTTCAGTGCTTTTGGTTTATTGGAGATTTTATTTGTGGATTTAAACTCTTATCAGAGTTTGGTGACTTTATGAATCCATGATTTAGTGTTTTTAGCGAATTTGTGGTACGTGATTTTGTGCAGTGACTATCAGACATCTAGACATATAATGTGTTTGATATTATATCGTGCATCATTCTGAATTGATCCTAAAGCCACCGTAGTAGTGTATTGAGAAAGAATTAAATATTTCAAAAAAAAAACTCGACATGTTTAATACTTATTCTATACAATATTATTAATGGTCGCTCCTATTATGCCCCATTCTCCGTATCAGCAGACAGTATTACTAGTTAATACTCTTTGCTAATATGGATCTCAGGGCGGGATGTCGCAGATTTTCTTAAAAGATATTGAATCTTGCAAAATAATAAGTCCATATATAACCTCTTTTACCAAAAATTCTGAAAAATAATAAATCAATATGAAACTCATTTTTATCAAAGAAACAATAATATTGTTTTTATTCAAATGTAAAAATGCGCTATATAAAAATGATAAAAAAAAATTGTTCAAATATAAAAATTACTTAGAAATAATGTAAATTCGATTTATCTCATTTATCCTAACATTTTCACCATAAATTGCATAACAAATTATATTCTAAATATATTTAGCACATTATTTTTATGAAATATATCGTGTGCAACACACGGTTTACACACTAGTATCATTATAACAAAAAAGCAAAAGATAAGATGCAGTTCAAAGTAAAATAAATAAGAAAAACAAAAAGAAGAATATTGTTATAATCAAAACAAATATAAGAGTTATCAGAAAGTAAATACAAAGTAAAAACAAATGAAAAATCCAATTGCAAATCAACAATATCAAGTTTTAGAAGCAAGGACAAAATTAAACATCATCTATTCACTCAGAAGAAGCACAAAATCGACATTAAATATAGCAGAAATGGACTAATATTTTAGAAGTAAGCGGTTTTACCATAGGAAATCATGCAGTTGCGCACCATAGGTACTTCATTATATAATATCTGAGTCGAACAAAATTGGGGATGAGATCGATCCAAGAAAGAAATCAAGTAAAGGAGACTTGTTTTCTGTTAAACAAAAGGAACAAGGTGAGGATGATGGATCGGAAAATGGGCGATGGTGTGGCAAGGTAAACCAAACCGCTGTGACTTTAAGGTTAAGAAGCGGACAGAGAGGAAAAAGAAATCAAAAGTGTTAGAGAACCCCGAATTATCACAAAACCAATTGACAATGTGAAGGGTGAACTCATTATACTTATACAGGATTCATTTTACAAATTCCCCAATGTGGGACTTGTCTCAACACGCCCCCCACGTGTGGCATATCATGAGCTTAACACGTGGACCTTTATATTGGGTGACGTGGATAAGTGTGGCATTGTGCGCACGAGTTAAACCTGCTCTGATACCATGTTAGAAAACCCCGAATTATCACAAAACCAATTGACAATGTGAAGGGTGAACTCATTATACTTATACAGGATTCATTTTACAAATTCCCCAATGTGGGACTTGTCTCAACAAAAAGAAACCGCTAATATAAAAAGGAGCAACGCTTCAGTTTAGAATTTGAGGAGACCTGAGAGCCAAGTATGCCCTACTCAATTGTTACAATATTATACACACACATACATATGAGCGCGCACGCAGACGCTCGATGAACCCCATTTGGAAGCACCTTGAAACTTTATTTTCAGAGTCTCATTTATTTTTAAATAAGCTAGTGGAAAGAGAAAGAGTTAGTAAAAAGTGATAGAAACGGTATGTCTAGTGAAATCAGAAAGGTTATAGCGTTGCTGCATTGTTTAGGGTGTTGCTGATCTTATATATGCGCGCACACACACACACACACATCATTTCTCATGCCAAAGTAGGGGTAAGCAATATTCGGTTCAAACAGATTAACGGACCAAACCGGTTCATTTCGATTGGTTCGAATTTAAAACTAAATCAGTTTGAATTCGGTTTGCAAAATATATTTTTTGGTTATTAGTTTAACCGAATTAACAAAACTTTCCATTTATTATCTAATTTTATGGTATTGTGATATTTTAATTATTAATTTAGTTATATAATACAAAGGCATTTGTTACAAATAGATCAAATCTTATCATAAAAATAAAATTTATTATGTAAAATTACTCCAAACATGAATTTACGTTTTACTTCTAAGTGAATCCATCGTTTGAATAATAATGCATCCTTCAAGTTCAGTTAAATCGGTTACCGACCGAATTAACCGAAATTAATTTAGTTTAGTTCAGATCAGTTTGGAAAATTTTAGACTCTAATTCAATTTGAGTTTTTTACCTCCAAACCGACCAAACGCTCACCCTATGCCGAAGTACGGAAAACAGTAAATATACCCTTTTTAAATTCAAAAAAAGAAAAAGAAATATTGAGTTGCACACAAAAATATGAAATTTGTGACAACCCAAATTTCCGGTACCTTTTGAGCTGACCAAACAACACCAATCCAACCCAAATTGTACTGGAAATCCAAATGCCAATAGAAAGAATTTAGAGAGTGAGATAAGAAAGAAAGAAATATTAGAATAGAAGAATAAGAAGAACTAACACAACAAAATCAGAATCTCACATCGCAGCGGAACACAATATAATATATAAATAAATCTTTATTGAGAGTTTGAAATATAACTTACAAATCATCAGAGTACATCACACATCTGGACAGTTACAATAATCTATCCTCATATACAACATACAGCGGAATAATACTAAGACATCTGAACTTCTCTAGCACGTCTTCTGAACTGCGTAGTATCCAATAACATGGACCTGTACAACCCGGTCTAACCCGAGCATTACAAATACTGGATCAGTCTGGTGAACCAGAGTGATAACAACTTGCAAAGTTTAAGGGAATCATCCAAATTGATTTTAAAGTTCAAAATTCTTTTGGAATAAAAGGATAATCGTAAGACCAAATCCACACATAAATACGGTCGGTTTTTACCTTACGATAACCCAAAACATTTTGGAATCGTATATATCTTCTGATATTATAATAGTGTCTAAATACAGATAAATATCAATTTAACGGAATGCTTGCATCTCACGCTCCACATATGTAGTCTACAATCAAAACCGCGGGCGCTTACTGGAGATTGGATACCGACTATGACAAGGTATGGAACCACCTGCCGATAGTGTATCTCTAGAGGCGAATACACTGGGTTCAACAAGAATGTCTTGCAACCCGGCCCGCACATGACCGACCACTCATTTCGCTTGAGTGTATCGAATGTATATCACCAACGGTTGGGATCAGCAACCGTTCCCGAAAAGGGACATCATCGATAGATTAAAGAAGCGAAAAAAAATTCTCTAGATAGATGATTATACATCATAATGGGAGCAATCCACATTGCCATGCTGCCTGCTCGATTTTTGTTATTTTCCGGTTATGAGACTTGAGGTTTGAATTACCATTCCAAGATAGCACACCACCATTCACTTTGAATGCCACATCGTCACATCCAGCGGAAATAACAAATTGATTTCCACAAAAATATTCAGATTGTTAGGCTAAAGAAATTTCCCTTCTTTGCCACCAACTTCGTACGTTTGAAGAAATCAACGTACGTAATCCCTTTGGAAATACTCTGTCAAACACTCATCCATACAAGTTGTCCGGGGACTTGATAAACCGAAGGCCCTCCTACTGCATCCTAGGAATCACTCTATAGATCATTAGCGAGTACTCCTTGCAAATCTGTCGATTTCAACCGCGACAGAGTCACAACATATCTCTGGCCGCTAAACCAGAGATTATAAATAATTCTACCGTTTTATGAAGATCCACGGTCTTCAATTTCTTCGTCTTGATTAGTATATGATATCTTCAACATTGTGTATTTGTTGGACGAAATGGTTTTTGAATATAAATTCGATCTCGGACTTTCCGTACCAACAATCGTATTGGCCAGATTTGATAGTCGGTTATTTAACTATCAAATAAACAACCATAAAATAAAATGAATTCACTGGTTCAGTATTCATCATCACTTGGCCCCTTTTACTTTAAAACTCCTAAAACATTTCATATTTTTAAACATGGTATTAAATTCTCATTTCAATATATTAATCTTCTGAAAACCATTTCAATCTAATATTTAGAAAATAACCGTATCCAATTTCTATTTTTGTATTATTTCAAAACATTAATTACAACGCTATTTATTATTTATCATCGATTCAACTCGTCATTTGTAAAACAATTATTATGACCTCTCCTTTGGTTTCCTCATTTGAACACTATACTCGTCACTTATCTTTTTAGAATAAACTCATTCTAAAGCTTATCTTCTCACTTTGAAAACATCGCTATATCTTCACAATCTCCTTTGTTTTCTTTTTTTATGGAAATATCATTTCATATTCTCAAGCCCATTTTAATTTCTTTTTATTTTGGAATCTATTATATATATATATATTTTCAATTTCTTCATCTAACGTTACATTATTATTTCTCAAACTGAGCTCCTTTTAACATCTTCACTACTACAACTAATATCATCTCTCGATAATCCTGAAGTCGTTCAAGTTGAGGTGTTTTAAATTACCTCTCAGACCTTGATCAACAGCGTTCTTATCTTAAGATAGATATCAGTTGTAATGCCAAAACCGATATTCATTCCCAATATCAAATCAAATCCCATTTTAGTTATAACTGATGAAACCTCATTTCCTAATAAATATAGCGAATTTAAATCGCATCTTATACTTCCATAATTAAGTAACGTTAATTTAATCTTAACGCTTTAGCCTCACACTCGTTTTATAAACATCGTTTATAACTCTCATGTTAAATATAAAACCCTATTTACCTCGATTCCTTCTTACTAAATTTAGTACTAAGTAAACACTTATTTAAGCTATCGCATTGGCTTAACATCCCTTTTAATAACTTAGTTTATAAAACTCGGTTTTATACTAAATTCTGTTTATAAACTTCTTTCCCAATTCAATCCGGTTTCAAAATGAACTTTGATTACTTAATTAAATGAATTCCATTTAAGCATTAACATCTTAAATTATTAATTAAAATAATTATTTCCTCGTTAACTACCATAGAAATGGTTAAATTCTTTATTAACTAAATAAATGGTAAACCTCTTTCCAAAATCTTATTAGGTTAAAACAAATATCGTTAATCTATTTCATTAGATTAATTTAAACCAGATCAATCAAATAACCAATTCCAATTAAATTAGTTGACTTTGTCAACTTAAAACATGATCATCTCGTTAATCAACTCCAATTAGCCCTTCATTTAAATTAATTAATAACATAATTAATTTAAATAATTCCATTTAATCATCTCTTGAGAAATGATTAATATCAGTCTTAACCGTTATGTTAATTTCACTTTGTTTACTTATAAATCTTATTAACAAAAGAATCAATTTATAAAATCATTTAATAATTACTTAAGAATTTTAAATAATAAATAATACACAATAATTTCCTTTTTATAAAACCTTATTCAAAATAATAGTTTTCCAAAATTTATCTTCAGCAAAATATTTTGTAACTTCATTACCGTCAATTCATCTGACGATAATAAAATGATATATTTTTGGGCCAACTACTCGATCAATACCGTTTATTGGTTAAAACAGAACAAACGTTGAATTTAGATTCAACAATCAATGATCCAATCAATCATATGGGTTAAACAGTTCATATAATTGTAACAAAGAAATAAACAATAAATTTAAGGAATCCAGTTGGATTTCTCCAACCTATTTTTCCTGCATCCAAATATGTTATTTTAACAATATCATTTATTTCAATAAACATATAAATATTCAAAAAATCAAACAATAACAACAATCCAAACATTCACCTATAAATTTAACACGTTTATATCATTATAAATGTGACCAATGAGGTAAGTTACCTCCATCGGTTACAACCATTAAAAATAACGGCTGATTAAACTTAAATTAAGCAAACGTTTAAACTAATCGGTTCAGTCACCGCATATATATTCAGCATCCATCAACCAAATAACAATCATAACACACAAACATTTAAATCCGACTTATATAAATACAGTGGGATAAAAACTGAGTGAGTTGAACTCACCTTGATTTCCATTCGTTGTCAGAACGATTCGTTTTACAAGCTTCCAACTGCGTTTAACTCCGTCCGTTCCAACCACGCCCGTTGATATGGTTTCAACGGTCCTTGTTTTGTTCAATTCTGTTACTGTATGCCATAGCTGTAAATCTAATATGATATTTTCCTTATTTAAATTAATATATTTAAATAATAATTATTACTTAAATAACTACTTACGTTAAAAATATCTTTGATTTCGCATATTAAATAGGTTAGGCCACTAGAACTATAACTAGGCACATCTTATGGACGTTTTTAATTTGAGCAGGCATAGTCAGGAACTAAATTCTATCAGGCACGTTATATGTACAATTTTATTTACCTAATCTTACTTATGCTATATATAATGTAACTAGGCATATGCAGGCATACTGGAAAGCTGAGATTTACCCAGGCACATTTATTAATAACTTAATATTACAAATCACGCTAACGTTAATTTAAAATCCAATTAGGCATGTTAAAATACTGTATTGATAACATCAGCACGTTATGACTTAGCGTGATTGGGCAGTTTGTACAAAGGGGTTAAGTAGGCACTGTACAGAATATAATTAGCCAGACAAAAATACTCCCAGGTTGCAATATAATTTGTTTAAGCCTTTAACTAACGTTACCCATGAACCAGGACTATGCATGTTCAAACGGTTAGGCACTTTTATTTCATTAGGCGCATGTGTATATATAAGAGCCTAGGCACAGTTTATAATTTACTTTGGCATATTCGATTTGTCACAGACACGTTACTTTATTAATAGCTTAATTACTTTTTTAACCTGATTTAAGTTAATTAAACCACAACTTGGCATGGTACAAAAATACTGTTCATCTTCTCTTATAAAATTACCTGCTGTTTTATTTCTTCGAACTCATTTCTTCGCTCACTCCAATATGATCCTCACCCCTTCGTTCTGCCATTCAAACACCAACAGCTGCATGGCTCCTTTCCCAGTCAATAGTTCACGCATCCCTTGGCTCCTTTGTTTCCCCCGGGCCTGCTCACGTTAAGGACTCCCTGCTTTACGTTTAAACCAAATTAACTAACCCTTCACCCATGCTACAGACAGTCCACCTTCTTTCCGGATCAATTGCGGTTACCTTCCTCTAGCTTTCTTTCTTCTCTTTGGTTACAAAAATAAACGCGACCCCAAGCTCCAATGATCCTCCACCCAGTCACCCCCGCGTTCACCACAGAAACGCCCCCTTCGAACTCAACCTTCACATCTTCTACAGTAACTCCTTCTCCATTGATTATTCACAACTTCTACTTCCTCCTAACTTATGTTCTAAGCACCGCACTTCACTTCCGCATCAACTTTAACCAAGCCCAAGCACTAGTTCTAACGTACCCCCTTTATATATATATATATATATATTATATTATATTTTTCTTTTCTTTTATTTTCTAGAGAAGGAGATTTTTGACTTGTGTAAGCTTGTTGGGAAGAAAATCTGAGGAGATAAAATGAGTTTTTGGATTGAGGGGAGAGGCAGTGACCATTATTTATAGGCAAGCACAATGTGGATAAAAACGACATCCATCATCTCGTACAAGATAGGCTGGTGTGAATTCGTAGGATAGCTGGGTGTTTGGTTGGCAAACGAGATGTGAAAACACAAAGCAGAGGCGTAGCTTGAGCAGAGCACATGTGATTTCAAAATATAGGATTAGAGAGTTTGCCATCCTGTGTTTCCATGTTACCATACCTGTGTGTGCGCGTTATATTTTAGGGTGTGATTTCAGAAGATAAGAGTTGTCTGCAGTGCAGTGTGTTCTCTTTTCAATTTGTACAAAAAAAATGGGATACATGTATATTGCTTCAGATTGGAAGGAACAGCGTAGGGATAGCTGTACATCAGTCCGCTAGCATGTGTTGTTTCATTCAGTTACAGAGTATGTTTAGTTGATGGCCATTGTTACAGTGTGTTTTCATTTCATGTATATGGTTAGCCATAGCTGTGCTGCGATGGAGATGTTGCATAGGGTAGGCTTCATTGTGTTATCCACTTAAATTTATACTATGTGTCCCTAGTACATTTCTTAAGCATGAAGTAGAATTTTGAAAATTTAATACATATATTTTATTATATTTTTATTACGGTATCAAAGTATATCGTTAACCGTTGTTTTATCGTGCATCGTTTAATACACAAACCGCTACACGCTAATTCCAACAGCAAATGAAAATGGACGTACCACTACGTCTCAACATTTTGGTCCCAATGAAATTAATTTCATTGAAAATAGATTCCGTTTGCACAACGATGCTATTTTAAATTATCGGTTCACCCTTAAATTGCACGCACTGATAAAATAACTCAGATTGGCTCCAAACTAGAAATCTAGCAATAACTAATTATACGTTTTTCCAATAAAATCTCGTTTCATTGAAAGCAAAGGTCGTTAGAAATGAAAACTACTTTTGAGGCATATGTAATATATCGAACAATTTTCCGTGTGCGAAGCATGGGCCTCAACATAAGGTAAGCAAAGCATTGATTTGAACATTCTATTTCGTATGGTTATTTAATTTCATCGTCAATTGTCCTCGAGCGTTTTATATTCGTACCGATATACATGAATTTCAAAACGTAAATTACTAAATAACGCGACGTTTACCAGTTCGAATTATAATTATATATAAATTATATGTTCAAACGTCATTTTAATAAACGGATTATATATTATAAACTCATTTATTATACCAAATCGATATTTTAAAATAATAAAATATATTAAATACTTGACTACAAAAAATACGGGACGTTACAAAACTATTATAGCTGCATTTTGATTGAGGGGACTATGTGTGTATTTATGTCCATGTTTTTTCCCTATGTATACATAGGCCAATCGCATCATGTCTCGTGCCATAGTGGAAAAAGAGAGTATAACCTTTTTAAACCAACAAAAAAAAACTTTAGTTGCACACATAAATATGAAACTAATAAAGCTAAGTTCTGATTTCCCTCGGTGATTTGGGAATCTTGGATACATCATAGTAGTATAGTAGCACTAAAAGTATAATATCCACATTTAGGTAACTATTTAAAGACCAATTTATATTAAGTGGATGTTTTGTATCAATATATATAGAGATTAATGTGTATCGCAAAGCATTGTATTAATAGAAATAGATTATGATTTGATAGAAACAATGGGCAATCGGAAATGTCCCTTATGGTGGACAAATATGTGCTAAGCATATACGCTTAATATTTTAAATGAATTATTACTTGATTTCTGGATTTCTAACGCATGTTTCTCTTTTATATTTTTGCATAGTATTGCCTTACACATATTGTTCCTACTTTGTGGAACACATCTTTCTTGTTTTTTCCAATGTAGAAAAAAACACTACAAGAAAAATACCCTATTGCAACTAGCTATTTGCAACAGGCTTCAAATGACAGTTGCAGTAAATGATATTTAGCAACAGGCCTTTTGTTGCTGTTGCAATAGATAAGATTTAACAACAGGCTTATTCTTCCTGTTGCGAAAAGCATATTTTTCGCAACAGTGATTTCGGGTCTGTTGCAAAAACATACTTTTAGCAACTGGACCTCCATTCCTGTTGCAATAGAAATATTATTTGCAACTACACCTTTAAACTATTTGCAAGAAATATAGATTTAGCAACTGTCTTTACCAGTTGCGATAACTGTAATTTTTTTGCAAGTGGTAAAGCCTGTTGCGAATAACGTACTTTTGAAAATTATTTTTTCTCCAAGTAAAATCCTGTTTTGTAATATAAGAATTATAAGTATAATAGTTTATATATTTATATATCTAAAAATTATATGATTAACATTTGGTAATGTATGATATTTATTAATAGTTTAATTAATGTATGATATTTGTTAATGTATGATATTTGATAATCATAATTTAGTTTAATTAATAGTTTAATAGTTTAATTAATAAGTAATTATATAATAGTTTAATTAATAAGTTTAATTAATAAGTAATTATATAATAGTTTAATTAATGAAAATTATATAATTTGGTATAATATTTATTAAGTAATTAGCATAATAGTTTAATCATAATTTGGTAATGTATGAAAATTATATAATTTGGTATTATATAATTAGCATAATATTTATTAAGTAATTAGCATAATAGTTTAATCATAATTTGGTAATGTATGAAAATTATATAATACGTATACTTAACACGTATGCAATTAGTCATCTGTCCAGGAGCACTCTCACCAAGTAATAACGCGTTTAAGTTTTTAACCCTTCTGTTGCGTGAAACTTTATCAATCTCCTTTCCTCGCATTCCACTTCGTAACCCTAGTTTGCCATCCCACGTTTCCTCCGTCTTCAATCGATCTGCCGCTATTTGACATCTCGTTCAATAGATCCGTCCAGGATCTCTCAATTCGTGCCAACGTTCAATCTCTAGTCTCAAAATCGATCCACTTCGTGTCGGCGTTCTGGTATCAGGTAAAATTCAAACCCTACGTTTCCTTCGTTGTAATTTTTTTCTCGATTTCGATTAATCCCCATCCTGTTCAAATCTGTGATGAAACGAATTTAAGATTCAATTTTTTATTTTATTTTATTTTACTGTAGAAGCTGTTCTCAAATCAGTATGAAACTTTTATGTATGAAACTGTGATGAAACTATTATCTGTTTCATCGAGAAGAAATAAATTCAGTGATGGATTCCTTGAATTTTGGCATTATAATTATGGTTGACTGTAAATTTTTGGTACTGTTGTATGCGTTGTATCTGTTGAACACACAAAAAAGTTCAATAATTTGGTAGTCTATCAAGTAAACCCATGTTATTAAAACAACTAACATTTATCAACTCATGTTAGTTGAATTCCAAGTAGTTCTCTTTCTCCGCAGTTGAATTTATAATTCAGACAGAACATCTATATTTCATAGCAAATATGACAGAGGTTCTTGTTGCAAGGGATATAATCGAATCTTCCTTTAGCAGCACACCTGATGATAATTAAGTGGCAAGAAAATAAAAATAAAAATAATTAAGTGTAAGTTTTGAACTCTGCTTGCACCACAACTCTCATGCCACCTTTTCCACCACAATTAAGTGTCAGTGAGTTTTGCTCTGTCTCAGTTGCTGCATCAACTCGAGGACTTGGAATTATCCAATCACCTGTGTATAGATATTAGATATGAACATAGCCCAATGGATCCTCACACCTACCTTTAGAAAAGAAAAATGAAATAAAGAATAAAGAACAAATAGTACGAAAGCTTCTTTATATTTTTCACCTACTTTGACATATGCTACAGTTTTATAAAATGGAGAATGTTATTCCCGATCCCAACTTTTAAAATAGTGGGCAACTGTGCGTGCTTGGGATCTTTTAGTCTCTTGTAGTTGTATGTGAACTTGAATAAATAGCAAAATCAAATTATCTTCACCTTGCAACACGAAAGAGAGAAAAGTTAGTCCGTATGAGAAACTAATTTATATAACTCACCATTTATCAACTCCTAATTTCATAAGCTGCCCCAATGCGAGCAGACCACAAAGGTCTAGTATCATCTTTATCTAGTCAAGCCTTTTTGTTCTTGACTTTGTTCAACAAGATAATCTTTGGGAGGCATGACAGTTAGTCCGTATGAGAAACTAATTTCACTGAAATGCAGGCCTGCCAAAATGCAAACTGAAACATTGCTAGCTGGTTATTGTACTACTACTATATTTACTTAGACTTGTCTTCCCAGAATCAAATAAAACACTGTAACCATTTTTCTTTCCAATAATACACTATTATCATAACACACTCCAATATATATTCTCCACCTTGAATTTATGTCATTTTTTGAGACATTTTAGTTAATAGTTGTAAATATTCTTTAACGACTACAAAATTATGTAAATTTAAAATCACATTCTAAAATTAAAAATAGCATCCGTGCATGTAAATTTGAGTTTTATGTGTATCTTTCTCCATTGTTCTATCTTATGTAGCTTAAAATAAATTGTTACCATCTTAATCTTTATACATGAGCTTGATACATCTTATATCAACTATGACTTGAATATACTCGATGCACATTTAACTATCAGTTTGAACCACTCTTCTGTTCACAACACATCTTTAATTTTGCTACATTTTGTAAAGATTATCACAGCTGCATCAAACATGTCTGCTTGTATCTTCAGTTGCTAATGTGGGTGAGTGTATATTATTCAACTATTAATTTATAAATTAAAATGAAAAAATGTTATATAAGGAGAGGTGAAACTATATATCTAAGCAGCGACCTAACCCAGGTAAAAATGAAAAATTAATTATGTGATCATGGTATAAATTAATACTTATACTTTTCCAATCTTTATTTCAATCCCGCTTGAACATCAAATGGAAAACATCAAAGAGATTATGTGTGTGCATCATGTGCACAGTTTGCGTGTTTATGCACCAGAAATCAACATAAATACATAATGCGCAAGTTCTACTGGTCTCCCTAATATAAGTAGTATTCCAAGAGGCTATGACTTGAAGTGAATTCAACTAGCATAGGAGGTTTTCCATAAAGATGAAAAAAAAAAATTGTACGTAGTTTGCTTACATGCATAATCAACTAAATCAAAGTCCGATATTCTTTAGTTAGAAACCAAGAATTAGTTTTTTTTTATTTGGTCGAATTAGGTTTCAAGTGCAAAATATAAACATTCTAGACTGTAGGAAAAAACATGGCTCATTTTAGGGGTTGAAAGGGTTTTAGGTTTCGACTACCCACTTATCACTCACACCATTGATTGATTTTGGGAATTTCAGGTTTTTAGGAAAGGCTAAGATATTAGAGGATCGTCAAGATGGACAAAACATGGATCTATCTACCAAGGTTTAGTTAGTTTTGGTTATTAATTTCATAGTTGCAATTATTTAAGATTGGTTACCAATATCTTCATGTTTTATAGAATGACAGAAGAATATAAGCAAGCTGTTTGGAATTTTGTTTATGGGCATGCAGAAAGGGAGGGAAATCCGGAGAAAATTATTTGTCCTTGCTTAGAATGTCGGAATCTTAACAGGGAATCGCCAAGGAATGTCGTGTCACACTTGATTTGTTATGGATTTGACCCAACATATGATGTTTGGATTTTTCACGGGGAAGAACGTCCTTCACAAAATGAAGATAATCAAGGTAATGAAGTGTCAGATGCATATAGAATGTACTTGGATACACAAATATGTAATGAGGAGATGGAAGGTCATGCTAATGTAAGACATGGAGAAGGGATTAATGAGATCCTGAAGAATGTTGAAATTCCTTTGTATCCCGGGTGTGAAAGCTACACAAAGCTATCAGCTACAATACTTCTTTATAAACACAAAGCTCGAAACGGTTTAACTGACACAGCATTTACGGAACTTCTTAAACTTTTGAAGGATATGTTGCCTGTAGAAAACACGCTTCCTGATTCCACGTATGAAACAAAGAAGCTGCTTAAATCATTTGGTTTAGGCTATAAGAAAATACATGCATGTGTGAATGATTGTTGTCTATTTCGAAAAGAGCTTGCACATAGTGATTTTTGTCCTAAATGTGGTAAGTCTCGTTGGAAAAAAAGCAAGACAAAGACAGACGGAAAGGATGCCAAAATACCTATGAAGATTTTGAGATACTTTCCAATAATACCTAGATTGAAAAGAATGTTCACGTCTTCAGAAACATCAGAGCAATTGAGATGGCATAGCAACCATAAGAGTGAAGATGATAAATTACGTCATCCAGTGGATTCTTCTCAGTGGGCTACAATTGATAGAATGTATCCATCTTTTGCATCTGATTCACGAAATTTAAGGCTTGGTCTTGCAAGTGATGGCTTTAATCCCTTTGGAAATTGGAACAGTAAATATAGTTGTTGGCCTGTGTTTCTTGTTGCGTACAACTTTCCTCCATGGCTTTGTATGCACAAAGACAATCTGATGTTATCCTTATTAATTCCTGGGCCACGACAACCAGGAAATGACAATGATGTGTATCTGCAACCACTTATTGATGATCTAAAAAAATTATGGGACACAGGGGTAAAGACTTATGATGCGTATAGTCGTAGTGAATTCAAATTAAAAGCCATTTTAATGTGGACAATAAGTGATTTTCCAGCTTATGGAAATCTAGCATGTTGCACAGTAATGGGTAAGAAAGCATGTCCTGTTTGTGGCGTCAATACCTGCTCGACATGGTTGCCTTTTAGTAGGAAGTGTGCTTACTTGGGTCATAGGAGATTCCTTGACCCTAATCATGAGTATCGTCAACGGAAAAACTTGTTTGATGGAACTGTAGAGAATAGACAAAAGCCTCCAGTTCAAACCGGTACTCAAATCTTCGATTGTATTAAAGATATTTGTAATGAATGGGGAAAAAAGCCAAAGGAGGAAAAGAAAGGGAAAGAAATAAAGAAAAGGAAAAGGGGAGATGGGAAGAAAAAACGAAGTCAAATATGGAAGAAGAAGTCGATATTTTTTGATTTGCCTTATTGGGAGGTAAATTTTAATTTAAAATTTTTATCTATCAAAGTATCTAGTACTTTATCGTTAGGTATTTACATGAAATTATTTTTATTTTTTCAGGCACTTCCTTTGCGTCACAATCTAGATGTAATGCATGTTGAAAAAAATATTGGTGAGAGCATTCTTAGCACGTTGCTTGATATTAAAGGAAAAACAAAAGATGACATCAATGCACGTAGAGATCTAGAAGTAATGGGTATTAGAAAAAAGTTGCATCCCATAGATATAGGAAGCAAAGTGTTACTTCCAGCTGCACCATGCACTTTAACTGACCAAGAAAAAGAGATATTTTACTATAGAATGAGTAAATTAAAAGTTCCTGATGGATATAGCTCCAATATTGGAAATTGCTTTGCAAAACAAGATAAAATTTCAAATCTGAAGTCTCATGATTATCATGTTTTGATGCAACAACTATTATCTGTATCACTGCGAGGACTTCTACCCAAAGCAACAAGGAATGCATTACTCCGATTGTGTTCTTTTTACAACGACATTTGTCAAAGAGTGATTGATAGAGATAAATTAGAATTCGTTGAGAATCAGGTTGCGGTAACACTATGCGATCTTGAGAGATTCTTCCCTCCTTCCTTTTTTGATATCATGGTTCACTTGACGGTACATTTAGGCAGAGAAGCAAGAATTTGTGGTCCAGTACAATATCGTTGGATGTATCCGTTTGAGAGGTAAATTTTTAACATGAGTATATAAAGTAGTTAATGGTGTATGTATTTATGGGGGCATTTTATGTATGCATCTTTATTATAGGTATATGAAAACATTGAAAGCATATGTTAAAAATCAAGCTCGGGCCGAAGGGTGCATAGTTGAGCGCTATTCTTCCGAAGAATGCATGAAATATTGTGCTGAATATATTAAAGATGGGTTAGAAATTGGGAAAAGAAGAAATAGAAATGAAGTGCAACAAAGTGATTCCATACTTGAGGGACGCCCTATCTCCAAAGGAAATCCTATGGTAGTCACCAAGGATGTGATTAATGTTGCTCATCGATATGTGTTGTTCAATACCGAAGAAGTGGAGCCGTATATAGAGTAAGTATAAAGTTAATACAACTATTATATTTGAAACAACTTAATTTTTGATTCATGCATTTTCGTGTACATAATGCACAAGGAAGAGCTAAAACGTTTGCATCCTCGGCTTTCACGAGATGATGTAGAACTTTCAAAGTTGCATTCAAAGACATTTAGCGATTGGTTTGAAAAAAAGGTTGAAAGTGTTATAAATTTTGTTTTGAGATAGATAACTTTGAGGCAGAAGTATTTTTTATATACTATTATGTTTTTTTCAGGTTAAAGATGATAGACAAACATCGAATGTTAGCGAAATAGTAAATTGGCTTTCGTATGGACCTCGCCATCAAATAATATCTTATACCGGCTATGTTATTAACGGTCGACGTTTTCATACAAAAGACTATGAGAAGTCTACACAAAATAGTGGTGTTTCTATCGAGGCAAGTACTATTCATGAAGATGGGTCCATTGAGAAAATAATTTACTATGGGGTTTTATGTGAGATTTTATTACTAGACTACCGCCGATTTCAACTTGTCCTGTTTAAGTGTGACTGGGCAAATATTAATCGGGGAGTGAAGGTTGAAGATGGATTCACATTAGTCAATTTACATCAGTTCCAAAATCAATTTGCAAGTGATCCTTTCATTTTAGCTACGCAAGCTACACAAGTATTTTTTTGTAAAGAAAGCAACTCATCAAATTGGTATGTTGTATTGAAAGCACCACCTCGAGGTTTTCATGAGTTAGAAAACTATGATGAGGATGAAGGACCAACTAGTAAACCTGTAGACAAGTCACAAATTGTTGATAGAGATGTAGACAATGGAGACGAAAGTTACATAAGAAAGGATTGTGAGGGCATTTTGGTATGAAATAAACATCTTTTATTGCTTTTTGTCATATAACCATTGTCAATTCTAGAAAAGCATTTCTGTTTATTATTTTCAATAATTACCATTATATATGATTTTTATATATAAGATTCAAAATTTGGGATTGAACTTACACTGATATGCAACTAGACCTAGACATGAAAATCCTTTTTGTGTCACCTTTTTTCAACGGATTAGGCACTAGTAAATAGACAAGGCATGCTATTTTGACGTGTATTCTATTTATGACATTTGCATGCTGTATTCTATTTATCTGACATGCATGTTGGATTCTATTTTGACGTGAAAATCCAAGTACCGTCACTTAGCTGACATTTGCATGTTATATTCTATTTAGCTTCTAATTGTTATATGGCATAACACGTTTTCTCCTTTTATTGTTATTTATGGCAATATGTATACTGATATTTTTTATTGTTGTTTATTAAACCGTTTGTGTATTTCAGATAAATTCTTCCGTACTGGTAATATGCTATTTCTAACACTTTGTATACTGATTTTTCTTTTTCTTTTTTTTAGGTTGAAGATAACTGAAGAAGAAGTATCAATGGGGAAAAAGGACCAAGACTTAACAGAGGTAAGATATTTAGAAACATGCAAGTAATCAGTTTTTATGTAGGAATTCCTGTCAAATGATGTTATGTGCGCTTTTTCTTTTTATCATTTATGTCTTTTATTACGTGATACAGTGTGCATACAAACAAAATTAGCTTCAACTTTTAAAATATTGACAAAACCTTGCTAGATGAGGCTGCTTAGATAACAGACTTTTTTATCGCTTGTACTGACTTAAGACCTTTCGCAAAAATCGATTTAGGTGATTCTTTCAATGTAAATGAAATGGTGCAAGTATGTGAAGCGATTTCAATGTAAACGAAAGATGGTACGAAAATGAAATGTAATTAATGAATTCACCAATCAACTTATTCAAAATATTTTATTATATATACTCATGATTGTACTTTCAATTAGAAATTACAAACTTTTAAATCTGTAAAAACAAATAAATATAAAAATTCAAGACTGACCAAAATAAAATAATAATAATAATAATAATAATAATAATAATAATAATAATAATAGCGATTTGTTCTAAAATAAAAGGTAAGCAATAGCGGTGAACACTCTTGCACTTGCGAATATTGCAAAAAAAAGCTGATCCAAATTTAGCATAGATGAAGAAATAAGGGGAAAAAATTAAATGCTAAGGCCAAGGCATAAGTATGTACCGATTGTTACAGGAAGGAGCTGATATTTAATGGTTATGAGATTTCTCAGTTTCTTAAAAAAAAAAAAAAAACTCAAATTCGATTATAACCCATTATTGAAAAAAAACATCTACTGTAAAGATCATATCAACAAATTTACCTTAATAGCTAAGGCTGAAGCCTACGTCGTAATTTAGCTATTTGCGTCGTAATTTATCTATTTGACATATTGGTTAGTTGAACAAACTAAGAAGGCTTACCAATAATGGAAAACTCTCTTGCAACAACAACGTCTCCAATAAGTATACCAGCGCCATTATAAACTGAGCATTTCAATTATGCTCTTACTATTACAGCCTGCTTTGCTGCTAACAGCAGCAGCTAGCAAAATGTTTGTCATTCATATAAAATTCTTCGAGTGACAGTTAGATTCAATCCATGCACCATGGATGATATAGTCATCATTCTATAATAAACTGGATGATTTGGAACCAATTTGAAGGTAAAAAACCTGCACAATATGGCGAGACTCGTTTTCATTTGGAAATATGCAAAATCCATTCCCAAGCATATTCTTGATCCAGCTTGAGTTGGCAAAAAAATGATTTATGTACATACTTTTGTCTCAAATAAGCTTTTATTTGGAAATATGCAAAATCCAGGCTGCTTAGTTGTTACGTATTGAACTGTTGATAGACCTTGCTTGGATTGAAAAAAACAGAAAAAGGGTAAACTGTTTTACATATAGTTAGGTTTATTTTGCACTAACATCTAACCTGATGTTGTGTATGTTATTGTTTGCAGTTGCTTCTAGTTTGACAATTGTATATGTTTGTAACTGCCTTTTATTTATTCCTAAGCGCAAGTGATGATATGCGTGCTCTTGACTGATAATTCCAATAATGTGTCATCATCATCATAACATGCAGAGGTCAACTACTTATAAATAAAAGATGTTTGTGACAAATTCGCATAATATACATAATCATTTTATAATTGTGAACAAGTTGACGCATATACATGTATGGTTTTGTTATGCTGGCATGGTATGTGCGCACGTATTTGCTGAAATAGATATTGCTAAAATGAAGATAGCTTTTGCTAAAATGAAGAGAGCTTAGAATTTATGCTACAGCTTAGTATTTATATTCCTTTTAGCTAACCTCGTTTGTTGTATGCTAATTTCAGAGTTCAATTGCAGCACTAACACGATCAAAAAGGCAGTGTTTAGCTGCACTTATAGCTTCGCGTGCAATCAACGATAATAAAGTTAAGAACAGTGGTGTAAGAATAAAAGAAAAGGGTGATGTTCAAGTTGAAGCTGCTCAGATTTTACAGACTAATGTTAGAAGATCTCCTCGCAAGCGTCCTTTTCAGCCTTGTGATGTTGAAGTTGAAGCTGCTCAGATTTTAAACACTAATGTTAGAAGATCTCCTCGCAAGCGTCCTGTTCAGCCTCAAACCGAGGAAATTCAGCATCAACCCGAGGAAATTCAGCGTCAACCCGAGGAAATTCAGCCTTTTTCTATTTCTCCTGGCCCTAATTCAAACCCATCTCCGAATATTACTCCAAATTCAGCTGACACGCCTACTACCATGGACCCGGATGTATGCAATGAAGATTGTCGACTAGAGCCGGCCAAGAAAAAAAGAGGAAGGACGACGATGAAGAAATTTTCCTTGATTCCTGACGAGAAGCCTGAAATGGAATTCAATGATTTAGGTCAACCGGTAGGTGTCAATTCTCGTCACTTGTCATCTTACATCGGTATATTAGTAAGAGAAATGGTTCCTATGACCGTTAGTGAGTGGAAAAAAGTCGACAAGCACCTAAAGGATGATTTATGGACTTGTATACAGGTATGACCATCGTGATTTCTGTTTTTATATTTTTATTGGTTTCTGTCAAGTTTTCGTATTTTACCTTAATTGATTTCTTTTTGTAGAAACTATGTTAGATAAACCATTAAATCGAAAATTCTAAACAATTATTGCTATTTTCTTAAAAATAAAAATTACGTAATGTTAGCCATTGAACCTATTTTATTATAAAAAAACGAAGATGAGTTCGGATCCAGAAAATAAACTCAACCATACTGATCATTAATTTGACTTTTGTTTTAAATAAAAATTACATAATGTTAGCCCTTGAACCTATTTTCACTTGGATTTATACAGTATCTACGCATTTGTTATCGACGACATTAGAAGATTAAATCTAACGAACATACAAAGCAATTTCGTTAGTTATACATTTTTATTTTTATTGCTATTTTATTGCTGTTTCTAAACATATGATGCTGTTTTATTGCTGTTTCTGTTGTGCAGACGAGATTCAAGGTAGATGCAGTTTACAAGGACTTGCTGTTTCAGATGATGGGAGCACGATGGAAAGAGTCAAAATCGAGATTGGTTTTTGCTATTAAATCGGCGTCTGCTTCTCCCGACTCTTCTTCTAGGTTAGCCATGCTAAAACCAGTAAACATAAAGAGTGATGAAGAGTGGAATGACTTTATAAAGGAAAAACTATCAGAAAACTTTGAGGTAATAAGAGCTTTATCATTATAAATTCAAATGTAAATTACATTTTACTAACGAAATTGTCTTGTGTAGCAAACCAGCAATAAATTCAAAGCACTTAGAGAAAAGAACAAAACTCCACACACAATGGGTAGAAAGGGTTACGCAAGGTTAGCAGAAGAAATGGTAAGAAAATGCATGTTTGGGTCATGTTTACATCCATTATATATATATATATTTTTTCTTCGTTTCTTACTTTTTTTTTTGGGTAGAAAATGGAAAGTGGAATATTGGATGTTAGCCGAGACGAGCTATGGTGCAAAGCCCACATCAAAAAAGATGGAAAGCCGCCGAATTCTATTGTGGCTAACTGCATTGTAAGAATTTATTTATATTAATATTGTAATTTTGTTACATATATGCTTCTGTTTCCTCTTTTTGTTATGAAGATGATGATTCTGGAGGTTATTAGATGAAACAACTTTAATTAATCAGTCAGTTTAGAAAATTCAAAAAAATTCATATCATTTTTGCATATATGCCTATTGTGGCGTAACTAGGCAGTTTTATTTCAAAATAGCTAGGGACTGTGTCAGAACTTAGAAGCCGCGTTCCAGCTGTTTCTTGGTCTAAACTTGTGGCATAAGATCAACAACCCTAAATGGTCAATTCCTTGATATTGAGAACTGAATGACAAGTTGTCTGCAATATTTTAATCAAGGGCTAACACGTCTGTTGACAGCAAATCTGCAATATGTCTAAAAAATCTCCAAAGAAAAAAAAACAAATAAACATGTTGTCGAGAATTTTAAAAAAAGTAAATATAAAGAATTATACTTGAAAAAAAATGCGTTATCAAAGCTGAAAAACAAAAACTAAAATAAAATAGCTAATAACTTTAATACCTTATGTTCTATCCTAAAATTTTGACTTGACTCCTTCTAGTTTCAGTTTCGTTTATCTATTTTCTTATGCCTGGTTTCTAACTAAATCAAGAATATTTTATTACTTCCATGAATGTTAAATTGATTGGTTTACTCTTTACTTTAGTAATATGTATTTATGATATGAGTTACAAATGGATGATGCGCTCGTCTGAACAGTTTTTCTAATTTTGTTCAATCTGGTACATTTGAAATTAATTAACACTTCTGGAAGTTTGAATCTTCATTCTTCGTGTATATGCAATGTTGAATATTTTTTTATTTTACTAATTTCATGATTTGTACGTGATCTTCAAGAATCTGCATTATGATGATTTTTTTCTTTAAAACCTTTGGTCGATTGGTAGTTTGTTGTATGCCTTTCAGTTCGAGAAAACGGTAGAGTCTTCAGCTCAAGTTTACAAATACTTAAAACTTGCTTTTATGATGCCGAATATCTGACTATCGACCTTTCAGCCACCGCCAGGGAAGCCAATTTACATTATTTCTCTTTTTTGTCACAAAACAAATGACAACTTCTTCTAATTAACGTGTTTTTGTTGGCACTAAACAACATATGTTAATTAGTGGAAAAACAAAGCAGATATTTAGAGTATAATTTTTAGTTGATGGGGATATGAGCATATAGCACATGTTAAGGTTTCTCCCGTTGGCACATGCATCATACAACTTGCAAAATCTCTGTAATAACATAGTAATATGTAACTGTCATCTAATTTTGTTACATATATGCTTTAGTTATCAACTGATGTACATTTTAATTTTGTTTATAAAAATTCATTTCTATTTTTTTTTACAAAAATCTGCAGGCTAAGATAGAAGAGCATAAGAGTAGCACTCATAGCTCTCAGGGAATGTCATCAATAGGTGAAGATGGAGTGTCGAAGGTTTTTGGCACCGAGCATAAGGGAAGAGTGAGAGGACTAGGCTTTGGCATTGTACCATCTCGAATTGGTATTCATGTAAGCAATTCAAAAAAGGTGTCTGTATTGGAAAACCAAGTTGCTAGCTTGATGGCTAAAGTAGAAGAGTTAACTAAATTGGTCATTACAGTAAGTTATAGATAGTTAGCCCTATTTATGAATATATGATATGTTACAGTAAGTTATAGTAACATTATACATTTTACAGAACACGAATGAAAAGAGGATCGATAATGCACCACAATCAGAGACTCCTCTTACTCATACGGCACAGGTAATATATGATATTTTTGCCTTGTTCCGCAGTTTTACTTAGCTTCAGTGAACTCTAATATAAGCTGGTTTCATAGCAAAACCTATTTGGTTATGATTATATCCTTGGAATGGACCTGTTAGTCATAAACTTGAAGTTTTGCTACTGATGGTTTTATACTTTTATTTTGTTGAGTTATATCAAAATGTGACCAGTAGCCAAATAGTGGAGTATATCTGATTTGAGTAAAATAATTAAATAGCATACCAGGTTAGGTCGCTGGCTCATACTTGCAAGCATAGGTAAATTAGGATGACTCTGCATGTACAATACTGAATTCCTTTACTATTATTTGTGTGATGTACATTGGATACTTAAATGTGTAACAGTCTACTAATCAGCAATTGATTTGGTGGAATGTGTAAATCAATACGGACAAGAAGAAATGATTTACCTCAGAGAAAGATTTAGAAGTTCCATGGTTGCCCCTAGATGATAAATGATATGCCTTCTGTTTTAAGATAACATTTTCATCTTCTAAACTTGTAAGTTTCTTCTCCAATCTAGATGATTGAACGAATGGCACAATCATGATCAGGTCACGAAATGATAATTGAAAGATGATATAAATAGAACATAAAACATCGTATAACTTTGCATTTCTGTGGTTAATTGATGGTCAGTGAGTTGGGATACATGAATAAATTTTATGAATATCGACTTCAAAATCTGAAAGGTGTGACAATATAAAGAAAACTGATATTTATAATGGAGTATTTCGTGTTCAAATTTAGTTATGCATAGACAAAAAACACTACAATAACATCGCTCAACTAAATTCAGACAATTGTGAAAGTCACGTTCAGAAATTTTTTGACCGCTAGAACTGAATCAAACTCAGGTGAGGAAGAGAGCTAATTAAGATTTTAAATAGTTCCACAGAATAAAGTTTGTGTGTCATAATATAATTTGCCAAAACGAACAAAGAAAATACTTGTGCAAATTTTGTTGGACTTGCAAATATTTTGATTCAGCATTATGCAACTTGTCCACGGTGTCATGACTTCCATTTTGCATCTTCAAAAGTTCTTGCTCCATTTCGGCATTTTTCTTGACAGCAGCTTCCAATGAATTCTACAGAAATATAACAACAGTTCAGTTAATTTAAGAGCAGCCCTATAACCTATCTGCACCTACAACATATAAATTTGTATAAAAGCAAATTTACGATGCTGATAATTCCAAACGCATAGGAAAAAAAATCAATACCTTAAGAATTAATTTTTCCTTGGTCGTTTCTTCAAGAGTACTCCGCAATGTGGCACTTTCTTTGGATGATAAGTCTATCTGATCCGAAAGTAAGGCACACATTCTTGACTGTAAGCTAATCTGGCAGCATCCAGTTCGGCTTTCACAGATTCAAAGGCACTTTGGAGTTTGGATGTGTCCACCAACTTTGACTCCTCACTAGCGATCTGTATTCGGAAATATTAATATATCACCAGTGATACATACTAGGTCATAGTGATATAATTTTCAGAATATGTACAATCATTTCCATCTTTGACCGGCACCACTGTCGAAATGGGTAGATCTCTCGACCTTGGTGCTTGGGGTCACAGATTCAAAATTTGCATATTGGAATGTATAGTGTCAATTATTAAGGTATATACTGTATTGACTTGTAGTACTAATACCTACTGTCATCTAAAGTGCCTAATTTCAAAAAAGCCATTTCCATCCATATATTATACATTTATCAGAGACGCGCCTTGTACAAGGTTTTTTTTATACAAGATTCATGTAAATAATTACTAAGAAACAGATTGAATGTTAGCAGCACACCATCCGTGGCTCGTATCATATTGTAGATGGGGAAAAAAGTTGTCTATGGAAAGTACTATGTAAATTAGGTCTCTATTGCGTTTTCCAAATAGAAAATGTAAGTTACACATTTCTAAATGTTTTCCAAAATAAAATAACTGAATTACGTGTGACTTGTAAGGAGGTGTAATTGTTATTTATATTGTTTTATCTAGCAATAACATTTTATTTTTTTACCGTTAGCAAATTTAATTTAGTTTATGAAATAGTGCATTACAGCATAGTGCAGGCACTGTTACAGCATAGTGCAGGCTCTGTTTCAACTCTCTTTCTGTTTCAGCCATTTTTTTTTTGTAGTCGCACCGTGAAAGTAATAATGTGCATATTGAAGATCGTCAAAATAGCAAAAGTCCCGAAAGTTTACTTAAAAGGAAGTGCAAGCTATTGGGTTTGAACAAGAACATAGTTGCAGAAGGAACGATTGCAAGCACCAATCCAAATGCCGTGGTACATTTTATGAAACTTGGGCAGGACTTCTGGAAGGTATGGGTTAATATCTTTCTAATGCACGTTTTTTCAGTATGTTGGTCTTTTCTTTCACTATTTGCGTTAAAATTAGAGTTTTAATGTGCACTGTATTGCTTTTGGAAGGTATGGGTTAACGTAGCCGTGGATCCTGAAGCTTTTCTACTAAGGCCTAATTCGGAGATGTACACCATTAAAGAGGCCGTTGGAACAACCATGGCGTGGCACAAAGAGTTCATTTCACTAGAGTAATATGTGCTGCTTAGCTTTTAGATTTATGCTATGCTATATTTTGGACTTGTTGGTACGGTGTAACGGTATGCATTTATATTATGTATGGATCGCGTTTGTTACTATGCTAATTTTGGAATGTAACTTCAACTAATCTTTTGGAATGTTCTAAAGATACTGAATCTATTGTTTTGTCAATGTCTTTTCAAATGCACATGTATTTATTTGTAATGTCTTATCGTTACTACAGTAAATTATTGAATTTAGATATTGATGAATTGAATGTAGTAACTGCAACTGTCAGTTGCAGGTGAGTTATTAGCAACAGTAAATTGCAGTTGTACTTGAACTTATTGCAACGGTCAAAAACTGTTGTGGTATCATTGTCCTTTAAAAATTAAAATTACCTATTGCAACGGTTATTAACTGTTGTAATTTGACTTACTGCAACTGTCAAAAATAGTTGTGATATCTTGTTTGTTGATACCTAATATGGACTATGCAACGGTCATTTGTTGTTGCAAAAGGAGATATTGCAACAACAACAGTCCGTTGCAAAAAGGTTTACTGCAACGTTCTATTCCAACGGGCTAAAACTCTTGCAGACCTTTAGCAACTTCGGCTATGCAAACGGGCGCTGGCCTGTTGCAATAGGCCTACTGCAACAGATTTTGCCTGTTGCGAAATGTGTTTTTTGTTGTAGTGAAAATCCAATATGCATGATAGATTGTTGCGCTTAACTCATCTACTTTAAGGTTATGAGTACATCCAGAATTCATATCGTTGTCCAGAATTAATATCACTGTTCAGAAATAACAATATAAAATCTAATTGATCAACAGATCGTTATATCTAAATTTTGGTAAAAGAATGTATTTATATAACTATTATAGTAGAAAAAAAAGGTTTATGCCTCTACTGAAACTACTCTTAAAAAAGGACTACATTCCACTGAGACTCTTTCCACAACAGTTAAAAGTTCGGGCTTTCAATCACCTTTTGCTGCATTTTGGTTAACCTACCTCTGCATTAAAAAAAAAACTTTTATATACATGTTTTAGGCAGTATATAAAATCATACATGGAAAACAGGTTAGACCCTCCAAAACGAAAATTAAACATATGTACTCTTGCATCATGCCACAGTTTGGACAAGATGCTTGTCATTTCTTCATATTTTCTTATGTCAACAATAAATTCTGGCAAGCACTCCATTGGCGGTACTCTTAGTATGGATGCTTCTTAATTTACATACGAAAACCTATATGCGTCTTACACCTGCAACTGATAAAGAATGATATCATGCACTAAGAACATATCACATTAAATAATCTGCATATCGCCTCTTCAAGAAGTATTTTTGGAACAGATCCTTTTTTTTTAGTTGTTTTAAAGTATAGGATCTTAAGCGCATTCCACTGCTTTTCCTCCTTTTTCTTCAAGAAGTTTTGTCAATGGCTACAGGCTAGGCGATTGGCGAAATTGCTTTTCCTCCTTTTTCTTCAGCGCATTCCACTGCTTTAAAAACCTTTTCTCTCAATAAGATCCTCCCTTTCCCCGTCTTCTCCACCTCCATGGAGAAGAAACGTAGTGAGACAACTCAGTACGCTGGCGTTGAGGCCCTTCGCTCATCAACGACGAGATCTGGATGTCTTTTCAATCCAACGCCGAGTTTTCTGTCTGATGCTCTGAGTGTTTCTGGAGTTGCTGAAAACTCTGATAACCATGGTACGACACTTCTGGATCTAGCTTCAGAAGCTTCTGTCTTGCCTGGAAACACTTCTAGAGACACGATTACTGGTAATACTACAATAACACCCCTTTTGGCAGCGTCAAACGATGAAAATAGATGGTCCGAGACCACTGTATTTTTTGGTGAAAATAATCTGAATGAATCCTGTGGAATCGAAAACAACGTTGATGAAAGCAGTAACTCTGATGCTCTTGTATCCGAAGGGAATTAGGTTGGAGTGGGTACTAACTTGGTACAAATGGGTATGGGATTAGCCGGTGTCTCTGGCCGTGCAAGTTTAGTTGAACTGATGAATGATATAGCAACAATACCGGGTGAGGCTGGATCTAATTTGAAAATATTGGGTAGTGGAAGCGTATGCGTTCCTGTTGCTTTAGGAAGGGAGAATGAACCAATTGTCACTTCAACCAATCTGGGTGGTAATATTTCTGCAGCAGAAGTGGAAACTAATGTAACTAATGTTGTTGCTAGAAGCAAAAGTGGTTTTCCTTCGTCAGCTGCACCAAGTGGTGGTGCTACTCCCTCTTTTGTCTCGCTGTTTCAAAAGGAGCCACCGAATGCTGGCATCTATGAGCCTCAGGAATTTGAAATGGTATGTAAAGATGGGATTATGGAACTGCCGTCTCAAGTACTAGATACTGGAGTAGATTTTTGAAGAATTACTTAGTTGGTTTCTTCTTGGATTCCAACCCACCATACTCTATAGTGAAGGAAAAATGCAGTTATGCCTGGCAACTAAAGGGTGGACTATCTGTACACTTGGATAGATCTTTGTTCTTCTTCAAGTTCTCAATACCTGATGAGAGACTTAGAATTCTCAGTATGGATCCGATTTTTATACATGGTAAGCCTTTTATCGTTACTCCATGGAGTCCGACTGTTGATCATGCTAGAGATCATGTCTTATCTATCCCTGTGTGGGCCTATCTCTCTCAAATACCCTCTGTTTTGCAATCTCTGACCGGATTGAATTGGTTGGCAAACAGTATTGGAAAAATGAAATGTTTTGATAACACAACTGTTGCTAGGGAGAAGCTCTATTATGCTAAAGCTCTCATTGAGGTTTCACCCGCCAAGCCTTTGCCGGATAAGATTAAAGTAAGGATAGAGGATGGGTTTGTTGCTGAAGTGGTGGTGAAATACGGCTGGAAACCAGATATACGCAAGACTTGTCAGACCTTTGGTCATCTAGTAGACTCTTGTCCTGTTGCTTCTGGTGATTCTTCGCTAGCCCCTGTTCCTCTTGTTGACAGATCCCCACTTCCCGGGCCTTCGAATGTCAAGTGGATGCCTAAAATCCCTGTTTTTGTTTCCCCATCTTCACCTTTTCCTGTGGTTGTCTCTCCGATACCTCCTGATCCTAGTCCACAACCTGATACTTCCGTTGTGGATGATGTTGTTCGCGACTCGCCTGCTAAGGAAATTGTCTGGGTTGCAGAAGAACATGTTTGGTTTCATAGTTCGTCGGGAATGCACTATCGTCCAACTAGTGATACCTTCTATAAGTATATCATTGATGATGTTAACGACCAGAGAAAATTGATTTATCAGAGAGATGGGAATGGTTTAGAGCTTATTCGGAGTGGTGAGGTTGGTGAGCTTAACAAGCTTGAGTTCTTTGCAGTTGATTGGGATAGGAATTTCGTCTTTAGTGCTCCTAATCCTTGTTATGTGCCAAATTTAGCTTTGGCCGTTTCCAGACACACCCGTGTTGTTCGCCCGTCTGACAATACATGTAGATCCTCCTCTGATGAGGGGGGCTAGTATGCATGCAACTATTGCAGCCTAGAAAATTAACTAGCTCCAGTGCTATAAGCCTGCTTAGGTTGAGTGGACGGAACACTATAAACTCCGTATGTGGTGGGCGGTCCACCTTAAAAACCGAATGTAGCTGGCTACTAACTATAGTCACCTGTGCTAAATTGTATTTTTACTACTAGTCATAATAAAAGGTGTTTGCGGTCACCTTAAAAATCGGTCGGCCTTGCCAAAAAAAAGTATAGGATCTTAATTTTATCATGTCTTCTATCAAGTCAATAAAATCATTGCTAGAAATATTACCACATAAGTTGAAACTAATTGCCTAAAAGTGTTATAGCAAAAAGGAAGTCTAAATATGTTTACATATGAAATTCAAAGAAACAATTGATCACTAATTCTCTATGCCTCTTAAAAATTATTGACATAAAATTATTTTCCATGTATTGGAAGAATTCAAACATATAAATAATGACCTAATAAAAATGTACATTCATGTATAGCTCATTTGACATGCATACATAAAAGTCCAATAACAATGTACCATTAATTTTAATTTTATGGAAACATAAACCATCACCTTTCTATTTTAAAAGAAGAAAATGGATAAAGTAATTATAAAATCAATCATTCATGACAAAATCAGAATGAAATAATAATAATAATAATAATATAATTAGAAATACTAATAAGGGTGAAAACTGGTAATGCATCAAAGTAAGGAATCTTATCATGGAACATATAATCCAATTTTATCACATAGAATAAAATTGTATATACTGTGAAAAATGTTAGAATGTTGTTTACTTCTGAAATGTATGAAGGTTGCCATTTGTATATCATTGTTAACCATAAAATTTTAAATGTCAATCAACATATCACTTGAAAATATTGTCGATTGAAATATGAAATTAGTTCTGTTGAAATCACACTCTTTCCAATTAAGAACTTACATTCCAAATGCCGAAGCTTTTTAGAAACAAATAAACAAGATTAAATTATCGTGGATGTCTTCAGTCGACGTTTCTACAAATAATTTCAATTCGGTTAATTGTACAAGTGGATCTGTGGTGCAATGGTAACGCGTTTGAATCCAGATCAGAAGGTTGCGTGTTCGATTCACGTCTGGTTCAAATTTCTTTTTGCGCTCAATCCAACCTACATTGCTATCCACCTTCCCCGGCCTACAATATCAGCTCTTTTAGGTACCACCGAATGTTAAATTTGTGACTGTTATTAGTAGTGTAGTATAACTTCAAGTGCCATGTATATGATTATGATTCAGTGCTACTAAGTTGTATACTGCCTTGTTGAATTTCAATTCTTAATTGTAACAAATCTACTTCCGACCTAAATGTTGTCTTGTTGAATTTTAGTTCTTATTTTTAACAAATCTACTTCCGACCTGAATTTCAACGTTATTTTTTTACAAGCTACAATCTCAAGTTTGTACTGAATTTCATTGTTATACTTCAAAAGCATTGATTCGTCGTTAGGTTCGCACAAACTATGTAAAGAGCCAGTTACTTCGGTTTTAGGTATGTTGTGGAGTAGTATAATAAATTTTTAAAGGGTTAATTCAGTCCTCTTTTAGTTTGCTATATATGCTGTGAACTCCTCACTTGTGAGAGGAAGCTGTGTGGTTTATACTGCTTACTGAAGATTAGTAATGTTGGATGAATAGGCCTCAAGTCGAAATACACGGATTGATGTGGTTAATATCATATGTTGATTAGTTAACGATATCATTAGCTTTTATTTCCTACACTTTGCATACTAGTTGGATAGATGGTTTGTTGGTTGTTTAGTGTTTACATTGATGATTAGGTATGTTATATAAATTTAACGTTTGCCCCCTCATTCGTGCCTAAGACCATAAGGCAATCGCAACTTTCTTTTTGGCGGATGTCAGCGCGTCCAAATCTCAAGAAATGGACCTTCGAACTTGCCGACTTGGATAGTGCTCTTATTAGTTATTTTATTTTTATTATTGTTGTTGGTAACAATTTTACAAGTAATATGTTCCATTCATTATAAACACTCTTACTTGGGTATCGTTCTTTTTTGAACATTGGCAGTTAACGTCGCCGTCCGCATCCGACGTGTCAAGCGCGGACTCCACATAACCGTCATGTTCAGGTGTATCATTGCAAGGTGATGGTTTGCGTCGGACGCAAACATTTCTCTTGCCTATTTCTTTCCCTTTCTTCCCCTTTTACTACCTCTTTCTTCCTTTTTTTCTTCCCTTTCGTGTTATCCCTTTCGTTAAAAGAACGCATTCCGCTTTCTTCAACTTACCCCTTCCCAACACCAATATTCCTCTTTGGGTTCAAAATAGAATGGACCCTTATACATCTTTATCTTTTATTATCCAACCTATGATACTGACTCAAAGGGCATTCGTATTTTGTATTCTATATCAAGTCTTTATCTATTTTATTTACAAATAATTACCACATGTAAAATAATAATTTTTCCCCTTTCGTAAAAAGTACGCATTCCTCTTTCGTCAACTTTCCCCTTTTCTATCCCTTCAGAATACCCCTTTCATTTCAAAAAATAAGGTACTTTAGTTAGTTAGGTATGCTAGATTTGTTGACTTGCTTGATTTTTGGTGTATTTATTCAATTAGTAAGTAGCTTCTACCTTTTTATCTAGCTTATTCAGAGCTTTCGTCTATCTCACTATCATCCATATGCATTTAATTTTCATGGATGAACTCTAGAATTTCTAATCTAGCATATTGTGCACTGCCTTATGCTCTTATTAAGATTTCATCTCCAGTTTTTAACTAGGTTATGGGAATAGATGAAACCTTTCATGTATGGCTACGTGTTCCTATTTTTTTAACTAGGTGGAACCAAAATCACCAAAAATTTGGAAAACGAAATGGTAAACTTGCCGATCCTATGTAGGTTGGGCCATGCTTCCTATCCATATTGACCATATCCTAAAACCGATTAATTAATGAAACATCGACGATATTTTAGAACCTAGCAACAGGTAAAGCGATTTAGTATTCATATACATTCAACATTTAAGAACCTTACTAGCTGCTGGCTATTACAGAGATTATAATGGGTAACTAATGTGATGAAAAAAAGGGAATTTTGGTACTTAAAAATTATTTAGTACGTGGTTAAATCTTACAAATGCAACTTAACGTAGATGAAGGAAAACTTAACTGCATTTCCAAATAGCACGCACCTTAATTGGATTTATGCAAATTAATCAATGAATTGTCAGAATATATTCACATTGTATTTGCAAATTAGTTATGGTCATCCAATTAGTCATAATTTTCATTTTTGAAACCATTGAACCAATTTAACCAAAATACAAAACTAAAATAAAGTTATATCCCAAAAAATTCACTGCATCTGCCATCCAATAATAGGTGATGTATCATACACTGCTGTTTTAGAAGAAATGCATTTAGATCATTTTCAACTACATTAAACTGATATAAATAATTAGAATAGTTGTAATTATCGATTAATGTTAGAACTTAAAAGGCCACCTATTTGTGATTATATCTCATTTTTGTAGTAATTTTGTTCTAAAATAGTTTCTAGACCAAATTACATAAGTTCGTTTTTGAGGCAATAAGCACAAAACATTAGGTTTTAGTGTTTTATATAAAACCCAATTCAATTGACTAATGCTAATACATTACCAATTTGAATGATCATCCTAAATAGCTTGCAATCTTTTTCCATGTGTATAAGTGAAGCACTGTATAAGTAACGTTAAAGTTGAAACTAAACTAACCTCCGGGTATGATTGCAACTGTATACGCATCAATTGCAGATGAAACATCTGATGCCTCTGACTAATTAATTTCTATTGAACCTTTCTTTAGTTTATCCTATACTACTCTACTAAACCTTTCTTCAGTTTATCCTATGCTACACACATGAGCGAACTCATTATTTGTATCCTAATAGGTTAAAAAACACGATCAATATACAAAAGTTTAATCTACTTAATCTTAAAAAAAAAATTAGCCACTAAAATATGTTTACTGAATGATGTAGATTGTAAACAGTGAAATGGGAAAAAAACACGTTTCATTTAAGGATTTTTTTCAATTTAGTTCGCATTTACAAATTTGTTGTGCAAATTACCCGATATCAAAATTAATTACAAATATAGCCTAATTCTGACCAACCAAGGGCAGAGTTGACCAAGATAAACTTGTGTCGGTATATTTTTCATTCCAAACTTTACATTGGCTTCATTTGAAATGGAGCTAGTGCAAATGTTACAAAAAATTATGCATCGTCATTCCAAACGACGCCAATACATTCCATCAACTTTTTTTAATAGCCTAGCTTCATTTCAGATGCCGCCAATAAATAAATAAAAGGTTAAATTGATGCCGTTTGAACTAGCACCAGTGTATCTTGACCAACTCAGCGTTGTGTTGGTCAAAACAGGGTCATATTTGAAATTAGTTTTTGAAAAAGAGTTATTTGCATAATAAATCAGTAAAACCTGGTAAAATTGGAAAAAATGATTGATACAACTTTCATAGAAATCAAACATGTTCTAATTAGCTGATTGATGTTCTAGTAAATAACTGAAAACCTTTGATTTCAAATCAAATTCAATAATCGAAGTGAAGTTGAGATTTGCTCGGTGATTACTCAAAATCATATTACCTAATAGAGATTAACTTGAAAAAGATGGAATAATAATATAGTTTAGAATGACTAAAGCTCGCATGAGATAGAACATGATCGATATGGTCAGTGCTTTCACACCCGCAGACTTGAAATTAATTTATGCCTTTATTTTCTATGTAGATCAATGATCATGTTGAGAATATAGAATGAAACTGAGATGTCATATAGTGGCACGGAAATATAATGCGTTGAATGTTGAAATCTACTTTTGTTTCGTCATAGCTCATAACTGAAGGAGAATGCATTATAAATTTATTAAAAGAGAGTTACTCTCTAAACAAAGGAAAATAAACGATTTGCTACAAATTAATTTGAATTTCTATATACATATGTATGAGTGGGTGTTTGCTCGTGTACGTGAGTGTCATGTTGTCACTATTATTAGATAATTAAGGAAAAAACAACATAAAAAAGAAAACAAAACAATTTGGTAATACACTAAATTTTTTAACTCGATTATGCATACTGAATGTCATACTTAACGCTAAAGCCAAGTAAGTGATGCATATAAATCAATGTCAGTAGTGATATTATTTGAATAACTCAACTATGCATATCACTCATGAGTCTTTATTTTGCCTAAGACTTAGCAGTTTACTGGCGTGCTACAAAGTTAAAATTTCCCACTAAGCTAAGAGTCATTAGAATTATAACATGGATAAAAGATTAAAATATAGTTAATTGTATTTTTTGCATGAGAATGAGTATGCAGATCATTTGTTATAAAACCACGTAATAGGTGGTAAAGTGTAATACCCTTGGTTAAGCTAAAATTAATTAAGGACTGTTTTAAGTAAATGTTGTTGAACTAACATTCTTTCTCCACATCAGATTTACCCAAGTTCGCTTTTCAAGTGCATATACATTAACCCCCTACCGTTGCACCAACTCTCTGAGCCTATAACCAACTATCACAACAAAATACACAATAAATCAATAGTTTGAGGAAAACTAACCCTTGGATATTGCGAAATAATGAAAGGAGTAAAGATCCAGTTGATTATCTAAATAATTGAAACACTCTAAAGATCGTATATAAGTGGTGTCTGGCGCAACAGTAAGATTACCTGGCTGGTAATCTGGAGCGCGCAGGTTCAAGTCTCGGCCTCTTCACCTATGTGAGAGAAAGGCTATGCGCATTAATCGACCACCCCAGAGTTCAGAAAGTCGTGAGAATGGTACTAGGACGGGAGACTGCCTGGGATGTCCTCTCGCGCTTGAGTACGGGAGCCTTTGGCACTAGGTATCCACTCTAAAGATCGTATATACATCCATGATGTATAATGAGCCTTAGATAATTTAATGATGCCAAAAACTTATAGCTTTGGACTAAAGAATATGAAAGTGTTGTTTCATGCTGCTTAATATTATGTTAACATATGTTTCTCTTCATGCCATTAAACAGATGATTGCAAACTTGTCATATCCAGGCTTATCACAATAAGAAAGCGAATAATATGTAGTGAAGTTTTTTGTTGTTCTAAATTGGATCTCCTTTATAGAAAAGACAAAAGTGATGATTTAAAAAAAAAAAAGAGAAGTGTACATCAATTACTTTTAATTATATTAATTACTCCCTTTTTCGTTTGACAGAACTAAATCATGAAAAATAGCTTAATTAGTAAGACACTACTTAGATTCTAGAACTCAGCATCCTTGAAATAAAATATCCACATAGTATGGTAATCATAAAATCGAGGAAACAAATATATCAAATGTACATTCGACCAACCCAAACTTTTGTTCATAATCATTGTTGGATGAATCAATCTTAAGGGACATGAATCCCACTAATTCATCGAATTATTATATTGCATGACTTATTTTTGTGACATGTTAAAAAAAATGATGGAACACTTGCTGCTCAACAATGTGGATTAGAAACATAGATAAAATTTTTCCATACATTCAACCCACTGGAGGGAGATGCGGAATCTACATTTCAGTAAAAAAAAACCACAAATAAAAAATGTGGAATATTTTATTAATAACTATGGATGTGGGAAAATTAACTGAAGCCATGCCTGGATAGAACCTGTGATCTCAGGCATGATCATGATATAAAATACCCATATGATGCTTTCAACATCATCATGTGAACTATGCTGGTTATTATAATAAGGCTTTGCGCTAATATACCAAAAGGATGTATGCCCTAATCTTACTGAATAGCGCCTTTAATGAATGCTACATCACGTATAAAGTTGCATAAATAGAACCAAGGGCATAACACAATAGAATTTTAAGCTTAGCTCATCATCCACCTTTTAATTTCCGCTTTGCAACTCATGTTATACAACCAACTAAGGAACTTTGTTTCCTGTAAGAAATAAGCAGAAGAATAAAAATAATTTCTTATAATAGTCCCAATTATCAAGTGGACTGCATCAAGAAAGTGAAAGTAAAATGAATACATTAAGGCACATGGAAAAACTACTGTCATTATACAGTGACACAACTAATACTTCAGCCAAGCTCAGTTCTAGAACATAAGATTGCAAATACATTAGAGATCTCTATGTCCTTTCGTTGCCACATCTACTGTTCATCCAAACACGCAATACATATATATATATATGTATATATATATAGCAGTTTTAGTACATTCAATTTCTGCAAATATATTCTTCATGATTTTATTACATACATACTTAATTTGATATATTACATACTGTTTACTTTGGGTTGTTATTCCAACTCATTTTACTTTATAAATACTTACTATTACCTATTTTTGAAATACCAACAAAAGAAAATTTGTTTTTCCTCCATGATTTTTCCAACTAAGTTTTGATTTTTATAATCTCAAGTTCAGTGCGCATTACATATCATTGTCCATGTTTTCATACACTCAAACGTCTAGTATTAACAATCTTTTATTGGAAACCTTATGTAAAATTTGAAAATAAAACTTGAGGAGTTTAGTTTTGACTTCCTTTATATCAAAAATAGTTAAATTAAAATGTGCATTGCACCTTCCATGGTAATTGTAGTGCTTTCACAGTTTTCTAGTTCTATAACAAGCCTTTCAAAATGTCTATTATCCAGAACTATACTCAACACAAACAGACCAAATCCATGCAGCCCACGACTACGGCCTATGCCCTCTCATTTGGACAAAACACCCCGCAGTCAACCAGGCATCCAATTCCAGTCCGCCTATACCCAATTGCACCAAAGCGGGAATACAGGTTATAACCTATCAAATAAATGTGGTTCCTCTAATACCCGTTGCTTTATTTGATTAGAAATCTAATGCAAGTTCTGTGCCAATGCCAACAAATATGGTAAAACCCTCTAATTTAAACTTAGCTGCAAACAATATCGACAGGGAAAGAACTAGATTTCGCTTTTCCAAGCAACAATAAAGGCCTAAAATTCCAATGAAGAAAAGTTTGATAACCTAAATACTCAGTTAATTCATAAGTTCTACTGAACAAGACAAGAAACGTTCACTTGTAGATCACAAATCTAACAAAAAAGGAAGGCTACTAAAAAGACATTAAAATGCGAGCGGAACGGGCCAAACATACTACCCACATTGAAGAAAATAAACTATTTGTTGGCTTACTGCCATAACTATTGAACAGTAAGTTTGGCTAATTTTGTCAAATAATATGTGGAAAAAAATGCATTTCATGGTCACAGGAATAACGAATCACAATTGTTCTTTAACTTTTGAAAGTGATGAATGATAACTAGGTTTTTTTGAACTGAATCAATTTGTATGGTAATCCATAAAGAGCATCTTAATATGCAATTACAATTGTTAATGACATTTATTATGACATTAAAAAATATCGTTTAGTATGGCTTTTATTGGGTTATTTATTTATTAGTTATCATAAAATCTAATGGAAGCATTTATGTAACGACCCGTATTTTTGGCAGTCAAATATTTAATTTAATTTATTATTTTAAATATTTTATTTGGAATATTAATGGATTTTAATATTTGAATTTGTTATTTAAAACGAATTTTAACATTAATTTTATTTATAATTTAAAACGAGCTTGAAAATGGCGTGCAGTTCTTAATATGGAGTTTTGAACTTCAACTGAGAATATAGGATCCGATATAAGTCGGATTTGTGTGAAACGAGAAATGTTGGAACCGTATTGATGATGATTTTCGTATGAAAGAGTAAAATACAGATTTCGTGTTATAATTTGTTAGTTATGGCCAAATCAAATTTTGAAATAGTCGCTGTGAAAATCGTTATTTAAATATCGACCTTTATAACAGCTGTTTTGCAAACGGACTCAGATTTCGACGAAACTAGTTTCATTAGAATCGTATCGTTAAATTATTGTACGGTGGTGAATGATGTGGCAAACCGATGTCGTATGTGACCACGGCAGCCATAAACGCCCGTTAAATTTCTATAGCGCGTAATTAAATTAATAAAAGGTTATTTGGGTATAACTTGAGCAGACGATCGAATTAAGCCACGAAACCAATTCCGTTGAGTTCGTATTGTTGATTAGAGTCAGGATAGGTATATAGTTTGTTATTTTTAGAGACCGGAAAATTTGGTGTTCAGAATGGCAGTGCGGTGCGCGTAAAAATAGCCTACCGGGGAAACAGTCTCAGAATGCGACGAAACTGGTGTCGTTGGGTTTGTATTGAAAAGTTATTATAGGATATCAAGGTTTCAAGTTAATTTAATTTATCTGGTGATCGTGAAAAATTTAAACGCATTTTTATTTCCGGTTTTATAAAGGAAATTTTTTCATACGACCTCGGATTTCGACGAAACTTGTCTCATTGGGACCGGAATACCTTTTAACACCAAGATTAGCTTTTTTATCAGAAAACAGAAATTGTTTGTTGTGATTTTTGCGTGTTACTTTGCGACGAAGTTTTGATAATAATATAATATAATAATAATAATAATGATCTTATACATCTTTACTCCTAAGCAACTTGAGCGTTACCCTAGGATCCTTTGGAAGTAGCTACCCGAACAAATCCTTCCCCGTTAAGTATGCACATGCCTACATTGTTTTTCAGCCTATACTACATTGTGTTGTCTCCATCGTACTATTGATTGAAAACTCAACGCCAGCTAAGTCTCCAGCTATACTGTGCTATACCTACAGAAGTGCCTTGGCGGCCAAACTACTAAAAACTTGGCACCCACGTCACTTTTGCCAATAAAAGGACTGCTCCATTCACTTATTTTTCTCGTTTCCTGTAATGGCAATGTTTTCCTCCACAAATTTCTCCGAATTCCTCAATCAATTCAAAAGCCCTCCTACACCGAAACTCTTCATCTTGATGAGATCTAAGATCTAAATGGCTATGAAGATGTTCCAAAAGCTGTACTGACCGCGGTTGACCTCCGAAGTGGCTGCCGTTATAAGGGTATAGCCAACGCTAGAGGACGCCGGAAATTTTGGAAATTGGTTCGAAAGGAGAAAAGGTCAAAGGAGGAGCTCTGAGCATGGGTGGCCGATGATAGGAGGGTGCGTTGTTCAAGGACAGCAGGAGTTCGTGGAGCAGCGGAGATCTGCGCTTGAGAAGTACTTGATGAAGCATGTAAAACATCCGGTGCAAGAGATGAGCACAGAGTTGGATATGTTTTTGAAAGAGGAGGTTTGGACGTTGAGTTTAGCAGTGGAGAGGAGCGTTGCTGATGTGGCAAGTAAGGTGACATCATGGAAGTATGGTGGCGTTGGTTTTAAAAAGCAAGAGAGGAGGGGAAAGGCAGTCATGAAATGGTGAAGCAGCTTTCATGTATGATGGGGGGAGAATGACTGTATTTTCGGTGGTGAATTATTGAAGACGAGATGGGTTAAAGGCGGACTAACAACAACAGTTCAGAATTGTTAAATAGTCGGCCTAATATACACTAGGTAAGCAATTTATTTAAAACTAATATTAAAAGTTAATTATTTTAATTAAAGGAGTATATGCAGGTACGTTCATTTCAGGAGCATTCATTCCTGGAGCAATACGAAGGTTATGGGGAATCTGCACAGTCCTTTTTGTTTTAAATGTAGTGTATTATAATTCGAACCATGAATGGATGCAGATTATGGGAGGTATGGCTGAACAAGACACCACTGAAGGACGAAGCAGTTTAATGAAGGAGAGGAGTAAATCAACCACTGACTTTTCTACAATGTAATTAGAACGGCATATCGCTGTTTTACCATATTAATTTAGGATAAGTTAAATTTTAGTTAGCGGTTAATTAATACACCTTAAAGGTTAATTACAGAAATTAAGGAGAATTAGTCGGGAGAATTTCTGTTCAACAAAATGATTTTCTTTTTGACGGCCTAGCTATATAAAGAAATAATATTAAAATTTATTTAAGAAATTTGATAGGTTTAAATTAAAATTTATTTAAACTAAACTCGTGTAACTCTTTACTAGATTGACGAGATGGAACGAAACAAAAGATAATGGATTCGTATTTTCGAGCTGAATATTATGGAACCAGGCTAGACAGTATTGGAAGCAGCAGAATTTCTCAGTAAAATTAAACGATAGTTTAATTTAACTGAAACCGTACCATTCAACGTATCAACCCAAAGTGAGTTAAACTCACTCAGTGTTTTTTCCAATTATATTTTATATAAATTGGGTATTTTTATTTTGTGTGCTTTGTTTGATAATGGTTGACTGTTTGTGTTAAAATTATCTGTTGATATGACTGATGAAATTAAAACCGTCATTTAATTTCAGTGAAATATCAAATCGTTATTTTAACGATTGGTTCCAATAAAGGTAACTCACCTTGGTTGGTCACGTTTATAAAATAAACATGTTTAATGGTTTGAATTGTTTGACCTGTTTGAATTGTTTGATCTGTTTGAACTGTGTGAAGATAACCGTTTGTATATAGGGAAGAACAGGTTGGAGGGATCCAACCGGATTCCTCAAATATATTATTTATTTTCATATTAACATATGAACTGTCATGTTTGAGTGATTTATTTGAGTATTGATCATCGATTGGAAAGTCCACTTGTGTTATGTTTTAACCAGTGAACAATATTGGTTGAGTAATCGACAGTAAATAGCCTGGAAGGAAATTATTTATTTATATCGATTTACCGTCAGGTAAATCGATAAAACTGAATTATAAATTTATGTTATAACTGGTGATAGATTTTTAAATATATATTTTGAATAAAACTTTATTCAAAAGAAATAAATATTTATGGCTATAATCAATTGTAAATTGATCTTATAAAATCAAACTGATGTTAATCAGATTTGAAAATGTGAGAATAAGGAAATTTACCAAAAGGTTAAGTTTAGATAATTGTGTTGTTGAGAAACATTTCAATGGAATTACTTAAATTAATTAATTATATTATTAATTAGTTTAAAGGGAAAAACCAAATGGAAATTTGTTAATAAGGTAATCGTGTTTAAGTGAATAAATCGACAATTTATTTATGTTGATTTCTAAATTAGTATGTTCTAAATAGAAAATAGTTAATGAATATTGTTAGATTTTAAAAAGGTATTTACCGTTTATTTTAGTTAAATAAAGGAATTAACTACCTACGTAGTTAATGGTTGAAATAAATTACTACTGTAATTAACTATAATTTAGAAAATTACTTTTAATGGGAAATATTTTTTTAAAAAAGGTAATCTAAGTAAATATGGAATTCAATTGAACGTCGAAAGTAGAGTGTGAACAAATTTTGTTTAATACTTGAGTTTTATAATGAAGTTATGAAAGGAATGGTCCAGCAAATGTGTTAGAGTAAAATAAATATTACTTAATTATTCGAACTAAGTAAAAGGAAAATGGAATTGAGTAAAGATGGGCAATTGAAATGAGAATTTCGAGCAAGAAATAGTTAGAGGGAATTTGAATGGATATTGGATTGAGATATTGGTTTTTGAGATTACGACTTATATTTATCTTTAGGTATGAACGTTGTTGGTCAAGGTCTGAGAGGTAACTAAATACCCCAACTTGAACGACAACGGAAGTATCTGAAGGTGATATCAGTTGTAATGGTAAAATAGAATAGTAATGATTTATTATTTCATTAGAGAAATAATAATGCAACCTTTCGATGAAGATTTGGACTATATATATATTTATATAATGAGGATTTAAGAAGTAAGGGAAAGTAAAAGGGATTGTCGAAATATATAACGATATTTTCGAATTAGAAAGGAAATGGAAAAGTGAGTTTGTTTATAGAATAAATCTTATGTGAATAAGAAACGAGGAAACTATATTTTCAATATCGAATTATTTTAAGAGTTTTAAACTTACATCTATTTTAATTAAAAGGCCAAGTAATGCCGAATATTGAACCAGTGAACTCACTGGATTGTCATGATTGAAACACTGATTATTTTGATAGTTAAATCACTAACTATCAAATCTGTCCAATACGATTGTTGGTACGGAAAGACCGGGATCGAAATTACATTCGAAAACCATTCCGACCAACAAATACGTGAAGATATCAGAAGACGGTCGAGATGAAGCATTGAAGACCGTGGATTTTCATAAGCGAAAGAACTACTAAAAACCTCTGGTTTAGCGGCCAGAGATAAACTGTGGTCCTGTCGTGGTTGGAATCTACGGGTTGCAAGGAATTCTCGCTACTGATCCATGGGGTGATTGCTATATGAGATGCAGTAGGAGAGTACCTTCGGTTCATCCTGTTCCTGGATGACTTGTATGGACGGATGTCTGACAGAGTATTTCCAAAGGAATCACGTACGTTGGTTTCTTCAAACGTACCATGGTAGTACGGAGGGCGACGGTTCTCTGAACTACTAGAGTATTTTTGTGGACGTCAATTAGTGATATCTGGTGGATCTGACGATGTGGCATTCAAAGTGAATGGTGGCCAGGTGTTGTAGAGGAAATTCAAACCTCAAGCCTCGTCAACCGGGAAATGACAAAAATCGGGCAGGCAGCATGGCTATGTGGGTCACTCCCATTAGGGTGTATAATTACCTATCTAGAGAAAATCCTTTGTTTTCTTAAATCTATTTCGATGCTGTCCCTTTTCGGGAAGACGGTGGGTAGCTCCCAACCGTTGGTGATATAAATTCGATACACTCAAGCGAAATGAGTGGTCGGTCATGTGAGGGCCGGGTTGCAAGACGTTCTTGTTGAACCCAGTGTATTCGCCTCTAGAGATACACGATCGGCAGGTGGTCCCATACCTTGTCATAGTTGGAATCCAATCTCCAATAAGCGCCCGTGGTTTTGTTTGTATACTATATATGTGGAGCGTGAGATGCAATCGTTCCTGTAACACCCCACCTCCGCCAGGGTGGCTCTTGCAAGCAACTCTGACTTTGGTGGGGCGTTTTAAAAAAAGGTAAACATGCACAATGATATAACAAGGCAGGACATGACATATATATATGTAAATAAACAGAGTAAGTAGATAAAACAGCGGAAGATTTTTAAACCATTTCAAAACACAAGTCTGGTACATCAAAAATGTCAATTTCCCATATGAACAAGTCTAGTAAATAAAATAACATCATCTGAAACTGAAAGGGAAAACATTAAAGTAGCTATCCCCAAAGTGGAAAAACCATAGCGAGCTCAAGTCCAAAGCATACATGAGCTATCCAAGAAAGCAGCTAAGATCCAAGCTAGGCTCCTGTATTCCCTCCCTGAGAACCTGGGGGGGGGGGGAACGGAAGAAAAGAGGCGAAAGAAAACAGGTAAGTCAAAAAGACTGAGTAAGCCCTGCAACGATCAGTCTATAAACTAATAAAGTTAACAGCATGATGGAAACTGAGATGATCATAGATAACAACATACTGGCATGATAAATTAACTACGAGATAGATAGAGGTGTCATCGCATAAACAAGGTTAAGTTTTGCACCACGGTGCACTAGCAAACCAACATAACAGGTATTGATCCCTTGGCCCAAGCTTTGACCCAATAACATGAAGTGACCTTAATATAAGGTCTAACCAAACGGTCTAGTCGATCGGCTCCCTATAAGCCTAACACGTCAAGTGTTGGTGCCCATACGGCCCACATATGGATGTAGTCAGACTGTGCTGGGTCCACCTTCGGGTGTATCAAGCCCTCGGGTGTCAACCCCAGACACTGAAGCAATAATGCACAGTCTAAACCTACTGGTACCCATGCCTCGAGTTTGTCCAATACCGGATTACGTGCACGTCCGTAGCCCGCCTGGACCCGCACCGCTGTACCACTCAGCCGTCGCTTTGGTCGCTTACATTGGTCCAGTAATCGTGCCCCGCCCTAGCCTCTAGGGTTGTGATGATACCAAACTGGGATTACTGCTGGAACAGACCACGTTGCTAGGGTTTCCTAAGAGGGTTAAGTGCGATTTAACCCTTCACTAATCATGGATTAAATTGGTTAAGTGTAACCGACAGTTCACAACTTAACCCCATTTCAATCCCTCAAACCCCCAAATGGATTAAATTGGTTAAGTGTAACCGACAGTTCACAACTTAACCCCATTTCAATCCCTCGATTTCCCCAAATTAGTTAAGTATTAGTGGACCCTGACTTAACCCTAATCATGAGGCATTAATTAATTTAATGCACCTTAACCTCTCACATTAGACTTTGTTGTGGTTACCTAGTTAAGCCGGTGGGTTCCGGGTAGATTTACACCACAACTTGGTCTAACCTCGGGTCTTGGCACCACATGACCAACTTCTCACATTGGGTCCTATTGTTTGTAGCCACTAGTTAAGCCGGTAGGTTCCGGGTAGAATTACGCTACAAGCTCAACCCAACCTCGAGTTGGCCATACTTATGTTTTCTAAGTGTCATGTCCACTTTATTTCAAAACATAATTACAAGTCAACAAATACTTGGGTAGACCTAACTTAATAGGTAAATTCCCAAGGGGTAGACCTAACTTAATAGGTAAATTCCCAATCTTATATTTTCATGTATTTTAAGTTTACCCAAACCCCCCAACGTCATTCTATCGCTTACATATTCGTAATAACGCATAAAGGATAGGAAGAGGGAACTTGGCATAACATACATGATGAACTTGCATATCACAACAAACATGCATAACATGTTAAACTTGCCTAACATGGCATATGGATCTTGCATAAACATGCATAACTTGTCAAACATGCATAACATGTCATTGCGAACTTGCATAAGCATGCATAACTTATTAAACATGCATAACATGGCATAGTGAACTTGCATAAGCATGCATAACTTATTAAACATGCATAACATGGCATAGTGAACTTGCATAAGCATGCATAACCCAATAAACTTGCAAATCATGGCTTAGTGAACTTGCATAAACATGCATAACTTGTTAAACTTGCAAATCATGGCATAGTGAACTTGCATGTTTAACATGCATAACTTGTTAAACTTGCAAATCATGGCTTAGTGAACTTGCATAAACATGCATAACTCAACAAACTTGCAAATCATGGCATAGTGAACTTGCATAAACATGCATAACTTATCAAACATGTGTAACATGGCATATTGAACTCGCATAAGCATGCATAACATATTAAACATGCATAAATCCCAACTTTCATCACATATTAACTTTAGAGTTTCTAAAATGAAGGTAAGAGGGCTTACAATGCTTATGCGGACTCAAATGAGTATAGTAAATGTAAGAAACCCCTTATGCAACAAAATAAAACCCCAAAAATGCAAGCAAACTTGATCAAGACTCCTCCTTTATGATGACAATAGAGAAACAAGACTTTAATGCAAGCTAAAGAGGATCATACAAGCCTAAATACACCTGTATGCATGGAAATCTCTTAGGAATTTGTTTAGGAATTGTATGAAGAGAGTGGAGGCCATGAGAGTTTTGATTTTGACATAGTTTAGTTGCTAGAATGAATAATGAGTGATTTAGGGTTGGTTAGGGTCTTATTTATAGATTAGGCTAGTGATTTAGACCATAGGATTAAACCCTAGTTCCAATCTCAGCCCTCTAAACCGAATCTGGCCCCCAAGCTTAACATAACCAAGCCCAGATCAGAAATGGTGCGCCAGGCAAAACTGCCCGGCCACCCCGTGTCGACAGGGCTGTCGACACCCTCAGACCCCTGTCGACATGCCTGTCGACATGGGGGTCTTGGCGGGAGTTTTCCCGCCTGACGCCAGTTTGCCCTAATTCCCAACTTTGAACTTGAAATTCAAATCTGTTTTTACTTAGGAATTTTCTGAAAACTTCAATGGGCCTTAACTGGGTCATACGGACTCCGATTTTCGAAAACTCGGACTCTATTTCGCGTATTTTTCCGAGACGAACGCAATGGCATAGCCCGTTTCCCTTAATTCAGATTTTAGAATTAAATTCTGCCTCGATTTATGTTATAACAGGTTATTGAAAATACGGGTTGTTACATTCTTCCCTCCTTAAAGGATTTCGTCCCCGAAATCTTCAAGTTAGGAAGAACATATCCTACCATCCAACATCCATCTACTCAAAACATCATCCACGAGCAATCATTGTCCTTACAAGATTCTAAATGTGGTATGAACATATGCAAAAGTGTGTGTATATGTACTTATCTAATGCAAAGATCAGGCGGTTACTGATACAGTAAACCTCCTTAATGCATATGTATGTCAGTGAAATGAATCCATATGTATGCAAATTCCTAACATAATTCATAGTATCTATATGAGTGCACAATCATACATCCATATGCAACATCCATGTGATTGCATACAAATTTCATCCAAGAATAAGCATAAACACTCATGCACATGCAATATGAGGAGTGTGTGAGCCGATCTAGTGCCTAATGTGTATCATGCATCCACGAGTAACCACTTGCAAAAACTTGCAACCACTTGCAACCATCAAACATAACATGTTTCAAATACATGTTTCATCCAAAGGGTTTCTACCTAAGGTTCTCATGACAAGATAAACACGATAAACTAGATAAACATGGACAGGGAGATATGCTAAAAAGAGATCTTAGAAGATAATCAAGATAAACTCCTTTTTGGATTACAAGAAATCCATTCCTAACCCCAATCTTATAAAAGCCCAAAAGGTTTAGTCAACCTAACGGACCCCTTCAAACCCTGACATGTATTACTAGCCAATAAGCCATACCTCCCGACAGAAGTAGGACCGAAAATGGGACCGAGAGGATATATACAAAAGATAACTTGCAAGCAAGCTCCCCAGGAAAACAAGGATCAAGGATGCACTCTTAAAAAGAGATATGATGCGCGTATCTAGTCTTCACCGTTCTTAGTCGCATTTCCTTGAGCTTAACTCCACTGTGCTTTGACCGTCTTTTACTTCATGATTTCTTGGCTTCCTAACTCCTTTTCCCCAAATTCGAGTTGGAACTCATTTCATTATCGCCGCTCGTCTTCCTTTTCCACTTATTCTTCTTTCTGTATACTTGGCTTAAACATAACTGTAACCTCATGATTTCATGCAAGCTCTCCAAAATTCACTAGTGAATCCTGGATCTCGTCTACTTACTATAAAGTAATCCACGCAGCAGAACTTTTCTTGAAGATACCCATCCACGTTGCCAATTGCCCTTATAAACGTGATTTTCTATAACTCATTCTTAATCGAAATGAACCATCCGCCTATGAGTGATAGGCCATACCTAGATTCAGTTGCCTACCTATGGATTCCTGTAGGCTATTTCAAAACTGGCCAACTTCTTGAGGGTAAACCGTTGCTAACCATGATGCAGTCCTCTCGCTCTTCACCGGACTGAAATGAGCACTCTTCGTGAGTCTACCTATTATGACCCACCTACCCGTATTCCCTTTCTTTGATCTAGGTAATCTATCCTCATAATCTATCGAGATGTTTTCACACTTCCCTTGCGGAACCTCCAATGGAGGTAATGGCCCGCCGGGCTTCTATGACTTGGCCTTAACCTAGTGGCACAACATGCATCCTGAGACCAACTCGGCCACCTCCTCGAGTGATGCGCATCTTCAAGAACCTTCTTTACCAAGTCTTCCACTCAAGGAACACATAATCTCTCATTGCGCCTTAGTCATCCCTTGTCATCTATAATATATCTAGCGAGGTGACTTAACATCTCGCCTCGAATCAACTGGTCCATGTTCTTGACTAACTGCGGGTCTTCTTCCTGTGAAACCCCCTTCTTGATCCAGAAGAGTAAGTCTAAGCTCAGGGAATGCTAACTAACTAGCCAAACGGAGAAAGCTTCTTACTTCAGTTGCCCTCCTCAGAGTTTTCCGGTCTTAAACCGCAACCACTTTAGCGAAATCCACCGCTAAGCCTTACTTAGGAACTATGTGCCCAAGAAATCCAACTTCTTTCCTCCAAAGTGACATTTGGAGAACTTGACCTTCAACTGGTGGCTCTAAGCATATCCATCACCTCCTTGAGATGTTTAGCATGCTCTTCCTCGTTCTTTTAAGGAGATCAAAATATCGTCTATGACGACCACGACAAACTTGTTCAAGGACTCCCTAAACACCCTACCCATCAAGTTCACGTAATATGCGGGTGCATTAGTCAAACCAAATAGCATGACTAGCCATTCTAAAAATCCATCTAGAGTCCTAAACGCAGTCTTGTCAATTCCATCCTCAGCCATCCTAAGCTGATGGAATCCGGTAGCTAGATCAAAAGAAAACAGATGCTCTTACAAGCTGATCAAACAAATCATCGATCCTTGGTAACGGTTGTCTATTCTTCTCAGGATAATCAACACATAAGCGAAGCAAACTGTCCACATCAGTAACGAATACTACTGGAGCACCCTACTCGAAAATGCTTCGTCTCAGGAAGTTCTTCTCAAGCAACTCCTTGACTTGCTTTCTTAACTCTCATCTCGTGAGGTCATGTGCCTAACCGGCCACAAAACTGGCTTGGTATTACCAACCAGATAATGCGGAAATCTATCCCACGTCTAGGGGTAACCCCTTTACTTCCCCCAAGATATCAGGATATTCTCGGACCACCCTCACAGATTGCAAACTATCGATAGACGAGTTGAGGAATTCAAGATAACATAACATGACGGGACCCATAGGGTTGCTAGAAATTTCTAGGGTATTACCGAGGCGAGTCATGAGCCTCACAACCCTATATACAAAAACCAAGAATGGCTCCAAAACAGGACAACCATTCCATGCCCAAAACCAACCCATATCCCCTGAAACCGAGAATATAAACATCCCACGAGAATTCTATACTCAAGATAGAAATTTTCAAATCCACTCAGACCACAGACAACCGGGCAGAACCCCCAATTGGATTTGAAACACATACGGGATCATCAACTAGACTAGTACTTAGGTGCAAACTTTCAACTAGATCAGATGAAATAAAACTATGCGATGTGCCAGATTCAAACAAAGTACGAACAGGGAAAGTCAGAAAATGTAAACAAGACTTTCAACAGAAACACTACCTCTATCATGAGCTGGAAGAACGGTGTTGAGGGGATGAACTCGCCCTCCAGATAGTCCTGCATACTGAGTCTGACCTTGCCCTTGTTTCCTCGGGCCATCCTTGCTGAGATGTCCAGACTCACCACAATGAAAGCATTCGCCCCGCTTTCTCTTCTTCTTCCTACATTCCCTGGATATATGTCCAACTTTACCACAGAAGTTGCATTTCCTATTCTCTCTTGGCTTGTCCTTGCGGTTGTTGTTATTCTTGCCTCGTTTTCCGCAATTTACCCTCTTGCCTTGAGACTCATTCGCCTTGACCTTTTTCTTGTCATTGTTATCTTCTTCTTGAAGTAGGGCCATATTCACCAAATTCTCGAAAGTCGCCCCTAAGGGTGTATGAGACATGGCTAAACCATGTAATGGCTCGTTTAATCCTAGAGCAAAGTGTAGGGCCTTCTTCTGAGCTGTATTAACCAAGTCTAAATCGACCCGAGCCAGTTGATTAAACTTATCTATGTATTCCCTAATAGTCATGTCCCCTTGCTTCAGTGATAAGAACCTCAGTCCAAACCTCCCTCTAAAGTCATCCCAAGTCTCAATTGGCCTAGTAGCGGTGGTGACTACCCACCAACATGCAGCTTCTTCCTTTAGCAACCATACTGCTAATAAAACCTTCCTGCGGTCACCTATATCAAAGGTGGCTAAAAGATCTCCGGTCTCTTTCAACCAATTCCTTGCCTCTACAAAAGTCTCTGTTCCACTAAAATTCTTGCCACCCATCATCTTAAAGTTCTTACAAGTTTCCGCAAAATCCGCTTGTGGAGGCTGAGGGAGAAGAGGAACATCAGCTACGGAAGGAGGAGGAGGAACAGCGGCCTTGACTGGAAAGTCAACATTAGAGACACCCGGGACCGGTGCCGTGACTTCCTAGTACCGACGAAACCAATCGGGTATTGTTACTCCTTCGGGCAAGATGAGATTATCAGACATGCTGGAAACGAAAAGAAAAGAGTTCAAACGAGGGGTCAAAGGATAGTGCTAATGGCTTTTGGGGAATAGCCTTTAAAAATAACTAGACTTTTCTTTGGAAAATACTTTATACTTGGTTTTGAAAATAGTTTTTCAAAAGTTTTAAAAACCTTTTTATCCCTTCTCGTAAACCATATGCTCTGATACCAAATGTAACACCCCACCTCTGCCAGGGTGGCTCTTGCAAGCAACTCTGACTTTGGTGGGGCGTTTTAAAACAAGGTAAACATGCATAATGATATAACAAGGCAGGACATGACATATATATATGTAAATAAACAGAGTAAGTAGATAAAACAGCGGAAGATTTTTAAACCATTTCAAAACACAAGTCTGGTACATCAAAAATGTCAATTTCCCATATGAACAAGTCTAGTACATAAAATAACATCATCTAAAACTGAAAGGGAAAACATAAAAGTAGCTATCCCCAAAGTGGAAAAACCATAGCGAGCTCAAGTCCAAAGCATACATGAGCTATCCAAGAAAGCAGCTAAGATCCAAGCTAGGCTCCTGTATTCCCTCCCTGAGAACCTGGGGGGGGGGGGGAACTGAAGAAAAGAGGCGAAAGAAAACAGGTCAGCCAAAAAGACCGAGTAAGCCCTGCTACGATCAGTCTATAAACTAATAAAGTTAACAGCATGATGGAAACTGAGATGATCATAGATAACAACATACTGGCATGATAAATTAACTACGAGATAGATAGAGGTGTCATCGCATAAACAAGGTTAAGTTTTGCACCACGGTGTACTAGCAAACCAACATAACAGGTATTGATCCCTTGGCCCAAGCTTTGACCCAATAACATGAAGTGACCTTAATATAAGGTCCAACCAAACGGTCTAGTCGATCGGCTCCCTATAAGCCTAACATGTCAAGTGTTGGTGTCCATACGGCCCACATATGGATGTAGTCAGACTGTGCTGGGTCCACCTTCGGGTGTATCAAGCCCTCGGGTGTCAACCCCAGACACTGAAGCAATAATGCACAGTCTAAACCTACTGGTACCCGTGCCTCGAGTTTGTCCAATACCGGATTACGTGCACGTTCGTAGCCCGCCTGGACCCGCACCGCTGTACCACTCAGCCGTCGCTTTGGTCGCTTACATCAGTCCAGTAATCGTGCCCCGCCCTAGCCTAGCCTCTAGGGTTGTGATGATACCAAACTGGGATTACTGCTGGAACAGACCACGTTGCTAGGGTTTCCTAAGAGGGTTAAGTGCGATTTAACCCTTCACTAATCATGGATTAAATTGGTTAAGTGTAACCGACAGTTCACAACTTAACCCCATTTCAATCCCTCAAACCCCCAAATGGATTAAATTGGTTAAGTGTAACCGACAGTTCACAACTTAACCCCATTTCAATCCCTCAATTTCCCCAAATTGGTTAAGTATTAGTGGACCCTGACTTAACCCTAATCATGAGGCATTAATTAATTTAATGCACCTTAACCTCTCACATTAGACTTTGTTGTGGTTACCTAGTTAAGTCGGTGGGTTCCGGGTAGATTTACACCACAACTTGGTCTAACCTCGGGTCTTGGCACCACATGACCAACTTCTCACATTGGGTCCTATTGTTTGTAGCCACTAGTTAAGCCGGTAGGTTCCGGGTAGAATTACGCTACAAGCTCAACCCAACCTCGAGTTGGCCACACTTATGTTTTCTAAGTGTCATGTCCACTTTATTTCAAAACATAATTACAAGTCAACAAATACTTGGGTAGACCTAACTTAATAGGTAAATTCCCAAGGGGTAGACCTAACTTAATAGGTAAATTCCCAATCTTATATTTTCATGTATTTTAAGTTTACCCAAACCCCCCAACGTCATTCTATCGCTTACATATTCATAATAACGCATAAAGGATAGGAAGAGGGAACTTGGCATAACATACATGATGAACTTGCATATCACAACAAACATGCATAACATTTTAAACTTGCCTAACATGGCATATGGATCTTGCATAAACATGCATAACTTGTCAAACATGCATAACATGTCATTGCGAACTTGCATAAGCATGCATAACGTATTAAACATGCATAACATGGCATAGTGAACTTGCATAAGCATGCATAACTTATTAAACATGCATAACATGGCATAGTGAACTTGCATAAGCATGCATAACCCAATAAACTTGCAAATCATGGTTTAGTGAACTTGCATAAACATGCATAACTTGTTAAACTTGCAAATCATGGCATAGTAAACTTGTATAAACATGCATAACTTGTTAAACTTGCAAATCATGGCTTAGTGAACTTGCATAAACATGCATAACTCAACAAACTTGCAAATCATGGCATAGTGAACTTGCATAAACATGCATAACTTATCAAACATGTGTAACATGGCATATTGAACTCGCATAAGCATGCATAACATATTAAACATGCATAAATCCCAACTTTCATCACATATTAACTTTAGAGTTTCTAAAATGAAGGTAAGAGGGCTTACAATGCTTATGCGGACTCAAATGAGTATAGTAAATGTAAGAAACCCCTTATGCAACAAAATAAAACCCCAAAAATGCAAGCAAACTTGATCAAGACTCCTCCTTTATGATGACAATAGAGAAACAAGACTTTAATGCAAGCTAAAGAGGATCATACAAGCCTAAATACACTTGTATGCATGGAAATCTCTTAGGAATTTGTTTAGGAATTGTATGAAGAGAGTGGAGGCCATGAGAGTTTTTATTTTGACATAGTTTAGTTGCTAGAATGAATAATGAGTGATTTAGGGTAGGTTAGGGTCTTATTTATAGATTAGGCTAGTGATTTAGACCATAGGATTAAACCCTAGTTCCAATCTCAGCCCTCTAAACCGAATCTGGCCCCCAAGCTCAACATAACCAAGCCCAGATCAGAAATGGTGCGCCAGGCAAAACTGCCCGGCCACCCCGTGTCGACAGGGCTGTCGACACCCTCAGACCCCTGTCGACATGCTTGTCGACATGGGGGTCTTGGCGGGAGTTTTCCCGCCTGACGCCAGTTTGCCCTAATTCCCAACTTTGAACTTGAAATTCAAATATGTTTTTACTTAGGAATTTTCTGAAAACTTCAATGGGCCTTAACTGGGTCATACGGACTCCGATTTTCGAAAACTCGGACTCTATTTCGCGTATTTTTCCGAGACGAACGCAATGGCATAGCCCGTTTCCCTTAATTCAGATTTTAGAATTAAATTCTGCCTTGATTTATGTTATAACAGGTTATTGAAAATACGGGTTGTTACAGTTCCACTAGATTGATATTTACTTGTAATTAGACATTATTATAATATCAGACAAGTTATTGGTTTCAAAATGTTTTGGGTTATCGTAAGGTAAAAACCGTCCGTGTTTATGTGTGGATTTGGTCTTACGATTATCCTTTTCCTTCGAAAGGATTTTAACTTTAAAATCAGGTTGTGTGATACCCTAAATACTGTGCGAGTTTAACTCACTCTGGTTCACCAGAATGACCCGGTGTTTTGTAAATGCTCGGGTTAGCCCGGGGTGTACAGGTTCAGGTTATCGAATGCTGTGAAGAGACGAGTTGGAAGAGTCCAGACGTATGATATTATATAACTACTATTCCGCTGTGTGTTGTATATGGGAACATGCTATTATAACTGTCACGTGGTGTGATGTACTCTGATATTGCAAGTATTTTTAAAGCTCTCAATAAAGTTTTATTTCTGCATTATATTTTATTCCGCTGCGATGTGAGACTCTGTGTGGTGTTGATTCTTCTTCTTCTTCTTCTATTCTAATATTTCTTTCTTTCTTATCTCACCCTCTAATTTCTTTCTAATAACGTCCAGTGTTTTCGGTGTATGGAAGGTCGGCATGAGTTACAGTAAAGGTATTTATGTCGATTTTCGAGGCCGGAAATTCGGGGGTCATTACAATTTATCTACAACATTTATTAAGGGGATTGCCATTTATTTGTTATGGTATGATAACATTAAATTTCTCATTACCATACAATTATCAATTAGTCGGTTACCCTTTTTTATTAAAATCAGAATATCAGTATAATTGGCATAGCAAAGTTAATTTACTGTGTTCTTTTAAAACATCGGCGATATATTTCAAAACCAACGACAATGATTACCTACCACTTTATTTATAATATATGAACACTCATGTTGTACATTGTATTATATGATTTAGAAACAAACAAATGACTAAATTTAGTTTCATAATTTAGGTCAAATGAATTTGATTAAGTGAATAGTGATATGTATTATGAAAAACCGTTACCAAGTAAAGATATGCCTAGTAATTTATTACTACTGTAACAGTTATAAGCTTATCGGTATATACATGCATTATTATAGATTAAATTGCACACCTGCACTATGGATAACTTGTGCTATAACGTACGCTACGGTAACTCTGGAAATATCAGTCTTTAGTATATCAATAACTCGTTAACGATAACAATCAGTTATTTTAGCTTACCAGTAAAATATGAGACCGTTACTTGCAAAATTATAGTGGTAACCATTACCATAATGGCCATTTACTTAAAAGCATACTATAATTTCAACTGTACGTGATAGCATTTACATTTGAGTCACAACTTAATAAACAATACTTTCCCTCGAACACCAAATATCCCCACCACTACATGCAAATCATCAGTTATGATATGTGGCCCATTAGCACAGTTGGTTAGAGCATTGTGCTAATAACGCGAAGGTCCCAGGTTCGAAACCTGCATGGGCCAGTTTTTGATTTATTTACTTTTACTACTTGTTTACTTTAACACGACATTTTATCACAAAATGTTACCTTGTTGAGTAATATTTTTTTTTACAAAATTGTATTAAAATACTTAAACCCAGATTTTATCCAATTTCGTTTTACACATAGATGCATTTCATATGTCATGCTTTTTTTTACTTGTAACTATCAAGCGGTTCTTATAACTTCTCTTTCTCTGTCTTGAAAATTAAAGGATCAACACCCTTTAATAAAGGATCATAAATTCTCCAACACGTGCATTATTCAAATAAATAATCTTTAACATACACTTCAAAAATCATATTGCTTTCTCTTCTTATATTCTCTCCTAATTTATCTATGTTATTGTACTTTCAGTTTCAATATGTGCATTTTTTAAGTATATATGTCAAATCGAACCGCAAGCACTTCAACTCATGTTTAATAAGCAATTTGGATGGATATAGGAATGTTGCAATTTACGTTTGGACACTCTATGAATAGACTAGACAACCCACAAATAAAAAATAAAAACAATTCAAATAAGCATAATTCTGTACACATTTGCCCAAATTTGTATCTTAAACGAAAATTAGATAGTGGTATACTATATTCATACAAATTTTACAAACCTAACAGAAAAACATGACATGTTACATGGGCCAGTTTCTATTTTTTTTTATTTTACTACTTGTTTAGTTTAACACTATATTTTACTGCAAAATGTTACCTTGTTAAGTAAAACTTTTTTTACAAATTTGTATTAAAATACTTAAACCCAGATTTCATATGTCATGCTTTTTTACTTGTAACTATCTAACGGTTATTATAACTTCTTTGTCTTGTTAATTAAAGGATCAACACCCTTTAATAAAGGATCATAAATCCTCCAACATGTGCATTATTTAAATAAATAATCTTTAACATACACTTCAAAAATCATATCGTTTTCTCTTCTTATATTCACTCCTAATTTATCTGTATTATTGTACTTTCAGTTTCAATATATGCATTTTTTTAGTATATATGTCAAATCGAACCGGAAGCAATGTGTTCAACTCGTGTTTAATAAGCAATTTGGATGGATATAAGCATGTTGTAATTTACATTTGGACACTCTTTGAATAGACTAGAAAACCCACAAATAAAAAATAAAAACAATTCAAATAAGCACAATTTTGTACATTCACTTGCCCAAATTCGTATCTTAAACGAAAATTAGACAGTGGTATACTATATTCATACAAAATTTACAAACCTAATAGAAAAACATGACATGATGTTTTGGAGTAAAAATGAGATTTAAGATGGTATTACAAAAGTCTTAAGGAAAAAATAAGTAACTCATATGTATGTCTTTTAGATAAAAAGCAAATATCAAACCGAAAATCAAAGGATATTCCCTTTTATAAGATAAAATCATTTAAAAATGATTACACGACACTACTTTATTAGCAGTTAAACAGATTCGAGATGGACAAAGTAAAATTATGGATACAAAAAAGAGAAAAATATATTCTTTCCTTTGAGATACAAATGAGGCACAGCAGATAATTCTTTTTATCAAACATAATAGTTGTAAAACATTTCTTTTTTTGTGCGAAATTGATATGATATATACCAGTATTAACATACTACATGACAAGTGGGTTAGACTCCGCAAGTCGGAAACTGAACCCATGACCTCTTGAACCATGCCCAACATTCTTAACCAGCTTGGATAAGGTGATTGACTGTACAATAGTTCTTTATTGTTAAGAACTGAACAAAAAATATATTAAATATGCACGGTATGCAGTGGCGGAGCCAGGATTTTCTGCTGGTGAGGGCACAATTGAGAAATTTATGATTCAAAGATGGCAATATTAAATTTATTATTATTGTTATTGTTTGCAAAGATTTAAACACTAAAACACTAATACTAATGTTGCTCTTCAGTAAATAAATGTTGATGCTAATTTGTAAAAGTTAAAATTTGCAAAAAGAAAAACGATTTTTTTTAAGTACCAGGAAGCAATGAAGCGTTAAAACTGAACAAGTACATGGACAAAAGGAAAAGGTTATAATATAGCAATGAATTTCAGATTGACAAGCGTTCATTTTTAGTATTATCAATACTGGCAATAGTACATTACAAGTAGAATAATCTAAAATTAGTACCATGTCACTTGTCTACGTTACATGTACAATAGTCTACAAGTAGTAAATTGCAACACGTAATTCATTTGCAGGTCAATGTAGTAAATTGAAGGGAATCTGAATCCTGGGAGGGGCAGGTGCTCTCCTCAGGTTCAACGTGGCTTCGCCACTGACGGTATGGCTTTTTTATTGTTAAGCAAAATTCGACATAACATATGCTAACATAGGATATTTAGCTCCACTGACAATTTCATATTATCTAATTTCAATAAGTATTGCATTTACATCAACCATGTGGAACGTTAATGCAAAGAGTTACATAAGTTTAAGCACTTAGAAAGGGAGAAGCTATGTATACATGTTAACAGGAATAACATCTAAAAAGAAAGTGGTTATGATACTATTGGCAACACGAGAAACATTACAATCAACTCCCCAATTGAAAAGATATCAATCTTTTACCTATATCATACTTTATTATTTTTGAAATAATAAGATTATCAAGTCTTTTCAAAAATTAAGTGCGCAGATGGTGGATATTATTTATCAGCTCTTGCAGGTGTTGTGCTAACAATCCAACCAATTTGGCATATCAAAAATCTTATTATTAAAGCTAAAAAAGGGTAAGTGGGTAACCACCAATAACATAAGTTACAAATTGTCGCTATTCTACTTTTACCTGGTGGAGATAATACTATAATATTAGTTTAAGAAAAGCTAAACTATTAGCAACATAAGTTGAGTACAAGTATACCATATAATTTGAATTAAACCATCTGAATTTAAAAAAAAAAAAAAAAGTGTGCACAGCATGAATCATTAGTTATATCTAGAAAAGCTTAAAAGGTAAGATGATTGAATTAGAATTTGGGATAAAAATAAGAAATGAATATACGTGTTTTATCTTGAGATCTGAGCCAAAGGTTATTGCCATTTACATGAGAATGGCTTTCAAATAGATGTCGGGGTGGCTTTTTTAGATGTTAAATAGAAATAAGGTGACCTAATTAATATAGGGGATATGAAAAATAATGCATGTATGTTTTCTTTTGGGATATCAATTAAAAGGTGTTTCTTTTAATAAGATGCAAAAACTGTAAAATCCTTACTTAAACAGGACATTGATATCAAGTAAAATGGAAATAAAATAGCAAACATAAACGGCATAGCTTCTTTAAATGCCCCAAAAAAATCAACGTAACAACGTAGACGTATATAAAATTTTAACTTAACATATGATTTCATAATATTTATGTTAACACATAAAATATATTTTGAGAGACCTAGCAAGTGGCATTTGCAACTACCATGTGACACCCATTTGTAATAAGAAAATAAGTTTAAAAACTAACAAACGAAAAAGCTATGAGGACACATTTACACGTTAACAGTAATAAACACGCATTTGAGCTGAATTAATATGCTCTTGAGCAACTTTACCATTATAACTCTTTGAATTGCCCAATAAACACGCATTTGAGCTGAATTTTGGACTAAAAATTTAAAATACTTAATACCCTTCAAATCGACCAGTAAACACGCTTTTTGGCTCTTTAGGCTAACTCTACGGCATTCTCCTCACCTTTATGGCGCCTCTTACACGAGTAGCATTGAAACAAGCAAAAAAGCCCAAAGTTGTTATCTATGGTTTTTTGGTGCATAGGTCAGTGCCTTGACAACACCGTTCAAACATGTCACTATTAAAGCAAGAAAACCAAAAATATACAAGTTACAAATTGATTGGAATTTTTTTTAATTGGCGGACATAATATTAGATTATTAGCTCAAGGAAAAACTAACCAATATTATAGGCTATAATAGTATAATCGTACCACATGATCTAGATGATATAAAATGACAAAAAAATACACACATGACATGACACATTGGGCCTTTCTAGAATAAAGGTGAGAAGTAAAGAACTAAAGACAATATTATTAAATTTAGAGAAAGAATAAGTAATTCATATATAGGTTATTATTTGAGAAACAAAATCAAATGACACTGCATTTTATAACATATAAATAAATGTCAAATGGTAAGTTATAAATACTAGACATTAAATAATTTGAAAAGGATATCAAATATGCATGAGATAGGTCCGTTTATATGTAAAATAGGACTCAACATAACATGATATGATTTCATACTATTATCTAGTCTTAAGTTCAAAGAAACGTGCTTAGCTATTGTAACATTCATAATACCATGCGGCATAACATATGGAATGAAGAACAAGCAGATAAGTTTATACACCTAGCAAGTAACAAACAAGCTACGTCGAAGCGTTTTGACTACACAAATGACAAAACTTCACTCTGTAGCTGCATCAGTGTACCATATACTATTTGTACATTAATCTTGTTCAGGTAATAAGTTTGGAAATTTTTTCCAAAGATGGAATACCTAAACATTATCCATTAGCGGTTATAGGTGTTATGTTGTTAACCCAACCCATTGAGCGTATCAAAGATGTTACTATCAAAGATAAAAAAGATAAACTACCAACAGTTTAAACTATAAATTGCTTGAAATTTTTCTGTTCCATTGTTAGTGATGGTATTTAGTGTAGTCAAGGCGAAAAAGCCTCAAAAAGCCCCAGGCCGGCGCCTAGCGTTTTTTGGCACCTAGGGCTTTTTTGGGCGCCTTGAGCATGATTTCTGCACTTTAACAACTGCACTTAAAAAATGAAACTTAAAAACTGCACTGAACATAAGCAGTATACAAATTAGTGTTAAAATTATAATCATAAGCAATAATATAAATAATATATTATAACAACTTTAGCATAAAAAATCGCTTTTGCATTACTTTATGTGAACAGTGACTTAAATAACGTTAGCCACAAAAGTCATGAATTCCATTGATTTAGCCATCTAATTTATTAGGAAAAGGAATCCAAGTTATTATCTTGAAATCAAAAAAATTACCGATGCAAAATATTAGTAAACGCCGTTCATTGTTTTATTAGAAAGGAAAAATTTAAAAGATCCAAAAGAAAAGGGAAACCATATACATATTTCAAGTCCTGCATCATTTGTGTGCAAACAATCAGAAAATCAACTATGAAGCATGATGTGTCGACCGTACAAAAACAAAGTTTCATAGGCCCTTGCAAATAAAACATCGGTTTTGTAATACTCGCAACTATTGTTTCACTGTATCATGTTATTTTATATAGAAGTTGTATCAAAACCAAAGTGACCCTGATAACAAACGAAAATTGTCACTATTATACTAAAAAATCATATACAAAGCTATCTTCAACTATGAATTCTATTTTCGCCTAGATCTCTAAATGCTGCAACATTTACAGAGCTATAAGATCAAGGGATTTCTGTAACATTATATTGTTCTCTTATCTAGTAAAAGCTTTTTATGATTCAATGCAAGCAACATCAATGTCGTTGTAGTATAGTGGTGAGTATTCCCGCATGTCACGCGGGTGATCCGGGTTCGATCCTCGGCAACGGCGTTGTACTCTTTTTTATGCATCATAATAAGTACACATTTCTTTGTGCTACTATCATAGTGTTTATGTACCGATGTTATCTCTTACCTAATGTATTAAGGCGAGGCTGAAACGCCTGGAGATGTGCTTCGATAGGCGTTTTCCTCGTGAGGCTTATGCCTCAATGGTTTGAGGCGTGGAAATCACCAAAAACGCACGCCTCAACTATCTGAGGCGTGGAAATCGCCAAAAACCCTACTTTCAGAACTTGAATTTGCCAATTGACTTTGAATCGAACTCGATTCCTGTTATGGAATCGAGCTCGATTCCTGTGAAGGAATCGAACTCGATTCTAGTAAACTAGAATCGATTTTGATTCCAGCAAACTGGAACCGATTTCGATTCCAGTAAACTGGAATTGAAATCGATTCCAGTGAGAATCAAAGAAAGGGCCTTTTTTAATATATATAACTATTGTGTCTGGACTAGTTAAAAATGTGAAAAATGGATTTTTTTTATATAACTGTTGTGTCTGTGTAAACTGGATTTTTTTAATTATCTATTAATGTCAGGCTAGTTATAAATGAGCAAATGAGATATTGCATCGAGGTGAGTTAAAAATTTACCGAATTCTACCAATTTAAAATATTTTCTTTGTGCATTTTGTGATCATAAATGCACTGGAGGGATTGCTCTTTTAAACAACATTTAGCATGCATTCAACACATTTTGTGATCATATGTGTTGCGCTTTTTTTTTCCTGAAATGCTTACGCCTCGCCGCACGGACACAAAAACGCCTCACCTACGTCTTTTGCGTTTTAAAACATTGCTCTTACCTACAATCAAAGTGAACAATTATGTATCTGGTTGGACCCTGAACTCAAAGGTAAGCTCAAATTCCGTACTTAATATTTTTATAGGCTCATAATTCAATCCCTAAGATTTACTCCAAAGGTCTTACAGCTGTTGCAAACAAAATACAAACTTCAACCTATATCTTTGAGCGTGTAAGTTTAAAGATTAACCTTTTTAGCATGAAATGACTTCCTCGCACTGCTAACTGCTTCTTCAGGCAACAAGTGATACAACAAAAGAGAACAGTCCTTGAAGTCAAGGCAAAACATACCAACAATATATAGAACTCACGCATGGAAAACTAGATACAACCCAAGCAAACCCAATCGAAACAGAAAAAGGAACCTTGCCATGATCTTCCCCGAAAGCAAATGCAATGCTCTACAGCTTTCGAACTCTTATTCCTCAATTTGACACCTCGGTTTGAATTAATGTCGCTGGAAGCTTCTTCTCTGATTTGTACAGGATTTTTCCATTAATTTTTTGAAATCCGATCAACCATGTGGAACGTTAATGCAATTACAATCAACCATGTGGAACGTTAATCCAAAGATGGAATACCTAAACATTATCCATTAGCGGTTATAGGTGTTATGTTGTTAACCCAACCCATTGAGCGTATCAAAGATGTTACTATCAAAGATAAAAAAGATAAACTACCAACAGTATAAACTATAAATTGCTTGAAATTTTTCTGTTCCATTGTTAGTGATGGTATTTAGTGTAGTCAAGGCGAAAAAGCCTCAAAAAGCCCCAGGCCGGCGCCTAGCGTTTTTTGGCACCTAGGGCTTTTTTGGGCGCCTTGAGCATGATTTCTGCACTTTAACAACTGCACTTAAAAAATGAAACTTAAAAACTGCACTGAACATAAGCAGTATACAAATTAGTGTTAAAATTATAATCATAAGCAATAATATAAATAATATTTTATAACAACTTTAGCATAAAAAATCGCTTTTGCATTACTTTATGTGAACAGTGACTTAAATAACGTTAGCCACAAAAATCATGAATTCCATTGATTTAGCCATCTAATTTATTAGGAAAAGGAATCCAAGTTATTATCTTGAAATCAAAAAAATTACCGATGCAAAATATTAGTAAACGCCGTTCATTGTTTTATTAGAAAGGAAAAATTTAAAAGATCCAAAAGAAAAGGGAAACCATATACATATTTCAAGTCCTGCATCATTTGTGTGCAAAAAATCAGAAAATCAACTATGAAGCATGATATGTCGACCGTACAAAAACAAAGTTTCATAGGCCCTTGCAAATAAAACATCGGTTTTGTAATACTCGCAACTATTGTTTCACTGTATCATGTTATTTTGTATAGAAGTTGTATCAAAACCAAAATGACCCTGATAACAAACGAAAATTGTCACTATTATACTAAAAAATATATACAAAGCTATCTTCAACTATGAATTCTATTTTCGTCTAGATCTCTAAATGCTGCAACATTTACAGAGCTATAAGATCAAGGGATTTCTGTAACATTATATTGTTCTCTTATCTAGTAAAAGCTTTTTATGATTCAATGCAAGCAACATCAATGTCGTTGTAGTATAGTGGTGAGTATTCCCGCCTGTCACGCGGGTGACCCGGGTTCGATCCCCGGCAACGGCGTTGTACTCTTTTTTATGCATCATAATAAGTACACATTTCTTAGTGCTACAATCAAAGTGTTTATGTACCGATGTTATCTCTTACCCAATATATTAAGGCGAGGCTGAAACGCCTGGAGATGTGCTTCGATAGGCGTTTTCCTCGTGAGGCTTATGCCTCAATGGTTTGAGGCGTGGAAATCACCAAAAACGCACGCCTCAACTATCTGAGGCGTGGAAATCGCCAAAAACCCTACTTTCAGAACTTGATTGCCAATTGACTTTGAATCGAACTCGATTCCTGTTATGGAATCAAGCTCGATTCCTGTGAAGGAATCGAACTCGATTCCAGTAAACTAGAATCGATTTTGATTCCAGCAAACTGGAACCGATTTCGATTCCAGTAAACTGGAATTGAAATCGATTCCAGTGAGAATCAAAGAAAGGACCTTTTTTAATATATATAACTGTTGTGTCTGGACTAGTTAAAAATGTGAAAAATGGATTTTTTTTATATAACTGTTGCGTCTGTGTAAACTGGATTTTTTTTAATTATCTGTTAATGTCAGGCTAGTTATAAATGAGAAAACGAGATATTGCATCGAGGTAAGTTAAAAATTTACCGAATTCTACCAATTTAAAATATTTTCTTTGTGCATTTTGTGATCATAAATGCACCGGAGGGATTGCTCTTTTAAACAACATTTAGCATGCATTCAACACATTTTGTGATCATATGTGTTGCGCTTTTTTTTGCCTGAAAGGCTTACGCCTCGCCGCACGGACACAAAAACGCCTCACCTACGTCTTTTGCGTTTTAAAACATTGCTCTTACCTACAATCAAAGTGAACAATTATGTATCTGGTTGGACCCTGAACTCAAAGGTAAGCTCAAATTCCGTACTTAATATTTTTATAGGCTCATAATTCAATCCCTAAGATTTACTCCAAAGGTCTTACAGCTGTTGCAAACAAAATACAAACTTCAACCTATATCTTTGAGCGTGTAAGTTTAAAGATTAACCTTTTTAGCATGAAATGACTTCCTCGCACTGCTAACTGCTTCTTCAGGCAACAAGTGATACAACAAAAGAGAACAGTCCTTGAAGTCAAGGCAAAACATACCAACAATATATAGAACTCACGCATGGAAAACTAGATACAACCCAAGCAAACCCAATCGAAACAGAAAAAGGAACCTTGCCATGATCTTCCCCGAAAGCAAATGCAATGCTCTACAGCTTTCGAACTCTTATTCCTCAATTTGACACCTCGGTTTGAATTAATGTCGCTGGAAGCTTCTTCTCTGATTTGTACAGGATTTTTCCATTAATTTTTTGAAATCTGATCAACCATGTGGAACGTTAATGCAATTACAATCAACCATGTGGAACGTTAATCCAAAGATGGAATACCTAAACATTATCCATTAGCGGTTATAGGTGTTATGTTGCTAACCCAACCCATTGAGCGTATCAAAGATGTTACTATCAAAGATAAAAAAAGATAAACTACCAACAGTATAAGTTATAAATTGCTTGAAATTTTTTTGTTCCATTGTTAGTGATGGTATTGTGTTATTAAACTAATGGACAAACTACAAACAATTGTTCCAAATATCAAACCATGGATCAAGCCCAGTTGGTCTAGGGTTGATCAAACTACCAACATGTTCATTCTAGGTTATTGTTATAATTCGAAGTTCAAAAACAGTGTCTTTCCCTATCTGGCTTGATGCTTAATCGCTTGACGTTTTGGGATTATTTCCAATTTTTCTACTGCAGTGTAGGGTTACTACATTTTAATGTAGCTTTTAACTAACACGCATAACTAATATACATACACACAAAAGAAAATAAACACATACAAATAAAAGAAATTAGTGTTAAAATTATAATCATAAGCAATAATATAAATAATATTTCATAACAACTTTAGCATAAAAAATCGCTTTTGCATTACTTTATATGAACAGTGACTTAAATAACGTTAGCCACAAAATCATGAATTCCATTAATTTAGCCATCTAATTTATTAGGAAAAGGAATCCAAAATGTTATCTTGAAATAAAAAAATACCGATGCAAAATATTAATAAACGTCGTTCATTGTTATATTAGAAAGGAAAAATAAAAAAGATCCAAAAGAAAAGGGAAACCATATACACATTTCAAGTCCTGCATCATTTGTGTGCAAACAGTCAAAAATCAACTATGAAGCATGATGTGTCGACCGTACAAAAACAAAGTTTCATAGGCCCTTGCAAATAAAACATCAATTTTGTAATACTCGCTGAATTTAGCTGTATCATGTTATTTTATATAGAAGTTGTATCAAAACCAATGTGACCCTGATAACAGACGAAAATTATCACTATTATACTAAAAAATTATACACAAAGCTATCTTCATCTATGAATTCTATTTTCGTCTAGATCTCTAAATGTTGCAACATTTATAGAGCTATAAGGTCAAGGGATCTCTGTAACATTATATTGTTCTCTTTTCTAGTAAAAGATTTTTATTATTCAATGCAAGCAACATCAACGTCGTTGTAGTATAGTGGTGAGTATTCCCGCCTGTCACGCGGGTGACCCGGGTTCGATCCCCGGCAACGGCGTTGTATTTTTTTATGCATCATAATAAGTACACATTTCTTAGTGCTACAATCAAAGTGTTTCTGTACTGATGTTATCTCTTACCCAATGTATTAAAAACGCGCCTTGAGGCGAGGCGGAGGCTGAAACGCCTGGAGGCGTGCTTCGATAGGCGTTTTCCTCGTGAGGCTTATGCCTCAATGGCTTGAGGCATGGAAATCGCCAAAATCGCACGCCTCAACTTTCTGAGGCGTGGAAATCGCCAAAAACCCTACTTTCAGAACATGAATTTGTCAATCGACTTTGAATCGAACTCGATTCCTATTATGGAATCGAACTCGATTCCTGTTATGGAATCGAACTCGATTCCTGTGAAGGAATCAAACTCGATTCCAGAGGAATCGAGTTTGATTCCAGTAAACTGGAATCGATTTCGATTCCAGTATACTGGAATTGAAATTGATTCTAGTGAGAATCAAAGAAAGGGCCTTTTTTAATATATATAACTGTTGTGTGTGGACTAGTTAAAAATGTGAAAAATGGTTTTTTTTTAATAACTGTTGTGAAAAATGGATTAATATTATTATTATATATAACTGCATTTTTTTGGTATGGCCCAAAATATCAAATATTTACTTCTCAATTTTTCCCTTCATACAAAGACTTTTATGCATTTTCCCTCGGCCATGCACTGGCCCGCAACGTATATTTGAATTATGAAGGCATAAAAAGATAATGATTCATGAAAGTGAATGCACTGGCCCAATAATGATTCATGAAAGTGAATGCATTCTTGAGGGAAAGGGACCAGTCAAAAAAATCACTGATAAATCATTATTCCCAATTATGTTGTTAATTGTTTGTATTGTTTTAAAAAAGACGTGTTTTAAGACTGTAATTAATTATTAAATTTTGACAATTCAACTACAATAGTTATACAAATACAATTGAAGTAGCACTGTAATGATTTGTATTTTTGATCGTTTAAACGTATCAAATTAAATATAGAATTTTAAATAAAATTGCTAGTAATTAAAATTTTATTAATTTAAATTACATTTAGATCAATTTGAGTGCAAAAACATGAAATGATTAACAAATTACTAATATATAATTTTCGTTGAATTACTCGAATGAAATTAGAATATATGATAAATTTCAAATATTAAGTTTGATTGTAGTTTAATTGATGTAAAATTTGAATTTAAAGAGGTAGCAATGTAATCTGTAATTAGTAAGTTATATCATAGAACACGCATTTTTATGATAAATAAATGAGTGCTTCGCGGATTTGAATTTAAAGTTTTTTTTAATATTAGTATGATTCAGTAAAATGAAAGAAAACGAATTTCGAGATAATAACTTACGGTCGTCAACCTGCAGTCGTGAATGAACATTTAAAGTTAAATTGATGGCAAAAATAAAATTCTTATAGGATTATGTTTTAATGATTTTTGATATGTCGTTGCGTTTAAAAGATCAAAAACGTATATTTCGATATATAAGCCGACATATATCAGTTTGACGACATGAACAGACTTTTGGACTGCTCCAACCACTTTCATCCAATAACTCAGTCATTACCAATGTGTATATTATCTTTGTGAAACTCTAGCGACCTCATTTTTTACACTGACATCGTATTTTAACCTTAATCTTGAAATCTCTTAACCACTCATTGATGGTGATTATCAGTTCAATCTAAACTAAGATAAAAATTCAACCTCTTCGAAATATATCGATTTGTATATATTCGAAAAACTTCGGATGATTGAATTCAACACTGAGTGTTCGTTTTTCAATTTGAGGCTTGATTCAATTGAAAATTGCGGTAAAAGTTGCAAAACACAAAACTCCAACCATCAAATTGGGTGTTTTCGATTTGGGCATCAATTAGCAAATTGGAGGTATGAGCTTTGAAGAGATCGTCAAGTGGAGTGCAACAATGGTAGACTCAACGTATGTAGTTGTTTAAGGTGGTTGGAATTCTCGATTCAGAATTTGAAAACCATTTTTTGGTGTAACAACATTGGTTTTTGGTATCTAGGTAAACAGATTATAATGAGGGTTGTAATTTAAAATTAGAGAAAATAAAATACACAACTAAAAAGGAGAACTCAAATAATCATCTAAGTTGCATAAACAAAAGATATGGGAAATTTATGAGTAGTTGTGTTAAATTGAAGACTGTAAAAACCCGTAACTTCCCCGGTGAGGAAAGCACGGATAGTTCGAGAACAACACACAGAAAAACATAGACCGAAGAACATTTCACTGTATATTACAACAATGCCATCAGATTACAAGAATATACAGAGTATAAATGAATATTACACAGAAATATCAGAGATTTAAATTACATTTAAATACATCACAGCGGAAAATAATACAATACACAACTAGAAGAGATATACGGATACAAAGCTTTCCGGATATCATTCCAGCTGTAAACTAGGATCCTGTGAATATAAATCTGCATAACCAAAACTACTAGCTGCCCGTGTCAAAATAAAGGCACCCAGAGTTTAGGTTAAAACAATAAACTCCAGGTCAATCATGTGACTGGTGTGAGAACTAAAACAGTTATTAATCTTTGTTTTTAAAGTTAGGTAAATCAAGGGACCACGCCGTATAACACGGAACGGGTTTCCTCCCAAGAATACCAGTGCATAAAACAAACAGCGCAATGCTAAATAAAGCAAAATGAAGCAGTTATAAGACCCAGGTCCTATCACACAATGCAACGCAAGCCGGGGGATAAGGTTTTCCCTTATAACATCCAAAGAATGCTTGATACGTTTAAAACAAATCTTTTGATACTATTATAAGTGTATAGTGTATAAAACAACTTCAAATCATATCAATCATAGACGGCATGGGTACCATATATCATGTCGCCATACTAGGCTCTACAATCAAAACCGCAAGTGTCACGTATTTGGAAATTGGATTTCCATCTATGAACCGAGGCAAAAGATAGTCCTCAACCGATTCGAGACGCTCTAGCCCGCCCCTCAGGATCAGAGCTCGAGTGACCCTTGGATCGTTTGGGCCGGTCCACCGATGTGGATTAAAATGCCTGAACATGCGTTTCCCCGCCCTTTGGGGCGTAGGTGAGCCAGTAAATGACTCTATCGGACCTGGATCGTCCGATCTAACCGAGGCGCCTCACAACAGCAACAACCACACAGGTTAAAAGTATATAAATGTCAGGGCTGGTAGGTCACTGACACCACCCTAGCTAGAAGGAAACGCATGCCCCCCCTGAGGTCCTCTCCCTTTTCTGGTTCACAACCGGGGTGTGAGGCTCGCGAATTCACGTTACACAAAGCTATGCCACACAGGCGGTGCTTTGATCATCAACCACAAGACTTTGCTTTTCAACAGAAGCCTCGATCAATTGCCACACAGGCAATTCACTCCATTCGTTTGTTATCCATCAGTATATAACCCCTGAGCTCGTATGTCTCAGAGAAGGGCGTTAAGAAAGAGAATAAATTCTCCGCCGCCAAACAGATACATATTTAATAGAAATCAATCACACAGACTAAAATCCAATGTCAGACACACAGTCCATTTACAAGTTCGTTCTGGGTCTGAACGAAACCAGAGGCACCTAGTACCCCGCATATCCATCGATCTCCAAGTATGTCTGGACGATCACCAACTGTTTCCATCTTCTTGGGTGTACATCCCAATCAAGATCATCAGTAATCACTCAAACGATGTGAAGACCTCCGGTCTTCGACCACCGTCTTCATCTTCGACTTATCGTAGTATCAGTTATTCAGAATGGGATAAACCCGGTTTTCCGAATATCTCGCGTATATTTTAAATAAGTGTTACACAAACACAACATACGCCTCATTCCAATTCATCAGTCACTAACCGTAAATTAGTCAAGAGAATAGTTCCCCAAATATTAACCCCGAAGGCCGAAACCAACATCAGATCAATATCCAGAAAACCATTCTGCTTAGCTAACCGACAGTTAGTTTCTAAATTTTACATTCATAGGGAAAGGTTCCCATTAATTTTATCAAAGATAAATTCCTTGAATTTATTCTTTAATCTTCTTTTGAATATCAATTCAAACTAGTCGGGTTTAACGAACCTTACCGAAGTAATCATTTGTTTTAATTTCCCAATCCCAACCTATTCATCCCATGAAGTAAAACTGGTAATACTTCATATCTAACACCACGGTGTTACCGGTAAATTCAATTACCATTTGACGTTCAAATCTAATTAAAGATTTAACTAACGTCTGGAGCAAAAATGGTTGTAACACCCCACGTCCGTTAGTGTCACTCACAAAGGGAATGCACTAAGTTCTGTGGAGCATTTTGGGTAAAAGATGTAGATAAATTACAAGACAGACAAATTATTAAACAGTGGAAAATAGAACTTTGCTTTATTGATAAAATAGTCTGTACAAGATTCTTTTACAATATCAGAGTATCATCTGTCTTTATAAAATAAAGAAGCATGAAAATACATTTATATATTCCCCAATGTAGCAAGAGCCAGCCATAGCATCTGGAAGAGAATCCAAAGACAACTTCGTCAAATCTTCAAGCTGGGAAACAGCAACGGTCCAGTCTAATCCTGAGTTATACTATTCCCTCCTCAACTACCTGGGGGGGGGGGGAACGGAAGAAAAGAAGACGAAAGAAAAACAGAGTCAGACATAAAGCCTGAGTAAGTTCAGTAACTTCTAGCATGTGAACATGGAAAAACAAAACGACATGAATTAACTGAATACAAGATTACACCATGACGATAAGGTCAACAAGATTAGACAAGGTAGTCACAAGATATGCTAAGATGACTGGATACGCTCTAATACTTTCGCAGCTTCGCTATTTCCTTGTTATACTGGTTTCTATATCTCTGCACCACCTAACTAGTGTTCAACTAGTAACGATAACGTGATCCCAACCCCTGTAGTTTCCATTGCCTTCAGGCATACATTTATTATTTATTACCTAGATCTAGTCTAGGGTTTTCTATCAAGTGCTTTCTAGATTTAACTATAGTTTTACGCTATCTGCTGAACGCTTTTCGAGTTCAGGGTTTATGCCACCTAGTCCAACTAGGGATTACGCTACCTGTCGAACAATGCCCCCAAGTCTAGGACACACTACCTAGAGTGGTATATGTTCCTAGGCTTCCCCACGCATGTATCGCGAATCGTTATCGCTTGTCTAGATGCACATGTCCTGTAATGTGCGATCCGAGTCCTGTGACAGGGCAAATCAAGGAATACAGAACTCGGTCGGGAGCTTTCGGATATCTGCCGATGCAGATGCTAAGGACTGTTTTTATTCCAGTGGCTATGGTCCCACTTGACCCCTCCCTCAACTAATGAAAGGCACACCTTGTAAAATGAGAACTATACGCCGGCCCCCGGTGCCCCACTATCCTATAGCCATCCGCAACCATAACTAGATAGCAAGTATATGGTCTTTTGGAGTTCTCCGCCTTTCCGCTTCACGTATCTCGATTGACTCAAGATGGATGGTAGACGACGAGTTGCTATCACAGGGCTACCGTCTTCTCGCCGAATCACGCTGGTCCATCCTAGTCTTTAGGTTGCCACATATATATATTGCAACCAAGGCATACCCTCAGTTCTTCTAACGCAGACCTTAACCTCTGTGAGCCCAGGATGATCATCTGCAGCCTCACAGAGGGATACCAAGAGTACCCTCATGTTCCCTCGAAGCCTCGAGCTTCGTAACCCAATTCGTTGGAGCCTTCTTAAAACCATATGGATGTCCGCTCCTTCGTGTTATACTAAGAATTACTACTTAGTTCTACTAGCTAAGGTTTACCACTTAGTTTCCAAATTCCTTGTTTTCTTAACTAAGTTTTACTACTTAGTCCCTTTTTCAACTGAGGTTTACTATTTAGTTTTCTTTCTCGCCAGGTTGGGTTGGTTAAGTGTCTTTAGTCGATTGAAGCTATCTTAACCCTCTTCCCTTATCCTATTACACTGGTTAAGTGTTATCCCTTTATGCTTTTTTACTTACCCCTATTCATTTATCATATTCTGATGGTTAAGCATTCAAGTTTACTTAACCCTATGGTCTAGTCCAGCTAACATATTAATTTGGCTAAGTATATTACTTAACCCCAACCTCTAGTCTAATTAACATGTTAAATTGGCTAAGTGTATTAACTTTACTTAACCCCACCTTTTAGTCTAGTCAACATGTTAATTTGGCTAAGTATTCCCATGGACTTAACCCTCCCATTCTAGCTTTAACTGTGCTAAGTTGGTTAAGTGTTCCTTAACCTTCCCATTCTAGATTTAATTAATAAATTAAAGCCGCAACCTCTCACATTAGACAGATATTGCTGCGGTTACTGGATGCGCCGGTCGGTTCCGGGCAGGTTTACACCGCAACTCAGTCTAACCTCGGGTTAGGCATATTCATGTTTTCTAAGTTCAAAAGGGTTTTTGATTAATTTCCAAATCTGGTTTTGAAAACAACCATCTCGTCCTTCGGATCAGTTAGGGATAGCCAGGGAGGGCAGGAAACTTGTATTTTCCAAACCCAAGCCTAGACACTATCCTCTCTGTCACCCTAGAACCTTCTGGTCTATGTGTTATAAAAAGGGGTGTTATCAAAATACTTTTCTTTTGTTTATAAATTGTTAACAATTTATTTCAAAAGCCCATTTCCCCTTTTTAGACAAATTTGGCCTATATTTATTTGTCAAGCCTACTAGTATACTTATATTCTAGGCCCAAGTCCTAACCCAACATGCAGTTTAGGCCATTTCCTATTTCATTGCCGAAACTAGATTAAATATCCTAGTTTATACTTTATGGCCAAAATTTAACCAAGTTACATATTTTGTGGTAAATGAACAATTTAACATTTATGACGAATTCTATAAGTAAATTACTCCTAATTTACTGATTTCATTACTACTCTTTTAATATACATTGTCACATTTATTATTATGGCCCATTCTCTCTTATTTATCATATTTATACTTTTTGGTATGTAAATTATACCAAGTTTAGTGTCGCTAACCATAATTTATTCTAAACATGACAATTGCTCACAATTATGAATAAATTCAAAATTGTGCTAATATACTTATTCCAAATCAACCTTAATTAACCCAATCTTGGTTTAACATCCTAATTCACAATTTATGGCAAAACTAGAATTATTTTTCTAGTTTACATTTTATGCCTAAAATTTAGCTTACTTACTAACGCTAAATTTAATATGTCAAAATCACATATTCCCTAATCCATGTCAAATTTCCCCGTTTTCATTTTAATATGCATGTCATAATACATATTCCAAATTATGCCAATTTCCAAGTTTACAACTACGTTCATATTCATTTCCATGTTTTTCCCCAAATCGCATTCCCACCGTTCGAATAATCGTGATTCAACCTAGATTATAAATAAATCTAGATTCGTAGATAAAAAGGGAATGAATCAAAATGACAAGAAGGAATAATTGGCATAAAAAGGTTTGGATAACAATGTAGGTTCAAGAATATGGGTAGACCTAACTAAATAGGTAAATTCCCACTGTCTTAAAACCAAAGAATGGGCAAAATAGGTTCAAGAACGTGGGTAGGCCTAACTTAATAGGTAAATTCCCACTGTCTTAAAACCAAAGAAAAACCAAGGAACAGGTAGAATAAATAATTGGGTTTAGACCCAACTTCTCAATCACAAAACTAAAGCAATATTTTCCTAATCATAAATCATGGGTGTCAAAATCACAGTTGTCCTCATTATGTCATAAGTAATAGTTTATGTCCAAATCAAAGGTATAGGCCTAGTCAAGGAAATAATCCTTGTAGTCACAGTCACAGTCATAGGAAATGTCCATAGTCATATGCGATGTTCATTGTCCAAAAGGGAAAATAATTCCCATAGTCATAAGTCATTGTCATAGGCAATGTTTATATGTCCCAAAATCAAAGGCTTATGTCATAGTCCAAAGGCATATGCTTTCAAAGGCCACAGTTCTATAGTCATAGTCACGGTTACAGTCTTATTTGTCCTCGAATCATAACAGTTCTTAATTCAGTCCAAGAGTATAAACACAGATTCGAAGAGAGAGAGAGAGATTTGGCATATTCCTTTATTCCTTTAATTTCATGTCACAAATAAAACAAAATATTCAGATCTAGAAATAACCAACTTACAAAAAATAGATCTAGAAAAGAAGGAAAACATGGCTATGATTCGTGCGTCGTTGCTTGAAACTTGTTTGAGCTAGCCTTTGAATTCTTCACTTGAAACTTTGATTTGAATCCCTCCTTAAAAGTCTTTTAGCAGCATCTCCTCGTCTTGAATCATATTTTATTTTATTTATTTAAGAAAATTTAGAGGAGGGGAAGAAGCCATGAATCTTAGCAGCATAAGGATAGAAGAGAATTGGTGCAAAGAGAATGAAGACTAGGGCTGTTTATATAGCTGCTCAAGACCTTATCGTACACGCAGCGCTGAGTCAGCATTGAACCTAGTTAAGAAAATAGTCCAGGTACGTAGATGAATCTAGCCAAACCTTATCATACACGCAGTGCTGAGTCAGCATTGGGTCCCACAAGCTATTTTGGCGTAAAAGTTTGATTTTCAAACTTTTGAATTTCTGGAATTTATTTAACTGTTTTATTCACATGAAATATTCTTATATGTATACAATTCCTCTAACGACCATTTTACGCGTATATATATACGCACAACTTTCATTTTATTTTCAAAATTCAAATGATGTTGCCATATTTCATTGACTGTAGCCTTATCTTGAATTTTATCTTTCGTATACATATATTTTTGTGTATATATATATATTTATATTTCTCATATTTATATATATTTTTTCTTTATTTCCTTATATGTACGTTCTTATCCTTTCAAATTTTAAATTTGTATACGTACATATATTTGCATGTTTAGTTGGCCCTCTCTAAAACAATGATAAAAAAATTATGCCGCCGCCGGGGTTCGAACCCCCGACCTCCATGCTACCAATCCAATGCCTTAACCAATTGAGCTACAGAGGCTTTTGTTAATAAGTCTTAGAACAATAATAATTATTGTTCTCTCCTTACTTCTCTTTTTCATGTTAGTTACAATACTTAAATTAAACAACTGCATGGATCTTTTTCTTTTAATTTTTCTTTCAAAAATTAATTATACTTTAATTTGAGAATCTTAATGTCACAGAATTACGGGGTGTTACAATGGTGATACTCCATCTCGATCATTTCGATCTAATTAAAGATTCATTAAAACTCCACTTAGTTTTAATCTGTGACTGGGTTAAAGAATCAGTGTCATTTAAAACACGGTTCACGATAAACCCAAAATCACATCACATTTCAATCAGTCCCTAACCGTAAAATAGCAAGTGAGCAATTCCCTAAGTATTAACCCTGAAGGCCGAAACCAAAATCAGATCAATACCTCAGAAACCATTCAACTTAACTAATCTCCAGTTAGTTTCTGATTTTCTTAACTCCTTTGGGTCTAAGAACAGTATTATTGAAGATACCGTTCACGACAACCCAAAATCACATTTCATTAATTATCGGGTTAAAGAACAAGTGTTATATAAAACAATGTTCACGATAAACCCAAGAATCAATTCAAATTCAATTCCAATTAAATATGATTTAATTGGTACACTTCATTAAATCTAAATAAAAAGATTTAATCTTTTCTCAACTGGGTTCAAGAACAGTGTTAATAAAGACACCATTCACGACAAACCCAAATCACATTTGATATTAAATACAAGGCTCTGAATAGAAAATATATCGGCTTATATTCAATATCAAATTCTACGACCAACAAATATCGTATTGGAAATAACGATATATAAATATCTTTCAAATTTCCATAACAACATTTGTATAATCACGAAATCCAACATCGAAATATTCCGAAGACAATTTCGATTCAAATCCATTCCAATTCAATTATTGAAAATTCTGGTTACTTTTAAAACCCTTTCAAATCCAATTTATTTATTTTAAAAATAAATAAATTATTATTCTAGTTCAAAACTAGTTCATTTCGATAAAAATCTATTTTTATCTTTTCAAATGTGGGGTTTTTCATCCTAATTTTTCCCAAAGCATTTATTATGATTTTACACAAATTATTGATATTTTTAATAATTTTATCAAGGCCCGTACAGTCGATTTCCATCAACGGCCATCGAACTGCACTTACAGCGACCTTTTTCAAATTTGATTTGGACATAATTCCAAATCCAACCATTAGATTTCAAATTTCTAATATTCGTTAGAAAGCTCTTTTCGATATGAACCCAACGGTTCCGGTTTTAGGAGAATCCGACGGTCGGTTCTCCCGTAATATCCGTTCGAAGTCATTGGTCGAAATTCGCGAACTGCCGCAGCGCGGCGCGTTCTATTCAGGCCATTATATTATATATATATATATAATATATATAATATATACTTCGTCGATTTCCTTTTAAAACGTATTATATAAATTGTTTTAAATTCATTTTCAAAACGATTTTAACTTCATTTCAAATTCAAATCAAAATTGAATTTTTCCTTATAAATTCGTTTTAAATTCATTTCAAATTGATTTCAATTCAAATTGATTTCTAATTCAATTTCAGTTCGTTTTCAATTCAATTCAATTTCAATTCGAATTCATTTCTATTCAAAATATCAGATTTCAAATGGCGCGGTAGTTCGCTATTTGGCGATTTGAACTTCAATTGAATATACAGAATCCGTTTTAAATCGGATTTCTGTGAAACAAGAAACGTTCGGAGCTGGTGAAGTATATTTTTCTAATGGAAGAGAAAAATCTGGATTTCATCGTGTGGATTTTGATTTATGTCCAAATCAAATTTTAGAAAAGTCACTATGGAATTCCTTTGAAATTTATAAATAAATATTTATATTATAAAAGGATTTTATATATAAATCGAATATCGATATAACTGGGAATTTTGAAATATCGAGTTATAAATGCAACTGGAGTTGTACGGTATTCTATTGTGAATATATACGATAATAATGAATTATTATTATTATTATTTATTTAATTGTTTTTAAATATATTTATATATTTAAATGGGTTATTTAGAGCTTTAAAAATAGCCAGTTTTGAAAACGACCTCCGTTTTCGATGAAACCAATTTTTTTGGATCCGGAATATTAAATTATTATTAGATTCCAATTTTTGTGATTTATAGAGTCATTGTGTGGTCGTACGGATTTTAATGTGAAGTACAGTCAGTATTTTGACGGTTAAAAATATGCTGTGTGAGCAAACGAAGTCAGAATTCGACGAAACCAGTTTCCTTGGGTCCGTAATGTCGAACTGTAGCTGCATGTCCAGTTTCGTGATTTTTGGATGTCATGTGTGATTACAGGAATTTTAGAGGACAAATAAAAATAGCCTTTGCTTAAAATTCAATATAATATTCAATTAAAAATATATTATATATTTCCTATAAATACCCCTACAACTTTTCTAAACCTAATTTCTACCTCCCTCTAGTCAACAAAGCATTTGCACCTCCACAAAATAAGAACACAGCAAAATTCGTGAGTATTAAAAATCAAAAGAAAATCAAAACAAGATCAATAAAATCCGAGAAATATGTGTATGGAATCCCCATGTAATTCTCTTCCATTTCGTGTCTGTTTGGTCTAGTGTGATGCAATAGTGGAAGGTTCGACATTTATACAGTAAAACTAGGGTTCATGTAATCTTGGGTTTAGAGCATTGATTTGAGAAACGGAGTTCGGTTTGTGGATGTGGAGGTGAAACCGCACTAGTACGCTCAAATCTGGGGTGTGCGGTGAAGTTTTTGTTCGATGTTACTGGTGATGTCGTTGTCGGAGTCGCGGACCATGGTGTTGTTGAGTTTCGCAATTCAAGTATGAAGGAGAAGAGGCTGCGTAGAGGAGGGTAATGGTAGTGGAGGTGTTGGGTTTCGGTGTGAGTGGACGGAGTTTGAGGGGGCTAAAGTTTCGGTAATGGCATTCGAAATGATGAGATAAGCGGCCTGTTTTAGGAAGAAGGGTGACTGTGTAAATAGGTTGCGGGTTAGTAGATGGAGTTTGGGCCGAGGGTTTTTGGGTAAGCCCATTTGTTAAAGGAATGGTTTTAAATAGCTAAATTACTTGAAATGAAATAACTTTGTCATACGTTAACCAATTTCAGCAAAACAAGATCTATCGGGATCGTATGGACGGACACTACCTAGTGGAACTGACTGGGAGTGGATTGAAGCTCGTTACAATTTATAGCGAAATAAATTGTCCGTCTGAGTCAACAGACGTAAATCGTTATTTAACGGTTAACGCGAAATGTGAGTAAAACTCATTTACTCTCCCCAGTTATATTTTTATAACGTATTTTTAGAATTGATAAATGATGGTTGTTTGCTGTGTGTTGGCTGTCTGGTTGAACTGCTAGTTAATTGGTTGAAAATAAAGATAACGATATAGATATAAATCGTTAATCGAATATTGATTCTGTTACCTGAATATTTCATATTCGTGTTATTTATGTTGATTAACATATGTGGATGCAAGGAAACAGGTCGGAGGGACCCAACTGGGTTCCTCAACATTTATTTTACTATTTTTCATATATTGTGATATATGATGTGATTTATAATCTGTTGTTGATAATGTGTGGTTGATCATTGTTATTTGGTACTTTTAAATACCAAAGGAAATACTGGAGTGTGAAAAGGGAAATTTCAAACTATAATTTGAATTAAAATATTTATATAAAATCAAAGGATTTTATATAAAAAAGGAAATTTTCAAAGTGTATATTGAAATAAAAATATTCGTATAAAATCAAAGTATATTATAGAAAGAAATGTATGAAGTGAATATGGGATTTTGGAATTTTATAAAATCAAATCGACTTATTAAAAGGAGATATTTGAAAACCAAATAAAAAAAATTCTGTATGAAGTTAACAACAGTTATATGGAAGTTTGAAAGACCAATTTGGTTAAAATACTAAATAAAGGTAATAAGAAGTAAATAAAGAACTTTATGGAGTAAATATAATATTTAGGAAAACAAATAGAGTTGAAAAGGATATATTTGCATAACATTTACAAACAGAATTGAAAATGAAATATTTGTAAATCACTTACAAACAGAATTGGAAAGGAAATATTTGTAAAACATTTACAAATAGATTATAAATGGAAATAAATAGAATAATAAAAGTAATTATTTATAAAATAAATAAGATTTTATAAAAAGAAATTATTTGGAAAATAAATAGAAATATTTATAAAACAAATAGGGTTTTATAAAAAGGGATATTTGGAAATTAGATAGAGTAAATCAAATAGAGTTAATTGATGGAGTTAATCGATTAGAGTTAGAGTTAACCAGTTAGAGTTAATCAGTTAGAATTAACCAGTTAGAGTTAATCAATTAGAGTTAACCAGTTAGAGTTGATCGATAAGAGTTAATCAATTAGAGTTAAATCGAATTAGAGTTTGTTCAAATAGAGTTAAATCGAATTAGAGTTGTTCAAATAGAGTTATCGAATAAGGTTATTCGAAGAAGAGAATAAATCGAATAGAGATTTTTTGAAAAGAGGTTATCGAATTTTATTTATTCGAATAGAGTTAAAAGGAGTTAATCGAATATAGTTTATTCAAAAGGAGATTAATCGAATATAGAATCATTTGAAGAGAGTTAATCGAATGTAAATCATTCGAAGAGAGTTTATCGAATGTAAAACATTCAAAGAGAGTTAATCGAATATAGTTATTCGAAGAGAGATTATCGAATATAGTTAATCTAAGAAAGAGTTATCGAATATTAGTTTTTCAGAAGCAGTTTTCAAATAGAGATTATTCGAAAGAGAATTATACGTTGAATTCGACTATATCGAATTCGGGAAAGTAATATTTACTTTCCGTTTTTAATCAAGATTTACTTATTTATTAATAAAATAGTGGTTTAGTTATTTAGTTAAATTAAGGAATAGAAGTTATATTTTGAAGTTAGATATTTAAGAAGAACGGATTATAACACTATAGTTATAATCAATGTTTTAAAATAAAGAAGTGGATTCATAAATAGAATCCAAGTTACGTAAGGAAGTTGGTTAAAAGATTTAAAAGGGTGAACTTTTTCTATTCCGAGGTTAGAATTGTTGTTCAGTTAAGGTCTGAGAGGTAATTATACCCCAATTTTATTGACTTCGTTTTTAACTAAGGGATGGGTAAGGTTCGTTAGTGAAGGTTGGTTAAGTGAATTTAGTTAATGAGTGTAATGGTTTGAATTGGCTTAGCGATGTTTTATTTAAACATCTGTTTAAATCAAATGAAGGAGTTTTGAAAATGTTTTCCAAATAAGAATCAAAAATGTTTTCTAATTTAGAAAATAAGGGATGGAGCAAATACGGAAATGTTTCCAAAGATTAATAAAGTATATTTTCTAAATCTAGAAATAATAATTTATGAATATATAGAAATGGGTAAATGGATAAATTAGTGATAATTTAATCTAAATAGATAAATGTGGAATGATGATTGATCGATAGAATTTCCATCTGGAAATAATATCATTGTTTACACACATGTTTTTCTTTGATAGTTAAATCACCGACTATCGAAGTTTTTGAACATTTTCCGTCATCAATACGGAGAGACCAGGATCAGATTCATTATCTGAAAACCACTCTGTATGGACGTTAGCGTTGCGATCAAATATGATGAAGATTATTGAAGATGGAGTTATGCAAGGGCTATCCTGTTTACAGAATAGTGCCTTCGGTTTGTCCAGTCCCAGGACAACGTGAATGGACGAATGTCTGACAAAATATATCTAACAGATCGCATAAGTTGATCTCTTCAAACGTACTTACGTTTGGTGGCGGAGGAATTTGTTTCTCTTAGCTTTATACCCTTGGTATTTTTAGGGGAAATCAATTTGTGATTTGGCGGGTATGAGACGATGTGGCATTCAAAGTGAATGGTGGTCAGGTGTTCCAAAAGATACGTTATGACCTCAAGCCTCATCAACCGGGAAATGATAGAAATCAGGCAGGTAGCATGGCTAGGTGGGTCATTCCCATTAGGGTGTATATCACCTATCTAGAGAAAATCCATTTCATTCTTTTATCTATTTTCGATGTTGCCCCTTTTCGGGAAACGGTGGGTAGCTCCCAACCGTTGGTGATATACATTCGATACACTCAAGCGAAATGAGTGGTCGGTCATGTGTGGGCTGGGTTGCAAGATGTTCTTGTTGAACCCAGTGTATTCGCCTCTAGAGATACACTATCGGCAGGTGGTCCCATACCTTGTCATAGTAGGAATCCAGTCTCCAATAAGCACCTGCGGTATTGTTTGTATACTATGTATGTGGAACGTGAGATGCAAGCATTCTGCTAGATTGTTATTTACTTGTGATTAGACATTATTATATTATCAGACAAGTATTGATTTCCAAAACTATTTTGGGTTATCGTAAGGTAAAAACCATCTGTGTTTATGTGTGGATCGGTCTTATGATTATCATTTCTTTTGAAAAGGGTTTTGAAAAGTTAAACCAAATGATTTGAGTTTACTCACACCAGTCCCATGACCGACCCAGAGTTTATTTTGATTTGTTTTCCCTAAACTCATGGGTGCCCCAAATTTGTATGGGCAGTCAAGTAGTTCAGGTCTTTACAAATATACTTGGAGGAGCTTGAAGCAGGAGGCTTCAGGATTATATAGCTATTGTTATTTCCGCTGTGTGTAAGTGTTGTACTCTGAAAAGGTTATTGTATATACATATACTGTTAGATTGCAAAGTTATGTTATATATATTATATTTATTCGTTCCGCTGTGAGATTCGTATTACTCTGATTTTGTTCTGTGGTGATCTTCTTCTTCTTCTATTCTAATTTTTCTATCTTATCTATCCTCACCCTCTAACTTCTTTCTATTAATGATCAGGTATTTCCGATGTTCGAATAGTCAACATGGCAGTTGTGTGTTGATTTTCGGAGTCGAAAATCCCTGTTCGTTACAACATGGCTTGTGTAAAATTAGTGTCAGGTCGAACCCCTTTTCTCCTTATTTTCTGTGTTGTTTTTCTTCTTGGTTTCTAGATGTTTGTGATGGATTTTGCTACCAAGTTTAAGTTGTCAGGGCTTTATGTATGTAATGAAAATTGATGATTTATGTAGCTTGAATTTTCTAGCTTATAAATCATGCTTCTATAAATACAACACTTAATGTGCTAGTTATTAAAGAGAGTTAGAGTCATTTTTTTATGTTAATTAGATTGATGTTGATAGTGAATATACTCCTAAATTGTAATAACCTGGAAAATCTGGGCCAGTTTAAATTTTTTATTTTGGCAATTTTAACGAATTTTAAACATTTAAAATAGATTATTTTAAATAATATCGACGAGAAATGTACTTTGAATGAATTCAACGTATATATTTATATACGTCGTCGTTAGAATATAAATAATTATATATAATTATAAATAGAATTGAAAATGGCGCGGTAGTTCGATAATTCAATTTCAAACTTCAATTGAATGTACCGGGTGCAAAACAATCCAGATTTTAACGAAACCAAAAATAATAGGATCTATTTGAGGATATCTTTCCAACGAATCCGAAAAATAAAGATTTCATAGCGGGGATTAAAAGATATGTCCAGTTGAAAATTCTGAATAGTTGCTATGGAATTCAGGCCCTTAAAAATGGGAATTTTGCAAACGACCTCGGATTTCGATGAAACCACTTTTGTTGGATCCGTGATGTCAAGTTATTGTTTGTAAAGACCCGCAACTTCCCCGTAAAGGAAAGCGTCGGATAGTTCGAGAACAAGCCACAACAGAATGCATATAAAAGAACATTTCATTGTATATTACAACGATGCATCAGATTACAAGAATATGCAGAGTATAAAAGAATATTACACAGAAATATCAGAGATTTAAATTACATTTAAATACATCGCAGCGGAAAATAATACAATACACAACTAGAAGAAGATATACGGATACAAAGCTTTCCGGATATCGTTCCAGCTGTAAACCAGGATCCTGTGAATATAAATCTGCAAAACCAAAACTACTAGCTGCCCGTGTCAAAATAAGGGCACCCAGAGTTTAGGTTAAAACAATAAACTCCAGGTCAGTCATGTGACTGGTGTGAGAACTAAAATAGTTATTATTCTTTATTTTAAAAGTTAGGTAAATCAAGGGACCACGCCGTATAACACGGAACGGGTTTCCTCCCAAGAATACCAGTGCATAAAACAGCAGCGCAATGCTAAATAAAGAAAGATGAAGCTGTTATAAGACCCAGTTCCTATCACACAATGCAACGCAAACCGGGGGATAGGGTTTTCCCTTATAACAGCCAAAGAATGCTTGATACGTTTAAAACAAATCATTTGATACTATAATAAGTGCATAGTGTATAAAACAACTTCAAATCATAAGTATCAATCATAGGCGGCATGAATGCCCCATACCACTATGTCGCCATATATAGGTTTACAAATAAAACCGCAAATGTCACGTATTTGGAAATTGGGTTTCCATCTATGAACCGAGGCTAGGGGCAAGATCCTCAACCGATTCGAGACGCTCTAGCCCGCCCCTCAGGAACAGCCGCAACTGCCCCTTGGATCGTCAGGGCCGGTCCACACGGAGTGGATTATTATGCCTGAACAATACGTCTCCCCACCCTATGGGGTGTAAGTCTGGTCCGTCAGCCGACCAGAATGCATTCGGCCGAAACCGATATAACCGAGGCGCCTCGCAACAGCAACAACAACATAAGTCAAACTCGTCAGGGCGTGTAAAACCACTGACGCCACTTCTAACTAGAAAGAAACGCATGCCCTCCCTGAGGTCCGTCTCCCGTTTTTGATTCATACCGGGTGTGAAACTCGCGAATCAAACGTTACACAAAGCTACGCCACAAAGGTCGTGCTTTGATCATCAACCACAAGACTTTGCTTTTCAACAGAAGCCTTGATCATTTGCATCTTAGCATGCCACACAGGCAAGCCATCCTATGCAACCGATATCAGTCACACAGAATGAAATCCGATGTCAGACACACAGTCCATTTACAAGTCCGTTCTGGGTCTGAACGAAACCGGAGGCACCTAGTACCCCGCATATCCATCGATCTCCAAGTACGTCTGGACGATCACTAACTGTTTCCATCTTCTTGGGTGTACAGCCCAATCAAGATCATCAGTTATCACCCAAACGACGTGAAGACCTCCGGTCTTCGACCATCGTCTTCGTCTTCGACTTATCGTCGTATCAGTTACTCAGAATGGGATAAACCCGGTCTTTCCGAATAACTCGCGTATATTTTAAATAAGTGTTACACAAACACAACATACGCCTCATTCCAATTCATTAGTCACTAACCGTAAATTAATCAAGAGAATAATTCCCCAAATATTAACCCCGAAGGCCGAAACCAACATCAGATCAATATCCAGAAAACCATTCTGCTTGGCTAACCGCCAGTTAGTTTCTAAATTTCACATTCAAATCTAATTACAGATTTATCTATCGCCTGGAGCAAAACTGGTGATACTCCATTCTCGATCTTTTCAATCTAATTAAAGATTCATTAAAACTCCACTTAGTTTTAATCATTATCTGGGTTAAAGAATCAGTGTCATTTAAAACACGGTTCACGATAAACCCAAAATCACATTCATTAATTATCGGGTTAAAGAACAAGTGTTATTTAAAACACTGTTCACGATAAGCCCAAAAATCAATATCTATTCAATTCCAATTAAATATTATTTAATTGGTACACTTCATTAAATCTAAATAAAAAGATTTAATCTTTTCTCAACTGGGTTCAAGAATAGTGTTAGTGAAGACACCATTCACGACAAACCCAAATCACATTCGATATTCAATACAAGGCTCTGAATAGAAAATATATCGGCTTATATTCAATATCGAATTCTACGACTAACAAATGTCGTATTGGAAATAACGATATCAATATATATCTTTCAAATTTCCATAACAACACCTGTATAATCACGAATTCCAACATCGAAATATTCCGAAGACAATTTCGATTCAAATCCACTCCAATGCAATCATTGGAAATTTTGGTTATTTTTAAAACCCTTTTCGAATTCAATTTATTTATTTAAAAATAAATAGGATTATAATTCTAGTTCAAAACTAGTTCATTTCGATAAAAATTTATTTTTATCTTTTCAAGTATGGAGTTTTTCATCCCAATTCTTTCTAAATCATTTATTATGATTTTACACAAATTATTGCTATTTTTAATAATTTTATCAAGGCCCGTACAGTCGATTTCCATCAATGGCCATCGAACTGCACTTACAGCGACCTTTTTTGAATTTGATTTGGACATATCTCCAAATCCAACCGTTAGATTTCAAATTTCTAACATTCATTAGAAAGCTCTTTTCGATACGAACCCAACGGTTCCGGTTTTAGGAGAATCCGACGGTCGGATCTCCCGTAATGCCCGTTTGAAATAAATGGTCGAAATTCGCGAACTGCCGCGGCGTGGCGCGTTCTATTCAGGCCATTATATTATATATAATATATATATAATATATATATCGTCGATTTCTATTTAAAACGAATTATATAAATAGTTTTGAATTCGTTTCAAAAACATTTTCAACTTCCATTTCAATTCAAATCAAAATTGAATTCTTCTTTATAAATTCGTTTTAAAATCCATTTCTATTCAATTCAAATTTCAATTCAATTTGAATTTATTTCACTTCGCTTTCAATTCAATTCGAATTCGTTTTCAGTTCAATTCATTTCGAAATCGTTCTCAATTCAATTCATTTCGAAATCGTTTTCAATTCAATTCATTTCGAAATATTTCAATTCAATTCATTTCGAAATCGTTTTCAATTCATTTCATAATCGTTTTCAATTCAATTCATTTCGAAATCGTTTTCAATTCAATTCATTTCGAAATATTTTCAATTCAATTCATTTCGAAATCGTTTTCAATTCAATTCATTTCGAAATATTTTCAATTCAATTCATTTCGAAATCGTTTTCAATTCAATTCATTTCGAAATCGTTTTCAATTCATTTCGAAATCGTTTTCAATTCAATTCATTTCGAAATCGTTTTCAATTCAATTCATTTCGAAATCGTTTTCAATTCAATTCATTTCGAAATCGTTTTCAATTCAATTCATTTCGAAATCGTTTTCAATTCAATTCATTTCGAAATCGTTTTCAATTCAATTCATTTCGAAATCGTTTTCAATTCAATTCATTTCGAAATCGTTTTCAATTCAATTCATTTCGAAATATTTTCAATTCAATTCATTTCGAAATATTTGATTTCAAAATTACTTTTCAATATCCATTTCAAAATGAATAAAATCGATAAAAATATCGTTCACGTCAAAATGGCGCATCTAATCAACACGGCTTCATATATTTCCATTTTCAAATATTCTATTTCAAATATTTCTATTATTAAAATATTTCGTTCAACACATGACCAATCTCAATGAATGAGTACTGTCAACACATGAACTTTTATTTTATAATATTCTTTATTTTTCAAATTGGAATGAGGCCCAATCAATTACCATATAAAGTTAATTATATGGATTTTCATACAACACATGTATATCATAGCATTGAAAAATAATCAACCATCAACCAAAGTGCACTACACTGTATAAGCATCAAATATAGATATTCAACGCTTATAACAGCCTGTCAATCGATCGATCGACATATTAATCAATCAGGATGAGTGAACTTCAAATTTCATCCCAACACCCGTGTGGGGTTTCAAACAATCAAACGCATATTTTATTTGTGCAGTTGGGCGATGTGTAAAATTTATCGTCCCAATCAATGTCATTCAAATAGGTGTACATAAACAAACCGTCCGGTTTATAAATGAATATTTTATTTTATTCACTTCACGTTAAAAATTATATTTTTAACGATAAAACATTTTATTTCAACCTATGAATTTCTATTCAATTCATTCTTTAAATAAAATGTTATTTTTATTTTTCTAACATATTTTAGAAAATTTCGGCGGCATAACGGCACGATACTAGAAACGGGACAAGGCCTAGCCTTATCCCCGGTCTAGTGAAGGCCCACGCCATTCACACATCAATCAAATCACTTTCGTTATGCAAACTACAAAATTTGGGGTAAGAATCTAACCTAGTCTTACTCCTTCGCCTTATAACGGCGCACGTCTAATCCTAACCAATTTATCGATTCGATTTTTCACACCACAAACCACATTCAAACCAATATCTCAATCAATCACCAAACATCCAAACAAACAAGTCCATGGTATGTGGACGGGTGTCGGGTGCTTCTAATAAGCACCGTCTGCATCCTAGTATATATATATATCTAGAAAAAGAGAATTAAGAGTGAGAAGTTCTCACATTTAGCTATCCTAGCTCCACGGCCCTTCTAATGCAGGAAACCTTCGCCAACTCGCCTTTTTGTCGCTTTCGTTGTCCGCTTTCACTACATATGTAAAAATCGAATTTTTACTTCGCTATTCAATATATAATAATCATATTATTATTTTTTTTTTTTTTACTCGAAGTTCAATATATAAAAATCCTATTTTTAACTCGAAGTTCAATATATAAAAATTCTATTTTTAACTCGAAGTTCAATATATAAAAATTCTATTTTTAACTCGAAGTTCAATATATAAAAATTCTATTTTTAACTCGAAGTTCAATATATAAAAATCATATTTTTAACTCGAAGTTCAATATATAAAAATCATATTTTTATGCCGAAGTTCAATATATAAAAATCATATTTTTATGCCGAAGTTCAATATATAAAAATCATATTTTTATGCCGAAGTTCAATATATAAAAATCATATTTTTATGCTTTAAAAATCAATTCTTTTTCCTTTTTAAAAATCAAATCTGTTACTTTTTAAAAAATCAAACCTGTTACTTTTTTTTAAAATCAAATCTGTTTCTTTTTTTTTTTTTTTTTTAAATCAAATTAAAAACAGTTTTCTAACTAAAATAAAAACAGTTTTCTAACTGTAAAAAAAATTCAGTTTTTAAATTCTAAAACAAAGAAACAGTTTTTAAAATTCTTAAAAAAAAATGCAGTTTTGCTCTTTTAAAAAAAAACAGTTTTAAAAACCTTTTTCAAAATTAGAATTACAGAATTGAAAAATAAAAATAAAATAAAGTAAAGTAGAAAAGAAAAAAAAAAAACTTACTGCCGAAGAAACAGGGGGGGGGGGGGGGGTCTTCACTGCGTCGGAGGGTTTCGAGGTATGGACGGCGGCTTCATCGTCGTCAGCGAGGGGGAGGGCTTCGTCGGTGATGTCTCGAAGGGGGGGGGGGGGCTGGCGAATTGAAGGAGGAGGAGGGCGGTGGCTTCCAGGGGGCTCGAACGGGGTGGCGCTGCTTCGGGATGAGGCGGCTTCGGGTTGTCGTTCGGTGGGAGGAGGATGAACGGAGGGCGGCTTCCAGGGTTTTGGCGGCGGCGATGGTTCGATTGCGGTTTTTCTCTTTTTTTTTTTTTTTTTTTTTTTTATCTGATGGATGAATCAGGTTTTGGGGAAATAGGGGGGGGGCCAGAGTCAAAAGGAGGGAGTTATTATATTTTTTTTTTTTTTTTTTTTTTATTTAATTATTTTATTTTCGAAGAAGTTGACTTTTCACACATGACCTCTAAACGAGGCCCACCGCCTGTCGTCCATAGCGTTTCACCCCCATTCCGAACACAATGGGATATGCCACGCAAGCTGATTCGGCTGTTACAATCAGTTTCCGTTAAATTTACATTTAAATCTCTATATTGAATTTTAAACGTACATTTCAAATTACCGGGGTCACATACTAACTAGAAAAATTCCAGAAAAATATTTTCTAGCTTCGTATTGACGATACGGTCCTAACAAAACTAGTTTCGTCGAATTCTGAGACCGTTGGAAAAATGGCCATTTTCCAGTCGATTGAAATCAACTGAAACTGGTCAAACGCGTTTTCCTTTGCCACGCTCACATATTGATTCGAAAAATTATGAAATTTGAAACCTAGTAATAATTCGACATCACGGACCCAACAAAAGTGGTTTCGTCGAAATCCGAGGTCATTTGCAAAATGTCCATTTTTAAGGGCCTGAATTCCATAGCGACTATTCAGAATTTTCAACTGGACATATCTTTTGATTCCTGATATGAAATCTTGATTTTTCGGATTCGTTAGAAAGATATTCACTATTAGATTCCATTATTTTTGGTTTCACTAAAATCCGGATTGTTTTGCACCCGGTACATTCAATTGAAGTTTGAAATCGAATTATCGAACTACCGCGCCATTTTCAATTCCTTTTAATTATATATAATTATTATATATTCTAACGACGACGTATATAATATATACGTTCTAATTCTATTCAAAATAAATTTCACGTCGATATTATTTAAAATAATTCATTTCAAATAATTAAAATTCGCTAATATTGCCAAAATAAAAATTTTAAACTGGCCCAGATTTTACGGGTTGTTACAATCTCCCCCACTTAAAACTTTTCGTCCCCGAAAAGGAACAAAGTCGAAAGTGGTTTGATTAATCAACTCTACGCTCGATCTGGCTTCCATTCTCCAACTCTTTAGTTTCTGAGAATTTTCAAAACTTCAAAAATTTGGCTAACTCCCGAAATTTTTGAAAAATTTCGCCATAACCTCCCCTGCAATGGGAGCATCGGGGAATTTCAAATAGCTTCCCCGGTCCTTCAGATCTTAAAAAAAGAAAAAGAAAAAGCCAAGCGGCTAGCCAATAGGCTCACAAAATCATCATCACCCAAACAAAACAGGAAATTATGTAGTAAACATGTACCTATTTGTCGGGCAAACAAATTTTATTCTCTGGCTCTAGCCTCCTTGCTATGACCTGTTCAAAAGATATACATGTATGCAAGCAAATGCAACCAAACTTCAATACAATTCAATATTTGATTCAATTAGGCTAAATGGTTCAAAATTAGCAAACAACTAAACAAACAACACAAACATCAATCAATTAGTGAATTAGAGTTTCAAATTCATAATTTTGATACATATACAAAAATCATGTTTTTGATACCAAATCACAACAATAGGCCCTATCTAATTTTGGTTCTCACACCAGTCTAATGGAAATATATAGATATCACACATTCGAAACACGAATATAAATACTAATGATGTGGCCACATCATCAGAATTATCCCCGGGTGTCTAGAATGTGACTCTATATCTATCCAATATATTAAAATTTCAAATACACGCGGATCAGACGTATACGCAAAATCTATATATATTGGATTGTCCACATCAATATAAATAGGTAATCAAATACGAATAATTGATTTAAATTTTCAAAACAAAAATTTGTTTTCACTTTCAAAAATATACTCTTCACACTCGTTCTAGGATACTACTGATCCCATCTCTAACGAGTCATTCCCGTTGGATTTTACTAATCCAATATCTGATGTATTCTTTCGTATGGTTCTAATGTGTCTTGTTCTCTAGCTTTGTAAACCAAAGCTCTGATACCAAATGTAAAGACCCGCAACTTCCCCGTAAAGGAAAGCGTCGGATAGTTCGAGAACAAGCCACAACAGAATGCATATAAAAGAACATTTCATTGTATATTACAACGATGCATCAGATTACAAGAATATGCAGAGTATAAAAGAATATTACACAGAAATATCAGAGATTTAAATTACATTTAAATACATCGCAGCGGAAAATAATACAATACACAACTAGAAGAAGATATACGGATACAAAGCTTTCCGGATATCGTTCCAGCTGTAAACCAGGATCCTGTGAATATAAATCTGCAAAACCAAAACTACTAGCTGCCCGTGTCAAAATAAGGGCACCCAGAGTTTAGGTTAAAACAATAAACTCCAGGTCAGTCATGTGACTGGTGTGAGAACTAAAATAGTTATTATTCTTTATTTTAAAAGTTAGGTAAATCAAGGGACCACGCCGTATAACACGGAACGGGTTTCCTCCCAAGAATACCAGTGCATAAAACAGCAGCGCAATGCTAAATAAAGAAAGATGAAGCTGTTATAAGACCCAGTTCCTATCACACAATGCAACGCAAACCGGGGGATAGGGTTTTCCCTTATAACAGCCAAAGAATGCTTGATACGTTTAAAACAAATCATTTGATACTATAATAAGTGCATAGTGTATAAAACAACTTCAAATCATAAGTATCAATCATAGGCGGCATGAATGCCCCATACCACTATGTCGCCATATATAGGTTTACAAATAAAACCGCAAATGTCACGTATTTGGAAATTGGGTTTCCATCTATGAACCGAGGCTAGGGGCAAGATCCTCAACCGATTCGAGACGCTCTAGCCCGCCCCTCAGGAACAGCCGCAACTGCCCCTTGGATCGTCAGGGCCGGTCCACACGGAGTGGATTATTATGCCTGAACAATACGTCTCCCCACCCTATGGGGTGTAAGTCTGGTCCGTCAGCCGACCAGAATGCATTCGGCCGAAACCGATATAACCGAGGCGCCTCGCAACAGCAACAACAACATAAGTCAAACTCGTCAGGGCGTGTAAAACCACTGACGCCACTTCTAACTAGAAAGAAACGCATGCCCTCCCTGAGGTCCGTCTCCCGTTTTTGATTCATACCGGGTGTGAAACTCGCGAATCAAACGTTACACAAAGCTACGCCACAAAGGTCGTGCTTTGATCATCAACCACAAGACTTTGCTTTTCAACAGAAGCCTTGATCATTTGCATCTTAGCATGCCACACAGGCAAGCCATCCTATGCAACCGATATCAGTCACACAGAATGAAATCCGATGTCAGACACACAGTCCATTTACAAGTCCGTTCTGGGTCTGAACGAAACCGGAGGCACCTAGTACCCCGCATATCCATCGATCTCCAAGTACGTCTGGACGATCACTAACTGTTTCCATCTTCTTGGGTGTACAGCCCAATCAAGATCATCAGTTATCACCCAAACGACGTGAAGACCTCCGGTCTTCGACCATCGTCTTCGTCTTCGACTTATCGTCGTATCAGTTACTCAGAATGGGATAAACCCGGTCTTTCCGAATAACTCGCGTATATTTTAAATAAGTGTTACACAAACACAACATACGCCTCATTCCAATTCATTAGTCACTAACCGTAAATTAATCAAGAGAATAATTCCCCAAATATTAACCCCGAAGGCCGAAACCAACATCAGATCAATATCCAGAAAACCATTCTGCTTGGCTAACCGCCAGTTAGTTTCTAAATTTCACATTCAAATCTAATTACAGATTTATCTATCGCCTGGAGCAAAACTGGTGATACTCCATTCTCGATCTTTTCAATCTAATTAAAGATTCATTAAAACTCCACTTAGTTTTAATCATTATCTGGGTTAAAGAATCAGTGTCATTTAAAACACGGTTCACGATAAACCCAAAATCACATTCATTAATTATCGGGTTAAAGAACAAGTGTTATTTAAAACACTGTTCACGATAAGCCCAAAAATCAATATCTATTCAATTCCAATTAAATATTATTTAATTGGTACACTTCATTAAATCTAAATAAAAAGATTTAATCTTTTCTCAACTGGGTTCAAGAATAGTGTTAGTGAAGACACCATTCACGACAAACCCAAATCACATTCGATATTCAATACAAGGCTCTGAATAGAAAATATATCGGCTTATATTCAATATCGAATTCTACGACTAACAAATGTCGTATTGGAAATAACGATATCAATATATATCTTTCAAATTTCCATAACAACACCTGTATAATCACGAATTCCAACATCGAAATATTCCGAAGACAATTTCGATTCAAATCCACTCCAATGCAATCATTGGAAATTTTGGTTATTTTTAAAACCCTTTTCGAATTCAATTTATTTATTTAAAAATAAATAGGATTATAATTCTAGTTCAAAACTAGTTCATTTCGATAAAAATTTATTTTTATCTTTTCAAGTATGGAGTTTTTCATCCCAATTCTTTCTAAATCATTTATTATGATTTTACACAAATTATTGCTATTTTTAATAATTTTATCAAGGCCCGTACAGTCGATTTCCATCAATGGCCATCGAACTGCACTTACAGCGACCTTTTTTGAATTTGATTTGGACATATCTCCAAATCCAACCGTTAGATTTCAAATTTCTAACATTCATTAGAAAGCTCTTTTCGATACGAACCCAACGGTTCCGGTTTTAGGAGAATCCGACGGTCGGATCTCCCGTAATGCCCGTTTGAAATAAATGGTCGAAATTCGCGAACTGCCGCGGCGTGGCGCGTTCTATTCAGGCCATTATATTATATATAATATATATATAATATATATATCGTCGATTTCTATTTAAAACGAATTATATAAATAGTTTTGAATTCGTTTCAAAAACATTTTCAACTTCCATTTCAATTCAAATCAAAATTGAATTCTTCTTTATAAATTCGTTTTAAAATCCATTTCTATTCAATTCAAATTTCAATTCAATTTGAATTTATTTCACTTCGCTTTCAATTCAATTCGAATTCGTTTTCAGTTCAATTCATTTCGAAATCGTTCTCAATTCAATTCATTTCGAAATCGTTTTCAATTCAATTCATTTCGAAATATTTCAATTCAATTCATTTCGAAATCGTTTTCAATTCATTTCATAATCGTTTTCAATTCAATTCATTTCGAAATCGTTTTCAATTCAATTCATTTCGAAATATTTTCAATTCAATTCATTTCGAAATCGTTTTCAATTCAATTCATTTCGAAATATTTTCAATTCAATTCATTTCGAAATCGTTTTCAATTCAATTCATTTCGAAATCGTTTTCAATTCATTTCGAAATCGTTTTCAATTCAATTCATTTCGAAATCGTTTTCAATTCAATTCATTTCGAAATCGTTTTCAATTCAATTCATTTCGAAATCGTTTTCAATTCAATTCATTTCGAAATCGTTTTCAATTCAATTCATTTCGAAATCGTTTTCAATTCAATTCATTTCGAAATCGTTTTCAATTCAATTCATTTCGAAATCGTTTTCAATTCAATTCATTTCGAAATATTTTCAATTCAATTCATTTCGAAATATTTGATTTCAAAATTACTTTTCAATATCCATTTCAAAATGAATAAAATCGATAAAAATATCGTTCACGTCAAAATGGCGCATCTAATCAACACGGCTTCATATATTTCCATTTTCAAATATTCTATTTCAAATATTTCTATTATTAAAATATTTCGTTCAACACATGACCAATCTCAATGAATGAGTACTGTCAACACATGAACTTTTATTTTATAATATTCTTTATTTTTCAAATTGGAATGAGGCCCAATCAATTACCATATAAAGTTAATTATATGGATTTTCATACAACACATGTATATCATAGCATTGAAAAATAATCAACCATCAACCAAAGTGCACTACACTGTATAAGCATCAAATATAGATATTCAACGCTTATAACAGCCTGTCAATCGATCGATCGACATATTAATCAATCAGGATGAGTGAACTTCAAATTTCATCCCAACACCCGTGTGGGGTTTCAAACAATCAAACGCATATTTTATTTGTGCAGTTGGGCGATGTGTAAAATTTATCGTCCCAATCAATGTCATTCAAATAGGTGTACATAAACAAACCGTCCGGTTTATAAATGAATATTTTATTTTATTCACTTCACGTTAAAAATTATATTTTTAACGATAAAACATTTTATTTCAACCTATGAATTTCTATTCAATTCATTCTTTAAATAAAATGTTATTTTTATTTTTCTAACATATTTTAGAAAATTTCGGCGGCATAACGGCACGATACTAGAAACGGGACAAGGCCTAGCCTTATCCCCGGTCTAGTGAAGGCCCACGCCATTCACACATCAATCAAATCACTTTCGTTATGCAAACTACAAAATTTGGGGTAAGAATCTAACCTAGTCTTACTCCTTCGCCTTATAACGGCGCACGTCTAATCCTAACCAATTTATCGATTCGATTTTTCACACCACAAACCACATTCAAACCAATATCTCAATCAATCACCAAACATCCAAACAAACAAGTCCATGGTATGTGGACGGGTGTCGGGTGCTTCTAATAAGCACCGTCTGCATCCTAGTATATATATATATCTAGAAAAAGAGAATTAAGAGTGAGAAGTTCTCACATTTAGCTATCCTAGCTCCACGGCCCTTCTAATGCAGGAAACCTTCGCCAACTCGCCTTTTTGTCGCTTTCGTTGTCCGCTTTCACTACATATGTAAAAATCGAATTTTTACTTCGCTATTCAATATATAATAATCATATTATTATTTTTTTTTTTTTACTCGAAGTTCAATATATAAAAATCCTATTTTTAACTCGAAGTTCAATATATAAAAATTCTATTTTTAACTCGAAGTTCAATATATAAAAATTCTATTTTTAACTCGAAGTTCAATATATAAAAATTCTATTTTTAACTCGAAGTTCAATATATAAAAATCATATTTTTAACTCGAAGTTCAATATATAAAAATCATATTTTTATGCCGAAGTTCAATATATAAAAATCATATTTTTATGCCGAAGTTCAATATATAAAAATCATATTTTTATGCCGAAGTTCAATATATAAAAATCATATTTTTATGCTTTAAAAATCAATTCTTTTTCCTTTTTAAAAATCAAATCTGTTACTTTTTAAAAAATCAAACCTGTTACTTTTTTTTAAAATCAAATCTGTTTCTTTTTTTTTTTTTTTTTTAAATCAAATTAAAAACAGTTTTCTAACTAAAATAAAAACAGTTTTCTAACTGTAAAAAAAATTCAGTTTTTAAATTCTAAAACAAAGAAACAGTTTTTAAAATTCTTAAAAAAAAATGCAGTTTTGCTCTTTTAAAAAAAAACAGTTTTAAAAACCTTTTTCAAAATTAGAATTACAGAATTGAAAAATAAAAATAAAATAAAGTAAAGTAGAAAAGAAAAAAAAAAAACTTACTGCCGAAGAAACAGGGGGGGGGGGGGGGTCTTCACTGCGTCGGAGGGTTTCGAGGTATGGACGGCGGCTTCATCGTCGTCAGCGAGGGGGAGGGCTTCGTCGGTGATGTCTCGAAGGGGGGGGGGGGGCTGGCGAATTGAAGGAGGAGGAGGGCGGTGGCTTCCAGGGGGCTCGAACGGGGTGGCGCTGCTTCGGGATGAGGCGGCTTCGGGTTGTCGTTCGGTGGGAGGAGGATGAACGGAGGGCGGCTTCCAGGGTTTTGGCGGCGGCGATGGTTCGATTGCGGTTTTTCTCTTTTTTTTTTTTTTTTTTTTTTTTATCTGATGGATGAATCAGGTTTTGGGGAAATAGGGGGGGGGCCAGAGTCAAAAGGAGGGAGTTATTATATTTTTTTTTTTTTTTTTTTTTATTTAATTATTTTATTTTCGAAGAAGTTGACTTTTCACACATGACCTCTAAACGAGGCCCACCGCCTGTCGTCCATAGCGTTTCACCCCCATTCCGAACACAATGGGATATGCCACGCAAGCTGATTCGGCTGTTACAATCAGTTTCCGTTAAATTTACATTTAAATCTCTATATTGAATTTTAAACGTACATTTCAAATTACCGGGGTCACATACTAACTAGAAAAATTCCAGAAAAATATTTTCTAGCTTCGTATTGACGATACGGTCCTAACAAAACTAGTTTCGTCGAATTCTGAGACCGTTGGAAAAATGGCCATTTTCCAGTCGATTGAAATCAACTGAAACTGGTCAAACGCGTTTTCCTTTGCCACGCTCACATATTGATTCGAAAAATTATGAAATTTGAAACCTAGTAATAATTCGACATCACGGACCCAACAAAAGTGGTTTCGTCGAAATCCGAGGTCATTTGCAAAATGTCCATTTTTAAGGGCCTGAATTCCATAGCGACTATTCAGAATTTTCAACTGGACATATCTTTTGATTCCTGATATGAAATCTTGATTTTTCGGATTCGTTAGAAAGATATTCACTATTAGATTCCATTATTTTTGGTTTCACTAAAATCCGGATTGTTTTGCACCCGGTACATTCAATTGAAGTTTGAAATCGAATTATCGAACTACCGCGCCATTTTCAATTCCTTTTAATTATATATAATTATTATATATTCTAACGACGACGTATATAATATATACGTTCTAATTCTATTCAAAATAAATTTCACGTCGATATTATTTAAAATAATTCATTTCAAATAATTAAAATTCGCTAATATTGCCAAAATAAAAATTTTAAACTGGCCCAGATTTTACGGGTTGTTACATTGTTGGATTCCAAATTCATAATTTTTGAATCAATATGTGAGCGTGGCAAAGGAAAACGCGTTTGACTAGTTTCAGTTGATTTTAATCGACTGGAAAATGGCCATTTTTCTAACGGTCTCAGAATTCGACGAAACTAGTTTTGTTAGGACCGTATCGTCAGTACGAAGCTAGAAAATATTTTTCTGGGATTTATAGAGTTAATATGTGATCCCAGTAAATTGAAATGCGTGTTCAAATTCAATATATAGAGTTATATGTTGATTTTGACGAAAACTGATCAAAACAGCCGAACTAGCTTACGATACATATCCCATTGTGTTCGGAATGGGGGTAATTAGCAAAGGACGACAGTCGGTGGGTTCGATTTCGAGTTCGAGAACAAAGGTCGCTTTTGAAATTAAATAATTAAATTAAAAAAACCACATAACCCCCCCTTCCTTATTCTCCACCGTTCATTTACCAAATCAATTCGAAATAAAAAAAAAACCAGAGCCGCCAACGACGAACTCCACCTCCGGTCAGCCAACGCCGCGCGCCTCCTCCCCTAGCCGCACCTCCTCCCTCTCTTTCCCCTCCCTCGAACGTGGAAACCCCGAGCCCTAAATCGATTAGCCCTAGCCCCGATTGGTCCCTCCGTCGCCATACAGGCGATTGCCCACCTCGTCCATCACCGCGCGCCTCCAACTCCGGCCTCCCCTCACGTCGCGGAGCCCATCTCCGTTCAGCTCCGCCCCGTCCCCTCTCTTTTCCCCTTTTCTATCCAATGCCGCACAACCACAGGCCCCACCGTCCGCCTCAGCCTCGCCGCCAACACCCCTTCGCCCTCCTCTGCCAAACTGAAAACCGCACCTCTGAAACCCCCCTCCCCCCCCCCCCCCCCCCCGTTAAAGAAAAACACTGTAAGTTTTGTTTGCCTTGTTTATTTATATGACTTTTAGAGTACATAAAAGTTTGATTTTTATTTGATGGAAAGCTTATATTTTTATTAGGAAAAATATAGGATTCTTATATTGTTTTTAAATAAAGATTTGATTTTTCACGTTAGAAAAGATTTGATCTTTAACACTGTAAAGATCCGTTTTTAACAAGATAAAAATATGATTTTTATATTATAGAAGTGTTAAAAATATAAATTTTATTATATAGAAAGATTGAAAATACGATTTTATTTAATGGAAAAATATGATTTTTACAAAGTAAAAATAATGAAAATATAATTTTTATATGATGAAAATAACAAAAATATAATTTTTATAGATATGAAAAGGCGAAATCTTTATATTTGAAAAGGCGAAGTCTTTAAATATGAAAAGGCGAAATCTTTAAATATGAAAGGGCGAAATCTTTAAATATGAAAAGGCGAAATCTTTAAATATGAAAAGGCGAAATCTTTATATATAGTATCGATGTAAAAATAAATTTTTTATCTATATAGTATCGATGTAAAAATGGAATTTTTATCTATATAGCATCGATGTAAAAATGGAATTTTTATCTATATAGTAGCGACGTAAAAACAGAATTTTTATCCTTATGGAGCAATTATAAAAATATGATTTTATATACATGGCAGTAATATAAAAATTTGATTTTTATATATGTAGTGAATACGGGCAACGAAAGTGACAAAAGGCGAGAACATCGATGACTTCTACAATAGAAGTGTCATGGAGTTGGAATAGCTATCGGCGAGAACTTCTCACTCTTCAATTTCTCTTCTAGTTATATATATATATATATATATATATATATATATATATATATATATATACGAGGATGCAGACGGTGCTTAGCAGCACCCGACACCCGTCATCCACAGACCATGGATGGTTTGTTTGTTTGATTGATGTGTTGTGAAAATTTGTTTGTGATGTGGATGTGAAATCGATAATAAATTGTAGATGATTGAAATAAATTAATTATCGTTAAAAATATAATTTTTAACATGAACGTGAATAAATGAATATTTATAAACAAATCGGCCGATTTGTTTATATATACTAATTTGACTGATATTGATTGGGTTGATAATTTTTACACATCGCCCAACTACACAAATAAAAATATGTGTTTGTTGATTTGAAACCCCACACGGGTGTTGGGATGATATTTAAGTACACTAATCCCAATTATTTAATTGTATGTCGATCGATTGGTGGACAGGCTGTGTAAGCATTAATTATTTATATTTGATGCTTATGCAGTTGTGTGGTGCACTTTGGATGATGGTTAATTGTTTATCGTTGCTATTATATACATGTGTTGGATGGAATCCATATAATTAACGTTATATGGTGATTAATTGGGCCTCATTCCAATCGGGAAAATAATGAATATTATAAAAGAAAATTCATATGGTGAATATAAAAATAGTCATGTGTTGACGATGTTCATGTGTTGAAAATATTCGTGTGTTGAGTAAAATATTTTATACAATAAGATTTACATCTTTATCATATTTAAAATTAGATCTACTTCACGGTGGAGTCTAATTAAAAATCAAACGATAGATACCATAATTTTATAAAATATTTTACATAACAAAAACAGTCGTGTGTTGACAGTACTCATGTGTTGAGATTAGTCGTGTGTTAAAGAAATATAGATTCATGTGTTGAATAGAATAAATATTCATTTGTTGAATAGAATAAAGAAGTTTTTTTTTGAAAAATATAAAGCCGTGTTAATTAGAGATAGATGCGTTATTTTGACGCGAACGATATTTATATCGATTTTATTCGTTTTATAATGAATATTGAAAAGTGACTTCAAAATTTAATATTTTGAAATGAAATTCAATTTAAATTAGATTAAAATTCACATTGAAATTTTATTGAATCAATTTGAATCGAATAGAAAATGAATTCGATTCGAATTGAATAGAAAGTGAATTTGAATTCGAATTGAATAAAAATGAATTCAAATTGAATTAAATTGAAATTGAATTAAAAACGAATTGAAATCGTTTTGAATGAAATTTAAAACAAACTGAAATTGAATTGAAATCAATTTGAAATGAATTCAAATTGAAGTAAATAGAAGGTAAATTCAAATTGAATTGAAACGAATTAGAATTAGAATTGAATTGAAACGAATTAGAATTTAAATTGAATTGAAACGAATTACAATTTGAATTGAATTGAAAAGAATTAGAATTAGAATTTGAATTGAAATGAAGATGAAGTTGAAATTGTTTTCGAAACGAATTTAGGACTATCTATAAAATCCGTTTTAAAAAAGGAAATCGACGAAATATATAATATATATATATATATATATATAATGGCCCGAATAGAACCCGCCGCGCCGCGGCAGTTCGTGAATTTCGACAATTGACTTCTAATTGACGTTGCGGGAGATCCGACCGTCGGATTCTCCTAAAACCTGAACCGTTGGGTTTGTATCGAAATGAGCTTTCCAATGAATATTAGAAATTTGAAATCTAACGGTTGGATTTGGAATTATGTCCAAATCAAATTCAGAAAAGGTCGCTGTAAGTGCAGTTCGATGGCCGTTGTTGGAAATCGACTGTACGGGCCTAGATAAAATTATTAAAAATATCTATAATTTGTGTAGAATCATAAGAAATGATTTAGGAAAAATTGGGCTGAAGAATTCCACATTTGAAAGGATAAAAATAGATTTTTGTCTAAATGAACTAGTTTTGAACTAGAATTAAAATCAATTTATTTTTGAAATAAATAAATTGAATTTGAAAGTGATTTTAAAAATAATCAATATTCCCAATACGTGAATTGGACTGGAGTTGAATCGAAATTATCTTCGGAATATTTCGATGTTGGATTTCGTGACTATACAAATATTGTTATGGGGATTTGAAAGATATATTTTATATCGTTATTTCTAATACGATATTTGTTGGTTTTAGACTTTGATATTGAAAATAAGCCGATATATTTTCTATTCAGAGCCGTGTATTTAATATCAAATGTGATTTGGGTTTATCGTGAATCGTGTTTTAGATGACATTGGTTCTTTAACCCAGTTAAAGGCAGGATATTGATTTTCAAAAAGATTAAAACTAAGTGGAGTTTTAATGAATCTTTAATTAGATAAAAAAAAGTGAATTGATAATTTAAATTATCAAATCTGAAAGGTGATCGAGGATGGAGTACCACAAGTTTTTCTCCAAAGCAATAGTTAAATCTTTAATTAGATTTGAATGTGAAATGGTAATTAATTTTACCGATAACACCGTGGTGTTAGATATGGAGTATTACCAGTTTTCTCCATGGGATATATAGGTTGGGATTGGGAAATAAAATAAATAATTACTTCGGTGTGGTCCGCTAATCCCGACTAGTTTGAAATGACATCCAAAGGAAGATCAAATAATAAATTTAGAAGAATTTATCTTGGATAAAATTAATGGGAACCTTTCCCTAAGAATGTGATTTTGTGAATAAAAGAATATTCTGAATTGGAATGAGGCGTTTGTTGTGTTTGTATAACATTTGTTTATCATATACGTGGGTTATTCAGAAAGGCCGGGGTTATACCCATTCTGAATAATCGATTCGACGAGATGTCGAAGATGAAGATGGTGGTTGAAGACCGGAAGTCTTCACATCGTTTAGGTGATTACTGATGATCTCGATTGGGATGTACACCCAAGATGAGGGAAACAGTTGGTGATCATCCAGACGTACTTGGAGATGGATGGATATGCGAGGAAAGTGCCTCCAGTTTCGTTCAGACCCAAAACGAACTTGTAAATGGATTGTGTGTCTGACATTGGATTTTATTCTGTGTTGATTGATCTCTATTAAATATACATCTGTTTGGCGGCGGAGAATTTATTCTCTTACTTAACGCCCTTCTCTGAGACGTACGAGCTCAGAGGTTGTATATCGATGGACATCAGTCGCATGGAGTGAATTGCTAGTGTGGCATGCGTAAGTGGCAATTGATCAAGGCTTCTGTTAAAAAGCAAAGTCTTGTGGTTGATGATCAAAGCATGGCCTGTGTGGCGTAGCTTTGTGTATAACATGAATTCGCGAGCCTCACACCTCGGTATGAGTCAAAAACGGGAGACGGACCGCTGGGAGAGCACGACGTTTCTTTCTAGCTAGGGTGGCTTCGGTGACCTACCAGCCTTGACATTTATATACTTTTCACCTGTGTGTTTGTTGGAATGTGAGGCGCCTCGGATATAGGTCTGTAAGGACCGGGAAACGTGTGCTCAGGAATAACTAATCCTCCAAATTTAGGTGAGGACCGGCCCAGCCGATTCCAAGGATCAAAGTGGGGTCCTGGGACATTTGCTAGAGTGTCTCGAACGGAGAGGAGCTTGCCCCTTGCCTCGACTCATGATGGAATCCAATTTCCAATACGTGATATTGCGGTATTAATTGTAGAACTAGTATGGCAACATGATATATGGTACCCATGCCATCTATGATTGGTATTTATGATTTGAATTGTTTTGACACTATACACTTATTATAGTATCAAGTGATTTGTTTTAAGCGTACCAAGCATGTTTGCCTATTATAAGGGAAAACCCTATCCTCCGGCTTGCGTTGCATTGTGTGATGGGACCTGGGTCTTATAATAGCTTCATTTTTTCAAAAAGCATTGCGCTGTTTTGTTATATGCACTAGTATTCTTGGGAGGAAACCCGTTCCGTGTTATACGGCGTGGTCCCTTGAATTACTATCTTTAAAATAAAGATTAATAACTGTTTTAGTTCTCACACCAGTCACATTACTGACCTGGAGTTTATTGTTTTTACCTAAACTCTGGGTGCCCCTATTTTCCACACGGGCAGCTAGTAGTTTTGGTTTTGCAGATTTATATTCACAGGGTCCTAATTTACAGCTGGAACGATGCTCGGAAAGCTCTGTATCCGTCCATTACTTCTAGTTGTGTTTTAGTATAATTTTCCGCTGCGATGTATTTAAATATAATTTAAATCTCTGATGTTTGTTGAATGTAATTTATTCATTTATACTCTGTATATTCTTGTATCTGATGGAATTGTTGTAATAACATTGAAATGTTCTTTCGTCTGCGTCCCGATTTGTCCTGTTCTCAAAACGATCAGGGGTTTCGAACGGTCTAGACCGGTTAACGACTGATTCAGATCGAGCAAAATTCCTTGCCGTTACAGTTGGTATCAGAGCTTTGGTTTACAGAGCTCGAGAACAAGACACATTAGAACCATACGAAAGAATTCATCAGATATTGGATTAGTAATATCCAATTAGAATGACTCGTTAGAGATAGGGTCAGTAGTATCCTAGAACGAGTGTGAAGAGTATATTTTTCAAATGAAAACAATTTTGTTTTAAAATTTAAACCACTTTATACGTATTTGAATATTTATTTATTTTGAATATGGACAATCGAGTATATACGGATTTCACGTATACGCGTCATGAACGTATATTCGAAGTTTTAATATACTGGATAAATATAGAATCACATTCTAGACACCCAGGGATAATTCTGGTGATGTGGCCACATCATCAGTATTTATATTCGTGTTTCGAAGGTGTGATTTCTATATATTTTCATTAGAGTGGTGTGAGAACCAAAACTTATATAGATAGATTTATTGTTGTGAATTGGCATCAAAACATGATTTTCTGTATATATATCAAAATTATGAATTTGAAATGATAATTCACTAATTGATTGATGTTTGTGTTGTTTATTTGATAATTTTGAACCATTTAGCCTAGTTGAACCAAATATTGAATTGTATTGAAAATTGGTCGCATTTGCTTGCATATACATGTACTTACATCTAACAGGTCATAGCAAGGAGGCTAGAGCAGAGAGTAAAATTTGTTTGCCCGACAAATAGGTACATGTTTATCATAATTTACTGTTTTGTTTGGGTGATGATGATTTTATGAGCCGATTGGCTAGCCGCTTGGCTTTTTCTTTTTCTTTTTGTGTAATGACCCGTATTCTACACATCATAGGATCGTAGAATATTTATTTCTTTCCCGTATGAAGTCGAATGGTCATGTAACTTTGGGAAACATCCATTAGAGTCATTTCCCATGTTCATGATTTTTGTCGATTTTTAAATGACCATTTTGCCCTTAGTTAGTACTGTTTGGCCATAACTTTTGATTGGAAAGGAATTTTAACCTGAAACCATTTCCATTAGATTCGTTTGATGGTTTAACTTTCCGTAGAGTGGTCATAATAGCCAAAAGGACTTACCGTTTGGGAGATATGGCTGAAATAAGGTTTGGAGGGTGAAAAACTGCTTAACCGGGCCAAATCGGGTGATTAGTGAGTAGGCCCATAACCCATTTTGGGATTAGGGTTATGGGAAGGCTGAAATGAGATAGAGGATCATTCCATTTCAGTTTTCTAGCCTCCACTTATCACCAAGGAACCCTAAAAATGGCCTCCAACCTCTAAATCACCTCCAAATCACCTTTTGGTCAAGGATTTGGCTTAGCAACCCCTAATCAAGGAATATCTACACCAAAGAAACATTGGAGCTGCTGTTTAGCATTGGGATTCACATCAAATCAGAGATTTATTTCAGATCTTAGTTTATTTTGTGGCTAAGGTGAGTGATTTGCATAGTTTTGCACTAATTATGGCTAATTAGGGGTGATTAGTGTTAATTAGCGAATTTAAACATGGTAAAATTTTGGAAAAATGTTTATAAAATTCGGAATGATGTTTTAACCTATGATATGAATTTGGGTTAATTTGGTTAAGTTTTGCTAATCCTATCATTAGTTTCACTTAAATATGCTTAAAGGGAAATATGGGATTTTGGGTATGTTTGATCCATTTCTACCTATCATATTGATGTTTTGATGTTTGTGGTTGATTATGCATGTTGCTATGACTGTATGAAATGCTTTGTGATTAGTTAGAATAGTTTTAATGGTCGAAAACGCCGTCGAGGTGCGTAAACAACTCGCTGGACAAGGTGCAGGGATTCAGATCAGATAGGGGATTGAGGGTCGATCGGATCGCCCTATGGGATCGTGGGACATCACCACGAGTCGAGTCATCTCCTCCGAACTGAACCATCTGCGCAAGGCCCACGAGCACCAACCGCGAACTGCTACCCGATCCGATCCACTTGTGCTTCGCATCATGATCCGACTAGAGGAAAGCAGCATCCACGAACCGATGCACTATGAGATGCCGATACGAACCAGGGGGAGCCACGAGCTGGAGGAGCGCGATCCGACCCGTATGGAGTATTCCGATCCGAACCGAGGAGAGGAGCACGATCCGAAGCAAAGAGAAAGAGGACCGCGATGACGATCCGAACCGTGGCAAGCTGGAGACCCGACCCGATCCAGTGAAGAAGGAGCATTCTGATCCGAACCGAACCGATGTAGACTGATAACCCGAGATGCAAAAGTAGTCCAAATGAAGGGTATTGACTCAGGATCCAGATAGGAACCAATGAGTAGACTTCATGAGTTGGACTTTGCTGCGGGACATGTGCTAAGGAGTTGTCGACGTTCATAACTTCGATTCACCACTGAAAATGGATGATGGACTACTTATCAGTGCAGTAGGGTCATTATGACCTGAGGGGCAAGGTGATGGTAGCAAGACTACGTTATCAGTGCAGTAGGGTCATTACGACCCGAGGGGTAAGGTGATGCGTAGTAAGACTATGAGCCAGTGCAGTGGGGTCATTGCGACTCCATGGGGCAGAGTGGACATAGTAAGGATTGGAAAGGCTATGAGCCAGTGCAGTGGGGTTCTTGTGGCTCCATGGGGCAAAGTGGACATAGCGAAGGATTTGTGGCTACGTTATCAGTGCAGTGAAGCCATTTATGACTTCATGGGGCAGAGTGATCGTAGCAAGATATGTTGGGTGATCGAAGTGGTGAATATCGTATGCTTTACGCACTGAGTGAGAGATGTGAGGATGGATGCTATGTTTGATTGTTTGCCATCACTATGACATGCACACCTTCCCCACCTCCGTATCTTTACACCATTTGATATGGTGCCTTAGAGTGTTGTACAGTATGTAGCGCTAACTCTTTGGTTGCAGGTCCAGGTTCAGGTATGTTTTAGTCTACCTGTTATTGTTCACTTTAGATGCTTATCGCTCACACCAGGCTTTACGTCTAACCCAGAGTTTTATGTCTCCTCTTATTACTCTGGGTGCTCACACGAGCAGACTAGAGACAGGTTAGCTGGTGATGCGCGAGTAGCTGATTCGGAGGCGGGCAGGAGGCTTCCACGTATGATATATATATATACACATTCTCCCTACGTCGTTGGTGGTCGCTACTTGGGCATTAGTAGTGTACCTCATTTATCTTACTTTTGCTTTGAGACAGTTTGAAAAATTGTAATAAGCTGTATTTTGGATTTCCGCTGCTATAATGTTTAGTTCTGATTTTCAGCTTATGCACTGTCTCCCCTGTTTTATGTCAAGTATGTTATTACTATATTTTATTCTATGCGCCGTGAGACATTCTACAGGTTCTTTGTATGTTCATTTCCTTCTTCCCTTTCCTTTTCACGACCCGTTCCGTGCTAACTGGACATGTGTACAGCGCACTTTTGGAGTAAATGTCGGTTGGTGCGGGGTGGGCCGTCACACTTGGTATCAGAGCTCTAGGTTGCGTAGTTAACCTAGGGAAAGACACCAGGGAGAGATAGTACGTATATGAGAGCGCGTATTTGTGATTACTTTGGTTTTCAAAAGCTATGTATATATATATACTATTGGTAGTATATGAATGAAGTCGTACTACACTAGTACCACTACGAGGTCGTTAATCGTTTCCCTTTTCAGATTGACGATGAGCCGAGATACGAGGGGTGCTGGTTGAGGGACCAACCAAGGGAATGCCGCTGACATGAGGGCGATGTTTACTAACCTCATGAGAGACATGCTTAGAGAAGTGCAAGGGGCAGTTCCCAATCCCGTAGTTGGTGTTGGCCCAGTAGTGCAGGCGCCTAGGGTCGATTTCGCCAAGTTGTGCAAGGATTACACTAACCTTGGTGGGAAGCCGTTCCACGGGACGGAGTCGGCCACAGATGTTCAAGACTGGATGGATAGCTGTGATCGTATTTCGATTACTTGGGTCTTGAGGATGCGATGAAGAGAAGGCTAGCGTCTCGTCAGCTGCAAGGGCGAGCGATGAATTGGTGGAATGCCATTAGAATAGCTACTCCAGAAGATCAGGTTACTTGGGATCAGTTCAAAGCTCGCTTTAGTGAGAAGTTCATTCCCGCTGCCCAGAAGTCAGTGTTGTTTAAGAGGTTCTTGGAACTCAAGCAGAATGGAAGGGCAGTTTCTGATTATATTGCTGAGTTCGACACTTTGTCGAAGTATGGACTGTCTCTTATCGACATTCCTGAGAAGAAGAATGATAAGTTTATTACTGGCTTGGATGGATACTTGTGGGAAAGGCTTATCAACCACATCGATGAGACTTTTGAATCGATTGTGGGGAAGGCTTTGAGATCAGAGAGTCTTTACCCTAAGTCAAAGACTGAGGCTGCATCTGCAGAAGGGCCAAAGCCGCAAGCAGGCGGTGGAGGCAAGAATAACTCTCAGAATAAGAGGAAGCAGGACCAATCTAAAGGTGGCCAGAAAAAGAACAAGAAGGAGGTTGAGTGCTTCAGCTGTGGTAAGAAGGGCCATTATGCTAAAGAATGTCGGGCCAAGCCAGCGGAAAGGAAGTGCTACAACTGTGGTCAAGTGGGACATCATAAGGATAAGTGTCCGCAACCTCTTAAGGAGAAGCAGATTGTGAAAGCATATGCTATTGATGTTGTTCCTTCTTCGTCGAATGCCCCAACTGCGGCGGAGAAAGGAAAGAATGTTGTTATTCAAGGTATGCTTTCTATTTATGATGTACCAGTTCGAGTTTTGTTTGATACTGGGACTTCCCGTTCCTTCATATCTAGTGACCTGGTAGATAGGTTGGGACTGGAACCCGAGATAGTCGATAGACCATTGGTTGTGATGAACCCGATTGGTGGTTCGACTAGTCTTAGTATGATTTGCAGGAATTTGGTCTTATCGAGTCATGGATGTATGTTTGTTTGTGATTGCTTTGTTTTGGGCTTTACTGGGTATGGCATTATATTGGGAGTCGATTGGCTCCAAAGATACGGGGTGGTGGTAGACTGTGAGGGCTTTTTGGTGACAGTGAGGGCGGATGATGGGCGGAGGGTAGTGTTTGGTAGTCTACCTAGTGATGGGGTTATGGCTAGTTTTGTAAATTCCCTCGACATCCCGCAGGATGAGTTGTCAGATATGCCCATGGTTGGCCAGTATCCGGACGTCTTCGAGGAGGTGACCGGGCTTCCACCGCACCGAGAGATTGAGTTCCGTATTGATTTAGTGAAAGATGCTAGGCCTATAGTGATGCCACTTCATCGTATGGCACCAAGGGAGAAGCGAGAGCTCGGGGTGCAAGTCAGCAATCTTTTGAAGAAGGGATTTATTAGAAGGAGTGTCTCCGAGTGGGGAGCACCATTTGTGTTTGCCACTAAGGCAGATGGTTCCCTTCGTTTGTGTGTGGACTATCGCGAGTTGAATAAGGTAACGAGGAAGAATAAGTATCCTCTACCACGGATAGATGATTTGTTTGATCAACTGGAAGGAGCAAGAGTGTTCTCCCAGTTGGACGTCGCGACATGATTTCATCAGCTTCGAGTAGCAGATGAGAGTGTTCCGAAAACGGCATTTAGGACGCCGTCAGGATTTTATGAGTGGTTGGTCATGCCATTTGGGTTGACCAATGCACCAACCGACTTTGTGGATCTTATGAATCGAGTATTCAGAGATCAGTTGAATAAGTTTGTTCTTGTGTTCGTGGATGATATCCTTGTTTATTCAAGGATAGAGGAGGAACACAAGGGACACTTGAGGATAGTGATGGAGGTGTTGAGGAAACACCAATTGAAAGAGAAATTCTCTAAGTGTCATTTTTGGAGAAGAGAAGTGAGATTCTTGGGTCATGTTGTTTCAGAGAGTGGTATTGCCGTGGACCCTGCGAAGGTGGCTACGGTACAGGATTGGCCTACACCCAAGAATGCAACAGATGTAAGAAGTTTCTTGGGATTGGCTGGATATTATCGTAAGTTTATCCATGACTTCTCCAAGATAGCAGCACCGTTGACTCAGTTGACTAAGAAGAATCAGTCCTTCGTCTGGGACGAAGTGTGTGAGGATGCCTTCAAGAGTATAAAGGAGAAGTTGACGCGTGCGCCAGTGTTAGTCATTCTTAAAGGGAATGAAGAGATGACGGTATACACAGATGCTTGTGGTACCGGACTGGGTGCTATATTGATGCAAGGAGGTAGGGTTGTAGCTTATGCTAGTCGACAGCTAAAGCCACATGAGAAGAAGTATCCTACCCATGATTTGGAATTGGCAGCGATTGTATTTGCGCTGAAGATGTGGAGACATTATCTCTTGGGAGAAAGATTTGAGTTGTTTACTGATCATAAATCGTTAAAGTATCTTTTCTTTCAGAAAGATCTGAATCTCCGTCAGCAAAGATGGTTAGAGTTCTTGGCTTCGTATGATTTTGATATCGCATATACACCTGGTAAAGGTAATGTGGTAGCCGATGCCTTGAGTCGGAGACATGCCAGTTTAGGGGCTATGTTTCTTGAGTGGAAGCAACTGGAGTATATCGCGGGGTTTGATTTCAGACCAAAGTGCGAATTGGATCCAGTTATGCTAGCTAGTTTGACGATCAGACCCACTTTGATAGAGCGGATTGGTTCCAGCCAGAGGAACGATCCTAACCTATTGGAAATCATCTCCAAGTTAGAGATGGGTATCGATGAGGAGATGAATGTATATGGGCTTGATCGAGATGGATGGCTTCGAAAGAATGGAAGACTAGTTGTTCCCAACGTGAATGGTTTGAGAGATGAAGTGCTTAGAGAATGTCATCACTCAAAACTGACTATACATCCCGGTGGTAATAAGATGTATCGAGACATGAGATAGACTTACTACTGGGAAGGGATGAAAAGAGACGTTGGGAAGTTTATATCCAAATGCATGAATTGCCAGCTAGTTAAAGCCGAGCAAAAGAAGCCAAGTGGGTTGTTGCAACCATTAGAAATTCCCGAATGGAAATGGGAGCAAGTCTCGATGGATTTCATCGATGGTTTACCAAGGACTAGATTGGGATATGATAGCATTTGGGTAATTGTGGATCGATTGACTAAAAGTGCAAAATTTATACCAGTCAAATCGACCAGAACGACAACCAAGTTGGCAGAACTGTATATGAAGTGGGTAGTGAGATTTCATGGAGTACCCAAAAGCATTGTGAGTGACCGAGACCCGTTGTTCACTAATGGATTTTGGAAGAGCTTAAAAGAGGCTCTAGGGTCAGGATTACATCTCAGTGCCGCATATCATCCTCAGACCGACGGTCAGACGGAGAGGGTGAATCGTATATTGGAAGATCTCTTGAGAGCTTGTATATTGGATTTTGGTGGATCATGGGATGACCATTTGCATCTAGTAGAGTTTGCATATAATAATAGCTACCAATCCAGTATCGGTATGGCTCCATATGAAGCTTTGTATGGAAGACCGTGCAACTCACCATCATGTTGGATAAAGACTGGCGAGAAGTTTGTGCGTGGACCAGATGTGGTGAGAGAAACTTCTGATAAGATCAAGATCATTCGGCAACGAATGAAAGCTGCCCAAGATAGGCAGAAGAGTTATGCGGATAAGAGGAGAAGAGACTTGAAATTCTCCGTTGGTGACTTGGTGTTTGTCAAGATCTCTCCGTTGAAGAGCGTTATACGATTTGGCAGGAGAGGCAAGTTGGCACCAGGATTTGTTGGCCCATTCCCTGTTCTTGAATTAGTCGGGAATTTGGCCTATAGAGTTGGCTTACCAGAGAAAATGGCGGGAGTTCATAATGTATTTCATGTTTCCCAACTAAGGAAGTTCGTTCACGACTCAGATATGACTATTTCACCTGATCAGTTAGAGGACTTCGAAGTAGAACCCGAGGCGGTTGGGAACCGCAAGCCGATTCGTATTGTGGGGCACGATACGAAGCAACTTCGAAGGAAGTCGGTGAAACTAGTCAAGGTTCAGTGGGGTGAGGACGAGAATGATTGTACTTGGGAGACAGAGGAGATCATTAGAAAGGCATATCCAGAACTCTTTGCCTGGTAAGATTTACTTTGCGATTTAGTTATTCCGCATGCTAGGATAGACTTATTCTACTTGTTTTGCTTGTTTGATTGTTGTTTTATGATTGATAGGCATGCGGGACCTTTGTGTGTGTTTTGATTAAGGAATTTCGGGGGCGAAATTTCTTAAGGGGGGGAGAGTGTAATGACCCGTATTCTACACATCATAGGATCGTAGAATATTTATTTCTTTCCCGTATGAAGTCGAATGGTCATGTAACTTTGGGAAACATCCATTAGAGTCATTTCCCATGTTCATGATTTTTTGTCGATTTTTAAATGACCATTTTGCCCTTAGTTAGTACTGTTTTGGCCATAACTTTTGATTGGAAAGGAATTCTGACCTAAAACCACTTCCATTAGATTCGTTTGATGGTTTACCTTTCCGTAGAGTGGTCATAATAGCCAAACGGACTTACAGTTTGGGAGATATGGCTGAAATAAGGTTTGGAGGGTGAAAAACTGCTTAACCGGGCCAAATCGGGTGATTAGTGAGTAGGCCCATAACCCATTACGGGATTAGGGTTATGGGAAGGCTGAAATGAGATAGAGGATCATTCCATTTCAGTTTTCTAGCCTCCACTTATCACCAAGGAACCCTAAAAATGGCCTCCAACCTCTAAATCACCTCCAAATCACCTTTTGGTCAAGGATTTGGCTTAGCAACCCCTAATCAAGGAAGACACCAAAGCAACATTGGAGCTGCTGTTTAGCATTGGGATTCACATCAAATCAAAGATTTATTTCAGATCTTAGTTTATTTTGTGGCTAAGGTGAGTGATTTGCATAGTTTTGCACTAATTATGGCTAATTAGGGGTGATTAGTGTTAATTAGCGAATTTAAACATGGTAAAATTCTGAAAAAATGTTAATAAAATTCGAAATGATGTTTTAGACCTCTGATATGAATTTGGGTTAATTTGGTTAAGTTTTGCTAATCCTATCATTAGTTTCACCTAAATATGCTTAAAGGGAAATATGGGATTTTGGGTATGTTTGATCCATTTCTACCTATCATATTGATGTTTTGATGTTTGTGGTTGATTATGCATGTTGCTATGACTGCATGAAATGCTTTGTGATTAGTTAGAATAGTTGGAATGGTCGAAAACGCCGTCGAGGGTCGTAAACAACTCGCTAGACAAGGTGCAGGGATTCAGATCGGATAGGGGATTGAGGGTCGATCGGATCGCCCTATGGGATCGTGAGACATCACCACGAGTCGAGTCATCTCCTCCGAACTGAACCATCTGTGCAAGGCCCACGAGCACCAACCGTGAACTGCTACCCGATCCGATCCACTTGTGCTTCGCATCACGATCCGATTAGAGGAAAGCAGCATCCACGAACCGATGCACTACGAGACGCCGATCCGAACCAGGGGGAGCCACGAGCTGGAGGAGCGCGATCCGACCCATATGGAGTATTCCGATCCGAACCGAGGAGAGGCGCACGATCCGAAGCAAAGAGAAAGAGGACCGCGATGACGATCCGAACCGTGGCAAGCTGGAGACCCGACCCGATCCAGTGAAGAAGGAGCATTCTGATCCGAACTGAACCGATGAAGACTGATAACCCGAGATGCAAAGGTAGTCCAAATGAAGGGTATTGACTCAGGATCCAGATAGGAACCAATGAGTAGACTTCATGAGTTGGACTTTGCTGCGGGACATGTGCTAAGAAGTTGTCGACGTTCATAACTTCGATTCACCACTGAAAATGGATGATGGACTATTTATCAGTGCAGTAGGGTCATTATGACCTGAGGGGCAAGGTGATGGTAGCAAGACTACGTTATCAGTGCAGTAGGGTCATTACGACCCGAGGGGCAAGGTGATGCGTAGTAAGACTATGAGCCAGTGCAGTGGGGTCATTGCGACTCCATGGGGCAGAGTGGACATAGTAAGGATTGGAAAGGCTATGAGCCAGTGCAGTGGGGTTCTTGTGGCTCCATGGGGCAAAGTGGACATAGCGAAGGATTTGTGGCTACGTTATCAGTGCAGTGAAGCCATTTATGACTCCATGGGCAGAGTGATCGTAGCAAGGTATGTTGGGTGATCGAAGTGGTGAATATCGTATGCTTTACGCACTGAGTGAGAGATGTGAGGATGGATGCTATGTTTGATTGTTTGCCATCACTATGACATGCACACCTCCCCCACCTCCGTATCTTTACACCGTTTGATATGGTACCTTAGAGTGTTGTACAATATGTAGCGCTAACTCTTTGGTTGCAGGTCCAGGTTCAGGTATGTTTTAGTCTACCTGTTATTGTTCACTTTAGATGCTTATCGCTCATACCAGGCTTTATGTCTGACCCAGAGTTTTATGTCTCCTCTTATTACTCTGGGTGCTCACACGAGCAGACTAGAGACAGGTTAGCTGGTGATGCGCGAGTAGCTGATTCGGAGGCGGGCAGGAGGCTTCCACGTATGATATATATATATACACACACACACATTCTCCCTGTGTCGTTGGTGGTCGCTACTTGGGCATTAGTAGCGTACCTCATTTATCTTACTTTTGCTTTGAGACAGTTTGAAAAATTGTAATAAGCTGTATTTTGGATTTCCGCTGCTATAATGTTTAGTTCTGATTTTCAGCTTATGCACTGTCTCCCCTGTTTTATGTCAAGTATGTTATTACTATATTTTATTCTATGCGCCGTGAGACATTCTACAGGTTCTTTGTATGTTCATTTCCTTCTTCCCTTTCCTTTTCACGACCCGTTCCGTGCTAACTGGACATGTGTACAGCGCACTTTTGGAGTAAATGTCGGTTGGTGCGGGGTGGGCCGTCACATTTTGAGATCAGAAGGCCTATATGGCAATTTCGGGATTTTCCCGTGGCTCCCGGTGCAGGGGAGGTTATGGCAAAAAATTTCGAAAATTTAGGGTGTTAGCCAAATTTTTGAAATTTTTGAAAAGTTCTTAGAAACTAAAAAGTTGAAGAACTTAAGCCGTAGTCAAAATAATGGAAGTTGAGTTGATTTGTTAAACAACTTTCGGCTTCGTTCCTTTTCGGCCTTTGACTTAGAGAAGATTAGAATATCATCAATAAAAACCAGAACAAATTTATTCAATTAAATCACACATTGAACTGATTAAAAAATAGTTAGAAATATATACTTGTGCATTATATTTGTTTGGACAGGAAATTGGATAGCTGTTGAGTAAAGATTTGATTTGTGTGCCCGACAAATAGGTAAACCTTAATGAGTTGGATGCGAAATATTATTATATCAACTCCTGTGAGTGCCATTGGATGCGGAGTGCTGGTTATTCTGTGTGAAATAATAAACATCGCCATAGGATAGCAACAATTAATTTTGAACTACACTACATGACATACTTCTGAAAGATAGGCATACTTCATCATATATCACATAAGCATTTGGAGCTTGTGTGACGAGGTGGAAGATTTTCCATACGAGCGAGAGGCTTGTATGGCGATGACTATATTTTACAGGTTGAACTGATGACTGATATGGACTATTTAAATTGTATCGATAAAATTGCCAGATTAATAAAAACCCCACACGGGTCTAGAGTTGACAATAATCACGTCTCTCTAGTTATTAGATACGGCACATGGACTATTTATTTCCCACACGGGACGAGGTGACGAGGATTTATCCTCTGGAGCATTTAAAATACACACTCCCTTATGCTTTGACAGGGTGACGCGAATTTATTCTCTAGTGTTATTATCAATACACGCTCCCCTGTAAACACCAATATATATCACTATAAATATGTGTATGCTTATTAGGATTTATTCGGTATCTAATACGGCCCAATAAATTTCCAAACCTCTCCCCGTACAAAGGAGGTTATGGCGAAATTTTTCGAAAATTCCGGGTGTTAGCCAAATTTTTGAAGAATTTGAAAATTCTCAAAAACTGAAAATTCGAGAATGGAAGCCAGATCGAACGTAGAGTTGATTAATCAAACCACTTTCGATTTTGTTCCTTCCCGGGGATGAAAAGTTTTAAGTGGGGGAGATTGTAATAACCCGGAAAATCTGGGCCAGTTTAAATTTTTTATTTTGGCAATTTTAGTGAATTTTGAACATTTAAAATACATTATTTTAAATAATATCGACGAGAAATGCACTTGGAATGAATTCAACGTATATATTTATATACGTCGTCGTTAGAATATAAATAATTATATATAATTATAAATGGAATTGAAAATGACGCGGTAGTTCGATAATTCGATTTCAAACTTCAATTGAATGTACCGGGTGCAAAAGAATCCGGATTTTAACGAAACCAAAAATAATAGGATCTATTTGAGGATATCTTTCCAACGAATCCGAAAAACAAAGATTTCATAGCGGGGATCAAAAGATATGTCCAGTTGAAAATTCTGAATAGTCGCTATGGAATTCAAGCCCTTAAAAATGGGAATTTTGCAAACGACCTCGGATTTCGATGAAACCAATTTTGTTGAATCCGTGATGTCAAGTTATTGCTGGATTCCAAATTTCATAATTTTTTGAATCAATATGTGAGCGTGGCAAAGAAAAACGCGTTTAACCAGTTTCAGTTGATTTTAATCGACTGGAAAATGGCCATTTTTATAACGGTCTCAGAATTTGACGAAACTAGTTTTGTTAGGACCGTATCGTCAATACGAAGCTAGAAAATATTTTTCTGGGATTTATAGAGTTAGTATGTGACCCCGGTAAATTGAAATGAGCGTTCAAATTCAATATATAGAGTTATATGTTGATTTTGACGAAAACTGATCAAAACAGCCGAACTGGCTTACGATACATATCCCGTTGTGTTCGGAATGGGGGTAATTAGCTAAGGACGACAATCGGTGGGTTCGATTTCGAGTTCGAGAACAAAGGTCGCTTTTGAAATTAAATAATGAAATTATATATATATATATATATATATATAAACACATAACCCCCCTTCCTTATTCTCCACCGTTCATTTCCCAAATCAATTCGAAATAAAAAAAACCCAGAGCCGCCAACGACGTACACCACCTCCGGTCAGCCAACGCCGCGCGCCTCCTCCCCTAGCCGCACCTCCTCCCTCTCTTTCCCCTCCCTCGAACGTGGAAACCCCGAGCCCCTCAGCCCTAAATCGATTAGCCCTAGTCCCGAAGTGTCCCTCCGTCGCCATACAGGCGATTTCCCACCTCGTCCATCACCGCGTGCCTCCAACTCCGGCTTCCCCTCAAGTCGCGGAGCCCATCTCCGTTCAGCTCCGCCCCGTCCCCTCTCTTTTCCCCTTTTCTATCCAATGCCGCACAACCACAGGCCCCACCGTCCACCTCAGCCTCGCCGCCAACACCCCTTCGCCCTCCTCTGCCAAACTGAAAACCGCACCTCTGAACCCCCCCCCCTCGTTAAAGAAAAACACTGTAAGTTTTGTTTTACCTTGTTTATTTATATGACTTTTAGAGTACATAAAAGTTTGATTTTTATTTGATGGAAAGCTTATATTTTTATTAGGAAAAATATAGGATTCTTATATTGTTTTTAAATAAAGATTTGATTTTTCACGTTAGAAAAGATTTGATCTTTAACACTGTAAAGATCCGTTTTTAACAAGATAAAAATATGATTTTTATATTATAGAAGTGTTAAAAATATAATTTTTATTATATAGAAAGATTGAAAATACGATTTTATTTAATAGAAAAATATGATTTTTACAAAGTAAAAATAATAAAAATATAATTTTAATATGATGAAAATAATAAAAATATAATTTTTATAAATATGAAAAGGCGAAATCTTTATATTTGAAAAGGCAAAATCTTTAAATATGAAAAGGCGAAATCTTTAAATATGAAAAGGCGAAATCTTTGAATATGAAAAGGCGAAATCTTTAAATATGAAAAGGCGAAATCTTTATATATAGTATCGATGTAAAAATAGAATTTTTATCTATATAGTATCGATGTAAAAATGGAATTTTTATCTATATAGCATCGATGTAAAAATGGAATTTTTATCTATATAACATCGATGTAAAAATGGAATTTTTATCTATATAGCATCGATGTAAAAATGGAATTTTTATCCATATGGAGCAATTATAAAAATATGATTTTTATATACATGGCAATAATATAAAAATGTGATTTTTATATATGTAGTGAATACGGGCAACGAAAGTGACAAAAGGCGAGAACATCGATGACTTCTACAATAGAAGTGTCGTGGAGTTGGAATAGCTATCGGTGAGAACTTCTCACTCTTCAATTTCTCTTCTAGTTATATATATATACTAGGATGCAGATGGTGCTTAGCAGCACCCGACACCCGTCATCCACAGACCATGGATGGCTTGTTTGTTTGATTGATGTGCTGTGAAAATTTGTTTGTGATGTGGATGTGAAATCAATAATAAATTGTAGATGATTGAAATAAATTAATTATCGTTAAAAATATAATTTTTAACGTGAACGTGAATAAATGAATATTTTTAAACAAATCGGCCGATTTGTTTATATACACTAATTTGACTGATATTGATTGGGTTGATAAATTTTACACATCGCCCAACTGCACAAATAAAAATATGTGTTTGTTGATTTGAAACCCCACACGGGTGTTGGGATGATATTTGAGTACACTAATCCCAATTATTTAATTGTATGTCGATCGATTGGTCGACAGGCTGTGTAAGCATTAATTATTTATATTTGATGCTTATGCAGTTGTGTGGTGCACTTTGGATGATGGTTAATTGTTTATCGTTGCTATTATATACATGTGTTGGTTGGAATCCATATAATTAACGTTATATGGTGATTGATTGGGCCTCATTCCAATCGGGAAAATAATGAATATTATAAAAGAAAATTCATATGGTGAATATAAAAATAGTCATGTGTTGACGATGTTCGTGTGTTGAAAATATTCGTGTGTTGAGTAAAATATTTTATACAATAAGATTTACATCTTTATCATATTTAAAATTAGATCTACTTCACGGTGGAGTCTAATTAAAAATCAAACGATAGATACCATAATTTTATAAAATATTTTACATAACAAAAACAGTCGTGTTGACAGTACTCATGTGTTGAGATTAGTCGTGTGTTAAAGAAATATAGATTCATGTGTTGAATAGAATAAATATTCGTTTGTTGAATAGAATAAAGAAGTTTTTTTTTGAAAAATATAAAGCCGTGTTAATTAGAGATGCGTTATTTTGACGCGAACGATATTTATATCGATTTTATTCGTTTTATAATGAATATTGAAAAGTGACTTCAAAATTTAATATTTTGAAATGAAATTCAATTCAAATTAGATTAAAATTCACATTGAAATTTTATTGAATCAATTTGAAATGAATTTGAATCGAATAGAAAATGAATTCGATTCGAATTGAATAGAAAGTGAATTTGAATTCGAATTGAATAAAAATGAATTCAGATTGAATTAAATTGAAATTGAATTAAAAACGAATTGAAATCGTTTTGAATGAAATTTAAAACGAATTGAAATTGAATTGAAATCAATTTGAAATGAATTCGAATTGAAGTAAATAGAAGGTAAATTCAAATTGAATTGAAACGAATTAGAATTTGAATTGAATTGAAACGAATTAGAATTTGAATTGAATTGAAACGAATTAGAATTTGATTTGAATTGAAACGAATTAGAATTTGAATTGAATTGAAATGAAGATGAAGTTGAAATTGTTTTTGAAACGAATTTAGAACTATTTATAAAATTCGTTTTAAAAAAGGAAATCGACGAAATATATATATAATATATATATTATATATAATGGTCTGAATAGAACGCGCCGCGCTGCGGCAGTTCGTGAATTTCGACCATTGACTTCGAATTGACGTTACGGGAGATCCGACCGTCGGATTCTCCTAAAACCGGAACCGTTGGGTTCGTATTGAAAATAGATTTCCAATGAATATTAGAAATTTAAAATATAACGGTTGGATTTGGAATTATGTCCAAATCAAATTCAGAAAAGGTCGTTGTAAGTGCAGTTCGATGGCCGTTGTTAGAAATCGACTGTACGGGCCTTGGTAAAATTATTAAAAATATCTATAATTTGTGTAAAATCATAAGAAATGATTTAGGAAAAATTGGGCTGAAGAATTCCACATTTGAAAGGATAAAAATAGATTTTTGTCTAAATGAACTAGTTTTGAACTAGAATTAAAATCAATTTATTTTTGAAATAAATAAATTGAATTTGAAAGTGATTTTAAAAATAATCAATATTCCCAATACGTGAATTGGACTGGAGTTGAATCGAAATTATCTTCGGAATATTTCGATGTTGGATTTCGTGACTATACAAATATTGTTATGGGGATTTGAAAGATATATTTTATATCGTTATTTCCAGTACGATATTTGTTGGTTTCAGAATTTGATATTGAAAATAAGCCGATATATTTTCTATTCAGAGCTGTGTATTTAATATCAAATGTGATTTGGGTTTATCGTGAATCGTGTTTTAGATGACATTGGTTCTTTAACCCAGTTAAAGGCAGGATATTGATTTTTGAAAAGATTAAAACTAAGTGGAGTTTTAATGAATCTTTAATTAGATAAAAAAAAGTGAATTGATAATTTAAATTATCAAATCTGAAAGGTGATCGAGGATGGAGTACCACCAGTTTTGCTCCAAAGAGATAGTTAAATCTTGTGAAAACCCGTAACTTCCCCGTAAAGGAAAGTGTCGGATAGTTCGAGAACAAGCCACAACAGAACGCAGACGGAAGAACATTTCATTGTATATTACAACAATTCCATCAGATACAAGAATATACAGAGTATAAATAAATATTACACAGAAATATCAGAGATTTAAATTACATTTAAATACATCGCAGCGGAAAATAATACAATACACAACTAGAAGAGATATACGGATACAAAGCTCTCCGGATATCGTTCCAGCTGTAAACCAGGATCCTATGAATAAAAATCTGCAAAACCAAAACTACTAGCTGCCCGTGTCAAAATAGGGGCACCCAGAGTTTAGGTTAAAACAATAAACTCCAGGTCAGTCATGTGACTGGTGTGAGAACTAAAACAGTTATTATTCTTTATTTTAAAAGTTAGGTAAATCAAGGGACCTCGCCGTATAACACGGAACGGGTTTCCTCCCAAGAATACCGGTGTATAAAACAAGCAGCGCAATGCTAAATAAAGAAAAATGAAGCTGTTATAAGACCCAGGTCCTATCACACAATGCAACGCAAGCCGGGGGATAGGGTTTTCCCTTATAACAGCCAAAGCATGCTTGATACGTCTAAAACAAGTCATTTGATACTATAATAAGTGCATAGTGTATAAAACAACTTCAAATCATAAGTATCAATCATAGGCAGCATGGGTACCATATATCATGTCGCCATATATAGGTTTACAAATAAAACCGCAAATGTCACGTATTTGGAAATTGGATTTCCGTCTATGAACCGAGGCAAAAGATAGTCCTCAACCGATTCGAGACAATCTAGCCCATGTCTCAGGTCAGAGCTCGAGTGACCTTGGAGCGACAGGGCCGGTCCACCGATGTGGATTAAACTTAAATCCTGAACACTGCGTTTCCCCGCCCTTTGGGGCGTAAGTCTAGTCCGTCTGCCGACCAGAATGCATCGGCCGAAACCGATATAACCGAGGTGCCTCGCAACAGCAACAACCACATAAGTCAAACTCGTCAAGGTGTGTAAAACCACTGACGCCACTTTTTAGCTAGAAGGAAACACATGCCCTCCCTGAGGTCCGTCTCCCATTTTTGGTTCATACCGGGTGTGAAACTCGCGAAGTAAACGTTACACAAAGCTACGCCACAAAGGCCGTGCTTCGATCATCAACCACAAGACTTTGCTTTTCAACAGAAGCCTCGATCAATTGCCACTTAGGTATGCCACACAGGCAATTCACTCCATGCGTTTGATATCCATCAATATATAACCCCTGAGCTCGTACGTCTCAGAGAAGGGCGTTAAGCAAGAGAATAAATTCTCCGCCGCCAAACAGATATATATTTAATAGAGATCAATCACACGGACTAAAATCCAATGTCAGACACACAGTCCATTTGCAAGTCCGTTCTGGGTCTGAACGAAACCGGAGGCACCTAGTACCCCGCATATCCATCGATCTCCAAGTACGTCTGGATGACCACCAACTGTTTCCATCTTCTTGGGTGTACAGCCCAATCAAGATCATCAGTAATCACCCAAACGACGTAAAGACCTCTGGTCTTCGACCATCGTCTTCATCTTCGACTTATCGTCGTATCAGTTATTCAGAATGGGATAAACCCGGTCTTTCCGAATAACTCGCGTATATTTTAAATAAGTGTTACACAAATACAACATACGCCTCATTCCAATTCATCAGTCACTAACCGTAAATTAATCAAGAGAATAATTTCCCAAATATTAACCCCGAAGGCCGAAACCAACATCAGATCAATATCCAGAAAATCATTCTGCTTGGCTAACCGACCGTTAGTTTCTAAATTTCACATTCATAGGGAAAGGTTCCCATTAATTTTTATCAAAGATAAATTCCTTGAATTTATTCTTTAATCTACTTTGGAATATCAATTCAAATTAGTCGGGATTAACGAAACTTACCGAAGTAACCATTTGTTTTAATTTCCCAATCCCAACCTATTCATCCCATGAAGTAAAACGGGTCTTACTTCATATCTAACACCACATTGTTACCGGTAAATTCAATTACCATTTCACGTTCAAATCTAATTAAAGATTTAACTAACGCCTGGAGCAAAACTGATGATACTCCATTTCGATTATTTCAATCTAATTAAAGATTCATTAAAACTCCACTTAGTTTTAATCGTTAACTGGGTTAAAGAATCAGTGTCATTTAAAACACGGTTCACGAGAAATCCAAAATCACACTCCATTAATTATCGGGTTAAAGAACGAGTGTTATTTAAAACATTGTCCACGATAAACCCAAAAATCAATGTCACCTCAATTCCAATTAAATATCATTTAATTGGTACACTTCATTAAATCTAAATAAAAAGATTTAATCTTTCCTCAACTGGGTTCAAGAACAGTGTTAGTCAAGACACCATTCACGACAAACCCAAATCACATTTGATATTAAATACAAGGCTCTGAATAGAAAATATATTGGCTTATATTCAATATCTAATTCCATGACCAACAGATATCGTATTGGAAATAACGATATATATATATATCTATATCTTTCAAATTTCCATAGCAACATCTGTATAATCACGAAATTCAACATCGAAATATTTCGAAGACAATTTCGATTCAAATCCATTTAAGTTCAATTATTGGAAATTCTGGTTACTTTTAAAACCCTTTTTAAATTCAATTTATTTATTTAAAAATAAATAGAATTATAATTCTAGTTCAAAACTAGTTCATTTCGATAAAAATCTATTTTTATCTTTTCAAATATGGAGTTTTTCATCCCAATCCTTCCTTATGATTTTACACAAATTATTATTATTTTTAATAATTTTATCGAGGCCTGTACAGTCGATTTCCATCAACGGCCATCGAACTGCAATTACAGCGACCTTTTTCAATTTTGATTTGGACGTATCTCCAAATCCAACCGTTAGATTTTGAATTTCTAATATTCGTTAGAAAGCTCTTTTCGATACGAACCCAACGGTTCCGGTTTTAGGAGAATCCGACGGTCGGATCTCCCGCAATGTCCGTTTGAAATAAATGGTCGAAATTTACGAACTGCCGCGGCGCGGCGCGTTCTATTCAGGCCATTATATTATATATATATAATATATAATATATACTTCGTCGATTTTCTTTTCAAAATGATTTTTAATTCAATTTCCATTCGTTTTCAATTCAATTTGAATATCAAATTAATTCAATTCTATCTATTCAAATTCATTTCAAACGATTTCAATCCTATTCGAATTCATTTCAAAACGATTTCAATTCTATTTCAATTCTATTCGAATTCATTTCAAATGATTTCCATCCTATTTCAATTCTATTCGAATTCTATTTTAAAACGATTTCAATCCTATTCGAATTCATTTCAAAACGATTTCAATTATATTTCAAATTCATTTCAAAACGATTCGAATTCTATTTCAATTCTATTCGAATTCTATTTCAATTCTATTAAATTCGAATTTCAATTCACTTTAATATTCACTTCAATTTGAATAAAATCGATATAAATATCGTTCACATCAAAATGGCGTCAATCTATCAACGCGGCTTCATATATTTCAATTTTCAAATATTCTACTTCAAATATTTCTATTTCAAATACTTTACTTCAAATATTTCTATTCAAATATTTTACTTCAAATATTTCTATTTCAAATACTTCTATTCAAATATTTCTACTCAAATATTTTTTTTTGAAACTGGAATGAGGCTCAATCAATTACCATATAATGTTAGTTATATGGATTTTCTACAACACATGTATATATCAACAACGATGAATAATCAACCATCATCCAAAGTGCATTCTACACTGTATAAGCATCAAATATAAATATTCAATGCTCATAACAGTCTGTCAATCAATCGATCGACATACAACTAAACAATCGGGATTAGTGTACGTCAAATATCATCCCAATACCCGTGTTGGGTTTCAAACAATCAAACACAGGTTTTATTTGGGCAGTTGGGCGATGTGTAAAATTTATCGTCCCAATCAATGTCTTTCAAATAGGTGTACATAAACAAACCGTCCGGTTTGTAAATGAATATTTATTTATTCACATTCACGTTAAAAATTATATTTTTTTTAACGGTCAAATATTTTATTTTAACGCATGAATTTTTATTCAGTTCATTTACAAAATAAAATTGATATTTTTATTTTTCTAACTTATTTTAGAAAATTTCGGCGGCATAACGGCACGATACTAGAAATGGGACGAGGCCTAGCCTTATCCCCAGTCTAGTGAAGGCCCACGCCATTCACACATCCATCAAATCAATTTCATTTCACCAAACGATTCAATTCAAACCAAATAATCTAACCAACTACACAACCAAACAATTTAACAAACAAGCCATCCATGGTCTGTGGATGACGGGTGTCGGGCGGGTGCTACTAAACACCGTCTGCATCCTAGTATATATATATAACTAGAAAATTTAAATTGAAAGGTGAGAAGTTCTCACCAAAGCTATCCAATCATCTTGACTCTTCTTTTAGAGAAATCCTCGCCATTCTCGCCTTTCGTCACTTTCGTTGCCCGTAGTCACCACATATATAAAAATCGAATTTTTCTTTGTTATTCAATATATAAAAATCATATTTTTACTTCGATGTTCAATATATAAAAATCACATTTTTTACTTCGATGTTCAATATATAAAAATCACATTTTTACTTCGATGTTCAATATATAAAATCACATTTTTACTTCGATGTTCAATATATAAAAATCACATTTTTACTTCGATGTTCAATATATAAAAATCACATTTTTACTTTGATGTTCAATATATAAAAATCACATTTTTACTTCGATGTTCAATATATAAAAATCACATTTTTACTTCGATGTTCAATATATAAAAATCACATTTTTACTTCGATGTTCAATATATAAAAATCACATTTTTACTTCGATGTTCAATATATAAAAATCTTTCCTTTTCTAATTTAAAAATCTCGCCTTTTCTAATTTAAAAATCTTTCCTTTTCATAAATAGAAATCGAATCTTTATTTATATTAAGGATCAAATCTTTTTATCGATTTATATATAACAAAGACTGAAATAAAAATCTCATCTTTATAATAAATTCAGTCATATAAAAATCGAACACGAATTTAAGGCAGTTCTATATACGAAATCTGATTTTATATGCATTAAAAGAAATCATATTTCAATGTTTAAATAAATAAAAATTAAGATAAAAACTTACTGCATTTGCTCTGAGAATGGGGGGGGGGGGGGGTTTCCGCGCTGTCAGCGTCGACTGGAGGGGTGCCTGGTCGGAGGAGTGCTTCCATGTCGGGGTGGTGGTCCGACCGATTGGTGGCGGCGCGGGTTTGGCTCGTAGTTCAGGGGGTGGCGATTTGATGTATGGGCGATGGGGTTTTGCTGAGGGGGTCTCACGGCCTGGAGCTTCAATCGGAGTGGAGGAGAGGGAGAGGCGAGGTCTAGTAGGGCGGGCGGCGGTCCGACGATGGGGGTGGCGTGGCAGAGCGTCGGAGATTGGGGGAGGACGGGGTCAATGCGGGATTTGGGGATTTTTTTCTCTTATTTTTCGATCCTGGTTGAAGAATATACGGGGGGCCAGAACGGGATTAAGGGGAAGAGGGAAAAGAAATTTTATTTTTTTATTATTTAATTATTTTAATTTTTCCCAAAAAGTTGACTTTTACATACAACCTCGAAGCGAGGCCCACCGCCTGTCGTCCCCAGCGTTTTACCCCCATTCCGAACACAATGGGATATGTATCGCAAGCCTATTCCACCGTTTCGATCAGTTTCCATCAAAATCAACATATAACTCTATATATTGAATTTGAACGCGCATTTCGATTTACTGGGGTCACATACGGACTCTAAAAATTCCCGAAAAATATTTTCTAGCTTCGTATTGACTATACGGTCCTAACAAAACTAATTTCGTCGAATTCTGAGACCGTTTGAAAAATGGCCATTTTCCAGTCGATTAAAATCAACTGAAACTGGTCAAATGCGTTTTCCTTTGCCACGCTCACATATTGATTCGAAAAATTATAAAATTTGGAATCTAGCAATAACTTTACATCACGGACCCAACAAAAAGTGGTTTCGTCGAAATCCGAGGTCGTTTGCAAAATTCCCATTTTTAAGGGCCTGAATTCCATAGCGACTATTCAGAATTTTCAACTGGACATATCTTTTGATTCCCGCTATGAAATTTCGATTTGTCGGATTCGTTGGAAAGATATTATCAATTAGATTCCATTATTTTTGGTTTCACTAAAATCCGGATTGTTTTGCACCCGGTACATTCATTTGAAGTTTGAAATCGAATTATCGAACTACCGCGCCATTTTCAATTCCTTTTATAATTATATATAATTATTTATATTCTAATGACGACTATATAATATATACGTTCTAATTCCATTCAAAATAAATTTCTCGTCGATTTTATTTAAAATAATCTATTTTAAATGATCGAAATTCGCTAAAATCGCCAAAACAAAATTTTTAACCTGGCCCAGATTTTCGGGTTGTTACAATCTCCCCCACTTAAAACTTTTCGTCCCCGAAAAGGAACAAAGTCGAAAGTGTTTTGATTAATCAACTCTATGTTCGATCTGGCTTCCATTCTCCAACTTTTCAGTATCTGAGAATTTCCAAAAATTTCAAAAATTTGGCTAACACCCTAAATTTTCGAAAAATTTCGCCATAACCTCCCCTGCACCGAGAGCATCGGGGAATTTCAAATAGCTTCCCCGGTCCTTCTGATCTCAAAAGGAAAAAGAAAAAGCCAAGCGGCTAGCCCATAGGCTCATAAAATCATCATCACCCAAACAAAACAGTAAATTATGTAGTAAACATGTACCTATTTGTCGGGCAAACAAATTTTATTCTCTGCTCTAGCCTCCTTGCTATGACCTGTTCAATGCAAGTATATGTATATGCAAGCAAATGCGACCAATTTTCCATATCGTTCAATATTTGATATAATTAAGCTAAATGGTTCAAAATTAGCAAACAAATAAACAAACAACACAAACATCAACCAATTAGTGAATTAGAGTTTCAAATTCAAAATTTTGATACATATACAAAAATCATGTTTTTGATGCCAAATCACAACAATATGCCCTATCTAATTTTTTTGGTTCTCACACCAGTCAATAGGAGATATATAGATATTACACGTTCGTCACTCGAATATAAATTCTAATGATGGAGCTCCATCATCAAAATCATCTCCGGGCGATTAGAGTGTAATTCTATATCTATCCAGTATATTAAAACTTCAAATACACGTTTGCAAGGCGTATATGCAAAATCTTTATATACTGGACTGTCCTAATCAATACAAATAAATAATCAAATACGAATAATTGATTTAAATTTTCAAAAGAAAATTGGTTTTCATCTTAAAAATATACTCTTCACACTCGTTCTAGGATACTACTGATCCCATCTCTAACGAGTCATTCCCATTGGATTTTACTAATCCAATATCTGATGAATTCTTTCGCATGGTTCTAATATGTCTTGTTCTCTGAGCTTTGTAAACCAAAGCTCTGATACCAACTGTGAAAACCCGTAACTTCCCCGTAAAGGAAAGTGTCGGATAGTTCGAGAACAAGCCACAACAGAACGCAGACGGAAGAACATTTCATTGTATATTACAACAATTCAATCAGATACAAGAATATACAGAGTATAAATGAATATTACACAGAAATATTAGAGATTTAAATTTCATTTAAATACATCGCAGCGGAAAATAATACAATACACAACTAGAAGAGATATACGGATACAAAGCTCTCCGGATATCGTTCCAGCTGTAAACCAGGATCCTGTGAATAAAAATCTGCAAAACCAAAACTACTAGCTGCCCGTGTCAAAATAGGGGCACCCAGAGTTTAGGTTAAAACAATAAACTCCAGGTCAGTCATGTGACTGGTGTGAGAACTAAAACAGTTATTATTCTTTATTTTAAAAGTTAGGTAAATCAAGGGACCACGCCGTATAACACGGAACGGGTTTCCTCCCAAGAATACCGGTGCATAAAACAAACAGCGCAATGCTAAATAAAGAAAAATGAAGCTGTTATAAGACCCAGGTCCTATCACACAATGCAACGCAAGCCGGGGGATAGGGTTTTCCCTTATAACAGCCAAAGCATGCTTGATACGTCTAAAACAAATCATTTGATACTATAATAAGTGCATAGTGTATAACACAACTTCAAATCATAAGTATCAATCATAGGCGGCATGGTTACCATATATCATGTCGCCATATATAGGTTTACAAATAAAACCGCAAATGTCACGTATTTGGAAATTGGATTTCCGTCTATGAACCGAGGCAAAAGATAGTCCTCAACCGATTCGAGACAATCTAGCCCATGTCACAGGTCAGAGCTCGAGTGACCTTGGAGCGACAGGGCCGGTCCACCGATGTGGATTAAACTTAAATCCTGAACACTGCGTTTCCCCGCCCTTTGGGGCGTAAGTCTGGTCCGTCTGCCGACCAGAATGCATCGGCCGAAACTGATATAACCGAGGCGCCTCGCAACAGCAACAAACACATAAGTCAAACTCGTCAGGGCGTGTAAAACCACTGACGCCACTTTTTAGCTAGAAGGAAACGCATGCCCTCCCTGAGGTCCGTCTCCCGTTTTTGGTTCATACCGGGTGTGAAACTCGCGAAGTAAACGTTACACAAAGCTACGCCACAAAGGCCGTGCTTCGATCATCAACCACAAGACTTTGCTTTTCAACAGAAGCCTTGATCAATTGCCACTTAGGTATGCCACACAGGCAATTCACTCCATGCGTTTGATATCCATCAATATATAACCCCTGAGCTCGTACGTCTTAGAGAAGGGTGTTAAGCAAGAGAATAAATTCTCAGCCGCCAAACAGATATATATTTAATAGAGATCAATCACACGAACTAAAATCCAATGTCAGACACACAGTCCATTTGCAAGTCCGTTCTGGGTCTGAACGAAACCGGAGGCACCTAGTACCCCGCATATCCATCGATCTCCAAGTACGTCTGGATGACCACCAACTGTTTCCATCTTCTTGGGTGTACAGCCCAATCAAGATCATCAGTAATCACCCAAACGACGTAAAGAACTCCGGTCTTCGACCATCGTCTTCATCTTCGACTTATCGTCGTATCAGTTATTCAGAATGGGATAAACCCGGTCTTTCCGAATAACTCGCGTATATTTTAAATAAGTGTTACACAAACACAACATACGCCTCATTCCAATTCATCAGTCACTAACCGTAAATTAATCAAGAGAATAATTTCCCAAATATTAACCCCGAAGGCCGAAACCAACATCAGATCAATATCCAGAAAATCATTCTGCTTGGCTAACCGACCGTTAGTTTCTAAATTTCACATTCATAGGGAAAGATTCCCATTAATTTTTATCAAAGATAAATTCCTTGAATTTATTCTTTAATCTACTTTTGAATATCAATTCAAATTAGTCGGGATTAACGAAACTTACCGAAGTAACCATTTGTTTTAATTTCCCAATCCCAACCTATTCATCCCATGAAGTAAAACGGGTCTTACTTCATATCTAACACCACGGTGTTACCAGTAAATTCAATTACCATTTCACGTTCAAATCTAATTAAAGATTTAACTAACGCCTAGAGCAAAACTGATGATACTCCATTTTGATTATTTCAATCTAATTAAAGATTCATTAAAACTCCACTTAGTTTTAATTGTTAACTGGGTTAAAGAATCAGTGTCATTTAAAACACGGTTCACGAGAAACCCAAAATCACACTCCATTAATTATCGAGTTAAAGAACGAGTGTTATTTAAAACACTGTCCACGATAAACCCAAAAATCAGTGTCACCTCAATTCCAATTAAATATCATTTAATTGGTACACTTCATTAAATCTAAATAAAAGGATTTAATCTTTCCTCAATTGGGTCCAAGAACAGTGTTAGTCAAGACACAATTCACGACAAACCAAAATCACATTTGATATTAAATACAAGGCTCTGAATAGAAAATATATTGGCTTATATTCAATATCAAATTCCACGACCAACAGATATCGTATTGGAAATAACGATATATATATCTATATCTTTCAAATTTCCATAGCAACATCTGTATAATCACGAAATTCAACATCGAAATATTTCGAAGACAATTTCGATTCAAATCCATTTAAGTTCAATTATTGGAAATTCTGGTTACTTTTAAAACCCTTTTTAAATTCAATTTATTTATTTAAAAATAAATAGAATTATAATTCTAGTTCAAAACTAGTTCATTTCGATAAAAATCTATTTTTATCTTTTCAAATATGGAGATTTTCATCCCAATCCTTTCTAAATCATTTCTTATGATTTTACACAAATTATTATTATTTTTAATAATTTTATCGAGGCCTGTACAGTCGATTTCCATCAATGGCCATCGAATTGCACTTACAGCGACCTTTTTCAAATTTGATTTGGACGTATCTCCAAATCCAACCGTTATATTTTGAATTTCTAATATTCGTTAGAAAGCTCTTTTCGATACGAACCCAACGGTTCCGGTTTTACGAGAATCCGACGGTCGGATCTCCCGCAATATCCGTTTGAAATAAATGGTCGAAATTTACGAACTGCCGCGGCGCGGCGCGTTCTATTCAGGCCATTATATTATATATATAATATATACTTCGTCGATTTTCTTTTCAAAACGATTTTTAATTCAATTTCCATTCGTTTTCAATTCAATTTGAGTATCAAATTAATTCAATTCTATTCAATTTCTATTCGAATTCATTTCAAACGATTTCAATCCTATTCGAATTCATTTCAAAACGATTTCAATTCTATTTCAATTCTATTCGAATTCATTTCAAACGATTTCAATCCTATTTCAATTCTATTCGAAATCTATTTTAAAACGATTTCAATCCTATTCGAATTCATTTCAAAACGATTTCAATTATATTTCAAATTCATTTCAAAACGATTTCAATTCTATTTCAATTCTATTCGAATTCTATTTCAATTCTATTAATTTCGAATTTCAATTCACTTTAATATTCACTTCAATTTGAATAAAATCGATATAAATATCGTTCACGTCAAAATGACGTCAATCTATCAACGCGGCTTCATATATTTCGATTTTCAAATATTCTACTTCAAATATTTCTATTTCAAATACTTTACTTCAAATATTTCTATTCAAATATTTTACTTCAAATATTTCTATTTCAAATACTTCTATTCAAATATTTCTACTCAAATTTTTTTTCTCGAAACTGGAATGAGGCTCAATCAATTATCATATAATGTTAGTTATATGGATTTTCTACAACACATGTATATATCAACAACGATGAATAATCAACCATCATCCAAAGTGCATTCTACACTGTATAAGCATCAAATATAAATATTCAACGCTCATAACAGTCTGTCAATCAATCGATCGACATACAACTAAACAATCGGGATTAGTGTACGTCAAATATCATCCCAATACCCGTGTGGGGTTTCAAACAATCAAACACAGGTTTTATTTGTGCAGTTGGGCGATGTGTAAAATTTATCGTCCCAATCAATGTCTTTCAAATAGGTGTACATAAACAAACCGTCCGGTTTTGTAAATGAATATTTATTTATTCACATTCACGTTAAAAATTATATTTTTTTAACAGTCGAATATTTTATTTTAACGCATGAATTTTTATTCAATTCATTTACAAAATAAAAATGATATTTTTATTTTTCTAACTTATTTTAGAAAATTTCGTCGGCATAAAGGCACGATACTAGAAACGGGACGAGGCCTAGCCTTATCCCCAGTCTAGTGAAGGCCCACGCAATTCACACATCAATCAAATCAATTTCATTTCACCAAACGATTCAATTCAAACCAAATAATGTAACCAACTACACAACCAAACAATTTAACAAACAAGCCATCCATGGTCTGTGGATGACGGGTGTCAGGTGCTACAAAACACCATCTGCATCCTAGTATATATATATAACTAGAAAAATTAAATTGAAAGGTGAGAAGTTCTCACCAAAGCTATCCAATCATCTTGACTCTTCTTTTAGAAAAATCCTCGCCATTCTCGCCTTTCGTCACTTTCGTTGCCCGTAGTCACTACATATATAAAAATCGAATTTTTCTTTGTTATTCAATATATAAAAATCATATTTTTACTTCGATGTTCAAAATATAAAAATCACATTTTTACTTCGATGTTCAATATATAAAAATCATATTTTTACTTCGATGTTCAATATATAAAAATCACATTTTTACTTCGATGTTCAATATATAAAAATCACATTTTTACTTCGATGTTCTATATATAAAAATCACATTTTTACTTCGATGTTCAATATATAAAAATCACATTTTTACTTCGATGTTCAATATATAAAAATCACATTTTTACTTCGATGTTCAATATATAAAAATCACATTTTTACTTCGATGTTCAATATATAAAAATCACATTTTTACTTCGATGTTCAATATATAAAAATCTTTCCTTTTCTAATTTAAAAATCTCGCCTTTTCTAATTTAAAAATCTTTCCTTTTCATAAATAGAAATCGAATCTTTATTTATGTTAAGGATCAAATCTTTTTATCGATTTATACATAACAAAGACTGAAATAAAAATCTCATCTTTATAATAAATTCAGTCATATAAAAATCGAACACGAATTTAAGGCAGTTCTATATACGAAATCTGATTTTATATGCATTAAAAGAAATCATATTTCAATGTTTAAATAAATAAAAATTAAGATAAAAACTTACTGCATTTGCTCTGAGAATGGGGGGGTTTCCGCGCTGTCAGCGTCGACTGGAGGGGTGCCTGGTCGGAGGAGTGCTTCCATGTCGGGGTGGTGGTCCGACCGATTGGTGGCGGTGCGGGTTTGGCTCGCAGTTCAGGGGGGTAGCGTTTTGATGTATGGGCGATGGGGTTTTGCTGAGGGGGTCTCACGGCCTGGAGCTTCAATCGGAGTGGAGGAGAGGGAGAGGCGAGGTCTGGTAGGGCGGGCGGCGGTCCGACGAATGGGGTAGCGTGGCAGAGCGTCGGAGATTGGGGGAGGACGGGGTCAACGCGGGATTTGGGGCTTTTTTTCTTTTTTTTCTCTTATTTTTTGATCCTGGTTGAAGAATATACGGGGGGCCAGAACGGGATTAAAGGGAAGAGGGAAAAGAAATTTTATTTTTTTATTATTTAATTATTTTTATTTTTCCCAAAAAGTTGACTTTTACATACGACCTCGAAACGAGGCCCACCGCCTGTCGTCCCCAGCGTTTTACCCCCATTCCGAACACAATGGGATATGTATCGCAAGCCTATTCGACCGTTTCGATCAGTTTCCATCAAAAGCAACATATAACTCTATATATTGAATTTGAACGCGCATTTCGATTTACTGGGGTCACATACGGACTCTAAAAATTCCCGAAAAATATTTTCTAGCTTCGTATTGAGTATACGGTCCTAACAAAACTAATTTCGTCGAATTCTGAGACCGTTTGAAAAATGGCCATTTTCCGGTCGATTAAAATCAACTGAAACTAGTTAAACGCATTTTCCTTCGCCACGCTCACATATTGATTCGAAAAATTATGAAATTTGGAATCTAGCAATAACTTTACATCACGGACCCAACAAAAAGTGGTTTCGTCGAAATCCGAGGTCGTTTGCAAAATTCCCATTTTTAAGGGCCTGAATTCCATAGCGACTATTCAGAATTTTCAACTGGACATATCTTTTGATTCCCGCTATGAAATTTCGATTTGTCGGATTCGTTGGAAAGATATTATCAATTAGATTCCATTATTTTTGGTTTCACTAAAATCCGGATTATTTTGCACCCGGTACATTCATTTGAAGTTTGAAATCGAATTATCGAACTACCGCGCCATTTTCAATTCCTTTTATAATTATATATAATTATTTATATTCTAATGACGACTATATAATATATACGTTCTAATTCCATTCAAAATAAATTTCTCGTCGATTTTATTTAAAATAATCTATTTTAAATGATCAAAATTCGCTAAAATCGCCAAAACAAAAATTTTAAACTGGCCCAGATTTTCGGGTTGTTACAATTAATTAGATTTGAACGTGAAATGGTAATTAATTTTACCGATAACACCGTGGTGTTAGATATGGAGTATTACCAGTTTTCTCCATGGGATATATAGGTTGGGATTGGGAAATAAAATAAATAATTACTTCGGTGTGGTCCGCTAATCCCGACTAGTTTGAAATGACATCCAAAGGAAGATCAAATAATAAATTTAGAAGAATTTATCTTGGATAAAATTAATGGGAACCTTTCCCTAAGAATGTGATTTTGTGAATAAAAGAATATTCTGAATTGGAATGAGGCGTTTGTTGTGTTTGTATAACATTTGTTTATCATATACGTGGGTTATTCAGAAAGGCCGGGGTTATACCCATTCTGAATAATCGATTCGACGAGATGTCGAAGATGAAGATGGTGGTTGAAGACCGGAAGTCTTCACATCGTTTGGGTGATTACTGATGATCTCGATTGGGCTGTACACCCAAGATGAGGGAAACAGTTGGTGAACATCAAGACGTACTTGGAGATGGATGGATATGCGAGGTAAGTGCCTCCAGTTTCGTTCAGACCCAGAACGAACTTGTAAATGGATTGTGTGTCTGACATTGGATTTTATTCTGTGTTGATTGATCCCTATTAAATATACATCTGTTTGGCGACGGAGAATTTATTCTCTTACTTAACGCCCTTCTCTGAGACGTACGAGCTGAGAGGTTGTATATCGATGGACATCAGTCGCATGGAGTGAATTGCTAGTGTGGCACGCGTAAGTGGCAATTGATCAAGGCTTCTGTTGAAAAGCAAAGTCTTGTGGTTGATGATCAAAGCACGGCCTGTGTGGCGTAGCTTTGTGTATAACGTGAATTCGCAAGCCTCACACCTCGGTATGAGTCAAAAACGGGAGACGGACCGCTGGGAGAGCACGACGTTTCTTTCTAGCTAGGGTGGTGTCAGTGACCTACCAGCCCTGACATTTATACACTTTTCACCTGTGTGGTTGTTGGAATGCGAGGCGCCTCGGATATAGGTCTGTAAGGACCGGGAAACGTGTGCTCAGGAATAACTAATCCTCCAAAGTTAGATGAGGACCGGCCCAGCCGATTCCAAGGATCAAAGTGGGGTCCTGAGACATTTGCTAGAGTGTCTCGAACGGAGAGGAGCTTGCCCCTTGCCTCGACTCATGATGGAATCCAATTTCCAATACGTGATATTGCGGTTTTAATTGTAGAACTAGTATGGCGACATGATATATGGTACCCATGCCGTCTATGATTGGTATTTATGATTTGAATTGTTTTGACACTATACACTTATTATAGTATCAAGTGATTTGTTTTAAGCGTACCAAGCATGTTTGGCTATTATAAGGGAAAACCCTATCCTCCGGCTTGCGTTGCATTATGTGATGGGACCTGGGTCTTATAATAGCTTCATTTTTCCAAAAAGTATTGTGCTGTTTAGTTATATGCACTAGTATCCTTGGGAGGAAACCGTTCCGTGTTATACGGCATGGTCCCTTGAATTACTATCTTTAAAATAAAGATTAATAACTGTTTTAGTTCTCACTAATGTGTCACATGACTGACCTGGAGTTTATTGTTTTTACCTAAACTCTGGGTGCCCCTATTTTCCACATGGGCAGCTAGTAGTTTTGGTTTTGCAGATTTATATTCACAAGGTCCTGATTTACAGCTGGAACGATGCTCGAAAAGCTCTGTATCCGTGCGTTACTTCTAGTTGTGTTTTAGTATTATTTTCCGCTGCGATGTATTTAAATGTAATTTAAATCTCTGATGTTTGTTGAATGTAATTTATTCATTTATACTCTGTATATTCTTGTATCTGATCGAATTGTTTAATAACAGTGAAATGTTCTTCCGTCTGCGTCCCGATTTGTCCTGTTCTCAAAATGATCAGGCGTTTCGAATGGTCTAGACCGGTTTAACGACTGATTCAGATCGAGCAAAATTCCTTGCCGTTACATAAATTGTCTCTTAGTCTCATATTTGTATTCATTTTAACATTGTTAGTTTTCTTTTAATTTATAATCAACAATTTCACAGTTTGGTTTAATTTGATTGAATGGAATTTAAAATTATTCTTTCCCTGAGGATCAACTCATATTCGCTAACGTACTAACAATTGTATGCCATGCGCTTGCGGTTTATTTCAATATTCACGACGATTTTCTAATTCATAGAATATTCGTCGTCGATCAAGTTTTTGGGGCCGTTGCCGGGGAAAGAAATTAATTTTAGTTTTATTCCTCGAATTAATTTTCTTGTTTGTTTTTCTAAAAAAAAAAATTGTGTGTTGTTCATAGTTTGTCTGTTTTGTTTTTGATCTTTTGTTATTTCATTTTGTATGTGCTTGTTTGTGTGTTTATTAAAAAGAGAAGTTAAAAAAAAGGGGTTGTGTGTTTTGTTCCATTTTGTGTTTGTGTTTTGTTTTACTTTTGTTTGTGTGCTTTTTCTTTTCGTTTGTGTGTTTTTATTTTGTGTGTATGTGTGTTGATAGATTTCATATTGTGTTAGTTCTTTTATTTCCTCTCTCTTAAAAAAAAAGAAATATACATTTGCCTTTTGTCTTTAATCTCTTTCCCATTTTGTGTTTTCAATTTCCTTTATTTCTTTCCCTTTTTCTTTCTCTCATTTATTTCTTTCCTTCCCTTTCTCTCATTTATTTCTTTCCTTTTTCTTTTTCTTACAAATAATTAAAAAAATACTACTTTCCTTTTCTTCCCAAATTTTCTCTCCTTGCCTTATTTCTATACCACATAACCTCTACACCATTTCATCACCACCACTTCTGTCATTTTTCTTTCACCATCTTCTGCTTCTCAGTCTCTCACTCCTGATACAACTCCTCTTTCCTTCTCATCTTCACTATCTCCTACTCCATACCCAAACACAAACATCCTTCAATTCCCACATCACCTCTTCATACAATTCCTACATCACCTCTCATTTTTACTCCCTATTTTATTTTTCTTTTCCCTTCTTTCATTTATTTCTTGACTACCTTCCTACTTTTTCTTTCTTGTAATTAATTAAAATTATATCTTTCCATATTTTTTTCTCTTTTTTTCTCTTTTACTTCTTTCCCTTTCTCCTTCTCTCATTTATCTCTTTCTTTTTTCTTGTCCTCCCTCTATAATCTTCCTCCCTTCTCGGCCTTATTCCATTCACAATCTTTTATAAACCAACCTCCACTTAACCTTCTATTCTCTCTACCATTTCTTACACCATTTTCTAAACATCCATCAAAACAAATCTCATTCACAACCAATTCTCCAAATCCATCTGCCATTACCACTTCATACAAAATTCCAACCAACCCTCATCAATTAACCCCCCTCCTTCCTACAAGCCACGCACAACAGCAATTCTTCTACCTAAAAGTTCTTCCAGACTTCTTCCTAATTCTCAGCCATAGCCACAAACCGCAACATTAATTCAATCGATTTTTTTTACCAAAACAGTTCGCATCTCGCAACCTCAAATTGAAGACGCAAAATTCCCACCGCAACCACAAACCTCAACAAACCTTCACTCCACCACATCTTGCATCCACAAGCTACCACCACATCATCCCAGTTTATACCACTTCAACTCCAAAATCGCCAACACACCTCCAATTAGCAACGTAGAAACCAAATTTGACAGCCATATTCAATAATCTATGATTTGCGAGTTCAAGATTATTTTTGCGTTTGATCTTTTGATTAGGTTACCAGATATTGGGAAATTGAGGGATCATATTGGTGTTGGGTGCAGTTTTATTTTGATTAGGTCAGTGGGCTTGCTGGTGGGCTGCATTGGCTAGTAAATTAATTCAAACTTGTGAGCTGTTACTATTTTGGACTACCTAGTTTATTTTATTTGTGCTCTTTCACTTTTTCTTTTCTGTTTAGCTCATAGTTTATATTTCTTCTTAACAAAAAAAAGCCAAAAAAAAAACGTCTTTCTTTTGTTTAATTAGGATTAGTTTAGTTTTCATTTTGTTTTTCACTCATCTTATTTTTAGTCCATTTTGCTTTTAGTATCATTAAAAAAAAAGAGATCATTTTGTTTTCATTTTCTCCAAGTGTATATATTTCCTTCAAATCTCTTTCAGGTTGCAGAAGGGACAAGGATCGCTTACTTTGCTCGGTTTCGCTAAAAAAACGCACTGCTTGCTTGCTTAAAAAAAATTTGCTAATAAATTCAAACGCTCTGGTATTGTGCTCTTCTCCCTTGATTTTATTTCATTGCATTGTTGTTTGCTTGCATTTACATTCGCAAAAAAAAAAAAAAAAAAAAAAAAAAAAACCAAAAACAAAATAGAAATTCATTCGTAGCTGCATTGTTAATACACGTTTAATTTTTGTTTTGCATTCATCTCGTTTTATTTTTATTTTCTAAGGACATTGTTATATTTTGACAAATTGATTTATTTCTAACGAATTATTTCTCGGTGTCTAGACTATGGCAGAGTAATAATCGTTTATAAATATTACGGTGATTTGTAAATATTATAGCGGTTGTTCCTCTGAAGGTACTTAAACCTTCGGCTGCGATTCTAGGGTGATTCCTGGTGCATCGATAACTCCTGTCCGTTAATTGGCTGAGAAGTCTTATGTTGAAATTAATCAAACCGTCATTATATAATTTTAGAAAAACTGTAAATACGTAATTTTCATTCATATAGTTGCATTAGGTTTATGCATATATAAAAGAACAAAAAAAAAAAAAAATCCAAAATCTTAAAAAAAAAAGCTTTCTTGAAAATGTCCCAATTTCCCTATTCCTACGGATTTTATGATAGTTGTGAAAATCAATATAATCCATATAATTTTACACCAAATTCGTATGGATATTTTAATAACAACTATTGTACAAATAACTTTCAAAATAATCCTGATTTTACACCACCAAATTTTCAAAATGATGAACAACACTCAAGTCTTGAAATAAGTATTCAAGTTTTACTTGAAGACAGTCAAAGATTTAATGAATCAAGTCAAAGATTAAGGGAATTAATGTGCAACAATTCAAGTCAAAGTTTTCAAAATAATCAAAAATTCAAATTCAACTTCAACTTCAAATGATTTTGATTATAACCCTTGTGAATCCAATTTCGAACTCTAAAGTGAATTGCAAATTCAAAATGGAAATGTGAATAATTTTGGCAATGGGAATAATTTCAATTGTGGTGCTATTGAAAACTTTTGTTCTCAACAATTTCAAATAGAAAATTCTCACGTAAATAATTATAAATTTGATTTTGTTGAGCAAACAAACATACTTGACGATTACTTGAAGTTTCGTGAGAAACAAAATCGAATCCAAACTTGTGACGATTCGAATAAAAATCCACCTTTGCCCACAATCAATGATTTTCAACTAACAACTTTTGAAATTGATGAAAATCTTAATAAGGTTGTTGAAAATCCTGTGCTTGATTAGAATTTAAATTCTCTTGAAAACGAAGACGTTAATCTTCAATTTGGTCTTCCTCTCTCAGATTCTGAAAATTTTGAAAATTTAGCAACGTTAGATTGTCAAGCTGACAAAAATGATGAAGTTGTTAATAGCTGTTTAAGTGAGGATGACTTTGATGAGCCAAAAATTCTTGAATTGATTGACGACAATGTTGTTGGGTCTTAAACTGAAAATGAAATATTCGAAAACTTTGAAATTCTTGAGGTTGTAAACAATGAAACTGCTGAATGTGATCTTAAACACAATAACGATTTTTCTGACATTGTTGAAACCCCTTGCGACTTGATCGTTTCAACTAAATGTCACTGTGATCACTTGTTTTTCAATAATAAATTTCTGCAGTATATGGACTCTTTTTGGAATAATGTTGTTTTTGAGAAAACACAATTTCAAAATTTACTGAAACTTCATTTATTTGGTTTTAACTTTAGGTTTACGAATGAACCTTTAGTAAACGAAATTTCAAATATCAAAACGAAACTGAACAATATTTCTCAAAACGAGTGTGAGGGTGAGAACGATGCTTACATCTCTCAATTTATACATCATCTGAACAAATCAAACTTTGTTTTTGAAACTTTTACTGGACCCCGGCTCGATGACTTCTCTTTAGTTGCTACAGAAATCCAATTGGATTTTAGGATCAATTGTAAGCTCAAAATTTTAAAATTAGCAACTCAAAATCTTGAAAAAACAAATTTTGTTTTTTCAAATCTGAAAGGCAATATAAAATTCTTTATGATTTGGTTTTCTGTGCTTAATCTGTGTCATAATTCCTTATGAGGCTGATCCATTAGTCCATTGTGGACCGGTTCATCTATTCGATGACTACATATTTTGTGCACGCACATTTGGTAAGTCGCACTAACCCTTTTTTGTACATATGTAAATATTTCTCTTCCATTCACTCATTGTGCCATGCATTGACTGTGGGGACACAGTCGAAATCAAGTGGGGGGGAGGGGAGTTTCCTTTTCTTTCTGTTTTGCATAGTTTAAGTTAGCATTTTTTTTTCCTTTCTTTTTTAGCGTTTTTTTTCTTTTTCTTAAAAAAAAAGTAAAAGTTTCGCACTTCTATTTACTTCTAAATAAGACATGATGGAGTTAGCATATAATTTTGGTTGTTCGATTTAAATAATTTGGAAATTTACTTCTCTTAGCGGATAACGAAGGGAAAGTTTGAATTATGAGCAAATTTGGTGTAACTGGTATATTGGGAAATTCGTAGGTGATGAATATGAAATGTTTTCTGAATTGTAATCCGATTAAATGAATGGTTGAATTTGACTACTTGCGATAAAATTTTATATCTTTTAAGTGAAGTTGTGCTAAGATATTCTCGCTTGACTCTCTCTCTTATGCAAAAAAAAAGAAAAAAAAGGAAAAAGTACATATATATAATAATCCAAGGGTATCCAACATTGCTGGTACATCTGGCGTTGGTGTGCAAACCCACCAAGCTCTTTCTGACACCTTGTTGACAAAGTCAGCGTCGGTATATCTCAGTCTCATTTTATGAGTTGGACACCTAAGGATTACCAACATCTTGTTGACAAAGTCAGCGTTGGTCTGCACAATCCGCCAAGCTCTGTCCCAAACTCTCACGTCAGTCTGCGAGGCAGTGCATGGGTGGTACGGTATACCTTGGTCTTTTGGTTAGGTGATTGTAAATAGTAATAATGTAAATATTTTGTAATAAAGAGAGATCAAAGCACTTGAAATCCAAGCACACTCTTCACTTATTCGACCTAACTTGTTAACAAAAAGGAAGTTGAGATTCCGTTTTACAACTGTTGATATCGATTACAGAATTCATTTCATATTTGCACTATGATTCTACCAAAACAATTGGCCAAGCTAGAGGAGTTTGTAATGATAACATGACTTTTATTTGAAGTTTTGCTTAGTAACAGACTCAAATTTCATAGTGACGACCCAAATTTGTGTTAACTCATTTGTGTAATATTTAAAAGTAAATTATCCATTTGTAAATATTCCTTTAAAAGCTTGCATTCATATTGTAAATATTTTCGAATCTTTCATTTTGTAAATATTTTTTGCATTTAACTTTTGGATTTTCTGGGTAGTATTCGCTGAAAACCCTCACGAGACAACACTCGTACTACTGGGGACACCCAAAGGTTTAACGGCTTGTTGCATACGCTCAATGCAATCGTGCTCCCTACAAAAATGGGTTTAGCTTAGTCTTTACTTTATTCGAGGAGGAATAAAAAGATAAGTGTGGGGGTATTTGATGTGCACGTAAAAATGCACATTTATATTCACATATTTATTCTCGTTTAGTACTAATAGATGTCATATATGGGTATTTTATCATGTTTGAATAATAATTGAATTGATTTCAAAACATCATGCATTTATCATCACATAGGGGGAAAATGATCATTTTTGTGCTTATATTATTTTGAGAATGTTTACTTGGACATTTTTATATTTTTATAGAAATGGGATGCATGCAGAAAAGGACTTCATAAAGATATATATATGCTTACAAAGAAAAAAAAGGGAAAGAAATCAATGGAGAGGGAATCAATTCAAAAGGAGGAAATCAATGCCTTGCCAAAAAAATGATGAAAGGGAAATCAATCAATGGAGAGGAAATCAATTCAAATAGAGAATTAATGCAGGACCCTATTCACTCTCCTTCCTTCTTTAGTGAAGACACAAAATTTTAGCTTTATGAACCACTATTGCTAAAAGACAAAATGCAGCTTAAAGCGGGGGCATTCTGGGTTGCACGCAAAAAGTTAATTTAGGGTTTTCCTTAATGTATAAATAACCCATGTATGATAATGTAAGGAGGATCTTGGATTTTGAGTTTAGAGTGAGGCTGAAATCAAAACCTCTTTTTTTTTTTGCCATGGCTTCTTAGCTATTTCAATTTTGTAATCTGTCGCTTTAATGCAATATTAATTTGTGTTTTTCATTTACATGTTATTATCTCTTCTACAAGTAGAATAGTTTTTTTATCTTTATTTGCTCTTTATTTTGTTCTCTTTTATAATGAAATATCTTTATGTTATCATTGAATCCATTATGAGTAGCTAAACCTGTAATGACCCGGAAATCCGGTCCAATTTGCGCTGACCAAAAACACAAGTCCAACCCCAAATTAAGCTGAAAATCAGGAGATTAATAGAAAGAAGATAGAGGGTGAGAATAGATAAGATAGAAACTTAGAATAGAAGAAGAAGAACACAACATCAGAGTGACACGAACCTCACAGCGGAACGAATAACATATAATATATATAACATAACTTGAAATATACATCTGTACTTGAATATACATCTTTATCAAAGTACAACACTTACAACACAGCGGAAATAACTATAGCTATATGATCCTGAAGCCTCCTGCTCCAGCTCTTCAGGTATATCTGTAAATCCCGACTACTTGACTGCCCGTACAAAATTGGGCACCCAAGAGTTTAGGGAAACAAAACAAAATAAACTCCGGGTCAGTCATGGGACTGGTATGAGTAAAACAGTTTAAAACAGTTTGAACAAGTAAACGATATCTCATAAGACCACGCCGTATAACGGAACGGGGTTTTCCCTTATGATAATCCAAATTATCTTTATATCAAAAACCTTTTTATTATAATAATGTCTATCAACCACAATATAATAATCATCTAGCAGAAACGCTTCCATCTCACGTTCTACATATATAGTATACAATCAAAACCGCAAGCACGTATTGGTAATGGGTTTCCAACTATGATAAGGTATGGAACCACCTTTCGCTAGTGTACCTCTAGAGAGGAATACACTGGATTCAACAAGAACATCTTGCAACCCGGCCACACATGACCGACCACTCATTTCGCTTGAGTGTATCGAATGTATATCACCAACGGTTGGGATCAACAACCGTTTCCCGAATGGGACAGTATCGACAATAGATTTTTAGAAATAAATGAAACTCTAGATCGGGTGATTATACACCCTACTTCGGAGCGACCGACTTAGCCATGCTGCCTGCCCGATTTCTGTCATTTACCGGTTGATGAGGCTAGAAGCTATGCTTTATCATCACACCAGATTCACTTCGAATGCCACATCGTCAAATCCATCAAATCACTGATTGATGCCCTCAACAATACATTATGTGTTAGCTAGAAGAAGTTTCCTTCTCCGCTTCCACTCTTGGTACTGTTGGAGAAATCAATATACGTGATTGTCTGGAAATACTCTGTCAGACATTCATCCATACAAGTCATCCAGGAACTGGATGAACCGAAGGTACTATTCAGTATACCCATCTTAGGCACTATTATCTAAGACTTATACAATAGCCCTTGCACTTTACTTTGTCTTCAATTTTCTTTGGCATATATGATTCGCAACGCTTATGCCAATACAGAGCGGTTCTTTGGATAATAATCCAACCGGTCTCTCCATATTAACAACGTTAAAATGGTCAAAAACTTCCATAGTTGGTGAGTTAACTATCCAAGAAAAACTGGTGTGCAAACAACGATATTATTTCCAGATGGAAATTCTATCAATCAATCATCAATCATATCTATCTATCTATATATATATTCATATTTCCTTATTTCAGTATTTGATTACGTTTCTGATTCTATTTGGAAAACATTTCCAAATCTTCTTTACTTGGATTTAAAACAGATGTTTAAATCAACATCGCGACGACAACTCAACCCACTAAACTTATTTACTAAATTCACTTAACCACTTTCACTCTCGAACCTTAACCATTTCTAAATTAAAAACGAAGTCAATCAAGTTGGGGTATAACTGCCTCTCAGACCTTAACTGAACAACATTTCAAATCTCGAAATAGGGTAAGTTCATCTTTTAACTCTTTTCACTTACTCCTTACTTAACTCCTTTCTTAACTCCTTTCGAACAAACTATATTCGATTACCCCTCTAACTCTATTCGAATAAATATATTCGATTATTCTTTTAACTCTATTCAAATAAACTATATTCGATTAACTCCTTTGATTTAACTCTAATCGATCAACTCCATCGAATAACTAAATTCGATAATCCCTTCGAATAACCAAATTCGATAATTTCTTTCGAATAAACTATATTCGATTACTCACTTCGATTAAACTAATCGATAACTCTTTTCGATTATACTATAATCGATAACTCCTTTCCTTTAACTCTATTCGAATAACTATATTCGATTACTCTTTTAAATTAACTCCTTTTATTTAACCCTTTCTATTTGTTTACTTAACAAATAACTATTTCTTTTACCTTTCCTATTTATTTAAGAAATAATTATTTCCTTTTAACTTTATCTATTTATTAACAAATAAATATTCTTTTTTTCTTTTCTATTTATTCCCGAAATAAATAAATACTCCCATTTAATCTATTTGTAATTGTTTTACAAATATCTCCTTTTAAATCCTATTTGTAAATGTTTTACAAATATTTTCTTTTTACCTCTATTCTATTTGTAAATGGTTTACAAATATTTCTCTTTCTATTTGTTTGACAAATAATTTCCTTTATATTTGTTTGACAAATAATTTCCCTTTACATTTGGTTTTTACAAATATCTTCCTTTATATTTGGTTTACAAATATATTTCCTATATATTTGATTTACAAATATATTTCCTATTTATTTGATTTACAAATATATTTTCTATTTATAAATATTCAAATTTATAAATATTTCTTCAATTCTATTTAATGAATAAATAATTTCTTTTATTCTATTCTATTTATTCTAACAAATAAATATTTCCTTTATTATAACCTATCCTTCGATTTTACAATTATTTTCTTTTATAAAAACCCTTTTCCTTTTCTATATAAAATCCATTGATTTTATATAAATAATTCGTTTTCAAAATACACTTTGAAAATCCCCTTTCCCACATCCAGTATTTCTTATGGTATTTAACATACCATATGACAATGATAAAATATCGTCCAACCACGCATAATCAAAAAATGATTATATATCACATCATATATCACAATATATGAATCACAGTAAAATAAATGTTGAGGAATCCACAGTTGGATTCCTCCAACCTGTTTCCCTGTATCACAGATGTTAAACAATATAGATAACATCACTTTCAATTCCATATGATATATTCTGTTATACAGAATCAATATAGAAATTCAACTAATTGACCAGCAGTTCAATCAAACAGTCAACACACAGTCAATCAACCAATATTTAACAGTTCTAAAAATAGAACATGAAATTATAAACTATTCAGAGTTAGTGAGATTTACTCACATTGGCAGTTCATCGTTAAAGAACGATAAACTGTTGTTTGATTTGAATCAAACAAATTTATTTCGCCATAAATTCAAACGAGCTCCATCCCACTCCCAGTCAGTTCCAGTGCGTAGCCACCATCCATACGATCCCAATGCAACTTACGGTTCGTCAATCTGATATCGTATGAGCAAGTTATCACATTTACAGATTAACACACTATTCAATTTTTTATAAAACTTAAATCAATATAAGTCGTTTGGGCTTTAACGAAATGTGTCAGCCCATTTACCTTCTCCAAACCCATACCACGATACACAGTATTCTTCCCCAAACGAAATTCCAGGATGACCATTTTTCCTCCACCATCACCGAATTTCAGTCCACCCAACCTCCTTATCCACTGATTTAAAAATCAGATAAAATCACCATGAACATCCTCTTCCAAATCTCAACAACAACATACTCCTTTGACCCAACTCGCCCCAACCGTGCTTCATCCGATGTTGACAGCTACAGGGACATCATCAACAAAAAGTTGAATCGTACTTCACCACAATACCGCTAACAACCACTGTTTTCCATCACAAACCCACAACTGAACTCGATCCAAGCCATTGCTTCTTCAATCGAACCACAAGTGGAACCCTAGGTTCTCACTGTCGACAAACCCCAATCACCCAACACTGAATAGCAAGCCACAAAACATCCACCGAACTGAAGAGGAACCAACCCGAATTCAAATATATGTATGGAATGATTTATAGGATTTTGTATGATTCTCCTTTGAATTTTCTTGTTGCGATTTTGTTTTGAGATGACAAAAAACTGGCGGCTCCTATTTCTGTTATAAGGGAGACGGGATTATAGTGTGTGGTTGAAAAGAAAGAGACGTGGCTTTGCTTTGTTCACACATAGTTTAGGATATTTTATTTAATGTCATTTTATACTCATTTTCTGACTTCTAAAAATCTAATAACTATTTGACATTGCGGATCCAACAAAATTAGTTACGTCGAATTCTGACTTTGTTTGCAAAAGTGGCTATTTTTAAAGCTCTGAATGACCCATTTAAATATATAAATATATTTAAACATAATTAAATTAAATATTTAAAAATAAATATTATCGTCTATATTCGCAGTGGAATACCATACAGCTCTAGAATATTCCTATATGAATTTCTAACTTGATATTTCAAATCTGGGTCAACCCGATATTCGATTTATATTGAAATTCCTTTCTAAAATATAAATAATTCCCTTATAGATTATAAAGGAATTCCACAGCGACTTTTCTAAAATTTGATTTGGACGTAAATCAAAATCTACATGACGAAATCCCGTTTTTTCTCTTCCACTAAAAAGATATACTCCACCAGCTCCACACGTTTCTTGTTTCACAGAAATCCGGCTTAAAACGAATCTTGTACATTCAGTTGAAGTTCGAATCGCCAATTTACGAACTGCAGCGCCATTTCAAGCTCGTTTTTAATTATAATATAATTATACGTTCAAACTGTCGTTCAAATAATATATTCGTTATTCAAATTCAATTCCAAGCTGAATTAAATATCACAGATGATCCAGTTCACACCATATCGTCATTTCAGCCAATTCTGATTATTTCAGAATTAAATATATTATTTAATTTATTATTTTAATTAAATATTCACCATTATTTAATTCCACGACCATTTAGATTTTCTAATTCACTATTTATATAATTAAATAAATTAATTATAATATCTCTGCTAATGCGGGTCATTACAATATTCCCCACTTAAAATAATTTCGTCCTCGAAATTGCTAAGGTAGAGAACGACCCTATCGACTAGTTAGAACATATTTGTTCACTTTTTAACTCCTGTTTTCAACTGGACCAATTTAATTTAAATTAAAAATATGAATTAATTCTTATCAATGAAAATTTTCAAAAATCCTGAAAATTTTCTAACACCTTAACTTTTCGAAAAATTTCGCCAGCACCTCCTTTGTACTGGTCAATACGTCAAACCACCACTCGCCTCTCTAGGCCATCTCCATCTCTAAAAAAAACCAAACAGCCAAGCGACTTGCCAATTCGGCTCATAAATCTTATATCCAATAGAAATATAAACTTGTACCTTTTGTCGGCATATCATTATATCCTTTCCATCTGTTATCAATTCAGCGGATACAAGAGTCATCCCAATCAAATTCCAATCTGCTTTTATCCACAACACCACCATTCGCTTATATCCGAGCCAAATATCATTTTAACTCGAGTTTCTTCTCGATTCCCAACTCTTAACTTGATTATCCCATTACACTTCAAATTTGAATCTCGCAATCCAATTTGTCTTGATATCATTCTAATTCAATCTCAGTTACCACTTTACTAGCTTTACTTTAATTCAATTTTGTTTTCACAAATATCTGTTAAATTTGTTTTTAATTCAAACAGTCTTTCCCTGGGATTTTTTAAATAGTTTACTATTTTCAAAAATCAAATTTTCTTGTGAACATGTCACTAAGCCCTTAATTAATATTCCATTAGTTAAATCACTTCTCTATTTCTCTATCAATATTTGTTAACCAAATATTTTCAATAACCATATTGGCCTTTTATGTTATTTGGAAAACATTTCTGAATATCGCCTTCCTTTATTTTCTAAACTTTAGAAAATATATGCTATTTATAATTGGAAAATATTCCAATTACTTATCTCTTTTCCCGATCTCGTTTATTTCTATACTTAGGAAATATTCTTTATTCTATTTCCAAGTTTACACTTATTTGGGTTAAAACGGATGATGTGTAAAACATCGTTACGACAACCCAAATACTATATTCAACTAACTCTTATTCAACATTGATCTTCGAGCCTGAAATCTTACTATTTATTTGTTAATAATGAAATCAATCAAGTTGGGGTATAACTACCTCTCAGACCTTGACTGAATAACATTTATAACGTCGAAACAGATATGACTACTTACTCGAATAATCAATACCATACAACTACTTATTCACTTTTAAACACGTAAACGCTTCCTCTTTCTATTCTTACTAGATTTTATTCTTAGTCTTCCTTTTTGATTTTACTATTCTATTTCTAAGTTCGTTTCCTTATCGACTTCTATATATATATATATATTGATATGTCGATTGCTAACTATCAAATTATCTTAAAAATATTCTAACTCCTTATATTTCTGAAAAAATTCGGCATAACCTCCTTTGTATCAGGAGCATCGGGATATTTCAAATAGCCTTCCATGGCCCTCACCAATCCAAAAGAAAAAGAAAAAGCCAAACGGCTAGCCGATACGGCGCATAAAATCTCATATATGAATTAAATATATACCTTTTCGTCGAGCATTCTATTTATATACCTTCATACCTTATCCATACCTATCTCATGTATATTTATACCTGCCCAATCTATTTTAACTATACTAGATCGTTTTAACTCAATTCTTAATTAATTTGTTAATTAACTCTTTAGTCTATTTCACTTTTATATTTGAACATGACATGTTCAAATATATTTTAACTTGCTTATTAACTAATTTAAATCCAAATTTCAAATTTAAGTTCTATATTCAATTTCGAATATCCATTTACAAATCCAATTCACCTTTCAAAGTTCAACTTCAAATTCAAAACTCGATTAACTAATTCCTCTTCGACTTAGTTAATTCTATTCAATTTCTATTCAAATTTTATATCACTTCTATTATTCAAATTTATATATCAAATTCTATATATCAAATTCTACATAATAAATCCCATTTTGAAATTCAACACAACTTGTCTTTCCCAAAACAAATTCAAAACAGTATCTCTGGTAGTAATTCGTCACTTTCAACTCGAAAATGAATACTGATGATGCAGCTGTCATCATCAGAATCTATTTTCCAGCGATCGAAGTGAGTTCAATACTATAAAACCATTCCTAAACATTTCCACTTTGAAATTCAATTCAAAATATAATTCGCACTGCTTGTAAAACAATTTAAAATCTCCCAGGATCTTAAATTTTCCTTATTTTTAATCCAAATCCATTTACAAACACTTATCCAATTCTCCAGAGTTTTTAATTCAATTTTTGGTTTAAATTTCAGATTCAACTCATCTGATTTCACGTATTTCACATATATGAATTCTGATTGGTTATTTACATAAACGTTTAATTTATAATCTTACTCGATTATAATAACACAAATATAAATCCTTTATATCAAATATAATTTGGGGCAAAATTATTTCGTTTACCCTCTTTTCAAAACATACCATGACGGTTCATCGTATTCGTGTGTTTACAAAATCCCTACTGATACAGTGGATCAAACTGATCGACCAGAACACATAAACAACTCAACCAATAAATCCACACAATATAAAACAAATTTTTATATTAATAACAGATACGTTCACTCGTATATATACACTCAACTCAATCTAGGGTATTACTAACCCTATCTCTACTGAGTCACGCCACAGAGCCAAAGTAATTCACTTAGCCTTAAGCTCTGATACCAACTGTAATGACCCAGAAATCCGGTCCAATTTGAGCTGACCAAAAACACAAGTCCAACCCCAAATTAAACTGAAAATCAGGAGATTAATAGAAATAAGATAGAGGATGAGAATAGATAAGACAGAAACTTAGAATAGAAGAAGAAGAAGAACACAACATCAGAGTAACACGAACCTCACAGTGGAACGAATAACATATAATATATATATATATATATAACATAACTTGAAATATACATCTGTACTTGAATATACATCATTATCAAAGTACAACACTTACAACATAACGGAAATAACTATAGCTATATGATACTAAAGCCTCCTGCTCCAGCTCTTCAGGTATATTTGTAAATCCCGACTACTTGACTGCCCGTACAAAATTGGGCACCCAAGAGTTTAGGGAAACAAAACAAAATAAACTCCGGGTCAGTCATGGGACTGGTATGAGTAAAACAGTTTAAAACAGTTTGAACAAGTAAACGATATCTCATAAGACCACGCCGTATAACGGAACGGGGTTTTCCCTTATGATAATCCAAATTATCTTTATATCAAAAACCTTTTTATTATAATAATGTCTATCAACCACAATATAATAATCATCTAGCAGAAACGCTTCCACCTCACGTTCTACATATATAGTATACAATCAAAACCGCAAGCACGTATTGGTAATGGATTTCCAACTATGATAAGGTATGGAACCACCTTTCGCTAGTGTACCTCTAGAGAGGAATACACTGGATTCAACAAGAACATCTTGCAACCCGGCCACACATGACCGACCACTCATTTCGGTTGAGTGTATCGAATGTATATCACCAACGGTTGGGATCAACAACCGTTTCCCGAATGGGACAGTATCGACAATAGATTTTTAGAAATAAATGAAACTCTTGATCGGGTGATTATACACCCTACTTCGGAGCGACCGACTTAGCCATGCTGCCTGCCCGATTTCTGTCATTTACCGGTTGATGAGGCTAGAAGCTATGCTTTATCATCACACCAGATTCACTTCGAATGCCACATCATCAAATCCATCAAATCACCGATTGATGCCCTCAACAATACATTATGTGTTAGCTAGAAGAAGTTTCCTTCTCCGCTTCCACTCTTGGTACTGTTGGAGAAATCAATATACGTGATTGTCTGGAAATACTCTGTCAGACATTCATCCATACAAGTCATCCAGGAACAAGATGAACCGAAGGTACTATTCAGTATACCCATCTTAGGCACTATTATCTAAGATGTGACGGCAAAGAATTTCGCTCGGTCCGAACCAGTCGCTAAACCGATCCAGGCCGTTCGAAACACCCTATCGTTTGAGAACAGGACAAAACAGAACGTATACAAAAGGACATTTCATTGTATATTACAACAATGCATCAGATTACAAGAATATACAGAGTATAAATGAATATTACACAGAAATATCAGAGATTTAAATTACATTTAAATACATAGCAGCGGAAAATAATACAATACACAACTAGAAGAGATATACGGATACAAACTTTCCGGATATCATTCCAGCTGTAAACCAGGATCCTGTGAATATAAATCTGCAAAACCCAAAACTACTAGCTGCCCATGTCAAAATAGGGGCACCCAGAGTTTAGGTTAAAACAATAAACTCCAGGTCAGTCGTGTGACTGGTGTGAGAACTAAAATAGTTATTAATCTTTATTTTCAAAGCTAGGTAAATCAAGGGACCACGCCGTATAACACGGAACGGGTTTCCTCCCTATAATACCAGTGCATAAAACCAACAGCGCCATGCTAAATAAAGAAAAATGAAGCTGTTATAAGACCCAGGTCCCATCACACAATGCAACGCAGCCGAGGATAGGGTTTTCCCTTATAACAGCCAAAGAATGCTTGATACGTTTTAAAACAAATCATTTGATACTATTATAAGTGCATAGTTCATAAAACAACTTCAAATCATAAGTATCAATCATAGGCGACATGAGCGTCCCATGCCACTATGTCGCCATATATAGGTTTACAAATAAAACCGCAAAGTCACGTATTCGGAAATTGGATTTCCATCTATGAACCGAGGCAAAAGATAGTCCTCACCGACTTCGAGACAATCTAGCCCATGTCTCAGGAAAGTACTCAGTCAAGCCTTGGAGCGACATGGCCGGTCCACCGATGTGGATTAAACTTAAACCCTGAACACTACGTTTCCCCACCCTATGGGGTGTAAGTTGGTCCGTCTGCCGACCAGAATGCATCGGCCGAAACGGATATAACCGAGGCGCCTCGCAACAGCAACAAACACATAAGTCAAACTCGTCGGGGCGTGTAAAACCACTGACGCCACTTCTAGCTAGAAAGAAACGCATGCCCTCCCTGAGGTCCGTCTCCCGTTTTTGGTTCATACCGGGTGTGAAACACGCGAAGCAAACGTTACACAAAGCTACGCCACAAAGGCCGTGCTTTGATCATCACCACAAGACTTTGCTTTTCAACAGAAGCCTCGACCAATTGCCACTTAGGCATGCCACACAGGCAATTCACTCCATGCGTTTGATATCCATCAATATATAACCCCTGAGCTCGTACGTCTCAGAGAAGGGTGTTAAGCAAGAGAATAAATTCTCCGCCGCCAAACAGATATATATTTAATAGAGATCAATCACACGGACTAAAATCCAATGTCAGACACACAGTCCATTCACAAGTCCGTTCTGGGTCTGAACGAAACTGGAGGCACCTAGTACCCCGCATATCCATCGATCTCCAAGCACGTCTGGACGATCACTAACTGTTTCCATCTTCTTGGGTGTACAGCCCAATCAAGATCATCAGTAACCACCCAAACGACGTGAAGACTTCCGGTCTTCGACCACCGTCTTCATCTTCGACACCACGTCGAATCAGTTATTCAGAATGGGATAAACCCGGTCTTTCCGAATAACTCGCGTATATTTAAATAAGTGTTACACAAACACAACATACGCCTCATTCCAATTCAGAATATTCTTTTATTCAAATATTCTTATACTTTGGGAAAAGTTCCCATTAATTTTATCCAAGATAAATTCTTTAAATTTATCCTTTAATCACCTTTGAATATCAATTCAAACTAGTCGGGATTAGCGAACCACACCGAAGAAATCATTTATTTTATTTCCCAATCCCAACCTATTCATCCCATGAAGTAAAACTGGTAATACTTCATATCTAACACCACAGTGTTATCGGTAAATTCAATTACCATTTCACGTTCAAATCTAATTAAAGATTTAACTATCGCCTGGAGTAAAACTGGTGATACTCCATTCTCGATCTTTTCAATCTAATTAAAGATTCATTAAAACTCCACTTAGTTTTAATATTTCTCTGGGTTAAAGAATCAGTGTCGTTTAAAAACACAGTTCACGATAAACCCAAAATCACATTCATTAATTATCGGGTTAAAGAACGAGTGTTATTTAAAACACTGTTCACGATAAACCCAAAAATCAATATCAATTCAATTCCAATGAAATCTCATTTAATTGGTACACTTCATTAAATCCAAATAAAAAGATTTAATCTTTTCACAACTGGGTTCAAGAACAGTGTTAGTGAAGACACCATTCACAACAAACCCAAATCACATTCGATATTCTATACAAGGCTCTGAATAGAAAATATATCGGCTTATATTCAATATCGAATTCTACGACTAACAAATGTCGTATTGGAAATAACGATATAAATATATATCTTTCAAATTTCCCTAACAACACCTGTATAATCACGAATTCCAACATCGAAATATTCCGAAGACAATTTCAATTCAAATCCACTCCAATGCAATCATTGGAAATTTTGGTTATTTTCAAAACCATTTCAAATTCAATTTATTTATTTAAAAATAAATAGAATTATAATTCTAGTTCAAAACTAGTTCATTTTGATAAAAATCTATTTTTATCTTTTCAAATATGGAATTTTTCATCCCAAATCTTCACAAATCATTTCTTATGATTTTACACAAATTATTACTATTTTTAATAATTTTATCAAGGCCCGTACAGTCGATTTCCATCAACGGCCATCGAACTGCACTTACAGCGACCTTTTTCAAATTTGATTTGGACATAATTCCAAATCCAACCGTTAGATTTCTAATTTCTCACATTCATTAGAAAGCTCTCTTCGATACGAACCCAACGGTTCCGGTTTTAGGAGAATCCGACGGTCGGATCTCCCGTAATGTCCGTTTGAAATCAATGGTCGAAATTCGCGAACTGCCGCGGCGCGGCGCGTTCTATTCAGGCCATTATATTATATATATAATATATATAATATATACTTCGTCGATTTCTATTTAAAACGAATTATATAAATGGTTTTGAATTCGTTTCAAAAACATTTTCAACTTCCATTTCAATTCAAATCAAAAATTGAATTCTTCTTTATAGATTCGTTTTAAAATTCATTTCTATTCAATTCAAATTTCAATTCAATTTGAATTCATTTCAATTTGCTTTCAATTCAATTTGAATTCGTTTTCAATTCAATTCATTTCGAAATCGTTTTCAATTCAATTCATTTCGAAATCACTTTCAATTCGATTCACTTTGAATTCGTTTTCAATTCAATTCACTTTGAATTCGTTTTCAATTCAATTCAATTCACTTCGAAATCGTTTTCAATTCAATTCACTTCGAAATCACTTTCAATTCACTTCATTTCGAAATCGTTTTCAATTCACTTCGAATTCGTTTTTAATTCACTTTGAAATCGTTTTCAATTCAATTCACTTCGAAATCACTTTCAATTCAATTCATTTCGAAATCACTTTCAATTCAATTCACTTTGAATTCGTTTTCAATTCAATTCACTTCGAAATCGTTTTCAATTCAATTCATTTCGAAATCACTTTCAATTCACTTCATTTCGAAATCGTTTTCAATTCACTTCGAATTCGTTTTTAATTCACTTTGAAATCGTTTTCAATTCAATTCACTTCGAAATCACTTTCAATTCAATTCATTTCGAAATCACTTTCAATTCAATTCACTTCGAAATCACTTTCAATTCAATTCACTTTGAATTCGATTAAAATTGATATAAATATCGTTCACGTCAAAATGGCGTCAATCTAATCAACACGGCTTCATAAATTTCTATTTTCAAATATTCTATTTCAAATATTTCTATTTCAAATATTTCTATTTCTAAACTGGAATGAGGCCCAATCAATGACCATATAAAATTAATTATATGGATTTCCATACAACACATGTATAATAGCATTGAAAAATAATCAACCATCAACCAAAGTGCACTACACTGTATAAGCATCAAATATAGATATCTAACGCTTATAACAGCCTGTCAATCAATCGATCGACATATTTAATCAATCAGGACGAGTGAAATTCATATTTCATCCCAACACCCGTGTGGGGTTTCAAACAATCAAACGCATATCTTATTTGTGCAGTTGGGCGATGTGTAAAATTTATCGACCCAATCAATGTCCTTCAAATAGGTGTACATAAACAAACCGTCTGGCTCGTAAATGAATATTTATTTATTCACATTCATGTTAAAAATTATATTTTTAACGATAAAACATTTTATTCCAACATATGAATTTCTATTCAGTTCATTCTTTAAATAAAATGATATTTTTATTTTTCTAACATATTTTAGAAAATTTCGGCGGCATAACGGCACGATACTAGAAACGGGACGAGGCCTAGCCTTATCCCCGGTCTAGTGAAGGCCCACGCCATTCACACATCAATCAAATCAATTTCATTATGCAAACCACAAAATTTGGAGTAAGAGTCGAACCTAGCCTTACTCCTTCGCCTTATAACGGCGCACGTCTAATCCTAACCAATTTATCGATTCGATTTTTCACACCACAAACCACATTCAAACCAATATCGCAATCAATCGCCAAACAGCCAAACAAACAAGTCCATGGTCTGTGGACGATTGTGTCGGGTGCTACTAAACACCGTCTACATCCTAGTATATATATATAACTAGAATAATTAAATTGAAAGGTGAGAAGTTCTCACTGATAGCTATCCTAGCTCCACTGCACTTCATTGATAGAAATCTTCATCGCTATCGCATCATCGTTGCTGTAGCCACTACATATGTAAAAATCGAATTTTTACTTTGTTATTCAATATATAAAAATCACATTTTTATTCTGAAGTTCAATATATAAAAATTCTATTTTTATACTATACCATTTCTATAAAAATTGTATATTCACTAACATAAACATCATATTTTTACTTCTCTATTTTCTACATAAAGATCTCGCCTTTTCAACTATAAAGACTTCACCCTTACAAAAATATAGATTTCACCGTTATGAAAATCACCACTTTATTTCAACGTATATAAAATAAAAATCAGATTTTTATTTCGCTACATATACAAAGATGATATTTTTATATTCTTCATCCTATAAAGATTATACTTTTAATACTTTAAAAATATAAAAATCATATTTTCAATATTTCTATATAGTAAAGATTGTATTTTTAATACTTTAAAAATATAAAAATCATATTTTTATCACTTTAAAAATCTAAAAATCATATCTTTTCAATTAAAAATCATATCTTTTCAATTAAAAATCATATCTTTTCAATTAAAAAAAAAATCATAAAATAAAATCAGTTTTAACATGTTTGCCTACTTTGTGAACTAGGCAACACAAAGTCAAGAAATCAACCATTGAAGAGTATTTTAAGTTATAAGACTTCGGTTCGGATTGGAAGAAAACACCACAATTCAGAGTGATAGCAGCATATTGGTTCGGATCGGATAGAGTTCCCTGTTCGGATCGGTTGTCTCTTACTGGACAGATTGGCAAAGCATATCCAATCGGATCGGAAGGCAAATAAACCTCAAATGGATCGGAAAGCCATCTGCTTGCCACGACGCTGGAGCGGAGCGGAGTAGGTTAGAGAAGGAGAAACGTCCAAGCCACTCCGGTTCGGATCGGGTTTTCCGATCCGAGCCCCCAACCTGCACGCCTCCGACCCGCACCCATGATCCAGGTTAATCTCCTGTAATATCGCCTGGAGAACCGGACCGGCTATGACTAATTCCTACCCCTAACGTTCATCTCTTTGATGTGTTGTCAGCTTGATAGTTCATCCGAACCCGAAGAGAGTGCGATGGATAACACGTGTGCCGACCCGGATTGAATCTCAGGCAAATTCACGCCTATAAATACCCCATCTGGAGACAAAGAGAAGGATCTTTTTTTCCAGCACTTAAAGAATTCAATCATCTCCAACATCCGAACTCCATTACTCCCGGAAAATCCAAATCATCTTTTATTTCTTGTTTTATTCAATTGAGTGAACAAAAGTGAGTTGTGAGTGAATCTATCATTGTATTTGCAACTGAATTATTGAATATAGTAAAGAATAAGTGGACGTAGGCATTTGTTCGCCGAACCACTATAAATCTTGTGTGTTCATTTTTATTTCTGTCTCATTTTATCTTGTTTCAAATCAATTTGGGTGTTAGAACCACTTTTGGGTCTAACATTTTGGTGCTTTCACTGAGAAACCTCATCTAAATTCTTTATTTTCCGGGATCTCTTTCTACTTTTTGGACCGTTGAGTTCAAAGAAGTGAATCCTTAAGTTTCTCCGCTTTCTTACATTCGTTGAAGTAATTGTCAAAAACTCATGGCCAAAGGAAAAGGCAAGGAAGTTCAATCTTTTCGAGGAAATGGAGCTGGCGAAGATCAGCAAAATGCTGTTGTAACAAGGTCTCGGGGGCAGAGTTCAGCAGCAGGAAGAATCAATGCAGGAAATCCGAGCCGCCAGCAGGGGGAGAGCTCCGATCCGATCCGGATAGGAGACTCAGAAGCAGTGCATTCCCCCAATCTGAACCGACCCGAACTGCCTGCTGCGCTCCGATCCGACCAGGCACCCCAGCTCCGATCCGACCCGACCTCTTACCTCCGACCCGACCCGATGCTTGGTGAAGCTGGAACCTCTACTCGAGTCCCTACGAATGCTCCAATTCCAGCTGCCAGGGTCGGAGATCAGGTCAATCCATCTGCGCCCATCACTCAAGGAGATTTTTCGCGCTTGCTTGACATGCTTGAGAGCACAAGGGAAGCTATGAGAGTTCATGAGCGCACTAATCTCATGATGCAGGAAAATATGAGGCTCATGAGTCGGGAGATTAGCGAACTCCGTCGGCAACAGACTCCGTCACCGGTTCGTCACACACCCGTAGATCAATCTTCATCTTCCGAGGAAGAGAGGCCCCATGAACGAAGGCCACTCGAACGACCTCAGAACGTGGAGCAGCTAACATTTGGATCTTTGGGATCTCGCGAGGATATCGCACGAGCATTAGGAAACGATGACCCCACTCGGGGGCAAAGACTCCAGTCCCCTCTTCCCGAGATCGACCGGGAACACAGGGAACGGAATCGAGCAGAGGCAGCTCGAAGAAGAAGGGCATCTCCTGAGCATGAGCCCAGAAGGAACTCGGATACTAGGGCCAGGGAACCTGAGCAGCCCCTAACTAGTGCCGATGTACAGGCAATGGTTCGCCGAATTATGTCCGAGAGCCGGAATTATACAAATGAAGACTATGGCATTGAGCGAAGCCATACTCCGTTCACTGACGATATCCTAGACTTCCAGTTTCCCCGACGCTTTAACTTGCCACAGATGGACAAATATAACGGAAGGACTGATCCGGGACAGCATTTGATGCGGTATTCGTGGCTCATGAACGCCGCTGCTGCCCCTGATGAAGTGAAGTGCAAAGCATTCCCAATCTACCTAGAAGATGTGGCATTATTCTGGTTTACCCGACTTCCTCCTCGTTCAATTTCTAATTACAAAGAACTAAGCGAGCGTTTCATGAACCAGTTCCGACTACATGCCCGAAAGTCCAAGAGTGTTATTGAATTGTCAAGAATCAAACAGGCACCAGGAGAATCTTTAAGGGCATATCTTGATCGTTTTAACCAAGCCGTAACTGAGGTCAGTGACCCGCACGAACCCACCATTCTGATGGCATTGAAGGAAGGAGTTGATCCCGAATCTGAGTTTGGAGACTACCTTTCTGGGAAGACACCCCCCACAAGGGCGATATTCTACGAAAAAGCCGACATTTATCTAAGACGAGAGGAGGCCAAGGCAAACCGAAAGAGAAAGTCTGAGACAGCTTCAAAGGAGAATGTGCAAAGTAATATTGCCGTGAAGCAGTCTGGGGAAAGTTCTGGCAAGGTTGAAGTAAATGTAGGAAACAAGGGTGGAAACAGCAATACTGGAAATGGGGGAAACAACAGCAACCGTAATTCGAACGGTAACAGAAGAAACAGAAATAGGGGAAGTGACCCTAACAAAAGGCCCCGATTCCAGAACTACGAGAACTACACACCATTGAATGACACCCTAGAGAATATTTACCTGGATACGTACAATGTGTTGCAGTACAAAAGACCGCCACCTCGTGATTCGACCGAGAAAGAAATGGCGACTGGGAAATTTTGCTTGTTTCACGGAACACATGGACATTCAACCAATGAATGTCGGCATTTGAGGGATGTAATTGAAAAACTGCTGCGTGAAGGAAAGTTGGATGAGCACAAGGTTGCCCCGAGGGACAGGGGGCAAGGAGAGCAGGCTCCAAAACAGATCCTACCTGCTCCTAAGCCTACCGCGCAGCAGAAAGGTAAAGGGATTGTCATCAACTCCATAGTAGGCGGACCTCACCCGGCAATCCGAAGTTTTAGGTCAATGGACCAATATGTGAATGCTGCCAAGCATCTAGATGTGAATGAAGGTGACGATTTGGAAGATGTCACCCCCATAAAACAACAAAAAACCATGTTCGACGACGTGGTATTTCGCAGCCGAGACAACACGGGGATACAATCTCCCACCAATGATCCGTTGGTTATTACTACCACCATTGGGCCGGCCTTGGTCCATAAGGTATTAGTAGACAACGGAAGTTCCGTTAATATTTTGTTCAAGAAGTCATTTGATCAGATGAAGCTTGAGCCCGAAGATTTGAAACCTTGTGAAGGATGGATTAGAGGCTTCAACGGAGCGACGACAGCTCCCATGGGATATATAGAGTTGCCCGTGACCCTAGGGCAAGGAGAACGTAGAAGAGTGCGAATGCTTCAGTTCGTAGTATTGGACGTAGATTCGCCATATAACGCATTTTTAGGGAGACCTGCCCTCGCTGAATTTAGAGTTTGTATCGCCCCTTGGTGCTTGTTACTAAAGTTCCCTACCGAAGCCGGGACGGGAGTAATTAGAGGGGATCAGGTTTCTGGACGGGCCTGCTATGTGGCCGAACTGAAGATGTTGATGAAAGGAGTTAATGCTGAAAGTAAGGATGCCTCGTCTCCCTCAAAGGGGGACTCGGCATAGCAATTAGAGAGATTGAACCCAAGGGAGTTGCCCAAAGGAACACCTGAAGACCTGGATCCTAGAAAAGACGAGGAACCAGAGGCTAGAAATGCAACTCCTAATGAAGCGACAGTGGAAATTCCTGTTGATAAAGCTAATCCGACGAAAGTTTTGAAGATTGGTTCCCAATTGGATCCACGTCGTGCTGAAGAACTGACGGACTTCTTGAAGGCAAACTTAGATGTGTTCGCCTGGACCCATGCTGACATGTGTGGGATATCACCTTCCATTATCAGTCACAAGTTGAATGTAAATCCGAAGCATCCGCCTGTGAAGCAAAAGAGACGCGTGCTGGGCCCAGAGAGGTCGGCTGCTCTCAAAGAGGAAGTAGAGAAATTGAAGCAAAATGGATTTATTCGAGATTCGACTTATCCCGACTGGATATCGAATCCCGTCTTGGTAAAGAAGCCAAACGGAAAGTGGCGAACTTGTATTGACTTTTCAGATTTAAATAAGGCTTGCCCAAAGGATAGTTTCCCACTTCCCAGGATTGACCAGCTTGTAGACTCGACGGCAGGTCATGAACTTCTCTCTTTCATGGATGCATACTCTGGATACAATCAAATTCCTATGCATGTACCAGACCAAGAGCATACAAGTTTCATTACAAATTTGGGGCTATATTGTTATGTTGTAATGCCATTCGGATTAAAAAACGCTGGAGCTACTTATCAGCGGTTGGTAAATAGAATGTTTTATGATCAAATAGGAAAAACTTTGGAAGTTTATGTGGATGATATGCTTGTTAAATCAAAGCAGTCTTCCAGTCATACGCAAGACTTAGCGGAAATGTTTGGTATCTTGCGAAAATACCGTATGAAATTGAATCCTTTAAAATGTTCATTTGGAGTGGCGTCGGGAAAGTTCCTTGGCTTCATTGTGAGTTCCCGAGGAATTGAGATCAACCCTAGCCAGATAGCGGCGATTAGAAATATCGAAGAACCAAGGAGAATTAAAGACGTCCAAAGTCTGGCAGGGAAGGTAGCGGCGCTGAGTAGATTCATCTCCAAAGCCACCGATAAATGTGTTCCGTTTTTTGATTTGATAAAAAGGGGAAAGAAGAACTTCCAGTGGACTCCCGATTGTGTCGAGGCCTTTCAAAATCTGTTAGAGCTGTTAGAGAAACCGCCAATCTTATCAAAGCCCGTAGATCACGAAGAACTATTTGTTTATCTAGCAGTCTCGGCTCACGCTGTCAGCACAGCCCTGGTTCGAGAAGAAGACAAAGTACAAAGGCCAGTATACTATGTGAGTAAGAAATTAGCAGCGGCAGAGCGCAACTACCCAAAAATCGAGAAGCTTGCTTACAGCCTCCTGATTGCATCCCGAAAACTTCGTCACTACTTCCAAGCCCATCCAATAACCATATACACCGATCAGCCATTAAGACAGGTGTTGCAGAGACCCGAAGCGTCGGGAAGGTTGATTAAATGGAACATAGAACTAAGCCAGTTTGATTTGAATTTTCAACCACGAAAGTCAATCAGGGGGCAAGCTCTAGCAGACTTTATTGCGGAGTTCACCATTCCAGAGGAAGAAATAATCAATGACCGAGTGGTCAAATCCGAGGATAAGCTAGAGATGAATCCGTGGAAATTATATACAGATGGAGCTAAAAATGACCGAAGATCCGGAGCTGGAATTGTCTTAGTCACTCCTGAGGGACGGTTGTTATATTACGCCCTGCGATTAGAATTTTCGGCAACAAACAATGACTCTGAGTATGAAGCCCTGATTGCCGGGCTGAAACTCGCTAAAGACCTCGGAGTAAAAATGATGGACATATTTTGTGACTCTAAGATTGTTGTTTGTCAAGTGCGAGAGGAATTCGCGGCTCGAGGACCTCGACTTGTCGGTTACCTCAAGAAAGTGAAAGAGCTATTAAATAGCTTAGAGCGGTACAACATAACACATATTCCCAGAGTAGAAAACCAGAAAGCGGATAGACTAGCAAAATTGGCTAGTTCTGACAATCCAGAAGAGACTGAGGTAATTCCAATTGAAACGTTGGAGTCGCCAAGCTTTGAGTCAATGGAAATTGAATTCGTTCTTGAAGCGGAACCAGAGAAGGAGTCATGGATGACTCCAATCAAGAGTTTTCTTAAGAATGGGACACTCCCATCGAAGAAAAGTGAGAAAAGAGCTGTAGTTCGCAAAGCTGCCAGATATGTTATGCAAGACGATACTCTCTATAGACAAGGATTTTCTATGCCCCTGTTACGATGTATCGCACACGACGACATCAAGCGTGTACTGAGAGAAGTGCACGAAGGTGAGTGTGGAGATCATACAGGAGGTCAAACTTTAGCAAAGAAAATATTGCGGTACGGATACTTCTGGCCTACAATCAACAAAGATGCAGCTGATTATTCACGACGCTGCGATAAGTGCCAGAGATTCGCCAAAATCCCCAGGGCACCGTCAACCCAGCTTAAATCGATGGTGAGTCCTTGGCCATTTGCCACATGGGGAATCGATATCATTGGAGTTTTACCGATTGCTAAAGGAGGGGCTAAGTATGCCATAGTAGCCGTGGATTATTTCACAAAGTGGGTGGAAGCTGAGCCCTTGACTAAGATCACCACAAGAAAGGTGATAAGTTTTGTGGTCAGAAATATTATATGCCGATTCGGGATCCCAAGGACGATTATTACTGAAACGGGACCCAATTTGATAGCACTGAATTCAGAAATTTTTGCCAGAAATATAAGATAGACAAACGATATACTGCAGTTGCCTATCCACAATCGAATGGGCAAGTAGAGGCGATAAACAAGGTAATAAAATCCATCCTCAAGAAGCGATTAGAGCGTGCAAAGGCAAAATGGGTTGATGAATTGCCCCTAGCCTTGTGGGCATATCGAACAATGTTTAAAACGGCTACCGGTCATACCCCTTTCTCTCTCTCCTTTGGCTCAGAAGCAGTAATTCCAGTTGAACTGGAGGTTCCTTCCCACAGGGTGACGTATTATGACCCGATGACGAATCGGGCACTTTTACTTGAGTCTCTTGATGAAATCGAAGAGAAAAGGGACGACGCAGACTTGCGTGCAGCGAGACATCGGCGTCAGATGGCACGCTATTATGATAAAAAAGTTCGTCTCAGGACTTTTGAACCAGGAGATTTGGTGCTAAAGAGAGTTTTTCCATCCCTTCCTCACCTCGGCCCAAAATGGGAAGGACCCTTTGTCATCCAACGGAAACTTGAAAAAGGAACCTTCAAGTTAACGACCGTAGATGGCAAAGAAGTTCCTCGAGCATGGAATGCCCAACACTTAATGCGATATTTGGATTAGAAATGCTATATTTTTTGTTATTTTTACTGTGGATTCTGTAACAAGACATGCTTTGCCTTGGGAAAATCTGATGATATGAATAAGGGACTATAAAGTGGACGTAGGCTACGACTTAGCTGAACCACTATAAAAATACTGTGTGTTATTTACTTTTATGCATTTACATTCATTAGTTGTTCTGTTGTGATTATAAAATACAGGATAACTCAGAGCCTAAAAAAGGTTGAAAACAGTTTGGACATAAAAAGAAGCACAATGATTATTTGTGCAATAAGACGTAAAAGAATGAGAAAACGACATTCTAACTCTGACTCTCCAGAGAAAGAGAGAGAGTATAAAAGCGTCTCAGACTGAGCGCTGAAAAAGAAATTCTATTCTTAACTCTAACTCTCCAGAGAAAGAGAGAGAGTATAAAAGTGTCTCAGACTGAGCGCTGAAAAAGAAATTCTATTCCGAACTCTAACTTTCCAGAGAGAAAGAGAGTATAAAGGCGTCTCCGACCGAGCGCCAAGAAAGAAATCTTTTCCCGTTGAGCGACCGGGGAATAAACAAATAACTGAACTCGAACTCTAACTCTCAAGAGAATGAGAGAGAGTATAAAAGGAATGCCAGGAAAAACAACAGGTAGTGATGACACAGGAAATGCTATCCCGTTAGAGAATCGGGAGCATTCAGATTGCATGGCTAAGCGTTGAATAACTTATGGAAATTGACTGGGGACACATATACATACACATATCTCCCCTCTCCACAACTTTGATTCATAACTATAGACATGTATTTTTACATAAGTGCAGAACTACTGACAAATAAACATTGCAAAAAGTGAATTATTTTTATTTACAAATGAATGAATTTGTACAGGGAAATAACTAAAGAAGAAAGTGCAGGAGCTGCTTTTGTAGCAGTAGTTATTGGTTCACAAAAATGCTAAAAAGATACAAGGGAACCCACTATTTGGGTTTGGAATGAGCCTTCGATTTCTTGGCAGCTTTTTCCGCATCCTTTGCTTCCTTCTCGGCTTCAGTCAAGGTTCGTTTCGATTTCTTTTTTCCTGAAGATGCGGTACTGGAGCCAGTAGACTTCTTCCCGGAGGGCGGGACACTGGAATCAAGAGAAGATTTTTTAGCAAGTTCTTCGGTAATAGATCTAGTTGAGAGCTTAACAACTAACCTTGAACCTGCATCCACAACTGCGAGGGGCTTGAGGACCTCAGGGTCTAGTTCTTCGGCCTTTAATTGCAAGCGCTTGTCTTGATCGGCCTTCATGGCCGCCAAGGTAACGTCATCGGCGTTTTTCGATTCCCCAGTTATTGCAACCTCCGGTTCCTCATCGTGCCCCTCGTCTCCTCCGTCGTCTTTTAAAGCTGCGATCATTTCTTCATCATGGAGAGTAGTGACCTTAGTCGGTTCATTTCCTTCTCCCAAGTCTATAGAAGCAGCCTTGTCTCCCCCTTGTTTGGTCCCATCTGCGGGCTTTGTCCCAACGGTAGCTCCTTGAGCCACATCTGTCTTTGCGGATGATTCAACGCCTGCAGAATGAGAAACATCGGTTATCAACTCAGGCGAAAGCAAAGGATTTATCATTGAGCGTTCGATCATGTAGCCAAAGGTAGTAGTAGCCTTGGCAAATTGAGGAGAAAAGATAGGGATACCTTCTGAAGACTTTTCAGCGGGGGTGACTACTACCTCTGGAGTTATTTCGGGAATGGGAGATAACAAAGTTGTTCGGGGAATTCCCGGGTTTTCGGGATCATACCCTTCTACTTCGGGAGTTACAGGAGCAGAGGAAGAGGAGCCAGCTTCAGGAATGGTTTTCTGTTTAGACTTCCGCCTCTCTTCTTCCATGGCCTCAGCAATTAGACGGCGCCCTTCAGCTAGGCGCTCCGGTTCGTCGTCTCTCAAGTATTTCTCCATCAGCTTATCTTCGTCAAGGGAATCGGCCTTAAGTTCTTCTTTTTCCCACTCGACGATTTGATTCCACACTTGAACCAGAGTGGATGGATAGTCCTCGATCCAGGAAATGTTTCGACGACGAATAATGTGCGCGAAGAATTCAATCATTAGCTCGCCGAAGCCCTGAATATCAGCCTCCGCCTCTGATAGTTGTTTGCGGGTTTCCTCCGCAGATTTAATAGCGCATTCCACATTGCCCTCAGCCAGAGCAGCCCTGTTTTCCGCCTCCAACAATTTTGAAGCCAAGTCAGCATTCTTCTTTTCTAACTCAGCACTCCTTTTCGCTAACTCGGCGTTTTTCTGCTCAAGCTCAGCATAAGCAAGGCGTGTCTTAGCAGCCTCTGATTTGGCCTCGTCAGCTTGCTTCTTCAACTCAGAACGCTCCTGAGTGTGGGATTCAAGCAGGTCATGATAGCGCTTTTGCATGTCCTCAAATTGTTGTTTGAAGTTAGAAGCGTTCTTTTGAGCGACAGCTAGTTGGGCTTGAGTGTCTTCTAGGTCCTTTCCTAAGGTTTTTAAGGCCTTAGCATCCTCCTCCGCGGTTTTGTGCATTGAGTCAGCATTTGTCATTAGAGTGCGGATGATTCTGGAAAGATTGCGAGAATACTTGAACATCTCGGAATATTGTTTTTCTACCAAGTCAATTTTTGCCTTAGCCTCATCTGCCCAATTAGAAGAAATGGGTTCAAGGGTAGGTAGAAAGGTCAGAGTCTCGAAGTAGTGCTCGGGAAATTGCTCCTTTAAATATGCCAGCCTTACTGCGGTTCCCGCATCTGGTGGAGGAGGAGCAAGGATTGTTAGTTCGGTGTCCCTTCCTGAAGAAGATTCTGTAGAACCCTTGTCTGTCCTAGGTCGTTTAGTAGCAGGGACTTTTTGCTTACTTCGAGACCCAGTTTCCTTTGGAGGAGTTTTCTCTCTACTCCGCTTTTCATGGGAGGAAGTGGAATCCCTAGATTGTGGTCTATCCTCCTCCCTACGACCTTGATAGCTTTTGTATTTCTCTTGTTCCGGTCGAACTGGTGAGCGGGAGCGTGAGGGTCGAGATCGATAGGGATCATAGGGTCTTCTTTCCTCCCTACCACGGTCATCCCGACGATCATACTCGACATCCTGAGGAGGATTGGACATGCTGCGACGAAGCTTTCTTATATCATAATAGGACCGAGACATAGTACCTGCACGATAAAATAATCGAAGTTTAGAATCAATGGATTCATGGAAAAAGAAGTGCAATGAATGCTAATGCTGTGGTGTAAAGTGCATCCTAAGTGGTGTGTGTGTCCCCCCAACCAACCCGAGTCTGAAGCTAGACTGGTGCGGGCAGGCTCTTTGGCCTTAGCAGGAGTAGTTTCTTCAGAAGAAGTGAAGACTAAAGGGTCCTTCCTGAAATCTTCTGAAGTATATATAGTCTCAGGTAAGGGGAGATCCCCCAAACCCTGAAATATGTGCTCGTCGGTGCTAGGAACATCCCCTTCGGAAGCGCGAGGTGGCGACTCTTGGAAAGACTTTGACTTGTCTGGAGAAGTAGTTTCCTCGGGGGCAATATACCCTTCACGATGTTTTTCGGCCAGATTAGCCAGTTCGTCATCTTGTGTGGAAGAGGGAGAAGGTGAAGTTTGAAGAGGAGCTGCAGGAATTCCCGAGCCTTCTCCTATCTCTGGAACTGTTTCCACTGGAGGAATGTATGCATAAGGGACCGTCCCATGACCGATGCTACGGAAAACGGATAGCAGCCCGTGAAAATGAAGGTATTCATCTTTAAGGACCTCGTCGATAGTCAGGAATTTTTGGTCGCCATTAAGAAGACGGTGCATCCGATCAAAGAACACTTGGTCTGATACCTGTTTGGGATTGTCGACTGCAAACAAAAAGGAAAACAGGTCAGGGTGATGATTCAAGTGTATAAAGTCCGGGTTCAGAAAATCAATGCTTTACTTGATTTTGTCCATCTCCTGGCGCATCCAGACCGTTGCTTTATATAGAACCACTCTAGTCTGGAATCTCCAGCTTTACTGCTAAACGGTGTAGAGATTATCTTCCTTTTTGGGACTGATTCAAAGTAACAGAAAGATGGAGTTTCTCTAGTCCGATGTTTGAAATTATAGAAGAAATGAACATCGTCGAACGTGAGCTCCACGCCTAGAATTTCACGATATGCTATGAATAAGGTATGCAGATAGGCATATGAATTGGGATGCAACTGCATGGGGGCAATCCGCATTTGTCTTAAGAAGTCAACGATGAAAGGCGAGAATGGAGGAATGGCGCCAACCATGCACATCAGTCGAGTGACCGTCATATATCCTTCTGGAGGGTTGTGGGGACGGTCAGAGCGTGAGGGCACTAGGGTGTCCCTTTTCATTATTCCATACTTCAAGCAAATTCTAACAAGTCGGTCGTTGTCAATTGTCGATTCTACGGAATCTGGAGGTGACTCCAATATAATGGCTGAGTCAAATTCATCGGGTGCTCGATTGTCACCAATCCCTCCTTCCTCCTCAAAGCCCAGGGAAACTTCATTTTCTGAAGACATTTCGTCGCTTTCCCGATGACCAACTCCGTAATCCGGACCCTCACGGTCCCATTCTGGGTCAGATGAAGAAGATATATCCTCAAGAGTGGTTTTGTTGGAAGTTTCCGGAGCTTCTTTCCTCTCAGCTAGACGAGAAGAGCGTCTGGGCCTCATTGTCATGGAACTATTGAAGAAGCAATAACACGAATTAGAGTAAATTATACCGTGTCCCCCTTTTTGTGTATGTGTGTGAACTAAAGTGTGTGCAGCAAATGTGGGAAATGCAAAATAAAAGTACAGCAATGTAAGACGAAGCTTTAAAGAGAAGGTGATAGTCAGAGTTGTTCTTAATTCTCGTTTATGTTCACAAGGCACTATCCTAACTGTCCGCGAAGCATATTCGTCTAGAGTAAGTGTTAGTTGAATTAGTTGGGTAGTCTTTATGTGCCAAATTTGATACGTTCGGTTCGGTTCGGATATGCATATGATGACTGGCTCAATACGAATACAGATAACAGTCGGTTCGGATGCTTCATTAAAGCAAGGTTAGTTCAAGACAAGGGAAACAACGGGTTCGGAAGCAGGACTGATCTGATCGGATCGGGTGACCCGATCCGAACCGAACCAGTATCGCTTAACCGGACCATTTACTTCAACCTCTTATCCCATTCACTTCTCCGACCCGAACCGACGTTTTCTTTCCTTCCCGTCATTCTAAAGTATTAAACCCGAACCGATCCCCTATCCTTCACCTTCTTTTTTGCTTCTTCGTATTCTTCCCGAATCAACTCCGATTTGTCATCACGCCCTTCGTCTTCTTCCTCTTTCCCCCTTACTCACAAACGAATCCGTTTTATCACCAAATCTACCGTTGAGGGCAAATATTTGCCCTCTCCAGCCTCGCAACGCCTCGAAGCGATGGCGCATCCACCAGTAACGACGTGGAGTTCAAGCAAAGCCTGTGATTAAACCATCCCGATCCAACACAAATTGAAATCAAGAGCAGTTACTATGAAGCTATTCGAGATTAAAGAGCTACCTATGTGTTCGATTTAAGAAATCTACAAGGAATGGTTTCAGGATATGGGAGTTTTTGAAGTTTTCAATGCTAGGCTTGGAAGCGGCGACAGAAAAGAAGGAGAAAAGAATGAAGACAGTAGTGAGTTTATAAAAGGAATGGTGTTGACTCCTCGTATTCCTATTCTGTCTCACCCGCTCGGACCGGAGTGAAGGCCCAGTAGCACAACTCTGCCTGAAGGCCCACTGTCTAAGAACCAAATCCACGAAAACGCTTTGGATCGGAATCCGAACCGAGCAAATTTCACACATTAATTTAGCATCCGACTCGAATTGAAGAGAAGGAGAATAAAGGAAGAGCATACCTGCAAGAAGCATTACATGGCGAGAAGAGTTCCCAAATTTGCTCAGAAATGAAGAAAATGTGCCCGGGTCGGACGCCGAACCGAATGGAAATCTGTGCATTACTCCTAACTGTTCTGATTCAAGAACTAGCATTTAAACAACGTCAAAGCACGCTTTGTACAACAGAAGCATCCTTTGAGGGGGCAAAATGTTAGCCTACTTTGTGAACTAGGCAACACAAAGTCAAGAAATCAACCATTTAAGAGTATTTTAAGTTATAAGACTTCGGTTCGGATTGGAAGAAAACACCACAATTCAGAGTGATAGCAGCATATTGGTTCGGATCGGATAGAGTTCCCTGTTCGGATCGGTTGTCTCTTACTGGACAGATTGGCAAAGCATATCCAATCGGATCGGAAGGCAAATAAACCTCAAATGGATCGGAAAGCCATCTGCTTGCCACGACGCTGGAGCGGAGCGGAGTAGGTTAGAGAAGGAGAGACGTCCAAGCCACTCCGGTTCGGATCGGGTTTTCCGATCCGAGCCCCCAACCTGCACGCCTCCGACCCGCACCCATGATCCAGGTTAATCTCCTGTAATATCGCCTGGAGAACCGGACCGGCTATGACTAATTCCTACCCCTAACGTTCATCTCTTTGATGTGTTGTCAGCTTGATAGTTCATCCGAACCCGAAGAGAGTGCGATGGATAACACGTGGTCCGACCCGGATTGAATCTCAGGCAAATTCACGCCTATAAATACCCCATCTGGAGACAAAGAGAAGGATCTTTTTTTCCAGCACTTAAAGGATTCAATCATCTCCAACATCCGAACTCCATTACTCCTGGAAAATCCAAATCATCTTTTATTTCTTGTTTTATTCAATTGAGTGAACAAAAGTGAGTTGTGAGTGAATCTATCATTGTATTTGCAACTGAATTATTGAATATAGTAAAGAATAAGTGGACGTAGGCATTTGTTCGCCGAACCACTATAAATCTTGTGTGTTCATTTTTATTTCTGTCTCATTTTATCTTGTTTCAAATCAATTTGGGTGTTAGAACCACTTTTGGGTCTAACATAACATCTAAAACAAAATCAGTTTTTATTTTAAAAACAAATCAGTTTTATACTTTTAAAAACAAATCAGTTTTATACGTTTATATTTTTTTTTATATTTTTATAAAACTAGTTTTAAAATTCTTTTCTGTTTATATAAAATACAAATAAAATAAATAAAATAAAAAAACTTACGGCGAGGGGAGGGGGTTTTCCACAGATCGACGGAGGGGGCTTCGAACTAGGCGGAGCGGTGGTGCTGTCTGGTGGCGTCGCGATGGGTTCGAGGCGGAGGCGGGTTTGGGTTCGCCGGTGGAGGCAGGCGCTGGCCCCTTGGAGTGGCGGCGGAGGACCTGAAGGGGAAGAGGGCGACGTTCGTTTTGGGGTTTGGGCGTTGGGGGACTGGAGGTATCGAGGAGAGAGAAGGGGAGGGATGATCGGAGGTAAGGGAGGCGGAGGAGGGGGATGCGGCGGCGGCGTCGTGGGTGGGAGCGCGGTGGCCGTTGCCTTCTTCCTTCGTTCTCTTTTTTTTTTTTTTCTTATTCGATCGAAAATGAATTTGGGGGGGGGGGGGGGGCAGAGCGGTTAAAGGGGAGAAGGATTATTTTTTTTTATTATTATTATTATTTTATTTTATTTTTTCAATTTATGTTGACTTTTACATACGACCTCGAAATCGAACCCACCGCCTGTCGTCCATAGCGTTTTACCCCCATTCCGAACACAATGGGATATGTATCGTAAGCTGATTTGATCGTTATAATCAATTTCTGTTGAATTTACATTTAAATCACTATATTGAATTTTAAACGTACATTTCCAATTACCGGGGTCACATACTAACCAGAAAAATCTCAGAAAAATATTTTCTAGCTTCGTATTGACGATATGGTCCTAACAAAACTAGTTTCGTCGAATTCTGAGACCGTTAGAAAAATGGCCAATTTCCAGTCGATTAAAATCAACTGAAACTGGTCAAACGCGTTTTCCTATGCCACGCTCACATACTGATTCGAAAAATTATGAAATTTGAAACCTAGCAATAATTCGACACCACGGACCCAACAAAACTGGTTTCGTTGAAATCCGAGGTCATTTGCAAAATGTCCATTTTTAAGGGCCTGAATTCCATAGCGACTATTCAGAATTTTCAACTGGACATATCTTTTGATTCCCGATATGAAATCCTGATTTTTCGGATTCGTTGGAAAGATATTCACTATTAGATTCCATTATTTTTGGTTTCACTAAAATCCGGATTGTTTTGCACCCGGTACATTCAATTGATGTTTGAAATCGAATTATCGAACTACCGCGCCATTTTCAATTCTATTTATAATTATATATAAATATTTATATTCTAACGACGACGTATATAATATATACGTCGAATTATATTCAAAATAAATTTCTCGTCGATATTATTTAAAATAATCTATTTTAAATAATCAAAATTCGTTAAAATTGCCAAAATAAAAATTTTAAACTGGCCCAGATTTTCGGGTTGTTACAATAGACTTATACAATAGCCCTTGCACTTTACTTTGTCTTCAATTTTCTTTGGCATATATGATTCACAACGCTTATGCCAATACAGAGTGGTTCTTTGGATAATAATCCAACCGGTCTCTCCATATTAACAACGTTAAAATGGTCAAAAACTTCCATAGTCGGTGAGTTAACTATCCAAGAAAAACTGGTGTGCAAACAACGATATTATTTCCAGATGGAAATTCTATCAATCAGTCATCAATCATATCTATCTATCTATATATATATTCATATTTCCTTATTTCAGTATTTGATTACGTTTCTGATTCTATTTGGAAAACATTTCCAAATCTTCTTTACTTGGATTTAAAACAGATGTTTAAATCAACATCGCGACGACAACTCAACCCACTAAACTTATTTACTAAATTCACTTAACCACTTTCACTCTCGAACCTTAACCATTTCTAAATTAAAAACGAAGTCAATCAAGTTGGGGTATAACTGCCTCTCAGACCTTAACTGAACAACATTTCAAATCTCGAAATAGGGTAAGTTCATCTTTTAACTCTTTTCACTTACTCCTTACTTAAATCCTTTCGAACAAACTATATTCGATTACCCCTCTAACTCTATTCGAATAAATATATTCGATTATTCTTTTAACTCTATTCAAATAAACTATATTCGATTAACTCCTTTGATCCAAATTCGATAATTCCTTTCGAATAAACTATATTCGATTACTCACTTCGATTAAACTAATCGATAACTCTTTTCGATTATACTATAATCGATAACTCCTTTCCTTTAACTCTATTCGAATAACTATATTCGATTACTCTTTTAAATTAACTCCTTTTATTTAACCCTTTCTATTTGTTTACTTAACAAATAACTATTTCTTTTACCTTTCCTATTTATTTAACAAATAATTATTTCCTTTTAACTTTATCTATTTATTAACAAATAAATATTCTTTTTTTCTTTTCTATTTATTCCCGAAATAAATAAATACTCCCATTTAATCTATTTGTAATTGTTTTACAAATATCTCCTTTTAAATCCTATTTGTAAATGTTTTACAAATATTTTCTTTTTACCTCAATTCTATTTGTAAATGGTTTACAAATATTTCTCTTTCTATTTGTTTGACAAATAATTTCCTTTATATTTGTTTGACAAATAATTTCCCTTTACATTTGGTTTTTACAAATATCTTCCTTTATATTTGGTTTACAAATATATTTCCTATATATTTGATTTACAAATATATTTCCTATTTATTTGATTTACAAATATATTTTCTATTTATAAATATTCAAATTTATAAATATTTCTTCAATTCTATTTAATGAATAAATAATTTCTTTTATTCTATTCTATTTATTCTAACAAATAAATATTTCCTTTATTATAACCTATCCTTCGATTTTACAATTATTTTCTTTTATAAAAACCCTTTTCCTTTTCTATATAAAATCCATTGATTTTATATAAATAATTCGTTTTCAAAATACACTTTGAAAATCCCCTTTCCCACATCCAGTATTTCTTATGGTATTTAACATACCATATGACAATGATAAAATATCGTCCAACCACGCATAATCAAAAACAGATTATATATCACATCATATATCACAATATATGAATCACAGTAAAATAAATGTTGAGGAATCCACAGTTGGATTCCTCCAACCTGTTTCCCTGCATCACAGATGTTAAACAATATAGATAACATCACTTTCAATTCCATATGATATATTCTGTTATACAGAATCAATATAGAAATTCAACTAATTGACCAGCAGTTCAATCAAACAGTCAACACACAGTCAATCAGCCAATATTTAACAGTTCTAAAAATAGAACATGAAATTATAAACTATTCAGAGTTAGTGAGATTTACTCACATTGGCAGTTCATCGTTAAAGAACGATAAACTGTTGTTTGATTTGAATCAAACAAATTTATTTTGCCATAAATTCAAACGAGCTCCATCCCACTCCCAGTCAGTTCCAGTGCGTAGCCACCGTCTATACGATCCCAATGCAACTTACGGTTCGTCAATCTGATATCGTATGAGCAAGTTATCACATTTACAGATTAACACACTATTCAATTTTTTATAAAACTTAACTCAATATAAGTCGTTTGGGCTTTAACGAAATGTGTCGGCCCATTTACCTTCTCCAAACCCATACCACGATACACAGTATTCTTCCCCAAACGAAATTCCAGGATGACCATTTTTCCTCCACCATCACCGAATTTCAGTCCACCCAACCTCCTTATCCACTGATTTAAAAATCAGATAAAATCACCATGAACATCCTCTTCCAAATCTCAACAACAACATACTCTTTGACCCAACTCGCCCCAACCGTGCTTCATCCGATATTGACAGCTACAGGGACATCATCAACAAAAAGTTGAATCGTACTTCACCACAATACCGCCAACAACCACTGTTTTCCATCACAAACCCACAACTGAACTCGATCCAAGCCATTGCTTCTTCAATCGAACCACAAGTGGAACCCTAGGTTCTCACTGTCGACAAACCCCAATCACCCAACACTGAATAACAAGCCACAAAACATCCACCGAACTGAAGAGGAACCAACCCGAATTCAAATATATGTATGGAATGATTTATAGGATTTTGTATGATTCTCCTTTGAATTTTCTTGTTGCGATTTTGTTTTGAGATGAGAAAAAACTGGCGGCTCCTATTTCTGTTATAAGGGAGATGGGATTATAGTGTGTGGTTGAAAAGAAAGAGACGTGGCTTTGCTTAGTTCACACATAGTTTAGGATATTTTATTTAATGTCATTTTATACTCATTTTCTGACTTCTAAAAATCCATACGATCACGTATGATACCTAAAAATCAAGAAACTGGACGTGCAGCTACAGTTCGACATTACGGTCCCAACGAAACTGGTTTTGTCAAATTCCGACTTCGTATGCTCACACAGCGTATTTTTAACTGTCAAAATACTGACTGTTTTTTCACTCTAAAAATCCGTAAGGCCACACAATGACCCTAAAAATCATGAAACTCGAAATCTAATAACTATTTGACATTGCGGATCCAACAAAATTAGTTACGTCGAATTCTGACTTCGTTTGCAAAAGTGGCTATTTTTAAAGCTCTGAATGACCCATTTAAATATATAAATATATTTAAACATAATTAAATTAAATATTTAAAAATAAATATTATCGTCTATATTCGCAGTGGAATACCATACAGCTCTAGAATATTCCTATATGAATTTCTAACTTGATATTTCAAATCTGGGTCAACCCGATATTCGATTTATATTGAAATTCCTTTTTAAAATATAAATAATTCCCTTATAGATTATAAAGGAATTCCACAGCGACTTTTCTAAAATTTGATTTGGACGTAAATCAAAATCTACATGACGAAATCCCGTTTTTTCTCTTCCACTAAAAAGATATACTCCACCAGCTCCACACGTTTCTTGTTTCACAGAAATCCGGCTTAAAACGAATCTTGTACATTCAGTTGAAGTTCGAATCGCCAATTTACGAACTGCAGCGCCATTTCAAGCTCGTTTTTAATTATAATATAATTATACGTTCAAACTGTCGTTCAAATAATATATTCGTTATTCAAATTCAATTCCAAGCTGAATTAAATATCACAGATGATCCAGTTCACACCATATCGTCATTTCAGCCAATTCTGATTATTTCAGAATTAAATATATTATTTAATTTATTATTTTAATTAAATATTCACCATTATTTAATTCCACGACCATTTAGATTTTCTAATTCACTATTTATATAATTAAATAAATTAATTATAATATCTCTGCTAATGCGGGTCATTACAATATTCCCCACTTAAAATAATTTCGTCCTCGAAATTGCTAAGGTAGAGAACGACCCTATCGACTAGTTAGAACATATTTGTTCACTTTTTAACTCCTGTTTTCAACTGGACCAATTTAATTTAAATTAAAAATATGAATTAATTCTTATCAATGAAAATTTTCAAAAATCCTGAAAATTTTCTAACACCATAACTTTTCGAAAAATTTCGCCAGCACCTCCTTTGTACTGGTCAATACGTCAAACCACCACTCGCCTCTCTGGGCCATCTCCATCTCTAAAGAAAACCAAACAGCCAAGCGACTTGCCAATTCGGCTCATAAATCTTATATCCAATAGAAATATAAACTTGTACCTTTTGTCGGCATATCATTATATCCTTTCCATCTGTTATCAATTCAGCGGATACAAGAGTCATCCCAATCAAATTCCAATCTGCTTTTATCCACAACACCCCCATTCGCTTATATCCGAGCCAAATATCATTTTAACTCGAGTTTCTTCTCGATTCCCAACTCTTAACTTGATTATCCCATTACACTTCAAATTTGAATCTCGCAATCCAATTTGTCTTGATATCATTCTAATTCAATCTCAGTTACCACTTTACTAGCTTTACTTTAATTCAATTTTGCTTTCACAAATTTCTGTTAAATTTGTTTTTAATTCAAACAGTCTTTCCCTGGGATTTTTTAAATAGTTTACTATTTTCAAAAATCAAATTTTCCTTTTGAACATGTCACTAACCCTTAATTAATATTCCATTAGTTAAATCACTTCTCTATTTCTCTATCAATATTTGTTAACCAAATATTTTCAATAACCATATTGGCCTTTTATGTTATTTGGAAAACATTTCTGAATATCGCCTTCCTTTATTTTCTAAACTTTAGAAAATATATGCTATTTATAATTGGAAAATATTCCAATTACTTATCTCTTTTCCCGATCTCGTTTATTTCTATACTTAGGAAATATTCTTTATTCTATTTCCAAGTTTACACTTATTTGGGTTAAAACGGATGATGTGTAAAACATCGTTACGACAACCCAAATACTATATTCAACTAACTCTTATTCAACATTGATCTTCGAGCCTGAAATCTTACTATTTATTTGTTAATAATGAAATCAATCAAGTTAGGGTATAACTACCTCTCAGACCTTGACTGAATAACATTTATAACGTCGAAACAGATATGACTACTTACTCGAATAATCAATACCATACAACTACTTATTCACTTTTAAACACGTAAATGCTTCCTCTTTCTATTCTTACTAGATTTTATTCTTAGTCTTCCTTTTGGATTTTACTATTCTATTTCTAAGTTCGTTTCCTTATCGACTTCTATATATATATATATATATTGATACGTCGATTGCTAACTATCAAATTATCTTAAAAATATTCTAACTCCTTATATTTCCGAAAAAATTCGGCATAACCTCCTTTGTATCAGGAGCATCGGGATATTTCAAATAGCCTCCCATGGCCCTCACCAATCCAAAAGAAAAAGAAAAAGCCAAACGGCTAGCCGATACGGCGCATAAAATCTCATATATGAATTAAATATATACCTTTTCGTCGAGCATTCTATTTATATACCTTCATACCTTATCCATACCTATCTCATGTATATTTATACCTGCCCAATCTATTTTAACTATACTAGATCGTTTTAACTCAATTCTTAATTAATTTGTTAATTAACTCTTTAGTCTATTTCACTTTTATATTTGAACATGACATGTTCAAATATATTTTAACTTGCTTATTAACTAATTTAAATCCAAATTTCAAATTTAAGTTCTATATTCAATTTCGAATATCCATTTACAAATCCAATTCACCTTTCAAAGTTCAACTTCAAATTCAAAACTCGATTAACTAATTCCTCTTCGACTTAGTTAATTCTATTCAATTTCTATTTAAATTTTATATCACTTCTATTATTCAAATTTATATATCAAATTCTATATATCAAATTCTACATAATAAATCCCATTTTGAAATTCAACACAACTTGTCTTTCCCAAAACAAATTCAAAACAGTATCTCTGGTAGTAATTCGTCACTTTCAACTCGAAAATGAATACTGATGATGCAGTTGTCATCATCAGAATCTATTTTCTAGCGATCGAAGTGAGTTCAATACTATAAAACCATTCCTAAACATTTCCACTTTGAAATTCAATTCAAAATATAATTCGCACTGCTTGTAAAACAATTTAAAATCTCCCAGGATCTTAAATTTTCCTTATTTTTAATCCAAATCCATTTACAAACACTTATCCAATTCTCCAGAGTTTTTAATTCAATTTTTGGTTTAAATTTCAGATTCAACTCATCTGATTTCACGTATTTCACATATATGAATTCTGATTGGTTATTTACATAAACGTTTAATTTATAATCTTACTCGATTATAATAACACAAATATAAATCCTTTATATCAAATATAATTTGGGGCAAAATTATTTCGTTTACCCTCTTTTCAAAACATACCATGACGGTTCATCGTATTCGTGTGTTTACAAAATCCCTACTGATACAGTGGATCAAACTGATCGACCAGAACACATAAACAACTCAACCAATAAATCCACACAATATAAAACAAATTTTTATATTAATAACAGATACGTTCACTCGTATATATACACTCAACTCAATCTAGGGTATTACTAACCCTATCTCTACTGAGTCACGCCACAGAGCCAAAGTAATTCACTTAACCTTAAGCTCTGATACCAACTGTAATGACCCAGAAATCCGGTCCAATTTGAGCTGACCAAAAACACAAGTCCAACCCCAAATTAAAATGAAAATCAGGAGATTAATAGAAATAAGATAGAGGATGAGAATAGATAAGATAGAAACTTAGAATAGAAGAAGAAGAAGAAGAACACAACATCAGAGTAACACGAACCTCACAGTGGAACGAATAACATATAATATATATATATATAACATAACTTGAAATATACATCTGTACTTGAATATACATCATTATCAAAGTACAACACTTACAACACAACGGAAATAACTATAGCTATATGATACTAAAGCCTCCTGCTCTAGCTCTTCAGGTATATCTGTAAATCCCGACTACTTGACTGCCCGTACAAAATTGGGCACCCAAGAGTTTAGGGAAACAAAACAAAATAAACTCCGGGTCAGTCATGGGACTGGTATGAGTAAAACAGTTTAAAACAGTTTGAACAAGTAAACGACATCTCATAAGACCACAACGTATAACGGAATGGGTTTTTCCCTTATGAGAATCCAAATTATCTTTATATCAAAAACCTTTTTATTATAATAATGTCTATCAACCACAATATAATAATCATCTAGCAGAAACGCTTCGATCTCACGTTCTACATATATAGTATACAATCAAAACCGCAAGCACGTATTGGGTAATGGATTTCCAATTATGACAAGGTATGGAACCACCTTTCGTTAGTGTACCTCTAGAGAGGAATACACTGGATTCAACAAGAACATCTTGCAACCCGGCCACACATGACCGACCACTCATTTCGCTTGAGTGTATCGAATGTATATAACCAACGGTTGGGATCAGCAACCGTTTCCCGAATGGGACAGTATCGACAATAGATTTTTAGAAATAAATGAAACTCTAGATCAGGTGATTATACACCCTACTTCGGAGCGACCGACTTAGCCATGTTGCCTGCCCGATTTCTGTCATTTACTGGTTGATGAGGCTAGAAGCTACGCTTTATCATCACACCAGATTCACTTCGAATGCCACATCGTCAAATCCATCAAATCACCGATTGACGCCCTCAATAATACATTATGTGTTAGCTAAAAGAAGTTTCCTTCTCTGCTTCCACTCTTGGTACGGTTGGAGAATTCAATATACGTGATTGTCTGGAAATACTCTGTCAGACATTCATCCATAAAAGTCATCCATGAACAGGATGAACCGAAGGTACTATTTAGTATACCCATCTTAGGCACTGTTATCTAAGACTTATACAATAGCCCTTGCACTTTACTTTGTCTTCAATTTCTTTGGCATATATGATTCGCAACGCTTATGCCAATACAGAGTGGTTCTTTGGATAATAATCCAACCGGTCTCTCCATATTAACAACGTTAGGATGGTCAAAAACTTCGATAGTCGGTGAGTTAACTATCCAAGAAAAGCAGGTGTGCAAACAACGATATTATTTATAGATGGAAATTCTATCAATCAATCATCAATCATATATATATATATATTCATATTTCCTTATTTCAGTATTTGATTACGTTTCTGATTCTATTTGGAAAACATTTCCAAATCTTCTTTACTTGGATTTAAAACAGATGTTTAAATCAACATCGCGATGACAACTCAACCCACTATACTTATTTACTAAATTCACTTAACCACTTTCACTCTCGAACCTTAACCATTTCTAAATTAAAAATGAAGTCAATCAAGTTGGGGTATAACTACCTCTCAGACCTTAACTGAACAACATTTCAAATCTCGAAATAGGGTAAGTTCATCTTTTAACTCTTTTCACCTACTCCTTTCTTAACTCCTTACTTAACTCCTTTCGAACAAACTATATTCGATTACCCCTCTAACTCTATTCGAATAACTATATTCGATTACTCTTTTAACTTTATTCAAATAAACTATATTCGATTAATTCCTTTGATTTAACTCTAATCGATCAACTCCATCGAAAAACTAAATTCGATAATTCCTCCGAATAACCAAATTTGATAATTCCTTTCAAATAAACTATATTCGATTACTCACTTCGATTAAACTAATCGATAACTCTTTTTGATTAAACTATAATCGATAACTCCTTTCCTTTAACTCTATTCAAATAACTATATTCGATTACTCTTTTAAATTAACTCCTTTTGTTTAACACTTTCTATTTGTTTACTTAACAAATAACTATTTCTTTTACCTTTCCTATTTATTTAACAAATAAATATTTCCTTTTAACTTTATCTATTTATTAACAAATAAATATTTTTTTTTCTTTTCTATTTATACCCGAAATAAATAAATACTCCCATTTAATCTATTTGTAACTGTTTTACAAATATCTCCTTTTAAATCCTATTTGTAAATGTTTTACACATATTTTCTTTTTACCTCTATTCTATTTGTAAATGGTTTACAAATATTTCTCTTTCTATTTGTTTGACAAATAATTTCCTTTATATTTGTTTGACAAATAATTTCCCTTTACATTTGGTTTTTACAAATATCTTGCTTTATATTTGGTTTACAAATATATTTCCTATATATTTTATTTACAAATATATTTCCTATTTATTTGATTTACAAATATATTTTCTATTTATAAATATTCAAATTTATAAATACTTCTTCAATTCTATTTAACGAATAAATAATTTCTTTTATTCTATTCTATTTATTCTAACAAATAAATATTTCCTTTATTATAACCTATCCTTCGATTTTATAATTATTTTCTTTTATAAAAACCCTTTTCCTTTTCTATATAAAATCCATCGATTTTATATAAATAATTCATTTTCAAAATACACTTTGAAAATCCCCTTTCCCACATACAGTATTTCTTATGGTATTTAACATACCATATGACAACGATAAAATATCGTCCAACCACGCATAATCAACAACATATTATATATCACATCATATATCACAATATATGAATCACAGTAAAATAAATGTTGAGGAATCCACAGTTGGATTCCTCCAACCTGTTTCCCTGCATCACAGATGTTAAACAATATAGATAACATCACTTTCAGTTCTATATGATATATTCTGTTAAACCGAATCAATATAGAAATTCAACTAACTGACTAGCAGTTCAATCAAACAGTCAACACACAGTCAATCAGCCAATATTTAATAGTTCTAAAAATACAACATGAAATTATAAACTGTTCAGAGTTAGTGAGATTTACTCACATTGGCAGTTCATCGTTAAAGAACGATAAAATGTTGTTTGATTTGAATCAAACAAATTTATTTCGCCATAAATTCAAACGAGCTCCATCCCACTCCCAGTCAGTTCTACTGCATAACTACCGTCCATACGATCCCAACGCAACTTACGGTTCGTCAATCTGATATCGTATGAGCAAGTTATCACATTTACAGATTAACACACTATTCAATTTTTTATAAAACTTAACTCAATATAAGTCGTTTGGGCTTTAACGAAACGTGCCGGCCCATTTACCTTCTCTAAACCCATACCACGATACACAGTATTCTTCCCCAAACGAAATTCCAGGCTAACAATTTTTCCTCCACCATCACCGAATTTCAGTCCACCCAATCTCCTTCTCCACTGATTTAAAAATCAGATAAAAATCACCATGAACATCCTCTTCCAAATCTCAGCAACAACATACTCCTTTGACCCAACTCGCACTAACCGTGCTTCATCCGACGTCGACAGCTACAGGGACATCATCAACAAAAAGTTGAATCGTACTTCACCACAATACCACCAACAACCACTATTTTCCATCACAAACCCACAACTGAACTCGATCCAAGCCATTGCTTCTTCAATCGAACCACAAGTTGAACCCTAGGTTCTCACTGTCGACAAACCCCAATCACCCAACACTGAATCGCAAGCCACAAAACATCCACCGAACTGAAGAGGAACCAACCCGAATTCAAATATATGTATGGAATGATTATAGGATTTTGTATGTTTTTCCTTTGAATTTTCTTGTTGCGATTTTGTTTTGAGATGAGAAAAAACTGGTGGCTCCTATTTCTGTTATAAGGGGGATGGGATTATAGTGTGTGGTCGAAAAGAAAGAGACGTGGCTTTGCTTAATTTACACATAGTTTAGGATATTTTATTTAATGTCATTTTATACTCGTTTTCTGACTTCTAAAAATCCATACGATCACGTACGATACCTAAAAATCACGAAACTGGACATGCAGCTACAGTTCGACATTACGGTCCCAACGAAACTGGTTTTGTCAAATTCTGACTTCGTATACTCACACAACGTATTTTTAACTGTCAAAATACTGATTGTTTTTCACTCTAAAAATCCGTATGGCCACACAGTGACCTAAAAATCACGAAACCAGAAATCTAACAACTATTTGACATTGCGGATCCAACAAAATTAGTTACGTCGAATTCTGACTTCGTTTGCAAAAGTGGCTATTTTTAAAGCTCTGAATGACCCATTTAAATATATAAACATATTTAAACATAATTAAATTAAATATTTAAAAATAAATATTATCGTCTATATTCACAGTGGAATACCATACAGCTCTAGAATATTCCTATATGAATTTCTAACTTGATATTTCAAATCTGGGTCAACCCGATATTCGATTTATATTGAAATTCCTTTTTAAAATATAAATAATTCCTTTATAGATTATAAAGGAATTCCACAGCGACTTTTCTAAAATTTGATTTGGACGTAAATCAAAATCTACATGACGAAATCCCGATTTTTCTCTTCCACTAAAAAGATATACTCCACCAGCTCCACATGTTTCTTGTTTCACAGAAATCCGGCATAAAACGAATCTTGTACATTCAGTTTAAGCTCGAATCGCCAATTTACGAACAGCAGCGCCATTTCAAGCTCGTTTTTAATTATAATATAATTATACGTTCAAATAATATATTCGTTATTCAAATTCAATTCCAAGCTGAATTAAATATCACAGATGATCCAGTTCACACCATATCGTCATTTCAGCCAATTCTGATTATTTCAGAATTAATTATATTATTTAATTTATAATTTTAATTAAATAATCACCATTATTTAATTCCACGACCATTTAGATTCTCTAATTTACTATTTATATAATTAAATAAATTAATTATAATACCTCTGCCAATGCAGGTCATTACAAAACCCCTTCAATTTTGGGGTAGTAAAGCTCTCATGATTCATGAAAAATTAACATAAGAATTTCATATTTCTAACTCTCTTATTTGAGCTTAATCTAAAATTGGATATAGATAAAGTAAAGATTTTATATGGTGAAAATTGATAGCACATGTTGGTTGATTGTTCCCAAATGTGTTATACTCATATCATTAATAGAATCATACTTTATCACAATCTAATTCATTTTAGAAAAAGTAGTGACATTAAAAGTGAAACCATTCTTGATGTTCTATGTAGTTAGTGAATATTAACATATAGTACATACTCATAATATTTCATTTTTATTAGAACTATTATTTTCTATGTGATAATTAGGGCTTTATGTATGTAATGAAAATTGGTGATTTATGTAGCTTGAATTTTCTAGCGTATAAATCATGCTTCTATAAATACAAAACTTAATGTGCTAGTTATTAAAGAGAGTTAGAGACATTTTTTTATGTTAATTAGATTAATGTTGATAGTGAATCTACTCCTAAATTGTCTCTTAGTCTCATATTTGTATTCATTTTAACATTGTTAGTTTTCTTTTAATTTATAATCAACAATTTCACAGTTTGGTTTAATTTGATTGAATAGAATTTAAAATTATTCTTTCCCTGAGAATCGACTCGTATTCGCTAACGTACTAACAATTGTATGTCGTGCGCTTGCGGTTTATTTCAATATTCGCGACGATTTTCTAATTCATAGAATATTCGTCGTCGAACAGCTAACTAATCCCCATAGAGAAAAATGATCCCTTTTTAATTGATACCTATCTTTACATAAAGTATACACTACACCAAAACTTGTTATTCCTAACACATATGTCCTACCAATAATTTCAATAACACTTTTTCAAAGTTTTTTTAGAAACTTGGTACTTCATATTTATGTTATGATTTTATATCCTTAGTAGTACAACTCAAAACTAAGTGACAGACTGCTCACCCTGAAAAAACTCACTCGTACTGAGGTACAGTACCATCAAAAGATATAAAATCTAAAGACAAAATATAAGCCTAATATAAGACCAATTTAGAAGCATAATAAAAGACCCACAAAGACAAATAAATCTCACTGGAGCATGTGCTATTCCCTAAGACCCAGAAGAAGCACCCTAACTTGAAAGAGATAACAACTCCAATTTCTTCGATTTTTTCGTCTTTTTCCTGCCCTTTATTTTATTAACTATGGAATTCCAAGCAGGATTTTCAGTTACTCCTGAGTCAATAGCCGCCTAAATTCAAATGTCTCCTCATCAGATCTTTTTCAAAGTTACAAATAACATGTGAGCAACGAAACAACCCAATTTGTAACACTTATAAGTGTTGGCTAATTATAAATCATTAGCACTTGTAAGTGTTGCAATTGTGTTATCTTGTAACACTTATAATTGTTGGCAAAATTTTGTTTAGTGTCATTTATAAGTGCCATGGAAGTTAACTATCATGACAATTATAAGTGTTACAATCATCAATATAGCAATGCTTGTAAGCATTGCAAATCCAGCAATTGGTAATACTTATCTGTTTTACCAATCTAAAATCACATAGTTTCACGCATTATTAATATTAAAATAATTAAAAAAACCATAGTATGACATAAGTAATGATTTTTATATCATGTACAAATTCATCATATTAATTCAATGAAAAGTTTAAAATGAACCTCAAACATAGTATGAACAATGACCTTCACACCTCAAATACCACAATCTAATATTTGGATAATAAAATATAGATTACAAACTTTCTGCTATAAAGGTATAATAATAGCATAAAATTTATTCTAACAAGTGATATATAGAATTCAACATTCCAACTTTTTATCCACTTTTGCATTCAATGCCTACTCTTTTTGGTTCATAACCATCATTACATAAATTATACACCACACCACAACTGGAAAATACCCAACATTTATAAGTCTTACCAATAGTTTCAGTAGCACTTTTCTGAAGTTACCAATGAGATGTGAGCAATGAAACAACCAAATTTGTAACACTTAGCATTAGCCAATTACATATCACTAGCACTTATAAGTGTTGCAACTATGTTGTCTTGTAACATTTATAATTGTTGGTAATTTTTGTTTAGTGTCATTTATGTGCCATGGATGATAACTATCATTACACTTCAGTGTTACAATCATCAATGTCGCCATGCTTGTAAGTATCGCAAATCTAGCAATTGGTAATACTTACCTGCTTTACCAATCTAAAATCACATAGTTTCACACACTATTAATATTAAAATTATTGAAACAATAGTAGTATGACATAAGTAATGATTTTTATATCAAGCACAATTAATCGTATTAATTCAATGAAAATTTTAAAATACACCTTAAATGAAGTATGAATGATGACCATACCACAATCTCATATTTATATAATACACAAATATAGTTACCAACTTTCTGCTATAAAAGTACAACAATAACATAGTAACATAAAACACATTCTTATACGTGATATATAGGATTCAACATTCCTACTTTCTATCCACTTCTGCATTCAACGCCTACTCTTTCTCTGAAATCTGGAATCTATGCTGATCTAATTGTGCCTTATATGTTAGAGTACTGACGCTTCCTTTCCCTCTGGCAAGTAAGTCATTTAGGCTCTTGCACTATGTAGTACGTACCTAACAGCTCAAGCATTTGCTCTTGATGCAGCAGCAGCTCCCTTTGACACTATCTAGGTAGCTATATTTGTCTTAGCCTAAACAGTAGCAATATTTATTTTTTGACTGGTCCATTAGGTCTGTTTCATTCTCCCTCGTTTGTTAGGCAGTATGTAGCTGAAGAATAAAATGCCCCAAAGCTCTATTAGGCCACCCAGTATGCACACAATCTTACAACTCACTCACCATGTAGCTCTTACGTTTGCACGTATCTAGTCCAACTTCAAAGTCTTCACCTTTACTCCTCCAGTTCTTGCACCCACACAGCATGTAACCACTTTTGATCTATGTTGTTTTGGACATCGCAAAATGTTGTAGCATGCATGCAAAAATTGTATTGAAGGTATATCTGCGGTTTTAAGATACAATGAGATATATCTGCAATACGTTGTGAGATTTTTCCAGGTATGTCAGCACTTATTCACAATAATTGCATACATTTTAGCAATGTATTTTCCTTTATACAATACACTATGTAATAGTTGCTAATAAGTCAGCAATTATTCAAAATAATTACAGATATTTCAACAACTTATTTTCTCTTTTCTGTATCAACAATATACTATGCGATTTTTGCTGATATGTCTGCACTTTTTTACAATAAATGCAAACATTTTGGCAAATTTTTTTCATTTTTCAGAAACCTTCCCGCTAATATGTACAATTTTTATTTTATTTTTCATATTTAGTAGTGCAAAAAATCACAAAAAATGTTGTTATAGTAAAATTAGGACCCGCTTTACAACCAAACATATGCCCAATTTGGATTGACTTATATAAGTCACTTTTTTGACTTTTCGAATGAACTAGTTTTTTGTTTCGAAAAGTTAAAAAGCGACTTATTTTAGTCGACCCTAATGAGCCATTAAAGGAGGGTCTGCTTTACATTACGTTTTATTTTAAGGATATCTCCCTAATTTTTACAATATAAAACTCTCGGAGGAAGAATTAATAAGTCAACGTTAATATGAATCAAACTCAGGTGTTGAGTTTATTTTAAAGATGAACTATTACAATTAGGACATAAAATGTAATACTCCATAGCCAAAGCTATATTAGTTCGATTGAAAAACGCTTTCTTAAAGAACTAAATTGAGATCTAGCAGCTCACCTATGCTAACTAATTGCCATAAAGAAAAGCAATCCTTTTTTAATTGATACCCATCTTTACATAAATTATACACCACCGAAACTTGCAATTCCTAACACATATAAGTATTACCAATAATTTAAATAACAAGCTTTTTTTTTAGAAACTTAGTACTTAATTTTATATTTATATTATGATTTTACATCCTTAGTAGTAAAACTCAAAACATGTGACAAACTACTGACTCTAGATAAACTCACTCGTACTGAGACACTCCATCCAAAGATATAGAATCTAAAGACAGAATATAAGCCTGATATAAGACCAATCTAGAAGCATGCTAAAAGACCCACAAAGACAAATAAATCTCAATGGAGCATGTGCTCTTCCCTAAGATCCAGAAGAAACACCCCAACCAAAAAGAGATAACGACTCCAATTTTTTGGATTTCTTCGTCATTTTCTTTTTCCCGTCCTTTATTTTATTAATCGTGGAATTCCAAGTAAGATTTCAATTATTCCCGAGTCAGTAGCCACCTGAAATTCAAAAATCTCCTCATCATATCTTTTTCAAAAGTTACCAATGACATGTGAGCAACGAAACAACCAAGTTTGTAACACTTACAAGTGTTGGCCAATTACATACCACTAGCACTTACAAGTGTTGCAACCGTGTTATCTTGTAACACTTATAATTGTTGGCTAAATTTTGTTTTGTGTCATTTATAAGTGCCTTGGAAGATGACTATCATGACACTAAGTGTTACAATCATCAACATAGCAATGCTTGTACACATTGAAAATCCAGCTATTGGTAATTCTTATCTGTTTTACCAACCTGAAATCACATAGTTTCACGCACTATTAATATTAAAATTATTAAAACAATAGTAATATAACATAAGTAATGATTTTTATATCAAGCACAATTCATCATATTAATTCAATGAAAAGTTTAAAATGCACCTCAACGTAGTACGAACGATCTCCACATCTCAAAAACCAATCTCATATTTAGATAATACATAATCATAGATTACGAACTTTCTGCTATAAAAGTACAACAATAACATAATATTCATTCTTACAAGTGATATATAGAACTCAGCATTCCAACTTTCTATCCACTTCTGCATTCAACGCCTACTCTTTCTCTGAAATCTGGAACCTATGCTTATCCGATTGTGCCTTATATGTTAGCAGCAGCTCAAGCATTTGCTCTTAATGCAGCAGCAGCTCTCTTTGACACTTTCTAGGTAGCTAAATTTGCCTTATCCTAAACTGCAGCAATATCTATTTTTTGACTAATCCATTAGGTCTGTTTCATTCTCCATCGTTTGTTAAGCAGTATGTAGATGAAGAGTAAAATGCCCCCAAAGCTCCATTAGGCCACCCAGTATGCACAAAATCTTAAAACTCACTCACTATGTAGCTCTTTCCTTTGCAGGTATCTAGTCCAGCTTCAAAGTCTTCACCTTTACTCCTCCAGTTCTTGCACCCACACAGCATGTAACCACTTTTGATCTATGTTGTTTTGGACATCGCCAAATTTTTAGCACGCACGCAAAATTCTTCCGTGCTCTCCAGTTCCAACTACATAAGCCAACAAGCAGTTTTTCCCTGAAAGTAAAGGCAAACCAATACATGTTATCAAGAATTAATATTATTTATTGCCTAAAATTTAATTTAAGCAAATAACGGATACCACAAATATAGCTCAAAAAGTTTAATGTTTTAATGGTTAAAGAGTTACATCTCTCTACTGAATGTTTGAATTTTAGCAAGGAAAGATAATATTATGTAAACCTAATAGACATCAATCTGTCGAGTTCACATAAATATCAAGAAATTGCCTTGATATAAAATTGTTCATTAGTCAGGCAGTTCATATATGGAATCAAATACTGAAATCGCAACGACTAATCACTAAATTTTTTAAACTATTACAATTATATATGCACGCCAATATATGAATTGAAGAATATATTTTTCCTCATGCGAGTCCAATTGTCCAGACATTGCAAGTGATAACATCAAATTTTTCTTTTTAAAATATTCATTATTAAAACATACTCGAATTAGACTATGAATAATTTTGTCTGAACGCATTTCCATTCATAAATGAAAGACATAATAGGGAATTAATCAAGACGGAAAGGATCTTTGTTCACATAACATTGAGTTTCTACATATTATTTTGTTAGACCATATTTAGAGAAAAATACAGTTAAACAGTGTGAAGTTCGAATGGTTTTTCATCAAAATTTCTTCATCTTCTTTCTACATAAGGAAAAGTAATTAACTTATCAACATTAAGTAAGAAAATAACTATATATGGCTTAACTGATTGATGTATGCAAGAATATAACTATTTATGGCCTAAATGATTCAACGGATTAGGCAAAAGTCTCACGATAGAATCACACTCATGAGATAAGAAAACCAAACGATGCTTATTTAGAAAACCGAGCGATGTTTTGTTCTAAAATCGAGCGACGCTGGGTTTTTATACCTAAGCTAAGATCGGATTTTTTAACTAAGCTATAAGATATAAAACTGAGCTACGCTCAATTTTCTAATCGAGCTAAGCTCATTTTCATAACTGAGCGAGCCTTAGTTAGAGAATCGAGCTCAGCTCAGTTATAACACTAAGAAAAAGTTCAGTTAATTTAATTAGTCAAATATTAATAAGTGTTTGTTAAGAAGTATTACAGTATATTTTAGTCTATTAAAATATCAAAATTTATGAACTATATATGCTGCTTAAATTCTATTTTAGGGAAAATAATGTTAAAAAATTGGTAAAGAAGATTTTCACCAATTATCACACAAGAAGTAATTGGAAGCATTGCTCATAAATATGTTTAATATCGAAGTCATCAGCTGGTAATATAATATTGATTCATATATAATTTCGTACATTTTTATGTTTCATATATTAAGAATAAATATGCTAAAAATCATCGTATATAACTTCATTAACAATCAGTCATGGTTTAGGCATTTTGCTCAAGAGATTTCTGTATGAAGTTATCGGTCATGTATAGGGAATCAGTTTATGATTATTAAGATATTATTTGAAAATATCACAGTAATATAAGTATCCAAAATTAGAAACAAGAATACTTTGTAAGCAATACAGCTACAGCAATACACACCGTCAATAACTAACTCTATTTCAAACCCAATCATTTTTTCTTCAAGAAAGAAGCACATTATATTAATTTATGCACACTTCACAATTTACATAAACAAAGAGCATTAATCAAAAGCATTGCATCTTTTATATCTCAAAACGCATTTCCAACAAACAATCACGATAAAAGCTATGGCCATTAATTTCCATACAGAAAACATATGGATCATTGATGCCTACATGCAATGCCTTTTGGTTTTTTATTTTCATCCATGGATTAAAAAAATGAAACAATATAAAACTGAAACCGTAATGACAGCCAAATGTCATATTCCTATTATATTGCGTACATAAAACATACGGATCATTGATGCCTATAAAAGAATGGTTAGTAAATGAGAAAAGTAATGCAAACAAAATAACAATAATAGTAAATAGTCAGAAAACTTACAGTTACAAGGATACATGTTCTTTTATTGACAATAGTGCATGGGAGTGGTACATGGACAAGTACCTAACAGCATATATTTATAATAAACAACTTTATAGTAAATGTGGAAGACTGTTGTAGAGACAACAACCTGAAAGTGAACGGTAAAGTTGCACAGCTAAAGTCTCTCATCATTTTTGTCCATTAAACACAATTCAGTTTCAAATTTGGACTTCTAAGCAATATTCTCATTTTCGAAGTTAGATCTGGTTGGTCTGAAAGGTAATTGTACGGGTCGTTTGATTATGAAGACGTTGTTGGGGTTTTGTGCGCAGCGGAAGTTTTGACAAAACACCCAAAAACAAAATGAATCTTTTTCACCCAATCACTTGAAGATGAATGTGATTGAATAACAAACAACAACACAAAAAAATATTAGAAATATGAACACACGATATTCCACCCAACCACCATCTTTATTGATTCACCAAAATATTGTTTACAACCGATCTCAACTATCGTTAAACAAACACAACATGAATCAATAACCTTATTGAGAAATATGTAGAGAATATCTAATGGCTAAACAATTTGAGGATAAAGATAATGAAGAACAATGACAAATTTTTCCACCACATAATGAAGATATCATGTAGGCCTTTTATAGAGTAACTTGTCACCCAAATTATCCTCATATATCTCAAATAAATCCTCATATATCTCAAATATATCTATTTGAATAAGCACCAAATAATCCTTGCCTTCATTTTCAAATATCCCACAAATGTAGCAACAAATATCTCCACCAAAAATGGATCCACATAGAAAATTTGTTGCCTACAATTGAGATTTGCGTATCACAAATCTCAACACTCCACCTTGATACCAAATCACAACATCTCCTCCACTCAACACTAGCCAACTTAGCTCTCACTTTCAACCTTCTTTTCTTAATTAACATCATTACAAACCTCCACCATCGCCCACTAATGGTGCACCTCCCTCATCCGTGCACCACACCAATAGCGATCTTCAAAAGCGTTTGTAATACCACAAAGACCTCCATCTTGTCTTTGTGGATTTCACAACTCGACATCCTTCTTCTGCTTGACATGATCTCTTCATCTCCAGGATCCCTCACGCATCATCAACATCTAGACCCTTGTCGATACCATGATCCTCCACCTTAAGACCATCAGCAGTGACCATATTAACCTCTCCACCTTGCTGTGGACTAGGTTCTTTAACCGTCACCCGCCTTCCACTGTTGACCACTGAACCGACCAAACTATATAGGTTTCCCTCCTCCAAAACTCCTCGCATCATCACACGACCACCCTTCTTCACTCTCAAAACTCCACCTCGAGTCTCATAAGTGCAACCGCGGCGATCTAACTGACCGAGAGATATGAGGTTATGCGAACAAGTGGGTATGTGTCTCACACCGGCAACTTCTCTCTCCACTCCATCATGCATCCGAAACCTAACAGCTCCAACTCCACAAATTGGTAGCTCTACTCCATTGGCCGTCTTTATCATGCCAACACTCTTCTCATACGAAGAAAAACTTTTCACATCTCGACGTATGTGAAAACTGGCTCCTGAATCCATCTTCCAAGGCTCCACAACACTAAGTAGGACATCACATGAAGAATTGCCTTCGGAACCTTCAGCAAAGCCTGCCTGTGCCTCATCACTATTATTATCACCTTGCGCCTTCTTCTTCTTCATATCTCGTATATATAAATAGCAATCATTGCGCTTGTGGCCTTTCTTACCACAATAATGACAAAAGATAGCACCTTTCTTCTTCCTTGTATCTTTACCTGAGTCCCTTGCTACCATCGCCTCAGTTGAACCGATTTCAACTCCGACCCTTTTCTCCTTAGCTCCTCATTCAAAAGACTGCTTCGAACCGTTTCCAAAGAGATAGTTCCATTAGCATTGGAATTACTCAATGAAACAACCAAAGTCTCCCAGCTTTCCGAAAGAGAACTCATCAACAAAAGAGCCTGCAAGTCATCATCAAAATTGACCTTCATGTTTGCAAATTGATTGATGACATCTTGAAACTCGTTCAAATGCTCTGCAACAGACTTCTCCTCATCCAATCGAAGTTGCACCAACTTTCGAACCAGAAAAGCCTTGCTTGTAGCACTCTTTGACTCATACAGCGATACTAATTTGTCCCACAACGCCTTTGCGGATTCACAACTAGCCACATGGTGGAACACAAAATCATCCAAATATTGGTGAATCAACGCAATCGCCTTTTTGTCCATTTTCTTCCACTTTCCCTCATCCATATTCGAGAGCTTCTCCCCATTTCCATCAATGGGATCATGCAAATCATTAAGATATAGAATGTCCTCCATCTTCGGCTTCCATATACCCCAATTCCTCCCATTCAAAATAGCCATCTTCGACAACGTCATTATCTCCGACATCAAAAAATCAATTTTATTCAAACAAAAATCAATTTTTTTTTTCAATCCAACAAACACTCCAAGCTATGCGGTGATCTGAGCTCTTATACCAACTGTTGGGGTTTTGTGCGCAGCGGAAGTTTTGACAAAACACCCAAAAACAAAATGAATCTTTTTAACCCAATCACTTGAAGATGAATGTGATCGAATAACAAACAACAACACAAAAAAATATCGGAAATATGAACACACGATATTCCACCCAACCACCCTCTTTATTGATTCACCAAAATATTGTTTACAACCGATCTCAACTATCGTTAAACAAACACAACTTGAATCAATAACCTTATTGAGAAATAGGTAGAGAATATCTAATGGCTAAACAATTTGAGGAGAAAGACAATGAAGAACAATGGCAAATTTTTCCACCACTTAATGAAGATATCATGTAGGCCTTTTATAGAGTAACTTGTCACCCAAAATATCCTCATATATCTCAAATATATCCTCATATATCTCAAATATATCTATTTGGATAAGCACCAAATAATCCTTGCCTTCATTTTCAAATATCCCACAAAAGTAGCAACAAATATCTCCACCAAAAATGGATCCACATAGAAAATTTGTTGCCTACAATTGTGATTTGCGTATCACAAATCTCAACTAACGTAACATAATAACTAATAAAGAAATGTATGTCGATCTATTTCATGGGCACATTTAGCATTTTACACAACATTTTTAAGCACAAAAAGCACTATTTTTATTTACATGCTGTAGTTTAATATGCTACCCCCATTTATATGCTCTACATGAAAGTTATTCAGATCAGTCCTTTTATTGTATATGTAAAATACCACTAAAAGATAATAACATAACAAGTAGCTTTTTATGCTATAATTTGATGTGCTACTAGCATTTCTATGGAATGAAAGTATAAATATGGTATAATTCGAAGGTAATCAGATTGATATTTTAGCTAGATAAAGAAGATATAGAATATAATAACATATAAAGTAACATTCTCCAGTTAATGGCGTTGAGACATTTTGCACTTAACACCGATTTTTAAGTGATTGATAAAAGACAATACAGCCATTTGATACACCATTTAATTCCATTCAATTTCTACATGTTATAATTTATTCACCAATGAACTTCTCTATTTGATAAAAATAGGACATTACGGCCTTTTATATGGAATCCACTTTACTGCGGTGATTGAATTCTAAAGTACGAAAATACATAACAAGTTATATAAACATGTAATTGGCTTCTTAGAAAAAACAAAAAAGTAATAGTTTACTATTTTTTTTAAAACATTTTTTAGCAAAATGTAACTTCTCAATTAGTTTCTAAAATTTATAACTCAAACTGCACTAGTAAACCCTACTCAAAAGGATGTACATGTACAAGCACAATAAGCAAAGCATACAAAAATCAGAAAAGCATTTAGCAGAACAAACCTATGAACATGGAAAGTAGAAGGAAGAAATAACAATTATCTGCACACCTGAAATGCTGCGACACTTTCAGATGTTGTGCGGACAAAGATCTTATAAATGAATGAAAAACCTTTTTAGCTCTGAAAAAAGTCAGTCCTATTATTCGATGTTTATGGATCGTCAATGTCGATCAGATACTGTTTAAAAGCTCAAAATTTAAGATGCTGAACTCAATAAAATACATGCCATTACATTTTCGGTCTATATTTGGGAATTATATCTGAATCAAGGCCACACTAAGCCACATTTAAAAAGAAAAGTAACTTATTGAAAACTAGGAGATTAATCAAAAAACTGAGCAGTCTTTGTTTTTTCTACTATAAGTGCTATATTAGGAATTTAAGATTGTTGGTGCTTGATGATCTTGGAGGTGGAACCTTGGCGCAATGGTAAGGTCACATGGCTAGTGGCCTGGGCGCCCAGGTTCGAATCCGGAAACAGCATCTTCACAGTGCGAGGGAAAGACTGCGTACTATCGACCTCCCCAGAGCCCAGTATCGTACAGAAAGCCTCGTGCACTAGATGATCTTGAATTATTATATTACATAGCTAGTTGCCTACTTGATTAGTACACATGTAGCTCATTCTGCAGTACAGATGTTGGGACATAGGAAATAACAACCACAAAAACCAAACATTGAACTACTAATCTACTAATGATTCTCATTTTAAGTTTAACTTAATTATCCAAACATCTGATTGATATGCAAACAGAATAGATCAAGTCATACTGAACTCTGAAAAAAAAAAACTAAAAAAATCATTACGAAAAATAGAGATAAAAAGCACAATTTTCCCAATTTAAAGGATTCTGAATTAAAAGAGGTTTCTGAATTAAAAGTGAAAAAAGTGAAGAAAATATTTTCTCTATTCAAAACAACAAATAAACCATATTCAAAACCTCGTATTATTACATGCACAACATAATTTCCACTTTATATTGAATTTTGTGTAAGAGAACAAAGTAACTTTGAGAATAATTGTACAGAAAAAATGAAGCCAGAATTTATACTACGAATTTGCATGTTTCAGTGGAAAACAAGTTAAATGAAGGATAATGCAAAAAATATAACCGTAATTCCGGAGGATGATGGAGACACAAACTACAACTTAGTGCATACATAACGGCATGAAGACCAAATTTTAGCAATTACAACAGTGAATCGATTATCAAACAAATAAATTTAGAACTAACACCACTGTCCTATAAGCAATAAGAACATCAATTGAGAGGAAATATAAATCGAACCTGATGTTGCTTGGGGGTATGAAGCACGAATCCAAAAAATCTCAAGATCCATCATTTTCTAGTGATGTGCCACGTAGTGTGTTGAGCTGTCCCTTAACATCTCCTTGTCTGCGCCTGGATATGCTATCGATGTCGTTGGAGGTGCTGGCAGATGCTGTCGATGTCGCTATACATGGAGAGAGAAGAGAGATTCTACTTTGGAAATAAAGGGATAGGCAGCCTAGGAAGGGGTAAGTGTGAGATAATTAAAGATGCACAAAATCACAAGGAAAGGTAACTATAAATGAGCTATTTGCGAACCGGTCATCTATTAAAACATTTAATTGGGTTGGGAATCAGAATACATTACAAACTACATACAAGAAACCATTCATATTTTATATATCCTTACACTTTTTTAGAATTTATAACATTTATAAGTGTTAGATGTGGAAAAATGTAAATGTTGCTAAATCATTGATTTGGTGTAGTGTTAGTAAGTAATCCAAGTGATTGTTACGTGGACGCATCCCAATTGAACTCAAACTTGACCTAAAATATAACAATATGTTAATGAGAATTGAGTATGAAAAGAACATTGTTCATGTACGTCAAAGCAAGAGCTTGGAACACATATGACATCAAACTCGGATCATAGATATAAAGGTCGAACTAATTTTCATACCTAGAAGCAACCTATAAACACAATTGCAGAACTCATTTTGCATTTAAATTTGTATAAGGTATGACAAATAATGCAGAAAAATTACCTGGAAATGAAACCATTAATTCACCTCCTAAATCAATAGTGTTAGTACGATAATCTTTAATCCACAACTTTCACTTCCATCTCCTATTGAAGAAAAACGTGATGATCAATCTATGAAATTCCCCAAATTAAGAACCACAATGGATCCCTAGGTACTGAAATTGAATGAAAACACAATTAGGTCAGAAAAAAATTGTCGTTAAATTTGTCAATCTTTATAATAGGATGTGAAAACCCGTAACTTCCCCGGTGAGGAAAGCGCGGATAGTTCGAGAACAAGACACAGAATAATGCAGACGGAAGAACATTTCATTGTATATTACAACAATGCACCAGAATACAAGAATATACAGAGTATAAATGAATATTACACAGAAATATCAGAGATTTAAATTACATTTAAATACATCGCAGCGGAAAATAATACAATACACAACTAGAAGGGATATACGAATACAAAGCTTTCCGGATATCATTCCAGCTGTAAACCAGGATCCTGTGAATATAAATCTGCAAAACCAAAACTACTAGCTGCCCGTGTCGAAAATAAGGGCACCCAGAGTTTAGGTCAAAACAATAAACTCCAGGTCAGTCATGTGACTGGTGTGAGAACTAAAACAGTTGTAAATCTTTATTTTAAAGATAGGTAAATCAAGGGACCACGCCGTATAACACGGAACGGGTTTCCTCCCAAGAATACCAGTGCATATAAGTAAACAACGCAATGCTTTTCTAAAAATGAAGCTATTATAAGACCCAGGTCCCATCACACAATGCAACGCAGCCGGAGGATAGGGTTTTCCCTTATAATAGCCAAACATGCTTGGTACGTTTTAAAAATCAAATCATTTGATACTATAATAAGTGTATAGTGTCAAAACAGTTTCGATCATAAATATCAATCGTAGACGGCATGGGTACCGTATATCATGTCGCCATACTAGTTCTACAATTAAAACCGCAATACACGTATTGGAAATTGGATTTCCATCATGGTGGCTCCTGATTCGAAAGATCGATCGCATTGTGCAATTCACCACGGCTTACGTCCCAACGAGAGAAAACACCGTCTGCACATCCGCACATTTGGGACCAGAGTATCACCGCGGCTTACGTCCCAGCGAGAGAAAACACCGCTTACTCTATATATCCCTGAGCACTAAGCTCATCTCGGTCGACCGAATCCACGACACCACTAAGGTGCCCATCCACTAAAAAGCATACTGATCAAACCATCAGTTTACCACCATACCGGGACGTGAGGCTTGCGAATCAACGCTATACACAAAGCCATGCTATATTAAAGCTGCGCTTTGATCATCAACCACCAAACTTTGCTTTTCAACAAAAGTCTGGATCACTGCATCTCAGCATGCCACACTATCAATCCATATCGTACCACTGATTTCTGCCAATATATAACCTCTGAGCTCGTATGTCTCGGAGAAGGGCGTTAAGCAAGAGAATAAATTCTCTGCCGCCAAACAGATATATATTTAGCAGAGATCAACGAATACAATATAAAGGAATACAATGTCAGACACACCATCCATTTACAAGTCCGTTCTAGGTCTGAACGAAACCGGAGGCACTTTCCTCGCATATCCATCTATCTCCAAGTACGTCTGGACGACCACCAACTATTTCCATCCTCTTGGGTGTACAGCCCAATCAGGATCGTCAGTAATTATCCCAACGATGTGAAGACTTCCGGTCTTCAACCACCGTCTTCATCTTCGACATATCGTCGAATTGATTATTCAGAATGGGTATAAACCCGGCCTTTCCGAACAACCCGCGTATATTAAAAATAAATGTTACACAAACACAACATACGCCTCATTCCAATTCATTAATTACTTACCGTAAATCAGTAAGAGAGCAATTCCCCAAATATTAACCCCGAAGGCCGAAACCAACATCAGATCAATATCCAGGAAACCATTCTTCTTAACTAACCTTCAGCTAGTTTCTAAATTTCAATTCTTAGGGAAAGGTTCCCATTAATTTTATCCAAGATAAATTCTTTAAAATTTATCCTTTAATCTTCCTTTGGATGTCATTTCAAACCAAATTATGGTTTTCCAAACTAGTTGAGATTAGCGAACCATACCGCAGTAATTATTTAATTTATTTCCCAATCCCAACCTATTCATCCCATGAAGCAAAACTGGTAATACTCCATATTTAACACCACAGTGTTATCGGTAAAATTAATTACCATTTCACGCTCAAATCTGATTAAAGATTTAACTATCGCTTTGGAGCAAAACGGGTGATACTCCATTCTCGCTCATTTTCTAAAGCTGATAATTTAAATTATCAATCCACATTTCGATTTAATTGAAGATTCATTAAAACTCTTTTTACTGGGTTAAAGAACTAGTGTCATTTAAAACACAGTTCACGATAAACCCAAATCACATTCTATTTATTATCGGGTTAAGGAACTAGTGTTATTTAAAACACAGTTCACGATAAACCCATGAATCAATTCTATTTAAACCCATTTCAAATCCAATTTATTTATTTAAAAATAAATGGGTTTTAATTTCAGTTCAAAATTAGTTCATTTCGATAAAAATATATTTTTATCTTTTCAAATATGGAGTTTTTCATCCCAATTTTTCCAAAATCATTTCTTATGATTTTACACTAATTATTACTATTTTTAATAATTTTATCAAGGCCCGTACAGTCGATTTCCATCAACGGCCATCGAACTGCACTTACAGCGACCTTTTCCAAATTTGATTTGGACGTAACTCCAAATCCAACTGTTAGATTTCAAATTTCTAATATTCGTTAGAAAGCTCTTTTCGATATGAACCCAACGGTTTCGGTTTCAGGAGAATCCGACGGTCGGATCTCCCGTAATGTCCGTTGGAAATAAATGGTCGAAATTCACGAACCGCCGCGGCGCGGCGCGTTCTATTCAGGCCATTATATTATATATATAATATATATTTCGTCGATTTCTATTTATAACGAATTTTATAAATAGTTTTGAATTCGTTTCAAAAACCATTTCAACTTCCATTTTAATTCAAATCAAAATCAAATTTTTTCTTATAAATTCGTTTTAAAATTCATTGCTATTCAATTCATTTTTGAATTCATTTCAATTCGTTTTCAATTCAATTCGAATTCGTTTTCAATTCAATTCGAATTCATTTTCAATTCAATTCGAATTGGTTTTCAATTCGATTCAATTCAAATTGGTTTTCTATTCGATTCAATTCAAATTGGTTTTCTATTCGATTCAATTCAAATTGGTTTTGAATTTCAATTCTTTTCAAAATATCAGATTTTGAAATTACTTTCGATATTCATTATAAAATGAATAAAATCTATATAAATATCGTTCACGTCAAAATTGCGTCAATCTAATCAACACGGCTTCATATATTTCTATTTTCAAATATTCTATTTCAAATATTTCTTTTTCAAATATTTCCTTTTCAAATATTTCTATTTCAAATATTTCTATTATTAAAATATTTCGTTCAACACATGACTAATCTCAACGGATGAGTATTGTCAACACATGAACCTTTATTTTATATTGATAAAGATGTAAATTTTATTATTAAAATATTTCGTTCAATACATGACTAATCTCAATGGATGAGTACTGTCAACACATGAACCTTTATTTTATAATATTCTTTATTTTTCAAAATTGGAATGAGGCCCAATCAATTACCATATAGCGTTAACTATATGGATTCCATACCACCCATGAATATGATAGCAACGATAAATAATCAACCATCATCGAAAGTGCACTACACTGTATAAGCATCAAATATAGATATCTAACGCTTATAACAGCCTGTCAATCAATCGATCGACATACAACTAATTATTGGGATTAGTGTATGCCGTATTTTATCCCAATACCCGTGTGGGGTTTTCAAACAATCAAACACAGATTTTATTTGTGCAGTTGGGCGATGTTTAAAATTTATCGACCCAATCAATATCAGTCAAATCAGTGTATATAAACAAATCGGCCGATTTGTTTATAGATATTTATTTATTCACTTTCACGTTAAAAATTATATTTTTAACGACCAAAATATTTTATTCAAACTATGAATATTCTATTCGGTTCATTTATTCAATAAAATGATATTTTTATTTCTCTAACATATTTTAGAAAATTTCGGCGGCATAACGGCACGATACTAGAAACGGGACAAGGCCTAGCCTTATCCTCTGTCTAGTGAAGGCCCACGCCATTCACACATCAATCAAATCCATTCAATTCACCAAACAATTCAATTCAAACCAAATAATCTAACCAACTACACAACCAACCAAACAAGTCCATGGTCTGTGGATGATTGTGTCTGGTGCTACTAAGCACCGTCTGCATCCTAGTATATATATATATAACTAGAAAAGAAATTAAAGGGTGAGAAATTCTCACCGGTAGCTATCCCAATTCCACGACTCTTCATTGTTAGAAATCTTCATCGTTCTCGCCTTTTTGTCATCTACGTTGCCCGTATTCTCTACATATGTAAAAATTGAATTTTTAATTTGCTATTCAATATATAAAAATCGAATTTTTACTTCGCTATTCAATATATAAAAATCGAATTTTTACTTCGCTATTCAATATATAAAAATCAAATTTTTACTTCGCTATTTCTATTTTAAAAACAATGTTAACTTTATTTTCAAAAAGAATGCAAACTTTGTTTTCAAAGCTAATTCAGATTTTGTTTACAAAGCAAATTTATTTTTTTGTTTTCAAAGCAAATTCATTTTTTTGTTTACAAAGCAAATTCATTTTTTTGTTTTCAAAGCAAATTCATTTTTTTGTTTTCAAAGCAAATTCATTTTTTTTGTTTACAAAGCAAATTCATTTTTTTGTTTACAAAGCAAATTCATTTTTTTGTTTTCAAAGCAAATTCATTTTTTTGTTTCTTGTCAAACTGATTTTTAACAATGTATTAAATCAAATAAAAACTGAAATTTTTCCTTGTATCAAATTAAATAAAAACTGAATTTTTTCCTTGCAATGTATTAAATTAAACATTTACTAATATTTTGCTTTGCTATTCCAGTATCTCTTTTTAACAGTGTTAACTTCTCTTTCAAAAATAATGCTAATTTGATTTACAAAAATAATGCCAAATTGATTTACAAAGCTAATTAATAAATTAAATTTAATAACCTTGTCTTCTTCCTCATCTGTTTGTTACTCCAGGCCGTCGCTCCATTTCTGAACCCATCAGCTATCCTTAGGGCTTCACATCGCGCAACATTCGAGGCGCCAGAACTCCATCGGGATGCGCCACGTCGGAGCCCATCTACCACCGCCCCGTCGGCCGAAATTGCAGTCCACTCGCACGCACATACGGCGTGAAAAACCTCTCCGAAGCTGGCCACTTTGAACGCAGGAATCGTGAACACCACTCCACGATAGATGACAAAGCTTATACCATTTTGAAGATCTAACAAAGTACTATCATTTTCGTTTTGGTTTCCTGATTTAAATCGATCTGACTTCAGAGGAATTGGGGTTCAAAATTCGGATGATATCAGCCATAAATCGTGACTGGAGGCGCTTGATTGGGGCTAGGGTTTCTTTTGACTGGTCAAATAAGTTTTTATAAGGGTATATTTTATTATTTAATTCAATTTAATTTTTAAAAGGTGAATGTCCTATTCGAACTCCAAACGAATCCCAACGACTGTCGCCCCCGGCCAAATACCCTTATTCCGAACACAATGGGATATGTTTCATAGGCCAATTCGACCATTTCGGTCAGTTTTCGTCAAAATCAAAATATAACTCTATATATTGAAATTGAACGCGCATTTCAATTTACTGGGGCCACATACTAACTCGAAAAATTCCAGAAAAATATTTTCTAGCTTCGTATTGACGATACGGACCTAACAAAACTAGTTTCGTCGAATTCTGAGACCGTTTGAAAAATGGCCAACTTCCAGTCGATTAAAATCAACTAAAACTGGTCAAATGCGTTTTCCTTTGCCGCGCTCACATATTGATTCGGAAAATTATGAAATTTGGAATCTAGCAATAACTTAACACTGCGGATCCAACAAAAGTGGTTTCGTCGAAATCCGAGGTGGGTTGCAAAATTTCCATTTTTAAGGGCCTGAATTCCATAGGGACTATTCAGAATTTTCAACTGGACATATCTTTTGATTCCCGCTATGAAATTTTGATTTTCCGGATTCGTTGGAAAGATATTCCCAATTAGATCCTATCGTTTTTGGTTTCACTAAAATCCGGTTTGTTTTGCACCCGGTACATTCAATTGAAGTTTGAAATCGAATTATCGAACTACCGCGCCATTTTCAATTCTATTTATAATTATATATAATTATTTATTTTCTAACGACGACGTATATAATATATACGTTCGAATTCTATTCAAAATAAATTTCTTGTCGTCATTATTTAAAATAATTCATTTTAAATAATCAAAATTCGCTAAAATTGCCAAAATAAAAATTTTAAACTGGCCCAGATTTTCGGGTTGTTACAATCTCCCCCACTTAAAACTTTTCGTCCCCGAAAAGGAATAAAGTCGAAAGTGGTTTGATCAATCAACTCTACGTTCGATCTGGCTTCCATTCTCTAACTTTTCAGTTTCTGAGAATTTTCAAAAATTTCAAAATTTTGGCTAACACCCGGAATTTTCGAAAAATTTCGCCATAACCTCACCTACACCGGGAGCCACGGGAAAATCCCGAAATTGCCATATAGGCTTTCTGATCTCAAAAAGAAAAAGAAAAAGCCAAGCGGCTAGCCAATCGGCTTATAAAATCATCATCACCCAAACAAAATAGTAAATTATGATAAACATGTACCTATTTGTCGGGCAAACAAATTTTATTCTCTGCTCTAGCCTCCTTGCTATGACCTGTTCAATGTAAGCACATGTATATGCAAGCAAATGCGACCAATTTTCAATACAATTCGATATTTGACTCAATTAGGCATAATGGTTCAACTTTTAATTAATCCAACAATAATCAAACAACGCAACCATCAATCAATTAGTTGATTAGCTTTTCAAATTCATAACTTTGATATATAGTCAAAATCACATTTTTGATGCCAATATCACAACAATAAGCCCTATCTAATTTTGGTTCTCACACCAGTCAATAGGAAATATATAGAAAGCCCACTTTAGTCACTCGAACATTAATTCTAATGATGGAGCTCCATCATCAAAATCATCTCCGGGCGATTAGAGTGTAATTCAATATCTATCCAGTATATTAAAATTTCAAATACACGTGGATCAGACGTATACGCAAAATCTTTATATACTGGACTGTCCAACTCAATATTAATAGATAATCAAATACGAATAATTGATTTAAATTTTCAAAACAAAAATTTGTTTTCACTTTCAAAAATATACTCTTCACACTCGTTCTAGGATGCTACTGATCCCATCTCTAACGAGTCATTCCCGTTGGATATTACTAATCCAATTCTGATGAATTCTTCCGTATGGTTCTAATGTGTCTTATTCTCTGAGCTTTGTAAACCAAAGTTCTGATACCAACTGTGAAAACCTGTAACTTCCCCGGTGAGGAAAGCGCGGATAGTTCGAGAATAAGCCACAGAATAACGCAGACGGAAGAACATTTCATTGTATATTACAACAATGCACCAGAATACAAGAATATACAGAGTATAAATGAATATTACACAGAAATATCAGAGATTTAAATTACATTTAAATACATCACAGCGGAAAATAATACAATACACAACTAGAAGGGATATACGAATACAAAGCTTTCCGGATATCATTCCAGCTGTAAACCAGGATCCTATGAATATAAATCTGCAAAACCAAAACTACTAGCTGCCCGTGTCGATAATAAGGGCACCCAGAGTTTAGGTCAAAACAATAAACTCCAGGTCAGTCATGTGACTGGTGTGAGAACTAAAACAGTTGTAAATCTTTATTTTAAAGATAGGTAAATCAAGGGACCACGCCGTATAACACGGAACGGGTTTCCTCCCAAGAATACCAGTGCATATAAGTAAACAATGCAATGTTTTTCTAAAAATGAAGCTATTATAAGACCCAGGTCCCATCACACAATGCAACGCAGCCGGAGGATAGGATTTTCCCTTATAATAGCCAAACATGCTTGGTACGTTTTAAAAATCAAATCATTTGATACTATAATTAGTGTATAGTGTCAAAACAGTTTCAATCATAAATATCAATCATAGACGGCATGGGTACCATATATCATGTCGCCATACTAGTTCTACAATTAAAACCGCAATACATGTATTGGAAATTGGATTTCCATCATGGTGGCTCCTGATTCGAAAGATCGATCGCGTTGTGCAATTCACCACGGCTTACGTCCCAGCGAGAGAAAACACCGTCTGCACATCCGCACATTTGGGACCAGAGTATCACCGCGGCTTACGTCCCAGCGAGAGAAAACACCGCTTACTCTATATATCCCTGAGCACTAAGCTCATCTCGGTCGACCGAATCCACGACACCACTAAGGTGCCCATCCACTAAAAAGCATACTGATCAAACCATCAGTTTACCACCATACCGGGATGTGAGGCTCGCGAATCAACGCTATACACAAAGCCATGCTATATTAAAGCTGCGCTTTGATCATCAACCACCAAACATTGTGTAATAACCCGGAAAATGTGAGCCAGTTTAAAATTTTTAAATTAGGTTATTACCAAAGAATTTGAATAATTTAAATAGCCTATTTTCATAAAATATAGAATTGGGTATAATATTGCAGTTTGAAATTTTGAATACAAACTTTGTCTGACTATACCGGGTGGAAAATATAACGGATTTTAACGAAACTGAAAATATTTAAATCTATTTATCAATACCTTTCTAACGAATCTAAAAAATCGAAATTTCATAGCGGAAATCAAAAGTTATGGCCAAATGAATTTTCAGAAAGGTCGCTATATAGTATATATTGCCCTTGAAAATTGAGATTTTGCATACGACCTCGGAATTCGACGAAACAACTTTTGTTGGGTCCGGGATGTCAAATTATTGCTAAGTTTCAAATTTCATAATTTTTGAAGCTAGTATGTGAGCGGGGCAAAAGATAATGTGTTTGGTCAAATTCTGTTAAAAAGGGTCGACCTAAAAATGGCCGTTTTTCAAACGAGCTCAGAATTCGACGAAACTGGTTTTGTTAGGACCGTATCGTCAAAACAAAGCTAGATTTATTTTTATGGAATTTTTCGATTCAGTTTGTGGCCCTGGCAAATTGAAATGTACGTTTAAATTAAATATCGAATGTTTTATATTTTAATTTGAAAAATAACTGACTGTAACAGTCGAAATGGCCAACGAAACATATCCCATTGTGTCCGAATGGGGGTATTTAGCTAGGGGCGACAGTCGTTGGGTTTAAAAAGGAGTCCGTTTGCAAAAACACTATTTAAAAATTTCTATAAAGCTTTGGCCAATAGGAATTTTCCTTTAAAAAAAAAAAACCAAAACCCTAGCCGCCAGAGACGAAACCGACGATCCTCGTTGCTCCACGCTTCTCCTCCCTTTTCCGATCGCCACAGGCGACGCTAGGCCGCGCCACCACCACCAGTCCACAGCCCTTCGCCTCCTCTCCACATCCGACCAAACGCCGCCCCCTATCGTCAGCTCCTTCGCCTGAACGACGTCGAGGAAGTCGTCGACTTCCCAGAGCCGCCGCCGCCTCGATTCGCCATCGCACCCCCTCAAACTACCAACGCAGGAAAGCTCTTCCCTCCCTCGACGACGTCCAACAATCTGATCATCCTATAGAGCAACGAATCAAGAGAAAAATTCAAACCTAAATTTGAGCAGGTTTGAAAACTAACGGCTTATATAATTTTAAACTGTTTTAACACTATAAAGCATTGCAAAGCTTTGAAAAATAATATCTTTTTCGTTCTTTAACGAAATTCGATGAAACAGGAGACACCGTGACCGGAAGGAGGCTCTCTACATTCTAGAAGAAGCCGCAGATTTTTCTGACCTTCCTACGATTTTTAGCACCGCAATAACCAATGTGAGGAATCTAAACTATTTGTGTGAATGAAATCGCGTTGTATAAATTATATAAGCGAAGTGTAAATTATATACGCATTGTATACCTCATGTACATGTGTTGTATAAGTTATATTAGCGATGTATAAATTATACAAGCGTTGTTTGAAACATATATGCTTTGAATTGTGATGAAATGCAAGTGAATTATTAAATTATATATACATATACATATACATATACATATACATATATATATATACTCCCCTCGTCCACAGACCATGGACGATATTTTATGCTTGTGATTGACGTGATATTATATGGTATGACGAATGGTTGGAAATAATTGTTTGTGGTTGATATTATGGTTGAAAAATACCTTTATGGTTGAAAAATACCTTTATGGTTGAAAAATACCTTTATGGTTGAAAAATACCTTTGTGGTTGAAACAAAATAGAATAGGATTGTGGAATTGAAAATAAAACATGCCGCCTGCGTGCGAACTAGATGCATGATCCCCATTGTCAAAAACCACGAGGTTTTAAGGTAGAGCGAGGAGCCGCACTAGGGACGGTCCCGGTTTTAACTACCCTGCCGTTATGCTGCCGAAATTTTCTGAAATATTTATGTGTTAGAATAATTTTCATTCATTGAAATAAATTACACAAACTATATCGAATATTCATGTGTTGAGTTGCAATTCATTCGTTGAGTTGAAATTCATGTGTTGAATATTATTTAAATTTAAACAAATGGCTTTAGCGATAAAAATCACATTTTTATATATATACAAACTATATCGAATATTCATGTGTTGAGTTGCAATTCATTCGTTGAGTTGAAATTCATGTGTTGAATATTATTTAAATTTAAACAAATGGCTTTAGCGATAAAAATCACATTTATATATATATATATATATATATATACAACCTATATCGAATATTCATGTGTTGAGTTGCAATTCATTCATTGAGTTGAAATTCATGTGTTGAATATTATTTAAATTTAAACAAATGGCTTTAGCGATAAAAATCACATTTTTATATATATACAAACTATATCGAATATTCATGTGTTGAGTTGCAATTCATTCGTTGAGTTGAAATTCATGTGTTGAATATTATTTAAATTTAAACAAATGGCTTTAGCGATAAAAATCACATTTTTATATATATACAAACTATATCGAATATTCATGTGTTGAGTTGCAATTCATTCGTTGAGTTGAAATTCATGTGTTGAATATTATTTGAATTTAAACAAATGGCTTTAGCGATAAGAATCACATTTTTATAAAATATACAAACTATATAGAATATTCATGTGTTGAATTGCAATTCATTCGTTGAGTTGAAGTTCATGGGTTGAATGTTATCATCTTTTAAAAATAAAATGAATCGACAATGAAAACTATATTTTTATAGTGAATATGAAGTGTTAAAAATACACATGTGTCGAATAAATATTTTTGATGATAAAAATATTCCTTTTATCATGTATACGCTTAGTTAAAAATACACATGTGTCGAATAAATATTTTTGATGATAAAAATATTTCTTTTATCATGTATACGCTTAGTTAAAAATACACATGTGTTGAAATAAATAACAGTTTGCTAGAAATATTATTATTAGCTTTGTTCTGCATATATATACATGTGTTGAACAGGAAAAATGGATTAGCTGTAGAGTAAAGAAATTATTTGCGTGCGCGACAAATAGGTAAACCTTGATGAGTTGGCTGTGCAATTTTATTTATATATCAACTCCTGTGAATGCCATTGGATGCGGAGTGCTAGTTTTTCTGTGTGAAATAATAAATAACGCCATAGGATAGTAACAATTTGAACTATACTACATGGCATACTTCTTGATGATAGGCACACTTCATCATATTCCACATAAGCAATTAGAGCTTGTGTGACGAGGTGGAAGATTTACCATATAAGCAAGAGGCTTGTATGGCGATGACTATATATTACAGGTTGAACTGATGACTGATATGGACTGTATAAATTATAACGATAAATTGCCAGATTAATAAAAACCCCACACGGGTCTGGAGTTGACAATAATCACGTCGCTCTAGTTATTAGATACGGCACATGGACTATTTATTTCCACACGGAAACGGGGTGACGGGAATTTATTCTCTGGAGTGATTATCAGTACATGCTCCCCCGTAAACACCAGAATATATCACTACAAATATGTGAATGCTTTTTAGGATTTATTGGGTACCTAATACGGCCCAATAAATTTCCAAACCCCTCCCCGTACAAAGGAGGTTATGGCGAAATTTTTCAAAATATTAAGGCGTTAGTGAAATATTTGAAGTGAAAACGAAGTTGAAAATATAAAATGAACTATAGTTGAAATTATAGAATGAACTATATTTATATATATAAATATAAATATAATTAAAAGGAATAGAGGCCATGCAGTTCGCGTTTCGGAATCATAATTTGAAATGATTAGTACGAGAAATCCGACCATCGGATTTTCCCGAAATCGCAACCGCTGGGTTCGCCTTGGAAATATCTTTCTAATGGCACCAACCTTGTAAAAATCCAACGGTTGGATTGTCCGGAATGTTTAATTCAAATCTAAAGAAAAACAGCGCCAGAATCGTTTATATTTATATATAAATATAATTAAATTAAATCGAATAACGACGCTGCAGTTCGAATTTTAAAACCGTAACTTCAAACGATTAGTGTGGAAGATCCGACCGTCGGATTCTCACGAAACTGGAACCGTTGGGTTCGCTTTGGGAATATCTTTCCACTGATATAGACTTTGTAAAAATCCAACGGTTAGATTTTCCGATATGTGTAAAACAAATTAGGAGAAAAACAGCGCCACGACACGACATGAAACGTCGTTTAATTAAATATGGCCATTTTTAAATAAATAAAAATGGCGTAAAATCGTTATAAAATATTATAAGAAATATTGATTGAGAATAAACCAATTGGGCTTGAATTGTTTGATATTTAATGGTTGTATGTGTATGACATGAAAATAACACTAAAGAACCAAAAGATGGATGTCGAATAATATAACCATAAAATGAATCGATTTAAATTCTAATGACGTGAATTATTTGAAAAGGCCGAGCTAACCCTCATTTCAAATAATTTATCGAGCGATTCGAATTGGAAAATGCAAAGACGATTCAAGACCGACGATCTTCGTATCGGTTGGATGGGCGCTACTGAGGTTCCTAACCGGAGTAGCTACCGGAAAGGGACGGAAGTAGTAGCCGTCTGAACGTATGTATTGATTGGACGGATATACGAGGAATTTGACGCCTTCGGTTTCGTTCAGACCCGGGACAGACTTGTAAATGGACTGTGTGTCTGACATTGGATTTTGTTCTGTACTGATTGATCTCTATTAAATATATATCTGTTTGGCGACGGAGAATTTATTTTTTTGCTTAACGCCCTTCTCTTAGACGTACGAGCTTAGAGGTTATATATCGATGGAAATCAATCGTATGGAGTGGACTGCCTATGTGGCATGCCAAGATGCTGTGATCAAGGCTTCTGTTGCAAAGCAAAGTCTTGTGGAAGATGATCAAAGCAAGGTCTACGTGGCCTAGCTTTGTGTATTTCGTAGATTCGTGAACCTCACACCCCGGTATGAGTTAAAAACGGGATACGGACTGCAGGGAGAGCGCGGCATTTCTTTCTAGCTATGGTGGTGTCAATGACTTACCAGCCCTGACATATATATCTACTTTTCACTTTTGTGGTTGTTGGAATGCGAGGCGCCTCGATTATAGGTCTGTAAGGACTGGGAAACGTGTGTTCAGGAATAAATAATCCTCAAACGTAAGAGAGGACTGGCCCTGAAGCATCCAGGGGTTACCCAGAGTGTGTAGTCCCGAGGCATTCGCTAGAGTGTCTCGAAGCGGAGAGGAGCTTGCCCCTTGCCTCGACTCATGACGGAAATCCAATTTCCAATACGAAATAACGGACTTGATTGTAGAACTAGTATGGCGACATAGTGGTATGGGGCACTTATGCCGTCTATGATTGATATTTATGATGATATTCATTTTTGAAACATATATGCACTAGTAATAATATCAAATGATTTTGCTTTATACGTATCAAGTATATTTGGCTATTATAAGGTAAAACTCTATCCTCCGGCTTGCGTTGCATTGTGTGATGGGACCTGAGTCTTATAATGGCGTCATTCTTTCTAAAAGCATTGCGTTGTTTTAAAAGAATTTACTTTGTTTTAAATGCACTAGCAATCACTGGAGTAAACCCGTTCCGCGAAAGTGGCGTGGTCCTATGATTTGCTATTTACTGTTGTTTAACTGTTAAGTAGATTCCTCATACCAGTCCCCATGACTGACTCGTTGTTTGTTTCACTTTGCAAACGCGGGTGCCCTTATTTTCACACAGGCAGCCTAGTACACAGGTGACAGGTTGTTTTTGGCTCTGCACTGCGGCATAGAGTGCATTTTTGGCTCATGGCGAGGCTGACTTCACAGAGATGACTTTGACATTTTCCGCCATTACTGTACTTATATTATGATTCCGCCACTGGCGATGCAGACTGATTTACTTTCCGTATTTCTCACTATATGTATATGTATTCCGCCTCTGGCGATGATGACTGATCACTTTCCTTTTATTCACTAAGTTATATCCCACGTTATGCTATTCTGATATTCCTACATGTTGTGATTCCACTGTCATATCCATGTAAAATTATTTTATTTATTGTTTCTGCTATTATCTGTACTCTGCTATGATGATTAATGTGTTATTTCCTAATGATTATCCTTAATACTGCCCCTCGGATTTTGGGATCATCACAGTTGGTATCAGAGCTTTGGTTAACCTTAGTTCCGGGATCTAACACATTAAACACCTCGTCAGAATAGAATCAGTAGTGTTCTAATGCGAGTAGCTCATTAGAGATAGGATTAGCAATGTCCTAGAATGAGCTAAGCAGATTAGCAAAACAATTTGATCAGTACATCATCATTATCTTTCCTTGTATTCCCTTGCTTTATCATTTATCAAAATTATCAAATCTATGAGCTTGACTCTTTTCTTGCTTATACAGTACTCTTAGATGGCTACACGAGCAGCAGCAGCTAGAGGAGGCCGTGGAGGCCGAGGAGATGCAGCAGGAGGACAGGGGGATATCCCCGTAGTAGTAGAAGGCCCTATTGTTCAGCCACCAGCACCAGATGACTTTGAGCTAGATAAAGTAGCGAAGAGGTACAGAAATCTTGGGGGAAAACCTTTTACTGGCACTGGTACAGTGACTGAGGCTATAGCTTGGCTGAAAACCTGTGAGAAAATCTTTGAAGGCATGGGTATGGGAACTAACAATAAAGCCCGAATTGGCATTTGGCTCCTTCAAGAAGAAGCAGAGCTGTGGTGGGATGCCATTACCTCAGTGGATGCAGCTGGTACTATTAGAACTTGGGAACAATTTAAAGCTATGTTCAATGAGAAGTTTGTACCGGAACAGGCTCTAGAGAGGATGCGGGAGCAGTTTGCTAAACTTCAGCAAGGGGATCTCTCTATTCAGGATTATCTAAATAAGTTCACCCAATTGTCGCGCTATGCTCCAGAGATGATTACGACCAACAAAGCAAAGAACAAGAGATTCATATTTGGGCTGAAGCGCAAGTACCATGATAGAGCTATGAGCAACATCAAACTCTCCTTTACAGAACTAGTAGAGATGGCTTGCAATTATGAAGACATGGATGAGAGGCATGCTAGCCAAGACCGCGCCAAAAGCCAAGCTGGAAATAAGCGCAAGGCTTCAACAGATCAACCCGAATCTAGCATTACCGCGGCCGGTACTCAGAAACCTGCAAAGATCCCGAAAGGAAATTGCTACAACTGCGGGAAGCCAGGTCATTTTTCTAATGTATGCAAAGCCCCAAGGAAACCAAAGGCAAATGACTCAGCCGAATGCTACAACTTCCATAAGAAGGGGCACTATAGCAGGAATTGTCCTCTGAAGCAGAATGCACAAGTGGCTTATGTGTATGACGGGAAGACCCCGCCAGCTACCACCGATGGATCAGGTAAACCCGACGTCTTGGGAGGTACCCTTACCATTAAAAATATTCCTGTTTCTGTACTTTTTGATACTGGTGCATCACGTAGCTTCATTTCTGGTAACCTTGTTCACAAATTAAAATTAAAGCGAGGAAAACTTAAGGAACCAATTAAAGTTCAAAACCCGATAGGAGGTTCTGTTGGTCTTAGTTCATACTATAGAGTGCCTATCTCTTATTCTTGCTACAAGTTCTCTTTTAAAGTGATTGTCATGGACCTGTCCGAATTTGATGTTATACTGGGGCTAGACTGGTTGACAAAATATAAGGCCGAAGTTAGATGTGCCGAAAGAATCGTTAAAGTCAAAACGAAGCTTGGACCTATATATATACCATGTCATGGCTCAGAAATTAATAGAACAGAATTTTGGTCTTCTTTAGAAGTTACTCCCCCTTCATTAGAAAAGATACCGGTCGTTAAAAAATATGCGGACGTGTTTGAAGAAGTAGAAAACTTACCGCCGCAAAGAGAAATTGAATTTAGGATAGATCTAATTCCTAACGCCCGACCAGTAGTACATCCAATTAGAAGAATGGCCCCGAAAGAAAAAGAAGAGTTAAGTAGTCAAACCCGAGAATTGCTTTGGAAAGGTCTAATCAGACCGAGTTTTTCAGCTTGGGGAGCCGCAGTAGTATTTGTCCCGAAATCAGACGGTACTCTAAGACTTTGCGTTGATTACCGAGATCTCAATAAGCAGACACTGAAAAACAAATATCCTTTGCCCCGAATAGATGATCTGTTAGATCAATTAAATGGAGCAACAGTATTCTCCAGAATGGACCTAGCTACAGGTTTCCACCAATTACGTATAACCGAAGACTGTGTTCCTTTGACAGCCTTCAGGGGTCCCGATTTATTCTACGAATAGTTAGTAATGCCGTTCGGCTTGTGCAACGCTCCGGCATACTTCGTTGATCTTATGAACAGAGTGTTCCGTGGTGTGTTGAATAAATTTGTTCTAGTCTTCGTCGATGACATTTTAATCTACTCCAAGTCAGAAGATGAACATGCAAAACATTTAGAACAAGTGTTGAAAATTCTAAGGAGAAATGTCTTGAAAGCTAAATTTTCTAAGTGTGTCTTCTGGCAGAATGAAGTTAAATTCCTAGGCCATGTCGTATCAAAAGAAGGAATTGCTGTAGATCCAAGCAAAATTACAGCGATTCAGAACAGGAAACAACCTACTACGCCCACTAAAGTTCGGAATTTCCTTGGATTAGCTAGTTACTATCGGAAATTCGTTCAGGATTTTTCAATGATATCAGGAGTATTGACAAAGCTTACAAAGAAGCATGAAAAATTCAAATGGACTCCCGAATGTGAAGAAGCTTTCCAGGAGCTGAAACTGAAGTTGACAACCGCTCCAGTATTGACCATTATAGAAGGCAACCAAGACTTGACTGTATGGACAGATGCTTCTATTAGAGGGCTAGGCTCAGTGTTAATGCAAAAAGGCCAAGTGATCGCTTATGCCAGCCGTCAACTAAAGCCGCATGAAAGAAACTATGCTACTCATGATCTTGAGTTATTAGCTATCGTGTTCGCTTTAAGAATCTGGAGGCATTATTTACTGGGCGAGAAGTTTGAACTACACACTGATCATCAATCCTTGAAATATCTGTTCACTCAGAAAGATCTAAACTTGAGACAACAACGTTGGTTAGAATTCCTTGCAGCATATGATTTTGAAATTCTATACACTCCGGGAAAAGCCAATGTTGTCGCGGATGCTCTCAGCAGAAAGAATGAAATCATCGCCAGTTTTGTCATCACGTCTTCATTAATAGACAGGATCGCGACCCTTCAAAAGGAGGATAATTTTGTGAAAGTAATGATCAAAAGAATCAATGAAGGCATAGACTCCAACTTCCAAGTGGATAGTAAGGGGTTTTGAGATTAAAAGGAAGAATTTGTGTTCCCGACATCTCCGAGCTAAAAAGAGAAATACTTGATGAGTGCCATAAGTCCAAATTAAGTATCCATCCCGGTGTGAGCAAAATGTATAACGATATCAAGCGCACCTTCTGGTGAAAGGCGATGAAAAGAGATATCTCATTATATGTTAGCAGATGCCCCACTTGTCAGCTAGTTAAGAGCGATCAGCAGGAATTGGCTGGATTATTACAACCATTAGAAATTCCAGGATGGAAGTGGGAACAAATCTCGATGGATTTCATCAATGGCCTGCCTCGAACTAAGAAAGGAAACAACAGTATATGGGTAATCGTAGATCGCTTCACGAAGACTGCCCATTTCATACCTGTCCGATCCAACAGAACGGCTCAAAGTCTAGCACAGATTTACTTCAAAGAAATAGTTAAACTTCATGGAGTGCCACTCAGTATAGTCAGTGATAGAGATCCCCTATTTACTAGCAAATTATGGGAAGCATTCCAAGAAGAATTGGGAACCAAATTGAATCTAAGCACCGCTTATCACCCTCAGACAAATGGCCAAACTGAGCGGGTGAATAGAATTTTAGAAGATTTACTGCGGGCTTGCATTATCGATTTTGGAGGCTCATGGGAAGATCACTTACATCTAGCTGAGTTCTCTTACAACAATAGCTATCAAGCAAGTTTGGGAATGTCTCCATTTGAAGCATTATACGGTAGACCGTGCAGATCTCCCGCATGTTGGGTAGAACCTGGCAACAGACTTGTGTTAGGGCCCGATATGATTCAAGAGGCATCAGATAAAGTCGATTTCATTAAGAAGCGATTAAAAACCGCACAGAGCCGACAGAAAAGTTATGCTGATGCGAGAAGAAGGGATATATCATTTGCCGTTGGCGATTATGTTTATTTAAGAGTTTCTTCAATGCGGCGAGTAATCAGATTTGGAAAGACTGGGAAGTTGGCACCGAGATTTATTGGTCCCTTTCCTATACTTGAACAGATTGGAACTCTTGCATATAGGGTTTCATTACCTAATTGGTTGCCTGGTATACATAATGTGTTCCACGTATCTCAACTCAGAAAACATGTTCATGATCCCGAACTTATTGTGGAAGAAGCAGCGCAACATGATATTGACATAACTCCAGAATTAGCACTCAAGAGGGAGCCATTAAAGATAGTTGGCAAAGAAACCAGAGAGCTAAGGAGGAAAAAGATCCATCGAGTCAAAGTGCAGTGGAGTAGTGATCCTAGAGACTGTACTTGGGAAACTGAGGAAAGCATTAAACAAGCCTATCCCAAGTGCAGAGTGGACATCTCTGACTAACTCCGGTGCAAGGTACTTTTACAAAACTTTGCATTTACATTTATTTCCAGCCTAGCTGTTGTTTCCTTTTCGAGGACGAAAAGTTTTAAGTAGTGGAGATTGTAATAACCCGGAAAATGTGAACCAGTTTAAAATTTTTAAATTAGGTTATTACCAAAGAATTTGAATAATTTAAATAGCCTATTTTCATAAAATATAGAATTGGGTATAATATTGCAGTTTGAAATTTTGAATACAAACTTTGTCTGACTATACCGGGTGGAAAATATAACGGATTTTAACGAAACTGAAAATATTTAAATCTGTTTATCAATACCTTTCTAACGAATCTGAAAAATCGAAATATCATAATGGAAATCAAAAGTTATGGCCAAATGAATTTTTAGAAAGGTCGCTATATAGTATATATAGCCCTTGAAAATTGAGATTTTGCATACGACCTCGGAATTCGACGAAACCACTTTTGTTGGGTCCGGGATGTCAAATTATTGCTAAGTTTCAAATTTCATAATTTTTGAAGCTAGTATGTGAGCGGGGCAAAAGATAATGTGTTTGGTCAAATTCTGTTAAAAAGGGTCGACCTAAAAATGGCCGTTTTTCAAACGAGCTCAGAATTCGACGAAACAGGTTTTGTTAGTACCGTATCGTCAAAACAAAGCTAGATTTATTTTTCTGGAATTTTTTGATTCAGTTTGTGGCCCTGGCAAATTGAAATGTACGTTTAAATTAAATATCGAATGTTTTATATTTTAATTTGCAAAATAACTGACTGTAACAGTCGAAATGGCCAACGAAACATATCCCATTTTGTCCGGAATGGGGGTATTTAACTAGGGGCGACAGTCGTTGGGTTTAAAAAGGAGTCCGTTTGCAAAAACACTATTTAAAAATTTTCTATAAAGCTCTGGCCAATAGGAATTTTCCTTTTTTAAAAAAAAAATCCCAAAACCCTAGCCGCCAGAGACGAAACCGACGATCCTCGTTGCTCCACGCTTCTCCTCCCTTTTCCGATCACCACAGGCGACGCTAGGCCGCGCCACCACCACCAGTCGACAGCCCTTCGCCTCCTCTCCACATCCGACCAAACACCGCCCCCTATCGTCAGCACCTTCGCCTGAACGACGTCGAGGAAGTCGTCGACTTCCCAGAGCCGTCGCCGCCTCGATTCGCCATCGCACCCCCTGAAACTACTAGTGCCGGAAAGCTCTTCCCTCCCTCGATGACGTCCAACAGTCTGATCATCCTATAGAGCAACGAATCAAGAGAAAAATTCAAACCTAAATTTGAGCAGGTTCGAAAACTAATGGCTTATATAATTTTAAACTGTTTTAACACTATAAAGCGTTGCAAAGCTTTGAAAAATAATATATTTTTCATTCTTTAACGAAATTCGATGAAACAGGAGACACCGTGACCGCAAGGAGGCTCTCTACATTCTAGAAGAAGCCGCGGATTTTTCTGACCTTCCTACGATTTTTAGCACCGCAATAACCAATGTGAGGAATCTAAACTATTTGTGTGAATGAAATCGCGTTGTATAAATTATATAAGCGAAGTGTAAATTATATACGCATCGTATACCTCATGTACATGTGTTGTATAAGTTATATTAGCGATGTATAAATTATACAAGCGTTGTTTGAAACATATATGCTTTGAATTGTGATGAAATGCAAGTGAATTATTATATTATATATACATATACATATATATATATATATATATATATATATATATATATATATATATATATATATACTCCCCTCGTCCACAGACCATGGACGATATTTTTTGCTTGTGATTGACGTGATATTATATGGTATGACGAATGGTTGGAAATAATTGTTTGTGGTTGATATTATGGTTGAAAAATACCTTTATGGTTGAAAAATACCTTTATGGTTGAAAAATACCTTTGTGGTTGAAACAAAATAGAATAGGATTGTGGAATTGAAAATAAAACATGCCGCCTGCGTGCGAACTAGATGCATGATCCCCATTGTCAAAAAACGCGAGGTTTTAAGGTAGAGCGAGGAGCCGCACTAGGGACAGTCCCGGTTTTAACTACCCTGCCGTTATGCTGCCGAAATTTTCTGAAATATTTATGTGTTAGAATAATTTTCATTCGTTGAAATAAATTACACAAACTATATCGAATATTCATGTGTTGAGTTGCAATTCATTCGTTGAGTTGAAATTCATGTGTTGAATAATATTTAAATTTAAACAAATGGCTTTAGCGATAAAAATCACATCTTTTATATATATACAAACTATATCGAATATTCATGTGTTGAGTTGCAATTCATTCGTTGAGTTGAAATTCATGTGTTGAATATTATTTAAATTTAAACAAATGGCTTTAGCGATAAAAATCACATTTTTATATATATACAAACTATATCGAATATTCATGTGTTGAGTTGCAATTCATTCGTTGAATTGAAATTCATGTGTTGAATATTATTTAAATTTAAACAAATGGCTTTAGCGATAAAAATCACATTTATATATATATATATACAAACTATATCGAATATTCATGTGTTGAGTTGCAATTCATTCGTTGAGTTGAAATTCATGTGTTGAATATTATTTGAATTTAAACAAATGGCTTTAGCGATAAAAATCACATTTTTATATATATACAAACTATATCGAATATTCATGTGTTGAGTTGCAATTCATTCGTTGAGTTGAAATTCATGTGTTGAATATTATTTAAATTTAAACAAATGGCTTTAGCGATAAAAATCACATTTTTATATATATACAAACTATATCGAATATTCATGTGTTGAGTTGCAATTCATTCGTTGAGTTGAAATTCATGTGTTGAATATTATTTGAATTTAAACAAATGGCTTTAGCGATAAGAATCACATTTTTATAAAATATACAAACTATATAGAATATTCATGTGTTGAATTCCAATTCATTCGTTGAGTTGAAGTTCATGGGTTGAATGTTATCATCTTTTAAAAATAAAATGAATCGACAATGAAAACTATAATTTTATAGTGAATATGAAGTGTTAAAAATACACATGTGTCGAATAAATATTTTTGATGATAAAAATATTCCTTTTATCATGTATACGCTTAGTTAAAAATACACATGTGTCGAATAAATATTTTTGATGATAAAAATATTTCTTTTATCATGTATACGCTTAGTTAAAAATACACATGTGTTGAAATAAATAACAGTTTGCTAGAAATATTATTATTAGCTTTGTTCTGCATATATATACATGTGTTGAACAGGAAAAATGGATTAGCTGTAGAGTAAAGAAATTATTTGCGTGCCCGACAAATAGGTAAACCTTGATGAGTTGGCTGCGCAATTTTGTTTATATATCAACTCCTGTGAATGCCATTGGATGCGGAGTGCTAGTTTTTCTGTGTGAAATAATAAATAAAGCCATAGGATAGTAACAATTAATTTTGAACTACACTACATGGCATACTTCTTGATGATAGGCATACTTCATCATATTCCACATAAGCAATTGGAGCTTGTGTGACGAGGTGGAAGATTTACCATATAAGCAAGAGGCTTGTATGGCGATGACTATATATTACAGGTTGAACTGATGACTGATATGGACTATATAAATTATAACGATAAATTGCCAGATTAATAAAAACCCCACACGGGTCTGGAGTTGACAATAATCACATCGCTCTAGTTATTAGATACGGCACATGGACTATTTATTTCCACACGGAAACGGGGTGACGGGAATTTATTCTCTGGAGTGATTATCAGTACATGCTCCCCCGTAAACACCAGAATATATCACTATAAATATGTGAATGCTTTTTAGGATTTATTGGGTACCTAATACGGCCCAATAAATTTCCAAACCCCTCCCCGTGCAAAGGAGGTTATGGCGAAATTTTTCAAAATATTAAGGCGTTAGTGAAATATTTGAAGTGAAAACGAAGTTGAAAATATAAAATGAACTATAGTTGAAATTATAGAATGAACTATATTTATATATATAAATATAAATATAATTTAAAGGAATAGAGGCCGTGCAGTTCGCGTTTCGGAATCGTAATTTGAAACGATTAGTACGAGAAATCCGACCATCGGATTTTCCCGAAATCGCAACCGCTGGGTTCGCCTTGGAAATATCTTTCCAATGGCACCAACCTTGTAAAAATCCAACGGTTGGATTGTCCGGAATGTTTAATTCAAATCTGAAGAAAAACAGCGCCAGAATCGTTTATATTTATATATAAATATAATTAAATTAAATCGAATAACGACGCTGCAGTTCAAATTTTAAAACCGTAACTTCAAACGATTAGTGTGGAAGATCCGACCGTCGGATTCTCACGAAACTGGAACCGTTGGGTTCGCTTTGGGAATATCTTTCCACTGATATAGACTTTGTAAAAATCCAATGGTTAGATTTTCCGATATGTGTAAAACAAATTAGGAGAAAAACAGCGCCATGACACGACCTGAAACGTCGTTTAATTAAATATGGCCATTTTTAAATAAATAAAAATGGCGAAAAATCGTTATAAAATATTATATGCAATATTGATTGAGAATAAACCAATTGGGCTTGAATTGTTTGATATTTATTGGTTGTATGTGTATGACATGAAAATAACACTAAAGAACCAAAAGATGGATGTCGAATAATATAACCATAAAATGAATCGATTTAAATTCTAATGACGTGAATTATTTGAAAAGGCCGAGCTAACCCTCATTTCAAATAATTTATCGAGCGATTCGAATTGGAAAATGCAAAGACGATTCAAGACCGACGATCTTCGTATCGGTTGGATAGGCGCTAATGAGGTTCCTAACCGGAGTAGCTACCGGAAAGGGACGGAAGTAGTAGCCGTCTGAACATATGTATTGATTGGACGGATATACGAGGAATTTGACGCCTCCGGTTTCATTCAGACCCGGGACGGACTTGTAAATGGACTGTGTGTCTAACATTGGATTTTGTTCTGTACTGATTGATCTCTGTTAAATATATATCTGTTTGGCGGCGGAGAATTTATTCTTTTGCTTAACGCCCTTCTCTGAGACGTACGAGCTTAGAGGTTATATATCGATGGAAATCAATCGTATGGAGTGGACTGCCTATGTGGCATGCCAAGATGCTGTGATCAAGGCTTCTGTTGCAAAGCAAAGTCTTATGGAAGATGATCAAAGCAAGGTCTACGTGGCCTAGCTTTGTGTATTTCGTAGATTCGCGAAGCTCACACCCCGGTATGAGTTAAAAACGGGATACAGACTGCAGGGTGAGCATGACGTTTCTTTCTAGCTATGGTGGTGTCAGTGACTTACCAGCCCTGACATATATATCTACTTTTCACCTTTGTGTTTGTTGGAATGCGAGGCGCCTCGATTATAGGTCTGTAAGGACCGGGAAACGTGTGTTCAGGAATAAATAATCCTCAAACGTAAGAGAGGACCGGCCCTGAAGCATCCAGGGGTTACCCAGAGTGTGTAGTCCCGAGGCATTCGCTAGAGTGTCTCGAAGCGGAGAGGAGCTTGCCCCTTGCCTCGACTCATGACAGAAATCCAATTTCCAATACGAAATAATGGACTTGATTGTAGAACTAGTATGGCGACATAGTGGTATGGGGCACTTATTCCGTCTATGATTGATATTTATGATGCTATTCATTTTTGAAACATATATGCACTAGTAATAATATAAAATGATTTTGCTTTATACGTATCAAGCATATTTGGCTATTATAAGGTAAAACTCTATCCTCCGGCTTGCGTTGCATTGTGTGATGAGACCTGAGTCTTATAATGGCTTCATTCTTTCTAAAAGCATTGCGTTGTTTTAAAAGAATTTACTTTGTTTTAAATGCACTAGCAATCACTGGAGTAAACCCGTTCCGCGAAAGTGGCGTGGTCCTATGATTTGCTATTTACTGTTGTTTAACTGTTAAGTAGATTCCTCATACCAGTCCCCATGACTGACTCGTTGTTTGTTTCACTTTGCAAACGCGGGTGCCCTTATTTTCACACGGGCAGCCTAGTACACAGGTGACAGGTTGTTTTTGGCTCTGCACTGCGGCATAGAGTGCATTTTTGGCTCATGGCGAGGCTGACTTCACAGAGATGACTTTGACATTTTGTAGCGACCCGGATTTTCAGCGACTTTGGTTATCGACGTAAGCACGACGTCGATAACCAAAACGTCGGAAAATCCTGGTAATTAGTGAAAGAAATTAGAGGGTGAGGAAAGATAAGATAGAAACTTAGAATAGAAGAAGAAGAAGAACACAACATCAGAGTAACACGAATCTCACAGCGGAACGAATAAATATATTTCATAACATAACTTTGAAATACAAACTTGGTACTTGAATATACATATCATTATCAAAGTACAGCACTTACAACACAGCGAAAATAAACTATAGCTATATGATCATGAAGCCTCCTGCTCCAAGCTCTTCCAGTATATCTGTAAATCCCGACTACTTGACTGCCCGTACAAATTTAGGCACCCAAGAGTTTAGGGAAAACAACAAAGTAAACTCCGGGTCAGTCATGGGACTGGTATGAGTAAAACAGTTTAAAAACAGTTGAACAAGTGAATGATATCTCATAAGACCACGCCGCATAACGGAACGGGTTTTTCCCTTATGAGAATCCAAAATATCTTTATATCAAAACCTTTTGATATTATAATAATGTCTATCAACCACAGTATATATATAATCATCTAGCAGAAACGCTTTCATCTCACGTTCTACATATATAGTATACAATCAAAACCGCAAGCACGTATTGGGTAATGGATTTCCAACTATGACAAGGTATGGATCCACCTTTCGCTCGTGTACCTCTAGAGAGGAATACACTGGGTTCAACAAGAACATCTTGCAACCCGGCCACACATGACCGACCACTCATTTCGCTTGAGTGTATCGAGTGTATATCACCAACAGTTGGGATCAGCAACCGTTTCCCGAATGGGACAGCATCAACAATAGATTTTTAGAAATGAATGAAACTCTAGATCAGGTGATTATACACCCTACTTCGGTGCGACCGACTTAGCCATGTTGCCTGCCCGATTTCTGTCATTTACCGGATGATGAGGCTAGAAGCTATGCTTTATCATCATATCAGATTCACTTTGAATGCCACATCATCAAATCCATCCAATCACCGATTGACGTCCTCAACAATACATTATGTGTTAGCTAAAAGAAGTTTCCTTCTCCGCTTCCACTCTTGGTATAGTTGGAGAAATCAACATACGTGATCGTCTGGGAATACTCTGTCAGACATCCGTCCATACAAGTCATCCAGGAACAGGATGAACCGAAAGCACTATTCTGTAAACAGGATAGCCCTTGCATAACTCCGTCTTCAATTTCCTTTGGCATATATGATTCGCAACGCTTATGCCAATACAAAGTGGTTCTTTGGATAATAATCCAACCGGTCTCTCCATATTAACAACGTTAAAATGGTCAAAACTTCGATAGTCTGTGATTTAACTATCGAATAAAAATAGGTGTGCAACCAACGATATTATTCCCAAATGGAAATTATATCGATCAAACATCATTTAACATTTATCTCTTTATTTCATAAATCTACTTATCTCCTGTTTCCCTATATTCCTTATTTCTTATTTTCTAAATTTAGAAAATATACGTTATTAACAATGGAAAACATTTCCATTTCTTGTCTTCTTTATTAGAAAACATTTCTGGTTTCTTATTTGGAAAACATTTCCAAAGCTTCTTTATTGGACTTAGACATATGTTTAAACAAACCATCGCGATGCCAACTCAAACCATTTCCTTTACTGTCGAACCTTAACTATTCCTTAGTTAAAAATAAAGTCAATCAAGTTGGTGTAGAACTACCTCTCAGACCTTAACCGAACAACATTTCTAACTTTGAAATAGACAAAGTTCACTTTATATTTCTTTAACAAACTTCCTTACTTAACCCTCCTTTGAATAACTATATTCGATTGACTCTTATCAATTAACTCTATTGGACTAACACTATTTGACTAACGCTATTTATTTACTCATTTCACTTACTCTTTTCGAATAAACTATATTCGATAATTCCTTTTACTTTAACACTAATCGATTAACTAACATCGATTTAACTCATTTGCTTCTATTCTAATCGATTAAACTAACATCGATTATCTCCTTTCAACTTTATTCTCTAATCGATTAACTAACATCGATTAACTAACATCGATTAACTAACATCGATTATCTCCTTTCACTTTAACACTAATCGATTAACTAACATCGATTAACTTCTTTTTAACTTTATTCTCTAATCGATTAACTAACATCGATTATCTCCTTTTACTTTAACACTAATCGATTAACTAACATCGATTAACTTCTTTTTAACCTTATTCTCTAATCGATTAACTAACATCGATTAACTTCTTTTGATAAACCACGTTTTTCCGTTACAACTATTTCCTTTTTATAACGTTTACTTACCGTTACAAATATATCCTATTTATAACCTCTATTTACCGTTACAAATATTTCCTATTTATAACTTCTATTTACCGTTACAAATATTTCCTATTTATAACTTCTATTTACCGTTACAAATATTTCCTATTTGTAACTTCTATTTATTTTCTAAATAAATATTCCTTTTCTATTTCTATTTATTTTCTAAATAAATATCCCTTTTATAAAACCGTGTTCGTTTTATAAATAATTCCTTTTATAAAATCCTGTGATTTTATAAAATTCCTTTATTTCAATATACATTGAAATACTTCTTTTTACATCCCAGGGTCTTTATGATATTTACAATATCGAATAACAATGATTAACATCATTTCAACACCCATAATCCATAACAGATTATATAACACGTCATATATCACAATATATGAAAACAGTAAAATAAATGTTGAGGAATCCAATTGGATTCCTCCAACCTGTTTCCCTGCATCACAGATGTTAAACAATATAGATAACATCACTTTTCAGTTCTATATGATATATTCTGTTAAACAGAATCAATATAGAAAATTTAACTAACTGACTAGCAGTTCAGTCAAACAGTCAACATACAGTAAATCAACCAATATCTAACAGTTCTAAAAATGCAACATGAAATTATAAACTGTTTAGAGTTTGTGAGATTTACTCACATTTGCGCGTTAGCCGTTAAAGAACGGTTTGCGTTCTTTGATCGAGTCGGACAATTTATTTCGCCATAAATTGTAACGGGCTCGGATTCACTCCCAGTCAGCTCCACCGTGTAGTCCTCGTCCATATGGTTCCAACGTGACAAGCGGTTCGTAAAACTGAGTTCGTAAGAGATAAGTACCGCATTAACAAGTTAATATGCTAATTAAATAACTATATGGCTTAACTAATTTGTAACCGTGCCTTATACTAATAATATCAGTAAACTATATTATAGAGCGAACCTCACCGTGACTATGGAGCCAAACCGCATGCATCGTCCATTTCAGTTCCTACATGCATTTGCAAAAGAACGCATTGTCAACCCCTTTTGCAATCAACATAGCTCTCCCTTCCTCTTACAAGCGCCTGACACTTCAATTGCTCACGTCTTTATTTCATTTTTTTTTTTAATTGGGCCCAGGTCCATTTGGCCTTAAACAAATTCCCAGGCAAAGTTTTCCTTGCGCAAACTAGCAGGCAACCATCCAGATGCCTTTGCATCAATACACATCATCCCCTTCACACGTTAAAACTGTTGTCTCCAGTTCCTCAACAATGCCATCACCTATTTGTTTCATCCCTTTCTTAAACCCCACTCCCGTCCATGTACTTCTCCTTCCACACTGTACACACACCCCATCAACGTTTTCAGTGGTGCCAGCACTACCCTTCATTGTCCAAAACTATGCCCCCTGCCATGCATCATCTCACACTTGTACACACACTCCATCATTTTCAAGCTTACAACCAATAGTAGAAACCATTGAACTCATTATAACCGAAACCTACGCAAGCATTTCAACATCTGTACGTCCCTCTCCCTTCACTTCCACTACCGCACAGTCCATGCTCTCTTCCTACCATGAAACCATCGACCCGAACCCAAATATGGCGTCGGGTTCCTCCCTTCATTTCCGTGCAACTTGAGACTTCTGGCCATGCTCACGCTACATCGGGCTTTAATATATATACATATGGGATTTAATAGTGGAGAGCTTTACTTGGGTTTCGGTTTTCAAAAGCCATTAAATAGTTCAACCATTGAAACTTGCTGAAGCCGAAAATGAATGAAAACCTGAGTTTCTTTCTCCTTGAAAGCAAAAGGAAACGAAAGCTCAGTACTCTTGTATTTATAGAAGATGTATACTTGGTTGGTAAGAGTTGTGTTGCTGTGACTTCCACGTTGGGTTTTCTGAAAGGTAAAATTTTGGGGCATGTTACTGTTAAACTACCCACACAAATAACGAATGACGTGCACACATTCTTTACCTTTTCTTTATTTGTTTTGAAGATGTCCACGTTGCTTGCTGGGAAAAAGAATGGTGGAACCCTTTTTGACCGTGAAACATGAAGAGAAAATTTTAGTTTTAAGTTACAAACTTAGTGTACTTCGCTATAAAATATTTCATCTCCATACGAGTAGTTATGGACAGATATAAAAATACCGTTGTGACCAGTGAGGTGTCACGATCCGAGAAATATAATGATATCGGTAGGTGGACTCATATTTTGAAACTTCAAAATCTTGATTTCAGGGTGCGAAATACTCCAAATAAAAAGTTGCTTATTTAATTAATTAAAAATTTCAGTAAAATTCTAAAAATTAAATTATCACTATTTCCCAAAAGAACCTTGTCTAAATTCAAACCCGATATCTAGTTATATCGAATAAACCGTTACGGTCGATAAACGATTCTATAGCGACTATTTTAAAATTTGATTTGGACATATCTCAAAATCTACACGACGAAATCCTAATTTCTCTCTTCCACTAGAAAGATATACTCCACCAGCTCCACACGTTTCTTGTTTCACAGAAATCCGGCTTAAAACGAACCCTGTACATTCAGTTGAAGTTCAAATCGCCATATTACGAACTACAGCGCCATTTCATGCTCTATTTTAATTATATTATAATTATACGTTCAAACTGACGTCGACTGAATATATTCGTTATTCAAATTCAATTCCAAGCTGAATTAAATATCACAGATGATCCGGTTCACACCATATCGTCATTTCAGCCAAATTCTGATTATTTCAGAATTAAATATATTATTTAATTATTATTTTAAATAAATATTCACTATTAATTAATTCCACGATCATTAAATCCTCTAACCCACGATTGATATAATTAAATAAATTAATCATAATACCTCTGCCAGTGCGGGTCATTACAATCTTCCCCACTTAAAATAATTTCGTCCTCGAAATTGCTAAAAGGTAGAGGACGACCCTATCGACTGGTTAGAACATATTTCTTTACTTCTTAACTTCAGTTTCAACTGAACCAATTTAATTTTAATTAATTCTTATCAACGAAAATTTTCGAAAATCCTGAAAATTTTCTAACGCCTTAACTCTTCGAAAAATTTCGCCAGCACCTCCTTTGTACTGGTCAATCGGTCAAACTCCAACTCGCCTCTCTGGGCCATCTCCAACCCAAAAGAAAATCAAACAGCCAAGCGGCTTGCCAATTCGGCTCATAAATCTCATGCTTATATCGAATATAAACTTGTACCTTTTCGTCGGGCATATCAACTCTATCACTTCCATATGCTATCAACTCAGCATTTACCAGCGTTATCCCAATCAAATTCTGAAATCACTTTTATCTCCAACACAACCATTTGCTTTTTACCAAGCCAAATTTTCATTTCAACTCGAGTTTTCTTCTCTTGATTTTCAATTCCTTAACTCCTCAATCCAATACCATTTCGGATTCTAATTTCACAAATCCAATCTTATTCGATTTCAATTCAACTTCAGTTACCACTTAACTGACTTTACTTTAATTCAAATCTGATTTCACAAATTTCTGTTAAATTTGTTTTTAATTCAATAGTCTTTTTCCAGGGAGTTTTCAAACAGTTTACTCTTTTCAAAAATCAAATTTTCCTTTTTGAAACTCAACTGAGCCCAAAATCAATATTCCATTAGTTAAATCACTTCTCTATCTCTTTATCAATATTTGTTAACCAAATATTTTCAATAACCATATTGGCCTTTTATGTTATTTGGAAAACATTTCCGAATATCACCTTCCTTTATTTTCTAAACTTTAGAAAATACATGCTATTTATAATTGGAAAATATTCCAATTACTTATCTCTTTTAGGATCTCTTTTATTTCTATACTTAGGAAATATTCTTTATTATATTTCCAAGCCTACACTTATTTGGGTTAAAACGGATGTTGTGTAAAACATCGTTACGACAACCCAAATACTATATTCAACTAACTCTTATCCAACATTGATCTTCGAGCCTGGAGTCTTACTATTTATTTGTTAATAATGAAATCAATCAAGTTGGGGTATAACTACCTCTCAGACCTTGACTGAATAACATTTATAACGTCAAAACAGATAAGACCACTTACTCGAATAATCAATACCATACAACTACTTATTCACTTTTAAACACGTCTACACTTTCTCTTTCTATTCTTACTAGATTTTATTCTTAGACTTCCTTTTTGATTATACTATTCTATTTCTAAGTTCGTTTCCTTATCGACTTATATATATTTATCGATACGTTGATTTCTAACTATCAAACTTCTTTAAAATATTCTAACTCCTTAAATTCCTGGAAAAATTCGCCATAACCTCCTTTGTACTAGGAGCATCGGGATATTTCAAATAGCCTCCCATGGCCCTCACCAATCCAAAAGAAAAAGAAAAAGCCAAGCGGCTAGCCGATACGGCGCATAAAATCTCATATATGAATTAAACACGTACCTGTTCGTCGGGCATTCTATTTATATACCTTCATACCTTATCCATACATATCTCCTGTATATCCATACATTTCTAATTCATTTCAACTTAATCCAATCATTTTAACTTAGCTCGTTAAGTGATTTTCAAATTACTGGTTTGCCCATTTCACCTTTTTATTTGAATTTACATGTTCAAATATAGGTTTAACTTGTTTATCAACTAATTGAATTCCATTTCAATTTTATTTGAATTTCCTATATTCAAATTCCATTTCGATTCTCTTATTCAAATTCTATATTTGAATTTCATTTCAAATCTCTTATACAAATCCCATATTTGAATTTCTATATTCGAATCTATTTGAATTTTCTTTATTTCATTTTAATTCCCTTTGAATCTTCTATATTCAAATTTCAAATTCAATTCTATTTGAATCTTCTTTATTCAAATTTCCTTTTCAATTCTATTTGAATCCTCTACATTCAAATTTCATTTCACTTTCGATATTCAAATCCTATATTTGAAATCTCTTATATTTCCTATATCCAAACGCCATTTGAATTTCTATATTCAAATTCTATATCACTTCCATTGAATTTCATATATTCAAACTCCCTTTGAATTCCTATATTCAATTTTCCATTATTTAAATCTTCTTTATTCAAATCTCATTTGAATTTCTATATTCAAATCCTATGTTTGAACCTCCTTTCTTCAAATTCCTTTAAATAAGTCTCGATTTCAATTCCTTTTGAAATCGATATTTCTACCTTTGGAAAATAGATTTCCCTTTTCAATTTCACACTTGTATTTTTATTTCTGAATTATCCAATGATAATTCTTTTCACTTCATTTATAAACTTCGTTTATAAAAGAACTTTTTATAAACTTCGTTTATAAAGGAACTTCTCGTTATATTTCTTTTAAAACAAATAAATATTTCAAATCTATTTCAAAATCCAAATCCTATATTTTAAATCCCGCTTTGAAATTCAACACAACTTGTCTTTCCCAAAACAAATTCAAAACAGTATCTCTGGTAGTAATTCGTCACTTACAACTCGAAAATGAATACTGATGATGCAGCTGTCATCATCAGAATCTATTTTCCAGCGATCGAAGTGAGTTCAATACTATAAAACCATTTCTACACATTTCCAATTTGAAATTCATTTCAAAATATAATTCACACTGCTTGTAAAACAATTTAAAATCTCCCAGGATCTTAAATTTTCCTTATTTTTAATCCAAATCCGTTTACAACACTTATCCAATTCTCCAGAGTCTTAACTTCAATTCTGGTTTAAATTTCAGATTTAACTCATCTGATTTCACGTATTTCACTTATATGAATTCTGATTGGTTATTTACATAACCATTTAATTTATAATCTTACTCGATTATAATAACAACCAATATATCCAATATATATCAAAATATATGTTGGGTAAACTTATTTTAATTTACCCTCTTTTCAAAACATACCATGACGGTTCATCGTATTTGAGTGTTTAGTAACTCCTACCGACACAGTGGATCAAACTGATCGACCAGAACTCATAAACTACTCAACCAATGAATCTCCACAATATAAAATAATTTTTATATCAATATACAAATACGTTCACTCGTATATATACACTCAATCTTAGTCTAGGGTATTACTAACCCTATCTCTACCGAGTCACGCCACAGAGCCAAGTAATTCATAACTTAAGCTCTGATACCAACTGTAACGACCCGGATTTTCAGCGACTTTGGTTATCGACGTAAGCACGACGTCGATAACCAAAACGTCGGAAAATCCTGGTAATTAGTGAAAGAAATTAGAGGGTGAGGAAAGATAAGATAGAAACTTAGAATAGAAGAAGAAGAAGAACACAACATCAGAGTAACACGAATCTCACAGCGGAACGAATAAATATATTTCATAACATAACTTTGAAATACAAACTTGGTACTTGAATATACATATCATTATCAAAGTACAGCACTTACAACACAGCGAAAATAAACTATAGCTATATGATCCTGAAGCCTCCTGCTCCAAGCTCTTCCAGTATATCTGTAAATCCCGACTACTTGACTGCCCGTACAAATTTAGGCACCCAAGAGTTTAGGGAAAACAACAAAGTAAACTCCGGGTCAGTCATGGGACTGGTATGAGTAAAACAGTTTAAAAACAGTTGAACAAGTGAATGATATCTCATAAGACCACGCCGCATAACGGAACGGGTTTTTCCCTTATGAGAATCCAAAATATCTTTATATCAAAACCTTTTGATATTATAATAATGTCTATCAACCACAGTATATATATAATCATCTAGCAGAAACGCTTTCATCTCACGTTCTACATATATAGTATACAATCAAAACCGCAAGCACGTATTGGGTAATGGATTTCCAACTATGACAAGGTATGGATCCACCTTTCGCTCGTGTACCTCTAGAGAGGAATACACTGGGTTCAACAAGAACATCTTGCAACCCGGCCACACATGACCGACCACTCATTTCGCTTGAGTGTATCGAATGTATATCACCAACAGTTGGGATCAGCAACCGTTTCCCGAATGGGACAGCATCAACAATAGATTTTTAGAAATGAATGAAACTCTAGATCAGGTGATTATACACCCTACTTCGGTGCGACCGACTTAGCCATGTTGCCTGCCCGATTTCTGTCATTTACCAGATGATGAGGCTAGAAGCTACGCTTTATCATCATATCAGATTCACTTTGAATGCCACATCATCAAATCCATCCAATCACCGATTGACGTCCTCAACAATACATTATGTGTTAGCTAAAAGAAGTTTCCTTCTCCGCTTCCACTCTTGGTATAGTTGGAGAAATCAACATACGTGATCGTCTGGGAATACTCTGTCAGACATCCGTCCATACAAGTCATCCAGGAACAGGATGAACCGAAAGCACTATTCTGTAAACAGGATAGCCCTTGCATAACTCCGTCTTCAATTTCCTTTGGCATATATGATTCGCAACGCTTATGCCAATACAGAGTGGTTCTTTGGATAATAATCCAACCGGTCTCTCCATATTAACAACGTTAAAATGGTCAAAACTTCGATAGTCTGTGATTTAACTATCGAATAAAAATAGGTGTGCAACCAACGATATTATTCCCAAATGGAAATTATATCGATCAAACATCATTTAACATTTATCTCTTTATTTCATAAATCTACTTATCTCCTGTTTCCCTATATTCCTTATTTCTTATTTTCTAAATTTAGAAAATATACGTTATTAACAATGGAAAACATTTCCATTTCTTGTCTTCTTTATTAGAAAACATTTCTGGTTTCTTATTTGGAAAACATTTCCAAAGCTTCTTTATTGGACTTAGACATATGTTTAAACAAACCATCGCGATGCCAACTCAAACCATTTCCTTTACTGTCGAACCTTAACTATTCCTTAGTTAAAAATAAAGTCAATCAAGTTGGGGTAGAACTACCTCTCAGACCTTAACCGAACAACATTTCTAACTTTGAAATAGACAAAGTTCACTTTATATTTCTTTAACAAACTTCCTTACTTAACCCTCCTTTGAATAACTATATTCGATTGACTCTTATCAATTAACTCTATTGGACTAACACTATTTGACTAACGCTATTTATTTACTCATTTCACTTACTCTTTTCGAATAAACTATATTCGATAATTCCTTTTACTTTAACACTAATCGATTAACTAACATCGATTTAACTCATTTGCTTCTATTCTAATCGATTAAACTAACATCGATTATCTCCTTTCAACTTTATTCTCTAATCGATTAACTAACATCGATTAACTAACATCGATTAACTAACATCGATTATCTCCTTTCACTTTAACACTAATCGATTAACTAACATCGATTAACTTCTTTTTAACTTTATTCTCTAATCGATTAACTAACATCGATTATCTCCTTTTACTTTAACACTAATCGATTAACTAACATCGATTAACTTCTTTTTAACTTTATTCTCTAATCGATTAACTAACATCGATTAACTTCTTTTGATAAACCACGTTTTTCCGTTACAACTATTTCCTTTTTATAACGTTTACTTACCGTTACAAATATATCCTATTTATAACCTCTATTTACCGTTACAAATATTTCCTATTTATAACTTCTATTTACCGTTACAAATATTTCCTATTTATAACTTCTATTTACCGTTACAAATATTTCCTATTTGTAACTTCTATTTATTTTCTAAATAAATATTCCTTTTCTATTTCTATTTATTTTCTAAATAAATATCCCTTTTATAAAACCGTGTTCGTTTTATAAATAATTCCTTTTATAAAATCCTGTGATTTTATAAAATTCCTTTATTTCAATATACATTGAAATACTTCTTTTTACATCCCAGGGTCTTTATGATATTTACAATATCGAATAACAATGATTAACATCATTTCAACACCCATAATCCATAACAGATTATATAACACATCATATATCACAATATATGAAAACAGTAAAATAAATGTTGAGGAATCCAGTTGGATTCCTCCAACCTGTTTCCCTGCATCACATATGTTAAACAATATAGATAACATCACTTTTCAGTTCTATATGATATATTCTGTTAAACAGAATCAATATAGAAAATTTAACTAACTGACTAGCAGTTCAGTCAAACAGTCAACATACAGTAAATCAACCAATATCTAACAGTTCTAAAAATGCAACATGAAATTATAAACTGTTTAGAGTTTGTGAGATTTACTCACATTTGCGCGTTAGCCGTTAAAGAATGGTTTGCGTTCTTTGATCGAGTCGGACAATTTATTTCGCCATAAATTGTAACGGGCTCGGATTCACTCCCAGTCAGCTCCACCGTGTAGTCCTCGTCCATATGGTTCCAACGTGACAAGCGGTTCGTAAAACTGAGTTCGTAAGAGATAAGTACCACATTAACAAGTTAATATGCTAATTAAATAACTATATGGCTTAACTAATTTGTAACCGTGCCTTATACTAATAATATCAGTAAACTATATTATAGAGCGAACCTCACCGTGACTATGGAGCCAAACCGCATGCATCGTCCATTTCAGTTCCTACATGCATTTGCAAAAGAACGCATTGTCAACCCCTTTTGCAATCAACATAGCTCTCCCTTCCTCTTACAAGCGCCTGACACTTCAATTGCTCACGTCTTTATTTCATTTTTTTTTTTTTTAATTGGGCCCAGGTCCATTTGGCCTTAAACAAATTCCCAGGCAAAGTTTTCCTTGCGCAAACTAGCAGGCAACCATCCAGATGCCTTTGCATCAATACACATCATCCCCTTCACACGTTAAAACTGTTGTCTCCAGTTCCTCAACAATGCCATCACCTATTTGTTTCATCCCTTTCTTAAACCCCACTCCCGTCCATGTACTTCTCCTTCCACACTGTACACACACCCCATCAACGTTTTCAGTGGTGCCAGCACTACCCTTCATTGTCCAAAACTATGCCCCCTGCCATGCATCATCTCACACTTGTACACACACTCCATCATTTTCAAGCTTACAACCAATAGTAGAAACCATTGAACTCATTATAACCGAAACCTACGCAAGCATTTCAACATCTGTACGTCCCTCTCCCTTCACTTCCACTACCGCACAGTCCATGCTCTCTTCCTACCATGAAACCATCGACCCGAACCCAAATATGGCGTCGGGTTCCTCCCTTCATTTCCGTGCAACTTGAGACTTCTGGCCATGCTCATGCTACATCGGGCTTTAATATATATACATATGGGATTTAATAGTGGAGAGCTTTAGTTGGGTTTCGGTTTTCAAAAGCCATTAAATAGTTCAACCATTGAAACTTGCTGAAGCCGAAAATGAATGAAAACCTGAGTTTCTTTCTCCTTGAAAGCAAAAGGAAACGAAAGCTCAGTACTCTTGTATTTATAGAAGATGTATACTTGGTTGGTAAGAGTTGTGTTGCTGTGACTTCCACGTTGGGTTTTCTGAAAGGTAAAATTTTGGGGCATGTTACTGTTAAACTACCCACACAAATAACGAATGACGTGCACACATTCTTTACCTTTTCTTTATTTGTTTTGAAGATGTCCACGTTGCTTGCTGGGAAAAAGAATGGTGGAACCCTTTTTGACCGTGAAACATGAAGAGAAAATTTTAGTTTTAAGTTACAAACTTAGTGTACTTCGCTATAAAATATTTCATCTCCATACGAGTAGTTATGGACAGATATAAAAATACCGTTGTGACCAGTGAGGTGTCACGATCCGAGAAATATAATGATATCGGTAGGTGGACTCATATTTTGAAACTTCAAAATCTTGATTTCAGGGTGCGAAATACTCCAAATAAAAAGTTGCTTATTTAATTAATTAAAAATTTCAGTAAAATTCTAAAAATTAAATTATCACTATTTCCCAAAAGAACCTTGTCTAAATTCAAACCCGATATCTAGTTATATCGAATAAACCGTTACGGTCGATAAACGATTCTATAGCGACTATTTTAAAATTTGATTTGGACATATCTCAAAATCTACACGACGAAATCCTAATTTCTCTCTTCCACTAGAAAGATATACTCCACCAGCTCCACACGTTTCTTGTTTCACAGAAATCCGGATTAAAACGAACCCTGTACATTCAGTTGAAGTTCAAATCGCCATATTACGAACTACAGCGCCATTTCATGCTCTATTTTAATTATATTATAATTATACGTTCAAACTGACGTCGACTGAATATATTCGTTATTCAAATTCAATTCCAAGCTGAATTAAATATCACAGATGATCCGGTTCACACCATATCGTCATTTCAGCCAAATTCTGATTATTTCAGAATTAAATATATTATTTAATTATTATTTTAAATAAATATTCACTATTAATTAATTCCACGATCATTAAATCCTCTAACCCACGATTGATATAATTAAATAAATTAATCATAATACCTCTGCCAGTGCGGGTCATTACACATTTTCCGCCATTACTGTACTTATATTATGATTCCGCCACTGGCGATGTAGACTGATTTACTTTCCGTATTGCTCACTATATGTATATGTATTCCGCCTCTGGCAATGATGACTGATCACTTTCCTTTTATTCACTAAGTTATATCCCACGTTATGCTATTCTGATATTCCTACATGTTGTGATTCCACTGTCATATCCATGTAAAATTATTTTATTTATTGTTTTTGCTATTATCTGTACTCTGCTATGATGATTAATGTGTTATTTCCTAATGATTATCCTTAATACCGCCCCTCGGATTTTGGGATCATCACACTTTGCTTTTCAACAAAAGTCTGGATCACTGCATCTCAGCATGCAACACTATCAATCCATATCGTACCACTGATTTCTGCCAATATATAACCTCTGAGCTCGTATGTCTCAGAGAAGGGCGTTAAGCAAGAGAATAAATTCTCCGCCGCCAAACAGATATATATTTAGCAGAGATCAACGAATACAATATAAAGGAATACAATGTCAGACACACCATCCATTTACAAGTCCGTTCTAGGTCTGAACGAAACCGGAGGCACTTTCCTCGCATATCCATCCATCCCCATGTACGTCTGGACGACCACCAACTATTTCCATCCTCTTGGGTGTACAGCCCAATCAGGATCGTCAGTAATTATCCCAACGATGTGAAGACTTCCGGTCTTCAACCACCGTCTTCATCTTCGACATATCGTCGAATTGATTATTCAGAATGGGTATAAACCCGGCCTTTCTGAACAACCCGCGTATATTAAAAATAAATGTTACACAAACACAACATACGCCTCATTCCAATTCATTAGTTACTAACCGTAAATCAGTAAGAGAGCAATTCCCCAAATATTAACCCCGAAGGCCGAAACCAACATCAGATCAATATCCAGGAAACCATTCTTCTTAACTAACCTTCAGCTAGTTTCTAAATTTCAATTCTTAGGGAAAGGTTCACATTAATTTTATCCAAGACAAATTCTTTAAAATTTATCCTTTAATCTTCCTTTGGATGTCATTTCAAACCAAATTATGGTTTTCTAAACTAGTCGAGATTAGCGAACCATACCGCAGTAATTATTTAATTTATTTCCCAATCCCAACCTATTCATCCCATGAAGCAAAACTGGTAATACTCCATATTTAACACCACAGTGTTATCGGTAAAATTAATTACCATTTCACGTTCAAATCTGATTAAAGATTTAACTATCGCTTTGGAGCAAAACGGGTGATACTCCATTCTCGCTCATTTTCTAAAGATGATAATTTAAATTATCAATCCACATTTCAATTTAATTGAAGATTCATTAAAACTCTTTTTACTGGGTTAAAGAACTAGTGTCAATTAAAACACAGTTCACGATAAACCCAAATCACATTCTATTTATTATCGGGTTAAGGAACTAGTGTTATTTAAAACACAGTTCACAATAAACCCATGAATCAATTCTATTTAAACCCATTTCAAATCCAATTTATTTATTTAAAAATAAATGGGTTTTAATTTCAGTTCAAAACTAGTTCATTTCGATAAAAATATATTTTTATCTTTTCAAATATGGAGTTTTTCATCCCAATTTTTCCCAAATCATTTCTTATGATTTTACACTAATTATTACTATTTTTAATAATTTTATCAAGGCCCGTATAGTCGATTTCCATCAACGGCCATCGAACTGCACTTACAGCGACCTGTTCCAAATTTGATTTGGACGTAACTCCAAATCCAACCGTTAGATTTCAAATTTCTAACATTCGTTAGAAAGCTCTTTTCGATATGAACCCAACGGTTTCGGTTTCAGGAGAATCCGACGGTCGGATCTCCCGTAATGTCCGTTGGAAATAAATGGTCGAAATTCACGAACTGCCGCGGCGCGGCGCGTTCTATTCAGGCCATTATATTATATATATATAATATATATAATATATATTTCGTCGATTTCTATTTATAATGAATTTTATAAATAGTTTTGAATTCGTTTCAAAAATCATTTCAACTTCCATTTTAATTCAAATCAAAATCGAATTTTTTCTTATAAATTCGTTTTAAAATTCATTGCTATTCAATTCAAATTTCAATTCATTTTTGAATTCATTTCAATTCGTTTTCAATTCAATTCGAATTCGTTTTCAATTCAATTTGAATTCATTTTCAATTCAATTCGAATTGGTTTTCAATTCGATTCAATTCAAATTGGTTTTCTATTCAATTCAATTCAAATTGGTTTTCTATTCGATTCAATTCAAATTGGTTTTGAATTTCAATTCTTTTCAAAATATCAGATTTTGAAATCACTTTCGATATTCATTATAAAATGAATAAAATATATATAAATATCGTTCATGTCAAAATTGCGTCAATCTAATCAACACGGCTTCATATATTTCTATTTTCAAATATTCTATTTCAAATATATTTTTTCAAATATTTCCTTTTCAAATATTTCTATTTCAAATATTTCTATTATTAAAATATTTCGTTCAACACATGACTAATCTCAACGGATGAGTATTGTCAACACATGAACCTTTATTTTATATTGATAAAGTTGTAAATTTTATTATTAAAATATTTCGTTCAACACATGACTAATCTCAATGGATGAGTATTGTCAACACATGAACCTTTATTTTATAATATTCTTTATTTTTCAAAATTGGAATGAGGCCCAATCAATTACCATATAGCGTTAACTATATGGATTCCATACCACCCATGCATATGATAGCAACGATAAATAATCAACCATCATCCAAAGTGCACTACACTGTATAAGCATCAAATATAGATATCTAACGCTTATAACAGCCTGTCAATCAATCGATCGACATACAACTAATTATTGGGATTAGTATATGCCGTATTTTATCCCAATCCCCGTGTGGGGTTTTCAAACAATCAAACACAGATTTTATTTGTGTAGTTGGGTGATGTGTAAAATTTATCGACCCAATCAATATCAGTCAAATCAGTGTATATAAACAAATCGGCCGATTTGTTTATAGATATTTATTTATTCACTTTCACGTTAAAAATTATATTTTTAATGACCAAAATATTTTATTCAAACTATGAATATTCTATTCGGTTCATTTATTCAATAAAATCATATTTTTATTTCTCTAACATATTTTAGAAAATTTCGGCGGCATAACGGCACGATACTAGAAACGGGACAAGGCCTAGACTTATCCCCGGTCTAGTGAAGGCCCACGCCATTCACACATCAATCAAATCCATTCAATTCACCAAACAATTCAATTCAAACCAAATAATCTAACCAACTACACAACCAAACAAACAAGTCCATGGTCTATGGACAATTGTGTCGGGTGCTACTAAGCACCGTCTGCATCCTAGTATATATATAACTAGTAAAGAAATTGAAGGGTGAGACATTCTCACCGATAGCTATCCCAATTCCATGACTCTTCATTGTTAGAAATCTTCATCGTTCTCGCCTTTTTGTCATCTACGTTGTCCGTATTCTCTACATATGTAAAAATTGAATTTTTACTTTGCTATTCAATATATAAAAATCAAATTTATACTTCGCTATTCAATATATAAAAATTGAATTTTTACTTCGCTATTCAATATATAAAAATCGAATTTTTATTTCGCTATTTCTATTTTAAAAACAATGTTAACTTTATTTTCAAAAAGAATGCAAACTTTGTTTTCAAAGCTAATTCAGATTTTGTTTACAAAGCAAATTTATTTTTTTGTTTTCAAAGCAAACTAATTTTTTTGTTTACAAAGCAAATTCATTTTTTTGTTTTCAAAGCAAATTCATTTTTTTGTTTTCAAAGCAAATTCATTTTTTTGTTTCTTGTCAAACTGATTTTTAACAATGTATTAAATCAAATAAAAACTGAATTTTTTCCTTGTATCAAATTAAATAAAAACTGAATTTTTTCCTTGCAATGTATTAAATTAAACATTTACTAATATTTTGCTTTGCTATTCCAGTATCTCTTTTTAACAGTGTTAACTTCTCTTTCAAAAATAATGCTAATTTGATTTACAAAAATAATGCCAAATTGATTTACAAAGCTAATTAATAAATTAAATTTAATAACCTTGTCTTCTTCCTCATCTGTTTGTTACTCCAGGCCGTCGCTCCATTTCTGAACCCATCAGCTATCCTTAGGGCTTCACATCGCGCAACATTCGAGGCGCCAGAACTCCATCGGGATGCGGCACGTCGGAGCCCATCTACCACCGCCCCGTCGGCCGGAATTGCAGTCCACTCGCACGCACATACGGCGTGAAAAACCTCTCCGAAGCTGGCCACTTTGAACGCAGGAATCGCGAACACCACTCCACGATAGATGACCAAGCTTATACCATTTTGAAGATCTAACAAAGTACTATCATTTTCGTTTTGGTTTCCTGATTTAAATCGATCTGACTTCAGAGGAATTGGGGTTCAAAATTCGGATGATATCAGCCATAAATCGTGACTGGAGGCGCTTGATTGGGGCTAGGGTTTCTTTTGACTGGTCAAATAAGTTTTTATAAGGGTATATTTTATTATTTAATTCAATTTAATTTTTAAAAGGTGAATGTCCTATTCGAACTCCAAACGAATCCCAACAACTGTCGCCCCCGACCAAATACCCTCATTCCGAACACAATGGGATATGTTTCATAGGCCAAGTCGACCATTTCGGTCAGTTTTCGTCAAAATCAAAATATAACTCTATATATTGAAATTGAACGTGCATTTCAATTTACTGGGGCCACATACTAACTCGAAAAATTCCAGAAAAATATTTTCTAGCTTCGTATTGACGATACGGACCTAACAAAACTAGTTTCATCGAATTCTGAGATCGTTTGAAAAATGGCCAATTTCCAGTCGATTAAAATCAACTAAAACTGGTCAAACGCGTTTTCCTTTTCCACGCTCACATATTGATTCGGAAAATTATGAAATTTGGAATCTAGCAATAACTTAACACTGCGGATCAAACAAAAGTGGTTTCGTCGAAATCCGACGTGGTTTGAAAAATTTCTATTTTTAAGGGCCTGAATTCCATAGCGACTATTCAGAATTTTCAACTGGACATATTTTTGATTCCCGCTATGAAATTTTAATTTTCCGGATTCGTTGGAAAGATATTCCCAATTAGATCCTATCTTTTTTGGTTTCACTAAAATCCGGTTTGTTTTGCACCCGGTACATTCAATTGAAGTTTGAAATCGAATTATCGAACTACCGCGCCATTTTCAATTCTATTTATAATTATATGTAATTATTTATTTTCTAACGACGACGTATATAATATATACGTTCGAGTTCTATTCAAAATAAATTTCTCGTCGTCATTATTTAAAATAATTCATTTTAAATAATCAAAATTCGCTAAAATTGCCAAAATAAAAATTTTAAACTGGCCCAAACTTTCAGGTTGTTACATAGGAGCACCATTCTGTTATATTCTGCAATTGAAAGTGTGAATCTTGATAGCTTGGATTTATCCAAAAGCAAATCACTTGTATAAAAGAAACATTGTTCAACATATCCATCTTTGGAAAGTAAATATTTCAAAATACAATAAACATTGTTTAACATATCCTTAGCCTCCAAATCACGTTTAGCTCAATATTTAAACATTTTTTTCCATGGTGCACTAAATACATCGGTAATGAACTACAAATACACACAAAAGACGTATTTAATAACAACCACTAAGTGTCAAGTTTCTACATTCTTCGTGTATCCGCAGCTCGTATGTGCTCCACTATATCTATCGGGGCCAACGGTGGAAGTCTCTTATGCCGGGATCCCGATTGAACATCCTCATCGTCACCCATCAAGCATATAACCTGATATTAGCAAGCACATGTTGTAACAAAAGGAATCTCTAATGTTATGTGCTAAAAAACCATATATATGTCACGATCAATTTTAAATATCCAACCGTGTGGTGTGGGACTATTATTCAATTCAATCAACACACATACTTCATTCCAATGCGAGTCATACCTAACGATCTCCAACTTGATGAGCATTGCTCAAGTCAGCTTAGAGTTACACCGGAGTTCTCTTTGCAGTTTGTCAGGCTTTCACCATGAGTTTTCGTAAGCAGTTTAGGCGGGATACTTACTACCGTATATCTACCTTGACGAGCATCCCTTGCTCAAGTCCCTTTGGAACCATGCTCTAGTCACGCTGCACATACTAGTCTCCTTGAACCATGGAGCTTTGATACCATGTTGAATTTTGGCATTCCATGCATACTTGCTTCACCATGTCTACCAGGGTCAACGGTCGATCGACGTCCCGAATGAACATCCACCATCGCCACCCATGGAGCATATTACCTAGTATTGGCAAACACATTGTAACAAAAGAAATCTCAAATGTTACGTGCCACCAATATCATATATATGTCATGATCTTTTTCCAATATCCTACGGTGTAGGACTATTATTCAATTCGATCCACGTACCCACTCCATTCCAACGCGAGCCACGTCTAACGCTAAGTGACTGCTATAGACTAGTTGTTGCTAAAAGCTTGCATTTTACAGCAAATAAGAAAACATGCATGGTATTATCTATTTTACAACAAAGGCACAAACCTAAGATATCTTAATTTTCACAATCTGTTAATATAAACTTACATAATTTGAATACCACTAGTTATACCAGGAAACAATGATTCTAGGTTGTACCTTCCCACCTAAACACATGACGACCTCTATAGTTAAAAATTGAAAATTCCTATTTAAACATTATAGTGCTAAATAAAGCGTACTAATTTGTACATCTCCTTAATTCTCTATATTACCACCATTTAGCTTAAAACTCTCAAGATATTTTGCATTGAATTTAAAATTTAACACCATATTTTAGAAAAAGCCTAAGCTTTATCTTTATTAACTATTCAAATCTCTTTAATGTCACACTTTTTTGCTGTCAACGTGAATTATCAAAACTACCTCTTTATAACTATAAAATGGTGGGGAAACCGACCGTTTGATTATAAAATTTAAAAGAAATTTATTTATTGTATTTTTAATTTAATCAACTAAAACATGGTTGATTTAAGAATTTGTTGCACTTTTAAAATTTGTTGCATCTTCTAAATAATCTATTTAGATCAATCAAAGGATATTGTACTAGAAATACTATATTAACGGTAGATCTGAAGTAGATTTAAAATGTAATCGGTATTTTAGTTGTTATGAAAATTGAGCATATGCGGAAGCGCAATAAATAGGATCTAGATTTGCCAATTGAACACCAATCTAATCTGATAGCAATTATTCTATTACATCAACAAAATAGTAAATAAATATAGTAGAGAAACAAAGAGACACAATATTTATACTGGTTCCACTATCCTCGAGATAGTGTAAGTCCAGTCCAACAAAGAGATATTTTATTCCATATGAGAGAATTACAAGAGATTACAAAATAAGATTTTACATATCCAAACCTCAATCAGGCTTAACAAGAAGAGACACCATCGGGGATCACTAGCTCCAGGCTAGGATGGGTTTACACTAAAGTCTACCCCTCAATATATAGCCAGTGCAAATCTATGTGAGTCGTTAATTAAATTACCAACATATGGTAATAAAATAATGGAGGCAAATTACCATAACAACAAATGTGCAAACATATGAAGTAAATCAATCCATTTCTTTAACATAGATGGAAGAAATTAATCCCTTCATTTATTTCTCTACCACCTCATCAAATGCAATCAATGCATTCCCATTATAAAAATATTTACTTTTCATTCTTTGCAAATTTGTCCCAATTAATTTGTGATTTTGTATCACCAAATTTAACACTCCACCTTAATGCAAAATCACATATCTTCAGCACCCCACCTTGAGTCAAATTCTCTTCTCATCATAAAACTCTTCAACAGAACTCCAACTTCAATCAAAATCTCACAACGAGATACACCGAAAAATGAATATTTACCAAATGGGTTCCAGCAAAGCCACCCCCCGTCACACAATTGTTAACGAGCTCAGACTATGTCCCCGCCCGCCAACAAAATGTTGCAAATATTCAAAATAAAAAAAAGGCAGATTCCAAAGTAATCTCAACACCACCAAGACCAAAAAATTATTCTCCCAATTAAAACCAATCTCGATTTCAGGGCAACGAGATACACCCAATCGATTTGAAAGGACTACGACCACACCTCAATTACAAATACAACACACCGCCTGCAAAAGATGCATCTACCACCTAAGCTGCACCGTGCATCAACCAACGGTCTAAAAAATGCTTGCAATACCACAAGATCTCCATCGTCTTTTTGGATTTCAAACTCGACATCCGTCTTCCGTTTGACATGATCTCTTCATCTTCGGGATCCCTCGAGCATCATCAACATCTAGACCCTTGCCGATACCATGATCCTCCACCTTGGGACCATAAGCAGCGACCATATTAACATCTCCACCTTGTTGTGGACTAGGTTCTTCAACCGTCACCCGTCTTCTTCCATCTTCCCTCATCCATATCAGAGGGCTTCTTCACAATAAACTCCATATCACGTCAAAGTTCCTAGATTGGAATGCTCTCCACTCTCGACATAATCTCCTCCACCAAAGTCTCCTTTTCTCCAAAATAGTAATAGCATAATCACCACTGAATCTACCAACCTTTGTAGAAATAATTGATGCACAATTTAAAACAAATCGCCTCGTTCTGATACCAATTTGTTTTGATTTTTGCGCATATGCGGAAGCACAATAAATAGGATCTAGATTTGCCAGTTGAACACCAATCTAATCTGATAGCAATTATTCTATTATATCAACAAAATAGTAAATAACTATAGCAGAGAAACAAAGAGACACAATACTTATACTGGTTCCACTATACTCGAGATAGTGTACGCCTAGTCCAACAGAGAGGGATTTTATTCCACATGAGAGAATTACAAGAGATTACAAAATAAGAGTTTACATATCCAAACCGCAATTAGGTTTAACAAGAAGAGACACCATTGTGGATCACTGGCTCCAGGCCAGGATGGGTTTACACTAAAGTATACCCCTCAATATATAGCTAGTGCAAATCTATGTGAGTTATCAATTAAATTACCAACATATGGTAATAACATAATGGAAACAAATTACCATAACAACAAATGTGCAAACATAGGAAGTAAATCAATCCGTTTCTTTAGCATAGATGGAAGAAATTAATCCCTTCATTTATTTCCCTACCACCTCATCAAATGCAATCAATACATTCCTATTATAAAAATATTTACTTTCCATTCTGTGCAAATTTGTTCCAATCAATTTGTGATTTTGTATCACCAAATTTAACATTAGTAAAATTTTAAGCATTAAAATTTGAACCGTTAAAAACATCGGAGAAAACAATTTCAAGAAGGTAGGTGTTTTTTCAGCTTCACAAAAAATTATTTTGACCAAATAACAGTAAGCCAACCTCTATAACAGTAAGTTTGATTATTTTGGCCAAGTGACAATAAGCAAAACTCTCTAACGATCGGTTTGATTAATGAATTTCAATATCCCTTCAAAATAGAATCTAACGGTTAAACTTCTTTATAGTTTTAAGATATTACTTTAGGCTTAAAAAAGGATTCATCGGTTAAACTTCTTTGCAAAAAATATGTCTTAATTCTTAAAAATATAATCTCACAAATAAACAGAATTTACAAATTCATTGTCTATTGATTAGCTGTATAAATAAAAATTCAAACTAACAAAACACATTAGATGTTGTAACTTATAAATAAAATTTTACATTAAGTACACATGATTTCAACATAAAAACATGGTTAAATATTTGTGCAAAATTTTCTATCGAATATGTTAATCATATATAATTTTAGAAAAACAATTCACGCGTGAAACATGCGTTTTCATCACACACAAAGCGCTTGTCGTAACGTTAATAATAACAAATGACTTTTTACAACCGTCAATTCAATATCCAAAAGTACAAAAAAAAAATCTGCTATCTTATTAATTCTAAAAGTTCTTCATTCTTTCCTTGATTGTCTCTAGATAGTTAATTAAAATCTTCAATATTTATTCATTATTGTAATCAAACAATATATATGACGGTTTCCTCTTTTATTGTTTTACATTTAAATACCAACATTTAATAAATTTTATACTGTAAATATTTATTTTAGGTTTTGTAATACTATTTGACAATTAAATACATATTTAAAAAGTAACTAGGTGATATTAAGTTAAAACCATCCAAATAAACAACAAATAACAAATATTTGTTAACTAATCTAATAAATTTTGAAAAATGGAAATTCAACATGTGTTATCACATTTATATTGTCAAAATAGTAAAGCTAATTTTTATCTCATGTCCGCATAGTTTAAAAATTCGACAATTATATATAAATTATTACAATGTTGTCATTTTACCTGTAAATATCAACATTCAATAATTATTTGTCAGCTTGTCCTAAATTTTTTTATATTGCTTTACATTCGTGTTTATCAACTGGTTTTAAATTTAAACATTCTAATAAATCTAATTAATAAATATCTATCTATTTTTTTAGCTAATAAATCATAAAAACAACAATTCATTAAGTGCACACATTCAAATGGACAAAAATGGTTAATTCAATTTTTCATTCAAGTCCACATAATTAAAAAATATAAATAGTTATTTCTAATTATCTTATATCGTTATACGTAAGATTTTCAAAATGAGAATCAAATCATAAAATTCAAACGATGAATCGAAACGGGATTTAAATCGTAAATCGTAGATTCAAAAAACATATTTTTTAAAATTTGCACACACGTTGAAATAAATTTTGATGTTTAAGCTTCTACATCTAAACTTAAAACATCATTTTCTCTCTTGTTCCAATTTTAATCTATTTTAAAATAATTAAAAATTGAAATTGTAGACCCAAATAAGTATATGGAATATATTAATTTGGATTGAATGATATTTCTAAAGTGTGGTATTAGCTTGGTTTGAATCGCAATATAAATCGAATCGTAAAAAGAGAGATTTGATTTAAAATGTAATTCAAATCATAGGATTTTAAATTTTTTGTAACACCCCGAATTTTAGTTAATACTAAAATTCACTAATTACAGGATAAATAATCTCAGACGTGGGAGTTGGGGGTAACGGGCTGCGTTATTGCGTTCGTCTCGGAAAAATACGCGAAATAGAGTCCGAGTTTTCGAGAATCGGAGTCCATATGGCCCGGTTATGGCCCAAAGAAGTTTGCAGAAAAATTAGAGCTAAAAACAGATTTAGGAATTTAAATTTAAATTTAAATTTAGAACCAGCGGGGCCAGGCGGGAAGATTCCCGCCTAAGCATGTCGACAGGGCTGTCGACAGGCCTGTCGACAGGGGTGTCGACATGCCTGTCGACTTGACTGTCGACATGGCGTGTCGAACCAGGGTGCTTGGTTGCACCAGATCTGGTTTTCTGGCTAGGGCTGGGCTTGGTTCTAGAGGTTTCCTAAATCTAACGGACCTAAATTAATCTAGGGTTAATCTAAGGGCTTAAAACACTCTCTTAATCTATAAATACACCCTAAACCTACCTTAATCCATACTAAAAATAGAAATGAAGGCCTCATGCCGCCAAATTAAATCCTAAAAGGAGTCTCCATTAATCTAAGAAGGAAGTTTCAAGCTAATCCCTCTCATATCATTCTCTAATCATCACCATCTTCATAATTAGCAACTAATCTCTCTTCACAAGTTGGTTAATCTTGAGTTTGGTGAGTTTCTATCACTTTAACATCAATTGTTAAAGTAAGTAGATTGGGTGTAATGAGACTTATGGTCTTAAATGCGGATTAGTGAGTTTGAATCATGTATAATGATATGTTATTCTGTGTTGTTCTATGTTTATGCATATTTGATAAATTGGTTTATGCATGCTTAATAAGTTGATTTATGCATGTTTAACAAGTTGATATATGCATGTTTAACAAGTGGATTTATCCATATTTGATGAATGGAATTATGCATGTTTAGCAAAGTGAGTTATGCAAGCTAAGTATATGTTTAAATGCAAGTTTAATGTGATATGCAAGTTATGCATGCTTATGCAAGTATATTGATGATTATGCAAGTCATGTATATGTTTAAATGCAAGATTTATGTGATATGCAAGTTATGCATGCTTATGCGAGTATATGAATGCTTATGCAAGATATGTATATGCTTAAATGACATGATATGCAAGTTATGCAAGTATGTGAATGCTTATGCAAGTATGTGGATGCTTATGCAAGTATGTGAATGCTTATGCAAGTCATGTGTATGCTTAAATGCATGTTTAACATGTTATGCAAGTTATGAGAATGCCTATATGCAAGTTCAACATGTTATGCAAGATATGTGTATGATAATATGCAAGCTCATATGCAACATGTTATGCAAATCATATGTATGATAATATGCAAGTTTGGGTTAAATGTAGTTGGGTTAATATATGCTCATATATGCAAGTTGACATCCTCTTAACCCATGACAAAGTTTTATGCTAAACCCATGATATTTGTGATGGATCTTCCCCTTTATTATGTCATGTAACGAGAACGATTTACGTGGGGAACGATGGGGTTGGTAAATATGTTAATAAATGAATGATTGGGTATGATTAAGCATACCATAAAAATAAATTACCATAAGTGGGAATTCACCTATTGAGTTAGGTCTACCCCATGGGAATTTACCTATTGAGTTAGGTCTACCCATGTTATGGAAAACTTGATATTAATTAGGGATAATTAATATGGGGGTGATTAATTAGGTGTAATTAATCGACTAAGACACGAGGTTGGACTCATTTGTAGTGTAAAACTGCCCGGACCCGACCGGCTTAACCAGTTGCTACAAACGTCAGCCCAATGTGAGAGGTCTTAGCCATAAATTAAATACGTGATTAAGGTAAAGACACGAGGTTAGACTCTGTTATGACGTAAGACTGCCCGGATTCTACCGGCTTAACCAGGCGGTCATAACAGCCAGTCTAATGTGGGAGGTCTTTATGGGAGATCACGGTCTTAATTAATTAAGAAACACTTAACCATAGTAGCATGTAGTGGGACATGAGGGGTTAAGTGGGTGCCTTGGGTGGCATGAGGAAATTTTGTGGTTGCCTTGGGTGGCATGTGGAATCTAGTGGGTTGCCTTGGGTGGCAGTAGAAAATACGATTAGAATACTTAACCAAGTGGAAATGTAACGACCTGAAATTTCGAACCAATTTGAAAATGTCAATTTGGTTAATTTAAAGAATTTTGAATATTTAAATTGATTTATTTTAAATAATAACGACGGGAAAATTTATTTTAATCGAAGTAAAAACGAATAAATTTATTTTTATTTATATAACGAGCCTGAAATGGCCCTGCAGTTCGAAAATTTAAATTCAAAATTCAACTGACTGCACAGGATTCAAAATAAATCGGATTTTAGCGAAACAAGAAATATTTAAATCTGTTTGATAATATCTTTCCAACGAATCCGAAAAATCGAATTTCCGTAGTGAAAATCAAAAGTTATGATCAAATGAATATTCAGAATAGTCGCTGCAGAAAATATAAGGGCCTGTAAAATAGCCATTTTTCAAAAGACCTCTGTTTTCGACGAAACTGGCGCCATCAGAACCGGAACGTCGAATTATTGCTAGGTTTCAATTTTCAGAATTTTTCGAATTAATATGTGAGCGTGGCAAGTGAAAACGCGTTTTACCAGTTGACAGTAAATTTAGATCGACCCGAAAAAGGCCATTTTTCAAACGGCCTCAGAATTCGACGAAACCAGTTTTGTTGGGACCGTATCGTCAAAACAAAGACAGAAATAATTTTTTCCGGATTTTTCGGGGTCAGTATGTGGGCCCGGTAATGTGAAATGTACATTAAAATCTGATATGCGATAACTGTGTATGTGTTAATCAGTTGGACCATATATTTATATATATATTAAGCCCTTGACCACCACATCAGCCATTTTACACCTCCTCCACCTTATTTTGCTCCATCCATGGCTGAAATGTTCAAACCCTAGATCTAAAAATCAAAATAAAGCTCAAAAATCAAAACTCTCCAAACTATATCGAATTATATATCAAAACGTAGATCTCGACGATACGAACCCGCGGGTGGTCTCAGATCTGACATGCAGTGAAGGAGTTGGCCGGAATTCGCGGTCAAAGGTGGCAGTTTTCGGAACCCTAAAGCAAATTTTGGGGTTTTTGATTCGGGATGAAATCGCAAATTCCGACTTCTGGGTATTGTAGAGAACTTCGATACAAGTTGAATGAGGGTAGTTGGAGCGTTTATTGTCAAGCATGTTGTTCGAATTTGGTCGGGGAAGCCAGAAAACCCATTTCGTTCATGGGATCGGCGGCGGCGATAGGGACCACCGGAGGTGGTGGGACCGGGGCTGGGTGATGCGCCTCGGTGGTGGGGTTCGAACAAGGGTGGCCGGAGCTCCTGGTTTGGCCGGAGTTAGGCGCAGCAGGCGGTCAAAGTTGGCAGGTGTATGGGTTTCTTTGCGCATCTTTTACTGTAGCGGGGAGGAAGATGGAGCGGGAATTGAGCCGCTGACGTGGCGCATCCATATTGGTGGGTTTTTTTTTTTATTTTAAATTCAAAATTTTCAAATGGTAAATCGCTGATAACTTTCTCGTACGAGGTCGGATTGACGAGCCGTTTGTTGCGTTGGGATCGTGGCAGAGTTGCGGACGTTTTGACACTAACCAGGCTGCGTTCTGAGACTGTCAAATTTTGGCCCTTTTCTGGACGATCGATTCAAATTGAAACCCGAAGGTGAGTGTTTCTTCACTCACGTAATACTAAATTTATCCCATATTTGTTGAATTAAATAATGATGTGAATGTGGTTGCATGGTTGTGTTGTTTGATGGATGATTGCTTTAATTTGACATGCAAGTGTTAACATGCAGTTACAAATCGATAATTAGTTGTTTAAATTTAATTTAAATTTCTAATTTAAAGTTCCAGCACTTGTTAATCAGTAATATGATTCAATCTACCGTGTGAATGGAATGATGTGATGGATGTCTTGGTTGGTTTGACAGTTTGGAGAATATCATTTGAACTGTGCATTTATTCAGTATATGGTGGTGTACATCCTTTGACGATCAGTCCCAATTTCTCACCTTGATGTTACGGGCATCTAATAAACCAGGGATTGATCGATAAAATAACTTAAGAACACAGGTTGAAATGATACACACCTGTGACCCTGATTTGGATTGAAATGATAGATCCATCCCTGAAGTATCGAGAAATTTAAATTTAAACCACTTGGCTATTGATAGATAACTATATACAGGCATCGGTTGGTTAAATGGTTTTAAATATTTGAAATTATTTGATAGGATTTCATTTAAAGAATATGCCGATACTTGATAACCCAATTCCTTAAGATTTTGGATGGGATGTTGATTTTAAAAGGGTTAAGGGAATTTCCAAGGCAATGGAAATATTTAAATCGGAAATTTGATATGTTTTTAACCTCCTCAAATTGAGAGTTAGGTTAGTAGGGATAAATCCTTATGGAGATCTAATCGTTTGGGAAATTTGGAAATCGAGGGTATTTGGGTTTGCTATACTCAGTCTGAATATATATATATTTGAACTCTTGAAATCAAATAGTTGCTTGAACGGGGTTGAACGAGGTAGGAAACCTAAATGAACTCCGTTGAGACCGGAGAATAAACTCAAGTATTGTGAATTTGGAAGGAAGGAAGATTTTGATTGAGAAATGTATTTTATGTGTAGATTTATACGTTTATTCCAAATAATTATTCCTGCGTTAAATTTACTATTACCTTTACTTATAACTATAGTATTTAATATTTCCTTGTAATTATTTTTCCAAAGTTTTCTAGTAAACTTTAATTAAGTATATTTATAATAATCAAATTGCTAAGTTATTTTAAACTATTATATCCTATATATATATCCATTTATTTATATAAATTTTATCTTACTATCATTATTATATGTAAACATTTAGTTTTCCAAGTATTTGAAATTTTAAATTCCTTCCGAATGGAAATGCTTGAATTCGAACCGCTGGTTCAGATGGAGTTGAGATAAAAATATGTGATAGTTGACATCTTTGGGATAAATTATATTCTATTTGAATATAAGTCATTTTGAAAATATTATATGGTTTAATATAATGATATGAAATATATTCTAGTTTTGGAGTAAATCGGTTGGGTATGGTTATGATATGTCGATATGAAATCTATTCGTCTGAGTATAATTGGGTTCGAAAAAGAAGATGATATTTTTGATATGAAAAGCGAACCTTTATCAAATATAAAAGAACCGACCGATGTGAAAAGATGTAAGCGTTGGTTGTTAAAGAGACCGGAGTCGACATAAGGCATACTCTCTGTCAGTGTCGATACCACTTCGACAACCATGAACGTTTTGACGTATTCTGTTAATGTATCGACGTATCCAGAATAGATTATGATGACCTGGAGATGATTGTTGAAGCGATGGAGATGAACAGAACGAAATAGCCCTGACCTTCGGGTCAGAATTAAAATGACTAAAACAGGAGCTATACCGTGACTAATTGAGGTAGCACCTTTGATCGGACTCACTCCTTCGATACTATCTCTATGACTATGATGATGATTATGATGATTTGGGCCCATTTGTGACTTTAGGAGTGTGTTCCGAGGTGGGCGGTAGTGGCTGCTATGCGTTACCACCGGTCCGGGAGTGCAATTGGTAGAATCCTACCCTGGGCATTGCCTCGAGTGCCTTGTCATATTTATCCCTCTCGAGCCCATACGATTTTGATTTAGCATTGCCTTCTATGGAGTGCCCTCTGATAACACCAGTACGGTGAATTTACGGTACTGTATAGACCGTTGATGCCTATAAACTGCGTAAGGGTAATATGGTAATCCCGCTTACGCTATTTTCAGTACTCATACTTTACTGTGTAGGAACCATAAAGATAATAGCGTATTATACTATGTATGTATTAGTTTAACGGATCCTTGAGAGATGGAGAAATCCCGTAACATCTCTTGAGTTATTGCACCCATGATATCCAGATTTATTTCCTGTTTAATTTGACTAATATGAGATGATTTAGTGCTGATCCGAGTGTTTGTTGTGTTTTCTTTTATGAAATACGCTCGGGTCAGCAGACGTGTGCAGTTACCGAAGGTGAAAGTGCTTTGGAGATCGAGTGCGAGGATGGATATGCGTATCTTCTACATATGGTATTTTTCCGCTGCATTTATTCCGCTGTCATGTTGAGAAAGTTGTATATGTATAACTCTGATGTCATGATATATAAATATTTAGTTTGTTTTACTGGTATTTAATTATTATATGTTGTCCTTCCGCTGTGAGACTCTGTGTTTGTTTTTCTTTTCTTTTCTTTCTTTCTTTCTTTTCTTCTTTTCCCAATAACTACTTGCATTTGCGATTGTTTGGGTCGACATGTGTGGGTTATTGTCGATTTTTAAACGGTCAAAAAATGTGGGTCGTTACAGTTGGTATCAGAGCTCAGGTTATCGATAACCCTGGCTCTGTTGGAAATTTACTCATTAGAGATGGGGTTAGAAACGCCCTAGAATGAGTTTGAGTGATATGAGAGAGCGTACTTGTATTTTGATATAAAATGGATTATATTGTGTTGATTGGTTCTGTTGAATATTTATGGGTTCTGGTCGGTATATGGGACGCCGTAGAATCGATAGGGATTCCTAAATAATCGAATGGAATGAATCGACATAATATGGTTTCAATTATATTTTATATATTATGTATACTATTATTGGTCTTAAGTGAATAAGCATCGGTCGTTCGTCGGTAATAATATTAAATAAATACCTATTATGGTCGATTCGATAATAAATTTAATAAGGAATTTAAAATGGTCGAAGAAGATATATGAAAATGATATGATATCTTTAAGTATAAGTGGATAAGAAGGTTTAAGATTGAAATAGAAATGAACGTGAAACTTGATCCTGGGTACTTTTGAAATAGTTGTCAAATTTTAAAAAATATCGTATTATAAGTACTTTTCTAAAGGATTTTAAGGATTAAAGTGTGTGATCCCTTCTTGGACATCAGAAATGACTTTGGTAATGAGTGCACGCATTATCGACGTTGATTCTGAAGAGTCTAAGTGGGGGAGAGACCACTCTGTATTTTATAACTGGTTTAGAAAAGGGTTTGGATTTAAATTCCTATAGTATAAGTGTATATGTATGTTATTTAAACTTGGATTATAAACCCAGAATCAAACACTTTGGGTCGTCTTAACTAATGATAATGATTGAGATTTAGTACTCGATTCATTGGAATTTTGACTTTGGAACCATGAAATAGACTTAAGTATTAAGTGCAAGGAAGTCGTCGTCTAACTCTTAATCATAGACGATAATTTAGTTTAGGAAACTCTAAGTTAGGTCGGTAAAGGTGTTAGAGAAAACCTAAATTAACAATGAAATATAAGTTAAAGTAAGGTCGACCAAAATGGAGATTTAGTTTAAGTCGTGCTAAAGGAATTAGATTGAAAACAAACCCTAAATCACTCGGAAACCTTAAGCTTGGATAATAAGAGAACAAGGTTTGCCAAGGATATATATATATATATGGTTTAAATAGAAGGCGCAGCGCGACGACCGTTCGTGAATTTCGACCATTAACTTTGAATGGACGTAGCGGGAGATCCGACCGTCGGATTCTCCTAAAACCGGAACCGTTGGGTTCATATCGAGAAGAGCTTTCCGGCGAATATAAGAGTTTTAAAATCTAATGGTTGGATTTGGAAATATGGCCAAATCAAATTTAGAAAAGGTCGCTATGGCCGCAGTTCGGTGGCCGTTGTTGGAAATCGACCGAAATATCGAAAATAAAATTTTCAAAAAAAAAAAAATATTAATAATTTGCGGAAAATCATAATAAGTGATTGGGAAAGAATTGGGATGAAAGTATAAAACTCTAGATGGGTTAAAACCCATTTGGATGATATATCAAGTATGAACCTAAGTGCGAACAGTGAAATGGAATGTAAATCATCTTGTCAAATGGTGTATAACCTGACTTGAGTAGAGAAATCGAGTTAAGTAAAGTTTAACTTAAGAAATTGTATGGTAATTAATTGAGAACTAAGTATAGATTTGAGTTATGAACCATCTTTAATTCGAACCATGATTTGGGAGTCGAATAAATAAGGTGAGTAAGTAAAATAATGTCTAACTTAAAATGAAGTGAGAATAAGAGAATAACAATGGTAAAGGGTATGGATCTAAGTACCAGACAAATGAAATAAGATGTAGTGTGGGATTTGGCTTATGCGGAGTAAGATGATAGTTAAACGAATACTAAATTAGGAATTGGAGATATTAAAGTAGAATATGGAAATATTAAGAAATCAACTTAGGAAAATTTAATGAGTCGATTTAGAGTTTATATAGATAATTGGATCGAGTAAGTATAATAGGATTCATACAAATAAGTAACGGGTAAACCATGGCATTAATAAGTGATAACCGAATCTAGTGGTCGAGGTTTGCTAATGTTTGGAAATTCGAAGGTTTGAAACCCCAACTCAAATGAATCAACACTAAGGGAAACTGGGTTGAACTAAATAGACATAAAGGTGAATTTTGAAATCTCTTTTGGAAATGATACCATTAGTAATAGAAATTAATGTAGATGAGATTGGCATATGGATTCATGCTAAGAAGTTAAAGGTCTAGGGTAATCAAATTTGTAGAAATTTTTTTAGTGAATTCAAGTTTAATCGGAATTTAATACTTGAAATGGAACCGGAAATTTGAATAGTAAGAATTCCAAAATAAAGTAAGCAATCGAATGTGAATCCGCTTCCCGGACGATGGAGTGATAACTAATTTGAAGTGTTAAATAATTTCCAAATTTTGGAATTGGATGGTTGGAAACTTCAAATGAAATAAGTAGACATTTTGCGAAAACCAGAAATATAGATAAGCTGAAACTAAGATGACCATAACTTTTGATGGGCTGATCGAAATTCGATGATTCCAGACTTTTGGAAACCTAAGAAACTGAACTAAACATTTATGAATAATGCATTGCCTAATTTTCAAGTTAATTATGTTGAGGACCAAGAACTAGTCGTAGTGGTATGCGCAGAAAAATAAAAATTTGAACTGAATACCCATGTTGTTTTGGTCATAACTCCCTAACGGAGCGTCGGATTTTAATGTGCGAGTACAATTCGGAAAGCCTAGGATCTGAACTAAAGCTTTCTCTTTATATGCTGGGTAGAATTTTGATGTTTAAAGGGTTAAAAACTGGGTTGAATATTTCAGACCTGCATTTTCAGAGTATGGATTGGAATGTCCGCTTTCACTCAAATAACCATAACTTTTAAAGGAATTATCCGAATTCGACGAGTTCGGACAATTTGGAAATCTTGCGGCAGCCGCTACAACGTTTACCTGTGTTTTAGGCAAATTCCATCGTTTGCAGGGTGATGATCGTTGATTTGTTTGCTGGCCTATTGCTAACATGTTTATTTTATGGTTGAAATAATACTATATGTTATGTAGTTTATATGCAATCGCCATGTATTGTTGTATGTTTGATTCTTATGCATATTTGAGTGTTTTAGTAGGTGCAAGGAATGGTTTATGCGTGGAGCTCGCTTGTGCTTGAAAACTAAAATGCTAAGGTAAGTAAAAAAAATAAAAAAAAAAATAAACGCTAAACAAGGTACGTATTTGAATATATGTGGGTTGATGGCTTTGTTTTGTGTTTTCCCTGGTTCAGGGATGCCTCATCGATGATGAGATGTATATTTTGAATTGATATATGTTTCGGGATTTTCCCGGACCCCTCTGTACAGAGGAGATGCTGCCGAAATTTTTCCGTGATTTCGGGAGTTAGAAAATTTACGAGTTTTACAACCATACTTGTTTTGGAAAATATTATTTTAAATATGGTTTTGAAATTAATATGCACTTAATATCGGTTCGTTCTCTTTTCGAGGACGAAAAGACTTTAAGTGGGGGAGAATGTAACGACCTGAAATTTCGAACCAATTTGAAAATGTCAATTTGGTTAATTTATAGAATTTTGAATATTTAAATTGATTTATTTTAAATAATAACGACGGGAAAATTTATTTTAATCGAAGTAAAAACGAATAAATTTATTTTTATTTATATAACGAGCCTGAAATGGCCCTGCAGTTCGAAAATTTAAATTCAAAATTCAACTGACTGCACAGGATTCAAAATAAATTGGATTTTAGCGAAACAAGAAATATTTAAATCTGTTTGATAATATCTTTCCAACGAATCCGAAAAATCGAATTTCCGTAGTGAAAATCAAAAGTTATGATCAAATGAATATTCAGAATAGTCGCTGCAGAAAATATAAGGGCCTGTAAAATAGCCATTTTTCAAAAGACCTCTGTTTTCGACGAAACTGGAGCCATCAGAACCGGAACGTCGAATTATTGCTAGGTTTCAATTTTCAGAATTTTTCGAATTAATATGTGAGCGTGGCAAGTGAAAACGCGTTTTACCAGTTGACAGTAAATTTAGATCGACCCGAAAAAGGCCATTTTTCAAACGGCCTCAGAATTCGACGAAACCAGTTTTGTTGGGACCGTATCGTCAAAACAAAGACAGAAATAATTTTTTCCGGATTTTTCGGGGTCAGTATGTGGGCCCGGTAATGTGAAATGTACATTAAAATCTGATATGCGATAACTGTGTATGTGTTAATCAGTTGGACCATATATTTATATATATATTAAGCCCTTGACCACCACATCAGCCATTTTACACCTCCTCCACCTTATTTTGCTCCATCCATGGCTGAAATGTTCAAACCCTAGATCTAAAAATCAAAATAAAGCTCAAAAATCAAAACTCTCCAAACTATATCGAATTATATATCAAAACGTAGATCTCGACGATACGAACCCGCGGGTGGTCTCAGATCTGACATGCAGTGAAGGAGTTGGCCGGAATTCGCGGTCAAAGGTGGCAGTTTTCGGAACCCTAAAGCAAATTTTGGGGGTTTTTGATTCGGGATGAAATCGCAAATTCCGACTTCTGGGTATTGTAGAGAACTTCGATACAAGTTGAATGAGGGTAGTTGGAGCGTTTATTGTCAAGCATGTTATTCGAATTTGGTCGGGGAAGCCAGAAAACCCATTTCGTTCATGGGATCGGCGGCGGCGATAGGGACCACCGGAGGTGGTGGGACCGGGGCTGGGTGATGCGCCTCGGTGGTGGGGTTCGAACAAGGGTGGCCGGAGCTCCTGGTTTGGCCGGAGTTAGGCGCAGCAGGCGGTCAAAGTTGGCGGGTGTATGGGTTTCTTTGCGCATCTTTTACTGTAGCGGGGAGGAAGATGGAGCGGGAATTGAGCCGCTGACGTGGCGCATCCATATTGGTGGGTTTTTTTTTATTTTAAATTCAAAATTTTCAAATGGTAAATCGCTGATAACTTTCTCGTACGAGGTCGGATTGACGAGCCGTTTGTTGCGTTGGGATCGTGGCAGAGTTGCGGACTTTTTGACACTAACCAGGCTACGTTCTGAGACTGTCAAATTTTGGCCCTTTTCTGGACGATCGATTCAAATTGAAACCCGAAGGTGAGTGTTTCTTCACTCACGTAATACTAAATTTATCCCATATTTGTTGAATTAAATAATGATGTGAATGTGGTTGCATGGTTGTGTTGTTTGATGGATGATTGCTTTAATTTGACATGCAAGTGTTAACATGCAGTTACAAATCGATAATTAGTTGTTTAAATTTAATTTAAATTTCTAATTTAAAGTTCCAGCACTTGTTAATCAGTAATATGATTCAATCTACCGTGTGAATGGAATGATGTGATGGATGTCTTGGTTGGTTTGACAGTTTGGAGAATATCATTTGAACTGTGCATTTATTCAGTATATGGTGGTGTATATCCTTTGACGATCAGTCCCAATTTCTCACCTTGATGTTACGGGCATCTAATAAACCAGGGATTGATCGATAAAATAACTTAAGAACACAGGTTGAAATGATACACACCTGTGACCCTGATTTGGATTGAAATGATAGATCCATCCCTGAAGTATCGAGAAATTTAAATTTAAACCACTTGGCCATTGATAGATAACTATATACAGGCATCGGTTGGTTAAATGGTTTTAAATATTTGAAATTATTTGATAGGATTTCATTTAAAGAATATGCCGATACTTGATAACCCAATTCCTTAAGATTTTGGATGGGATGTTGATTTTAAAAGGGTTAAGGGAATTTCCAAGGCAATGGAAATATTTAAATCGGAAATTTGATATGTTTTTAACCTCCTCAAATTGAGAGTTAGGTTAGTAGGGATAAATCCTTATGGAGATCTAATCGTTTGGGAAATTTGGAAATCGAGGGTATTTGGGTTTGCTATACTCAGTCTGAATATATATATATTTGAACTCTTGAAATCAAATAGTTGCTTGAACGGGGTTGAACGAGGTAGGAAACCTAAATGAACTCCGTTGAGACCGGAGAATAAACTCAAGTATTGTGAATTTGGAAGGAAGGAAGATTTTGATTGAGAAATGTATTTTATGTGTAGATTTATACGTTTATTCCAAATAATTATTCCTGCGTTAAATTTACTATTACCTTTACTTATAACTATAGTATTTAATATTTCCTTGTAATTTATTTTTCCAAAGTTTTCTAGTAAACTTTAATTAAGTATATTTATAATAATCAAATTGCTAAGTTATTTTAAACTATTATATCCTATATATATATCCATTTATTTATATAAATTTTATCTTACTATCATTATTATATGTAAACATTTAGTTTTCCAAGTATTTGAAATTTTAAATTCCTTCTGAATGGAAATGCTTGAATTCGAACCGCTGGTTCAGATGGAGTTGAGATAAAAATATGTGATAGTTGACATCTTTGGGATAAATTATATTCTATTTGAATATAAGTCATTTTGAAAATATTATATGGTTTAATATAATGATATGAAATATATTCTAGTTTTGGAGTAAATCGGTTGGGTATGGTTATGATATGTCGATATGAAATCTATTCGTCTGAGTATAATTGGGTTCGAAAAAGAAGATGATATTTTTGATATGAAAAGCGAACCTTTATCAAATAAAAAAGAACCGACCGATGTGAAAAGATGTAAGCGTTGGTTGTTAAAGAGACCGGAGTCGACATAAGGCATACTCTCTGTCAGTATCGATACCACTTCGACAACCATGAACGTTTTGACGTATTCTGTTAATGTATCGACGTATCCAGAATAGATTATGATGACCTGGAGATGATTGTTGAAGCGATGGAGATGAACAGAACGAAATAGCCCTGACCTTCGGGTCAGAATTAAAATGACTAAAACAGGAGCTATACCGTGACTAATTGAGGTAGCACCTTTGATCGGACTCACTCCTTCGATACTATCTCTATGACTATGATGATGATTATGATGATTTGGGCCCATTTGTGACTTTAGGAGTGTGTTCCGAGGTGGGCGGTAGTGGCTGCTATGCGTTACCACCGGTCCGGGAGTGCAATTGGTAGAATCCTACCCTGGGCATTGCCTCGAGTGCCTTGTCATATTTATCCCTATCGAGCCCATACGATTTTGATTTAGCATTGCCTTCTATGGAGTGCCCTCTGATAACACCAGTACGGTGAATTTACGGTACTGTATAGACCGTTGATGCCTATAAACTGCGTAAGGGTAATATGGTAATCCCGCTTACGCTATTTTCAGTACTCATACTTTACTGTGTAGGAACCATAAAGATAATAGCGTATTATACTATGTATGTATTAGTTTAACGGATCCTTGAGAGATGGAGAAATCCCGTAACATCTCTTGAGTTATTGCACCCATGATATCCAGATTTATTTCCTGTTTAATTTGACTAATATGAGATGATTTAGTGCTGATCCGAGTGTTTGTTGTGTTTTCTTTTATGAAATACGCTCGGGTCAGCAGACGTGTGCAGTTACCGAAGGTGAAAGTGCTTTGGAGATCGAGTGCGAGGATGGATATGTGTATCTTCTACATATGGTATTTTTCCGCTGCATTTATTCCGCTGTCATGTTGAGAAAGTTGTATATGTATAACTCTGATGTCATGATATATAAATATTTAGTTTGTTTTACTGGTATTTAATTATTATATGTTGTCCTTCCGCTGTGAGACTCTGTGTTTGTTTTTCTTTTCTTTTCTTTCTTTCTTTCTTTTCTTCTTTTCCCAATAACTACTTGCATTTGCGATTGTTTGGGTCGACATGTGTGGGTTATTGTCGATTTTTAAACGGTCAAAAAATGTGGGTCGTTACAGGAAACATGTAATTAAACATGATTAAAGGGTTAAGTGGGATACACTAGATATTTGACAAGCTTAAGTGGGTAGCTTGTGGGGGCCCATTTCAACCAATATCCCAAACGTATCTTTGTGGGCTCGACCCATGTTGAGTGACGGGACACGCATATTGGGCTTGATTATAAGAGGCCAAAACGGGTTAGCGGTGGCAACGCAAGTCCAACGGGTTTCATATGCGTGTGTGGGCCCGGGCTGGTAGATAAGCCGTTGTTGCATCGTGTAGATATAAAGCCGTGCACCGTTAGTATTGGGTAGCCACTTTAGGGGAGTGATACACCCCACTGTGGGACCAGCACGGGTATCTACGGTAGGGAGCCGATCGCTTGGGGAGTAGTGGGTACACCTAATAGGGGCAGACGGCACCTATGTAGGGGTACACGAAACTACTGGGTAAGAATTACTGGGTACACCTAGTGGAGATAGGGGCAGACGGCACCTATGTAATGGCTAGGGGTACATGAAACTACTGGGGAAAATTTTCTAAGTCCTTGGAAGGGATCAACCTTTAAGTAGGAATGACTGGTGTGGTGCAGTTAGTAATTATCCTTGGGTGGGTAGATGCGTCCTGACGGTTATCTTAGTTTATCCTAAGTCTACCAAGCTGCTTAGTGTAGCCATTCATCCCCAGATATTACCGTAGGTCAAGTTTATGTCTTCTCTGGTTACCTTAATGATTGTATTGTTAAAGTTATAGGACTCACTCAGACTTATGTCTGACCCCGTTGTTTTTATCTTTTTCCCAACCCTCAGGTCCTACGGTGGATCTTAGCGGTAGTAGAGCTTGATCGGATTGCTGTTCCAGTCTTTAGGAGCTTGGGTAGATGTAAAGCTCCAGTTATCCAGTTATCTTTTCTTTTGTTATGGCTATTGTATGAGAGAGTGGGATTATGTACTTCTTTATTTTGATGGATATTGTACTTGACTTTTACCGTGGTTTTATGATGTAACCAGACATGTTTATTTCCGCTGTTATGAGATGATGTTTTAACATTTCAAGTACTATTTATATCTGTCTTGTTGTAATTTTTCTGTTCTATATTCACTAAAATACTCCACCGATGCTATGGCATTCCCTTAGTGAGTGACCCTAGCGGGAGTGGGGTGTTACATTTTTTGACAAAAATGATTATACGTTCAAGTTCATAAACTTTCTTTGTATTCTTTTTTTCTATTTTAAGTTCTAATTTTATTACATATAAAAATATATGCAATACCTGCTTTGTAAAAATGGTATATCACTAAAAATATATACAGTGTTTATCTTTCTAAAATTGGTACGTAAAGTGGATTCGGTCATTAACAAAATTTATTATAAATAAATGATAAGGGTTAATAATATTGGAAAATAAATAAATTCAGTTATTATTTTTTGTAAAAAAGTGAAATTTCTATTATTTAAATTCATAATTTCCGTTAAATAATGGGCAAATAGTTTCCTACTTTTTGATTGAAAATATTTTTCTTTTGTATTTCATTGCCTTTCTGAGGTAAATGATAAATATATTTAGAAGGTTCTATTACAAATTAAAATTACTATGTTACGAAGAAACAGATTAAATATTTTTTTTACATACCTAAAATGACAACATGATCCATATCCTTTCATATCTTATTTTCATTAAATACTTTTTAGTTATTAAGAAAATATTTTGTTTATATCTTTGATAATATCATATATTTATTTTAAAAATATGTGCTATAAAAAAATTAATGCATAAAAATATATTGATTCGCAATAGTTTAATATTTAAGTATTTTCGTTGTTATCTCAAGTAACATTTTAAATTCAATCAATACATATTTTTCTTTTAGTAAAATACACCAAAAACTAAATGTCAGCTTCAAATTGATATGCGTGAATATTTGTCTATATTTTATAAAAACATCGATTTCAAAATTAATTAATAGTACTAATATTCAATTTTGCCATTCTATAATGCATCCATAATCCGTGTTTCAGTGTTCTAGGTTTACTGGAGATTTTATTTTTGGATTTAAACTCTTATCAGAGTTTGGTGACTTTATGAATCCACGATTTAGTGTTTTTAGTGAATTTGTGGTACGTGATGTATATGTGTACGTATGTATATCTATGTCTGTTGTTTTGCATTCTGTGTTTGATATTATATCGTGCATCATTCTGAATTGATCCTGAAGCCACCGTAGTAGTGTATTAAGTAAGGATTAAATATTTCAAAAACAAAAAAAAAACTCGACATGTTTAATACTTATTCTATACAATATTATTGATGGTTGCTCCAATTATGCCCCATTCTCTGTATCAGCAGATGGTATTACTAGTTAATACTCTTTGCTAATATGGATCTCGGGGAGGGATGTCGCAGATTTTCTAAAAAGATATTGAATCTTGTGAAATAATAAGTCAATATATAACCTCTTTTACCAAAAATTCTGGAAAATAATAAATCAATATGAAACTCATTTTTATCAAAGAAACAATAATATTGTTTTTATTCAAATGTAAAAATATGCTATATAAAAATGATAAAAAAATTTGTTCAAATATAAAAATTACTCAGAAATAATGTATATTCAATTTATCTCATTTATCCTAACATTTTCACCATAAATTGCATAACAAATTATATTCTAAATATATTTAGCACATTATTTTTATGCAATATATCGTGTGCAACGCACGGTTTACACACTAGTATCATTATAACAAAAAAAAGCAAAAGATAAGATGTAGTTCAAAGTAAAATAAATAAGAAAAACAAAAAGAAGAATATTGTTATAATCAAAACAAATATAAGAGTTATCAGAAAGTAAATACAAGGTAAAAACAAATGAAAAATCCAATTGCAAATCAACAATATCAAGTTTTAGAAGCAAGGACAAAATTAAACATCATCTATTCACTCAGAAGAAGCACAAGATCGACATTAAATATAGCAGAAATGGACTAATATTTTAGAAGTAAGCAGTTTTACCATAGGAAATCATGCAGTTGTGCACCATAGGTACTTCGTTATCTAATATCTAAGTCGAACAAAATTGGGAATGAGATCGATCCAAGAAAGAAATCAAGTGAAGGAGACTTGTTTTCTGTTAAACAAAAGGAACAAGGTGAGGATGATGGATTGGAAAATGGGTGATGGCGTGGCAAGGTAAACCAAACCGCTGTGACTTTAAGGTTAAGAAGAGGACAGAGAGGAAAAAGAAATCAGAAGAAACCACTAGTATAAAAAGGAGCAACGCTTCAGTTTAGAATTTGAGGAGGCCTGAGAGCCAAGAATGCCCTACTCAATTGTTACAATATTATACACACACATACATATGAGCGTGCACGCGGACGCTCGATGAACCCCATTTGGAAGCACCTTGAAACTTCATTTTCAGCGTCTCATTCATTTTTAAATAAGCTAATGGAAAGAGAAAGAGTTAGTAAAAAGTGAAAGAAACGATATGTTTAGTGAAAATCAGAAGGGTTATAGCGTTGCTGCATTGCTTAGGGTGTTATCGATCATATACATGCACACACACATCATTTCTCATGCCAAAGTAGGGGTGAGCAATATTCGGTTCAAACAAATTAACAGACCAAACCGGTTCATTTCGATCGGTTCGATTTTAAAACTATATCGGTTTGAATTCGGTTCGCAAAATATATTTTTTGGTTATCAGTTTAACCGAATTAACAGAACTTTCCATTTATTATCTAATTTTATGGTATTGTGATATTTTAATTATTAATTTAGTTATATAATACAAAGGCATTTGTTGCAAATAGATCAAATCTTATCATAAAAATAAAATTTATTATGTAAAATTACTCCAAACATGAATTTATGTTTTACTTTTAGGTGAATCCATCGTTTAAATAATAATGCATCCTTCAAGTTCAGTTAAATCGATTACCGACCGAATTAACCGAAATTAATTTAGTTTAGTTCAGAATGGTTTGGAAAATTTTTGACCCTAATTCAATTTGAGTTTTTTACCTCCAAACCGACCAAACGCTCACCCTACGCCGAAGTACGGAAAACAGTAAATATACCCTTTTGAAATTCAAAAAAGAAAAAGAAATATTGAGTTACACACAAAAATATGAAATTTGTGACGACCCAAATTTCCGGTGCCTTTTGAGCTGACCAAACAACACCAGTCCAACCTAAATTGTACTGGAAATCCAAATGCCAATAGAAAAAATTTAGAGGGTGAGATAAGAAAGAAAGAAATATTAGAATAGAAGAATAAGAAGAACTAACACAACAAAATCAGAGTCTCACATCGCAGCGGAACAAAATATAATATATAAATTAATCTTTATTGAGAGCTTGAAATATAACTTACAAATCATCAAAGTATATCACACATCTGGATAGTTACAATAATATATCCTCATATACAACATACAGCGGAATAAATACTAATACATCTGAACTCCTCCAGCACGTCTTCTGAACTGTGTAGTATCCAATAACCTGGACCTGTACAATCCGGTCTAACCCGAGCATTACAAATACCGGGTCAGTCTGGTGAACCAGAGTGAGAACAACTCGCAAAGTTTACGGGAATCATCCAAATTGATTTGTTCAAAATTCTTTTGGAAGAAAAGGATAATCGTAAGACCAAATCCACAAATAAATACGGACGGTATTTACTTTACGATAACCCAAAACATTTTGGAATCGTATATATCTTCTGATATTGTAATAGTGTCTAAATACAGATAAATATCAATCTAACGGAATGCTTGCATCTCACGCTCCACGTATATAGTTTACAATCAAGACCGCGCGCGCTTATTGGAGATTGGATTCCGACTATGACAAGGTATAGAACCACCCTGCCGATAGTGTATCTCTTGAGGCGAATACACTGGGTTCAACAAGAACGTCTTGCAATCCGGCCCACACATGACCGACCACTCATTTCGCTTGAGTGTATCGAATGTATATCACCAACGGTTGGGATCAGCAACCATTTCCAAAAAAGGGACAACATCGATAGATTAAAGAAGCAAAAGGAATTTCTCTAGATAGATGATTATACGCCCTAATGGGAGCAATCCACATAGCCATGCTGCCTGCCCGATTTTTGTCATTTTCCGGTTATGAGACGTGAGGTTTGAATTACCATTCCAAGATAGCATACCACCATTCACTTTGAATGCCACATCGTCACATCCAGCGGAAATCGCTAATTGATTTCCAACAAAAAATACTCAGATTGTTAGGCTAAAGAAGTTTCCCTTCTTTGCCACCAACTTCGTACGTTTGAAGAAATCAACGTGCATAATCCCTTTGGAAATACTCTGTCAGACACTCGTCCATACAAGTCCTGGGACGGGACAAACCGAAGGCACCCTCCTACTGCATCCTAGGATTCACTCTATAGATCAGTAGCGAGTAGTCCTTGCAAATCCGTCGATTTCAACCACGACAGAGTCACATCATATCTCTGGCCGCTAAACCAGAGATTATAAGTAATTCTACCGTTTTATGAAGATCCACGGTCTTCAATTCCTTCTTCTTGATTAGTATATGATATCTTCAACATTGCGTATTTGTTGGACGGAATGGTTTTCGAATATAAATTTGATCCCGGTCTTTCCGTACCAACAATCGTATTGGCCAGATTTGATAGTCGGTTATTTAACAATCAAATAAACAACCATAAAATAAAATGAATTCACTGGTTCAGTATTCAGCATCACTTAGCCCCTTTTAATTTAAAAATAATTAACGAATGGTTAATTTAAAATTCCTATAACATTTCATAAGTTTAAACATGGTATTAAATTCTCATTTCAAAATATTAATCTTCTGAAAACCATATCAATCTAATATTTAGAAAATAACCGTATCCAATTTCTATTTTTGTATTATTTTGAAACGTTGATTACAATGTTATGTATTATTTATCATCGATTCAACTCGTCATTTGTAAAACAATTATTACGACCTCTCCGTTGGTTTCCTCATTTGAACACTATAATCGTCACTTATCTTTTTAGAATAAACCCATTCTAAAACTTATCTTCTCACTTTGAAAACATCGTTATATCTTCACAAATCTCCTTTGTTTTCTTTTTTTTATGGAAATATCATTTCATATTCTCAAGCCCGTTTTAATTTCTTTTTATTTTGGAATCTATTATATATTATTTCAATTTCTTCAACTAACGTTACATTATTATTTCTCAAAATAAACTCCTTTTAACATCTTCACTACTACAATTAATATCATCTCTCGATAATCCTGAAATCGTTCAAGTTGGGGTATTTTAAATTATCTCTCAGACCTTGATCAACAACGTTCTTATCTTAAGATAGATATCAGTTGTAACGCCAAAACCGATATTCATTCCCAATATCAAACCAAATCCCATTTTGGTTATAACCGATGAAACCTCATTTCTTATTAAATATAGCGAATTTAAATCGCATCTTATACTTCCAGAATTAAGTAACGTTAATTTAATCTTAACGCTTTAGCCTCACACTCCTTTTATAAACATCGTTTATAACTCTCATGTTAAATATAAAACCCAATTTACCTTGATTCCTTCTTACTAAATTTAGTACTAAGTAAACACGTATTTAAGATATCGCATTGGCTTAACATCCCTTTTAATAACTTAGTTTATAAAACTCGGTTTTATACTAAATTCTATTTATAAACTTCATTCCCAATTCAATCCGGTTTCAAAATGAACTTTGATTACTTAATTAAATGAATTCCATTTAAGCATTAACATCTCAAATTAGTAATTAAAATAATTATTTCCTCGTTAACGACCGTAGAAACGGTTAAATTCTTTATTAACTAAATAAATGGTAAACCTCTTTCCAAAATCTTATTAGGTTAAAACAAATATTCATTAATCTATTTCATTAGATTAATTTAAACCAGATCAATCAAATAACCAATTCCAATTAAATTAGTTGACTTTGTCAACTTAAAACATGATCATCTCGTTAATCAACTCCAATTAGCCCATCTTTTAAATTAATTAATAACATAATAAATTTAAATAATTCCATTTAATCGTCTCTTGAGAAATGATTAATACCAGTCTTAACCGAAATTTTGTCTGCTAATAAATCTTATTAACAAAAGAATCAATTTATAAAATCATTTAATAATTACTTAAGAATTTTAAATAATAAATAATACACAATAATTTCCTTTTTATAAAATCTTATTCAAAATAATAGTTTTCCAAAATTTATCTTCAGTTAAATAAATTTTGTATCTTCATTGCCGTCAATTCATCTGACGGTAATAAAATGATATATTTTTGGGCCAACTGCTTCCAACTACTCGATCAATACCATTTATTGGTTAAAACAGAACAAACGTTGAATTTAGATTCAACAATCAATGATCCAATCAATCATATGGGTTAAACAGTTCATATAGTTGTAACAAAGAAATAAACAATAAATTTAAGGAATCCAGTTGGATTCCTCCAACCTATTTTTCTTACATCCAAATACGTTATTTTAACAATATCATTTATTTCAATAAACATATATAATATTCAAAAAATCAAACAATAACAACCATCCAAACATTCATCTATAAATTTAACACGTTTATATCATTATAAACGTGAGCAATGAGGTAAGTTACCTCCATCGGTTACAAACGTTAAAAATAACGATTGATTAAAATTAAATTAAACGAGCGTTTAATCTAATCGGTTCAGTCACTGCATATATATTCAGCATCCATCAACCAAATAACAATCATAGCACACAAACATTTAAACCCGACTTATATAAATACAAGTGGGATAAAAACTGAGTGAGTTGAACTCACCTTGATTTCCATTCGTTGTCAGAACAATTCGTTTTACAAGCTTCCAGCCGCGTTTAACTCCGTTCGTTCCAACCACACCCGTTGATATGGTTTCAACAATCCTTATTTTGTTCAATTCTATTACTGTATGCCATAGTTGTAGATTTAATATGGTATTTTCCTTATTTAAATAAATATATTTAAATAATAATTATTACTTAAATAACTATTTACGTTAAAAATAGCTTTGATTTCGCATATTAAATAGGTTAGGCCACTCGAACTATAACTAGGCACATCTTATGGACGTTTTTAATTTGAGTAGGCATAGTCAGGAACTAAATTCTATCAGGCACGTTATATGTACAATTTTATTTACCTAATCTTATGCTATATATAACGTAACTAGGCATATGCAGGCATACTGGAAAGCCGATATTTACCCAGGCACATTTATTAATGACTTAGTATTACAAATCACGCTAACGTTAATTTAAAATCCAATTAGGCATGTTAAAATACTGTATTGATAACATCAGCACGTTATGACTTAGCGTGATTGGGCAGTTTGTACAAAGGGGTTAGATAGGCACTGTAAAGAATATAATTAGCCAGACAAAAATACTCCCAGGTTGTGATATAATTTTTTTAAGCCTTTGACTAACGTTACCCATGAACCTGGACTATGCATGTTCAAACAGTTAGGCACTTTTATTTCATTAGGCGCATGTGTATATATAAGAGCCTAGGCACAGTTTATAATTTACTTTGGCATATTCGATTTGTCACAGACAAGTTACTTTATTAATATCTTAATTACCTTTTTAACCTAATTTAAGTTAACTAAACCACAATTAGGCACGGTACAAAAATACTGTTCATCTTCTCTTATAAAATTACCTGTTGTTTTATTTCTTCGAACACATTCCTTCGCTCACTCCAATCTGTTCCTCAACACTTCGTTCTGCCATTCAAACACCAACAGCTGCAGAAATTCTGAGAAGATAAAATGAGTTTTTGGATTGAGGGAAGAGGCAGTGAGCGTTATTTATAGGCAAGCACAATGTGGATAAAAACGACGTCCATCATCTCGTACAAGATAGGCTGGTGTGAATTCGTATGATAGCTGGGTGTTTGGTTGGCAAACGAGATGTGAAAACACAAAGCAGAGGCGTAGCTTGAGCAGAGCACGTGTGATTTCAGAATATAAGATTTGAGAGTTTGCCAGCCTGTGTTTCCATGTTCCCATACCTGTGTGTGCACGTTATATTTTAGGGTGTGATTTCAGAAGATAAGAGTTGTCTGCAGTGCAGTGTGTTCTCTTTTCAATTTGTACAAAAAAAATGGGATACGTGTATATTGCTTCAGACTGGAAGGAACAGGGTAGGGATAGTTGTACATAAGTCTGCTAGCATGTGTTGTTTCATTCAGTTACAGAGTATGTTTAGTTGATGGCGATTGTTACAGTGTGTTTTCATTTCGTGTATATGGTTAGCCATAGTTGTGCTGTAATGGAGATGTTGCATAGGGTAGGCTTCATTGTGTTATCCACTTCAATTTATACTATGCGTCCCTAGTTCATTTCTTAAGCATGAAGTAGAATTTTGAAATTTTAATAAATATATTTTATTATATTTTTATTACGGTATCAAAGTATATCGTAAACCGTTGTTTTATCGCGCATCGTTTAATACACAAACCGCTACACGCTAATTCCAACAGCAAATGAAAATGGACGTACCACTACGTCTCAACATTTTGGTCCCAATGGAATTAATTTCGTTGAAAACGAATTCCGTTTGCACAACGACGCTATTTTAAATTATTGGTTCACCCTTAAATTGCACGCACTGATAAAATAACTCTGATTGGCTCCAAACTAGAAATCTAGCAATAACTAATTATACATTTTTCCAATAAAACTCATTTCATTGAAAATGGAGGTCGTTAGAAATGAAAACTACTTTTGAGGCATATATAATATATCGAACAATTTTCCGTGTGTGAAGCATGAGCCTCATCATAAGGTAAACAACACATTGATTTGAACGTTCTATTTCGTATGGTTATTTAATTTCATTGTCAATTGTCGTCGAGTGTTTTATATTCATACCGATATACATGAATTTCAAATCGTAAATTACTAAATAACGCGACGTTTACCAGTTCGAATTATAATTATATATAAATTATATGTTCAAACGTCGTTTAATAAACGAATTATACATTATAAACTCATTTATTATACCAAATCGATATTTTAAAATATATTAAATATTTGACTACCAAAAATACGGGACGTTAGAAAACTATTATAGCTGCATTTTGATTGAGGGGACTATGTGTGTATTTATGTCCATGTTTTTTCCCTATGTATACATATGCCAATCGCATAATGTCTCATGCCATAGTGGAAAAAAGAGAATATAACCTTTTTAAACCAACAAAAAAAAACTTTAGTTGCACACATAAATATGAAACTAATACAGCTAAATTCTGATTGCCCTCGGTGATTTGGGAATCTTGGATACATCATAGTAGTATAGTAGAACTAAAAGTATAATATCGACATTTAGGTAACAATTTAAAGACCAATTTATATTAAGTGGACGTTTTGTATCAATAGATATAGAGATTAATGTGTATCGCAAAGCGTTGTATTAATAGAAATAGATTATGATTTGATAGAAACAATGGGCAATCAGCAATGTCCCTTATGGTGGACAAATATGTGCTAAGCACATACGCTTAATATTTTAAATGAATTATTACTTGATTTATGGACTTTTAACGTATGTTTCTCTTTTATATTTTTGCATAGTATTGCCTTAGACATATTGTGCCTACTTTGTGTACATAGTATCAACAAAAACACATCTTTCTTGTTTTTTCCAATGTAGAAAAAAAATCCAATATGCATGATAGATTGTTTCTCTTAACTCATCTACTTTAAGGTTATGAGTACATCCAGAATTCATATCGTTGTCCAGAATTAATATCACTGTTCAGAAATAACAATATAAAATCTAATTGATCAACAGATCGTTATATCTAAATTTTGGTAAAAGAATGTATTTATATAACTATTATAGTAGAAAAAAGAGGCTTATGCCTCTACTGAAACTACTCTTAAAAAAAGGACTACATTCCACTGAGACTCTTTCCACAATAGTTAAAAGTTCGGGCTTTCAATCACCTTTTGCAGCATTTTGGTTAAACTACCTCTGCATTTAAAAAAAAACTTTTATATACATGTTTTAGGCAGTATATAAAATCATACATGGCAAACAGGTTAGACCCTCCAAAACGAAAATCAAACATATGTACTCTTGCATCATGCCACAGTTTGGACAAGATGCTTGTCATTTCTTCATATTTTCTTATATCAACAATAAATTCTGGCAAGCACTCCATTGGCGGTACTCTTAGTATGGATGCTTCTTAATTTACATACGAAAACCTATATGCGTCTTACACCTGCAACTGATAAAGAATGATATCATGCACTAAGAACATATCACATTAAAGAATCTACATACCGCCTCTTCAAGAAGTATTTTTGGAACAAATCCTTATTTTTAGTTGTTTTGAAGTATAGGATCTTAATTTTATCATATCTTCTATCAAGTCAACAAAAATCATTGCTAGAAATATTACCACATAAGCTGCAACTGATTGCCTAAAAGTCTTATAGCAAAAAGGAAGTCTAAACATGTTTACATCTGAAATTCAAAGAAACAATTGATCACTAATTCTCTATGCCTCTTAAAAATTATTGACATAAAACTATTTTCCATGTATTGGAAGAATTCAAACATATAAATAATAACCTAATAAAAATGTACATTCATGTATAGCTCATTTGACATGCATACTTAAAAAGGTCCAATAGCAATGTACCATTAATTTTAATTTTATGGAAACATAAACCATCACCTTACTATTTTAAAAGAAGAAAATGGATAAAATAATTATAAAATCGATCATTCATGACAAAATCAGAATGAAATAATAATAATAATAATAATATAATTAGAAATACTAATAAGGGTGAAAACTGGTAATGCATCAAAGTAAGGAATCTTATCATGGAACGTATAATCCAATTTTATCACATAGAATAAAATTGTATATACTGTGAAAAATGTTAGAATGTCATTTACTTCTGAAATGTATGAAGGTTGCCATTTGTATATCATTGTTAACCATAAATTTTTAAATGTTAATCAAACTTATCACTTGAAAATATTGTCGACTGAAATATGAAATTAGTTCTGTTGAAATCACATTCTTTCCAATTAAGAACTTACATTCCAAATGCCGAAACTTTTTAGAAACAAATAAACGAGATTAAATTATCGTGGATGTCTTCAGTCGACGTTTCTACAAATAATTTCAATTCGGTCAACTATACAAGTGGATCTGTGGTGCAATGGTAGCGCGTCTGACTGCAGATCATAAGGTTGCGTGTTCGATTCACGTCAGGTTCAAATTTCTTTTTGCGCTCAATCCAACCTACATTGCTATCCACCTTCCCCGGCCTACAATATCAGCTCTTTTAGGTACCATCGAATGTTAAATTTGTGGCTGTTATTAGTAGTGTAGTATAACTTCAAGTGCCATATATACGATCACGATTCAGTGCTACTGAGTTGTATACTGCCTTGTTGAATTTCAATTCTTAATTGTAACAAATCTACTTCCGACCTAAATGTTGCCTTGTTGAATTTCAGTTCTTATTTTCAACAAATTTACTTCCGACCTGAATTTCAGCTTTGTTTTTTTACAAGCTCCAATCTCAAGTTTGTACCGGATTTCATTGTTATACTTCAAAAGCATTGATTCGTCGTTAGGTTCACACAAACTACGTAAAGAGCCAGTTACTTCGGTTTTAGGTATGTTGTGGAGTAGTATAATAAATTTTTAAAGGGCTAATGTTAACTTCAGTCCTCTTTTAGTTTACTATATATGCTGTGAACTCCTCACTTGTGAGAGGAAGCTGTGTGGTTTATACTGCTAACTGAAGATTAGTAATGTTGGATGAATAAGCCTCAAGTCGAAATACACGGATTGATGTGGTTGATATCATATGTTGATTAGTTAACGATATCATTAGTTTTTATTTTCTACACTTTGCATACTGGTTGGATAGATGGTTTGTTGGTTGTTTAGTGTTTACATTGATGATTAGGTATGTTACATAACTTTAACGTTTACCCCCTCATCCGTGCCTAAGACAATAAGGCAATCGCAACTTTCTTTTTGGTGGATGTCAACGCGTCCAAATCTCAAGAAATAGACCTTCGAACTTGCCGACTTGGATAGTGCTTTTATTAGTTATTTTATTTTTATTATTGTTGTTGGTAACAATTTTACAAGTAATATGTTCCTTTCATTATAAACACTCTTACTTGGGTACCGTTCTTTTTTGAACATTGGCATTTAACGTCGCCGTCCGCATCCGATATGTCAAGCGCGGACTCCACATAACCGTCATGTTCAGGTGTATCATTTCAAAGTGATGGTTTGCGTCAGACGCAAACATTTCTCTTGCCTATTTCTTCCCCTTTTCCTACCTCTTTCTTCCTTTTTTTTTCTTCCCTTTCGTGTTATCCCTTTGGTTAAAAGAACGCATTCCCCTTTCTTCAACTTACCCCTTCCCAACCCCAACATTACCCTTTCGGTTCAAAATAGAATGGACCCTTATACATCTTTATCTTTTATTATCCAACCCATGATACTGACTCAAAGGGCGTTCGTATTTTGTATTCTGTATCAAGTCTTTATCTATTTTATTTACAAATAATTACCACATGTAAAATAATAATTTTTCCCCTTTCGTAAAAAGTACGCATTCCTCTTTCGTCAACTTTCCCCTTTTCCATCCCTTCAAAATACCCCTTTCGTTTCAAAAAATAAGGTACTTTAATTAGTTAGGTATGCTTGATTTGTTGACTTGCTTGATTTTTGGTGTATTTATTTAATTAGTAAGTAGCTTCTACCTTTTTATCTAGCTTATTCAGAGCTTTCGTCTATCTCACTATCATCTGTATGCATTTAATTTTCATGGATGAACTCTAGAATTTCTAATCTAGCATATTGTGCACTGCCTTATACTCTTATTAAGATTTCATCTCCAGTTTTTAACTAGGTTATGGGAATAGATGAAACCTTTCATGTATGGCTACGTGTTCCTATATTTTTAACTAGGTGGAACCAAAATTACCAAAAACTTGGAAAATGAAATGGTAAACTTGCCGATCCTATGTAGCTTGGGCTATGCTTCCTATTTATATTGACCATATCCTAAAATCGATTAATTAATGAAACATCGATGATATTTTAGAACCTAGCAACAGGTAAAGCGATTTAGTATTCATATACATTCCACATTTAAGAACCTTACTAGCTGCTGGCTATTACAGAGATTATAATGGGTAACTAATGTGATGAAAAAAAGGAATTTTGGTACTTAAAAATTATTTAGTACGTGGATAAATCTTACAAATGCAACTTAATGTAGATGAAGGAAAACTTAACTGCATCACCAAATATAGCATGCACCTTAATTGGATTTATGCAAATTAATCAATGAATTGTCAGAATATATTCACATTGTATTTGCAAATTAGTTATGGTCATCCAATTAGTCATAATTTTCATTTTTGAAACCACTGAACCAATTTAACCAAAATATAAAACTAAAATAAAGTTATATCTCAAAAAATTCACTACATCTGCCATCCAATAATAGGTGATGTATTATACACTGCTGATTTAGAAGAAATGCATTTAGATCATTTTCAACTACATTAAACTGATATAAATAATTAGAATAGTTGTAATTATCGATTAATGATAGAACTTAAAAGGCCACCTATTTGTGATCATATCTCATTTTTGTAGTAATTTTGTTCTAAAATAGTTTCTAGACCAAATTACATAAGTTCATTTTTGAGGCAATAAGTACAAAACATTAAGTTTTAGTGTTTTATATAAAACCCAATTCAATTGACTAATGCTAATACATTACCAATTTGAATGATCATCCTAAATAGCTTGCAATCTTTTTCCATGTGTATAAGTGAAGCACTGTATAAGTAACGTTAAAGTTGAAACTAAACTAACCTCCGGGTATGATTGCAACTGTATACGCATCCATTGCAGATGAAACATTTGATGCCTCTGACTAATTAATTTCTATTGAACCTTTCTTCAGTTTATCCTATACTACTCTACTAAACCTTTCTTCAGTTTATCCTATACTACTCTACTAAACCTTTCTTCAGTTTATCCTATACTACACAAATGAGCGAACACATTATTTGTATCTTTATATGTTAAAAAAACATGATCAATATATAAAAGTTTAATCTACTTAATCTTTAAAAAAAAAATTAGCCACTAAAATATGTTTACTGAATGTAGATTGTAAACAGTGAAATGGGGAAAAAAACACGTTTCATTTAAGGATTTTTTTTAATTTAGTTCGCATTTACAAATTTGTTGCGCAAATAACCCGGTATCAAAATTAATTACAAATATAGCCTAATTCTGACCAACCAAGGGCGGAGTTGACTAAGATATACTGGCATCGGTATATTTTTTATTCCAGACTTTACAGTGGCTTCATTTGAAATGGAGCCAGTGCAAATGTTACAAAAAATTATGCATTGTCGTCATTCCAAACGACGCCAATACATTCCAACTTTTTTTTAATAGCCTAGCTTCATTTCAGATGCCGCCAATAAATAAAAAAAAGGTTAAATCGATGCCGTTTGAACTAGCACCAGTGTATCTTGACCAACTCAGCGTTGTGTTAGTCAAAACAGGGTCATATTTAAAATTAGTTTTTGAAACAGGGTTATTTGAATAATAAATCAGTAAAACCTGGTAAAATTGGAAAAAATGATTGATACAACTTTCCTAGAAATCAAACATGTTCTAATTAGCTGATTGATGTTCTAGTAAATAACTGAAAACCTTTGATTTCAAATCAAATTCAATAATCGAAGTGAAGTTGAGATTTGCTCAGTGATTACTCAAAATCTTATTACCTAATAGATATTAACTTGAAAATGATGGAACAAGAATATAGTTTAGAACGACTAAAGCTCGCATGAGATAGAACATGATCGATATGGTCGGTGCTTTCACCCCCGCAGACTTGAAATTAATTTATGCCTTTGTTTTCTATGTAGATCGATGATCATGTTGAGAATATAGAATGAAACTGAGATGTCATATAGTGGCACAGAGATATAATGCGTTGAATGTTGAAATCTACTTTTGTTTCGTCATAGCTCATAACTGAAGGAGAATGCATTGTAAATTTATTAAAAGAGAGTTACTCTCTAAACAAAGGAAAATAAATAATTTGCTACAAATTAATTTGAATTTCTATATACATATGTATGAGTGGGTGTATGCTCGTGTAGGTGAGTGTCATGTTGTCACTATTATTAGATAATTAAGGAAAAAATAACATAAAAAAGAAAACAAAACAATTTGGTAGTGCACTAAATTTTTTAACTCGGTTATGCATACAAAATGTCATACTTAACGATAAAGCCAAGTAAGTGATGCATATAAATCAATGTCAGTAGTGATATTATTTGAATAACTCAACTATGCATATCACTCATGAGTCTTTATTTTGCCTAAGACTTAGCAGTTTACTAGCGTGCTACAAAGTTAAAATTTCCCACTAAGCTAAGAGTCATTAGAATTATAATATGGATAAAAGGTTAAAATATAGTTAATTGTTTTTTTGCATGAGAATGAGTATGCAGATCATTTGTTATAAAACCACATAATAGTTGGTAAATTGTAATACCCTTGGTTAAGCTAAAATTAATTAAAGACTATTTTAAGTAAATGTTGTTGAACTAACATTCTTTCTCCACATCAGGTTTACTCAAGTTCGCTTTTTAAGTGCATATACATTAACCCCCTACCGTTGCACCAACTCTCTGAGCCTACAACCAACTATCACAACAAAATACACAATAAATCAATAGTTTGAGGAAAACTAACCCTTGGATATTGCGAAATAATGAAAGGAGTAAAGATGCAGTTGATTATCTAAATAGTTTAAACACTCTAAAGATCGTATATAAGTGGTGTCTGGCGCAACAGTAAGGTTACCTGGCTGGTAATCTGGAGCGCACAGGTTCAAGTCCCGACCTCTTCACATATATGAGGGAACAGCTGTGCGCACCAATCGACCATCCCCAGAGTCCGGAAAGTCGTGAGAATGGTACTAGGACGGGAGACTGCCTGGGAAGTCCTCTCGCGCTTGAGTACGGGAGCCTTTGGCACTAGGTATCCACTCTGAAGATCGTATATACATCCATGATGTACAATGAGCCTTAGATAATTTAATGATGCCAAAACTTATAGCTTTGGACTAAAGAATATGAAAGTGTTGTTTCATGCTGCTTAATATTACGTTAACATATGTTTCTCTTCATGCCATTAAACAGATGATTGCAAACTTGTAATATCCAGGCTTATCACAATAAGAAAGCGAATAATATGTAGTGAAGTTTTTTGTTGTTTTAAATTGGATCTCCTTTACAGAAAAGACAAAAGTGATGGTTTAATGATATAAACAGAGAAGTGTACATCAATTACTTTTAATTATATTAATTACTCCCTTTTTTGTTTGACAAAACTAAATCATGAAAAATAGCTTAATTAGTAAGACACTACTTAGATTCTAGACCTCAGCATCCTTGAAATAAAATATCCACATAGTATGGTAATCATAAAATCGAGGAAACAAATATATCAAATGTACATTCGACCTACCCAAACATTTGTTCATAATCATTGTTGGATGAATCAATCTTAAGGGACATGAATCCCACTAATTCATCGACTTATTATATTACATGACTTATTTTTGTGACAAGTTAAAAAAATGATGGAACAATTGCTGCTCAATAATGTAGATTAGAAACATAGATAAAATTGTTCCTGACATTTAACCCACTGGAGGGAGATGCGGAATCTACATTTCAGCAAAAAAAAACAAAACAAAAAACATAAATAAAAAATGTAGAATATTTTATTAATAACTGTGTATGTGGGAAAATTAACTGAAGCCATGCCTGGATAGAACCTGTGATCTCAGGCATGATCATGATATAAAATATCCATATGATGCTTTCAACATCATCATGTGAACTATGCTGGTTATTATAATAAGGCTTTGCACTAATATACCAAAAGGATGTATGTCCTAATCTTACTGAATAGCGCCTTTAATGAATGCTACATCACGTATAAAATTGCACAAACAGAACCAAGAGCATAACACAACAGAATTTTAAGCTTAGCTCATCATCCACCTTTTGATTTCCTCTTTGTAACTCATGTTATACAACCAAGGAGCTTTGTTTACTGTAAGAAATAAGCAGAAGAATAAAAATAATTTCTTATAATAGTCCCAGTTATCAATTGGACTGCATCAAGAAAGTGAAAGTAAAATGAATACCTTAAGGTATATGGAAAAACTGCTGTCATAATATAGTGACACAACTAATACTTCAGCCAAGCTCAGTTCTAGAAGATAAGAATGCAAATACATTAGAGATCTCTCTGTCCCTTCGTTGCCACATCTACTATTCATCCAAACACGCAATATATATATATATATATATATATATATATATATATATATATATATATATATATATAAGCAGTATTAGTACATTCAATTTCTGCAAATATATTCTTCATGATTTTATTACATACATACTTAATTTGATATATTACATACTGTTTACTTTGGGTTGTTATTCCAACTCATTTTACTTTATAAATACTTACTATTACCTATTTTTGAAATACCAACAAAAGAAAATTTGTTTTTCCTCCATGATTTTTCCAACTAACTTTTGATTTTTATAATCTCAAGTTCAATGCGCATTACATATCATTGTCCATGTTTTCATACACTCAAACATCTAGCATTAACAATCTTTTATTGAAAACCTTATGTAAAATTTGAAAATAAGACTTGAGAAGTTTAGTTTTGACTTCTTTTATATCAAAAATAGTTTAATAAAAATGTGCATTGCACCTTCCATGGTAATTGTAGTGTTTTCATAGTTTTCTAGTTCTATAACAAGCCTTTCAAAATGTCTATTATCCAGAACCATACTCAACACAAACAGACCAAATCCATGCAGCCCACGACTACGGCCTATGCCCTCTCATTTAGACAAAACACCCTGCAGTCAACCAGGCATCCAATTACAACCCGCCTATACCCAATTGCACCAAAGCGGGAATACAGGTTATAACCTATCAAATAAATGTGGTTCTTATCATACCTATTGCTTTATTTGATTGGACATCAAATGCAAGTTCTGTGCCAATGCCAACAAATATGGTAAAAACCTCTAATTAAACTTAGCTGCAAACAATATCGATAGGGAAAGAACCAGATTTCGCTTTTCCAAGCAACAATAAAGGCCAAAAATTCCAATGAAGGAAAGTTTGATAACCTAAATACTCAGTTAATTCATAAGTTCTACTGAACAAGACAAGAAATGCTCACTTCTAGATCACAAATCTAACAAAAAAAAAGGAAGGCTACTAAAAAGACATTAAAACTTTGCGAGCGGAACGGGCCAAACTTACTACCCAGATTGAAGAAAATAAACTATTTGTTGGCTTACAACCATAATTATTGACTAGTAAGTTTGGCTAATTTTGTCAAATAATATGTGGAAAAAAAATGCATTTCATTGTCACAAGAATAACGAATCACAATTGTTCTTTAACTTTTGAAAGTGATGAATGATAACTAGGTTTTTTTGAACTGAATCAATTTGTATGGTAATCCATAAAGAGCATCTTAATATGCAATTACAATTGTTAATGGCAATTATTACGACATTAAACAATATCGTTTAGTATGGCTTTTATTGGGTTATTTATTTATTAGTTATCATAAAATCTAATGGAAGCATTTATCTACGACATTTATTAAGGGGTTTGTCATTTATTTGTTATGGTATGATAGCGTTAAATTTCTCATTGCCATACAATCATCAATTAGTCAGTTACCCTTTTTTATTAAAATCAGAATATCAGTATAATTGGCATAGCAAAGTTAATTTACTGTTTTCTTTTAAAACATCGGCGTAAAATTTCAAAACCAACGACAATTATTATCTACCACTTTATTTATAATATATGAACACTCATGTTGTACGTTGTATTATATGATTTAGAAACAAACAAATGATTAAATTTAGTTTCATAATTTAGGTCAAATGAAGTTGATTAATTAAGTGAATAGTTATATGTATAATGAAAAACCGTTACCAAGTAAAGATGAGCCAAGTAATTTATTACTACTGTAACAGTTATAAGCTTATCGGTATATACATGCATTATTATAGATTAAATTGCACACCCTGCACTATGGATAACTTGTGCTATAACGTACGCTATGGTAACTCTGGAAAAAATCAGTCTTCAGTATATCATTAAATCGTTAACGATAACAATCAGTTATTTTAGCTTACCGGTAAAATATGAGACCGTTACTTGCAAAATTATAGTGGTAACCATTACCATAATGGCCATGTACTAAAAAGCATACTATAATTTCAACTGTACGTGATACCATTTACATTTGAGTCACAACTTAATTGTAACGACCCGCCTTTTTGCCCGGTTCTCGCCGGTAATTAAACCGACTTAAACCGTTCATAAAAACGAATTGTTATGGGTACTAACATACATTGAACAAAATAACAGAACTTTTTATTGCAAAATACAATGTTACATCAGATTTACATGAATATCAGAGTTACAACATAACCGTATACAGCGGAAGAAAGAAAATATACTCTCAGCGGAAGATCAAAATGATACAGCGGAAGCTTCAAACTCTTGCGTGAACTCCAACTCTAAAAGTGCTCTGAATCCAGCTCCAACGATCTATAACTGCAAAACTAAACTACTGGCTGCCCGTGTGAAAATTAATGGACACCCAGAGTTTAGGAAGGAACAATAAACTTTGGGTCAGTCATGGGACTGGTGTGAGAACATAAAACATTTGCTTAAGGTTTATTTTAAGTTGGGAATTTCACTGGACCACGCCGCTGATGCGGAACAGGTTTACTCCATGTGAACATCCGTGCATATAAATACGCAATGACCCTTTGAAAATGAAGCTATCATAAGCTCGTCCCACATCACACAATGCAAGCGCACACCAAATGGGCGAGTTTTATCTTATGATAACCAAAAATGCCTTCATACGAAAAATCCTCTTTCAATACTATCATATAGTGTGGAAAACAATTTCGCAAATAAATGTATTAATCCTAGGCAGCATAATACCATTAATATTATGTCGCCATATATATATACAAACCAAAACCGTATGGCTCGTATTGGAGATTTGGGTTTCCAACTTGATGATTCCTGGCACGAAAGATCAATCAGGGATACAAAACGAAGTGCCTCAACGGCTTTTTCGACCATACGCAGACACCGACTACACATCGTCAGGGCAGATCAACGGTTTTCGACCAGACACGGCCCCCCGAACATACCCAACTTCCCCAGGTTCACAAGTGGTTTCCCAATGCTGCACAGCTCATCACAAATTCATATTTAAGTATAAAACCTAACCGCCAGTTTCTCATCAATCCGGGGTGTGAGGTTTGTTGATGTCACGTCATACACAAAGAGATGCTTCGATAAGCCATTCTTTGATCATCACTAGCTCGTCTCATAACTTGGGTATGCCACATTGACAATTCACGACATATCACTGATTCTTATCAATGCATACCTCTAAGCTCAGATGACTTAGAGACAAGGATAATATATTGCCACAAATCCGATATACATTAATGGAAATCAGTGCTATGCGGTAAATTCCAATGTCAGACATACCATCCATACAAGTCCATCCTTGGTCTGAATGGAACAAAATCCGAAAATTCCCCAAATACGTTCGGACTTCCTGCCACTCCAATAATAGGGGCATCTCACTACTGTAGCTATTCAGTAAAGAAACCAATCAGCAGGCAATCCGTTCGATTTTGAAGAACCACGGTCTTCATTCATCGATTCCAAGTCTTGAATTTGCTTCAAACGTCATATTATTACTTGGGATGGTTTCGGACTAAAATCCGATCCCGGACTTTCCAAATAACCAGTGCTTCATATTTTAAACCCAGTGCTCTCCGTCATATGTATATACACACACATACATCTCTTAATTCTTTTCTAAATCTAGAAATGATTGTTAAGAGATGATCGTTTATAAAAGTCTTTCTTAATGCCTTATTTCTGATCAACCATTACAAACCAAGGATCACGATTTCAATGTTTCTTAAATCCAAATTCGTTTTAATCATTCATACCGTATTCAATATATTCAAATCAAAGGATTCAGGACCGGAAAAAATTCCAAATTTAATTAAATAAAATAATTGAAAAATAATACATTTGTCATAAACTAATTATATATATAAGTACTAACTTAAAAATAGAAATGATTAAAAATAATTACTTAACATATATTTACTTTGAAGAAATATACAGGTATAATACCTTTAAACATATACATATCTTTAAAACAAATAAGTTTTATTTAAATATTTATGAAATTAACATATAATGTTCAAATAAATGAAAACCTATATAAATATACAAATATTTTAAATTGGAATTGTTTCCTTCCCAAGCTAATGATTTGCATTCACATTCACACTCGAAAGGTATAACTAATTCAAAGAATCTTTAGTTAATCAAGCCGAATCGAAGACATTCAACTTTTTCCATTTCATTCACTTAGACCCATATTAACTTCCAAAATTAACTCAAGCCTTATTCAGTAAAACGAAGTTATTACCATATCATTTAACTTATTTCAAAAGATACATACTAGATATATATACACAATCGGTTAAAATCAAACTTCTTATATCCAATATATGTTTCTATATTAACCGATACTAAAAGCGGAATTATGATATTTGCACTGTTTAATTCCCCAAATAGTATTCGTCATCATCTACAGAAATTATATTAAATACCTGAAGATCACTTCATACGATTTATCCAAATTTAATAAAAAAAAATTCTATATGAACTCAAGATCAAATGATACAAATTCAGGTCATTTGAAAACAATTTATAACACCGCGTCACATTAAAATTTGTATTAAAAAAATTAGATTCCAAATTTACCTTATACACCATACCTGATTCTCAAGATGATTATCATTAGCTTAATATTTAACTCACAAAATAATTAACATTTCTTAATATTCAATTTACAATTTTTATTCACAATGTTATATCGATAATTTAGGCGGTAATTTAGTTCAAGCTCAACATTTCATTTGATCTACTTCAAAATCTGTTATAATATCATTTAATGTTGATAATAACATGTTAATTGGTTTCCAAAAATCAAATTATTTATATCATTAAATCAAATTAACAAGTTTCTAGGTATTCCTCAAATCAATATTTCATTCCATATTTTAAAATGTTAATAACTTAGATTAATAATCGCTTTAATGACACCATATAATTTAAATCAACATTATCAAATGTATTCAATGTCATGAAATGTTCATTAGAGGAATTATTCTCGTGATCAATATTACTACATTAACAAAACTTTCTTGAATCAAAATCAACAAACATTACCATGTCAATATTATTTGGTTAATGAAACACTTGTTAATCACTAAATTCTCATTTAACTAATGAATCGCTTCTTACTTAAATTTAGGAAGTTTCGTATTTTTCTGCTGACAATTCTTATAAGGTCGTAGTGAGTACATATATATCATATATGTACACATTCAACACCGTTTTATACATTCATTTCTACATGCAATCAACGAATAAAATTCCAAATACACAAACGCGCCTTAAATGCATTTATTCGGCAACCAACACACATTAACAATTTCCACATGCAATCAACCAATAAAATTCCGAATACGTGTTATACACTAACGCTCCTCAAATGCATCAATTTGGCAACTATCACACATTAACGACAATTAATTAGCCATTCATGTAACCGCACAATTTCAGATTCATTAACTATGCATGTAAAAATTTAAATCATATTAAATTAAATTAAATTAAATTGTTCTCACCTTAATTGCTTTCCAGAAAACATGCTGTTCACAAATTTGGCGGTTGGTGCTTTTCACATCTTTGCCATTTGTATTCTCCACATCGTTCTTTATTCTTGTGCTCACTTTCTCTCTCGTCTTCTCTTTTCCTAATGTCACTTATTTTTTTTTCTTATTTTTTTTAACTTAAAAACAAAAAGTATCCAAGCAGAAGGGCTCAAGACTGAACGGTGCTCTCGGTCGGCAATTTGCGCATGCATAGGGACTGAGGAGTTCGGTGGAGGCTGGGTCTCGTTGCTGCGGTGGAGGAGTGCATGCGCAGGAGGCCATCACTGGGCTCTCTTCTCTTTTTTTTTTTTTTGGGAATGGTGGATGGGTTTCTTTTAGAAGTGGAGAAAAGTGGTTGGTGAAATGCGAGCGGGATTAGATGGTGTAAGATGGACGGTGAGTGGAGAGTTGCAGAGGGCGGTGCATGCACAGCAGGACTCACGTCCTCCTTTTTTTTTACCTTGAGATTGGAGGATGGTTTAGGCAAAAGGAATGGAGAGCTTCAATGGGGAGAGAAACAAGACAGTCACGAGTTGGAGACAAAGATAAAAGGGGGAGGAGGATAAACGTTGCTGCAAAATGGTGTGAATAGTGGTTTTCGTGAATACAAGGGAAGGCGGATGTTGTTAAAAGAGGAAGAACAGTTATAGTGGGAAAGAAAACCCAGGTTGGGAGAATTATTTGCATGTAAAACAATTGGCAGATGAAAAGGAATACCAGGTGCACGTGTAACATTGTTTTACACTTGTCCCATTCTCTATTATGTGCTTGCCACATTTTAAATTAATTTTTTTTTTATAAATATATGATATACATGTACAAAAGGTGGCGGCTTATGAACTACTCAGTTTGAACGTTAGCACATGGAATGCTTTGGTGGGAACAAAAGGATGGGAAAACTATTCACAATACAATTCAATTTTATACCCAAATTTTGCTCCTTTCCAATTTCTTTCATATTTAATTATCGATAACCACCAACACTGAACTAACAATATAATCGTGTATAATAATGTGTCACGATCCCAGAACAGAAATAAAACAGACCGGTTGACTGATTCTGTAAAGTGTCAAAAGGGACCACAGTTACCCCAAAATACGCTAGAAAAATGTACGTTTATTTTCCGAAATAAAAATTTCAATAAATTTCTATAAAATATTTTAAGACTACGCGAACTGAAACTGAACAAAAATTTACGATGAATATTTAATTATAATTAGATTTCAAATTCTGATCATTTCTAGCAACTCAATTACACTCGTTTCGATATTTCAACTTACGACGAACCGTTTCTCCAAACAAACATTGTTACAACTAATTTCATAATAAAATTAAATTTTCAGTTATTTTAAAATATTATTATCACCCAAAAATTTGATTTAACAGTTATTTGAACCTTTCAAACTTTATTTAAAATTCATATTAAATTCAAATTTGATTTTCAAAAATCTTAGATCGTTACATTCTCCCCCACTTAAGGCTTTTCGTCCTCGAAAAGGAGAGCTCGTGAAATTATACATAAGCAAAATAAATCTTATTTATAAATTTGTTAAACCTACAAATTCTTATATTAAATGTAAATTTATCAACGCAACTTATAAGAAAATTTTCATATGATTAAATTTGATTACAAGTCGTCGTTTGCAACGCATTTTGAAAATCTCAAAATGATTTCTCCAACTTAGAATCCCATTTTCAATACAAACTATTGACATTTCTTCTATACACATAAGTTACTTCGGGATTTTCAAAAGCAAATTTGTTTCAAAGTTTCAAACATACTATGATCAAATCTATATATTATTTATTCGAGAAATTCATCCTCATGACAGGGCCACTGAGTACCACCCATCATACGAAATCAAATACCTCATCACGACCCAGTTTTAGTCACGGTTACTCGAACAAACCAAATCATTTCATATTCCGAAATTGTAAATCATTTTGCGATCGAAATTTACAGATACTTATCGTTTTCAAAACATTTCAAAATATCGGGATTCCAGTCGTCGAAATCTCTTTTATAAACCATTCATCACATCTAAACTATTTGGAAAACAATTTCATTCAATGAAATTTATGACTTCCTATTATACAACTTATGTTTCACATTTCGAAATCAGTGGTCATTTTTAAACCATTCGAGCCTTCCAATCGATTTTCATACAAATTCAAGCCTTTCTACTTTCTAAAGTTATTTTTCTTTGAAATTTGTTTACACTTCATTTCTAATATCTTTGTATATCACAAGATAGAACATTTCAAGAGCCATAAGTCGAAATCTCAGAAATCTCTTTTACGATTCAAATAGTTGAACAGTTTTTTTCCTTTTCAAACCTACTCATTCAATCATCATTTACACCGTACTATAGGCTTAATATTCATTCTTAATTCAAATAACAAAATGTGTTTGAAAAGGTTGCAATTTCCTATAGTTAGAAATCCCTTGAAACATTCCTTATTCAAATATCCCATCACACTTTCGCTGCGCACTCTAATTTAGTACGTGCATATTTCAAACTATCATTATTCAAACATTAGAAATAAGTTTCAATATTTGAAACCAAATCCTTACAGTTCATCTTTCAAAATCCACTTTCCTTGCATAATTAAATTATATATTTCAAACACTTCCAAATTTCTATGCAAAACTTATTGGTTTAAGTTTCGTTAACCTCATGTCTTGGATAGATCAAAGTTATCTTGGTTGAACTCAATTTTGGTTTCATTCGATAAACGACACTTAAGGTATACTTACATGAATCAAGTCAAATTCCATGTGTTCAAGACAAAAGCTCAATATTAAATGGGCATCAAAAGGTATAATGGCCTAAATCAAAACACGCCTAAATCCAAAAGATGAACTACTCAAGCTCACTAAGTTTGGTTTAAATTCTCAAACAGGATCAAGACGAGGAAATCAAGGACACCAAGGATAAGAGTATAGGCGGTTCAAAAGTACGATGATTCGATTCAAGATACTCAACCAAGCTTGGATAAAAGGGGATGAATGACGCTACTCAACGGTTCGAATTTAAACGATGGAACTAGCCTAAGCCAAGATAGGAAAGTCAAGCGCTCCTAAGGATACAATCCTAAGTAGTTTATTATTAGGATACTCTTTTTCTCATTAACTTCCTCTTGAGTAAATCTTACTTCAAATTTCATTTTTCTTTGTATCGTACGTGGTTACTCTTTAAATACTTTCTATTTGGATTGCTCGTACAGTTTCAACTGGAGAAGAGTGGTTTTCTCCCCCACTTATATATTTGTTACAATTTAAACCATTTTTTTGTCCAAACAAATTCTCAACATAAGTAAATTTACCTTCAAATTCTTTGTGGGAGTTTGATTGCCGAAATATACTTCTGAGAAAATAGCTTAATCTTGCATTTTACCGTTTTCAATTCATGCCAGGTATAGGTTCGACTCTATTGCTTAACACTCATTGAGGAATATGATATCTTCTCTGATTATACTTATTAGATCTCAATATTTATATCCACATTCGCTATGACTTGATCAATTACCTTTGTTTGAACGGGGAAATGTTCGATGCATGTGATTAACAAATAAGCTTACGTACGTGCATATTTAAGATTCATTTTCCAATTCTTCAGATGAACTTTACTCTTAAGCATTTCTCTTTCCAGTTATTTATAGGCTACTCTTGACTAAATGTCCAGGGTAATTATGTTTTTAGCTTATCTACCTTATATTAAATTTCTTTAATATTTCCAACATATCGAATAATTTAAGTATTTTCGACATCGTAGCCGGAATCATATAGTCATCCCACTTTCGAAACTCGAAAATCACTACTGATGGTGCCATAGTCATCAGTAAATTCATCCTCGAGCGACTAGAATGTGATTATATATCTATCTAGTATTCAGTTGACTTCGTATATACGTTAGCTAGGCGTATATTCAAAATCCCTATATACTCGATAGTCCAATCGCGACGTCGAACACAATACTCAAGAATCCCTTATCTTTAATTATATTTCTAAAATAATCATACTTTCAAAATGATTTACTTAGTTTTAAAATACTTGATATAGATTTCAAAATAAGCTTTCTCAACGAGATATTCAAAAATCTCATTCTAGGGCATTCCTAACCCTATCTCTAATGAGATATTATAACTGTGATGAGTCCTGTCTTTTGTTCAAAATATGTCGTACCCAAAATCTTTGTACAAACCAAAGCTCTGATACCAACTGTAACGACCCGCCTTTTTTCCCGGTTCTCGCCGGTAATTAAACCGACTTAAACCGTTCATAAAAACGAATTGTTATGGGTACTAACATACATTGAACAAAATAACAGAACTTTTTATTGCAAAATACAATGTTACATCAGATTTACATGAATATCAGAGTTACAGCATAACCGTATACAGCGGAAGAAAGAAAATATACTCTCAGCGGAAGATCAAAATGATACAGCGGAAGCTTCAAACTCTTGCGTGAACTCCAACTCTAAAAGTGCTCTGAATCCAACTCCAACGATCTATAACTGCAAAACTAAACAACTGGCTGCCCGTGTGAAAATTAATGGGCACCAAGAGTTTAGGAAGGAACAATAAACTCTGGGTCAGTCATGGGACTGGTGTGAGAACATAAAACATTTGCTTAAGGTTTATTTTAAGTTGGGAATTTCACTGGACCACGCCGCTAATGCGGAACAGGTTTACTCCATGTGAACATCCGTGCATATAAATACGCAATGACCCTTTGAAAATGAAGGTATCATAAGCTCGTCCCACATCACACAATGCAAGCGCACACCAAATGGGCGAGCTTTATCTTATGATAACCAAAAATGCCTTCATACGAAAAATCCTCTTTTAATACTATCATATAGTGTGGAAAACAATTTCGCAAATAAATGTATTAATCCTAGGCAGCATAATACCATTAATATTATGTCGCCATATATATATATACAAACCAAAACCGTATGGCACGTATTGGAGATTTGGGTTTCCAACTTGATGATTCCTGGCACGAAAGATCAATCAGGGATACAAAACGAAGTGCCTCAACGGCTTTTTCGACCATACGCGGACACCGACTACACATCGTCAGGGCAGATCAACGGTTTTCGACCAGACACGGCCCCCCGAACATACCCAACTTCCCCAGGTTCACAAGTGGTTTCCCACTGCTGCACAGCTCATCACAAATTCATATTTAAGTATAAAACCTAACCGCCAGTTTCTCATCAATCCGGGGTGTGAGGTTTGTTGATGTCACGTCATACACAAAGAGATGCTTCTTAAATCCAAATTCGTTGTAATCATTCATACCGTATTCATTATATTCAAATCAAAGGATTCAGGACCGGAAACAATTCCAAATTTAATTAAATAAAATAATTGAAAAATAATACATTTGTCATAAACTAATTATATATATAAGTACTAACTTAAAAATAGAAATGATTAAAAATAATTACTTAACATATATTTACTTTGAAGAAATATACAGGTATAATACCTTTAAACATATACATATCATTAAAACAAATAAGTTTTATTTAAATATTTATGAAATTAACATATAATGTTCAAATAGATGAAAACCTATATAAATATACAAATATTTTAAATTGGAATTGTTTCCTTCCCAAGCCGATGATTTGCATTCACATTCACACTCGAAAGGTATAACTAATTCAAAGAATCTTTAGTTAATCAAGCCGAATCGAAGACATTCAACTTTTTCTATTTCATTCACTTAGACCCATATTAACTTCCAAAATTAACTCAAGCCTTATTCAGTAAAACGAAGTTATTACCATATCATTCAACTTATTTCAAAAGATACATACTAGATATATATATATACGATCGGTTAAAATCAAACCTCTTATATCCAATATATGTTTGTATATTAACCGATACTATAAGCGGAATTATGATATTTGCACTGTCTGATTCCCCAAATAGTATTCGTCATCATCTACAGAAATTATATTAAATACCTGAAGATCACTTCATACGATTTATCCAAATTTAATAAAAAAAAATTCTATATGAACTCAAGATCAAATGATACAAATTCAGGTCATTTGAAAACAATTTATAACACCGCGTCACATTAAAATTTGTATTAAAAAAATTAGATTCCAAATTTACCTTATACACCACACCTGATTCTCAAGATGATTATCATTAGCTTAATATTTAACTCACAAAATAATTAACATTTCTTAATATTCAATTTACAATTTTTATTCACAATGTTATATCGATAATTTAGGCGGTAATTTAGTTCAAGCTCAACATTTCATTTGATCTACTTCAAAATCCGTTATAATATCACTTAATGTTGATAATAACATGTTAATTGGTTTCCAAAAATCAAATTATTTATATCATTAAATCAAATTAACAAGTTTCTAGGTATTCCTCAAATCAATATTTCATTCCATATTTTAAAATGTTAATAACTTGATTAATAATCGCTTTAAGGACACCATATAATTTAAATCAACATTATCAAATGTATTCAATGTCATGAAAGTTCATTAGAGGAATTATTCTCATGATCAATATTACTACATTAGCAAAACTTTCTTGAATCAAAATCAACAAACATTACCATGTCAATATTATTTGGTTAATGAAACACTTGCTAATCACTAAATTCTCATTTAACTAATGAATCGCTTCTTACTTAAATTTAGGAAGTTTCCTATTTTTCCGCTGACAATTCTTATAAGGTCGTAGTGAGTACATATATATCATATATGTACACATTCAACACCGTTTTATACATTCATTTCTACATGCAATCAACGAATAAAATTCCAAATACACAAACGCGCCTTAAATGCATTTATTCGGCAACCAACACACATTAACAATTTCCACATGCAATCAACCAATAAAATTCCAAATACGTGTTATACACTAACGCTCCTCAAATGCATCAATTTGGCAACTATCACACATTAACGACAATTAATTAGCCATTCATGTAACCGCACAATTTCAGATTCATTAACTATGCATGTAAAAATTTAAATCATATTAAATTAAATTAAATTGTTCTCACCTTAATTGCTTTCCAGAAAACATGCTGTTCACAAATTTGGCGGTTGGTGCTTTTCACGTCTTTTCCATTTGTATTCTCCACATCGTTCTTTATTCTTGTGCTCACTTTCTCTCTCGTCTTCTCTTTTCCTAATGTCACTTATTTTTTTTTTTCTTTTTTTGTTTTAACTTAAAAACAAAAAGTATCCAAGCAGAAGGGCTCAAGACTGAACGGTGCTCTCGGTCGGCAATTCGCGCATGCATAGGGACTGAGGAGTTCGGTGGAGGCTGGGTCTCATTGCTGCGGTGGAGGAGTGCATGCGCAGGAGGCCATCACTGGGCTCTCTTCTCTTTTTTTTTTTTTTTTTTTGGGAATGGTGGATGGGTTTCTTTTAGAAGTGGAGAAAAGTGGTTGGTGAAATGCGAGCGGGATTAGATGGTGTAAGATGGACGGTGAGTGGAGAGTTGCAGAGGGCGGTGCATGCACAGCAGGACTCACGTCCTCCTTTTTTTTTTTACTTTGAGATTGGAGGATGGTTTAGGCAAAGGAATGGAGAGCTTCAATGGGGAGAGAAACAAGACAGTCACGAGTTGGAGACAAAGATAAAAGGGGGAGGAGGATAAACGTTGCTGCAAAATGGTGTGAATAGTGGTTTTCGTGAATACAAGGGAAGGCTGATGTTGTTAAAAGAGGAAGAACAGTTATAGTGGGAAAGAAAACCATGGTTGGGAGAATTATCTGCATGTAAAACAATTGGCAGATGAAAAGGAATACCAGGTGCACGTGTAACATTGTTTTACACTTGTCCCATTCTCTATTATGTGCTTGCCACGTTTTAAATTAATTTTTTTTTATAAATATATGATATACATGTACAAAAGGTGGCGGCTTATGAACTACTCAGTTTGAACGTTAGCACATGGAATGCTTTGGTGGGAACAAAAGAATGGGAAAACTATTCACAATACAATTCAATTTTATACCCAAATTTTGCTCCTTTCCAATTTCTTTCATATTTAATTATCGATAACCACCAACACTGAACTAACAATATAATCGTGTATAATAATGTGTCACGATCCCAGAACAGAAATAAAACTGACCGGTTGACTGATTCTGTAAAGTGTCAAAAGGGACCACAGTTACCCCAAAATACGCTAGAAAAATATACGTTTATTTTCTGAAATAAATTTTTCAATAAATTTCTATAAAATATTTTAAGACTACGCGAACTGAAACTGAACAAAAATTTATGACGAATATTTAATTATAATTAGATTTCAAATTCTGATCATTTCTAGCAACTCAATTACACTCGTTTCGATATTTCAACTTACGACGAACCGTTTCTCCAAACAAACATTGTTACAACTAATTTCATAGTAAAATTAAATTTTCAATTATTTTAAAATATTATTATCACCCAAAAATTTGATTCTATAGTTATTTGAACCTTTCAAACTTTATTTAAAATTCATATTAAATTCAAATTTGATTTTCAAAAATCTTAGATCGTTACATTAATAAACAATACTTTCCTTCAAACACCAAATATCCCCACCACTACATGCAAATCATCGGTTATAATATGTGGCCCATTAGCTCAGTTGGTTATAGCGTCGTGCTAATAACGTGAAGGTCGTAGGTTCAAAACCAGCATGGGCCAGTTTCTGATTTATTTATTTTTACTACTTGTTTACCTTAACACTACATTTTATTGCAAAAATGTTACCTTGTTGAGCAATATTTTTTTTTTTACAAAATTGTATTAAAATACTTAAACCCAGATTTTATCCAATTTGGTTTTGCACATAGATGCATTTCATATGTCATGCTTTTTTTACTTGTAACAACCCGAAAATCTGGGCCAGTTTAAAATTTTTATTTTGGTCATTTTAGCGAATTTTGATTATTTAAAATTGATTATTTTAAATAATATCGACGAAAAATTCATTTAGAATATAAAATTCGAACGTATATATTATATACGTCGTCGTTAGAATATAAATATTTATATATAATTATAAATAGAATTGAAAATGGCGCGGTAGTTCGATAATTCGATTTCAAACTTCAATTGAATGTACCGGATGCAAAACAATCCGGATTTTAGTGAAACCAAAAATAATGGGATCTAATTGATAATATCTTTCCAACGAATCCGAATAATCAAATTTTCATAGCGGGGATCAAAAGATATGTCCAGTTGAAAATTCTGAATAGTCGCTATGGAATTCAGGCCCTTAAAAATGGACATTTTGCAAACGACCTCGGATTTTGACGAAACCAGTTTTGTTGGGTCCGTGATGTTAAGATATTGCTAGGTTTCAAATTTCATAATTTTTCGAATCAATATGTGAACGTGGCAAAAGAAAACGCGTTTGACCAGTTTCAGTAGATTTTAATCGACTGGAAAATGGCCATTTTTCTAACGGTCTCAGAATTCGACGAAACTAGTTTTGTTAGGACCGTATCGTAAATACGAAGCTAGAAATAATTTTTCTGGAATTTTTAGATACTGTGTGTGGCCCCGGTAATTTGAAATGTACGTTCAAACAGAATATATTAAGATTTATATTTTAAATTCAATGGAAACTGGTCGTATGGATCGAATTGGCCTACGATACATATCCCATTGTATTCGGAATAGGGGTATTACGCTAGGGGTGATAGTCGTTGGGTTTGAAAAGGAGTTCGTGATGATTTTAACTTTTAAAACGAATTAAATATAATATAATATTATATATATTAGCCGGTCAAAATAACCCTAGCTCATTAAATCGTGGTCAAACCACATTCCTTAGGCCGCCGCTACTCCCAAACGACGATGATTTTTCTTCCAAGCTTCTTCCTCATTTTCCCTTCAATCTACTTCAAGAATTTCGAATCTCAATATATGAAATCGATCAGCTCTTCGAGCTCTTCCCCTTCAACGGTGGTGATGGTGATTGGAGCTGCGGATCGACAAAAAATGGGCGTCAAAGTGGATGACTTTAGGGCTGCCGTATGGGCTCTAGAGGGGTGCGAGTCGCCCCCTGTTCACGGCGGAGGTGGAGGTCGGGTAAGGCTTTGAAGTGATGAACTCCGATCAATGGCAGGTGGCTTCAAAGAGGCGCACGGTGGAGGTTTAATTTTGGTGCGATGGGTTCTTTCGTTCAGGCATGCGAAGAAGAACAGGAAAAGTGGGGGACCTGCTATCACGTGATTAGGGGTGGGTTTTATTTTTAATGAATTATTTAATTAAATTATAACTATTTCAAATTGTGATTAACACGGTAATTATCATATCTTCTTTGTACGAGGTCAGAATGACGAACGGTCAGTTGCGTTGGATTCACAACGACGAGCGCTACAACATGAAACTGACTAGGACTGAAAGGGGCCAAATAAAAATTTGAGGAGAATTTAAATCCAAACAGTTCAGAAACAGAAAAGGTACGATTTTTCTATAGAAAAAAATATATGATTTTTGTTTATATAGTTATGTTATAAAGAAATGGTTTTGATATATAATTTTAGCGAATGAAAAACATGGTTCTATTTTTTTATTATAATCGAAAAGAATAGATTTTTATAATCGAAAAAAATATGATTTTTATATATTGAACTTCGAAATAAAAATATGATTTTTATATATGGAATAGCGAAGTAAAAATTCGATTTTTACATAGGTAGTGAAAGTGGACAACGAAGGTAACAAAAAGGCGGGAACGAAGAAGATTTATATCAAAGAAGAGTCAGATGTTTGGATAGCTATCGGTGAGAATTTCTCACCTTTCAATTTCATTTTCTAGTTATATATATATACTAGGATGCAGACGGTGCTTAGTAGCACCCGACACAATCGTCCACAGACCATGGACTTGTTTGTTCGATTGCAAAATTAGTTAGATCATTTGATTGAAATTGAACTGTGTGGTGAAATGAATGGATTTGATTGATGTGTGAATAGCGTGGGCCTTCACTAGACCGGGGATAAGGCTAGGCCTCGTCCCGTTTCTAGTATCGTGCCGTTATGCCGCCGAAATTTTCTAAAATATGTTAGAAAAATAAAAAAATATCATTTTATTTAAATAAATGAACTGAATAGAAATTCATAGGTTGAAATAAAATGTTTTATCGTTAAAAATATAATTTTTCACGTGAAGTGAATAAAATAAAATATTCATTTATAAACCGGACGGTTTGTTTATGTACACCTATTTGAATGACATTGATTGGGACGGTAAATTTTACACATCGCCCAACAGCACAAATAAAATATGTGTTTGATTGTTTGAAACCCCACACGGGTGTTGGGATGAAATTTGAAGTTCACTCATCCTGATTGATTAAATATGTCGATCGATTGATTGACAGGCTGTTATAAGCGTTGAATATCTATATTTGATGCTTATACAGTGTAGTGCACTTTGGTTGATGGTTGATTATTTTCAATGCTATTATATACATGTGTTGTATGAAAATCCATGTAATTAATTTTATATGGTAATTGATTGGGCCTCATTCCAATTTGAAAAATAAAGAATATTATAAAATGAAGGTTCATGTGTTGACAGTACTCATCCATTGAGATTGGTCATGTGTTGAACGAAATATTTTAGTAATAAAATTTACATCTTTATCAATATAAAATGAAGGTTCATGTGTTGACAGTACTCATCCATTGAGATTGGTCATGTGTTGAACGAAATATTTTGATAATAACAACTATTTTGAAAAAGAAATATTTGAAAATAGAAATTTATGAAGCCGTGTTGATTAGATTGACGCCATTTTGACGTGAACGATATTTGTATCGATTTTAAAACGATTTCGAAACGAAATGAATTGAATTGAAAACGATTTCGAAATGAATTGAATATAAAACGATTTCGAAATGAATTGAATTGAAAACGATTTCGAAATGAATTGAATATAAAACGATTTCGAAATGAATTGAATTGAAAACGATTTCGAAATGAATTGAATTGAAAACGAATTCAAATTGAGTTGAAAGTGAATTGAAATGAATTCAAATTGAATTGAAATTTGAATTGAATAGAAATGAATTTTAAAACGAATTTATAAAGAAGAATTCAATTTTGATTTGAATTGAAAAGGAAGTTGAAATTGCTTTTGAAACGAATTTAAAACTATTCATATAATTCGTTTTAAATAGAAATCGACGAAATATATATTATATATATTATATATATAATATAATGGCCTGAAAAGAACGCGCCGTGCCGCGGCAGTTCGCGAATTTCGACCATTGATTTCAAACGGACATTACGGGAGATCCGACCGTCCGATTCTCCTAAAACCGGAACCGTTGGGTTCGTATCGAAAAGAGCTTTCTAACGAATATTAGAAATTAGAAATCTAACGGTTGGATTTGGAATTATGTCCAAATCAAATTTGAAAAAGGTCGCTGTAAGTGCAGTTCGATGGCCGTTGATGGAAATCGACTGTACGGACCTTGATAAAATTATTAAAAATAGTAATAATTTGTGTAGAATCATAAGAAATGATTTAGAAAGAATTGGGATGAAAAACTCCATATTTGAAAAGATAAAAATAGATTTTTATCGAAATGAACTAGTTTTGAACTAGAATTATAATTCTATTTATTTTTAAATAAATAAATTGGATTTGAAATGGTTTTGAAAATAACAAGAATTTCCAATGATTGCATTGGAATGGATTTGAATCGAAATTGTCTTCGGAATATTTCGATGTTGGATTTCGTGACTATACAGATGTTGTTATGGAAATTTGAAAGATATAGATATATATATCGTTATTTCCAATACGATATTTGTTGGTCGTAGAATTTGATATTGAATATAAGCCGGGATATTTTCTATTCAGAGCCTTGTATTGAATATCAAATGTGATTTGGGTTTGTCGTGAATGGTGTCTTCACTAACACTGTTCTTGAACCCAGTTGAGAAAAGATTAAATCTTTTTATTTAGATTTAATGAAGTGTACCAATTAAATAATATTTAATTGGAATTGAATTGATATTGATTTTTGGGTTTATCGTGAACAGTGTTTTAAATAACACTCGTTCTTTAACCCGATAATTAATGGGATGTGACTTTGGGTTTATCGTGAACCGTGTTTTAAATGACACGGATTCTTTAACCCAGTTAACGATTAAAACTAAGTGGAGTTTTAATGAATCTTTAATTAGATTGAAATGGTCGAGAATGGAGTACCACCAGTTTTGCTCCAGGCGATAGTTAAATCTTTAATTAGATTTGAACGTGAAATGGTAATTGAATTTACCGATAACACCGTGGTGTTAGATATGAAGTTTTACCAGTTTTACTTCATGGGATGAATAGGTTGGGATTGGGAAATTAAAACAAATGATTACTTCGGTAAAGTTCGTTAATCCCGACTAGTTTGAATTGATATTCAAAAGTAGATTAAAGAATAAATTCAAGAAATTTATCTTGGATAAAATTAATGGGAACCTTTCCCTATGAATGTGAAATTTAGAAACTAACTGTCGGTTAGCTAAGCAGAATGGTTTTCTAGATATTGATCTGATGTTGGTTTCGGCCTTCGGGGTTAATAATTGAGGAATTATTCTCTTGATTAATTTACGGTTAGTAACTGATGAATTGGAATGAGGCGTATGTTGTGTTTGTGTAACACTTATTTAAAATATACGCGAGTTATTCGGAAAGACCGGGTTTATCCCATTCTGAATAACTGATACGACGATAAGTCGAAGATGAAGACGGTGGTCGAAGACCGGAAGTCTTCACGTCGTTTGGGTGATTTCTGACGATCTTGATTGGGCTGTACACCCAAGAAGATGGAAACAGATGGTGATCGTCCAGACGTACATGGAGATCGACGGATACGCGGGGTACTAGGTGCCTCCGGTTTCGTTCAGACCCAGAACGGACTTGTAAATGGACTGTGTGTCTGACATTGGATTTTAGTCCGTGTGTTTGATTTCTATTAAATATATATCTGTTTGGCGGCGGAGAATTTATTCTCTTGCTTAATGCCCTTCTCTGAGACGTACGAGATCAGGGGTTATATATTGATGGATATCAAACGCATGGAGTGAATTGCCTGTGTGGCATGCCTAAGTGGCAATTGATCGAGGCTTCTGTTGAAAAGCAAAGTCTTGTGGTGATGATCAAAGCAAGGCCTTTGTGGCGTAGCTTTGTGTAACGTTTACCTCGCGTGTTTTACACCCGGTATGAACCAAAAACGGGAGACGGACGTCAGGGAGGGCATGCGTTTCTTTCTAGCTAGAAGTGGCGTCAGTGGTTTTACACGCCCTGACGAGTTTGACTTATGTGGTTGTTGCTGTTGCGAGGCGCCTCGGATTGATCGGTCGTTCTCGAACCGATGGAGTCATTTAGTTGGCTCACTTACACCCCATAGGGTGGGGAGACGTAGTGTTCAGGCATAATAATCCACATCGGTGGACCGGCCCTGAGGATCCAGGGGGCAGTTGCGGCTATTCCTGAGGGGCGGGCTAGAGCGTCTCAAATCGGTTGAGGACTATCTTTTGCCTCGGTTCATAGATGGAAACCCAATTTCCAAATACGTGATTCTGCGGTTTTAATTGTAGAGCCTAGTATGGCGACATAGTGGGATGGGGCACTTAAGCCGTCTATGATTGATACTTATGATTTGAAGTTGTTCTATATACTATGCACTTATAATAGTATCAAACGATTTGTTTTAAAACGTATCAAGCATTCTTTGGCTGTTAGAAGGGAAAACCCTATCCTCGGCTGCGTTGCATTGTGTGATGGGACCTGGGTCTTATAACAGCTTCATTTTTCTTTATTTAGCATTGCGCTGTTGTTTTATGCACTGGTATTCTTGGGAGGAAACCCGTTCCGCGTTAGCGACGTGGTCCTTTGATTTACCTAGCTTTAAAAATAAAGATTAATAACTGTTTTAGTTCTCACACCAGTCCCATGACTGACCTAGAGTTTATTGTTTTAACCTAAACTCTGGGTGCCCTTATTTTGACACGGGAAGCTAGTATTTTGGGTTTTGCAGATTTATATTCACGGGATCCTGGTTTACAGCTGGAACGATATCCGGAAAGCTTTGTATCCGTATATCTCCTTCTAGTTGTGTATTGTATTATTTTCCGCTGCGATGTACTTAAATGTAACTTAAATCTCTGATATTTCTGTGTAATATTCTTTTATACCCTGTATATTCTTGTAATCTGATGCATTGTTGTAATATACAATGAAATGTTCTTCTGTATGCGTTCTGTTGTGGCTTGTTCTCGAACTATCCGACACTTTCCTTTACGGGGAAGTTACGGGTTTTCACATTACTTGTAACTATCAAGCGGTTATTATAACTTCTCTTTCTCTGTCTTGAAAATTAAAGGATCAACACCCTTTAATAAAGAATCATAAATTCTCCAACACGTGCATTATTCAATTAAATAATCTTTAACATACACTTCAAAAATCATATTGCTTTCTCTTCCTATATTCTCTCCTAATTTATCTATGTTATTGTACTTTCAGTTTCAATATGTGCATTTTTTAAGTATATATGTCAAATCGAACCGCAAGCACTTCAACTCATGTTTAATAAGCAATTTGGATGGATATAGGCATGTTGCAATTTACGTTTGGACACTATGAATAGACTAGACAACCCACAAATAAAAAATAAAAAACAATTCAAATAAGCATAATTTTGTACACACTTGCCCAAATTCGTATCTTAAACGAAAATTAGATAGTGGTATACTATATTCATACAAATTTTACAAATCTAACAGAAAAACATGACATGTTACATGGGCCAGTTTCTATTTATTTATTTTATTTTTATTTTTTTACTACTTGTTTTATTTAACACTATATTTTACTGCAAAATGTTACCTTGTTAAGTATTTTACAAATTTGTACTAAAATACTTAAACCCAGATTTCATATGTCATGCTTTTTTTACTTGTAACTATCAAACGGGTATTATAACTTCTCTTTCTCTGTCTTGAAAATTAAAGGATCAACACCCTTTAACAAAGGATCATAAAATCTCCAACATGTGCATTATTTAAATAAATAATCTTTAATATACTCTTCAAAAATCATATCGTTTTCTCTTCGTATATTCTCTCCTAATTTATCTATGTTATTGTACTTTCAGTTTCAATATATGCATTTTTTTTAGTATATATGTCAAATCGAACCGGAAGCAATGTGTTCAACTCTTGTTTAATAAGCAATTTGGATGGATATAAGCATGTTGCAATTTACATTTGGACAACTCTTTGAATAGACTAGACAACCCACAAATGAAAAATAAAAATAATTCAAATAAGCATAATTTTGTACATTCACTTGCCCAAATTCATATCCTAAACGAAAATTAGACAGTGGTATACTATATTCATACAAAATTTAAAAACCTAATAGAAAAACATGACATGTTGTTCTGGAGTAAAAATGAGATTTAAGATGGTATTACAAAAGTCTTAAGGAAAAAAATAAGTAACTCATATGTATGTCTTTTAGATACAAAGCAAATATCAAACCGAAAATCAAAGGATATTCCCTTTTACAAGATAAAGTCATTTATAAATGATTACACTGCACTACTATTATTAGCAGTTAAACAGATTTGAGATGGACAAAGTAAAATTATGGACACAAAAAAGAGGAAAATATATTCTTTCCTTTGAGATACAAATGAGGCACAACAGATAATGCTTTTTATCAAACATAATAGTTGTAAAACATTTCTTTTTTGTGTGAAATTGATATGATATATACCAGTATTAACATACTACATGACAAGTGGGTTAGACTCCGCAAGGCGGAAACCGAACCCGTGACCTCTTGAACCATGCCCAACAGTCTTAACCAACTAGGATAAGGTGATTGACTGTAAAATAGTTCTTTATTGTTAAGAATTGAACAAAAAATATTAAATATGCACGGTATGCAGTGGTGGAGCCAGGATTTTCTGCTGGTGAGGGCACAATTGAGAAATTTATGATTCAAAGACGGCAATATTAAATTTATTATTATTGTTGTTGTTTGCAAAGATTTAAACACTAATATTAATGTTGCTCTTCAGTAAATAAATGTTGATGCTAATTTGTAAAAGTTGAAATTTGCAAAAAAAAAAGAAAAGAAAAAAAAAACGATTTTTTTTTTAAAGTACCAGGAAGCAATGAAGCATTAAAACTGAACAAATACATGGACAAAAGCAAATGGTTATAATATGGTAATGAATTTCAAATTGACAAGCGTTCATTTTTAGTATTATTAATACTGGCAATAGTACATTACAAGTAGAACAATCTAAAATTAGTACCATTTCACTTGTCTATGTTACATGTACAATAGTCTACAAGTAGTAAATTGCAACACGTAATTCATTTGCAGGTCAATGTAGTAAATTGAAGGGAACTTGAATCCTGGGAGGGGCAGGTGCCCTCCTCAGTTTCAACGTGGCTTCGCCACTGACGGTATGGCTTTTTTATTGTTAAGCAAAATTCGACATAACATATGCTAACATAGGATATTTAGCTCCACCGACAATTTCATATTATCTAATTTCAATAAGTATTGCATTTACATCAACCATGTGGAACGTTAATGCAAAGAGTTAGGTAAGTTTAAGCACTTAGAAAGGGAGAAGCTATGTATACATGTTAACAGGAATAACATCTGAAAAGAAAGTGGTTATGATACTATTGGCAACACGAGAAACATTACAATCAACTCCCCAATTGAAAAGATATCAATGTTTCACCTATATCATACTTTATTATTTTTGAAATAATAAGATTATCAAGTCTTTTCAAAAATTAAGTACGTAGATGGTGGATATTATTCATCAGCTCTTGCAGGTGTTGTGCTAACAATCCAACCAATTTGGCATATCAAAAATCTTATTATTAAAGCTAAAAAAGGGTAACCACCAATAACATAAGTTACAAATTGTCTCTATTCTACTTTTACCTGGTGAGATAATACTATAAAATTAGTTTAAGAAAAGCTAAACTATTAGCAACATAAGTTGAGTACAAGTATACCATATAATTTGAATTAAACCATTTGAATAAAAAAAAAAGTGTGCACAACATGAATCATTAGTTATATCTAAAAAAGATGAAAAGGTAAGATGATTGAATTAGAATTTGGGATAAAAACAAGAAATGAATATGCATGTTTTATCTTGAGATCTGAGTCAAAGGATATTGCCATTTACAAGGGAATGGCTTTTAAATAGACGTCAGGGTGCCTTTTTCAGATGTTAAATAGAAATAAGGTGACCTAATTAATATAGAGGATATGAAAAATAATGCATGTATATTTTCTTTTGGGATATCAGTTAAAAGATGTTTCTTTTAATAAGATGCAAAAACTGTAAAATCCATACTTAAACAGGACATTGATATCAAGTAAAATGGAAATAAAATAGCAAACACAAACGGCATAGCTTCTTTAAATGCCCCAAAAAAATCAACGTAACAACGTAGACGTATAGAAAATTTTAACTTAACATATGATTTCATAATATTTGTGTTAACACGTAAAAGATATTTTGAGAGACCTAGCAAGTGGCGTTTGCAACTACCATGTGACACACATTTGTAATAAGAAAATAAGTTTAAAAACCAACAAACGAACAAGCTATGAGCACACCTTTACACGTTAACAGTAATAAATCGTAAAAAGAAACGATTAATTAATATGCTCTTGAGCAACTTTACCATTATAACTCTTCAAACTGCCCAATAAACACGCATTTGAGCTGAATTTTGGACTGAAAATTTAAAATACTTAATATCCTTCAAATCGACCAATAAACAAGTTTTTTGGCTCTTTAGGCTAACTCTACGGCATTCTCCTCACCTTTATGGCGCCTCCTACATGAGTAGCATATGAACAAGCAAAAAAGCCCAAAGTTGTTATCTATGGTTTTTTGGTGCATAGGTTAGTGCCTTGACAACACCGTTCAAACATGTCACTATTAAAGCAAGAAAATCAAAAATATACAAGTTACAGATTGATTGGATTTTTTTTATTGGCGGACATAATATCAGATTATTAGCTCAATGAAAAACTAACCAATAGTATAGGCTATAATAGTATAATCGTACCATATGATCTAGATAATATCACATGACAAAAAAGTGCACACATGACATGACACATTGGGCCTTTCTAGAATAAAGGTGAGAAGTAAAGAACTAAAGACAGTATTATTAAATTTAGGGAAAGAATAAGTAATTCATATATAGGTTATTATTTGAGAAACAAAATCAAATGACACTGCATTTTATAACATATAAATAAATGTCAAATGGTAAGTTATAAATACTAGACACTAAATAATTTGAAAAGGATATCAAATATGCATGAGATAGGTCCCTTTAGATGTAAAATAGGACTCAACATAACATGATATGATTTCATACTATTATCTACTCTTAAGTTCAAAGAAACGTGATTTGGCTATTGTAGCATTCATAATACCATGCGGCATAACATATGGAATGAAGAACAAGCAGATAAGTTTATACACCTAGCAAGTAACAAATAAGCTACGTCGAAGCGTTTTGATTACACAAATGACGAAACTTCACTCTGTAGTTGCATCGGTGTACCATATATTATTTGTACAGTAATCTTGTTCAGGTAATAAGCTTGGATTTTTTTTCCAAAGATGGAATACCTAAACTTTATCCATTAGCAGTTATAGGTGTTATGTTGTTAACCCAACCCATTGAGCATATCAAAGATGTTACTATCAAAGATAAAAAAGATAAACTACCAACGGTATAAGTTATAAATTGCTTGAAATTTTTATGTTCCATTGTTAGTGATGGTATTGTGTTATTAAACTAAAGGACAAACTACAAACAATTGTTCCAAATATCAAACCATGGATCAAGCCGAGTTGGTCTAGGGTTGATCAAACTACCAACAACATGTTCATTCTAGGTTATTGCTATAATTCGAAGTTCAAAAACAATGTCTTTCTCTATCTGGCTTGATGCTTAATCGCTTGACGTTTTGGGATTATTTTCAATTTTTCTACTGTAGTGTAGGGTTACAACATTTTAATGTAGCTTTTAACTAACATGCATAACTAATATACATACACACAAAAGAAAATAAACACATACAAATAAAAGAAATTAGTGTTAAAATTATAATCATAAGCAATTATATAAATAATATTTTATAACTACTTTAGCACAAAAAATTGCTTTTGCATTACTTTATGTGAACAGTGACTTAAATAACGTTAGCCACAAAAATCATGAATTCCATTGATTTAGCCATCTAATTTATTAGGAAAAGGAATCCAAGTTATTATCTTGAAATCAAAAAAATTACCGATGCAAAATATTAGTAAACGCCGTTCATTGTTATATTAGAAAGGAAAATTTTAAAAGATCCAAAAGATAAGGGAAACCATATACATATTTCAAGTCCTGCATCATTTGCGTGCAAACAGTCAGAAAATCAACTATGAAGCATGATGTGTCGACCGTACAAAAACAAAGTTTCATAGGCCCTTGCAAATAAAACATCGGTTTTGCAATACTCACAACTATTGTTTCACTGTATCATGTTATTTTATATAGAAGTTGTATCAAAACCAAAGTGACCCTGATAACAAACGAAAATTGTCACTATTATACTAAAAAATTATATACAAAGCTATCTTCAACTATGAATTTTATTTTCGTCTAGATTTCTAAGTGCTGCAACATTTACAGAGCTATAAGATCAAGGGATCTCTGTAACATTATATTGTTCTCTTATCCAGTAAAAGCTTTTTATGATTCAATGCAAGCAACATCAACGTCGTTGTAGTATAGTGGTGAGTATTCCCGCCTGTCACGCGGGTGACCCGGGTTCGATCCCCGGCAACGGCGTTGTAATCTTTTTTATTCATCATAATAAGTACACATTTCTTAGTGCTACAATCAGAGTGTTTATGTACCGATGTTATCTCTTACCCAATGTATTAAGGCGAGGCTGAAACGCCTGGAGACGTGCTTCGATAGGCGTTTTCCTCGTGAGGCTTATGCCTCAATGGTTTGAGGCGTGGAAATCGCCAAAAATGCACGACTCAACTATCTGAGGCATGGAAATCGCCAAAAACCCTACTTTCAGAACTTGAATTTGCCAATCGACTTTGAATCGAACTTGATTCCTGTTATGGAATCAAGCTCGATTCCAGTAAACTGAAATCGATTTTGATTCCAGTAAACTGGAACCGATATCGATTCCAGTAATCTGGAATTGAAATCGATTCCAGTGAGAATCAAAGAAAGGGCCTTTTTAATATATATAACTATTGTGTCTGGACTAGTTAAAAATGTGAAAAATGGATTTTCTTTTTTATAACTGTTGTGTCTGTGTAAACTGGATTTTTTTTAATTATCTGTTAATGTCAGGCTAGTTAAAAATGAGCAAACGAGATATTGCAACGAGGCGAGTTAAAAATTTACCGAATTCGACCAATTTAAAATATTTTCTTTGTGCATTTTGTGATCATAAATGCACCAAAGGGATTGCTCGTTTTAAACAACATTTAGCATGCATTCAACACATTTTTTGATCATATGTGTTGCATTTTTTTTTTGCCTGAAAGGCTTACGCCTCGCCGCACGGACCCAAAAACGCCTCGCCTACGCCTTTTGCGTTTTGAAACATTGCTCTTACCTAAAATCAAAGTGAACAATTATGTATCTGGTTGGACCCTGAACTCAAAGGTAAGCTCAAATTCCGCACTTAATATTTTTACAGGCTCATGATTCAATCCCTAAGATTTACTCCAAAGGTCTTACAGCTGTTGCAAACAAAATACAAACTTCAACCTATATTTTTGAGCGTGTAAGTTTAAAGATTAACCTTTTTAGCACGAAATGACTTCCTCGCACTGCTAACTGCTTCTTCAGGAAACAAGTGATACAACAAAAGAGAACAGTCCTTGGAGTCAAGGCCAAACCTACTAACAATATATAGAACTCACGCATGGAAAACTAGATACGACCCAATCAAACCCAATCGGAACAGAAAAAGGAACCTTGCCATGATCTTCCCCGAAAGCAAATGTACAGGAACCTTGCTAACTGCTTTCGAACTATTATTTCTCAATTTGACACCTTGGTTTGAACTAATGTCGCTGGAAGCTTCTTCTCTGATTTGTACAGGATTTTTTCATTAATTTTTTGAAATCCGATCAGATATTCTGCTTTGAAACGTGTGGAAGATAATTCGCTAGGGTTACGGATTTAGCAGGCGATGGAAAGGGCGGGAATGCTTCGATGCGTGCGCTAGACATTTGGCAGGGATAAGTGATAAAAAGGTTCAAACGGTGGGAATTCGGAAGTCTGTTCTGGTTGGATTACGGCCCAATATTGTATGGCCCAAAATATCAAATATTTACTTCTCAATTTTTCCCTTCATACAAAGCATTTCGTGCATTTTCCCTTGGCCATGCACTGGCCCGCAACGTATATTTGAATTATGAAGGCATAAAAAGATAATGTTTCATGAAAGTGAATGCACTGGCCCAATAATGATTCATGAAAGTGAATGCATTCTTGAGGGAAAGGGACCATTCTAAAAATGCACTGATAAATCATTATTCCCAATTATGTTGTTAATTGTTTCGTATTGTTTTAAAAAAGACGTGTTTTAAGACTGTAATTAATTATTAAATTTTGACAATTCAACTACAATAGTTATACAAATACAATTGAAGTAGCATTGTAATGATTTGTATTTTTGATCGTTTAAACGTATCAAATTAAATATAGAATTTTAAATAAAATTGCTACTAATTAAAATTTTATTAATTTAAATTACATTTAGATCAATTTGAGTGCAAAAACATGAAATGATTAACAAATTAGTAATATATAATTTTCGTTGAATTACTCGAATGAAATTAGAATATATGATAAATTTCAAATATTAAGTTTGATTGTAGTTTAATTGATGTGAAATTTGAATTTAAAGAGATAGCAATGTAATTTGTAATTAGTAAGTTATATCATAGAACACGCATTTTTATGATAAATAAATGAGTGCTTCGCGGATTTGAATTTAAAGTTTTTTTAATGTTAGTATGATTCAGTAAAATGAAAGAAAATGAATTTTGAGATAATAACTTACGGTCGTCAACTAGCAGTCGTGAATGATCATTTAAAGTTAAATTGATGGGAAAAATAAAATTCTGATAGGATTATGTTTTAATGATTTTTGATATGTCGTTGCGTTTAAAAGATCAAAAACGTATATTTCGATATATAAGCCGACATATATCAGTTTGACGACATGAACAGACTTTTGGACTGCTCCAACCACTTTCATCCAATAACTCAGTCATTGCCAATGTGTATATTATCTTTGTGAAACTCTAGCGGCCTCATTTTTTACACTAACATCGTATTTTAACCTTAATCCTCAAATCTCTTAACCACTCATTGATGGTGATTATCAGTTCAATCTAAACTAAGATAAAAATTCAACCTCTTCGAAATATATCAAATCGTATATATACGAAAAACTTCGGATGATTGGATTCAACACTGAGTGTTCGTTTTTCAATTTGAGGCTTGATTCAATTGATAATTGCGGTAAAATTTGCAAAACACAAAACACCAACCATCAAATTGGGTGTTTTCGATTCGGGCATCAATTAGCAAATTGGAGGTATGAGCTTTGAAGAGATCGTCAAGTGGACTGCAACAATGGTAGACTCAACGTGTGTAGTTGTTTAAGGTGGTCGAAATTCTCGATTCAGGATTTGAAAACCATTTTTTGGTGTAACAACATTTGTTTTTGGTATCTAGGTAAACAGATTATAATGAGGGTTGTTATTTAAAATTAGAGAAAATAAAATACACAACCAAAAAGGAGAACTCAAATAATCATCTAAGTTGCATAAACAAAAGATATGGGAATTTTATGAGTAGTTGTGTTAAATTGAAGACAAGTTGAGTTTTAAAACTGATATAGAAAATTAAATTCAATACATATAAGTTGAATAAATATAAAGAAAATTAATTTTGAAAAACTTTATAATTTGAATTTGGAGTCAATACATGCGTTAACGGATGTTATTTACCAAAATGCAATAATTTTGTGAATGATTGGAAATAATGAATTTAATTGTAAAAGAATATTTATAAATTTAAACAAGTTGCAAATAAAATATAAAAACTAAAATATTGATGGGAAATCAAAACCATTTAAGTGTTAAATATTTAGCGTGGTTTGTACGTTTGTTTTGACAAGCAAATGAATGTTTATGTAAATTTAGTAATAAAATCTAAGTTTTAAGCATTTGAAGAATATGGAATAAAAGTTGTGCAATATTTTAGAAACCATCTTTAAATAGATATAAATGAATTGTAACATGTTATAACAATTTTTGTTGAAGTTAGAATATGTAAATGGTGAAGTATTAGCAAATAATTGTGTTAAAAAGTGGTTTATGATAGTGTAAACATGGTTAAATCATTGAGTAAATAAAATAACATAGCCTAACTAAATAAACTTTACAAGCCCAAATCCCTTTTGTGAACCCTAAAGAATCTGGAAATAAGAAAAGGAAAATACGTACTTTTATTTATAGCCAACTTCTTCTTTCTTATTAGAAAAGAAATCATTATAAATTCAAACCATTCCACAAATCAAAACAAGAAAATAGCCTCTTAATCTAAGATCCTTGTAATGTCCCGCATTTTTTAGTTTGTATCTGAATATTTAAATCAGTTTAAATATTGAATTCTTAATATAAGTGGATTTATATATTAATTAAACGGAGTTGAACGTATAAAAATATATATTCAATATAATCGAGCTCATAACGACGTTGCAGTTCGTAATTTAACGTTCTGAACTTCAACTGAGTGTACAGAAACCAGTTTAAATCGGATTTCTGCAAAACAAGAAATATTGGAATCTGTTGAACTGTATCTTTCTGACAGAAGTGAAATATTGAGATTTCGTCGTATAAATTGCGAGATATGTCAAAATCAAATATTCGAAAAGTCGCTATGAAATCGTATATCGACCGTAACGGTTTATTTGAAATAATTAGATATCGGTTTTGAATTCGGATGAGGTTCTTTTGAGACGTAACGATAATTTAATTTTTAGAATTTTACTGAAATTTTTAGTTAATTAAATATGCATCTTTTATTTGGAGTATTTTGCACCCTGTATCGATATTTTGGGGATTCAAAATATGAGTCAAACTACCGATATTATTACGTCTTTGGGATCGTGGCACCTCACTGGACCCAACAATAATTTTATTTCTGTCCCTAGCTACTCAAACATGAATATAATTTTACGTAGCGCGCAGTACGTTAATTTTAAAAAATAATATAAAACGGGACTTTGCATTAAATGACATGCATGTAAGTCTTTCTATATATGTTCAAAATCCAGTTTAGCATTTTCATTTTTCACTTACACAGGGGGCGAGAACACTACTGTCAAGTATCAATAGTGAAACGTGTAAAACATATGCAAGCAGGGAGGATTGTTTACCCTTCACGCCCATGGCTTTTTAGACAGACAATTCAAGGCAAACAGCTACCCTGTCTTGTTCACACATGCCTACTTGCCTAGCACCCTCTATAACTTCACGCTGAAGTAAATTAGCCAACCCAAATAGCAAGCCTACTTTTTGGAACTATAACCTACCCTAGCATATACAGCGCAGCCAACCTATGTATTGGCAAACCAAACACAGCTACACGGTGAAATAAAAATACATATACCCTATTCTGTTCAAGCTAAAAAGCTTTTGACAGTTGACACTCACCAAAAGCTATGTACGGTTTATAAAGACATTACAGTACGGTGGCATAAAACATTTAGGATTGATGTGTACGTAGAGGACTGAGCTGTGTGCGATTACTTGAAAATGGAGCAATATAAGCAAGGCGTTTTCTGGCCAGGCGAATTTGTTCTGCTTGCGTGCCAAGGTATTGAAAGCCTATAAATAGAGTCTTTCTCTTTTCCTGAACCCACACAGTCGCCGTTTCCACTGATAAAATCAAATACATTTCTCCACTAAAAACAGTCAAATAAAATCTGTTGCAACCCTCATCTCTTTGCTTAAATCGGGTACCAATCATGTGGGTTCGACCAACGTTGGTGAAGATCGGCAAATACTCCGGTCGCAAGTCTTACTGAAAAGGGTGCTAAATGGAAACAGCGGGGAGCGAGGCACAAACTGATCAAATGAGATGGACGAGCCTCATAAGGAGCACGCTGGATTTGGGTCCTTCGGTTTTAGCAGTTTCATAATAAAAGGTCCGGTCTGTAGCGCACTGAAAGGGAAGGTTGTGCATGCATAAATTGGCTACGTGGTGCGAATTAAAGTAGTAGTGGGTTTGGGTTTTGAATCTAGGAGCTGACATGCGGTTTGCCGCATGTATTAAATGATGGAGGGGGAGAGTTTAAAACGTGATTGAGGAGATGGATTAATGCATGGTATGAGTGCATGGGAGTAAGAATGGGGTGGACAACGTTACTTACTGTGAATAAAAGGGGTAAAGTAACATATGGGAAGGACATGATGAATGGAGGGAGTACGGTGTGTTAATGCGTGGCGCACTAGTGGAAGGGTATGGTTTTCACGGCTATGGGAATCATGAAAGTTGCTACGCTGGACAAGTTTGGTGTTTGTGAATGGAAGCGTAGAGGGTCGGGTCTGTAAATGCACAGAAAAATTGGGCTTGTGCACTACACGTTGGAACTTGGAAGCAAGGTGTAGCTTGCCTAAGGCACATGCAGCATGCATGTTCGGAATTGAGAGTCGTCCGTCACATTGGGTCCGTGTAAACGAAAGGTACACAATGAAGCTGGTCTGACAGAATTGAATGCTTGGTTTAATCGGTTAACGCAAATCGTTATTTAACGGTTAACGCGCCAAGGTGAGTAAATTCACTAACTCTCTTTTTATTTAAAATATTTTAATTATGTTTTAAATAAGGGTTGAATGCTGTGTGATGGTTGTTTAGGCAGATTATGGTTAAATTGGTTGAATTATATATCGTTGCATATATATACACATCATTGGTTGGACTGATTCCATCGATTATAATATTTCCTAGTATGGAATCAGTGTTAATTGTTGACTAACATCGGTGGATGCAGGGAACCGGTTGGAGGAATCCAACCGGATTCCTGAATATTTATATGTACTGTGTGTTTTATATAGATGCACTGTTTGAACCCAAATGACTTTTGAAACCTTGTGTTAATATTAGCGTTGAATGGAAATTCAAACGTTATTTTGATTTAATCAATAGATGATATCGATTAAGAAAGTGGCAACAACCAACCAAAAATGTATCATTTGTTTTAACCGCTATTGTTTTACCAAAATCCCACCGTGTGCGAAGCACGTGTTTCACCATACTTACTAAATGATTTGGTGAGTGGACTCTTATATTGATAAAATTAATAAGTAAGTAGGCGGGGATTAACTTGATGATTAATTACAAGTATTTATTGTTTTAAGAACAATTAAATGAGATATTTACAAATAGATTATGGTTGATTTCATATTAAGTAAGATTAGAATCGATTATTGTTTATTTAATAGAAAATGAGATTATTTAGAAATAAATTATTATTTTTATAGTGATCGATACAAGTGAGATTATTTGGATTAATAAATGTTATTTATTCAAAATGAAAAGATTTGTTAGAATTATTTAGTGGGTTAATCATGGCTAAATATTTACCAAGCAAACTGTTTTGATCAATAATTGGTTATTTAGTTAAATTAGATTGGGATGATTAATCGAATGTAATAATTAACGAATAGTTGGTTTAGCTTAAATAAGATTTTAAAGTATAAGGGATTTGTCTAAAGAAGACAAAGCGAAGAGGAATGTTTAATAAGGGATTTGTCTAAAGAAGACAAAGCGAAGAGGAATGTTTAATAAGGGATTTGTCTAAGAAAGACGAAGCGGAGAGAAATGTTTAAAAATGGATTTGTATAAGCTAATGTAAATAACCGAGTTTTCAAAATAAGGATATGGCGTCATAAAACCATATTTAAAATATAACAAGAAGTACGGTTGACTGATTTTAAAGTATAAGGGATTAGAGTTACGAACTTATATCTATTCCAAGGTAAGAACGTCGTCGATCAAGGTCTGAGAGGTAATTAAAATACCCCAACTTGAAGGACTTCACAATTATCGAGGGAGGGTATTTGGTTTGTAACAGAAAGAGATGTTAAGATTTTTGTAACGAAAGGAGATGTTAAGATTTTTGTAACAGAAAAAGATGTCAAGATTTTTGTAACAAAAGGAGATGTTAAGATTTTTGTAACAGCAAAAGGATGTCAAGATTTTTGTAACAAAAAGAGATGTCAAAGATTTTTGTAACAAAAAGAGATGTCAAGATTTTTGTAACGGTAAGAGATGTCAAAGATCAGTATAAGGTGGAATATAGCAGCATATTTCAAGTATTTGAACTATAGCAATAAAACAACGCTGTTGACTAGGCTTAAGCGTGACTGTTATGTCGAGATATGTTATAAAGAGGAATATTACAGCGTATGACGAGTTTTAAACTATAACGTAAATTAACGTTGTTGGCTAAGCTTAAGCATGATATATAGCACTACTCCCTAGGGATTGTAAACAGTTTGTTTTGGAATCCACTTATTCTAAAGTAATAAGTAGCGATGATTGTCCAAAGGAATATAAGAACGAGTAGTGGAGAATCGTTTCAGAAAATGATGACATCATTTCAGTGTTTGAAATATGATTAGAGTTAAATAACACTATTAGAAATGGGAACTATGATTCGATGATGATGAATGTTAAATAAAGGTACCCATGGTAGTGTGATGACAGTTATACATTTGAATGGATGTTTGTTTTTACTTCGATAGTTAAATAACCGACTATCGAAGTGTTTTGACCCTCGTTGTCAATTTGGAGAGACCGGTTGGATATTTTATCCGAGAACCACTCCGTATAGGCATAAGCGCTGCAAATTATGCTGAAGAAAATTGAAGACGGAATAAAATGCAAGGGTCGTCCTGTTCAGAATGGTGCTTTCTGTTTGTCCAGACCCAGGACAACTTGTATGGATGAATGCCTGACAGCGTATTCTTAGAAGATCACCTACGACGTTCTTTTCAAGGTATTACGTCTGGTGGCGGAGAAATTCGTTTCTCTTCGCTTTTATAACCCGTAATATTTTTGAGAAGATCAACTAGTGATTTGACGGGTTTGACGATGTGGCATCCAAAGTGTATGGTGGCCAGATGTCCTAAAAGGTAAACGTAGCCTCAAACTTCACAACCGGGAAATGAAAAAAATCGGGCAGGCAGCATGGCTATGTGGGTCGCTCCCATTAGGGTGTATAATCACCTATCTAGAGAAATTCCTTTTGTTTCTTAATCTATCGATTCTGCCCATTCGGGAACGGTGGTTTGAGTCCAACCATTGGTGGTATACATTCGATACACTCAAGCGAAATGAGTGGTCGGTCATGTGTGGGCCGGGTTGCAAGACGTTCTTGTTGAACCCAGGTGTATTCGCCTCTAGAGATACATCATCGGAAGGTGGTCCCATACCTTGTCATAATTGGAATCCAATCTCCAATAAGCGCCTTGCGGTTTTTGATTTCATACTATATATGTAGAGCGTGAGATGCAAGCGTTCTACTATTTGGTTATTTATTTGATTAGACATTATTGTAATATCATTGGATTTTGATATCAAAATCGGTTTGGGTTATAGTAAGGTAAAAACCATCCGTATTTATGTGTGGACTGGTCTTACTATTATCCCTTTTCTTTCAAAAGATCTTTGAAGTTAAATCATATGGTTGGAGTTTACTCACACCAGTCCCATGACTGACCCAGAGTTTATTTTGTTTTGTTTTCCCTAAATTCTTGGGTGCCCAAATTTGTACGGGCAGTCAAGTGTTTCAGGCTTTACAGATACACTTGGAGGAGCTGAAGCCGAAGTCTTCATTATTGATTATTTAGAGTTATTTCCGCTGTGATATGATGTATTGTACTCTGATAATGGTATGGATATAGGAAACAGATTGTATTTCAAAGTTATGTTATATAATATATTTTATTCGTTCCGCTGTGAGATCCATGTTTACTCTGATTCTGCTCAGTTGTGTTCTCCTTCTTCTTCTTCTATTCTATTAGTTCTATCTTTTCTATCTCACCCTCTAATTTCTTTCTATTAATGATTCGGTATTTTCGATGTCTGAACAGTCGACGCCGGGTTTTGTGTCGATTTTCGGAGTCGAAAATCCCTGGGTCGTTACAGTGGTATCAGAGCTGAAGGTTTAAGTGATTACCTTGGCTCTGTGGCGTGACTCAATAGAGATAAGGTTAGCAGTACCTTAGATTGAGTTTGAGTGTATATATATGAGCGCGTATTTGTAAATTAATATAAAAACTGTTTTATATCGTGTTGACTGGTCAGTCGAGAGGTTTATGAATTCTGGTCGAAACAGTAATGCAAACTGTATCGATAGGTATTTCTAAACCCTTGAATAGAGCAATTCGACATGGTATGTTTTGGAGAAGAGGGTAAATGAAATAATCTTACCCGAAATATATTTTGATATAAAGAAAGCATATATATTGGAATTATCTAGTATATATTGAATGCGTTGGTTGAAATTATAATCAAATAGGGTGATAAGTGAAGTGATTATAGATAACCAATGAATATAATATGTAAAATCAGATGAACTGAATCTGAATTTAAACCAGAATTGAAATAAAACTCTAGAAATTTGGAAAGAAGTTGGAAATAATGTTGGGTTCAATATATGGAATTTTAAGATCCTGGGGAAATTTTGAAATATTATCCAAGTTTCGAAAAGATATTTTTGAAATAAATTTCAAATAAAAGTATTTCAATATGAATTTTGAAAGTGATATAGTATTGAACTCACTTTGATCGCTGGAAAATAATTCCGATGATGAACCGCGGCATCATCGGTGTTCGTTTTCGAGTTTCTAAGTGACGGATTACTACCAAAGATTTTGTTTTGAACTAAGTTGTTCAGAAATTCAAATGTTTTGAATTGTTATGTTATGAATATATATGATTTCAAACTGATTTGAAATGAAAACCCTAGGAACTTGAATTCTGAAATTTAAAATTTACTTATGAAGTAAATAAACAGAGAATTTAAATAAGTCAAATAAAAGTGGAGTTGAATCAAAGCCAAGTAAGGGGAAATCGTACTGGAATAAGGATTTGACTTGACAAAGTAGTTGAGTTGTGAATTAAGACTTGGAATGGAACCAAACCTAGGGGTGAAATTTGACTATTGAGTAAAAATTTGAAATTTGAAATTGGAGTTTGAAATGGAGTTGGCTGGGATGCAAGAGAATTATTGGTTAAGGATAAAAGATTCGAAGCAAAGATTAAGTTATGGGGATGTGAAGTATGAAATCTCAACCAAGTAGGTTGTGAGGAGTTAGAATTAGAGCATCTCCACTTCTTAGCAATTTCGAGGAAGAAATTATTTTAAGGGGGAAGGAATGTAATGTCCCGCATTTTTTAGTTTGTATCTGAATATTTAAATCAGTTTAAATATTGAATTCTTAATATAAGTGGATTTATATATTAATTAAACGGAGTTGAACGTATAAAAATATATATTCAATATAATCGAGCTCATAACGACGTTGCAGTTCGTAATTTAACGTTCTGAACTTCAACTGAGTGTACAGAAACCAGTTTAAATCGGATTTCTGCAAAACAAGAAATATTGGAATCTGTTGAACTGTATCTTTCTGACAGAAGTGAAATATTGAGATTTCGTCGTATAAATTGCGAGATATGTCAAAATCAAATATTCGAAAAGTCGCTATGAAATCGTATATCGACCGTAACGGTTTATTTGAAATAATTAGATATCGGTTTTGAATTCGGATGAGGTTCTTTTGAGACGTAATGATAATTTAATTTTTAGAATTTTACTGAAATTTTTAGTTAATTAAATATGCAACTTTTATTTGGAGTATTTTGCACCCTGTATCGATATTTTGGGGATTCAAAATATGAGTCAAACTACCGATATTATTACGTCTTTGGGATCGTGGCACCTCACTGGACCCAACAATAATTTTATTTCTGTCCCTAGCTACTCAAACATGAATATAATTTTACGTAGCGCGCAGTACGTTAATTTTAAAAAATAATATAAAACGGGACTTTGCATTAAATGACATGCATGTTAGTCTTTCTATATATGTTCAAAATCCAGTTTAGCATTTTCATTTTTCACTTACACAGGGGGCGAGAACACTACTGTCAAGTATCAATAGTGAAACGTGTAAAACATACGCAAGCAGGGAGGATTGTTTACCCTTCACGCCCATGGCTTTTTAGACAGACAATTCAAGGCAAACAGCTACCCTGTCTTGTTCACACATGCCTACTTGCCTAGCACCCTCTATAACTTCACGCTGAAGTAAATTAGCCAACCCAAATAGCAAGCCTACTTTTTGGAACTATAACCTACCCTAGCATATACAGCGCAGCCAACCTATGTATTGGCAAACCAAACACAGCTACACGGTGAAATAAAAATACATATACCCTATTCTGTTCAAGCTAAAAAGCTTTTGACAGTTGACACTCACCAAAAGCTATGTACGGTTTATAAAGACATTTACAGTACGGTGGCATAAAACATTTAGGATTGATGCGTACGTAGAGGACTGAGCTGTGTGCGATTACTTGAAAATGGAGCAATATAAGCAAGGCGTTTTCTGGCCAGGCGAATTTGTTCTGCTTGCGTGCCAAGGTATTGAAAGCCTATAAATAGAGTCTTTCTCTTTTCCTGAACCCACACAGTCGCCGTTTCCACTGATAAAATCAAATACATTTCTCCACTAAAAACAGTCAAATAAAATCTGTTGCAACCCTCATCTCTTTGCTTAAATCGGGTACCAATCATGTGGGTTCGACCAACGTTGGTGAAGATCGGCAAATACTCCGGTCGCAAGTCTTACTGAAAAGGGTGCTAAATGGAAACAGCAGGGAGCGAGGCACAAACTGATCAAATGAGATGGACGAGCCTCATAAGGAGCACGCTGGATTTGGGTCCTTCGGTTTTAGCAGTTTCATAACAAAAGGTCCGGTCTGTAGCGCACTGAAAGGGAAGGTTGTGCATGCATAAATTGGCTACGTGGTGCGAATTAAAGTAGTAGTGGGTTTGGGTTTTGAATCTAGGAGCTGACATGCGGTTTGCCGCATGTATTAAATGATGGAGGGGGAGAGTTTAAAACGTGATTGAGGAGATGGATTAATGCATGGTATGAGTGCATGGGAGTAAGAATGGGGTGGACAACGTTACTTACTGTGAATAAAAGGGGTAAAGTAACATATGGGAAGGACATGATGAATGGAGGGAGTACGGTGTGTTAATGCGTGGCGCACTAGTGGAAGGGTATGGTTTTCACGGCTATGGGAATCATGAAAGTTGCTACGCTGGACAAGTTTGGTGTTTGTGAATGGAAGCGTAGAGGGCCGGGTCTGTAAATGCACAGAAAAATTGGGCTTGTGCACTACACGTTGGAACTTGGAAGCAAGGTGGAGCTTGCCTAAGGCACATGCAGCATGCATGTTCGGAATTGAGAGTCGTCTGTCACATTGGGTCCGTGTAAACGAAAGGTACACAATGAAGCTGGTCTGACAGAATTGAATGCTTGGTTTAATCGGTTAACGCAAATCGTTATTTAACGGTTAACGCGCCAAGGTGAGTAAATTCACTAACTCTCTTTTTATTTAAAATATTTTAATTATGTTTTAAATAAGGGTTGAATGCTGTGTGATGGTTGTTTAGGCAGATTATGGTTAAATTGGTTGAATTATATATCGTTGCATATATATATACACATCATTGGTTGGACTGATTCCATCGATTATAATATTTCCTAGTATGGAATCAGTGTTAATTGTTGACTAACATCGGTGGATGCAGGGAACCGGTTGGAGGAATCCAACCGGATTCCTGAATATTTATATGTACTGTGTGTTTTATATAGATGCACTGTTTGAACCCAAATGACTTTTGAAACCTTGTGTTAATATTAGCGTTGAATGGAAATTCAAACGTTATTTTGATTTAATCAATAGATGATATCGATTAAGAAAGTGGCAACAACCAACCAAAAATGTATCATTTGTTTTAACCGCCATTGTTTTACCAAAATCCCACCGTGTGCGAAGCACGTGTTTCACCATACTTACTAAATGATTTGGTGAGTGGACTCTTATATTGATAAAATTAATAAGTAAGTAGGCGGGGATTAACTTGATGATTAATTACAAGTATTTATTGTTTTAAGAACAATTAAATGAGATATTTACAAATAGATTATGGTTGATTTCATATTAAGTAAGATTAGAATCGATTATTGTTTATTTAATAGAAAATGAGATTATTTAGAAATAAATTATTATTTTTATAGTGATCGATACAAGTGAGATTATTTGGATTAATAAATGTTATTTATTCAAAATGAAAAGATTTGTTAGAATTATTTAGTGGGTTAATCATGGCTAAATATTTACCAAGCAAACTGTTTTGATCAATAATTGGTTATTTAGTTAAATTAGATTGGGATGATTAATCGAATGTAATAATTAACGAATAGTTGGTTTAGCTTAAATAAGATTTTAAAGTATAAGGGATTTGTCTAAAGAAGACAAAGCGAAGAGGAATGTTTAATAAGGGATTTGTCTAAAGAAGACAAAGCGAAGAGGAATGTTTAATAAGGGATTTGTCTAAGAAAGACGAAGCGGAGAGAAATGTTTAAAAATGGATTTGTATAAGCTAATGTAAATAACCGAGTTTTCAAAATGAGGATATGGCGTCATAAAATCATATTTAAAATATAACAAGAAGTACGGTTGACTGATTTTAAAGTATAAGGGATTAGAGTTACGAACTTATATCTATTCCAAGGTAAGAACGTCGTCGATCAAGGTCTGAGAGGTAATTAAAATACCCCAACTTGAAGGACTTCACAATTATCGAGGGAGGGTATTTGGTTTGTAACAGAAAGAGATGTTAAGATTTTTGTAACGAAAGGAGATGTTAAGATTTTTGTAACAGAAAAAGATGTCAAGATTTTTGTAACAAAAGGAGATGTTAAGATTTTTGTAACAGCAAAAGGATGTCAAGATTTTTGTAACAAAAAGAGATGTCAAAGATTTTTGTAACAAAAAGAGATGTCAAGATTTTTGTAACGGTAAGAGATGTCAAAGATCAGTATAAGGTGGAATATAGCAGCATATTTCAAGTATTTGAACTATAGCAATAAAACAACGCTGTTGACTAGGCTTAAGCGTGACTGTTATGTCGAGATATGTTATAAAGAGGAATATTACAGCGTATGACGAGTTTTAAACTATAACGTAAATTAACGTTGTTGGCTAAGCTTAAGCATGATATATAGCACTACTCCCTAGGGATTGTAAACAGTTTGTTTTGGAATCCACTTATTCTAAAGTAATAAGTAGCGATGATTGTCCAAAGGAATATAAGAACGAGTAGTGGAGAATCGTTTCAGAAAATGATGACATCATTTCAGTGTTTGAAATATGATTAGAGTTAAATAACACTATTAGAAATGGGAACTATGATTCGATGATGATGAATGTTAAATAAAGGTACCCATGGTAGTGTGATGACAGTTATACATTTGAATGGATGTTTGTTTTTACTTCGATAGTTAAATAACCGACTATCGAAGTGTTTTGACCCTCGTTGTCAATTCGGAGAGACCGGTTGGATATTTTATCCGAGAACCACTCCATATAGGCATAAGCGCTGCAAATTATGCTGAAGAAAATTGAAGACGGAATAAAATGCAAGGGTCGTCCTGTTCAGAATGGTGCTTTCTGTTTGTCCAGACCCAGGACAACTTGTATGGATGAATGCCTGACAGCGTATTCTTAGAAGATCACCTAAGACGTTCTTTTCAAGGTATTACGTCTGGTGGCGGAGAAATTCGTTTCTCTTCGCTTTTATAACCCGTAATATTTTTGAGAAGATCAACTAGTGATTTGACGGGTTTGACGATGTGGCATCCAAAGTGTATGGTGGCCAGATGTCCTAAAAGGTAAACGTAGCCTCAAACTTCACAACCGGGAAATGACAAAAATCGGGCAGGCAGCATGGCTATGTGGGTCGCTCCCATTAGGGTGTATAATCACCTATCTAGAGAAATTCCTTTTGTTTCTTAATCTATCGATTCTGCCCATTCAGGAACGGTGGTTTGAGTCCAACCGTTGGTGGTATACATTCGATACACTCAAGCGAAATGAGTGGTCGGTCATGTGTGGGCCGGGTTGCAAGACGTTCTTGTTGAACCCAGGTGTATTCGCCTCTAGAGATACATCATCGGAAGGTGGTCCCATACCTTGTCATAATTGGAATCCAATCTCCAATAAGCGCCTTGCGGTTTTTGATTTCATACTATATATGTAGAGCGTGAGATGCAAGCGTTCTACTATTTGGTTATTTATTTGATTAGACATTATTGTAATATCATTGGATTTTGATATCAAAATCGGTTTGGGTTATAGTAAGGTAAAAACCATCCGTATTTATGTGTGGACTGGTCTTACTATTATCCCTTTTCTTTCAAAAGATCTTTGAAGTTAAATCATATGGTTGGAGTTTACTCACACCAGTCCCATGACTGACCCAGAGTTTATTTTGTTTTGTTTTCCCTAAACTCTTGGGTGCCCAAATTTGTACGGGCAGTCAAGTGTTTCAGGCTTTACAGATACACTTGGAGGAGCTGAAGCCGAAGTCTTCATTATTGATTATTTAGAGTTATTTCCGCTGTGATATGATGTATTGTACTCTGATAATGGTATGGATATAGGAAACAGATTGTATTTCAAAGTTATGTTATATAATATATTTTATTCGTTCCGCTGTGAGATCCATGTTTACTCTGATTCTGCTCAGTTGTGTTCTCCTTCTTCTTCTTCTATTCTATTAGTTCTATTTTTTCTATCTCACCCTCTAATTTCTTTCTATTAATGATTCGGTATTTTCGATGTCTGAACAGTCGACGCCGGGTTTTGTGTCGATTTTCGGAGTCGAAAATCCCTGGGTCGTTACAATCCTAACAAGCAATCAAACTCTAACCAGAGGTCTATTCACCAAAATTTTGGAATTTGAGAAGAAAAGTTTACAATGTAGTTCATGGATTTGCATGTCAGTGTTTTTCTATTCTACAGGTTTTTGAAACCCAAAGCTACCGTCTTAGCAAGCTAAATCGGTGTGAAACATCACTAATCCAAGGTGAGTGCACACGCGAACATTTAGCTTGTTTTGACTTATGTGTTGAGTCTATGGTTCTGTGTAGTTCTTTTGTTGCTCCTGAGAATATCTTCTGAAATTTTCTTGTTACGGTATCCAAGCCATGTGCGCCTATCTTTGAGTGCATGTAATTTTTCCACCTTGCATTAAAATCATGTCATATTGTTTTCAGGTAATAATAACCTGAGTATACCTTTGTTTTTCTTGCTTAAAATCATGTTCTTAATCAATCTGAAACTCTATTGTATCATGCGTCATAAGAACAAAGCAGGCATGTAATGCTTGGAAATTTGTGTGACACAAGGGTAACCCAGACCTTAGGGTCGACCATAAGGTTGACCTAAGGGAAATGATAGGTCGACATGTGTAATGCCCCGTATTTTTCTAGTATAATAATTAATTTATTTAATTATTCAAAATTTTGGTTTGGTAATTTAAAGGTTGTTTAATTAAATAATAGTGAATATTTAATTTAATTAAATAATAGAGTAATATATTTAATTGCGAAATAGTCGGAAATAGGGAATTGACGATATAATGTGAACTGGACAATTCAAAAGATATAATTCAGTTTAGAATTGAATTACGATAATGAATAAAATTAATTAACGACAGTTGAGCAAATAATTATATTATAATTAAATTCGAGCTAGAAATGGCGCGGTAGTTTGCTATTTGGCGATTCGAACTTTAATTGAATATACAGAATCCGTTTTAAATCAGATTTCTGTGAAACAAGAAACGTTCGGAGCTGGTGAAGTATATTTTTCTAATGGAAGAGAAAAATCTGGATTTTGTCGTGTGGATTTTGATTTATTTCCAAATCAAATTTTAGAAAAGTCACTATGGAATTCCTTTGAAATTTATAAATAAATATTTATATTATAAAAGGAATTTATATATAAATCGAATATCGATATAACTGGGAATTTTGAAATATCGAGTTATAAATCCAACTGGAGTTGTACGGTATTCTATTATGAATATATACGATAATATTGAATTATTATTATCTTTTATTTAATTGTTTTTAAATATATTTATATATTTAAATGGGTTATTTAGAGCTTTAAAAATAGCCAGTTTTGAAAACGACCTCCGTTTTCGACGAAACCAATTTTGTTGGATCCGGAATATTAAATTATTATTAGATTCCAATTTTCGTGATTTATAGAATCCTTGTGTGGTCGTACGGATTTCTAATGTGAAGTACAATCAGTATTTTGATGGTTAAAAATATGCTGTGTGAGCAAACGGAGTCAGAATTCGACGAAACCAGTTTCGTTGGGTCTGTAATGTCGAACTGTAGCTGCATGTCCAGTTTTGTGATTTTTGGATGTCATGTGTGATTACAGGAATTTTAGTGGACAAATAAAAATAGCGTTTGCTTAAAATTCAATATAATATTCAATTAAAAAAATATTATATATTTCCTATAAATACCCCTACAACTTTTCTAAACCTAATTTCTACCTCCCTCTAGTCAACAAAGCATTTGCACCTCCACAGAATAAGAACACAGCAAAATTCATGAGTTTTAAAAATCAAAACGAGATCAATAAAATCCAAGAAATATGTGTATGGAATCCCCATGTAATTCTCTTCCGTTTCGTGTCTGTTTGGTCTAGTGTGATGCAGTAGTGGAAGGTTCGACATTTATACAGTAAAACTAGGGTTCATGAAATCTTTGGTTTGGAGCATTGATTTGAGAAACGGAGTTCGGTTTTGGGATGTGGAGGTGAAACCGCACTAGTACGCTCAAACCTGGGGTGTGCGGTGAAGTTTTTGTTCTATGTTACTGGTGATGTCGCTGTCGGAGACGCGGACCATGGTGTTGTTGAGTTTCGCAATTCAAGTATGAAGGAGAAGAGGCTGCGTAGAGGAGGGTAACGGTAGTAGTGGTGTTGGATTTCGGTGTGAGTGGACGGAGTTTGAGGGTGCCAAAGTTTCGGTAATGGCATTCGAAATGATGAGATAAGCGGCCTGTTTTAGGAAGAAGGGTGACTGTGTAAATAGGTTGCGGGTTAGTAGATGGAGTTTGGGCCGAGGGTTTTTGGGTAAGCCCATTTGTTAAAGGAAGGGTTTTAAATAACTAAATTACTTGAAATGAAATAACTTTGTCATACGTTAACCAATTTCAGCAAAACAAGATTTGTCGGGATCGTATGGACGGACACTACCCAGTGGAACTGACTGGGAGTGGATTGGAGCTCGTTACGATTTATAGCGAAATAAATTGTCCGTCTGAGTCAACAGACGCAAATCGTTATTTAACGGTTAACGCGAAATGTGAGTAAAACTCACTAACTCTCCCCAGTTATATTTTTATAACGTATTTTTAGAATTGATAAATGATGGTTGTTTGCTGTGTGTTGGCTGTTTGGTTGAACTGCTGGTTAATTGGTTGAAAATATAGATAACGATATAGATATAAATCGTTAATCGAATATTGATTCTGTTATCTGAATATTTCATATTCGTGTTATTTATGTTGATTAACATCTGTGGATGCAGGGAAACAGGTCGGAGGGACTTAACTGGGTTCCTCAATATTTATTTTACTGTTTTTCATATATTGTGATATATGATGTGATTTATAATCTGTTGTTGATTATGTGTGGTTGATCATTGTTATTTGGTACTTTTAAATACCAAAGGAAATACTGGAGTGTGAAAAGGGAAATTTAAAACTATAATTTGAAATAAAATATTTATATAAACTCAAAGGATTTTATATATAAAAGGAAATTTTCAAAGTGTATATTGAAATAAAAATATTCGTATAAAATCAAAGTATTTTATAAAAAGAAATGTATGAAGTGAATATGGGATTTTGGAACTTTATAAAATCAAATGGACTTATTAAAAGTAGATATTTGAAAACTAAATATAAAAAATTCTGTATGAATTTAACAACAGTTATTTGGAAGTTTGAAAGACCGATTTGGTTAAAATACTAAATGAAGGTAATAAGAAGTAAATAAAGAACTTTATTGAGTAAATATAATATTTAGGAAAACAAATAGAGTTGAAAAGGATATATTTGTATAACATTTACAAATAGAATTGAAAATGAAATATTTGTAAAACATTTACGAACAAAATTGGAAAGGAAATATTTGTAAAACATTTACAAATAGATTATAAATGGAAATAAATAGAATAATAAAAGTAATTATTTATAAAATAAATAAGATTTTATAAAAAGGAATTATTTGGAAAATAAATAGAAATATTTATAAAACAAATAGGGTTTTATAAAAAGGGATATTTGGAAATTAGATAGAGTAAATCAAATAGAGTTAATTGGTGGAGTTAATCGATTAGAGTTAATCAGTTAGAGTTAATCAATTAGAATTAACCAGTTAGAGTTAATCAATTAGAGATAACCAGTTAGAGTTGATCGATTAGAGTTAATCAATTAGAGTTAAATCGAATTAGAGTTGTTCAAATAGAGTTAAATCGAATTAGAGTTGTTCAAATAGAGTTATCGAATAAGGTTATTCGAAGAAGAGAATAAATCGAATAGAGATTTTTCGAAAAGAGGTTATCGAATATTAGTTATTCAAATAAAGTTAAAAGGAGTTAATCGAATATAGTTTATTCGAAAGAAGATTAATCGAATATAGAATCATTTGAAGAGAGTTAATCGAATGTAAATCATTCAAAGAGAGTTAATCGAATGTAAATCATTCGAAGAGAGTTAATCGAATATAGTTATTCGAAGAGAGATTATCGAATATAGTTATTCGAAGAAAGAGTTATCGAATATTAGTTCTTCAGAAGGAGTTGTCAAATAGAGATTATTCGAAAGAGAATTATACGTTGAATTCGACTATATCGAATTCGGGAAAGTAATATTTACTTTCCGTTTTTAATCAAGATTTACTTATTTATTAATAAATTAGTGGTTTAGTTATTTAGTTAAATTTAGGAATAAAAGTTATATTTTGAAGTTAGATATTTAAGAAGAAGGGATTATAACACTATAGTTATAATTAATGTTTTAAAATAAAGAAGTGGATTCATAAATAGTATCTGAGTTACGTAAGGAAGTTGGTTAAAAGATTTAAAAGGGTGAACTTTTTCTATTCTGAGGTTAGAATTGTTGTTCAGTTAAGGTCTGAGAGGTAATTATACCCCAACTTGGTTGACTTCGTTTTTAACTAAGGGATGGGTAAGGTTGGTTAAGTGAATTTAGTTAATGAGTGTAATGGTTTGAATTGGCTTAGTGATGTTTTATTTAAACATCTGTTTAAATCAAATGAAGGAGTTTTGGAAATGTTTTCCAAATAAGAATAAAAAATGTTTTCTAATTTAGAAAATAAGTGATGGAGCAAATACGGAAATGTTTCCAAAGATTAATAAAGTATATTTTCTAAATCTAGAAATAAGAATTTATGAATATATAAAAATGGGTAAATGGATAAATTAGTGATAATTTAATCTAAAGAGATAAATGTGGAATGATGATTGATCGATAGAATTTCCATCTGGAAATAATATCGTTGTTTGGACACATGTTTTTCTTTGATAGTTAAATCATCGACATCGAAGTTTTTGAACATTTTCTGTCATCAATACGGAGAGACCAGGATCAGATTCATTATCTGAAAACCACTCTGTATGGACGTTAGCGTTGCGATCAAATATGATGAAGATTATTGAAGATGGAGTTATGCAAGGGCTATCCTGTTTACAGAATAGTGCCTTCGGTTTGTCCAGTCCCAGGACAACGTGAATGGACTAATGTCTGACAAAGTATATCTAACAGATCGCGTAAGTTGATCTCTTTAAACGTGCTTACGTTTGGTGGCCGAGGAACTCGTTTCTCTTAGCTTTATACCCTTGGTATTTTTGGGGGAAATCAATTTGTGATTTGGCGGGTATGACGATGTGGCATTCAAAATGAATGGTGGTCAGGTGTTCCAAAAGATACGTTATGACCTCAAGCGTCATCAACCGGGAAATGATAGAAATCGGGCAGGTAGCATGGCTAGGTGGGTCGTTCCCATTAGGGTGTATATCACCTATCTAGAGAAACTCCATTTCATTCTTTTATCTATTTTCGATGTTGTCCCTTTTCGGGAAATGATGGGTAGCTCCCAACCGTTGGTGATATACATTCGATATACTCAAGCGAAATGAGTGGTCGGTCATGTGTGGGCTGGGTTGCAAGATGTTCTTGTTGAACCCAGTGTATTCGCCTCTAGAGATACACTATCGGCAGGTGGTCCCATACCTTGTCATAGTCGGAATCCAATCTCCAATAAGCGCCCGTGGTTTTGTTTGTATACTATATATGTGGAACGTGAGATGCAAGCGTTCTGCTAGATTGTTATTTACTTGTGATTAGACATTATTATAATATCAGAAAAGTATTGATTTCCAAAACTGTTTTGGGTTATCGTAAGGTAAAAACCATCCGTGTTTATGTGTGGATCGGTCTTACGATTATCATTTCTTTTGAAAACGGTTTTGAAAAGTTAAACCAAATGATTTGAGTTTACTCACACCAGTCCCATGACCGACTGTAATAACCCGAAAAATCTGGGCCAGTTTAAAATTTTTATTTTGGTAATTTTAGCGAATTTTGAAAATTTTAAATGAATTATTTTAAATAATATCGACGAGAAATTTATTTTGAATATAATTAGAACGTATATAATATATACGTCGCCGTTAGAATATAAATATTTATATATAATTATAAATAGAATTGAAAATGGCGCGGTAGTTCGATAATTTGATTTCAAACTTCAATTGAATGTACCGGGTGCAAAACAATCCGGATTTTAGTGAAACCAAAAACAATAGGATCTAATTGATAATATCTTTCCAACGAATCCGAAAAATCGAAATTTCATAGCGGGGATCAAAAGATATGTCCAGTTGAAAATTCTGAATAGTCGCTATGGAATTCAGGCCCTTAAAAATAGACATTTTGCAAACGACCTCGGATTTCGACGAAACCACTTTTGTTGGGTCTGTGATGTCAAATTATTGCTAGATTCCAAATTTCATAATTTTTCGAATCAATATGTGAGCGTGGCATAGGAAAACGCGTTTGACCAGTTTCAGTTGATTTTAATCGACTGGAAAATGGCCATTTTTCCGACGGTCTCAGAATTCGATGAAACTAGTTTTGTTAGGACCGTATCGTCAATACGAAGCTAGAAAATATTTTTCTGGAATTTTTCGAGTTAGTATGTGACCCCGGTAAATTGAAATGCACGCTCAAATTCAATATATAGAGTTATATGTTGATTTTAATGGAAACTGATCGAAACGATCGAATCAGCTTGCGATACATATCCCATTGTGTTCGGAATGGGGGTAATTAGCTATGGACGACAGGCGGTGGGCCTCGTTTAGAGGTCGTATGTAAAAGTCAACTTTTTGAATTAAATTATTAAATAAAAAAAATATTCCTCTCCTCCCCTTAAATTCCTCTGCCCCCCCCCCTCTATTTTTCAAACCCGATTCAGACAAAACAGAAAAAAAAAGAAAAGACGAAAGGGGGGAGGAGCGCCGCTGCTCCCCCCATCAGAGCGCCGCCGCGCCATCAGGCGCGCCGCCTCGGCGCTGGCCCCCTCACCTCCCCCTCCGTTCGACCTCCCTCCTCCATCTCGACCTAGCACGAGACCCAAACACCCCCACCAACGCGACCACTCCCATTTTCCCCATCGCGTGGACCCCGCCGATGCACCGCACCCCCTAACGACCGGACGCCACCTCCACCGCGCAGCAGCCCCCCGACCAAAACCCCTAGCCTCGCCTTCGACCTCCATGACCACCATCTCCAACCTGACGGGCCGCCTTAGCCCTCCTCCATTCGATTCTAGGTGATCTTTATTTATTTTTATTTCATAGGATTTATCGATGTTAGTTTCAGTTTTTAAGTTATAAGAGGTAGGATTTTTAATTTATAAAGATAAGCTTTTATTTTGAAGAAAAATTGAATTTTTATTTACAACAAAGACGATATTTTTATATTATAGAAGGGCTAAAGATATTATCTTTATGTAGTAGAAAAAGTAAAAATTCGATTTTTATATATTGAATAGCGAAGTAAAAATTCGATTTTTATATATTGAATAGCGAAGTAAAAATTCGATTTTTATATATTGAATAGCATAGTAAAAATTCGATTTTTATATATTGAATAGCATAGTAAAATTTTGATTTTTATATATTGAATAGCGAAGTAAAAATTCGATTTTTATATATTGAATAGCGAAGTAAAAATTCGATTTTTATATATTGAATAGCGAAGTAAAAATTCGATTTTTATATATTGAATAGCGAAGTAAAAATTCGATTTTTATATATTGAATAACATAGTAAAAATTCGATTTTTATATATTGAATAGCATAGTAAAAATTCGATTTTTATATATTGAATAGCGAAGTAAAAATTCGATTTTTATATATTGAATAGCATAGTAAAAATTCGATTTTTATATACTGAATAGCGAAGTAAAAATTCGATTTTTATATATTGAATAGCGAAGTAAAAACTCGATTTTTATATATTTAAAAGCGAAGTAAAAATTCGATTTTTACATATGTAGTGACTACGGGCAGCGAAAGCGACAAAAGGCGAGAATGGCGATGATTTCTCTAAATGAAGTGGCGTGGAATTGGGATAGCTATCGATGAGAACTTCTCACTCTTCAATTTCTTTTCTAGTTTTACATATATACTAGGATGCAGACGGTGTTTAGTAGCACCCGACACCTGTCATCCACAGACCATGGATGGCTTGTTTGTTTAATTGTTTGGTTGTGTAGTTGGTTAGATTATTTGGTTTGAATTGAATTGTTTGGTGAAATGAATGGATTTGATTGATGTGTGAATGGCGTGGGCCTTCACTAGACCGGGGATAAGGCTAGGCCTCGTCCCGTTTCTAGTATCGTGTCGTTATGCCACCGAAATTTTCTAAAATAAGTTAGAAAAATAAAAATATCATTTTTATTTTGTAAATGAACTGAATAGAAATTCATGTGTTGAAATAAAATATTTTATCGTTAAAAATATAATTTTTAACGTGAATGTGAATAAATAAATATTCATTTACAAACCGGACGGTTTGTTTATGTACACCTATTTGAAGGACATTAATTGGGACGATAAATTTTACACATCGCCCAACTGCACGAATAAAATCTGTGTTTGATTGTTTGAAACCCCACACGGGTGTTGGGATGAAATTTGAAGTTCACTCATCCTGATTGATTAAATATGTCGATCGATTGATTGACAGGCTGTTATAAGCGTTAGATATCTATATTTGATGCTTATACAGTGTAGTTCACTTTGGTTGATGGTTGATTATTTATCGTTGCTATTATATACATGTGTTGTATAGAATCCATATAATTAACTTTGTATGGTGATTGATTGGGCCTCATTCCAATTTAGAAAATAAAGAATATTATAAAATAAAGGTTCATTTGTTGACCGTACTCATCCGTTGAGATTAGTCATGTGTTGAACGAAATATTTTAATAATAAAATTTACATCTTTATCGATATAAAATAAAGGTTCATGTGTTGACAGTACTCATCCGTTGAGATTAGTCATGTGTTGAACGAAATATTTTAGAAATAGAAATATTTGAAATAAAATATTTTAAAAATAGAAATATTTGAAATAGAAATATTTGAATAGGAAATATTTGAAAAAGAGATATTTGAAATAGAATATTTGAAAATAGAAATATATAAAGCCGTGTCGATTAGAGATGAGCTATTTTGACGCGAACGATATTTATATCGATTATATTTGAATTTAATTTAATTAGAAAACGAATTTAAATTGAATCGAATAGAAAACAAATTTGAATTGAATCGAATAGAAAACGAATTCGAATTGAATTGAAAACAAATTCGAATTGAATTGAAAACGAATTCGAATTGAATTCAAATCGAATTGAAATTTGAATTGAATAGAAATGAATTTTAAAACGAATTTATAAGGAAAAATTCAATTTTGATTTGATTTGAAATGGAAGTTGAAATGGTTTTTGAAACGAATTTAAAACGATGTATATAATTCGTTTTAAATAGAAATCGACAAAATATATATTATATATATAATATAATGGCCCGAATAGAACGCGTCGCGCCGCGACAGTTCGTGAATTTCGACCATGTATTTCAAACGGACATTCCGGGAGATCCGACCGTCGGATTCTCCTAAAAACCGGAACCGTTGGGTTCGTATCGAAAAGAGCTTTCTAACGAATATTTGAAATTTGAAATCTAATGGTTGGATTTGGAGATACGTCCAAATCAAATTTGAAAAAGGTCGCTGTAAGTGCAGTTCGATGGCTGTTGATGGAAATCGACTGTACGGGCCTTGATAAAATTATTAAAAATAGTAAAAATTAGTGACAAATCATAAGAAATGATTTGGGAAAAATTAGGATGAAAAACTCCATATTTGAAAAGATAAAAATAGATTTTTATCGAAATGAACTAGTTTTGAACTGAAATTAAAACCCATTTATTTTTAAATAAATAAATTGGATTTGAATTTGGTTATAAACAGAATTGATTTGTGGGTTTATCGTGAACGGTGTTTTAAATAACATTTGTTCTTTAACCAGATAATAAATAGAATGTGATTTGGGTTTGTCGTGAACTGTGTTTTAAATGACATTAGTTCTTTAACCCAGTAAAAGGAGTTTTTAATGAATCTGCAATTAGATTGAAATGTGAATTGACAATCTGAATTATCAAATTTGGAAAAAATGAGCGAGAATGGAGTATCGCCAGTTTTTTTCCAAAGCGAATAGCTAAATCTTTAATTAGATTTGAACGTGAAATGGTAATTAATTTTACCGATAACACCGTGGTGTTAGATATGGAGTATTACCAGTTTTGCTTCATGGGATGAATAGGTTGGGATTGGGGAATAAAATAAATAATTACTTCGGTGTGGTTCGCTAATCTCGACTAGTCTTGAAAAACCATAATGTGGAATTGAAATGACATCCAAAGGAAGATTAAAGGATAAATTTTAAAGAATTTATCTTGGATAAAATTAATGGGAACCTTTCCCTAAGAATGAGGAATTGGAATGAGGCGTATGTTGTGTTTGTGTAACATTTGTTTTTAATATACGCGGGTTGTTCGGAAAGGCCGGGTTTATACACATTCTGAATAACCGATTCGACGATAAGTCGAAGATGAAGACGATGGTTGAAGACCGGAAGTCTTCACATCGTTTGGGTGATTACTGATGATCTTGATTGGGCTGTACACCCAAGATGAGGGAACCAGTTGGTGTTCGTCCAGACGTACTTGGAGATGGATGGATATGCGAGGAAAGTGCCTCCGGTTTCGTTCAGACCCAGAACAAACTTGTAAATGGATTGTGTGTCTGACATTGGATTTTATTCTGTGTTGATTGATTTCTGTTAAATATATAAATGTTTGGCGGCGGAGAATTTATTCTCTTGCTTAACGCCATTCTCTGAGACGTACGAGCTTAGAGGTTATATATCGATAGATATCAATCGCATGACATGAATTGCCTGTGTGGCACGCTGAGTCGCATCGATCAAGGCTTCTATTGAAAAGAAAAGTCTTGTGGTTGATGATCAAAGCACGGCCTTTGTGGCGTAGCTTTGTGTATAACGTGAATTCGCTAGCCTCACACCTCGGTATGAGTTAAAAAGGGGATACAGACGGCAGGGAGAGCACGACGTTTATTTCTAGCTTTGGTGGTGTCAGTGACTTACCAGCCCTGACATTTATATACTTTTCACCTATGTGGTTGTTGGATGAGGCGCCTCGATTTTAGGTCTGTAAGGACCGGGAAACGTGTGTTTAGGAATTGCCAATCCTCTAACGTAAGTGAGGACTGGCCCTAAAGATCCAGGGTTGCCCAGAGTGCGTAGCCCTGTGGCATTTGCTAGAGTGTCTTGAACGCGGAGAGGAGCTTGCCCCTTGCCTCGACTCATGACGGAAATCCAATTTCCAATACGTGTATTGTGGTTTTAATTGTAGAACTAGTATGGCGACATAGTAGATGGTAGCTATGCCGTCTATGATTGATATTTATGATTGAAATTGTTTTGACACTATACACCTATAATAGTATCAAATAATGTGTTTTAAACGTATCAAGCATGCTTTGGATGTTATAAGGGAAAACCCTATCCTCCGGCTTGCGTTGCATTGTGTGATGGGACCTGGGTCTTATAACAACTTCATTTTTCTTTATTTAGCGTTGCGCTGTTTGTTCTATGCACTGGTATTCTTGGGAGGAAACCCGTTCCGTGTTACGGCGTGGTCCCTTGATTTACCTAACTTTAAAATCAATATTAATAACTGTTTTAGTTCTCACACCAGTCACATGACTGACCTGGAGTTTATTGTTTTAACCTAAACTCTGGGTGCCCCTATTTTCGACACGGGCAGCTAGTAGTTTTGGTTTTGCAGATTTATATTCACAGGATCCTAGTATACAGCTGGAATGATATCCGGAAAGCTCTGTATCCGTATATCACCTTCAGTTGTGCTTTGTATTATTTTCCGCTGCTATGTAATTTATTGTAATCTCTGATATTTATCGAATGTAATTTATTCATTTATACTCTGTATATTCTTGTATTCTGATGGAATTGTTGTAATAGCAATGAAATGTTCTTCCGTCTGCGTTCTATTTTGTCCTGTTCTCAAACGATCAGGGGTTTCGAACGGTCTAGATCGGTTTAACGACTGATTCGGATCGAGCGAAATTCCTTGCCGTCACACCGACCTAGAGTTTATTTTGTTTTGTTTTCCCTTAACTCTTGGGTGCCCCAAATTTGTATGGGCAGTCAAGTAGTTCAGGTCTTTACAAATATACTTGGAGGAGCTTGAAGCAGGAGGCTTCAGGATTAAATAGCTATTGTTATTTCCGCTGTGTGTAAGTGTTGTACTCTGAAAAGGTTATTGTATATATATAATGTTAGATTGCAAAGTTATGTTATATATATTATATTTATTCATTCCGCTGTGAGATTTGTATTACTCTGATTCTGTTCTATGGTGATCTTCTTCTTCTTCTATTCTAATTTTTCTATCTTATCTATCCTCACCCTTTAACTTCTTTCTATTAATGATCAGGTATTTCCGATGTTCGAATAGTCAACATGGCAGTTGTGTGTTGATTTTCGGAGTCGAAAATCCCCGTTCGTTACAACATGGCTTGTGTAAAATTAGTGTCAGGTCGAACCCCTTTTCTCCCTATTTTCTGTGTTGTTTTGCTTCTTGGTTTCTAGATGTTTGTGATGGATTTTGCTACCAAGTTTAAGTTGTTAGGGCTTTATGTATGTAATGAAAATTGATGATTTATGTAGCTTGAATTTTCTAGCATATAAATCATGCTTCTATAAATACAACGCTTAATGTGCTCGTTATTAAAGAGTGTTAGAGTCATTTTTTTATGTTAATTAGATTGATGTTGATAGTGAATCTACTCCTAAATTGTCTCTTAGTCTCATATTTGTATTCATTTTAACATTGTTAGTTTTCTTTTAATTTATAATCAACAATTTCACAGTTTGGTTTAATTTGATTGAATAGAATTTAAAATTATTCTTTCCCTGAGGATCAACTCGTATTCGCTAACGTACTAACAATTGTATGCCGTGCGCTTGCGGTTTATTTCAATATTCACGACGATTTTCTAATTCATAGAATATTCGTCATCGAACAAGTTTTTGGGGCCATTGTCGGGGAAAGAATTTAATTTTAGTTTTATTCCTCGAATTAATTTTCTTATTAGTTTTTCTAAAAAAAAAAAAAAATTGTGTGTTGTTCATAGTTTGTCTGTTTTTTTTTTGATCTTTTGTTATTACATTTTGTGTGTGCTTGTTTGTGTGTTCATTAAAAAGAGAAGTTTAAAAAAAAAAGGTTGTGTGTTTTGTTCCATTTTGTGTTTTGTTTTACTTTTGTTTGTGTGTTTTTTCTTTTCGTTTGTGTGTATGTGTGTTGATAGATTTCATATTGTGTTAGTTCTTTTATTTCCTCTCTCTTAAAAAAAAAGAAATATACATTTGCCTTTTGTCTTCAATCTCTTTCCCATTTTTTTGTTTTCAATTTCCTTTATTTCTTTCCCTTTTTCTTTCTCTCATTTATTTCTTTCCTTCCCTTTCTCTCATTTATTTCTTTCCTTTTTCTTTTTCTTACAAATAATTAAAAAAAATACTGCTTTCCTTTTCTTCCCAAATTTTCTCTCCTTGCCTTATTTCTATACCACATATCCTCTACACCATTTCATCACCACCACTTCTGTCATTTTTCTTTCACCATCTTCTGCTTCTCAGTCTCTCACTCCTGATACAACTCCTCCTTCATTCTCATCTTCACTATCTCCTACTCCATACCCAAACATCCTTCAATTCCTACATCACCTCTTCATACAATTCCTACATCACCTCTCATTTTTACTCCCTATTTTATTTTTCTTTTCCCTTCTTTCATTTATTTCTTGACTGCCTTCCTACTTTTTCTTTCTTGTAATTATATCTTTCCATTTTTTTTCTCTTTTTTTCTCTTTTACTTCTTTCTCATTCTCCTTCTCTTATTTATCTCTTTCTTTTTTCTTGCCCTCCCTCTATAATGTTCCTCTCTTCTCGACCTTATTCCATTCACAATCTTTTATAAACCAACCTCCACTTAACCTTCTATTCTCTCTACCATTTCTTACACCATTTTCTAAACATCCATCAAAACAATTCTCATTCACAACCAATTCTCCAACTCCATCTGCCATTACCACTTCATACAAAATTACAACCAACCGTCATCAATTAACCCCCTCCTTCCTACAAGCCACCCACAACAACAATTCTTCTACCTAAAAGTTCTTCCAGACTTCTTCCTGATCCTCAGCCATAGCCACAAACCGCAAAATTAATTCAATCGATTTTTTTTAACCAAAACAGTTTACATCTCGCAACCTCAAATTGAAGACGCAAAATTCCCACCGCAACCACAAACCACAACAACCCTTCACTCCACCACATCTTACATCCACAAGCTACCACCACATCATCCCAGTTTATACCACTTCAACTCCAAAATCGCCAACACACCTCCATCGTTTGTTAGGCAGTATGTAGCTGAAGAGTAAAATGCCCCCAAAGCCCCATTAGGCCACCCAGTATGCACACAATCTTAAAACTCACTCACTATGTAGCTCTTTCCTTTGCAGGTATCTAGTCCAGCTTCAAAGTCTTCACCTTTACTCCTCCAGTTCTTGCACCCACACCGCATGTAACCACTTTTGATCTATGTTGTTTTGGACATCGCCAAATTTTGTAGCACGCACGCAAAATTCTTCCGTGCTCTCCAGTTCCAACTACATAAGCCAACAAGCAGTTTTTCACTGAAAGTAAAGGCAAACCAATACATGTTATCACAAATTAATATTATTTACTGCCTAAAATTTAATTTAAGCAAACAACGAATACCACAAATATATCTCAAAAAGTTTATTGTTTTAATGGTTAAAGAGTTACATATCTCTACTGAATGTTTGAATTTTAGCAAGGAAAGATAATATTATGAAAACCTAATAGACATCAATCTGTCGAGTTCACCTAAATATCAAGATATTGCCTTGATATAAAATTGTTCATTAGTCAGGCAGTTCATATATGGAATCAAATACTGAAATCGCAATGACTAATCACTAAATTTTTCAAACTATTACAATTATATATGCACGCCAATATATGAATTGAAGAATATATTTTTCCTTATGCGAGTCCAATTGTCCAGACATTGCAAGTGATAACATCAAATTTTTCTTTTTAAAATATTCATTGTTAAAACATACTCGAATTTGACTATGAATAACTTTGTCTGAATGCATTTCCATTCATAAATGAAAGACATAATAGGGAATTAATCAAGTCGGAAAGGATCTTTGTTCACATAACATTGAGTTTCTACATATTATTTTGTTAGACCATATTTAGAGAAAAATACAGTTAAACAGTGTGAAGTTCGAATGATTTTTCATCAAAATTTCTTCATCTTCTTTCTACATAAGGAAAAGTAATTAACTCATCAACATTAAGTAGAAAATAACTATATATGGCTTAATTGATTGATGTATGGAAGAATATAACTATTTATGGCCTAAATGATTCAACGGATTAGGCAAAAGTCTCACGATAGAATCACATTCATGAGATTAGAAAACCAAACAATACTTATTTAGAAAACCGAGCGATGCTCTGTTCTAAAACCGAGTGACGCTCGGTTTTTATACCTAAGATAAGATCGAATTTTTTAACTAAGCTATAAGATATAAAACTGAGCTACGCTCAATTTTCTAATCGAGCTAAGCACATTTTCATAACTGAGCGAGCCTCAGTTAGAGAATCGAGCTAAGATCAGTTATAACACTAAGAAAAAGTTCAATTAATTTAATTAGTCAAATATTAATAAGTATTTGTTAAGAAGTATTACAGTATATTTTAGTCTATTAAAATATCAAAATTTATGAACTATATATGCTGCTTAAATTCTATTTTAGGGAAAATAATGTTAAAAAATTGGTAAAGAAGATTTTCACCAATTATCACACAAGAAGTAATTGGAAGCATTGCTCATAAATATGTTTAATATCGAAGTCATCAGCTGGTAATATAATATTGATTCATATATAATTTTGTACATTTTTATGTTTCATATATTAAGATTAAAATATGCTAAAAACCATCGTATATAACTACATTAACAATCAGTCATGGCTCAGGCATTTTGCTCAAGAGATTTCTGTATGAAGTTATCGGTCATGTATAAGGAATCAGTTTATGATTGTTAAGATATTATCCAAAATTAGAAACAAGAATACTTTGTAAGCAATACAGCTACAGCAATACACACCGTCAATAACTAACTCTATTTCAAATCCAATCATTTTATTTTCAAGAAAGAAGCACATTATATTAATTTATGCACACTTCACAATTTACATAAACAAAGAGCATTAATCAAAAGCATAGCAGCTTTTATATCTCAAAATGCATTTCCAACAAACAATCACGATAAAAGCTATGGCCATTGATTTCCATACAGAAAACATATGGATCATTGATGCCTAGATGCAATGCCTTTTGATTTTTTATTTTCATCCATGGATTAAAAAAAATAAAACAATATAAAACTGAAACCGTAATGACAGCCAAATGTCATATTCCTATTATATTGCGTACATAAAACATATGGATCATTGATGCCCATAAAACAATATAAAATTGAAACCGAGCAGTCTTTGTTTTTTCTACTATAAGTGCTATATTAGGAATTTAAGATTGTTGGTGCTCGATGTCTTGGAGGTGGAACCTTGGCGCAACGGTAAGGTCACATGGCTAGTGGCCTTAGCGCCCAGGTTCGAATCCGGAAACAGCATCTTCACAGTGCGAGGGAAAGACTACGTACTATCGAACTCCCCAGAGCCCAGTATCGTACAGAAAGCCTCGTGCACTGGGTTCCACTGGTGCTCGATGATCTTGAATTATTATATTACATAGCTAGTTGCCACTTGATTAGTACACATATAGCTCATTCTGCAGTACAGATATTGGGACATAGGAAATAACAACCACAAAAACCAAACATTGAACTACTAATCTACTAATGATTCTCATTTTAAATTTAACTTAATTATCCAAAGATCTGATTGATATGCAAATAGAATAGATCAAGTCATACTGAACTTTGAAAAAAAAAACTGAAAAAATCATTACAAAAATAGAGATAAAAAGCACAGTTTTCTCAATTTAAAGGATTCTGGATAAAAAGAGGTTTCTGAATTAAAAGCGAAAAAAGTGAAGAAAATATTTTCTCTATTCAAAACAACAAATAAACCATATTCAAAACCTCGTATTATTACATGCACAACATAATTTCCACTTTATATTGAATTTTGTGTAAGAGAACAAAGTAACTTTGAGAATAATTGTACAGAAAAAATGAAGCCAGAATTTATACTATGAATTTGCATGTTTCATTGGAAAACAAGTTAAATGAAGGATAAAGCAAAAAATATAACTGTAATTCCGGAAGGATGACGGAGACACAAACTAAAACTTAGTGCATACATAACGGCATGGAGACCAAATTTTAGCAATTACAACAGTGAATTGATTATCAAACAAATAAATTTAGAACTAACACCACTGTCCTATGAGCAATAAGAACATCAATTGAGAGGAAATAGAAATCGAACCTGATGTTGCTCGGGGGTATGAAGCACGAATCCAAAAAATCTCAAGATCCATCATTTTCTAGTGATGTGCCACGTAGTGTGTTGAGCTGTCCCTTAATATCTCCTTGTCTGCGCCCGGATATGCTATCGATATCGTTGGAGGTGCCGGCAGATGCTGTCGATGTCGCTATACATGGAGAGAGAAGAGAAATTCTACTTTGGAAATAAAGGGATAGGCAGCCTATGAAGGGATAAGTGTGAGATAATTAAAGATGCACAAAATCACAAAGGTAACTATAAATGAGCTATTTGTGAGCTGGTCATCTATTATAACATTTAATTGGGTTGGGAATCAGAATACATTACAAACTTTATACAAGAAACCATTTATATTTTATATATCCTTAGACTTTTTTAGAATTTATAACATTTATAAGTTTTAGATATGGAAAAATGTAAATGTTGCTAAATCATTGATTTGGTGTAGTGTTAGTAAGTAATCCAAGTGATTGTTACGTGGACGCATCCCAATTGAACTCAACTTGACCTAAAATATAACAATATGTTAATGAGAATTGAGTATGAAAAGAACATTGTTCATGTACATCAAAGCAAGAGCTTGGGACACATACGACATCAAACTTGGATCATAGATATAAAGGTCGAACTAATTTCATACCTAGAAGCAACCTATAAACACAACTGCAGAACTCATTTTGCATTTAAATTCGTATAAGGTATGACAAATAATGCAGAAAATTTACCTGGAAATGAAACCATTAATTCACCTCCTAAATCAATAGTGTTAGTACGATAATCTTTAATCCACAACTTTCACTTCCATCTCCTATTGAAGAAAAACATGATGATCAATCTCTGAAATTCCCCAAAATAAGAATCACAATGGATCCCTAGGTACTGAAATTGAATGAAAACACTATTAGGTCAAAAAAAATTGTCGTTAAATTTGTCAATCTTTTTATTGGGAGCACCATTCTGATATATTCTGCAATTGAAAGTGTGAATCTTGATAGCTTGGATTTATCCAAAAGCAAATCACTTGTATAAAAGAAACATTGTTTAACATATCCATCTTTGGAAAGTAAATATTTCAAAATACAATAAACATTGTTTAACATATACTTAGCCTCCAAATCACGTTTAGCTCAATATTTGAACATTTTTTTCCATGGTGCACTAAACACATCGGTAATGAACTACAAATACACACAAAAGACGTATTTAATAACAACCACTAAGTGTCAAGTTTCTACATTCTCTGTATATCCACTGCTCGTATGTGCTCCACTGTATCCATCGGAGCCAACGGTGGAAGTCTCATATGCCGGGATCCCGATTGAACATCATCATCATCACCCATCAAGCATATAACCTGATATTAGCAAGCACATGTTGTAACAAAAGGAATCTCTAATATCATGTGCTAAAAAACCATATATATGTCACGATCAATTTTAAATATCCAACCGTGTGGTGTGGGACTATTGTTCAATACAATCAACACACATACTTCATTCCAATGCGAGTCACACCTAACGATCTCCAACTTGACGAGCATTGCTCAAGTCAGCTTAGAGTTACAACGGAGTTCTCTTTGCAGTTTGTCAGGCTTTCACCCTAAGTTTTCGTAAGCAGTTTAGGCGGGCTACTTACTATCGTATCTCTACCTTGAAGAGCATCCCTTGCTCAAGTCCCTTTGGAACCATGCTTTGGTCACACTGCACATACTAGTCTCCTTGAACCATGGATCCTTGATACCATGTTGAATTTCTGCATTCCATGCATACTCGCTTCACCATGTCTACCAGGGTCAACGGTCAATCGACGTCCCGAATGAACATCCACCATCACCACCCATGGAGCATATAACCTAGTATTGGCAAACACATATTGTAACAAAAGAAATCTCAAATGTTACGTGCCACCAATATCATATATATGTCATGATCTCTTTCCAATATCATACGGTGTAGGACTTTATTCAATTCGATCCACGTACCCACTGCATTCCAACGCGAGCCACATCTAACGCTAAGTGACTGCTATAGACTAGTTTTTGCTAAAAGCTTGCATTTTACAGTTAAACTTCTTTATAGTTTTAAGATGTTACTTTATGCTTAAAAAAAGGATTCATCGGTTAAACTTCTTTGAAAAAAATATGTCTTAATTCTTAAAAATAGAATCTCACAAATAAACAGAATTTACAAATTCATTGTCTATTGATTAGTTGTATAAATAAAAATTCAAACTAACAAAACATATTAGATGTTGTAACTTAGAAATAAAAATTTACATTAAGTACACATGATTTCAACATAAAAACATGGTTAAATATTTGTGCAAATTTTTCTATCGAATATGTTAAATCATATATAATTTTAGAAAAACAATTCACGCGTGAAACATGTGTTTTCATCACACGCAAAGCGCTTGTCGTAACGTTCATAATAACAAATGACTTTTTACAGCCGTCAATTCAATATCCAAAAATACAAAAAAATTCTGCTTTCTTATTAATTCCAAAAGTTCTTCATTCTTTCCTTGATTGTCTCTAGATATTTAATTAAAATCTTCAATATTTATTCATTATTGTAATCATAACAATATATATGACGGTTTCCTCTTTTATTGTTTTACATTTAAATACCAACATTTAATAAAATTTATACTGTAAATATTTATTTCAGGTTTTGCAATACTATTTGACAATTAAATACATATTTAAAAAGTAACTAGGTGATATTAAGTTAAAACCATCCAAATAAACAACAAATAACAAATATCTGTTAACTAATCTAATAAATTTTGAAATATGGAAATTCAACATGTGTATCACATTTATATTGTCAAAATAGTAAAGCTAATTTTTATCTCATGTCCGCATAGTTTAGAAATTCGACAATTATATATAAATTATTAAAATGTTGTCATTTTACCTGTAAATATCAACATTCAATAATTATTTGTCGACTTCTCCTAAATTTTTTTATATTGCTTTACATTCGTGTTTATCAACTGGTTTTAAATTTAAACATTCTAATAAATCTAATTAATAAATATCTATCTATTTTTTTAGCTAATAAATCATAAAAACGACAATTCATTAAGTGTACACATTCAAATGGACAAAAATGGTTAATTCAATTTTTCATTCAAGTCCACATATTTAAAAAATATAAATAGTTGTTTCTAATTATCTTATATCGTTATACGCAAGATTTTCAAAATGAGATTCAAATCGTAAAATTCAAACTATGAATCGAAACGGGATTTAAATCGTAAATCGTAGATTCAAAAAACATATTTTTTAAAATTTGCACACACATTGAAATAAATTTTGATGTTTAAGCTTCTACATCTAAACTTAAAACATCATTTTCTCTCTTGTTCCAATTTTAATCTATTTTAAAATAATTAAAAATTGAAATTGTAGACCCAAATAAGTATATGGAATATATTAATTTGGATTGAATGGTATTTATAAAGTGTGGTATTAGCTTGGTTTGAATCGCAATATAAATCGAATCGTAAAGAGAGAGACTTGATTTAAAATGGGATTCAAATCATAGGATTTTAATTTTTTTGATAAAAATGATTATACGTTCAAGTTCATAAACTTTCTTTGTAATCTTTTTTTCTATTTTAAGTTCTAATTTATTACATATAAAAATATATGCAATACTTGCTTTGTAAAAATGGTATATCACTAAAAACATATACAGTGTTTTTCTTTCTAAAACTGGTACGTAAAGTGGATTCGGTTATTAACAAAATTTATTATAAATAAATGATAAGGGTTAATAATATTGGAAAATAAATAAACTCAGTTATTATTTTTTGTAAAAAAGTGAAATTTCTATTATTTAAATTCATAATTTCCGTTAACCAATGGGCAAAAAGTTTCCTACTTTTTGATTGAAAATATTTTTCTTTTGTATTTCATTGCCTTTCTGAGGTAAATGTTAAATATATTTAAAAGGTTCTATTACAAATTAAAATTACTATGTTACGAAGAAACAGATTAAATATTTCTTTTACATAACTAAAATGACAACATGATCCATATCCTTTCATATCTTATTTTCATTAAATACTTTTTAGTTATTAAGAAAATATTTTGTTTATCTCTTTGATAATATCATATACTTATTTTCAAAATATGTGCTACAAAAAAATTAATGCATTAAAATAGATTGATTCTCTGTAGTTTAATATTTAAGTATTTTCGTTGTTATCTCAAGTAACATTTTAAATTCAATCAATACATATTTTTCTTTAAGTAAAATACACAAAAAACTAAATGTCAGCTTCAAATTGATATGCGTGAATATTTGTCTATATTTTATAAAAACATCGATTTCAAAATTAATTAATGGTACTAATATTCATTTTTACCATTCTATAATGGATCCATAATCTGTGTTTCAGTGTTTTTGGTTTATTGGAGATTTTATTTGTGGATTTAAACTCTTATCAGAGTTTGGTGACTTTATGAATCCACGATTTAGTGTTTTTAGCGAATTTGTGGTACGTGATTTTGTGTAGTGACTATCAGACATCTAGACATATAATGTGTTTGATATTATATCGTGCATCATTCTGAATTGATCTTGAAGCAACCGTAGTAGTGTATTGAGTAAGAATTAAATATTTCAAAAAAAAACTCGACATGTTTAATACTTATTCTATACAATATTATTAATGGTCTCTCCTATTATGCCCCATTCTCCGTATCAGCAGACAGTATTACTAGTTAATACTCTTTGCTAATATGGATCTCGGGGCGGGATGTCGCAGATTTTCTTAAAAGATATTGAATCTTGTGAAATAATAAGTCAATATATAACCTCTTTTACCAAAAATTCTAAAAAATAGTAAATCAATATGAAACTCATTTTTATCAAAGAAACAATAATATTGTTTTTATTCAAATGTAAAAATACGCTATATAAAAATTACTTAGAAATAATGTAAATTCAATTTATCTCATTTATCCTAACATTTTCACCATAAATTGCATAACAAATTATATTCTAAATATATTTAGCACATTATTTTTATGCAATATATCGTGTGCAACACACGGTTTACACACTAGTACCATTATAACAAAAAAGCAAAAGATAAGATGCAGTTCAAAGTAAAATAAATAAGAAAAACAAAAAGAAGAATATTGTTATAATCAAAACAAATAAGAGTTATCAGAAAGTAAATACAAAGTAAAAACAAATGAAAAATCCAATTGCAAATCAACAATATCAAGTTTTAGAAGCAAGGACAAAATTAAACATCATCTATTCACTCAGAAGAAGCACAAAATCGACATTAAGGTGAGGATGAGATTGATCCAAGAAAGAAATCAAGTGAAGGAGACTTGTTTTCTGTTAAACAAAAGGAATAAGGTGAGGATGATGGATCGGAAAATGGGCGATGGTGTGGCAAGGTAAACCAAACCGCTGTGACTTTAAGGTTAAGAAGTGGACAGAGAGGAAAAAGAAATCAAAAGAAACCGCTAGTATAAAAAGGAGCAACGCTTCAGTTTAGAATTTGAGGAGGACTGAGAGCCAAGAATGCCCTACTCAATTGTTACAATATTATACACACACATACATATGAGCGCGCACGCGGACGCTCAATGAACCCCATTTGGAAGCACCTTGAAACTTCATTTTCAGCGTCTCATTTATTTTTAAATAAGCTAGTGGAAAGAGAAAGAGTTAGTAAAAAGTGATAGAAACGGTATGTCTAGTGAAAATCAGAAAGGTTATAGCGTTGCTGCATTGTTTAGGGTGTTGCCGATCTTATATATGCGCACACACACACACACATCATTTCTCATGCCAAAGTAGGGGTAAGCAATATTCGGTTCAAACAGATTAACGGACGGTTCATTTCAATCGGTTCGATTTTAAAACTAAATCAGTTTGAATTCGGTTTGCAAAATATATTTTTTGGTTATTAGTTTAACTGAATTAACAAAACTTTCCATTTATTATCTAATTTTATGGTATTGTGATATTTTAATTATTAATTTAGTTATATAATACAAAGGCATTTGTTACAAATAGATCAAATATTATCATAAAAATAAAATTTATTATGTAAAATTACTCCAAACATGAATTTGTGTTTTACCTTTAAGTGAATCCATCGTTTGAATAATAATGCATCCTTCAAGTTCAGTTAAATCGGTTATCGACCGAATTAACCGAAATTAATTTAGTTTAGTTCAGATTGGTTTGGAAATTTTTTAGCTCTAATTCGATTTGAGTTTTTTACCTCCAAACCAACCAAACCGACCAAACGCTCACCCTACGCCGAAGTATGAAAAACAGTAAATATACCCTTTTTAAATTCAAAAAAAGAAAAAGAAATATTGAGTTGCACACAAAAATATGAAATTAGTGACGACCCAAATTTCCGGTACCTTTTGAGCTGACCAAACAACACCAGTCCAACCCAAATTGTACTGGAAATCCAAATGCCAATAGAAAATATTTAGAGGGTGAGATAAGAAAGAAATATTAGAATAGAAGAATAAGAAGAACTAACACAACAAAATCAGAGTCTCACATCGCAGCGGAACAAAATATAATATAAATAAATCTTTATTGAGAGCTTGAAATATAACTTACAAATCATCAGAGTACATCACACATCTGGACAGTTACAATAATCTATCCTCATATACAACATACAGTGGAATAATACTAATACGTCTGAACTCCTCTAACACGTCTTCTGAACTGCGTTGTATCTAATAACCTGGACCAGTACAACCCGGTCTAACCCGAGCATTACAAATACTAGGTCAGTCTGGTGAACCAGAGTGAGAACAACTCGCAAAGTTTAAGGGAATCATCCAAATTGATTTTAAAGTTCAAAATTCTTTTGGAAGAAAAAGATAATCGTAAGACCAAATCCACACATAAATACGGATAACCCAAAAAATTTTGGAATCGTATATATCTTCTGATATTATAATAGTGTCTAAATACAGATAAATATCAATTTAACGGAATGCTTGCATCTCACGCTCCACATATATAGTATACAATCAAAACCGCGGGCGCTTACTGGAGATTGGATTCCGACTATGACAAGGTATGGAACCACATGCCGATAGTATCTCTAGAGGCGAATACACTGGGTTCAACAAGAATGTCTTGCAACCCGACCCACACATGACCAGATTCAATCGTATTAACTATCAACCCGGCCCACACATGATCACCAACGGTTGGGATCAGCAACCGTTTCCCGAAAAGGGACAACATCGATAGATTAAAGAAGCGAAAGGAATTTCTCTAGATAGATGATTATACACCATGATGGGAGCAATCCACATAGCCATGCTGCCTGCTCGATTTTTGTCATTTTCCGGTTATGAGACTTGAGGTTTGAATTACCATTCCAAGATAGCACACCACCATTCACTTTGAACGCCACATCGTCACATCCAGCAGAAATCACTAATTGATTTCCACAAAAATACTCAAATTGTTAGGCTAAAGAAGTTTCCCTTCTTTGCCACCAACTTCGTACGTTTGAAGAAATCAACGTACGTAATCCCTTTGGAAATACTCTGTCAAACACTCGTCCATACAAGTTGTCCTGAGACTGGACAAACCGAAGACACCCTCCTACTGCATCCTAGGAATCACTCTATAGATCAGTAGCGAGTAGTCGTTGCAAACCCGTCGATTTCAACCACGACAGAATCACAGCATATCTCTGGCCGCTAAACCAGAGATTATAAGTAATTCTACCGTTTTATTAAAATCCACGGTCTTCAATTTCTTCGTCTTGATTAGTATATGATATCTTCAACATTGCGTATTTGTTGGACGAAATGGTTTTCGAATATAAATTCGATCCTGGTCTTTCCGTATCAACAATCGTATTGACCAGATTTGATAGTAGGCTATTTAACTATCAAATAAACAACCATAAAATAAAATGAATTCACTGGTTCAGTATTCAGCATCACTTGGCCTCTTTTAATTTAAAAATAATTAACGAATGGTGTAACGTCCTGCATTTTTATCGGTTTGTATTTGAATATTTAAATCAGTTTAAATATTGAATTCGTAACATAAGTGGATTTATATATTAATTAAAATGAGGTTGAACGTATCAAAATATATGTTAAATATAATCGAGCCCGTAATATCGCGGCAGTTCGTACTATAACGTTCTGAACTTCAACTGAGTGTACAGGACCCGTTATTAGTCGGATTTCTTCGAAACAAGAAGCGTTGGAATCTGTTGAACAGTATCTTTCTAGTAGAAGTGAAAAATAAAGATTTCGCGTTATAGATTGCGAATTATATCCAAATCTAATATTCAAAAAGTCGCTATGAAATCGTACATCGACCGTAACGGTTTATTTGATATAACTAGACATCGGTTTCGATTTTAGACAAGGTTCTTTTGAGACATAGTAATAATTTAATTTTTAGAATTTTACTATAATTTTTAATTAATTAAATACGTGACTTTTTATTTGGAGTATTTTACACCCTAAATCGATATTGTGGGGTTCCACAATATGAGTTAACCTACCGATATTATTATATTTTTGGGATCATGGCACCTCGTTGGACACAACCGTATTCTTATTTCTGTCCATGTTGGCTCGTAGTGAACGGAGTTATAAATAACAACGTATGGTTTAAACTTCGTTAAACAAATATATATCTTTTTCAACATGGATTTCTATGCAATGGCTTCCACTTTTATTTCGTATTCTAAAGATGTCATGCTTAGCTACATTTGCATCTTAAGTCCCACAAATTCCTTCTCCCATACAAATTTAAGGTGCTGATAGCACAAACAGGACACATGTATTCTTGCTGGCCTTTCACGTCGTAGGAACAGGTGGTTTTCCTTTTCTTTTGTTTACCTCTCTAGCATGTTAATACACTGATCTTGCCTATCTTTTTCAACCTATTATCACGTTTCACTTCATATCATATCGCCTGTTCCTTCAAGGATTTCATTTGTTAGTTTCCTCTTATGTATTGCTTCATGCTGAAGAAATTAGTACCATGCCTACCGCTGATTTGACGATGAAATTAGTACGCTGCACATCTTTTTGCATAGTATGTGTTTTGTTTTCTTGCCCACCCATCACGTACAAACCATGCTGGTGCTGACTTATTTCATCAAAATAAGATACATACATAAATATGGTGTATTGCCTTCCCTGTTAAGAAATTGTAACCTACCTACTCTACCACCGGTCTAAGATAAAACGCAAAGATCAATTCATGGCAGGCACCCTATACATATGTGTTTTCAAATCCCGGCAGCACCATCAGATATGACAAAACACAATGGCACACTCATTCACAGTAAATCGTGAACAGTAAAAGCTAAGAAGAGATTTAATGAGAGTACGGTGTACTCGTGATAAGCCTATTCGTGAGGTGCATGGCTAAGAAGAAAAAAACCGTGGTCTATGATATACATTGAAAGGACCCTGACCTTATTCTGGTTCCTTTTACACGAACACAACCTTCTTCTTTTATATATATATATATATATATATATATATATATATATATATATATATATATATATATACAATACCTTAATCTCTAAGTTAAACTGCATGTATGTTCACCTCGTGTAGACTACCTATTTTCTACAAAACTATGTCGGAGACAAATCAAGATTTTCAGCCTATCCCCTCTCATTTATGACTTGCCGTGCTTCATCAAATCAACAGCAGACCGTATATGCCTATGTTATCAAGTTAAATACCGCCATGTCAAGACCCATCAAAAAATATACACAGTTAACCTATGTAAATGAAAACTCAAACATACACACACAGCTAGCCTAGAAAACTAAAGATGGGCAGTCCTACCTATCCGCCTAATACTTGCATACCAAGGTTCTCAACAATATAAATATACAGGAGCTCGCAAGCATTGTATTCAAGAAATGAAAACCCATCCTTTGTATATTAAAAACCAAGAAAAAACCAAAATCAAAACTGGTACAGTAGGCTTCGCTCAAACCTGGTACCCTTCCATTGGGTTCGCGATCTTTCTGTTCGATATATATATATATATATATATATATATATATATATATATATATATATATATATATATATATATATATATCAAACATCGTGATCTAATTTGGATTGGTCGAAGGAAGACGTGATGCACTTTGTGGCGTTTATGTAAATGGGTGAAGTAGCGAAGTGTTGTACTGTTTTAGTCACCGTCGAAATGAGAAGCGAGCGGAACAGTTGAAGGTGGATGAACGGAAAATTTATGGAAGGCTAGGCGGAAGGAGATGCATGGAAAAGAGGAACGTTAGTGGCAAATTGCATGGAAAGAGGGGAGGAGTGTACAGGATGGCATGGGTATTGAAAGTGTGCTGTTGGATCATGTTTAAAAAGGGGTGATTGTATGAACAGTTTGGCACCTTTGGAAGCATGTTTTCCTTGAACATGAAGAAGAAGATGTGGGGTATTTTGCATGTTAGGGTGGTAGTCGGCCATTTGAGAGGGTAGTGGGGTACACCTGAAGGAGTCGGTTGCGCAAGCATATGGGAGGCAACTGGAAATGTTGCATGGCATTGGGACAATGCGTGGACAGGGTATGTATGTTTTTGTATTGAGTAAGCTGTTGAAATAAAAGAAGAAAAAAATGAAAAGGGTCAAAAAGGGTTGGACGTGAATCAGCAGAAAAAGGGGAGATTGCAACAGGCAGCGTGTTCAAGTAGGATGACACTGAAGTGCTGAGCGATGTTTGCGATGTGTTGCATCGGACATATGAGGGGACAGCACGGGATCCAGAATCTGTTCAACCTGAGGTTCGCCGGAATAGCTAGAAACGAATTGAACACCGTCGGTCATATTGGAATCATACGAAAACTGGCTACATTATGAAGTCGGTTTGGAGCAATTTGAAGCACGTTTGAATCTATGGCAGAACTGAACGTCTGATTTAGCCGACTGACGCAAATCGTTATTTAACGGTTAACGCACAAAGATGAGTAAATTCACTAACTTTGTTTTATTTAAAATATTTTAATTATATTTTAAATATTGGTTGAATGCTGTGTGATGGTCATTTATGTAGATTACAAACAAAATTGGTTAAAATAGATATACATCATTGCATATATATACATCATTGGTTGGATACTGATTTGACTAATATCTGTGGATGCGGAAATCGGTTGGAGGAACCCAACCGGATTCCTCAATAGTTATATGTACCGTTTGTTTTATATATGCACCGTTTGAACCCAAATGACATTTGAACCCGGTGTGATATTGATGTTGAATAGAAATTCAACAATGATTTTGATTTAATCAATAGACGGTATCGGTTAAGAAAGTGGCAGCAGACGACCGTAAATTCATCTTTTTGTTAAGGCGTTGAATTGTCATCAGACGAATCAACGAGGTTAAATTTATAAAAATTATATTTTTATAATTAAGGCAAAGTTTTAAAATTATAAATAGAAGTTCTGTTATAAATTAACACTTTGCAGTTACTTTTATAAAGTGAATATGAAAAATTGTTTTAGACATTCTATATAAGGTTATAAGGAGATAAAAGTCGTAGATTATCCTATGAGCAAATCTTTTTGGATAATAAAGAAATAAATGGTTTTACTTCAACAATGAATAATTATTATTTAATTTTTAAAATAAATTGTTTCTTAAATGGATTTCAATTAAGATGGCATGGAGTTGTAATGGTATGTTACTTGAATTAAGCATAACAATTCAAGTAAAAAAGTAAAACGACTAAAGATAGAACGTAAATGCGTTTTGGTAAAGGAGTTATGAATGGAATTATATAAAGATTTTTGTAATGGAAAGAGATGTCAATATTTTTGTAACGGAAAGAGATGTCAATATTTTTGTAACGGAAAGAGATGTCAATATTTTTGTAACGGAAAGAGATGTCAATATTTTTGTAATGGAAAGAGATGCCAAGATTTTTGTAACGGAAAGAGATGTCGAGAATTGTTAAAAAGGGGATTATTACAGCGTATGACAAGTTTTTAAACTATAACGATAAATTAGCGTTGTTGACCAAACTTAAGCATGATTGTATGATGGTTAGTTATACATTAGAATGGATGTTCGTTTTTACTTCGATAGTTAAATGACCGACTATCGAAGTGTTTTGACCATCGTTGTCAATACAGAGAGACTGGTTGGATATATTATCGAAAACCACTCCGTATAGGCATAAGCGCGACGAATTTGATTATGCTGAAGAAAATTGAAGATGGAGTAAAATGCAAGGGTCGTCCTGTTTCAGAATGGTGTTTTCTGTTTGTCCAGTCCTAGGACAACTCGTATGGACGAATGTCTGACAAAGTATTCCTAAGGGTCACATAAGACGATCTTTTCAAGGTATTAAGTTTGGTGGCGGAGAAATTCGTTTCTCTTAGATTTATACCTGTAATATTTTTGGGAAGATCAACTAGTGATTTGACGGGTCTGACAATGTGGCATTCAAAGTGAATGATGATCAAATGTTCTAAAGATAGATGTAGCCTCAAGCTTCACAACCGGGAAATGACAAAAATCGGGCAGGTAGCATGGCTATGTGGGTCGCTCCCATTTGGATGTATAATCACCTATCTAGAGAAATTCCTTTTGTTTCTTACTCTATCGATTCTGCCCATTCGGGAAACGGTGGTTTGAGTCCAACTGTTGGTGATATACATTCGATACACTCAAGCGAAATGAGTGGTCGGTCATGTGTGGGCCGGGTTGCAAGACGTTCTTGTTGAACCCAGGTGTATTCGCCTCTAGAGATACATCATCGGAAGGTGGTCCCATACCTTTTCATAGTTGGAATCCAATCTCCAATAAGTGCCCTGCGGTTTTTGATTTTATACTATGTATGTAGAGCGTGAGATGCAAGCGTTCTGCTATGTGGTTATTTACTTGATTATACATTATTATGATATCACTGGATTTTGATATCAAAATATTTTGGGTTATAGTAAGGTAAAAACAGTCCATGTTTATGTGTGGATTGGTCTTACTATTATCCTTTTGTTTCAAAAAGGATTTTCGAAGTTAAACCGTATGGTTGGAATTTACTCACACCAGTCCCATGACTGACCCAGAGTTTATTTTGTTTGTTTTCCCTAAACTCTTGGGTGCCCAAATTTTGTACGGGCAGACAAGTGTTTCAGGCTTTACAGATTCACTTGGAGGAGCTGGAAGCAGAAGGCTTCACCGTTAGTATTTAGAGATTATTTCCGCTGGGATATGATGTACTGTACTCTGATAATGGTATGGATATACAAAACAGATTTGTATTTCAAAGTTATGTTATATAATATATTTTATTCATTCCGCTGTGATATTCGTGTTTACTCTGATTTTGCTCAGTTGTGTTCTTCTTCTTCTATTCTATTAGTCCTGTCTTTCTATCTCATCCTCTCATTTCTTTCTATTAATGTTTCGTATTTCCGTGCAATTTGGGTCAGACTTGTATGGTATCTAGTCGACCCAAAGGGCTCGAATTTGCGGGTCGTTACAGTTGGTATCAGAGCTAAATGTTAAGTGATTACCTTGGCTCTGTGGCGTAACTCAATAGAGATGGAGTTAGTAATACTCTAGATTGGGTTGAGTGTATATATATATGAGCGCGTATTTGTAAATCAATATAAAAATCGTTTTATATTGTGTTGATTGATCTGGTGAGTGGTATATAAATTCCAGATCGACGCGTTTAGCTGACGAGGTCGATAGGGATTTATAAACGCTTGGATAGAGAATTTCGACATAATATTGTTTTGGAAAGGGTAAATGAAATAATTTTACCCGAAATATATTTTGATATAAAAAGAAGTATATGACTTGATATTATTATAATATATTGGATATGTGATCATAATTATGATCGAATAAGATTTTAATTGAGATGGTTATATAAATAACCAATCGAAATATTATATAAGTATAATATGGAAAATCAGATGAATAAAATCTGAGTTCAAACTAAAATTGGAATTAAACTCTGAAAACTTGGACAAGAGTTGGAAATAATGTTTTGATTAAATATATGAGAATTTTAAAATCCTGGGAGATTTGAAATTGTTTTCCAAGTACTGTGAAAGATATTTTGAAGAAAAATTCAAAATGGTAGTGTTTTAAAATGAATTTTGAAAAGTAATATAGTATTGAACTCACTTTGATCACTAGAAAATAAATTCTGATAATGACGGCCGCATCATCAGTGTTCATTTTCGAGTTTCTAAGTGACGAATTACTACCAATGATTTTGTTTTGAATTGTTTTCAAATGGTTTGAATTGCTATTGATATATGTATATGATTTCAAACTGATTTGAAATGAAACCCAGGAAATTGAATTCTGGAATTTAAATTTAACATACGATTTAAATATAGTAAAAACGTATAAGTACATAAATAAATCGGAATCGTGATTGGAACTGGAGTTTGAAATGAATCTTGGCTTGGATATAAGAATGATTGGACTTGGAGCTAAGTTGATTGGATATCAATATTGAGAATGCATGGATATATGTTAGTTGGATAGCAAATGGAAGAAATAGAGTGGGATAACCGGCAAAAAGGTACATGGTTAACTTATGTTGACTATGAGACGTTTGAACCCTTTTGGCAAGCCGCTTGGCTGTTGATTTTCTTTTAGATTGGAGAAAGCCCAGAGAGGCAAGGTCTAGTTGTACCGAAAGAGCCGTATAGAGGAGGTGCTGACGAAATTCATCGAAAATTTAAGCTGTTAGGAAATTTTCATAATTTCTGAAAGTATTTGTTAAAAGGAATTAAATTTTTAATTAGAATTAATCGATTCTGTTGAAAACTGAATTTAAGAAATTAAGTAAAAGATTTTTAACTTGTTTATAATAGAGATTGTAGCATTTTTCCTACCTTAGCAATTTCGAGGACGAAATTATTTTAAGGGGGAAGGAATGTAACGTCCCGCATTTTTATCGGTTTGTATTTGAATATTTAAATCAGTTTAAATATTGAATTCGTAACATAAGTGGATTTATATATTAATTAAAACGAGGTTGAACGTATCAAAATATATGTTAAATATAATCGAGCCCGTAATATCGCGGCAGTTCGTACTATAACGTTCTGAACTTCAACTGAGTGTATAGGACCCGTTATTAGTCGGATTTCTTCGAAACAAGAAGCGTTGGAATCTGTTGAACAGTATCTTTCTAGTAGAAGTGAAAAATAAAGATTTCGCGTTATAGATTGCGAATTATATCCAAATCTAATATTCAAAAAGTCACTATGAAATCGTATATTGACCGTAATGGTTTATTTGATATAACTAGACATCGGTTTCGATTTTAGACAAGGTTCTTTTGAGACATAGTAATAATTTAATTTTTAGAATTTTACTGTAATTTTTAATTAATTAAATACGTGACTTTTTATTTGGAGTATTTTACACCCTAAATCAATATTGTGGGGTTCCACAATATGAGTTAACCTACCGATATTATTATATTTTTGGGATCGTGGCACCTCGTTGGACACAACCGTATTCTTATTTCTGTCCATGTTGGCTCGTAGTGAACGGAGTTATAAATAACAACGTATGGTTTAAACTTCGTTAAACAAATATATATCTCTTCCAACATGGATTTCTATGCAATGGCTTCCACTTTTATTTCGTATTCTAAAGATGTCATGCTTAGCTACATTTGCATCTTAAGTCCCACAAATTCCTTCTCCCATACAAATTTAAGGTGCTGATAGCACAAACAGGACACATGTATTCTTGCTGGCCTTTCACGTCGTAGGAACAGGTGGTTTTCCTTTTCTTTTGCTTACCTCTCTAGCATGTTAATGCACTGATCTTGCCTATCTTTTTCAACCTGTTATCACGTTTCACTTTATATCATATCGCCTGTTCCTTCAAGGATTTCATTTGTTAGTTTCCTCTTGTGTATTGCTTCATGCTGAAGAAATTAGTACCATGCCTACCGCTGATTTGACAATGAAATTAGTACGTTGCACATCTTTTTGCACAGTATGTGTTTTCTTTTCTTTCCCACCCATCACGTACAAACCATACCGATGCTGACTTATTTCATCAAAATAAGATACATACATAAATATGGTGTATTGCCTTCCCTGTTAAGGAATTGTAACCTACCTACTCTACCACCGGTCTGAGATAAAACGCAAAGATCAATTCATGGCAGGCACCCTATACATATGTGTTTTCAAATCCCGGCAGCACCATCAGATATGACAAAACACGATGGCACACTCATTCACAGTAAATCGTGAACAGTAAAAGCTAAGAAGAGATTTAATGAGAGTACGGTGTACTCGTGATAAGCCTATTCGTGAGGTGCATGGCTAGGAAGAAAAAAACCGTGGTCTATGATATACATTGAAAGGACCCTGACCTTATTCTGATTCCTTTTACACGAACACAACCTTATTCCTTTATATATATATATACATACAATACCTTAATCTCAAAGTTAAACTGCATGTATGTTTACCTCGTGTAGACTACCTATTTTCTACAAAGCTATGTCGGAGACAAATCAAGATTTTCAGCCTATCCCCTCTCATTTATGACTTGCTGTGCTTCATCAAATCAACAGCAGACCGTATATGCCTATGTTATCAAGTTAATTACCTCCATGTCAAGACCCATCAAAAGATATGCACAGTTAACCTATTGAAATGAAAACTCAAACATACACACACAGCTAGCCTGGAAAACTAAAGATGGGCAGTCCTACCTATCCGCCTAATACTTGCATACCAAGGTTCTCAACAATATAAATATACAGGAGCTCGCAAGCATTGTATTCAAGAAATGAAAACCCATCCTTTGTATATTAAAAACCAAGAAAAAACCAAAATCAAAACTGGTACAGTAGGCTTCGCTCAAACCTGGTACCCTTTCATCGGGTTCGCGATCTTTCTATTCGATATATATATATCAAATAGCATGATCTAATTTGGATTGGTCGAAGGAAGACGTGATGCACTTTGTGGCGTTTATGTAAATGGGTGAAGTAGCGAAGTGTTGTACTGTTTTAGTCACCGGCGAAAGGAGAAGCGAGCGGAACAGTTGAAGGTGGATGAACGGAAAATTTATGGAAGGCTAGGCGGAAGGAGATGCATGGAAAAGAGGAACGTTAGTGGCAAATTGCATGGAAAGAGGGGAGGAGTGTACGGGATGGCCTGGGTATTGAAAGTGTGCTGTTGGATCATGTTTAAAGAGGGGTGATTGTATGAACGGTTTGGCACCTTTGGAAGCATGTTTTCCTTGAACATGAAGAAGAAGATGTGGGGTATTTTGCATGTCAGGGTGGTAGTCGTCCATTTGAGAGGGTAGTGGGGTACACCTGAAGGAGTCAGTTGCGCAAGCATATGGGAGGCAACTGGCAATGTTGCATGGCATTGGGACAATGCGTGGACAGGGTATGTATGTTTTTGTAGTGAGTAAGCTGTTGAAATAAAAGAAGAAAAAAATGAAAACGGTCAAAAAGGGTTGGACGTGAATCAGCAGAAAAGGGGAGATTGCAACAGGCAGCGTGTTCAAGTAGGATGACACTGAAGTGCTGAGCGATGTTTGTGATGTGTTGCATCAGACATACGAGGGGATGGCAGGGGATCCAGAATCTGTTCAACCTGAGGTTCGCCGGAATAGCTAGAAACGAATTGAACACCGTCGGTCATGTTGGAATCATACGAAAGCTGGCTACATTATGAAGTCGGTTTGGAGCAATTTAAAGCACGTTTGAATCTATGGCAGAACTGAACGTCTGATTTAACTGACTGATGCAAATCGTTATCTAACGATTAACGCGCAAAGGTGAGTAAATTCACTAACTCTGTTTTATTTAAAATATTTTAATTATATTTTAAATATTGGTTGAATGCTGTGTGATGGTCATTTAGGTAGATTACAAACAAAATTGGTTAAAATAGATATACATTGTTGCATATATATACATCATTGGTTGGATACTGATTTGACTAACATCTGTGGATGCGAAAATCGGTTAGAGGAACCCAACCGGATTCCTCAATAGTTATATGTACCGTTTGTTTTATATATGCACCGTTTGAACCCAAATGACATTTGAACCCTATGTGATATTGATGTTGAATAGAAATTCAACAATGATTTTGATTTAATCAATAGACGGTATCGGTTAAGAAAGTGGCAGTAGACGACCGTAAATTCATCTTTTTGTTAAGGCGTTGAATTGTCATCAGACGAATCAACGAGGTTAAATTTATAAAAATTATATTTTTATAATTGAAGCAAAGTTTTAAAATTATAAATAGAAGTTCTATTATAAGTTAACACTTTGCAGTTACTTTTATAAAGTGAATATGAAAAATTGTTTTAGACATTCTATATAAGGTTATAAGGAGATAAAAGTCATAGATTATCCTATGAGCAAATCTTTTTGGATGATAAAGAAATAAATGGTTTTACTTCAGCAATGAATAATTATTATTTAATTTTTAAAATAAATTGTTTCTTAAATGGATTTCAATTAAGATGGCATGGAGTTGTAATGGTATGTTACTTGAATTAAGTATAACAATTCAAGTAAAAAAGTAAAATGATTAAAGATAGAACGTAAATGCGTTTTGGTAAAGGAGTTATGAATGGAATTATATAAAGATTTTTGTAACGGAAAGAGATGTCAATATTTTTGTAACGGAAAGAGATGTCAATATTTTTGTAACGGAAAGAGATGCCAAGATTTTTGTAACGGAAAGAGATGTCGAGATTTGTTAAAAAGGGGATTATTACAACGTATGACAAGTTTTTAAACTATAACGATAAATTAGCGCTGTTGACCAAACTTAAGCATGATTGTATGATGGTTAGTTATACATTAGAATGGATGTTCGTTTTTACTTCGATAGTTAAATAACCGACTATCGAAGTGTTTTGACCATCGTTGTCAATACGGAGAGACCGGTTGGATATATTATCGAAAACCACTCCATATAGGCATAAGCGCGACGAATTTGATTATGCTGAAGAAAATTGAAGACGGAGTAAAATGCAAGGGTCGTCCTGTTTCAAAATGGTGTTTTCTGTTTGTCCAGTCCTAGGACAACTCGTACGGACGAATGTCTGACAAAGTATTCCTAAGGGTCACATAAGACGATCTTTTCAAGGTATTAAGTCTGGTGGCGGAGAAATTCGTTTCTCTTAGCATTTATACCTGTAACATTTTTGGGAATATCAACTAGTGATTTGACGGGTCTGACAATATGGCATTCAAAGTGAATGATGATCAAATGTTCTAAAGATAGACGTAACCTCAAGCTTCACAACCGGGAAATGACAAAAATCGGGCAGACAGCATGGCTATGTGGGTCGCTCCCATTAGGATGTATAATCACCTATCTAGAGAAATTCCTTTTGTTTCTTACTCTATCGATTATGCCCATTCGGGAAACGGTGGTTTGAGTCCAACCGTTGGTGATATACATTCGATACACTCAAGCGAAATGAGTGGTCTGTCATGTGTGGGCCAGGTTGCAAGACGTTCTTGTTGAACCAAGGTGTATTCGCCTCTAGAGATACATCATCAGAAGGTGGTCCCATACCTTGTCATAGTTGGAATCCAATCTCCAATAAGCGCCCTGCGGTTTTTGATTTTATACTATGTATGTAGAGCGTGAGATGCAAGCGTTCTGCTATGTGGTTATTTACTTGATTATACATTATTATAATATCACTGGATTTTGATATCAAAATATTTTGGGTTATAGTAAGGTAAAAACCGTCCATGTTTATGTGTGGATTGGTCTTATTATTATCCTTTTGTTTCAAAAAGGATTTTCGAAGTTAAAACGTATGGTTGGAATTTACTCACATCAGTCTCATGACTGACCCAGAGTTTATTTTGTTTGTTTTCCCTAAACTCTTGGGTGCCCAAATTTTGTACGCGCAGACAAGTGTTTCAGGCTTTACAGATTCACTTTGAGGAGCTGGAAGCAGAAGGCTTCACCGTTAGTATTTAGAGATTATTTCCTCTGGGATATGATGTACTGTACTCTGATAATGGTATGGATAAACAAAACAGATTTGTATTTCAAAGTTATGTTATATAATATATTTTATTCATTCCGCTGTGAGATTCGTGTTTACTCTGATTTTGCTCAGTTGTGTTCTTCTTCTTCTTCTTCCGTTCTATTAGTCCTATCTTTCTATCTCATCCTCTCATTTCTTTCTATTAATGATTCGTATTTCCGTGCAATTTGGGTCGGACTTGTATGGTATCTGGTCGACCCAAAGCGCTCGAATTTGCGGGTCATTACAAATGGTTAATTTAAAACTCCTAAAACATTTCATATTTTTAAACATGGTATTAAATTCTCATTTCAATATATTAATCTTCTGAAAACCATTTCAATCTAATATTTAGAAAATAATCGTATCTAATTTCTATTTTTGTATTATTTCAAAACATTAATTACAATGCTATTTATTATTTATCATCCATTCAACTCGTCATTTGTAAAACAATTATTATGACCTCTCCTTTGGTTTCCTCATTTGAACACTATACTTGTCACTTATCTTTTTAGAATAAACCCATTCTAAAACTTATCTTCTCACTTTGAAAACATTGCTATATCTTCACAATCTCCTTTGTTTTCTTTTTTATGGAAATATCATTTCATATTCTCAAGCCCATTTTAATTTCTTTTTATTTTGGAATCTATTATATATATTTTCAATTTCTTCAACTAACGTTACATTATTATTTCTCAAACTAAACTCCTTTTAACATCTTCACTACTACAACTAATATCATCTCTCGATAATCCTGAAGTCGTTCAAGTTGGGGTATTTTAAATTACCTTTCAGACCTTGATTGTAACAACCCGTATTTTTATTAACCTGTTATAACGTAAATCGAGGCAGAATTTAATTCTAAAATCTGAATCAAGGGAAACGGGCTATGCCATTGCGTTCGTCTCGGAAAAATACGCGAAATAGAGTCCGAGTTTTCGAAAATCGGAGTCCGTATGATCCGATTAAGGCCCAACGAAGTTTTCATAAAATTCTAAGTAAAAACAGATTTCAAATTCAAACTTGAATTTGGGAAATTGGGCCAGCTGGGCCAGGCGGGAAAATTCCCGCCACAGTACCCAAGTCGACAGCCCTGTCGACTTGGGAGTCGACTTGGTCTGACCGAGTCGACAGCCCTATCGACTTGGCTGTCGACTTGGCTCAGACGGGCTGTTTAGCCTGGTGCACCATTTTGAGAATGTGTTGAGCTTGGGGGCCAGATTCGGTTTTGAGGGTTGAGATTGCAACTAGGGTTTAATCCTATGGCCTAAAACACTTGCCTAATCTATAAATAAGGCCCTAACCTACCCTAAATCATCATTATTCATTCTAGCAACTAAACTATGGCAAAATCAATCCTCTCATGGCCTCCACTCTCTTCATCAAATTCCTAAATAAATTTCTAAGTGATTTTCCATGCATACAAGTATTTTTAGACTGTATGATCATCATTAGCTTGCATTCAAGTCAAGTTTCTCTATTAGCACCATAAAGGAAGAGTTTTGATCAATTTTGCTTGCATTTTTGGGGTTTTATTGGTTGCATAAGGGTTTTCTTACATTTGCTATACTCATTTGAGTCCGCATAAGCATTGTAAGCCCTATTCCTATCATACTTAAACTCTAAAGTTAAATGTATGATATGCAAGTTTATTATGATGAGTTATGCAAGTTTATCATGTTGTAATATTCAAGTTAATATGCAAGTTTACTAAGCTAAGATATGCAAGTTATCATGTTGTAATATGCAAGTTTATATGCAAGTATGTCATGTTGTAATATGCAAGTTTATATGCAAGTATGTCATGTTGTAATATGCAAGTTTATATGCAAGTATGTCATGTTTTGATATGCAAGTATGTTATGCAAGTTTGGGTGGAACATCTTGTTCATGTTATCATGTTATGCAAGCTTATCTTGGGTTTATGAACATAAAGCTTCAAGCTTTATGCCAAAGGTTGCATTTTGGCAACATGTAAGTTATCATATCACTTATGATAACTTGCATGTGGGGCTAAATGCGAACTTGTGGCCATTTCTACATGTCATTTAGCACCATGTATCATGAATATGCCAAGTTTGGTTTTATGCATGTTTTTTTTTGGGCCTAAAAATGTAATATGCAAATGTATGAACACATGAACATCTCATATGCCACCATGTTAAACTTGTGGCTTTAACATTTTTATGTCATGATTATGCCAAGTTCCCTCTTTCTATCCTTTATGCGCTATTGCGATATGTAAGCAATGGGATTGCGTTTGGGGTTGGGTAAACTTAAAAGACATAAAAACATGAGCTTGGGAATTTACCTATTAAGTTAGGTCTACCCATTGGGAATTCACCTATTAAGTTAGGTCTACCCAATTGCTTGAAAACTTGTAACATGTTTTGGAAACATGATGGACATGACACTTAGAGAAGATAAGTGTGGCCAACTCGAGGTTGGGTTGAGTTTGTAGCGTAAACCTACCCGGAACCGACCGGCTTAACTAGTTGCTACAAACAATAGGACCCAATGTGAGAAGTTGGTCATGTTGTACCTTGGACCCGAGGTTAGACCAAGTTGTGGTGTAAAGCTACCCGGACCCGCCCGGCTTAACTAGTAACCACAACAAAGTCTAATGTGAGAGGTTAAGGCGCATTAATTAATTAATGCCTCATGATTAGGGTTAAGTCATGGACCATTTAATACTTAACCAATTTGGGCTTGGTAGATTAATCGGGGTTAAGTCGTGAACTCATCATTACACTTAACCAAGTTAATCCATGATTAGTGAAGGGGTTAAACCGTACTTAACCCACTAGAAAAATCCTAGCAATGGGGGTCCACTCCGCAGTAATCCCAAGTTTGTATCATTAAGGCTCTAGGGACTAGGCTAGGGAGGGGGCACGATTACTGGGCTGGAGGTAAGCGACCAAAAGCGACGGCAGGGTGGTACGCCGGTGTAGTTCCGGGCGGACTCTGGTCGTGCACATAGTCCGTAGCCGGAGAAAACAAGCACGGGTACTGGTAGATCGAGACTGTGCACTCATGTTTATGGTGTCTAGGGGTTGACACCCTAGGGCTTGATACACCCGACGGGTGGACCCGGCACAGTTCGACTACAATCATGTTTGGGCCGTATTGACACCAACTCGTGACGAGTTAGGCTTAGGGAGCCGATCGACTAGACCGTTGGGTTGGACCTCGTGGTAGGGTCACTTCATGTTATTGGACCTCGTATGAGGGTCACTTCATGTTATTGGGCCAAAGCTTGGGCCAGGGGATCAATACTTGCTTATCCAAGTCATGTTAGTTTGCTAGTACACCTGTGGTGCAAAACCTTAATCCTGATTATGCGATGACACCTTTATCTACTTTGTTAGTTAATCATCATGCTAGTATGTTGTTATCCTAATGTTCATCCCTGCTGCTCATGCCAGTTAATTTTGTCAGTTTACATTGATTGTAGTAGGGCTTACTCAGTCTTTTTGACTGACCTGTTTTCTTTCACCTCTTTTCTTCCGTTTCCCCCCCCCCCCCCAGGTTCTCAGGGAGGGAATACAGGAGCTTAGCTTGGATTTCGGATTGCTTGCTTGTGGGATTCAGCTCATGTACGGTTTGACATGAAGCTAGCTATGGCTATCACTTCTTTTGGGGATTAGTACTTATGTATTCCAGTATTTCGGTTGATGTTGTTTTACCTAGACTTGTTTATTTGGAAAGCTATGTTGTACCAGACTTGTTTTGAAATGGTTTAAAATCTTACGCTGTTTATCTATGTTATTTACTCTGTTTATATATATACATATGTTCTTGTTTTGCCTTGATATATCATTATGCATGTTTACCTGATTCAAACGCCCCTCCAAAGTCAGAGTGCTTGCAAGAGTCACCCTGGCGAAGGTGGGGTGTTACAATTTGGTATCAGAGCATATGGTTTACGAGAGGGAACAAAAATGTTTTTAGAAAACTTTTGGAAAACTATTTTCAAAACCAAGTATAAAGTATTTTCCAAAGAAAAGTCTAGTTTATTTTAAAGGCTAGTCCCCAAAAAGCCATTAGCAAAATTCCTTCGTTTTTTTCGCCATCCTAAATCTGTCTTTTTCTTCGTTTTCAGTATGGCCGATAACTTTGCTATTCCGGAGGGAGTACACGTACCTGTTTGGTATAGGAGACTTTTAGAGGCTAGGGCGACCGAAGCCGGCCCCGCAAATATCCCTCCTCCTCCAGTAGTTAATGTTCCTCCTCCTCCTGTCGCTAATGTTCCTCCTCCTCCTGTCGCTAATGTTCCTCCTCCACCTGTTGCTGAGGTTCCTCTTCCTCCTCCCCCTCAGCATCCTCAACTGACTTCGCAAAGACTTGCAAAGATTTCAAAGTAATAGGTGGCAAGAACTTTCAAGGCACTGAGACTTTTGTAGAGGCCAGAAATTGGTTGAAAGAGACCGAGGATTTATTTGCCATCTTTGGGTTAGATGATCAGAGGAAGATCTTGTTGGCGGTTTGGCTTATGAAGGATGAAGCCACTTATTGGTGGGAAGTCACCAATGGTACTAGGCCTGTTGAGACTTGGGCCGATTTCAGGCAAGGTTCATGCTTAAGTTTCTATCTTCTGCTGAGGAGAACCTACAAATGGAGAGATTTGTAACTTTGAAGCAAGGAGATATGTCTATCAAAGAATATGTGAACAAGTTCAATCAGTTAGCTCGTTTTGGCTTGGATATGGTAAATACTCCTCAGAAGAAGGCTCTTCGTTTTGCTAGAGGATTGAATGAGCCGTTGCAGGGATTGGCCATGTCACATATTCCCAATGGGGCCACGTTTGAGAGCTTGGTTGATATGGCGTTGCTTCAGGGAGATATCAAGAAGAATGATACTCAAGTCAAGAAGACTGATTCCCAGGGAAAGGGAAATCAGGGTAATCCAAGTGGACAAAGCAGTCAAGGCAATCAGAACAAGAATAAGAGTCAAGGCAACAAGGGGAACAACATCAAGGGCAAGAACAACAAAGGGAAGTGCCATTATTGCGGTTCAGTTGGGCATCTTATTAAGGATTGTAAGAAGAGGAAAAGGAATAATGGTGAATGCTTTTTATGTGGTAAGACTGGACATTTCAGCAAGGATTGCCCAAAGAAACAGGGGCAAGGCTAGGGTCAGACTCAGCGTGCTGGACCTTCAGGAGGGCAAGTTCATGCTCTCAGTACCGCTCCAGTTCCCGATCGAGGTAGTATTTCTGTTGAGAGCCTTGTATATATTTCTGATTTTCCAATTCGTACTTTGTTTGATTCTGGTGCATCGCATAGCTTTATCTCATCTGATCTTGTTGATAGTTTGCACCTTAGTACTAGCTTGGTAGATGATCCCGTCTGTGTCTCAAATCCTATTGAGGGTTCCGCCCATTTGTCTATGATATGTGGGGATTTGAGGATCTCTATACTGAGTGTAGAGTTCTTGTGCAGTGCTTATGTTCTTGGTTTCAGGGGATACGGATTGATATTGGGCATGGATTGGCTGTCCAGATATGGAGCCATTCTTGATTGTGAGCATAGGGTTGTGAGGCTCGTGACTCGCCTCGGAAACACCCTAGAGATTTCTTGTGATCCGAGAGGTCCCGTCATGTTATGCTATCTGGAATCACTTGACTCGTCAGTGGAAACTCTTCAGTCTGTGAGAGTTGTCCGAGAGTATCCGGATGTTTTTGATGAAGTTAGGGGGTCGCCCCCTAAGCGAGAGATTGATTTCCGCATTTATCTGGTGGATAATGCAAAGCCGGTTTCTTTGCCTGTTCGGCACATGGCTCCGCGTGAAAGGCGGGAGCTAAGCAAGCAAGTGAAAGAGTTGCTTGAAAAGAACTTCATTAGACGAAGTATATCTGAGTGGGGAGCGCCTGTGGTATTTGCTACCAAGGCAGATGGGTCTCTCCGACTTTGTGTTGACTATCGAGAGTTAAATAAGCTGACTAAGAAGAACAGACACCCGTTACCGAGGATCGATGATCTCTTTGACCAGCTTGTCGGTGCTTCTGTTTTCTCTCAGCTTGATCTTGCTACTGGATTCCATCAGCTCAGGGTAGCTGAGGATAGTATAGACAAGACTGCGTTCAGAACTCCGGATGGATTCTTCGAATGGCTTGTCATGCCGTTCGGCTTGACTAATGCACCCGCATATTTCGTGGACTTGATGAGTAGGGTGTTCAGGGAGTTCTTGAACAAGTTTGTCGTGGTCTTCGTAGATGATATTCTGATCTTCTCTAAGGATGAGGAAGAACACGCAAGGCATCTAGTGGAGGTGATGGATACGCTTAGAGCGCATCAGTTGAAGGCCAAGTTCTCCAAGTGTCACTTTTGGAGAAGGGAAGTTAGATTCCTTGGGCATATAGTGTCTAAGCAAGGCTTAGCGGTGGATCCCGCTAAGGTGGTTGCAGTTCAGGATTGAAAGACTCCAAGGAACGCAACCGAAGTGAGAAGTTTTCTAGGTCTTGCGGGTTTTTACCGGAAGTTCATCAAGGACTTCGTGAAGATTTCCGCTCCTCTCACTAAATTGACAAAGAAGAATTTAGTTTTTGCTTGGAGCATAGAATGTGAGCTTGCTTTTCAGAAGCTCAAGAGAGCCCTCACATCAGCACCTGTTCTAGCTTTGCCCGATGGAGGGAAGTTATTTACAGTATACACCGATGCATGTGGCACGGGGTTAGGTGCTGTTCTTATGCAAGAGGGAAGGGTGATATGCTTTGGCGGTAGACAACTCAAAGTGCATGAGAAGAATTATCCCACTCATGACTTAGAATTGGCAGCAATATTATATGCACTCAAGGCTTGGCGCCATTATCTTCTGGGAGAAAGATTTGAGCTCTATACCGATCACAAGTCATTGAAGTATCTCTTTTCTCAGAAGGATCTGAATCTGAGGCAACAAAGATGGATGGAATTCTTGGCGTCCTATGATTTTGAGATAGCTTATACCCCTGGCAAGGGGAATGTGGTAGCTGATGCATTGAGTAGAAGAAGGTTGACCCTGAGTCCTCTATTCGTTGAGATGAAGAATTTAGAGTATGTGGCAACCTTTGATTTCTCTTTGGCGGTTGAGTCGATGACCGGTTCTTTAGCATCTCTGGAACTCAGGCCTACCCTTCTTGATCAAGTTGGGGCTTCGCAGAGAGAAGACCCTCAGATAGTTGAGATTATGGATAAGCTGATTCGAGGAGAGACATCTAGTCATCTCGTTCGATATTCTGTTGATGACAAGGGTTGGCTGAGGAGAGATGGAAGGTTATGTGTTCCCATGGTAGAAGATTTAGTAAGAAAAGTTCTTGAGGAAGCGCATCGCTCTAAATTGACTATACATCCAGGCGGGGATAAGATGTACAAAGATATGAAGCATATTTTCTTTTGGCCTGGGATGAAGAAGGATGTGGCAGAGTTTGTCTCTAGATGTATCATTTGCCAGCAAGTTAAAGCTGAGTCGAAGAAGCCCGGTGGGCTATTGCATCCTCTAGACGTTCCACTTTGGAAGTGGGAGAGTATCTCCATGGATTTTATTGATGAGCTACCAAGGTCAAGGAAAGGGAATACGAGCATTTGGGTTATTGTAGATAGACTTACGAAGAGTGCTCATTTCATTCCGGTGAAGAGCAAGAGGACCGCATCTTGGCTAGCGTCTGTATATCTTCGTGAGATTGTGAGACTTCATGGAGTCCCTTCTAGTATTGTCAGTGACCGTGACCCAATCTTTACAAGCCAGTTCTGGAAAAGCTTGCAAGAAGCCATGGGCACGAGGTTGAATCTAAATACTGCTTATCACCCACAGACGGACGGTCAAACCGAAAGGGTGAATAGGGTACTCGAGGATCTGTTGAGGCTTTGTATTCTGGATTTTGGTGGTACTTGGGAAGACCATCTTCCTCTTGTCGAGTTTGCATATAATAACAGTTATCAAGCAAGCATAGGGATGGCACCATTTGAAGCTTTATATGGGAGGCCGTGCAAGTCGCCTACATGTTGGTGGGAGACAACAGATGAGCTTATACTTGGGCCTGATATGATCAGAGATACATCCAGAAGATCGAGTTGATTCGGAGACGGATGAAAGCGGCCCAAGACCGACAGAAATCCTATGCTGATAAGCGAAGAACTGATTTGGAGTTTGATGTTGGGGACATGGTTTTCGTGAAGGTTTCTCCTTTGCGGAATGTGGTCCGATTTGGAGCCGTTGGGAAGTTGGCACCGAGGTTTGTTGGACCATTCCCTATTATAGAGAGGATCGGGCAGATGGCTTATAGAGTGAAGTTGCCCGAGAAGCTTGCCGGAGTGCACGATGTTTTTCATGTCTCGCATCTTCGGAAGTGTTTGAATGAATCAGCAGAGGTTGTGGAGCCAAGTGTTTTGGAAGATGTGGAAGTAGAGAAAGAGGCTACTTTGAGAAGAGCTCCGATTCGTATCTTGGGGACGAAGACCAAGAAGCTAAGGAATCGAGAGGTCAAGTTGGTGAAGGTTCAATGGGGTGAAGCCGAAGAAGACGCAACTTGGGAAACCGAGGAGAAGATGCGTGGGCTTTATCCATTCCTTTTTGAGGGTACACTCTCAATCTCTTTTCTTTGATTAGCATATCTTTCTCTTTGCTATCCATGTTTAACTAGTTTATCGTGTTAATCTTGTCATGAGAACCTTAGGTAGAAACCCTTTGGATGAAACATGTGTTTGAAACATGTTATGCTTGATGGTTGCAAGTGGTTGCAAGTGGTTACTCGTGGATGCATTATACACGTTAGGCACTAGATCGGCTCGCACACTCCTCATATTGCATATGCATGAGTGCTTATGCTTATTCATGGATGAAAATTTTTGTGTTATCACATGGATGTTGCATATGGATGTATGTTATGCGCACACATGTAGATGTTATACATTATGGTAGGAATTGCATACATATGGATTCATTTCACTAACATAATTCGCATTGATGATATTTGCATTAGATCAGTACATATACACACACCTTTGCATATGTTCATACAGCACTTAGAATCTTGTAAGGACAATGATTGCTTGTGGATGATGTTTTGAGTAGATGGATGTTGGATGGTAGGATACATTCTTCCTAACTTGAAGATTTCGGGGACGAAATCCTTTAAGGAGGGGAGAATGTAACAACCCGTATTTTTATTAACCTGTTATAACGTAAATCGAGGCAGAATTTAATTCTAAAATCTGAATCAAGGGAAACGGGCTATGCCATTGCGTTCGTCTCGGAAAAATACGCGAAATAGAGTCCGAGTTTTCGAAAATCGGAGTCCGTATGACCCGATTAAGGCCCAACGAAGTTTTCAGAAAATTCTAAGTAAAAACAGATTTCAAATTCAAACTTGAATTTGGGAAATTGGGCCAGCTGGGCCAGGCGGGAAAATTCCCGCCACAGTACCCAAGTCGACAGCCCTGTCGACTTGGGAGTCGACTTGGTCTGACCAAGTCGACAGCCCTGTCGACTTGGCTGTCGACTTGGCTCAGACGGGCTGTTTAGCCTGGTGCACCATTTTGAGAATGTGTTGAGCTTGGGGGCCAGATTCGGTTTTGAGGGATGAGATTGCAACTAGGGTTTAATCCTATGGCCTAAAACACTTGCCTAATCTATAAATAAGACCCTAACCTACCCTAAATCATCATTATTCATTCTAGCAACTAAACTATGGCAAAATCAATCCTCTCATGGCCTCCACTCTCTTCATCAAATTCCTAAATAAATTTCTAAGTGATTTTCCATGCATACAAGTATTTTTAGACTTGTATGATCATCATTAGCTTGCATTCAAGTCAAGTTTCTCTATTGGCACCATAAAGGAAGAGTTTTGATCAATTTTGCTTGCATTTTTGGGGTTTTATTGGTTGCATAAGGGTTTTCTTACATTTGCTATACTCATTTGAGTCCGCATAAGCATTGTAAGCCCTATTCCTATCATACTTAAACTCTAAAGTTGAATGTATGATATGCAAGTTTATTATGATGAGTTATGCAAGTTTATCATGTTGTAATATGCAAGTTAATATGCAAGTTTACTATGCTAAGATATGCAAGTTATCATGTTGTAATATGCAAGTTTATATGCAAGTATGTCATGTTGTAATATGCAAGTTTATATGCAAGTATGTCATGTTGTAATATGCAAGTTTATATGCAAGTATGTCATGTTTTGATATGCAAGTATATTATGCAAGTTTGGGTGGAACATCTTGTTCATGTTATCATGTTATGCAAGCTTATCTTGGGTTTATGAACATAAAGCTTCAAGCTTTATGCCAAAGGTTGCATTTTGGCAACATGTAAGTTATCATATCACTTATGATAACTTGCATGTGGGGCTAAATGCGAACTTGTGGCCATTTCTACATGTCATTTAGCACTATGTATCATGAATATGCCAAGTTTTGTTTTATGCATGTTTTTTTTTGGGCCTAAAAATGTAATATGCAAATGTATGAACACATGAACATCTCATATGCCACCATGTTAAACTTGTGGCTTTAACATTTTTATGCCATGATTATGCCAAGTTCCCTCTTTCTATCATTTATGCGCTATTGCGATATGTAAGCGATGGGATTGCGTTTGGGGTTGGGTAAACTTAAAAGACATAAAAACATGAGCTTGGGAATTTACCTATTAAGTTAGGTCTACCCATTGGGAATTTACCTATTAAGTTAGTTCTACCCAATTGCTTGAAAACTTGTAACATGTTTTGGAAACATGATGGCCATGACACTTAGAGAAGATAAGTGTGGCCAACTCGAGGTTGGGTTGAGTTTGTAGCGTAAACCTACCCGGAACCGACCGGCTTAACTAGTTGCTACAAACAATAGGACCCAATGTGAGAAGTTGGTCATGTTGTACCTTGGACCCGAGGTTAGACCAAGTTGTGGTGTAAAGCTACCCGGACCCGCCCGACTTAACTAGTAACCACAACAAAGTCTAATGTGAGAGGTTAAGGCGCATTAATTAATTAATGCCTCATGATTTGGGTTAAGTCATGGACCATTTAATACTTAACCAATTTGGGCTTGGTAGATTAATCGGGGTTAAGTCGTGAACTCATCGTTACACTTAACCAAGTTAATCCATGATTAGTGAAGGGGTTAAACCGTACTTAACCCACTAGAAAAATCCTAGCAATGGGGGTCCACTCCGCAGTAATCCCAAGTTTGTATCATTAAGGCCCTAGGGACTAGGCTAGGGAGGGGGCACGATTACTGGGCTGGAGGTAAGCGACCAAAAGCGACGGCAGGGTGGTACGCCGGTGCAGTTCCGGGCGGACTCTGGTCGTGCACATAGTCCGTAGCCGAAGAAAACAAGCACGGGTACCGGTAGATCGAGACTGTGCACTCATGTTTATGGTGTCCAGGGGTTGACACCCTAGGGCTTGATACACCCGACGGGTGGACCCGGCACAGTTCGACTACAATCATGTTTGGGTCGTATTGACACCAACACGTGACGAGTTAGGCTTAGGGAGCCGATCGACTTGACCGTTGGGTTGGACCTCGTGGTAGGGTCACTTCATGTTATTGGACCTCGTATGAGGGTCACTTCATGTTATTGGGCCAAAGCTTGGGCCAGGGGATCAATACTTGCTTATCCAAGTCATGTTAGTTTGCTAGTACACCTGTGGTGCAAAACCTTAATCCTGATTATGCGATGACACCTTTATCTACTTTGTTAGTTAATCATCATGCTAGTATGTTGTTATCCTAATGTTCATCCCTGCTGCTCATGCCAGTTAACTTTATCAGTTTACATTGATTGTAGTAGGGATTACTCAGTCTTTTTGACTGACCTGTTTTCTTTCGCCTCTTTTCTTCCGTTCCCCCCCCCCCCCCCCAGGTTCTCAGGGAGGGAATACAGGAGCTTAGCTTGGATTTCGGATTGCTTGCTTGTGGGATTCAGCTCATGTACGGTTTGACATGAAGCTAGCTATGGCTATCATTTCTTTTGGGGATTAGTACTTATGTATTCCAGTATTTCGGTTGATGTTGTTTTACCTAGACTTGTTTATTTGGAAAGCTATGTTGTACCAGACTTGTTTTGAAATGGTTTAAAATCTTCCGCTGTTTATCTATGTTATTTACTCTGTTTATATATATACATATGTTCTTGTTCTGCCTTGATATATCATTATGCATGTTTACCTGATTCAAACGCCCCTCCAAAGTCAGAGTGCTTGCAAGAGTCACCCTGGCGGAGGTGGGGTGTTACAAATCAACAGCGTTCTTATCTTAAGATAGATATCAGTTGTAATGCCACAATCGATATTCATTCCCAATATCAAATCAAATCCCATTTTAGTTATAACCGATGAAACCTCATTTCCTATTAAATATAACGAATTTAAATCGCATCTTATACTTCCAAAATTAAGTAACGTTAATTTAATCTTAACGCTTTAGCCTCACACTCCTTTTATAAACATCGTTTATAACTCTCATGTTAAATATAAAACCATGTTTACCTCGATTCCTTCTTACTAAATTTAGTACTAAGTAAACACTTATTTAAGCTATCGCATTGGCTTAACATCCCTTTTAATAACTTAGTTTATAAAACTCGGGTTTTATACTAAATTCTGTTTATAAACTTCTTTCCCAATTCAATTCGGTTTCAAAACGAACTTTGATTACTTAATTAAATGAATATCATTTAAGCATTAACATCTTAAATTATTAATTAAAATAATTATTTCCTCGTTAACGACCGTAGAAATGGTTAAATTCTTTATTAACTAAATAAATGGTAAACCTCTTTCCAAAATCTTATTAGGTTAAAACAAATATTCATTAATCTATTTCATTAGATTAATTTAAACCAGATCAATCAAATAACCAATTCCAATTAAATTAGTTGACTTTGTCAACTTAAAACATGATCATCTCGTTAATCAACTCCAATTAGCCCTTCTTTTAAATTAATTAATAACATAATTAATTTAAATAATTCCATTTAATCGTCTCTTGAGAAATGATTAATACCAGTCTTAACCATTATGTTAATTTCACTTTGTTTGCTTATAAATCTTATTAACAAAAGAATCAATTTATAAAATCATTTAATAATTACTTAAGAACTTTAATTAATAAATAATACACAATAATTTCCTTTTTATAAAACCTTATTCAAAATAATAGTTTTCCAAAATTTATCTTCAGTTAAATAAATTTTGTAACTTCATTACCGTCAATTCATATTACGGTAATAAAATGATATATTTTTGGGCCAACTGCTACAAACTACTCGATCAATACCGTTTATTGGTTAAAACAGAACAAACGTTGAATTTAGATTCAACAATCAATGATCCAATCAATCATATGGGTTAAACAGTTCATATAATTGTTACAAAGAAATAAACAATAAATTTAAGGAATCTAGTTGGATTTCTCCAACCTATTTTTCCTGCATCCAAATATGTTATTTTAACAATATCATTTATTTCAATAAACATATATAATATTCAAAAAATCAAACAATAACAACAATCCAAACATTCATCTATAAATTTAACACGTTTATATCATTATAAACGTGACCAATGAGGTAACTAACCTCCATCGGTTACAGCCGTTAAAAATAACGATTGATTAAAATTAAATTAAACGAACGTTTAATCTAATCGGTTCAGTCACTGCATATATATTCAGCATCCAACAACCAAATAACAATCATAGCACACAAACATTTAAACCCGACTTATATAAATACAAGTGGGATAAAAACTGAGTGAGTTGAACTCACCTTGATTTCAATTCGTTGTCAGAACGGTTCGTTTTACAAACTTCCAGCTGCGTTTAACTTCGTCCGTTCCAACCACGCCTATGGTTTCAACGGTCCTTGTTTTGTTCAATTTTGTTACTGTATGCCATAGTTGTAAATTTAATATGGTATTTTCCTTATTTAAATAATAATTATTACTTAACTACTTACGTTAAAAATAGCTTTGATTTCGCATATTAAATAGGTTAGGCCACTCGAACTATAACTGGCACTTCTTATGGACATTTTTAATTTGAGTAGGCATAGTCAGGAACTAAATTCTATCAGGCACGTTATATGTACAATTTTATTTACCTAATCTTACTTATGCTATATATAATGTAACTAGGCATATGCAGGCATACTGGAATGCCGTGATTTACCCAGGCACATTTATTAATAACTTAATATTACAAATCACGCTAACGTTAATTTAAAATTCAATTAGGCATGTTAAAATACTGTATTGATAACATCAACACGTTATGACTTAGCGTGATTGGGCAGTTTGTACAAAGGGGTTAGATAGGCACTGTAAAGAATATAATTAGCCAGACAAAAATACTCCCAGGTTGTGATATAATTTGTTTAAGCCTTTGACTAACGTTACCCTTGAACCTGGACTATGCATGTTCAAACAATTAGGCACTTTTATTTCATTAGGCGCATGTGTATATATAAGAGCCTAGGCACAGTTTATAATTTACTTTGGCATATTCGATTTGTCACAGACACGTTACTTTATTAATAGCTTAATTACTTTTTTAACCTAATTTAAGTTAACTAAACCACAATTAGGCGCGGTACAAAAATACTGTTCATCTTCTCTTATAAAATTACCTGTTGTTTTATTTCTTCGAACACATTCCTTCGCTCACTCCAATCTGTTCCTCACCACTTCGTTCTGCCATTCAAACACCAACAGCTGCAGAAATTCTGAGAAGATAAAATGAGTTTTTGGATTGAGGGAAGAGGCAGTGAGCGTTATTTATAGGCAAGCACAATGTGGATAAAAACGACGTCCATCATCTCGTACAAGATAGGCTGGTGTGAATTCGTAGGATAGTTGGGTGTTTGGTTGGCAAACGAGATGTGAAAACACAAAGCAGACTGGAAGGAACAGGGTAGGGATAGTTGTACATAAGTCTGCTAGCATGTGTTGTTTCATTCAGTTACAGAGTATGTTTAGTTGATGGCGATTGTTACAGTGTGTTTTCATTTCGTGTATATGGTTAGCCATAGTTGTGCTGTAATGGAGATGTTGCATAGGGTAGGCTTCATTGTGTTATCCACTTCAATTTATACTATGCGTCCCTAGTTCATTTCTTAAGCATGAAGTAGAATTTTGAAATTTTAATAAATATATTTTATTATATTTTTATTACGGTATCAAAGTATATCGTAAACCGTTGTTTTATCGCGCATCATTTAATACACAAACCGCTACACGCTAATTCCAACAGCAAATGAAAATGGACGTACCACTACGTCTCAACATTTTGGTCCCAATGGAATTAATTTCGTTGAAAACGAATTCCGTTTGCACAACGACGCTATTTTAAATTATTGGTTCACCCTTAAATTGCACGCACTGATAAAATAACTCTGATTGGCTCCAAACTAGAAATCTAGCAATAACTAATTATACATTTTTCCAATAAAACTCATTTCATTGAAAACGGAGGTCGTTAGAAATGAAAACTACTTTTGAGGCATATATAATATATCGAACAATTTTCCGTGTGTGAAGCATGAGCCTCATCATAAGGTAAACAACACATTGATTTGAACGTTCTATTTCGTATGGTTATTTAATTTCATTGTCAATTGTCGTCGAGTGTTTTATATTCGTACCGATATACATGAATTTCAAATCGTGAATTACTAAATAACGCGACGTTTACCAGTTCGAATTATAATTATATATAAATTATATGTTCAAACGTCGTTTAATAAAAGAATTATACATTATAAACTCATTTATTATACCAAATCGATATTTTAAAATATATTAAATATTTGACTACCAAAAATGCGGGACGTTAGAAAACTATTATAGCTGCATTTTGATTGAGGGGACTATGTGTGTATTTATGTCCATGTTTTTTCCCTATGTATACATAGGCCAATCGCATAATGTCTCATGCCATAGTGGAAAAAAGAGAATATAACCTTTTTAAACCAACAAAAAAACACTTTAGTTGCACACATAAATATGAAACTAATACAGCTAAGTTCTGATTGCCCTCGGTGATTTGGGAATCTTGGATACATCATAGTAGTATAGTAGAACTAAAAGTATAATATCGACATTTAGGTAACAATTTAAAGACCAATTTATATTAAGTGGACGTTTTGTATCAATAGATATAGAGATTAATGTGTATCGCAAAGCGTTGTATTAATAGAAATAGATTATGATTTGATAGAAACAATGGGCAATCAGCAATGTCCCTTATGGTGGACAAATATGTGCTAAGCACATACGCTTAATATTTTAAATGAATTATTACTTGATTTATGGACTTTTAACGTATGTTTCTCTTTTATATTTTTGCATAGTATTGCCTTAGACATATTGTGCCTACTTTGTGTACATAGTATCAACAAAAACACATCTTTCTTGTTTTTTCCAATGTAGAAAAAAAATCCAATATGCATGATAGATTGTTGCGCTTAACTCATCTACTTTAAGGTTATGAGTACATCCAGAATTCATATCGTTGTCCAGAATTAATATCACTGTTCAGAAATAACAATATAAAATCTAATTGATCAACAGATCGTTATATCTAAATTTTGGTAAAAGAATGTATTTATATAACTATTATAGTAGAAAAAAGAGGTTTATGCCTCTACTGAAACTACTCTTAAAAAAAGGACTACATTCCACTGAGACTCTTTCCACAATAGTTAAAAGTTCGGGCTTTCAATCACCTTTTGCAGCATTTTGGTTAAACTACCTCTGCATTTAAAAAAAAAAAACTTTTATATACATGTTTTAGGCAGTATATAAAATCATACATGGCAAACAGGTTAGACCCTCCAAAACGAAAATCAAACATATGTACTCTTGCATCATGCCACAGTTTGGACAAGATGCTTGTCATTTCTTCATATTTTCTTATGTCAACAATAAATTCTGGCAAGCACTCCATTGGCGGTACTCTTAGTATGGATGCTTCTTAATTTACATACGAAAACCTATATGCGTCTTACACCTGCAACTGATAAAGAATGATATCATGCACTAAGAACATATCACATTAAAGAATCTACATACCGCCTCTTCAAGAAGTATTTTTGGAACAAATCCTTATTTTTAGTTGTTTTGAAGTATAGGATCTTAATTTTATCATATCTTCTATCAAGTCAACAAAAATCATTGCTAGAAATATTACCACATAAGCTGCAACTGATTGCCTAAAAGTCTTATAGCAAAAAGGAAGTCTAAACATGTTTACATCTGAAATTCAAAGAAACAATTGATCACTAATTCTCTATGCCTCTTAAAAATTATTGACATAAAACTATTTTCCATGTATTGGAAGAATTCAAACATATAAATAATAACCTAATAAAAATGTACATTCATGTATAGCTCATTTGACATGCATACTTAAAAAGGTCCAATAGCAATGTACCATTAATTTTAATTTTATGGAAACATAAACCATCACCTTACTATTTTAAAAGAAGAAAATGGATAAAATAATTATAAAATCGATCATTCATGACAAAATCAAAATGAAATAATAATAATAATAATAATATAATTAGAAATACTAATAAGGGTGAAAACTGGTAATGCATCAAAGTAAGGAATCTTATCATGGAACGTATAATCCAATTTTATCACATAGAATAAAATTGTATATACTGTGAAAAATGTTAGAATGTCATTTACTTCTAAAATGTATGAAGGTTGCCATTTGTATATCATTGTTAACCATAAATTTTTAAATGTTAATCAAACTTATCACTTGAAAATATTGTCGACTGAAATATGAAATTAGTTCTGTTGAAATCACATTCTTTCCAATTAAGAACTTACATTCCAAATGCCGAAACTTTTTAGAAACAAATAAACGAGATTAAATTATCGTGGATGTCTTCAGTCGACGTTTCTACAAATAATTTCAATTCGGTCAACTATACAAGTGGATCTGTGGTGCAATGGTAGCGCGTCTGACTCCAGATCATAAGGTTGCGTGTTCGATTCACGTCAGGTTCAAATTTCTTTTTGCGCTCAATCCAACCTACATTGCTATCCACCTTCCCCGGCCTACAATATCAGCTCTTTTAGGTACCATCGAATGTTAAATTTGTGACTGTTATTAGTAGTGTAGTATAACTTCAAGTGCCATATATACGATCACGATTCAGTGCTACTGAGTTGTATACTGCCTTGTTGAATTTCAATTCTTAATTGTAACAAATCTACTTCCGACCTAAATGTTGCCTTGTTGAATTTCAGTTCTTATTTTCAACAAATTTACTTCCGACCTGAATTTCAGCTTTGTTTTTTTACAAGCTCCAATCTCAAGTTTGTACCGGATTTCATTGTTATACTTCAAAAGCATTGATTCGTCATTAGGTTCACACAAACTACGTAAAGAGCCAGTTACTTCGGTTTTAGGTATGTTGTGGAGTAGTATAATAAATTTTTAAAGGGCTAATGTTAACTTCAGTCCTCTTTTATTTTACTATATATGCTGTGAACTCCTCACTTGTGAGAGGAAGCTGTGTGGTTTATACTGCTAACTGAAGATTAGTAATGTTGGATGAATAAGCCTCAAGTCGAAATACACGGATTGATGTGGTTGATATCATATGTTGATTAGTTAACGATATCATTAGTTTTTATTTTCTACACTTTGCATACTGGTTGGATAGATGGTTTGTTGGTTGTTTAGTGTTTACATTGATGATTAGGTATGTTACATAACTTTAACGTTTACCCCCTCATCCGTGCCTAAGACAATAAGGCAATCGCAACTTTCTTTTTGGTGGATGTCAACGCGTCCAAATCTCAAGAAATAGACCTTCGAACTTGCCGACTTGGATAGTGCTTTTATTAGTTATTTTATTTTTATTATTGTTGTTGGTAACAATTTTACAAGTAATATGTTCCTTTCATTATAAACACTCTTACTTGGGTACCGTTCTTTTTTGAACATTGGCATTTAACGTCACCGTCCGCATCCGATATGTCAAGCGCGGACTCCACATAACCGTCATGTTCAGGTGTATCATTTCAAAGTGATGGTTTGCGTCAGACGCAAACATTTCTCTTGCCTATTTCTTCCCCTTTTCCTACCTCTTTCTTCCTTTTTTTTTCTTCCCTTTCGTGTTATCCCTTTGGTTAAAAGAACGCATTCCCCTTTCTTCAACTTACCCCTTCCCAACCCCAACATTACCCTTTCGGTTCAAAATAGAATGGACCCTTATACATCTTTATCTTTTATTATCCAACCCATGATACTGACTCAAAGGGCGTTCGTATTTTGTATTCTGTATCAAGTCTTTATCTATTTTATTTACAAATAATTACCACATGTAAAATAATAATTTTTCCCCTTTCGTAAAAAGTACGCATTCCTCTTTCGTCAACTTTCCCCTTTTCTATCCCTTCAAAATACCCCTTTCGTTTCAAAAAATAAGGTACTTTAATTAGTTAGGTATGCTTGATTTGTTGACTTGCTTGATTTTTGGTGTATTTATTCAATTAGTAAGTAGCTTCTACCTTTTTATCTAGCTTATTCAGAGCTTTCGTCTATCTCACTATCATCTGTATGCATTTAATTTTCATGGATGAACTCTAGAATTTCTAATCTAGCATATTGTGCACTGCCTTATACTCTTATTAAGATTTCATCTCCAGTTTTTAACTAGGTTATGGGAATAGATGAAACCTTTCATGTATGGCTACGTGTTCCTATTTTTTTAACTAGGTGGAACCAAAATTACCAAAAACTTGGAAAATGAAATGGTAAACTTGCCGATCCTATGTAGCTTGGGCTATGCTTCCTATTTATATTGACCATATCCTAAAATCGATTAATTAATGAAACATCGATGATATTTTAGAACCTAGCAACAGGTAAAGCGATTTAGTATTCATATACATTCCACATTTAAGAACCTTACTAGCTGCTGGCTATTACAGAGATTATAATGGGTAACTAATGTGATGAAAAAAAGGAATTTTGGTACTTAAAAATTATTTAGTACGTGGATAAATCTTACAAATGCAACTTAATGTAGATGAAGGAAAACTTAACTGCATTACCAAATATAGCATGCACCTTAATTGGATTTATGCAAATTAATCAATGAATTGTCAGAATATATTCACATTGTATTTGCAAATTAGTTATGGTCATCCAATTAGTCATAATTTTCATTTTTGAAACCACTGAACTAATTTAACCAAAATATAAAACTAAAATAAAGTTATATCTCAAAAAATTCACTACATCTGCCATCCAATAATAGGTGATGTATTATACACTGCTGATTTAGAAGAAATGCATTTAGATTATTTTCAACTACATTAAACTGATATAAATAATTAGAATAGTTGTAATTATCGATTAATGATAGAACTTAAAAAGCCACCTATTTGTGATCATATCTCATTTTTGTAGTAATTTTGTTCTAAAATAGTTTCTAGACCAAATTACATAAGTTCATTTTGGAGGCAATAAGTACAAAACATTAAGTTTTAGTGTTTTATATAAAACCCAATTCAATTGACTAATGCTAATACATTACCAATTTGAATGATCATCCTAAATAGCTTGCAATCTTTTTCCATGTGTATAAGTGAAGCACTGTATAAGTAACGTTAAAGTTGAAACTAAACTAACCTCCGGGTATGATTGCAACTGTATACGCATCCATTGCAGATGAAACATTTGATGCCTCTGACTAATTAATTTCTATTGAACCTTTCTTCAGTTTATCCTATACTACTCTACTAAACCTTTCTTCAGTTTATCCTATACTACTCTACTAAACCTTTCTTCAGTTTATCCTATACTACACAAATGAGCGAACACATTATTTGTATCTTTATATGTTAAAAAACATGATCAATATATAAAAGTTTAATCTACTTAATCTTTAAAAAAAAAATTAGCCACTAAAATATGTTTACTGAATGTAGATTGTAAACAGTGAAATGGGGAAAAAAACACGTTTCATTTAAGGATTTTTTTCAATTTAGTTCGCATTTACAAATTTGTTGCGCAAATAACCCGGTATCAAAATTAATTACAAATATAGCCTAATTCTGACCAACCAAGGGCAGAGTTGACTAAGATATACTGGCATCGGTATATTTTTTATTCCAGACTTTACAGTGGCTTCATTTGAAATGGAGCCAGTGCAAATGTTACAAAAAATTATGCATTGTCGTCATTCCAAACGATGCCAATACATTCCAACTTTTTTTTAATAGCCTAGCTTCATTTCAGATGCCGCCAATAAATAAATAAAAAGGTTAAATCGATGCCGTTTGAACTAGCACCAGTGTATCTTGACCAACTCAGCGTTGTGTTAGTCAAAACAGGGTCATATTTAAAATTAGTTTTTGAAACAGGGTTATTTGAATAATAAATCAGTAAAACCTGGTAAAATTGGAAAAAATGATTGATACAACTTTCCTAGAAATCAAACATGTTCTAATTAGCTGATTGATGTTCTAGTAAATAACTGAAAACCTTTGATTTCAAATCAAATTCAATAATCGAAGTGAAGTTGAGATTTGCTCAGTGATTACTCAAAATCTTATTACCTAATAGATATTAACTTGAAAATGATGGAACAATAATATAGTTTAGAACGACTAAAGCTCGCATGAGATAGAACATGATCGATATGGTCGGTGCTTTCACCCCCGCAGACTTGAAATTAATTTATGCCTTTGTTTTCTATGTAGATCGATGATCATGTTGAGAATATAGAATGAAACTGAGATGTCATATAGTGGCACAGAGATATAATGCGTTGAATGTTGAAATCTACTTTTGTTTCGTCATAGCTCATAACTGAAGGAGAATGCATTGTAAATTTATTAAAAGAGAGTTACTCTCTAAACAAAGGAAAATAAATAATTTGCTACAAATTAATTTGAATTTCTATATACATATGTATGAGTGGGTGTATGCTCATGTAGGTGAGTGTCATGTTGTCACTATTATTAGATAATTAAGGAAAAAATAACATAAAAAAGAAAACAAAACAATTTGGTAGTGCACTAAATTTTTTAACTCGGTTATGCATACAAAATGTCATACTTAACGATAAAGCCAAGTAAGTGATGCATATAAATCAATGTTAGTAGTGATATTATTTGAATAACTCAACTATGCATATCACTCATGAGTCTTTATTTTGCCTAAGACTTAGCAGTTTACTAGCGTGCTACAAAGTTAAAATTTCCCACTAAGCTAAGAGTCATTAGAATTATAATATGGATAAAAGGTTAAAATATAGTTAATTGTTTTTTTGCATGAGAATGAGTATGCAGATCATTTGTTATAAAACCACATAATAGTTGGTAAATTGTAATACCCTTGGTTAAGCTAAAATTAATTAAAGACTATTTTAAGTAAATGTTGTTGAACTAACATTCTTTCTCCACATCAGGTTTACTCAAGTTCGCTTTTTAAGTGCATATACATTAACCCCCTACCGTTGCACCAACTCTCTGAGCCTACAACCAACTATCACAACAAAATACACAATAAATCAATAGTTTGAGGAAAACTAACCCTTGGATATTGTGAAATAATGAAAGGAGTAAAGATGCAGTTGATTATCTAAATAGTTTAAACACTCTAAAGATCGTATATAAGTGGTGTCTGGCGCAACAGTAAGGTTACCTGGCTGGTAATCTGGAGCGCACAGGTTCAAGTCCCGACCTCTTCACATATATGAGGGAACGGCTGTGCGCACCAATCGACCATCCCCAGAGTCCGGAAAGTCGTGAGAATGGTACTAGGACGGGAGACTGCCTGGGAAGTCCTCTCGCGCTTAAGTACGGGAGCCTTTGGCACTAGGTATCCACTCTGAAGATCGTATATACATCCATGATGTACAATGAGCCTTAGATAATTTAATGATGCCAAAACTTATAGCTTTGGACTAAAGAATATGAAAGTGTTGTTTCATGCTGCTTAATATTACGTTAACATATGTTTCTCTTCATGCCATTAAACAGATGATTGCAAACTTGTAATATCCAGGCTTATCACAATAAGAAAGCGAATAATATGTAGTGAAGTTTTTTGTTGTTTTAAATTGGATCTCCTTTACAGAAAAGACAAAAGTGATGGTTTAATGATATAAACAGAGAAGTGTACATCAATTACTTTTAATTATATTAATTACTCCCTTTTTCGTTTGACAAAACTAAATCATGAAAAATAGCTTAATTAGTAAGACACTACTTAGATTCTAGACCTCAGCATCCTTGAAATAAAATATCCACATAGTATGGTAATCATAAAATCGAGGAAACAAATATATCAAATGTACATTCGACCTACCCAAACTTTTGTTCATAATCATTGTTGGATGAATCAATCTTAAGGGACATGAATCCCACTAATTCATCGACTTATTATATTACATGACTTATTTTTGTGACAAGTTAAAAAAATGATGGAACAATTGCTGCTCAATAATGTAGATTAGAAACATAGATAAAATTGTTCCTGACATTTAACCCACTGGAGGGAGATGCGGAATCTACATTTCAGCAAAAAAAACAAAACAAAAAACATAAATAAAAAATGTAGAATATTTTATTAATAACTGTGGATGTGGGAAAATTAACTGAAGCCATGCCTGGATAGAACCTGTGATCTCAGGCATGATCATGATATAAAATATCCATATGATGCTTTCAACATCATCATGTGAACTATGCTGGTTATTATAATAAGGCTTTGCGCTAATATACCAAAAGGATGTATGTCCTAATCTTACTGAATAGCGCATTTAATGAATGCTACATCACGTATAAAATTGCACAAACAGAACCAAGAGCATAACACAACAGAATTTTAAGCTTAGCTCATCATCCACCTTTTGATTTCCTCTTTGTAACTCATGTTATACAACCAAGGAGCTTTGTTTACTGTAAGAAATAAGCAGAAGAATAAAAATAATTTCTTATTATAGTCCCAGTTATCAATTGGACTACATCAAGAAAGTGAAAGTAAAATGAATACCTTAAGGTATATGGAAAAACTGCTGTCATAATATAGTGACACAACTAATACTTCAGCCAAGCTCAGTTCTAGAAGATAAGAATGCAAATACATTAGAGATCTCTCTGTCCCTTCGTTGCCACATCTACTATTCATCCAAACACGCAATATATATATATATATATATATATATATATATATAGAAGTATTAGTACATTCAATTTCTGCAAATATATTCTTCATGATTTTATTACATACATACTTAATTTGATATATTACATACTGTTTACTTTGGGTTGTTATTCCAACTCATTTTACTTTATAAATACTTACTATTACCTATTTTTGAAATACCAACAAAAGAAAATTTGTTTTTCCTCCATGATTTTTCCAACTAACTTTTGATTTTTATAATCTCAAGTTCAATGCGCATTACATATCATTGTCCATGTTTTCATACACTCAAACATCTAGCATTAACAATCTTTTATTGAAAACCTTATGTAAAATTTGAAAATAAAACTTGAGAAGTTTAGTTTTGACTTCTTTTATATCAAAAATAGTTTAATAAAAATGTGCATTGCACCTTCCATGGTAATTGTAGTGTTTTCATAGTTTTCTAGTTCTATAACAAGCCTTTCAAAATGTCTATTATCCAAAACCATACTCAACACAAACAGTCCAAATCCATGCAGCCCACGACTACGGCCTATGCCCTCTCATTTAGACAAAACACCCTGCAGTCAACCAGGCATCCAATTACAACCCGCCTATACCCAATTGTACCAAAGCGGGAATACAGGTTATAACCTATCAAATAAATGTGGTTCTTATCATACCTATTGCTTTATTTGTTTGGACATCAAATGCAAGTTTTGTGCCAATGCCAACAAATATGGTAAAAACCTCTAATTAAACTTAGCTGCAAACAATATCGATAGGGAAAGAACCAGATTTCGCTTTTCCAAGCAACAATAAAGGCCAAAAATTCCAATGAAGGAAAGTTTGATAACCTAAATACTCAGTTAATTCATAAGTTCTACTGAACAAGACAAGAAATGCTCACTTGTAGATCACAAATCTAACAAAAAAAAAGGAAGGCTACTAAAAAGACATTAAAACTTTGCGAGCGGAACGGGCCAAACTTACTACCCAGATTGAAGAAAATAAACTATTTGTTGGCTTACAACCATAATTATTGACTAGTAAGTTTGGCTAATTTTGTCAAATAATATGTGGAAAAAAAATGCATTTCATTGTCACAGGAATAACGAATCACAATTGTTCTTTAACTTTTGAAAGTGATGAATGATAACTAGGTTTTTTTGAACTGAATGTAACGACCCAGAAAATCTGAACCAATTTAAAAATTTTAAATTGGCTAAAATAATGGATTTTAAATATTTAAAATAAATATTTTAGATAATGGCAATGAAAACTGAGTTTGAATCGACATTTGAAAACGAATATAATTAATTATAATTATATATAGAATTGAAAATGGCGCGGTAGTTCGATAATTCGATTTCAAACTTCAATTGAATATACCGGGTGCAAAACAATCCGGATCTTAGTGAAACCAAAAATAATGGAATCTAATTGATAATATCTTTCTAACGAATCTGACCAATCGAAGTTTGATAGCGGGAATCAAAAGATATGTCCAGTTGAAAATTCTGAATAGTCGCTATGGAATTCAGGCCCTTAAAAATGGACATTTTGCAGATGACCTCGGATTTCGACGAAACCACTTTTGTTAGGTCCGCAATGTCAAGTTATTGTTAGGTTTCAAATTTCATAATTTTTCGAATCAATATGTGAGCGTGGCAAAGGAAAACGCGTTTGACCGATTTCAGTTGATTTTAATCGACTGGAAATTGGCCATTTTTCAAACGGTCTCAGAATTCGACGAAACTAGTTTTGTTAGGACCGTATCGTCAATACGAAGCTAGAAAGTATTTTTCTGAAATTTTTCTAGTTAGTATGTGACCCCGGTAATTTGAAATGTGCGTTTAAAATTCAATATAATGATTTAAATGAAAATTCAAAAGGAAACTAACTGTAACGATCAAATCAGCTTGCGATACATATCCCATTGTGTTCGGAATGGGGGTGAAACGCTATGGACGACAGGCGGTGGGCCTCGTTTCGAGGTCGTATGTAAAAGTCAACCTATTTGCGAAATTAAATAATAATTAAATAATAAAAAAAAAAATATTTTAATCCCCCCCCCCTTCCCTCCTTATCTCCCGCTTGGCCCCCCCTTTCCATTTCGATTTATACAGAAAGAAAAAAAAAAAAAACTTGTCGAAGACGGAAATCTCCTGCCTCCGACGATCAGAGAAACCCCCCCCCCCCCCCGCCTCCGCCTGTTCTTCCTCCAAGCCTACCGTCCTTCTTCACGCCATCGACCCTCCCTCCACTGCTCAACCTGAACCCGCTCCTCTCGAAACCCTAATCGACCGAGCACCTGAAGCCACGTGAGTTCAACCGCCACACTCCCCTTTCGCTCCACCTCGAGACATCAATAACCCCTTCGATCGAAGACCCAGTCACCCCGTCAGCCCCCCCCCCCCCCCCCCCCCGTCGATCTGCGAAAATCCCGCTGTAAGTTTTTTTTTTCTTTTCTTGTTTGTTTAATTTATTTTTTATGTATTTAAAAACTGATTTTATTAAAGTTAAAAATTGATTTAATTAAAGTTAAAAACTGAAAAGGTTTGAAAATAAAAACTGATTTTGATTTTTAATAAAAAGGTTTAAAAACAGTTTATAAAAATAGTTAAAACTGATTTTCTTTAATAGTTAAAACTGATTTTCTTTAATAGATTAAAACCGATTTATTTATTAGTAACAAAACTGATTTTGTCTTTGAGAAAAATGAAAACTGATTTTTGTTTTTAATAAAAAAAAAACTGATTTTACAATTCTTAAAAACTGAATTTTTATAATGATTTAAAAACTGATTTTAAAATGAATTATAAACTAAAAGGAGATCAGAAATTTAAAAGGAAAAATCAGATTTTTAGATATTGAAAGTCGAAATAAAAATCATATTTTTATATGTTGAAAGTCGAAATAAAAATCATATTTTTATATGTTGAAAGTCGAAATAAAAATCATATTTTTATATGTTGAAAGTCGAAATAAAAATCATATTTTTATATGTTGAAAGTCGAAGTAAAAATTCGATTTTTATATATTGAATAGCATAGTAAAAATTCTATTTTTACATATGTAGAGGATACGGGTGAAAGCGACAAATAGGCGAAGATTTCTATTAAGAAGAGTCGTGAAGTTGGATAGCTATTGGTGAGATTTCTGATTTAAAAATATAAAAATATGTGTGTGAATATGAAAGTGAATTGCTATATATTTATATATATATATATATATATATATATATATATATACGCCCCCTCGTCCACAAACCATGGACGATATTTATTGGTTGAAATTGTGGTGAAAATAGAATGATTGTTTGGGATTGTTTGTGATGGATATTGGTTGATTGTGGTTGAAAAATACCCGTTTGTGGTTGTGAAATATTTGGTTGAAACCACTTAGGATTAGTTTGTGGAAATGAAATAAATATATACATGCCGCCTGCGTGCGAACTAGATGCATGATTCCCATTGTCAAAAACCGCGAGGTTTTAAGGTAGAGCGAGGAGCCGTACTAGGAACGGTGCCGGTGTAACTACCCTGCCGTTATGCTGCCGAAATTTTGAATAATATTTGTGTGTTTGAATTATTTTCATATGCTTAAACTATATTTATTCCTTATATAGAAAACATTCATGTGTTGAATTGATATTCATTCGTTGTTTAGAAATTCATGTGTTGAATGGTATTCTTATTTTGAAATAAATTGTTCGATAATAAAAATCACATTTTTATCTATATATAAAAACTATAGAAAACATTCATGTGTTGAATTGATATTCATTCGTTGTTTAGCAATTCATGTGTTGAATGGTATTCTTATTTTGAAATAAATTGTTCGATAATAAAAATCACATTTTTATCTATATATAAAAACTATAGAAAACGTTCATGTGTTGAATTGATATTCATTCGTTGTTTAGAAATTCATGTGTTGAACGGTATTCTTATTTTGAAATAAATTGTTCGATAACAAAAATCACATTTTTATCTATATATAGAAACTATAGAAAACATTCATGTGTTGAATTGATATTCATTCGTTGTTTAGAAATTCATGTGTTGAATGGTATTCATATTTTGAAATAAATTGTTTGATAATAAAAATCACCTTTTATCGACTATATGAACTATATAGAAAAATAGTGTTTTGAAATGAATCGTTTTACAATAAAAATCGCATTTTTATTGTATGCATAAATCGTTGAAATGTGAAGTGTTAAAAATAGCCACTTGTTCAAAATAAACATGTATGAGTTGAAATATTCATTAAGTAGCTAATGAAATGATTTGCACCTATTTATGTAACGTTAGAATGAATGGAGTTTTTAAACCAAATAGAAATCAAATATGAAGTTGAATAGAAAATGAAAAATGATATGAACTGTATATATATGTACATGCATATTCATTGAACAGGTTATAGCAAAGGGGCTAGAGAAGAGGAATAAAATTTTGTGCCCGACAAATAGGTACACATTTACTGATTTGTTTGGGTGATGATTTTGAGCCTGATTGGCTAGCCGCTTGGCTTTTTTTCTTTTTCTTTTTGAGATTAGAAGGACCGGGACGCTATTTGCGATTTCCCGACGCTTCCGGTGCAGGGGAGGTTATGGCGAAATTTTTCCAAAATTTAAGGTGTTAGAAAAATTTTTGAAGTGAAAACGATATAAAAATCATTGAATGAACTATATTTATATAACTATATAAATATAAATAAAATTAAAACGAAACGAGGCCGTGCAGTTCGTATTTTGAAACCGTGATTTCAAACGACTAGTACGGGAAATCCGACCATTGGATTTTCCCGAAACCTCAACCGTCGGGTTCGCCTTGGAATAATCTTTCCAACGGCACCAACCTTGTAAAAATCCAACGGTTGGATTGTCTGGAATGTTTAATTCAAATTTGAAGAAAAACAGCGCCAGAATCGATTTTATTTATATATAAATATAAATAGAATTATATTTAATCGAATAACGACGCTGCAGTTCGTATTTTGAAATCGAAATTTCAAACGATTGTACCGGGAGATCCGACCGTCGGATTTTCCCGAAACTGGAACCGTTGGGTTCGTTTTGAAAAGACCTTTCTAATGATGCAAATTTTGTGAAGATCCAACGGTTAGATTTTCAGATATGTGTAAATCAAATCTGAAGAAAAACAGCGCCACGGCCGCCTTATGGCCCGAAGCGTCGTTTTAAATAAAATGGCTATTTTAAAATAAATAAAAATAGCGATAAATAGTTATAAAATATCGTAAGCGATATGGAATGGAAATAAACTGAATTTGCTTGATTTATGTGATGTTTGATGGTTGAATGTGTTTGGTGTGAAAACTATATTAAAGAACACAATTGGTGTTGTCGAATAATTTAACCATTGAAATAAATCGATTTGAAATTCTAAATATACGTGAATTATTTGAAAAGGCCGAGTTATTTCTCATTTCGAATAATCGACCGACGATTGAAATTCGAAGATGAAGACGATGGTCGAAGACCGGAGATCTTCACCTCGTTTGGATGGTAACCGAGGTCCTGATTGGGAGGCATCCCGAAATATGGATAATGAGTGGTGATCGTTCAGACGTACGTGTTGATCGAAGGGTTTGCGAGGTATTTAGTGCCTCCGGTTTCGTTTAGACCCAGAACGGACTTGTAAATGGACTGTGTGTCCGACATTGGAATTGTTCTGTGTGATTGATAGCCATCAGTTGCACGGTATGAATTGCCTGTGTGGCATGCTAAGATGCAGTGATCAGGGCTTCTGTTGAAAAGCAAAGTCTTGTGGTGATGATCAAAGCACCGCCTGTGTGGCATAGCTTTGTGTATAACGTAAATTCGCGAGCCTCACACCCCGGTATGAACCTAAAACGGGAGAGGACATCAGGGAGGGCCTGCGTTTCTTTCTAGCTAGGGTGGTGTCAGTGACCTACCAGCCCTGACATTTATATACTTTTCACCTATGTGGTTGTTGCTGTTGCGAGGCGCCTCGGTTTGATCGGACGATCCGGGTCCGCTGGAGTCATTCGTTGGCTCGTTTACGCCCCAAAGAGCGGGGAGACGTAGTGTTCAGGCATAATAATCCACATCGGTGGACCGGCCCTGACGATCTAAAGGGTTGATGCGTTCTGATCCTGAGGGGCGGGCTAGAGCGTCTCGAATTCGGTAAGGACTATCTTTTGCCTTGGTTCATGACGGAAATCCAATTTCCAAATACGTGATCGTGCGGTTTTGATTGTATACCTATATATGGCGACATAGTGGTATGGGGCATTAATGCCGTCTAGGATTGATAGTTATGATTTGAAATTGTTTTCAAAACATATATACACTAGCAATAATATCAAATGCCTTTGTTTTATTCGTATCAAGCATATTTTGGCCGTTATAAGGTAAAAACTCTATCCTCCGGTTTGCGTTGCATTGTGTGATGGGAACTGAGTCTTATAACGGCTTCATTTTTATAAAAAGCATAGCGATGTTTAAAAGAAAGATTTGTTTTAAAGCACTGGCAATCCAATGGAGTAAACCCGTTCCACGAAAGTGGCGTGGTCCTGTGATTAGCCAATTATATATGTGTTGAGTAGATTTCTCATACCAGTCCCATGACTGACTCGTAGTTTGTTTCACTCTCAAACTCGGGTGCCCCTTTTTCTACACGGGCAGCCTTGTATTCAGGTTTAGCTGGTTCTTTCTGGATAGCTGGAGCTGAAGATGGATTCTATCATTTATTTCTTTTTATGCTGTTCAGCTCCTATTGTACATATTTTGTTTATTTCCGCTGTAGACATTTATGTATAGCTGAACTGTATTTGTACTAAGTAAGATCCTGTATACTGTGTAACTCTGATGATTATTTTTATCCAGTATATTTTGTTGTTCATTCTGGTGTATTTATTTAATTCTGTTCTGCTATTATATGTTTCTGTGTTATATTCCAAAGATAACCTTGTTTCCGTGAGAACGGGAAATCGGGTCGTCTCACTGAATCAATTTTTATGGTAATCCATGAAGAGCATCTTAATATGCAATTACAATTGTTAATGGCAATTATTACGACATTAAACAATATCGTTTAGTATGGCTTTTATTGGGTTATTTATTTATTAGTTATCATAAAATCTAATGGAAGCATTTATCTACGACATTTATTAAGGGGTTTGTCATTTATTTGTTATGGTATGATAGCGTTAAATTTCTCATTGCCATACAATCATCAATTAGTCAGTTACCCTTTTTTACTAAAATCAGAATATCAGTATAATTGGCATAGCAAAGTTAATTTACTGTTTTCTTTTAAAACATCGGCGTAAAATTTCAAAACCAACGACAATGATTGTCTACCACTTTATTTATAATATATGAACACTCATGTTGTACGTTGTATTATATGATTTAGAAACAAACAAATGATTAAATTTAGTTTCATAATTTAGGTCAAATGAAGTTGATTAATTAAGTGAATAGTTATATGTATAATGAAAAACCGTTACCAAGTAAAGATGAGCCAAGTAATTTATTACTACTGTAACAGTTATAAGCTTATCGATATATACATGCATTATTATAGATTAAATTGCACACCCTGCACTATGGATAACTTGTGCTATAACGTACGCTACGGTAACTCTGGAAAAAATCAGTCTTCAGTATATCATTAAATCGTTAACGATAACAATCAGTTATTTTAGCTTACCGGTAAAATATGAGACCGTTACTTGCAAAATTATAGTGGTAACCATTACCATAATGGCCATGTACTAAAAAGCATACTATAATTTCAACTGTACGTGATACCAGAGTCACAACTTAATTGTAACGACCCGCCTTTTTGCCCGGTTCTCGCCGGTAATTAAACCGACTTAAACCGTTCATAAAAACGAATTGTTATGGGTACTAACATACATTGAACAAAATAACAGAACTTTTTATTGCAAAATACAATGTTACATCAGATTTACATGAATATCAGAGTTACAGCATAACCGTATACAGCGGAAGAAAGAAAATATACTCTCAGCGGAAGATCAAAATGATACAGCGGAAGCTTCAAACTCTTGCGTGAACTCCAACTCTAAAAGTGCTCTGAATCCAGCTCCAACGATCTATAACTGCAAAACTAAACTACTGGCTGCCCGTGTGAAAATTAATGGGCACCCAGAGTTTAGGAAGGAACAATAAACTTTGGGTCAGTCATGGGACTGGTGTGAGAACATAAAACATTTGCTTAAGGTTTATTTTAAGTTGGGAATTTCACTGGACCACGCCGCTGATGCGGAACAGGTTTACTCCATGTGAACATCCGTGCATATAAATACGCAATGACCCTTTGAAAATGAAGCTATCATAAGCTCGTCCCACATCACACAATGCAAGCGCACACCAAATGGGCGAGTTTTATCTTATGATAACCAAAAATGCCTTCATACGAAAAATCCTCTTTCAATACTATCATATAGTGTGGAAAACAATTTCGCAAATAAATGTATTAATCCTATGCAGCATAATACCATTAATATTATGTCGCCATATATATATACAAACCAAAACCGTATGGCTCGTATTGGAGATTTGGGTTTCCAACTTGATGATTCCTGGCACGAAAGATCAATCAGGGATACAAAACGAAGTGCCTCAACGGCTTTTTCGACCATACGCAGACACCGACTACACATCGTCAGGGCAGATCAACGGTTTTCGACCAGACACGGCCCCCCGAACATACCCAACTTCCCCAGGTTCACAAGTGGTTTCCCAATGCTGCACAGCTCATCACAAATTCATATTTAAGTATAAAACCTAACCGCCAGTTTCTCATCAATCCGGGGTGTGAGGTTTGTTGATGTCACGTCATACACAAAGAGATGCTTCGATAAGCCATTCTTTGATCATCACTAGCTCGTCTCATAACTTGGGTATGCCACATTGACAATTCACGACATATCACTGATTCTTATCAATGCATACCCTCTAAGCTCAGATGACTTAGAGACAAGGATAATATATTGCCACAAATCCGATATACATTAATGGAAATCAGTGCTATGCAGTAAATTCCAATGTCAGACATACCATCCATACAAGTCCATCCTGGGTCTGAATGGAACAAAATCCGAAAATTCCCCAAATACGTTCGGACTTCCTGCCACTCCGATAATAGGGGCATCTCACTACTATAGCTATTCAGTAAAGAAACCAATCAGCAGGCAATCCGTTCGATTTTGAAGAACCACGGTCTTCATTCATCGATTCCAAGTCTTGAATTTGCTTCAAACGTCGTATTATTACTTGGGATGGTTTCGGACTAAAATCCGATCCCGGACTTTCCAAATAACCAGCGCTTCATATTTTAAACCCAGTGCTCTCCGTCATATGTATATACACACACATACATCTCTTAATTCTTTTCTAAATCTAGAAATGATTGTTAAGAGATGATCGTTTATAAAAGTCTTTCTTAATGCCTAATTTCTGATCAACCATTACAAACCAAGGATCACGATTTCAATGTTTCTTAAATCCAAATTCGTTTTAATCATTCATACCGTATTCAATATATTCAAATCAAAGGATTCAGGACCGGAAAAAATTCCAAATTTAATTAAATAAAATAATTGAAAAATAATACATTTGTCATAAACTAATTATATATATAAGTACTAACTTAAAAATAGAAATGATTAAAAATAATTACTTAACATATATTTACTTTGAAGAAATATACAGGTATAATACCTTTAAACATATACATATCTTTAAAACAAATAAGTTTTATTTAAATATTTATGAAATTAACATATAATGTTCAAATAAATGAAAACCTATATAAATATACAAATATTTTAAATTGGAATTGTTTCCTTCCCAAGCCAATGATTTGCATTCACATTCACACTCGAAAGGTATAACTAATTCAAAGAATCTTTAGTTAATCAAGCCGAATCGAAGACATTCAACTTTTTCCATTTCATTCACTTAGACCCATATTAACTTCCAAAATTAACTCAAGCCTTATTCAGTAAAACGAAGTTATTACCATATCATTTAACTTATTTCAAAAAATACATACTAGATATATATACACAATCGGTTAAAATCAAACTTCTTATATCCAATATATGTTTCTATATTAACCGATACTAAAAGCGGAATTATGATATTTGCACTGTTTAATTCCCCAAATAGTATTCGTCATCATCTACAGAAATTATATTAAATACCTGAAGATCACTTCATACGATTTATCCAAATTTAATAAAAAAAAATCTATATGAACTCAAGATCAAATGATACAAATTCAGGTCATTTGAAAACAATTTATAACACCGCGTCACATTAAAATTTGTATTAAAAAAATTAGATTCCAAATTTACCTTATACACCATACCTGATTCTCAAGATGATTATCATTAGCTTAATATTTAACTCACAAAATAATTAACATTTCTTAATATTCAATTTACAATTTTTATTCACAACGTTATATCGATAATTTAGGCGGTAATTTAGTTCAAGCTCAACATTTCATTTGATCTACTTCAAAATCCGTTATAATATCATTTAATGTTGATAATAACATGTTAATTGGTTTCCAAAATCAAATTATTTATATCATTAAATCAAATTAACAAGTTTCTAGGTATTCCTCAAATCAATATTTCATTCCATATTTTAAAATGTTAATAACTTGATTAATAATCGCTTTAATGACACCATATAATTTAAATCAACATTATCAAATGTATTCAATGTCATGAAATGTTCATTAGAGGAATTATTCTTGTGATCAATATTACTACATTAACAAAACTTTCTTGAATCAAAATCAACAAACATTACCATGTCAATATTATTTGGTTAATGAAACACTTGTTAATCACTAAATTCTCATTTAACTAATGAATCGCTTCTTACTTAAATTTAGGAAGTTTCCTATTTTTCTGCTGACAATTCTTATAAGGTCGTAGTGAGTACATATATATCATATATGTACACATTCAACACCGTTTTATACATTCATTTCTACATGCAATCAACGAATAAAATTCCAAATACACAAACGCGCCTTAAATGCATTTATTCGGCAACCAACACACATTAACAATTTCCACATGCAATCAATCAATAAAATTCCGAATACGTGTTATACACTAACGCTCCTCAAATGCATCAATTTGGCAACTATCACACATTAACGACAATTAATTAGCCATTCATGTAACCGCACAATTTCAGATTCATTAACTATGCATGTAAAAATTTAAATCATATTAAATTAAATTAAATTAAATTGTTCTCACCTTAATTGCTTTCCAGAAAACATGCTGTTCACAAATTTGGCGGTTGGTGCTTTTCACATCTTTGCCATTTGTATTCTCCACATCGTTCTTTATTCTTGTGCTCACTTTCTCACTCGTCTTCTCTTTTCCTAATGTCACTTATTTTTTTTTCTTTTTTTGTTTTAACTTAAAAACAAAAAGTATCCAAGCAGAAGGGCTCAAGACTGAACGGTGCTCTCGGTCGGCAATTCGCGCATGCATAGGGACTGAGGAGTTCGGTGGAGGCTGGGTCTCGTTGCTGCGGTGGAGGAGTGCATGCGCAGGAGGCCATCACTGGGCTCTCTTCTCTTTTTTTTTTTTTTTTTGGGAATGGTGGATGGGTTTCTTTTAGAAGTGGAGAAAAGTGGTTGGTGAAATGCGAGCGGGATTAGATGGTGTAAGATGGACGGTGAGTGGAGAGTTGCAGAGGGCGGTGCATGCACAGCAGGACTCACGTACTCCTTTTTTTTTACCTTGAGATTGGAGGATGGTTTAGGCAAAAGGAATGGAGAGCTTCAATGGGGAGAGAAACAAGACAGTCACGAGTTGGAGACAAAGATAAAAGGGGGAGGAGGATAAACGTTGCTGCAAAATGGTGTGAATAGTGGTTTTCGTGAATACAAGGGAAGGCGGATGTTGTTAAAAGAGGAAGAACAGTTATAGTGGGAAAGAAAACCCAGGTTGGGAGAATTATTTGCATGTAAAACAATTGGCAGATGAAAAGGAATACCAGGTGCACGTGTAACATTGTTTTACACTTGTCCCATTCTCTATTATGTGCTTGCCACATTTTAAATTAATTTTTTTTTTATAAATATATGATATACATGTACAAAAGGTGGCGGCTTATGAACTACTCAGTTTGAACGTTAGCACATGGAATGCTTTGGTGGGAACAAAAGAATGGGAAAACTATTCACAATACAATTCAATTTTATACCCAAATTTTGCTCCTTTCCAATTTCTTTCATATTTAATTATCGATAACCACCAACACTGAACTAACAATATAATCGTGTATAATAATGTGTCACGATCCCAGAACAGAAATAAAACAGACCGGTTGACTGATTCTGTAAAGTGTCAAAAGGGACCACAGTTACCCCAAAATACGCTAGAAAAATGTACGTTTATTTTCCGAAATAAAAATTTCAATAAATTTCTATAAAATATTTTAAGACTACGCGAACTGAAACTGAACAAAAATTTACGACGAATATTTAATTATAATTAGATTTCAAATTCTGATCATTTCTAGCAACTCAATTACACTCGTTTCGATATTTCAACTTACGACGAACCGTTTCTCCAAACAAACATTGTTACAACTAATTTCATAATAAAATTAAATTTTCAGTTATTTTAAAATATTATTATCACCCAAAAATTTGATTCAACAGTTATTTGAACCTTTCAAACTTTATTTAAAATTCATATTAAATTCAAATTTGATTTTCAAAAATCTTAGATCGTTACATTCTCCCCCACTTAAGGCTTTTCGTCCTCGAAAAGGAGAGCTCGTGAAATTATACATAAGCAAAATAAATCTTATTTATAAATTTGTTAAACCTACAAATTCTTATATTAAATGTAAATTTATCAACGCAACTTATAAGAAAATTTTCATATGATTAAATTTGATTACAAGTCGTCGTTTGCAACGCATTTTGAAAATCTCAAAATGATTTCTCCAACTTAGAATCCCATTTTCAATACAAACTATTGACATTTCTTCTATACACATAAGTTACTTTGGGATTTTCAAAAGCAAATTTGTTTCAAAGTTTCAAACATACTATGATCAAATCTATATATTATTTATTCGAGAAATTCATCCTCATGACAGGGCCACTGAGTACCACCCATCATACGAAATCAAATACCTCATCACGACCCAGTTTTAGTCACGGTTACTCGAACAAACCAAATCATTTCATATTCCGAAATTGTAAATCATTTTGCGATCGAAATTTACAGATACTTATCGTTTTCAAAACATTTCAAAATATCGGGATTCCAGTCGTCGAAATCTCTTTTATAAACCATTCATCACATCTAAACTATTTGGAAAACAATTTCATTCAATGAAATTTATGACTTCCTATTATACAACTTATGTTTCACATTTCGAAATCAGTGGTCATTTTTAAACCATTCGAGCCTTCCAATCGATTTTCATACAAATTCAAGCCTTTCTACTTTCTAAAGTTATTTTTCTTTGAAATTTTTTTACACTTCATTTCTAATATCTTTGTATATCACAAGATAGAACATTTCAAGAGCCATAAGTCGAAATCTCAGAAATCTCTTTTACGATTCAAATAGTTGAACAGTTTTTTTTCTTTTCAAACCTACTCATTCAATCATCATTTACACCGTACTATAGGCTTAATATTCATTCTTAATTCAAATAACAAAATGTGTTTGAAAAGGTTGCAATTTCCTATAGTTAGAAATCCCTTGAAACATTCCTTATTCAAATATCCCATCACACTTTCGCTGCGCACTCTAATTTAGTACGTGCATATTTCAAACTATCATTATTCAAACATTAGAAATAAGTTTCAATATTTGAAACCAAATCCTTACAGTTCATCTTTCAAAATCCATTTTCCTTGCATAATTAAATTATATATTTCAAACACTTCCAAATTTCTATGCAAAACTTATTGGTTTAAGTTTCGTTAACCTCATGTCTTGGATAAATCAAAGTTATCTTGGTTGAACTCAATTTTGGTTTCATTCGATAAACGACACTTAAGGTATACTTACATGAATCAAGTCAAATTCCATGTGTTCAAGACAAAAGCTCAATATTAAATGGGCATCAAAAGGTATAATGGCCTAAATCAAAACACGCCTAAATCCAAAAGATGAACTACTCAAGCTCACTAAGTTTGGTTTAAATTCTCAAATAGGATCAAGACGAGGAAATCAAGGACACCAAGGATAAGAGTATAGGCGGTTCAAAAGTACGATGATTCGATTCAAGATACTCAACCAAGCTTGGATAAAAGGGGATGAATGACGCTACTCAACGGTTCGAATTTAAACGATGGAACTAGCCTAAGCCAAGATAGGAAAGTCAAGCGCTCCTAAGGATACAATCCTAAGTAGTTTATTATTAGGATACTCTTTTTCTCATTAACTTCCTCTTGAGTAAATCTTACTTCAAATTTCATTTTTCTTTGTATCGTACGTGGTTACTCTTTAAATACTTTCTATTTGGATTGCTCGTACAGTTTCAACTGGAGAAGAGTGGTTTTCTCCCCCACTTATATATTTGTTACAATTTAAACCATTTTTTTGTCCAAACAAATTCTCAACATAAGTAAATTTACCTTCAAATTCTTTGTGGGAGTTTGATTGCCGAAATATACTTCTGAGAAAATAGCTTAATCTTGCATTTTACCGTTTTCAATTCACGCCAGGTATAGGTTCGACTCTATTGCTTAACACTCATTGAGGAATATGATATCTTCTCTGATTATACTTATTAGATCTCAATATTTATATCCACATTCTCTATGACTTGATCAATTACCTTTGTTTGAACGGGGAAATGTTCGATGCATGTGATTAACAAATAAGCTTACGTACGTGCATATTTAAGATTCATTTTCCAATTCTTCAGATGAACTTTACTCTTAAACATTTCTCTTTCCAGTTATTTATAGGCTACTCTTGACTAAATGTCCAGGGTAATTATGTTTTTAGCTTATCTACCTTATATTAAATTTCTTTAATATTTCCAACATATCGAATAATTTAAGTATTTTCGACATCGTAGCCGGAATCATATAGTCATCCCACTTTCGAAACTCGAAAATCACTACTGATGGTGCCATAGTCATCAGTAAATTCATCCTCGAGCGATTAGAATGTGATTCTATATCTATCTAGTATACAGTTGACTTCGTATATACGTTAGCTAGGCGTATATTCAAAATCCCTATATACTCGATAGTCCAATCGCGACGTCGAACACAATACTCAAGAATCCCTTATCTTTAATTATATTTCTAAAATAATCATACTTTCAAAATGATTTACTTAGTTTTAAAATACTTGATATAGATTTCAAAATAAGCTTTCTCAACGAGATATTCAAAAATCTCATTCTAGGGCATTCCTAACCCTATCTCTAATGAGATATTATAACTGTGATGAGTCCTGTCTTTTGTTCAAAATATGTCGTACCCAAAATCTTTGTACAAACCAAAGCTCTGATACCAACTGTAACGACCCGCCTTTTTTCCCGGTTCTCGCCGGTAATTAAAACGACTTAAACCGTTCATAAAAACGAATTGTTATGGGTACTAACATACATTGAACAAAATAACAGAACTTTTTATTGCAAAATACAATGTTACATCAGATTTACATGAATATTAGAGTTACAGCATAACCGTATACAGCGGAAGAAAGAAAATATACTCTCAGCGGAAGATCAAAATGATACAGCGGAAGCTTCAAACTCTTGCGTGAACTCCAACTCTAAAAGTGCTCTGAATCCAACTCCAACGATCTATAACTGCAAAACTAAACAACTGGCTGCCCGTGTGAAAATTAATGGGCACCAAGAGTTTAGGAAGGAACAATAAACTCTAGGTCAGTCATGGGACTGGTGTGAGAACATAAAACATTTGCTTAAGGTTTATTTTAAGTTGGGAATTTCACTGGACCACGCCGCTAATGCGGAACAGGTTTACTCCATGTGAACATCCGTGCATATAAATACGCAATGACCCTTTGAAAATGAAGCTATCGTAAGCTCGTCCCACATCACACAATGCAAGCGCACACCAAATGGGCGAGTTTTATCTTATGATAACCAAAAATGCCTTCATACGAAAAATCCTCTTTCAATACTATCATATAGTGTGGAAAACAATTTCGCAAATAAATGTATTAATCCTAGGCAGCATAATACCATTAATATTATGTCGCCATATATATATACAAACCAAAACCGTATGGCTCGTATTGGAGATTTGGGTTTCCAACTTGATGATTCCTGGCACGAAAGATCAATCAGGGATACAAAACGAAGTGCCTCAACGGCTTTTTCGACCATACGCGGACACCGACTACACATCGTCAGGGCAGATCAACGGTTTTCGACCAGACACGGCCCCCCGAACATACCCAACTTCCCCAGGTTCACAAGTGGTTTCCCACTGCTGCACAGCTCATCACAAATTCATATTTAAGTATAAAACCTAACCGCCAGTTTCTCATCAATCCGGGGTGTGAGGTTTGTTGATGTCACGTCATACACAAAGAGATGCTTCTTAAATCCAAATTCGTTGTAATCATTCATACCGTATTCATTATATTCAAATCAAAGGATTCAGGACCGGAAACAATTCCAAATTTAATTAAATAAAATAATTGAAAAATAATACATTTGTCATAAACTAATTATATATATAAGTACTAACTTAAAAATAGAAATGATTAAAAATAATTACTTAACATATATTTACTTTGAAGAAATATACAGGTATAATACCTTTAAACATATACATATCTTTAAAACAAATAAGTTTTATTTAAATATTTATGACATTAACATATAATGTTCAAATAGATGAAAACCTATATAAATATACAAATATTTTAAATTGGAATTGTTTCCTTCCCAAGCCGATGATTTGCATTCACATTCACACTCGAAAGGTATAACTAATTCAAAGAATCTTTAGTTAATCAAGCCGAATCGAAGACATTCAACTTTTTCTATTTCATTCACTTAGACCCATATTAACTTCCAAAATTAACTCAAGCCTTATTCAGTAAAACGAAGTTATTACCATATCATTCAACTTATTTCAAAAGATACATACTAGATATATATATATATATACGATCGGTTAAAATCAAACCTCTTATATCCAATATATGTTTCTATATTAACCGATACTATAAGCGGAATTATGATATTTGCACTGTTTAATTCCCCAAATAGTATTCGTCATCATCTACAGAAATTATATTAAATACCTGAAGATCACTTCATACGATTTATCCAAATTTAATAAAAAAAAATTCTATATGAACTCAAGATCAAATGATACAAATTCAGGTCATTTGAAAACAATTTATAACACCGCGTCACATTAAAATTTGTATTAAAAAAATTAGATTCTAAATTTACCTTATACACCATACCTGATTCTCAAGATGATTATCATTAGCTTAATATTTAACTCACAAAATAATTAACATTTCTTAATATTCAATTTACAATTTTTATTCACAATGTTATATCGATAATTTAGGCGGTAATTTAGTTCAAGCTCAACATTTCATTTGATCTACTTCAAAATCCGTTATAATATCACTTAATGTTGATAATAACATGTTAATTGGTTTCCAAAAATCAAATTATTTATATCATTAAATCAAATTAACAAGTTTCTAGGTATTCCTCAAATCAATATTTCATTCCATATTTTAAAATGTTAATAACTTGATTAATAATCGCTTTAAGGACACCATATAATTTAAATCAACATTATCAAATTTATTCAATGTCATGAAAGTTCATTAGAGGAATTATTCTCATGATCAATATTACTACATTAACAAAACTTTCTTGAATCAAAATCAACAAACATTACCATGTCAATATTATTTGGTTAATGAAACACTTGCTAATCACTAAATTCTCATTTAACTAATGAATCGCTTCTTACTTAAATTTAGGAAGTTTCCTATTTTTCCGCTGACAATTCTTATAAGGTCGTAGTGAGTACATATATATCATATATGTACACATTCAACACCGTTTTATACATTCATTTCTACATGCAATCAACGAATAAAATTCCAAATACACAAACGCGCCTTAAATGCATTTATTCGGCAACCAACACACATTAACAATTTCCACATGCAATCAACCAATAAAATTCCAAATACGTGTTATACACTAACGCTCCTCAAATGCATCAATTTGGCAACTATCACACATTAACGACAATTAATTAGCCATTCATGTAACCGCACAATTTCAGATTCATTAACTATGCATGTAAAAATTTAAATCATATTAAATTAAATTAAATTAAATTGTTCTCACCTTAATTGCTTTCCAGAAAACATGTTGTTCACAAATTTGGCGGTTGGTGCTTTTCACGTCTTTTCCATTTGTATTCTCCACATCGTTCTTTATTCTTGTGCTCACTTTCTCTCTCGTCTTCTCTTTTCCTAATGTCACTTATTTTTTTTTTCTTTTTTTGTTTTAACTTAAAAACAAAAAGTATCCAAGCAGAAGGGCTCAAGACTGAACGGTGCTCTCGGTGGGCAATTCGCGCATGCATAGGGACTGAGGAGTTCGGTGGAGGCTGGGTCTCATTGCTGCGGTGGAGGAGTGCATGCGCAGGAGGACATCACTGGGCTCTCTTCTCTCTCTCTCCTTTTTTTTTTTTTTTTTTTTTTTTTTTGGAATGGTGGATGGGTTCCTTTTAGAAGTGGAGAAAAGTGGTAGGTGAAATGCGAGCGGGATTATGGTGTAAGATGGATGGTGAGTGGAGAGTTGCAGATGGCGGTGCATGCACAGCAGGACTCACGTCCTCCTTTTTTTTTTACTTTGAGATTGGAGGATGGTTTAGGCAAAGGAATGGAGAGCTTCAATGGGGAGAGAAACAAGACAGTCACGAGTTGGAGACAAAGATAAAAGGGGGAGGAGGATAAACGTTGCTGCAAAATGGTGTGAATAGTGGTTTTCGTGAATACAAGGGAAGGCTGATGTTGTTAAAAGAGGAAGAACAGTTATAGTGGGAAAGAAAACCATGGTTGGGAGAATTATCTGCATGTAAAACAATTGGCAGATGAAAAGGAATACCAGGTGCACGTGTAACATTGTTTTACACTTGTCCCATTCTCTATTATGTGCTTGCCACGTTTTAAATTAATTTTTTTTTATAAATATATGATATACATGTACAAAAGGTGGCGGCTTATGAACTACTCAGTTTGAACGTTAGCACATGGAATGCTTTGGTGGGAACAAAAGAATGGGAAAACTATTCACAATACAATTCAATTTTATACCCAAATTTTGCTCCTTTCCAATTTCTTTCATATTTAATTATCGATAACCACCAACACTGAACTAACAATATAATCGTGTATAATAATGTGTCACGATCCCAGAACAGAAATAAAACTGACCGGTTGACTGATTCTGTAAAGTGTCAAAAGGGACCACAGTTACCCCAAAATACGCTAGAAAAATATACGTTTATTTTCTGAAATAAAATTTTCAATAAATTTCTATAAAATATTTTAAGACTACGCGAACTGAAACTGAACAAAAATTTATGACGAATATTTAATTATAATTAGATTTCAAATTCTGATCATTTCTAGCAACTCAATTACACTCGTTTCGATATTTCAACTTACGACGAACCGTTTCTCCAAACAAACATTGTTACAACTAATTTCATAATAAAATTAAATTTTCAATTATTTTAAAATATTATTATCACCCAAAAATTTGATTCTATAGTTATTTGAACCTTTCAAACTTTATTTAAAATTCATATTAAATTCAAATTTGATTTTCAAAAATCTTAGATCGTTACATTAATAAACAATACTTTCCTTCAAACACCAAATATCCCCACCACTACATGCAAATCATCGGTTATAATATGTGGCCCATTAGCTCAGTTGGTTATAGCGTCGTGCTAATAACGTGAAGGTCGCAGGTTCAAAACCAGCATGGGCCAGTTTCTGATTTATTTATTTTTACTACTTGTTTACCTTAACACTACATTTTATTGCAAAAATGTTACCTTGTTGAGCAATATTTTTTTTTTTTACAAAATTGCATTAAAATACTTAAACCTAGATTTTATCCAATTTGGTTTTGCACATAGATGCATTTCATATGTCATGCTTTTTTTACTTGTAACAAACCGAAAATCTGGGCCAGTTTAAAATTTTTATTTTGGTCATTTTAGCGAATTTTGATTATTTAAAATTGATTATTTTAAATAATATCGACGAAAAATTCATTTAGAATATAAAATTCGAACGTATATATTATATACGTCGTCGTTAGAATATAGATATTTATATATAATTATAAATAGAATTGAAAATGGCGCGGTAGTTCGATAATTCGATTTCAAACTTCAATTGAATGTACCGGGTGCAAAACAATCCGGATTTTAGTGAAACCAAAAATAATGGGATCTAATTGATAATATCTTTCCAACAAATCCGAATAATCAAATTTTCATAGCGGGGATCAAAAGATATGTCCAGTTGAAAATTCTGAATAGTCGCTATGGAATTCAGGCCCTTAAAAATGGACATTTTGCAAACGACCTTGGATTTCGACGAAACCAGTTTTGTTGGGTCCGTGATGTTAAGATATTGCTAGGTTTCAAATTTCATAATTTTTCGAATCAATATGTGAGCGTGGCAAAAGAAAACGCGTTTGACCAGTTTCAGTAGATTTTAATCGACTGGAAAATGGCCATTTTTCTAACGGTCTCAGAATTCGACGAAACTAGTTTTGTTAGGACCGTATCGTAAATACGAAGCTAGAAATAATTTTTCTGGAATTTTTAGATACTGTGTGTGGCCCCGGTAATTTGAAATGTACGTTCAAACAGAATATATTAAGATTTATATTTTAAATTCAATGGAAACTGGTCGTATGGATCGAATTGGCCTACGATATATATCCCATTGTATTCGGAATAGGGGTATTACGCTAGGGGTGACAGTCGCTGGGTTTGAAAAGGAGTTCGTGATGATTTTAACTTTTAAAACGAATTAAATATAATATAATATTATATATATTAGCCGGTCAAAATAACCCTAGCTCATTAAATCGTGGTCAAACCACATTCCTTAGGCCGCCGCTACTCCCAAACGACGATGATTTTTCTTCCAAGCTTCTTCCTCATTTTCCCTTCAATCTACTTCAAGAATTTCGAAACTCAATATATGAAATCGATCAGCTCTTCGAGCTCTTCCCCTTCAACGGTGGTGATGGTGATTGGAGCTGCGGATCGACAAAAAATGGGCGTCAAAGTGGATGACTTTAGGGCTGCCGTGTGGGCCCTAGAGGGGTGCGAGTCGCCCCCTGTTCACGGCGGAGGTGGAGGTCGGGTAAGGCTTTGAAGTGATGAACTCCGATCAATGGCAGGTGGCTTCAAGGAGGCGCATGGTGGAGGTTTAATTTTGGTGCGATGGGTTCTTTCGTTCAGGCATGCGAAGAAGAACAAGAAAAGGGGGGGACCTGCTATCACGTGATTAGGGGTGGGTTTTATTTTTAATGAATTATTTAATTAAATTTTAACTATTTCAAATTGTGATTAACACGGTAATTATCATATCTTCTTTGTACGAGGTCAGAATGACGAACGGTCAGTTGCGTTGGATTCGCAACGACGAGCGCTACAACATGAAACTGACTAGGACTGAAAGGGGCCAAATAAAAATTTGAGGAGAATTTAAATCCAAACAGTTCAGAAACAGAAAAGGTACGATTTTTCTATAGAAAAAAATATATGATTTTTGTTTATATAGTTATGTTATAAAGAAATGGTTTTGATATATAATTTTAGCGAATGAAAAACATGGTTCTATTTTTTTATTATAATCGAAAAGAATAGATTTTTATAATCGAAAAAAATATGATTTTTATATATTGAACTTCGAAATAAAAATATGATTTTTATATATGGAATAGCGAAGTAAAAATTCGATTTTTACATAGGTAGTGAAAGCGGACAACGAAGGTAACAAAAAGGCGGGAACGAAGAAGATTTATATCAAAGAAGAGTCAGATGTTTGGATAGCTATCGGTGAGAATTTCTCACCTTTCAATTTCATTTTCTAGTTATATATATATATACTAGGATGCAGACGGTGCTTAGTAGCACCCGACACAATCGTCCACAGACCATGGACTTGTTTGTTTGATTGCAAAATTAGTTAGATCATTTGATTGAAATTGAACTGTGTGGTGAAATGAATGGATTTGATTGATGTGTGAATGGCGTGGGCCTTCACTAGACCGGGGATAAGGCTAGACCTCGTCCCGTTTCTAGTATCGTGCCGTTATGCCGCCGAAATTTTCTAAAATATGTTAGAAAAATAAAAAAAATATCATTTTATTTAAATAAATGAACTGAATAGAAATTCATAGGTTGAAATAAAATGTTTTATCGTTAAAAATATAATTTTTAACGTGAAGTGAATAAAATAAAATATTCATTTATAAACCGGACGGTTTGTTTATGTACACCTATTTGAATGACATTGATTGGGACGGTAAATTTTACACATCGCCCAACAGCACAAATAAAATATGTGTTTGATTATTTGAAACCCCACACGGGTGTTGGGATGAAATTTGAAGTTCACTCATCCTGATTGATTAAATATGTCGATCGATTGATTGACAGGCTGTTATAAGCGTTGAATATCTATATTTGATGCTTATACAGTGTAGTGCACTTTGGTTGATGGTTGATTATTTTCAATGCTATTATATACATGTGTTGTATGAAAATCCATGTAATTAATTTTATATGGTAATTGATTGGGCCTCATTCCAATTTGAAAAATAAAGAATATTATAAAATGAAGGTTCATGTGTTGACAGTACTCATCCATTGAGATTGGTCATGTGTTGAACGAAATATTTTAGTAATAAAATTTACATCTTTATCAATATAAAATGAAGGTTCATGTGTTGACAGTACTCATCCATTGAGATTGGTCATGTGTTGAACGAAATATTTTGATAATAACAACTATTTTGAAAAAGAAATATTTGAAAATAGAAATTTATGAAGCCGTGTTGATTAGATTGACGCCATTTTGACGTGAACGATATTTGTATCGATTTTAAAACGATTTCGAAACGAAATGAATTGAATTGAAAACGATTTCGAAATGAATTGAATATAAAACGATTTCGAAATGAATTGAATTGAAAACGATTTCGAAATGAATTGAATATAAAATGATTTCGAAATGAATTGAATTGAAAACGATTTCGAAATGAATTGAATTGAAAATGAATTCAAATTGAGTTGAAAGCGAATTGAAATGAATTCAAATTGAATTGAAATTTGAATTGAATAGAAATGAATTTTAAAACGAATTTATAAAGAAGAATTCAATTTTGATTTGAATTGAAAAGGAAGTTGAAATTGCTTTTGAAACGAATTTAAAACTATTCATATAATTCGTTTTAAATAGAAATCGACGAAATATATATTATATATATTATATATATAATATAATGGCCTGAAAAGAACGCGCCGCGCCGCGGCAGTTCGCGAATTTCGACCATTGATTTCAAACGGACATTACGGGAGATCCGACCGTCCGATTCTCCTAAAACCGGAACCGTTGGGTTCGTATCGAAAAGAGCTTTCTAACGAATATTAGAAATTAGAAATCTAACGGTTGGATTTGGAATTATGTCCAAATCAAATTTGAAAAAGGTCGCTGTAAGTGCAGTTCGATGGCCGTTGATGGAAATCGACTGTACGTACCTTGATAAAATTATTAAAAATAGTAATAATTTGTGTAGAATCATAAGAAATGATTTAGAAAGAATTGGGATGAAAAACTCCATATTTGAAAAGATAAAAATAGATTTTTATCGAAATGAACTAGTTTTGAACTAGAATTATAATTCTATTTATTTTTAAATAAATAAATTGGATTTGAAATGGTTTTGAAAATAACAAGAATTTCCAATGATTGCATTGGAATGGATTTGAATCGAAATTGTCTTCGGAATATTTCGATGTTGGATTTCGTGACTATACAGATGTTGTTATGGAAATTTGAAAGATATAGATATATATATCGTTATTTCCAATACGATATTTGTTGGTCGTAGAATTTGATATTGAATATAAGCCGGGATATTTTCTATTCAGAGCCTTGTATTGAATATCAAATGTGATTTGGGTTTGTCGTGAATGGTGTCTTCACTAACACTGTTCTTGAACCCAGTTGAGAAAAGATTAAATCTTTTTATTTAGATTTAATGAAGTGTACCAATTAAATAATATTTAATTGGAATTGAATTGATATTGATTTTTGGGTTTATCGTGAACAGTGTTTTAAATAACACTCGTTCTTTAACCCGATAATTAATGGGATGTGACTTTGGGTTTATCGTGAACCGTGTTTTAAATGACACGGATTCTTTAACCCAGTTAACGATTAAAACTAAGTGGAGTTTTAATGAATCTTTAATTAGATTGAAATGGTCGAGAATGGAGTACCACCAGTTTTGCTCCAGGCGATAGTTAAATCTTTAATTAGATTTGAACGTGAAATGGTAATTGAATTTACCGATAACACCGTGGTGTTAGATATGAAGTTTTACCAGTTTTACTTCATGGGATGAATAGGTTGGGATTCGGAAATTAAAACAAATGATTACTTCGGTAAAGTTCGTTAATCCCGACTAGTTTGAATTGATATTCAAAAGTAGATTAAAGAATAAATTCAAGAAATTTATCTTGGATAAAATTAATGGGAACCTTTCCCTATGAATGTGAAATTTAGAAACTAAGTGTCGGTTAGCTAAGCAGAATGGTTTTCTGGATATTGATCTGATGTTGGTTTCGGCCTTCGGGGTTAATAATTGAGGAATTATTCTCTTGATTAATTTACGGTTAGTAACTGATGAATTGGAATGAGGCGTATGTTGTGTTTGTGTAACACTTATTTAAAATATATGCGAGTTATTCGGAAAGACCGGGTTTATCCCATTCTGAATAACTGATACGACGATAAGTCGAAGATGAAGACGGTGGTCGAAGACCGGAAGTCTTCACGTCGTTTGGGTGATTTCTGACGATCTTGATTGGGCTGTACACCCAAGAAGATGGAAACAGTTGGTGATCGTCCAGACGTACATGGAGATCGACGGATACGCGGGGTACTAGGTGCCTCCGGTTTCGTTCAGACCCAGAACGGACTTGTAAATGGACTGTGTGTCTGACATTGGATTTTAGTCCGTGTGTTTGATTTCTATTAAATATATATCTGTTTGGCGGCGGAGAATTTATTCTCTTGCTTAATGCCCTTCTCTGAGACGTACGAGCTCAGGGGTTATATATTGATGGATATCAAACGCATGGAGTGAATTGCCTGTGTGGCATGCCTAAGTGGCAATTGATCGAGGCTTCTGTTGAAAAGAAAAGTCTTGTGGTGATGATCAAAGCAAGGCCTTTGTGGCGTAGCTTTGTGTAACGTTTACCTCGCGTGTTTCACACCCGGTATGAACCAAAAACGGGAGACGAATGTCAGGGAGGGCATGCGTTTCTTTCTAGCTAGAAGTGGCGTCAGTGGTTTTACACGCCCTGATGAGTTTGACTTATGTGGTTGTTGCTGTTGCGAGGCGCCTCGGATTGATCGGTCGTTCTCGAACCGATGGAGTCATTTAGTTGGCTCACTTACACCCCATAGGGTGGGGAGACGTAGTGTTCAGGCATAATAATCCACATCGGTGGACCGGCCCTGAGGATCCATGGGGCAGTTGCGGCTATTCCTGAGGGGCGGGCTAGAGCGTCTCGAATCGGTTGAGGACTATCTTTTGCCTCGGTTCATAGATGGAAACCCAATTTCCAAATACGTGATTCTGCGGTTTTAATTGTAGAGCCTAGTATGGCGACATAGTGGGATGGGGCACTTATGCCGTCTATGATTGATACTTATGATTTGAAGTTGTTCTATATACTATGCACTTATAATAGTATCAAACGATTTGTTTTAAAACGTATCAAGCATTCTTTGGCTGTTATAAGGGAAAACCCTATCCTCGGCAGCGTTGCACTGTGTGATGGGACCTGGGTCTTATAACAGCTTCATTTTTCTTTATTTAGCATTGCGCTGTTGTTTTATGCACTGGTATTCTTGGGAGGAAACCCGTTCCGCGTTAGCGGCGTGGTCCTTTGATTTACCTAGCTTTAAAAATAAAGATTAATAACTGTTTTAGTTCTCACACCAGTCCCATGACTGACCTGGAGTTTATTGTTTTAACCTAAACTCTGGGTGCCCTTATTTTGACACGGGCAACTAGTAGTTTTGGGTTTTGCAGATTTATATTCACGGGATCCTGGTTTACAGCTGGAACGATATCCGGAAAGCTTTGTATCCGTATATCTCCTTCTAGTTGTGTATTGTATTATTTTCCGCTGCGATGTATTTAAATGTAACTTAAATCTCTGATATTTCTGTGTAATATTCTTTTATACCCTGTATATTCTTGTAATCTGATGCATTGTTGTAATATACAATGAAATGTTCTTCTGTATGCGTTCTGTTGTGGCTTGTTCTCGAACTATCCGACACTTTCCTTTACGGGGAAGTTACGGGTTTTCACATTACTTGTAACTATCAAGCGGTTATTATAACTTCTCTTTCTCTGTCTTGAAAATTAAAGGATCAACACCCTTTAATAAAGAATCATAAATTCTCCAACACGTGCATTATTCAATTAAATAATCTTTAACATACACTTCAAAAATCATATTGCTTTCTCTTCCTATATTCTCTCCTAATTTATCTATGTTATTGTACTTTCAGTTTCAATATGTGCATTTTTTAAGTATATATGTCAAATCGAACTGCAAGCACTTCAACTCATGTTTAATAAGCAATTTGGACGGATATAGGCATGTTGCAATTTACGTTTGGACACTATGAATAGACTAGACAACCCACAAATAAAAAGTAAAAAACAATTCAAATAAGCATAATTTTGTACACACTTGCCCAAATTCGTATCTTAAACGAAAATTAGATAGTGGTATACTATATTCATACAAATTTTACAAATCTAACAGAAAAACATGACATGTTACATGGGCCAGTTTCTATTTATTTATTTTATTTTTATTTTTTTACTACTTGTTTTATTTAACACTATATTTTACTGCAAAATGTTACCTTGTTAAGTATTTTACAAATTTGTACTAAAATACTTAAACCCAGATTTCATATGTCATGCTTTTTTTACTTGTAACTATCAAACGGGTATTATAACTTCTCTTTCTCTGTCTTGAAAATTAAAGGATCAACACCCTTTAACAAAGGATCATAAAATCTCCAACATGTGCATTATTTAAATAAATAATCTTTAATATACTCTTCAAAAATCATATCGTTTTCTCTTCATATATTCTCTCCTAATTTATCTATGTTATTGTACTTTCAGTTTCAATATATGCATTTTTTTTAGTATATATGTCAAATCGAACCGGAAGCAATGTGTTCAACTCTTGTTTAATAAGCAATTTGGATGGATATAAGCATGTTGCAATTTACATTTGGACAACTCTTTGAATAGACTAGACAACCCACAAATGAAAAATAAAAATAATTCAAATAAGCATAATTTTGTACATTCACTTGCCCAAATTCATATCCTAAACGAAAATTAGACAGTGGTATACTATATTCATACAAAATTTAAAAACCTAATAGAAAAACATGACATGTTGTTCTGGAGTAAAAATGAGATTTAAGATGGTATTACAAAAGTCTGAAGGAAAAAAATAAGTAACTCATATGTATGTCTTTTAGATACAAAGCAAATATCAAACCGAAAATCAAAGGATATTCCCTTTTACAAGATAAAATCATTTATAAATGATTACACTGCACTACTATTATTAGCAGTTAAACAGATTTGAGATGGACAAAGTAAAATTATGGACACAAAAAAGAGGAAAATATATTCTTTCCTTTGAGATACAAATGAGGCACAACAGATAATGCTTTTTATCAAACATAATAGTTGTAAAACATTTCTTTTTTGTGTGAAATTGATATGATATATACCAGTATTAACATACTACATGACAAGTGGGTTAGACTCCGCAAGGCGGAAACCGAACCCGTGACCTCTTGAACCATGCCCAACAGTCTTAACCAACTAGGATAAGGTGATTGACTGTAAAATAGTTCTTTATTGTTAAGAATTGAACAAAAAATATTAAATATGCACGGTATGCAGTGGTGGAGCCAGGATTTTCTGCTGGTGAGGGCACAATTGAGAAATTTATGATTCAAAGACGGCAATATTAAATTTATTATTATTGTTGTTGTTTGCAAAGATTTAAACACTAATACTAATGTTGCTCTTCAGTAAATAAATGTTGATGCTAATTTGTAAAAGTTGAAATTTGCAAAAAAAAAAAAAAAAAAAAAAAAAAAAAGATTTTTTTTTTAAAGTACCAGGAAGCAATGAAGCATTAAAACTGAACAAGTACATGGACAAAAGCAAATGGTTATAATATGGTAATGAATTTCAAATTGACAAGCATTCATTTTTATTATTATTAATACTGGCAATAGTACATTACAAGTAGAACAATCTAAAATTAGTACCATTTCACTTGTCTATGTTACATGTACAATAGTCTACAAGTAGTAAATTGCAACACGTAATTCATTTGCAGGTCAATGTAGTAAATTGAAGGGAACTTGAATCCTGGGAGGGGCAGGTGCCCTCCTCAGTTTCAACGTGGCTCCGCCACTGACGGTATGGCTTTTTTATTGTTAAGCAAAATTCGACATAACATATGCTAACATAGGATATTTAGCTCCACCGACAATTTCATATTATCTAATTTCAATAAGTATTGCATTTACATCAACCATGTGGAACGTTAATGCAAAGAGTTAGGTAAGTTTAAGCACTTAGAAAGGGAGAAGCTATGTATACATGTTAACAGGAATAACATCTGAAAAGAAAGTGGTTATGATACTATTGGCAACACGAGAAACATTACAATCAACTCCCCAATTGAAAAGATATCAATGTTTCACCTATATCATACTTTATTATTTTTGAAATAATAAGATTATCAAGTCTTTTCAAAATTTAAGTACGTAGATGGTGGATATTATTCATCAGCTCTTGCAGGTGTTGTGCTAACAATCCAACCAATTTGGTATATCAAAAATCTTATTATTAAAGCTAAAAAAGGGTAACCACCAATAACATAAGTTACAAATTGTCTCTATTCTACTTTTACCTGGTGAGATAATACTATAAAATTAGTTTAAGAAAAGCTAAACTATTAGCAACATAAGTTGAGTACAAGTATACCATATAATTTGAATTAAACCATTTGAATAAAAAAAAAGTGTGCACAACATGAATCATTAGTTATATCTAAAAAAGCTGAAAAGGTAAGATGATTGAATTATAATTTGGGATAAAAACAAGAAATGAATATGCGTGTTTTATCTTGAGATCTGAGTCAAAGGATATTGCCATTTACAAGGGAATGGCTTTTAAATAGACGTCAGGGTGCCTTTTTCAGATGTTAAATAGAAATAAGGTGACCTAATTAATATAGAGGATATGAAAAATAATGCATGTATATTTTCTTTTGGGATATCAATTAAAAGATGTTTCTTTTAATAAGATGCAAAAACTGTAAAATCCATACTTAAACAGGACATTGATATCAAGTAAAATGGAAATAAAATAGCAAACACAAACGGCATAGCTTCTTTAAATGCCCAAAAAAAATCAACGTAACAACGTAGACGTATAGAAAATTTTAACTTATCATATGATTTCATAATATTTGTGTTAACACGTAAAAGATATTTTGAGAGACCTAGCAAGTGGCGTTTGCAACTACCATGTGACACACATTTGTAATAAGAAAATAAGTTTAAAAACCAACAAACGAACAAGCTATGAGCACACCTTTACACGTTAACAGTAATAAATCGTAAAAAGAAATGATTAATTAATATGCTCTTGAGCAACTTTACCATTATAACTCTTCAAACTGCCCAATAAACACGCATTTGAGCTGAATTTTGGACTGAAAATTTAAAATACTTAATATCCTTCAAATCGACCAATAAACAAGTTTTTTGGCTCTTTAGGCTAACTCTACGGCATTCTCCTCACCTTTATGGCACCTCCTACATGAGTAGCATATGAACAAGCAAAAAAGCCCAAAGTTGTTATCTATGGTTTTTTGGTGCATAGGTTAGTGCCTTGACAACACCGTTCAAACATGTCACTATTAAAGCAAGAAAATCAAAAATATACAAGTTACAGATTGATTGGATTTTTTTTATTGGCGGACATAATATCAAATTATTAGCTCAATGAAAAACTAACCAATAGTATAGGCTATAATAGTATAATCGTACCATATGATCTAGATAATATCACATGACAAAAAAGTGCACACATGACATGACACATTGGGCCTTTCTAGAATAAAGGTGAGAAGTAAAGAACTAAAGACAGTATTATTAAATTTAGGGAAAGAATAAGTAATTCATATATAGGTTATTATTTGAGAAACAAAATCAAATGACACTGCATTTTATAACATATAAATAAATGTCAAATGGTAAGTTATAAATACTAGACACTAAATAATTTGAAAAGGATATCAAATATGCATGAGATAGGTCCCTTTAGATGTAAAATAGGACTCAACATAACATGATATGATTTCATACTATTATCTACTCTTAAGTTCAAAGAAACGTGATTTAGCTATTGTAGCATTCATAATACCATGCGGCATAACATATGGAATGAAGAACAAGCAGATAAGTTTATACACCTAGCAAGTAACAAATAAGCTACGTCGAAGCGTTTTGATTACACAAATGACGAAACTTCACTCTGTAGTTGCATCGGTGTACCATATATTATTTGTACAGTAATCTTGTTCAGGTAATAAGCTTGGATTTTTTTTTCCAAAGATGGAATACCTAAACTTTATCCATTAGCGGTTATAGGTGTTATGTTGTTAACCCAACCCATTGAGCATATCAAAGATGTTACTATCAAAGATAAACTACCAACGGTATAAGTTATAAATTGCTTGAAATTTTTATGTTCCATTGTTAGTGATGGTATTGTGTTATTAAACTAAAGGACAAACTACAAACAATTGTTCCAAATATCAAACCATGGATCAAGCCGAGTTGGTCTAGGGTTGATCAAACTACCAACAACATGTTCATTCTAGGTTATTGCTATAATTCGAAGTTCAAAAACAATGCCTTTCTCTATCTGGCTTGATGCTTAATCGCTTGACGTTTTGGGATTATTTTCAATTTTTCTACTGTAGTGTAGGGTTACAACATTTTAATGTAGCTTTTAACTAACATGCATAACTAATATACATACACACAAAAGAAAATAAACACATACAAATAAAAGAAATTAGTGTTAAAATTATAATCATAAGCAATTATATAAATAATATTTTATAACAACTTTAGCACAAAAAATTGTTTTTGCATTACTTTATGTGAACAGTGAATTAAATAACGTTAGCCACAAAAATCATGAATTCCATTGATTTAGCCATCTAATTTATTAGGAAAAGGAATCCAAGTTATTATCTTGAAATCAAAAAAAATTACCGATGCAAAATATTAGTAAACGCCGTTCATTGTTATATTAGAAAGGAAAATTTTAAAAGATCCAAAAGAAAAGGGAAACCATATACATATTTCAAGTCCTGCATCATTTGCGTGCAAACAGTCAGAAAATCAACTATGAAGCATGATGTGTCGACCGTACAAAAACAAAGTTTCATAGGCCCTTGCAAATAAAACATCGGTTTTGCAATACTCACAACTATTGTTTCACTGTATCATGTTATTTTATATAGAAGTTGTATCAAAACCAAAGTGACCCTGATAACAAACGAAAAATGTCACTATTATACTAAAAAATTATATACAAAGCTATCTTCAACTATGAATTCTATTTTCGTCTAGATTTCTAAGTGCTGCAACATTTACAGAGCTATAAGATCAAGGGATCTCTGTAACATTATATTGTTCTCTTATCCAGTAAAAGCTTTTTATGATTCAATGCAAGCAACATCAACGTCGTTGCAGTATAGTGGTGAGTATTCCCGCCTGTCACGCGGGTGACCCGGGTTCGATCCCCGGCAACGGCGTTGTAATCTTTTTTATTCATCATAATAAGTACACATTTCTTAGTGCTACAATCAGAGTGTTTATGTACCGATGTTATCTCTTACCCAATGTATTAAGGCGAGGCTGAAACGCCTGGAGACGTGCTTCGATAGGCGTTTTCCTCGTGAGGCTTATGCCTCAATGGTTTGAGGCGTGGAAATCGCCAAAAATGCACGACTCAACTATCTGAGGCGTGGAAATCGCCAAAAACCCTACTTTCAGAACTTGAATTTGCCAATCGACTTTGAATCGAACTCGATTCCTGTTATGGAATCGAGCTCGATTCCAGTAAACTGAAATCGATTTTGATTCCAGTAAACTGGAACCGATATCGATTCCAGTAATCTGGAATTGAAATCGATTCCAGTGAGAATCAAAGAAAGGGCCTTTTTAATATATATAACTATTGTGTCTGGACTAGTTAAAAATGTGAAAAATGGATTTTCTTTTTTATAACTGTTGTGTCTGTGTAAACTGGATTTTTTTTTAATTATTTGTTAATGTCAGGCTAGTTAAAAATGAGCAAACGAGATATTGCAACGAGGCGAGTTAAAAATTTACCGAATTCGACCAATTTAAAATATTTTCTTTGTGCATTTTGTGATCATAAATGCACCAGAGGGATTGCTCGTTTTAAACAACATTTAGCATGCATTCAACACATTTTTTGATCATATGTGTTGCATTTTTTTTTTGCCTGAAAGGCTTACGCCTCGCCGCACGGACCCAAAAACGCCTCACCTACGCCTTTTGCGTTTTGAAACATTGCTCTTACCTAAAATCAAAGTGAACAATTATGTATCTGGTTGGACCCTGAACTCAAAGGTAAGCTCAAATTCCGCACTTAATATTTTTACAGGCTCATGATTCAATCCCTAAGATTTACTCCAAAGGTCTTACAGCTGTTGCAAACAAAATACAAACTTCAACCTATATTTTTGAGCGTGTAAGTTTAAAGATTAACCTTTTTAGCACGAAATGACTTCCTCGCACTGCTAACTGCTTCTTCAGGCAACAAGTGATACAACAAAAGAGAACAGTCCTTGGAGTCAAGGCCAAACCTACTAACAATATATAGAACTCACGCATGGAAAACTAGATACGACCCAATCAAACCCAATCGGAATAGAAAAAGGAACCTTGCCATGATCTTCCCCGAAAGCAAATGTACAGGAACCTTGCTAACTGCTTTCGAACTATTATTCCTCAATTTGACACCTTGGTTTGAACTAATGTCGCTGGAAGCTTCTTCTCTGATTTGTACAGGATTTTTTCATTAATTTTTTGAAATCCGATCAGATATTCTGCTTTGAAACGTGTGGAAGATAATTCGCTAGGGTTACGGATTTAGCAGGCGATGGAAAGGGCGGGAATGCTTCGATGCGTGCGCTAGAAATTTGGCAGGGATAAGTGATAAAAAGGTTCAAACGGTGGGAATTCGGAAGTCTGTTCTGGTTGGATTACGGCCCAATATTGTATGGCCCAAAATATCAAATATTTACTTCTCAATTTTTCCCTTCATACAAAGCCTTTCGTGCATTTTCCCTTGGCCATGCACTGGCCCGCAACGTATATTTGAATTATGAAGGCATAAAAAGATAATGTTTCATGAAAGTGAATGCACTGGCCCAATAATGACTCATGAAAGTGAATGCATTCTTGAGGGAAAGGGACCATTCTAAAAATGCACTGATAAATCATTATTCCCAATTATGTTGTTAATTGTTTCGTATTGTTTTAAAAAAGACGTGTTTTAAGACTGTAATTAATTATTAAATTTTGACAATTCAACTACAATAGTTATACAAATACAATTGAAGTAGCATTGTAATGATTTGTATTTTTGATCGTTTAAACGTATCAAATTAAATATAGAATTTTAAATAAAATTGCTACTAATTAAAATTTTATTAATTTAAATTACATTTAGATCAATTTGAGTGCAAAAACATGAAATGATTAACAAATTAGTAATATATAATTTTCGTTGAATTACTCGAATGAAATTAGAATATATGATAAATTTCAAATATTAAGTTTGATTGTAGTTTAATTGATGTGAAATTTGAATTTAAAGAGATAGCAATGTAATTTGTAATTAGTAAGTTATATCATAGAACACGCATTTTTATGATAAATAAATGAGTGCTTCGCGGATTTGAATTTAAAGTTTTTTTAATGTTAGTATGATTCAGTAAAATGAAAGAAAATGAATTTTGAGATAATAACTTACGGTCGTCAACTAGCAGTCGTGAATGATCATTTAAAGTTAAATTGATGGCAAAAATAAAATTCTGATAGGATTATGTTTTAATGATTTTTGATATGTCGTTGCGTTTAAAAGATCAAAAACGTATATTTCGATATATAAGCCGACATATATCAGTTTGACGACATGAACAGACTTTTGGACTGCTCCAACCACTTTCATCCAATAACTCAGTCATTGCCAATGTGTATATTATCTTTGTGAAACTCTAGCGGACTCATTTTTTACACTAACATCGTATTTTAACCTTAATCCTCAAATCTCTTAACCACTCATTGATGGTGATTATCAGTTCAATCTAAACTAAGATAAAAATTCAACCTCTTCGAAATATATCGAATCGTATATATACGAAAAACTTCGGATGATTGGATTCAACACTGAGTGTTCGTTTTTCAATTTGAGGCTTGATTCAATTGATAATTGCGGTAAAATTTGCAAAACACAAAACACCAACCATCAAATTGGGTGTTTTCGATTCGGGCATCAATTAGCAAATTGGAGGTATGAGCTTTGAAGAGATCGTCAAGTGGACTGCAACAATGGTAGACTCAACGTGTGTAGTTGTTTAAGGTGGTCGGAATTCTCGATTCAGGATTTGAAAACCATTTTTTGGTGTAACAACATTTGTTTTTGGTATCTAGGTAAACAGATTATAATGAGGGTTGTTATTTAAAATTAGAGAAAATAAAATACACAACCAAAAAGGAGAACTCAAATAATCATCTAAGTTGCATAAACAAAAGATATGGGAATTTTATGAGTAGTTGTGTTAAATTGAAGACAAGTTGAGTTTTAAAACTGATATAGAAAATTAAATTCAATACATATAAGTTGAATAAATATAAAGAAAATAAATTTTGAAAAACTTTATAATTTGAATTTGGAGTCAATACATGCGTTAACGGATGTTATTTACCAAAATGCAATAATTTTGTGAATGATTGGAAATAATGAATTTAATTGTAAAAGAATATTTATAAATTTAAACAAGTTGCAAATAAAATATAAAAACTAAAATATTGATGGGAAATCAAAACCATTTAAGTGTTAAATATTTAGCGTGGTTTGTACGTTTGTTTTGACAAGCAAATGAATGTTTATGTAAATTTAGTAATAAAATCTAAGTTTTAAGCATTTGAAGAATATGGAATAAAAGTTGTGCAATATTTTAGAAACCATCTTTAAATAGATATAAATGAATTGTAACATGTTATAACAATTTTTGTTGAAGTTAGAATATGTAAATGGTGAAGTATTAGCAAATAATTGTGTTAAAAAGTGGTTTATGATAGTGTAAACATGGTTAAATCATTGAGTAAATAAAATAACATAGCCTAACTAAATAAACTTTACAAGCCCAAATCACTTTTGTGAACCCTAAAGAATCTGGAAATAAGAAAAGGAAAATACGTACTTTTATTTATAGCCAACTTCTTCTTTCTTATTAGAAAAGAAATCATTATAAATTCAAACCATTCCACAAATCAAAACAAGAAAATAGCCTCTTAATCTAAGATCCTAACAAGCAATCAAACTCTAACCAGAGGTCTATTCACCAAAATTTTGGAATTTGAGAAGAAAAGTTTACAATGTAGTTCATGGATTTGCATGTCAGTGTTTTTCTATTCTACAGGTTTTTGAAACCCAAAGCTACCGTCTTAGCAAGCTAAATCGGTGTGTAACATCACTAATCCAAGGTGAGTGCACACGCGAACATTTAGCTTGTTTTGACTTATGTGTTGAGTCTATGGTTCTGTGTAGTTCTTTTGTTGCTCCTGAGAATATCTTCTGAAACTTTCTTGTTACAGTATCCAAGCCATGTGCGCCTATCTTTGAGTGCATGTAATTTTTCCACCTTGCATTAAAATCATGTCATATTGTTTTCAGGTAATAATAACCTGAGTATACCTTTGTTTTTCTTGCTTAAAATCATGTTCTTAATCAATCTGAAACTCTATTGTATCATGCGTCATAAGAACAAAGCAGGCATGTAATGCTTGGAAATTTGTGTGACACAAGGGTAACCCAGACCTTAGTAGGGTCGACCATAAGGTTGACCTAAGGGAAATGATAGGTCGACATGTGTAATGCCCCGTATTTTTCTAGTATAATAATTAATTTATTTAATTATTCAAAATATTGGTTTGGTAATTTAAAGGTTGTTTAATTAAATAATAGTGAATATTTAATTTAATTAAATAATAGAGTAATATATTTAATTGCGAAATAGTCGGAAATAGGGAATTGACGATATAATGTGAACTGGACAATTCAAAAGATATAATTCAGTTTAGAATTGAATTACGATAACGAATAAAATTAATTAATGACAGTTGAGCAAATAATTATATTATAATTAAATTCGAGCTAGAAATGGCGCGGTAGTTTGCTATTTGGCGATTCGAACTTTAATTGAATATACAGAATCCGTTTTAAATCAGATTTCTGTGAAACAAGAAACGTTCGGAGTTGGTGAAGTATATTTTTCTAATGGAAGAGAAAATCTGGATTTCGTCGTGTGGATTTTGATTTATTTCCAAATCAAATTTTAGAAAAGTCACTATGGAATTCCTTTGAAATTTATAAATAAATATTTATATTATAAAAGGAATTTATATATAAATCGAATATCGATATAACTGGGAATTTTGAAATATCGAGTTATAAATCCAACTGGAGTTGTACGGTATTCTATTATGAATATATACGATAATATTGAATTATTATTATTTTTTATTTAATTGTTTTTAAATATATTTATATATTTAAATGGGTTATTTAGAGCTTTAAAAATAGCCAGTTTTGAAAACGACCTCCGTTTTCGACGAAACCAATTTTGTTGGATCCGGAATATTAAATTATTATTAGATTCCAATTTTCGTGATTTATAGAATCCTTGTGTGGTCGTACGGATTTCTAATGTGAAGTACAATCAGTATTTTGATGGTTAAAAATATGCTGTTTGAGCAAACGGAGTCAGAATTCGACGAAACCAGTTTCGTTGGGTCTGTAATGTCGAACTATAGCTGCATGTCCAGTTTTGTGATTTTTGGATGTCATATGTGATTACAGGAATTTTAGTGGACAAATAAAAATAGCGTTTGCTTAAAATTCAATATAATATTCAATTAAAAAAATATTATATATTTCCTATAAATACCCCTACAACTTTTCTAAACCTAATTTCTACCTCCCTCTAGTCAACAAAGCATTTGCACCTCCACAGAATAAGAACACAGCAAAATTCGTGAGTTTTAAAAATCAAAACGAGATCAATAAAATCCAAGAAATATGTGTATGGAATCCCCATGTAATTCTCTTCCGTTTCGTGTCTGTTTGGTCTAGTGTGATGCAGTAGTGGAAGGTTCGACATTTATACAGTAAAACTAGGGTTCATGAAATCTTTGGTTTGGAGCATTGATTTGAGAAACGGAGTTCGGTTTTGGGATGTGGAGGTGAAACCGCACTAGTACGCTCAAACCTGGGGTGTGCGGTGAAGTTTTTGTTCTATGTTACTGGTGATGTCGCTGTCGGAGACGCGGACCATGGTGTTGTTGAGTTTCGCAATTCAAGTATGAAGGAGAAGAGGCTGCGTAGAGGAGGGTAACGGTAGTAGTGGTGTTGGATTTCGGTGTGAGTGGACGGAGTTTGAGGGTGCCAAAGTTTCGGTAATGGCATTCGAAATGATGAGATAAGCGGCCTGTTTTAGGAAGAAGGGTGACTGTGTAAATAGGTTGCGGGTTAGTAGATGGAATTTGGGCCGAGGGTTTTTGGGTAAGCCCATTTGTTAAAGGAATGGTTTTAAATAACTAAATTACTTGAAATGAAATAACTTTGTCATACGTTAACCAATTTCAGCAAAACAAGATTTGTCGGGATCGTATGGACGGACACTACCCAGTGGAACTGACTGGGAGTGGATTGGAGCTCGTTACGATTTATAGCGAAATAAATTGTCCGTCTGAGTCAACAGACGCAAATCGTTATTTAACGGTTAATGCGAAATGTGAGTAAAACTCACTAACTCTCCCCAGTTATATTTTTATAACGTATTTTTAGAATTGATAAATGATGGTTGTTTGCTGTATGTTGGCTGTTTGGTTGAACTGCTAGTTAATTGGTTGAAAATATAGATAACGATATAGATATAAATCGTTAATCGAATATTGATTCTGTTATCTGAATATTTCATATTCGTGTTATTTATGTTGATTAACATCTGTGGATGCAGGGAAACAGGTCGGAGGGACTTAACTGGGTTCCTCAATATTTATTTTACTGTTTTTCATATATTGTGATATATGATGTGATTTATAATCTGTTGTTGATTATGTGTGGTTGATCATTGTTATTTGGTACTTTTAAATAACAAAGGAAATACTGGAGTGTGAAAAGGGAAATTTAAAACTATAATTTGAAATAAAATATTTATATAAACTCAAAGGATTTTATATATAAAAGGAAATTTTCAAAGTGTATATTGAAATAAAAATATTCGTATAAAATCAAAGTATTTTATAAAAAGAAATGTATGAAGTGAATATGGGATTTTGGAACTTTATAAAATCAAATGGACTTATTAAAAGGAGATATTTGAAAACTAAATATAAAAAATTCTGTATGAATTTAACAACAGTTATTTGGAAGTTTGAAAGACCGATTTGGTTAAAATACTAAATGAAGGTAATAAGAAGTAAATAAAGAACTTTATTGAGTAAATATAATATTTAGGAAAACAAATAGAGTTGAAAAGGATATATTTGTATAACATTTACAAATAGAATTGAAAATGAAATATTTGTAAAACATTTACAAACAAAATTGGAAAGGAAATATTTGTAAAACATTTACAAATAGATTATAAATGGAAATAAATAGAATAATAAAAGTAATTATTTATAAAATAAATAAGATTTTATAAAAAGGAATTATTTGGAAAATAAATAGAAATATTTATAAAACAAATAGGGTTTTATAAAAAGGGATATTTGGAAATTAGATAGAGTAAATCAAATAGAGTTAATTGGTGGAGTTAATCGATTAGAGTTAATCAGTTAGAGTTAATCAGTTAGAATTAACCAGTTAGAGTTAATCAATTAGAGATAACCAGTTAGAGTTGATCGATTAGAGTTAATCAATTAGAGTTAAATCGAATTAGAGTTGTTCAAATAGAGTTAAATCGAATTAGAGTTGTTCAAATAGAGTTATCGAATAAGGTTATTCGAAGAAGAGAATAAATCGAATAGAGATTTTTCGAAAAGAGGTTATCGAATATTAGTTATTCAAATAAAGTTAAAAGGAGTTAATCGAATATAGTTTATTCGAAAGAAGATTAATCGAATATAGAATCATTTGAAGAGAGTTAATCGAATGTAAATCATTCAAAGAGAGTTAATCGAATGTAAATCATTCGAAGAGAGTTAATCGAATATAGTTATTCGAAGAGAGATTATCGAATATAGTTATTCGAAGAAAGAGTTATCGAATATTAGTTCTTCAGAAGGAGTTGTCAAATAGAGAATATTCGAAAGAGAATTATACGTTGAATTCGACTATATCGAATTCGGGAAAATAATATTTACTTTCCGTTTTTAATCAAGATTTACTTATTTATTAATAAATTAGTGGTTTAGTTATTTAGTTAAATTAAGGAATAAAAGTTATATTTTGAAGTTAGATATTTAAGAAGAAGGGATTATAACACTATAGTTATAATTAATGTTTTAAAATAAAGAAGTGGATTCATAAATAGTATCCGAGTTACGTAAGGAAGTTGGTTAAAAGATTTAAAAGGGTGAACTTTTTCTATTCCGAGGTTAGAATTGTTGTTCAGTTAAGGTCTGAGAGGTAATTATACCCCAACTTGGTTGACTTCGTTTTTAACTAAGGGATGGGTAAGGTTGGTTAAGTGAATTTAGTTAATGAGTGTAATGGTTTGAATTGGCTTAGTGATGTTTTATTTAATGAAGGAGTTTTGGAAATGTTTTCCAAATAAGAATAAAAATGTTTTCTAATTTAGAAAATAAGGGATGGAGCAAATACGGAAATGTTTCCAAAGATTAATAAAGTATATTTTCTAAATCTAGAAATAAGAATTTATGAATATATAAAAATGGGTAAATGGATAAATTAGTGATAATTTAATCTAAAGAGATAAATGTGGAATGATGATTGATCGATAGAATTTCCATCTGGAAATAATATCGTTGTTTGCACACATGTTTTTCTTTGATAGTTAAATCATCGACATCGAAGTTTTTGAACATTTTCTGTCATCAATACGGAGAGACCAGGATCAGATTCATTATCTGAAAACCATTCTGTATGGACGTTAGCGTTGCGATCAAATATGATGAAGATTATTGAAGATGGAGTTATGCAAGGGCTATCCTGTTTACAGAATAGTGCCTTCGGTTTGTCCAGTCCCAAGACAACGTGAATGGACGAATGTCTGACAAAGTATATCTAACAGATCGCATAAGTTGATCTCTTCAAACGTGCTTACGTTTGGTGGCCGAGGAACTCGTTTCTCTTAGCTTTATACCCTTGGTATTTTTGGGGGAAATCAATTTGTGATTTAGCGGGTATGACGATGTGGCATTCAAAATGAATGGTGGTCAGGTGTTCCAAAAGATACGTTATGACCTCAAGCGTCATCAACCGGGAAATGATAGAAATCGGGCAGGTAGCATGGCTAGGTGGGTCGTTCCCATTAGGGTGTATATCACATATCTAGAGAAACTCCATTTCATTCTTTTATCTCTTTTCGATGTTGTCCCTTTTCGGGAAATGATGGGTAGCTCCCAACCGTTGGTGATATACATTCGATATACTCAAGCGAAATGAGTGGTCGGTCATGTGTGGGCTGGGTTGCAAGATGTTCTTGTTGAACCCAGTGTATTCGCCTCTAGAGATACACTATCGGCAGGTGGTCCCATACCTTGTCATAGTCGGAATCCAATCTCCAATAAGCGCCCGTGGTTTTGTTTGTATACTATATATGTGGAACGTGAGATGCAAGCGTTCTGCTAGATTGTTATTTACTTGTGATTAGACATTATTATAATATCAGAAAAGTATTGATTTCCAAAACTGTTTTGGGTTATCGTAAGGTAAAAACCATCCGTGTTTATGTGTGGATCGGTCTTACGATTATCATTTCTTTTGAAAACGGTTTTGAAAAGTTAAACCAAATGATTTGAGTTTACTCACACCAGTCCCATGACCGACTGTAATAACCCGAAAAATCTGGGCCAGTTTAAAATTTTTATTTTGGTAATTTTAGCGAATTTTGAAAATTTTAAATGAATTATTTTAAATAATATCGACGAGAAATTTATTTTGAATATAATTAGAACGTATATAATATATACGTCGCCGTTAGAATATAAATATTTATATATAATTATAAATAGAATTGAAAATGGCGCGGTAGTTCGATAATTTGATTTCAAACTTCAATTGAATGTGTCGGGTGCAAAACAATCCGGATTTTAGTGAAACCAAAAACAATAGGATCTAATTGATAATATCTTTCCAACGAATCCGAAAAATCGAAATTTCATAGCGGGGATCAAAAGATATGTCCAGTTGAAAATTCTGAATAGTCGCTATGGAATTCAGGCCCTTAAAAATAGACATTTTGCAAACGACCTCGGATTTCGACGAAACCACTTTTGTTGGGTCTGTGATGTCAAATTATTGCTAGATTCCAAATTTCATAATTTTTCGAATCAATATGTGAGCGTGGCATAGGAAAACGCGTTTGACCAGTTTCAGTTGATTTTAATCGACTGGAAAATGGCCATTTTTCCGACGGTCTCAGAATTCGACGAAACTAGTTTTGTTAGGACCGTATCGTCAATACGAAGCTAGAAAATATTTTTCTGGAATTTTTCGAGTTAGTATGTGACCCCAGTAAATTGAAATGCACGCTCAAATTCAATATATAGAGTTATATGTTGATTTTAACGGAAACTGATCGAAACGATCGAATCAGCATGCGATACATATCCCATTGTGTTCGGAATGGGGGTAATTAGCTATGGACGACAGGCGGTGGGCCTCGTTTAGAGGTCGTATGTAAAAGTCAACTTTTTGAATTAAATTATTAAATAAAAAAAATATTCCTCTCCTCCCCTTAAATTCCTCTGCCCCCCCCCCCCCTCTATTTTTCAAACCCGATTCAGACAAAACAGAAAAAAAAAAAAAGACGAAAGGGGGGAGGAGCGCCGCTGCTCCCCCCATCAGAGCGCCGCCGCGCCATCAGGCGCGCCGCCTCGGCGCTGGCCCCCTCACCTCCCCCTCCGTTCGACCTCCCTCCTCCATCTCGACCTAGCACGAGACCCAAACACCCCCACCAACGCGACCACTCCCATTTTCCCCATCGCGTGGACCCCGCCGATGCACCGCACCCCCTAACGACCGGACGCCACCTCCACCGCGCAGCAGCCCCCCGACCAAAACCCCTAGCCTCGCCTTCGACCTCCATGACCACCATCTCCAACCTGACGGGCCGCCTTAGCCCTCCTCCATTCGATTCTAGGTGATCTTTATTTATTTTTATTTCATAGGATTTATCGATGTTAGTTTCAGTTTTTAAGTTATAAGAGGTAGGATTTTTAATTTATAAAGATAAGCTTTTATTTTGAAGAAAAATTGAATTTTTATTTACAACAAAGACGATATTTTTATATTATAGAAGGGCTAAAGATATTATCTTTATGTAGTAGAAAAAGTAAAAATTCGATTTTAATATATTGAATAGCGAAGTAAAAGTTCGATTTTTATATATTGAATAGCAAAGTAAAAATTCGATTTTTATATATTGAATAGCATAGTAAAAATTCGATTTTTATATATGGAATAGCATAGTAAAATTTTGATTTTTATATATTGAATAGCGAAGTAAAAATTCGATTTTTATATATTGAATAGCGAAGTAAAAATTCGATTTTTATATATTGAATAGCGAAGTAAAAATTCGATTTTTATATATTGAATAGCGAAGTAAAAATTCGATTTTTATATATTGAATAACATAGTAAAAATTCGATTTGTATATATTGAATAGCATAGTAAAAATTCGATTTTTATATATTGAATAGCGAAGTAAAAATTCGATTTTTATATATTGAATAGCATAGTAAAAATTCGATTTTTATATATTGAATAGCGAAGTAAAAATTCGATTTTTATATATTGAATAGCGAAGTAAAAATTCGATTTTTATATATTTAAAAGCGAAGTAAAAATTCGATTTTTACATATGTAGTGACTACGGACAACGAAAGCGACAAAAGGCGAGAATGGCGATGATTTCTCTAAATGAAGTGGCGTGGAATTGGGATAGCTATCGATGAGAACTTCTCACTCTTCAATTTCTTTTCTAGTTTTATATATATACTAGGATGTAGACGGTGTTTAGTAGCACCCGACACCCGTCATCCACAGACCATGGATGGCTTGTTTGTTTAATTGTTTGGTTGTGTAGTTGGTTAGATTATTTGGTTTGAATTGAATTGTTTGGTGAAATGAATGGATTTGATTGATGTGTGAATGGTGTGGGCCTTCACTAGACCGGGGATAAGGCTAGGCCTCGTCCCGTTTCTAGTATCGTGTCGTTATGCCACCGAAATTTTCTAAAATAAGTTAGAAAAATAAAAATATCATTTTTATTTTGTAAATGAACTGAATAGAAATTCATGTGTTGAAATAAAATATTTTATCGTTAAAAATATAATTTTTAACGTGAATGTGAATAAATAAATATTCATTTACAAACCGGACGGTTTGTTTATGTACACCTATTTGAAGGACATTGATTGGGACGATAAATTTTACACATCGCCCAACTGCACGAATAAAATCTGTGTTTGATTGTTTGAAACCCCACACGGGTGTTGGGATGAAATTTGAAGTTCACTCATCCTGATTGATTAAATATGTCGATCGATTGATTGACAGGCTGTTATAAGCGTTAGATATCTATATTTGATGCTTATACAGTGTAGTTCACTTTGGTTGATGGTTGATTATTTATCGTTGCTATTATATACATGTGTTGTATGGAATCCATATAATTAACTTTGTATGGTGATTGATTGGGCCTCATTCCAATTTAGAAAATAAAGAATATTATAAAATAAAGGTTCATTTGTTGACCGTACTCATCCGTTGAGATTAGTCATGTGTTGAACGAAATATTTTAATAATAAAATTTACATCTTTATCGATATAAAATAAAGGTTCATGTGTTGACAGTACTCATCCGTTGAGATTAGTCATGTGTTGAACGAAATATTTTAAAAATAGAAATATTTGAAATAAAATATATTAAAAATAGAAATATTTGAAATAGAAATATTTGAATAGGAAATATTTGAAAAAGAGATATTTGAAATAGAATATTTGAAAATAGAAATATATAAAGCCGTGTCGATTAGAGATGCGCTATTTTGATGCGAACGATATTTATATCGATTATATTTGAATTTGATTTAATTAGAAAACGAATTTGAATTGAATCGAATAGAAAACAAATTTGAATTGAATCTAATAGAAAACGAATTCGAATTGAATTGAAAACGAATTCGAATTGAATTGAAAACAAATTGAAATGAATTCAAATCGAATTGAAATTTGAATTGAATAGAAATGAATTTTAAAACGAATTTATAAGGAAAAATTCAATTTTGATTTGATTTGAAATGGAAGTTGAAATGGTTTTTGAAACGAATTTAAAACGATGTATATAATTCGTTTTAAATAGAAATCGACGAAATATATATTATATATATAATATAATGGCCCGAATAGAACGCGTCGCGCCGCGACAGTTCGTGAATTTCGACCATGTATTTCAAACGGACATTACGGGAGATCCGACCGTCGGATTCTCCTAAAAACCGGAACCGTTGGGTTCGTATCGAAAAGAGCTTTCTAACGAATATTTGAAATTTGAAATCTAATGGTTGGATTTGGAGATACGTCCAAATCAAATTTGAAAAAGGTCGCTGTAAGTGCAGTTCGATGGCCGTTGATGGAAATCGACTGTACGGGCCTTGATAAAATTATTAAAAATAGTAAAAATTAGTGACAAATCATAAGAAATGATTTGGGAAAAATTATGATGAAAAACTCCATATTTGAAAAGATAAAAATAGATTTTTATCGAAATGAACTAGTTTTGAACTGAAATTAAAACCCATTTATTTTTAAATAAATAAATTGGATTTGAATTTGGTTATAAACAGAATTGATTTGTGGGTTTATCGTGAACGGTGTTTTAAATAACATTTGTTCTTTAACCCGATAATAAATAGAATGTGATTTGGGTTTGTCGTGAACTGTGTTTTAAATGACATTAGTTCTTTAACCCAGTAAAAGGAGTTTTTAATGAATCTGCAATTAGATTGAAATGTGAATTGACAATCTGAATTATCAAATTTGGAAAAAATGAGCGAGAATGGAGTATCGCCAGTTTTTCTCCAAAGCGAATAGCTAAATCTTTAATTAGATTTGAACGTGAAATGGTAATTAATTTTACCGATAACACCGTGGTGTTAGATATGGAGTATTACCAGTTTTGCTTCATGAGATGAATAGGTTGGGATTGGGGAATAAAATAAATAATTACTTCGGTGTGGTTCGCTAATCTCGACTAGTCTTGAAAAACCATAATGTGGAATTGAAATGACATCCAAAGGAAGATTAAAGGATAAATTTTAAAGAATTTATCTTGGATAAAATTAATGGGAACCTTTCCCTAAGAATGAGGAATTGGAATGAGGCGTATGTTGTGTTTGTGTAACATTTGTTTTTAATATACGCGGGTTGTTCGGAAAGGCCGGGTTTATACACATTCTGAATAACCGATTCGACGATAAGTCGAAGATGAAGACGGTGGTTGAAGACCGGAAGTCTTCACATCGTTTGGGTGATTACTGATGATCTTGATTGGGCTGTACACCCAAGATGAGGGAATCAGTTGGTGTTCGTCCAGACGTACTTGGAGATGGATGGATATGCGAGGAAAGTGCCTCCGGTTTCGTTCAGACCCAGAACAAACTTGTAAATGGATTGTGTGTCTGACATTGGATTTTATTCTGTGTTGATTGATTTCTGTTAAATATATATATATATATGTTTGGCGGCGGAGAATTTATTCTCTTGCTTAACGCCCTTCTCTGAGACGTACGAGCTTAGAGGTTATATATCGATAGATATCAATCGCATGACATGAATTGCCTGTGTGGCACGCTGAGTCGCATCGATCAAGGCTTCTGTTGAAAAGAAAAGTCTTGTGGTTGATGATCAAAGCACGGCCTTTGTGGCGTAGCTTTGTGTATAACGTGAATTCGCTAGCCTCACACCTCGGTATGAGTTAAAAAGGGGATACGGACGGCAGGGAGAGCACGACGTTTATTTCTAGCTTTGGTGGTGTCAGTGACTTACCAGCCCTGACATTTATATACTTTTCACCTATGTGGTTGTTGGATGAGGCGCCTCGATTTTAGGTCTGTAAGGACCGAGAAACGTGTGTTCAGGAATTGCCAATTCTCTAACGTAAGTGAGGACTGGCCCTGAAGATCCAGGGTTGCCCAGAGTGCGTAGCCCTGAGGCATTTGCTAGAGTGTCTTGAACGCGGAGAGGAGCTTGCCCCTTGCCTCGACTCATGACGGAAATCCAATTTCCAATACGTGTATTGTGGTTTTAATTGTAGAACTAGTATGGCGACATAGTAGATGGTAGCTATGCCGTCTATGATTGATATTTATGATTGAAATTGTTTTGACACTATACACCTATAATAGTATCAAATAATGTGTTTTAAACGTATCAAGCATGCTTTGGCTGTTATAAGGGAAAACCCTATCCTCCGGCTTGCGTTGCATTGTGTGATGGGACCTGGGTCTTATAACAACTTCATTTTTCTTTATTTAGCATTGCGCTGTTTGTTCTATGCACTGGTATTCTTGGGAGGAAACCCGTTCCGTGTTACGGCGTGGTCCCTTGATTTACCTAACTTTAAAATCAATATTAATAACTGTTTTAGTTCTCACACCAGTCACATGACTGACCTGGAGTTTATTGTTTTAACCTAAACTCTGGGTGCCCCTATTTTCGACACGGGCAGCTAGTAGTTTTGGTTTTGCAGATTTATATTCACAGGATCCTAGTATACAGCTGGAATGATATCCAGAAAGCTCTGTATCCGTATATCACCTTCAGTTGTGCTTTGTATTATTTTCCGCTGCTATGTAATTTATTGTAATCTCTGATATTTATCGAATGTAATTTATTCATTTATACTCTGTATATTCTTGTATTCTGATGGAATTGTTGTAATAGCAATGAAATGTTCTTCCGTCTGCGTTCTATTTTGTCCTGTTCTCAAACGATCAGGGGTTTCGAACGGTCTAGATCGGTTTAACGACTGATTCGGATCGAGCGAAATTCCTTGCCGTCACACCGACCCAGAGTTTATTTTGTTTTGTTTTCCCTTAACTCTTGGGTGCCCCAAATTTGTATGGGCAGTCAAGTAGTTCAGGTCTTTACAAATATACTTGGAGGAGCTTGAAGCAGGAGGCTTCAGGATTAAATAGCTATTGTTATTTCCGCTGTGTGTAAGTGTTGTACTCTGAAAAGGTTATTGTATATATATAATGTTAGATTGCAAAGTTATGTTATATATATTATATTTATTCATTCCGCTGTGAGATTTGTATTACTCTGATTCTGTTCTATGGTGATCTTCTTCTTCTTCTATTCTAATTTTTCTATCTTATCTATCCTCACCCTTTAACTTCTTTCTATTAATGATCAGGTATTTCCGATGTTCGAATAGTCAACATGGCAGTTGTGTGTTGATTTTCGGAGTCGAAAATCCCCGTTCGTTACAACATGGCTTGTGTAAAATTAGTGTCAGGTCGAACCCCTTTTCTCCCTATTTTCTGTGTTGTTTTGCTTCTTGGTTTCTAGATGTTTGTGATGGATTTTGCTACCAAGTTTAAGTTGTTAGGGCTTTATGTATGTAATGAAAATTGATGATTTATGTAGCTTGAATTTTCTAGCATATAAATCATGCTTCTATAAATACAACGCTTAATGTGCTCGTTATTAAAGAGTGTTAGAGTCATTTTTTTATGTTAATTAGATTGATGTTGATAGTGAATCTACTCCTAAATTGTCTCTTAGTCTCATATTTGTATTCATTTTAACATTGTTAGTTTTCTTTTAATTTATAATCAACAATTTCACAGTTTGGTTTAATTTGATTGAATAGAATTTAAAATTATTCTTTCCCTGAGGATCAACTCGTATTCGCTAACGTACTAACAATTGTACGCCGTGCGCTTGCGGTTTATTTCAATATTCACGACGATTTTCTAATTCATAGAATATTCGTCGTCGAACAAGTTTTTGGGGCCATTGTCGGGGAAAGAATTTAATTTTAGTTTTATTCCTCGAATTAATTTTCTTATTAGTTTTTCTAAAAAAAAAAAATGTGTGTTGTTCATAGTTTGTCTGTTTTTTTTTTTTGATCTTTTGTTATTACATTTTGTGTGTGCTTGTTTGTGTGTTCATTAAAAAGAGAAGTTTAAAAAAAAAGGTTGTGTGTTTTGTTCCATTTTGTGTTTTGTTTTACTTTTGTTTGTGTGTTTTTTCTTTTCGTTTGTGTGTATGTGTGTTGATAGATTTCATATTGTGTTAGTTCTTTTATTTCCTCTCTCTTAAAAAAAAAGAAATATACATTTGCCTTTTGTCTTCAATCTCTTTCCCATTTTTTTGTTTTCAATTTCCTTTATTTCTTTCCCTTTTTCTTTCTCTCATTTTTTTCTTTCCTTCCCTTTCTCTCATTTATTTCTTTCCTTTTTCTTTTTCTTACAAATAATTAAAAAAAATACTGCTTTCCTTTTCTTCCCAAATTTTCTCTCCTTGCCTTATTTCTATACCACATATCCTCTACACCATTTCATCACCACCACTTCTGTCATTTTTCTTTCACCATCTTCTGATTCTCAGTCTCTCACTCCTGATACAACTCCTCCTTCATTCTCATCTTCACTATCTCCTACTCCATACCCAAACATCCTTCAATTCCTACATCACCTCTTCATACAATTCCTACATCACCTCTCATTTTTACTCCCTATTTTATTTTTATTTTCCCTTCTTTCATTTATTTCTTGACTGCCTTCCTACTTTTTCTTTCTTGTAATTATATCTTTCCATTTTTTTTTCTCTTTTTTTCTCTTTTACTTCTTTCTCATTCTCCTTCTCTTATTTATCTCTTTCTTTTTTCTTGCCCTCCCTCTATAATGTTCCTCTCTTCTCGACCTTATTCCATTCACAATCTTTTATAAACCAACCTCCACTTAACCTTTTATTCTCTCTACCATTTCTTACACCATTTTCTAAACATCCATCAAAACAATTCTCATTCACAACCAATTCTCCAAATCCATCTGCCATTACCACTTCATACAAAATTACAACCAACCGTCATCAATTAACCCCCTCCTTCCTACAAGCCACGCACAATAGAAATTCTTCTACCTAAAAGTTCTTCCAGACTTCTTCCTGATCCTCAGCCATAGCCACAAACCGCAAAATTAATTCAATCGATTTTTTTTTACCAAAACAGTTCACATCTCGCAACCTCAAATTGAAGACGCAAAATTCCCACCGCAACCACAAACCACAACAACCCTTCACTCCACCACATCTTACATCCACAAGCTACCACCACATCATCCCAGTTTATACCACTTCAACTCCAAAATCGCCAACACACCTCCATCGTTTGTTAGGCAGTATGTAGCTGAAGAGTAAAATGCCCCCAAAGCTCCATTAGGCCACCCAGTATGCACACAATCTTAAAACTCACTCACTATGTAGCTCTTTCCTTTGCAGGTATCTAGTCCAGCTTCAAAGTCTTCACCTTTACTCCTCCAGTTCTTGCACCCACACCGCATGTAACCACTTTTGATCTATGTTGTTTTGGACATCGCCAAATTTTGTAGCACGCACGCAAAATTCTTCCGTGCTCTCCAGTTCCAACTACATAAGCCAACAAGCAGTTTTTCACTGAAAGTAAAGGAAAACCAATACATGTTATCACGAATTAATATTATTTACTGCCTAAAATTTAATTTAAGCAAACAACGAATACAACAAATATATCTCAAAAAGTTTATTGTTTTAATGGTTAAAGAGTTACATCTCTCTACTGAATGTTTGAATTTTAGCAAGGAAAGATAATATTATGAAAACCTAATAGACATCAATCTGTCGAGTTCACATAAATATCAAGATATTGCCTTGATATAAAATTGTTCATTAGTCAGGCAGTTCATATATGGAATCAAATACTGAAATCGCAATGACTAATCACTAAATTTTTAAAACTATTACAATTATATATGCATGCCAATATATGAATTGAAGAATATATTTTTCCTTATGCGAGTCCAATTGTCCAGACATTGCAAGTGATAACATCAAATTTTTCTTTTTAAAATATTCATTGTTAAAACATACTCGAATTTGACTATGAATAACTTTGTCTGAATGCATTTCCATTCATAAATGAAAGACATAATAGGGAATTAATCAAGTCGGAAAGGATCTTTGTTCACATAACATTGAGTTTCTACATATTATTTTGTTAGACCATATTTAGAGAAAAATACAGTTAAACAGTGTGAAGTTCAAATGATTTTTCATCAAAATTTCTTCATCTTCTTTCTACATAAGGAAAAGTAATTAACTCATCAACATTAAGTAGAAAATAACTATATATGGCTTAATTGATTGATGTATGCAAGAATATAACTATTTATGGCCTAAATGATTCAACGGATTAGGCAAAAGTCTCACGATAGAATCACATTCATGAGATTAGAAAACCAAACAATACTTATTTAGAAAACCGAGCGATGCTCTGTTCTAAAACCGAGTGACGCTCGGTTTTTATACCTAAGATAAGATCGAATTTTTTAACTAAGCTATAAGATATAAAACTGAGCTACGCTCAATTTTCTAATCGAGCTAAGCACATTTTCATAACTGAGCGAGCCTCAGTTAGAGAATCGAGCTAAGCTCAGTTATAACACTAAGAAAAAGTTCAATTAATTTAATTAGTCAAATATTAATAAGTATTTGTTAAGAAGTATTACAGTATATTTTAGTCTATTAAAATATCAAAATTTATGAACTATATATGCTGCTAAAATTCTATTTTAGGGAAAATAATGTTAAAAAATTGGTAAAGAAGATTTTCACCAATTATCACACAAGAAGTAATTGGAAGCATTGCTCATAAATATGTTTAATATCGAAGTCATCAGCTGGTAATATAATATTGATTCATATATAATTTTGTACATTTTTATGTTTCATATATTAAGATTAAAATATGCTAAAAACCATCGTATATAACTACATTAACAATCAGTCATGGCTCAGGCATTTTGCTCAAGAGATTTCTGTATGAAGTTATCGGTCATGTATAAGGAATCAGTTTATGATTGTTAAGATATTATCCAAAATTAGAAACAAGAATACTTTGTAAGCAATACAGCTACAGCAATACACACCGTCAATAACTAACTCTATTTCAAATCCAATCATTTTTTTTCAAGAAAGAAGCACATTATATTAATTTATGCACACTTCACAATTTACATAAACAACGAGCATTAATCAAAAGCATAGCAGCTTTTATATCTCAAAATGCATTTCCAACAAACAATCACGATAAAAGCTATGGCCATTGATTTCCATACAGAAAACATATGGATCATTGATGCCTAGATGCAATGCCTTTTGATTTTTTATTTTCATCCATGGATTAAAAAAAAATAAAACAATATAAAACTGAAACCGTAATGAAAGCCAAATGTCATATTCCTATTATATTGCGTACATAAAACATATGGATCATTGATGCCCATAAAACAATATAAAACTGAAACCGAGCAGTCTTTGTTTTTTCTACTATAAGTGCTATATTAGGAATTTAAGATTGTTGGTGCTCGATGTCTTGGAGGTGGAACCTTGCCGCAACGGTAAGGTCACATGGCTAGTGGCCTTAGCGCCCAGGTTCGAATCCGGAAACAGCATCTTCACAGTGCGAGGGAAAGACTACGTACTATCGAACTCCCCAGAGCCCAGTATCGTACAGAAAGCCTCGTGCACTGGGTTCCACTGGTGCTCGATGATCTTGAATTATTATATTACATAGCTAGTTGCCACTTGATTAGTACACATATAGCTCATTCTGCAGTACAGATATTGGGACATAGGAAATAACAACCACAAAAACCAAACATTGAACTACTAATGATTCTCATTTTAAGTTTAACTTAATTATCCAAAGATCCGATTGATATGCAAATAGAATAGATCAAGTCATACTGAACTTTGAAAAAAAAGCTGAAAAAATCATTACAAAAATAGAGATAAAAAGCACAGTTTTCTCAATTTAAAGGATTCTGGATAAAAAGAGGTTTCTGAATTAAAAGCGAAAAAAGTGAAGAAAATATTTTCTCTATTCAAAACAACAAATAAACCATATTCAAAACCTCGTATTATTACATGCACAACATAATTTCCACTTTATATTGAATTTTGTGTAAGAGAACAAAGTAACTTTGAGAATAATTGTACAGAAAAAATGAAGCCAGAATTTATACTATGAATTTGCATGTTTCAGTGGAAAACAAGTTAAATGAAGGATAAAGCAAAAAATATAACTGTAATTCCGGAAGGATGTCGGAGACACAAACTAAAACTTAGTGCATACATAACGACATGGAGACCAAATTTTAGCAATTACAACAGTGAATTGATTATCAAACAAATAAATTTAGAACTAACACCACTGTCCTATGAGCAATAAGAACATCAATTGAGAGGAAATAGAAATCGAACCTGATGTTGCTCGGGGGTATGAAGCACGAATCCAAAAAATCTCAAGATCCATCATTTTCTAGTGATGTGCCACGTAGTGTGTTGAGCTGTCCCTTAATATCTCCTTGTCTGCGCCCGGATATGCTATCGATATCGTTGGAGGTGCCGGCAGATGCTGTCGATGTCGCTATACATGGAGAGAGAAGAGAAATTCTACTTTGGAAATAAAGGGATAGGCAGCCTAGGAAGGGATAAGTGTGAGATAATTAAAGATGCACAAAATCACAAAGGTAACTATAAATGAGCTATTTGCGAGCTGGTCATCTATTATAACATTTAATTGGGTTGGGAATCAGAATACATTACAAACTTTATACAAGAAACCATTTATATTTTATATATCCTTAGACTTTTTTAGAATTTATAACATTTATAAGTTTTAGATATGGAAAAATGTAAATGTTGCTAAATCATTGATTTGGTGTAGTGTTAGTAAGTAATCCAAGTGATTGTTACGTGGACGCATCCCAATTGAACTCAACTTGACCTAAAATATAACAATATGTTAATGAGAATTGAGTATGAAAAGAACATTGTTCATGTACATCAAAGCAAGAGCTTGGGACACATACGACATCAAACTTGGATCATAGATATAAAGGTCGAACTAATTTCATACCTAGAAGCAACCTATAAACACAACTGCAGAACTCATTTTGCATTTAAATTCGTATAAGGTATGACAAATAATGCAGAAAATTTACCTGGAAATGAAACCATTAATTCACCTCCTAAATCAATAGTGTTAGTATGACAATCTTTAATCCACAACTTTCACTTCCATCTCCTATTGAAGAAAAACGTGATGATCAATCTCTGAAATTCCCCAAAATAAGAATCACAATGGATCCCTAGGTACTGAAATTGAATGAAAACACTATTAGGTCAAAAAAAAATTGTCGTTAAATTTGTCAATCTTTTTATTGGGAGCACCATTCTGATATATTCTGCAATTGAAAGTGTGAATCTTGATAGCTTGGATTTATCCAAAAGCAAATCACTTGTATAAAAGAAACATTGTTTAACATATCCATCTTTGGAAAGTAAATATTTCAAAATACAATAAACATTGTTTAACATATACTTAGCCTCCAAATCACGTTTAGCTCAATATTTGAACATTTTTTTCCATGGTGCACTAAACACATCGGTAATGAACTACAAATACACACAAAAGACGTATTTAATAACAACCACTAAGTGTCAAGTTTCTACATTCTCTGTATATCCGCTGCTCGTATGTGCTCCACTGTATCTATCGGAGCCAACGGTGGAAGTCTCATATGCCGGGATCCCGATTGAACATCCTCATCGTCACCCATCAAGCATATAACCTGATATTAGCAAGCACATGTTGTAACAAAAGGAATCTCTAATATCATGTGCTAAAAAACCATATATATGTCACGATCAATTTTAAATATCCAACCGTGTGGTGTGGGACTATTGTTCAATACAATCAACACACATACTGTAACGAACTGGGATTTTCGACTCCGAAAATCAACATCAAACTATCATGTTGACCATTCAGACATCGAACATTCCAGATCATTAATAGAAAGAAGTTAGAGGGTGAGAATAGATAAGAAAGAAATATTAGAATAGAAGAAGAAGAACACCACAACACAGAGTCTCACATCGCAGCGGAACAAAATATAATACAGAAGTAAATCTTTATTGAGAACTTTGAAAATACTTACAATATCAGAGTACATCAACATCTGGACAGTGATAATCTGTCCTCATACAACACATAGCGGAATACTAGTAATATCATACGTCTGGACTCTTCCAGCTCGTCTCTTCACAGTAGTCGATAACCTGAACCTGTACAACCCGGTCTAACCCGAGCATTTATAAAACACCGGGTCAGTCTGGTGAACCAGAGTGAGATAAACTCGCACAGTATTTGGGTGAGCATCCAACTTGATTTTAGAGTTCAAAAACCTTTTCGAAGAAAAGGATAATCGTAAGACCAAATCCACACATAAACACGGACGGTTTTTACCTTACGATAACTCAAAACATTTTTGAAATCAATATCTTGTTCTGATATTATAATAATGTCTAAATACAAGTAAATAACAATCTAGTGGAACGCTTGCATCTCACGCTCTACATATATATAGGATACAAACAAAACCGCGGGCGCTTATTGGAGATTTGATTCCAACTTGACAAGGTATGGGTCCACCTTCCGATCGTGTATCTCTAGAGACGAATACACTGGGTTCAACAAGAACTTCTTGCAACCCGGCCCTCACATGACCGACCCCTCATTTCGCTTGAGAGTATCGAATGTATATCACCGACGGTTGGGATCAGCAACTGTCTCCCGACAAGGGACAGCATCGAAACATAGATTAAGAAACAAATAGGATTTCCTCTAGATAGGTGATTATACACCCTAATGGGAGCGACCCACATAGCCATGCTGCCTGCCCGATTTTTGTCATTTCCCGGTTGATGAGGCTTGAGGCCAGAATTAACTCTTGACATCTGGTCACCATTTACTTTGAATGCCACATCGTCAGATCCGTCAGATCTCACTAATTGACGTCCACAAAAATACTCTAGCTGAAAGCTAGAGAACGGCGATTCTCCGCCAACAACCATAGCACGTTTGAAGAAATCAACGTACGTGATCCTTCGGAAATACTCTGTCAGACATTCGTCCATATACGTCCTCCAGGAACAGGATGAACCGAAGGCACTCTCCTACCGCATCCAATATAGGAATCACCCCAGGGATCAGTAGCGAGAAGTCCTTGCAACCCGGAGATTTCAACCACGACAGAATCACAGCTTATCTCTGCTTGCCAGGCAGAGAATATTAGTGGTTCTTCCGTTTATGAAAACCCACAGTCTTCAATGCTCCATCTCGATCATCTTCTGATATCTCCACGTATTTGTTGGTCGGAATGGTTTTCGAATAAATTCGATCCCGGTCTTTCCATACCAACAATCGTATTGGTCAGATTTGATAGTCGGTGTTTTAACTATCAAAATATACAGTGTTTCAAACATGACACTCCAATGAGTTCACTGGTCCAGTATTCAGCATCACTTGGCCTTTAACAAACTGATTTCCTTTTTGTTAAATTGAAACTTCTAATTCTTTTAATATTCAAAAATACGATATTTGAATAACTCTAATTGATTAATTAACATTCGTCTTAACTCCATTCGCTTGACTCTAGATCACAGCGATCACAATGGTTATGCCCGATTCCCTCAGGAAACATCCGACCGCCGTAGGCTATCTGCAGCCCTGCGAATTACGCTAGCAGTCGTACGAAATGGCAACTTAGCCGAATAATTATGTTTGGCTAATTCTATCTCGAATAACTATATTCAATTACACACTTAAATCTTCTTTCAAATCATCTTTTAAATTCGGAAATCCATTAGTTTTAACAAAGAAATTTATAACACATATGTTATAACAATAGCATTATAATTACTATTTAGATTTACAAAACAACAGCGCTATAATCGCTGTTTAGGTTTACAATCCATTTACTATAGCAACAGCGCTAAACTCGCTATATTTGGTTTACAAAACATATATTATAACAACAGCGCTAAAATCGCTGTTTATATTTCAAAACATATTCACTAACGTCTCTTACGATTACCAACTAATACTATCTTCAGATAATCCCGACGTTGTTCAAGTTGGGGTATTTTAATTACCTCTCAGACCTTGACCAAACAACGGTCTTATCCTCAGATAAATATCAGTTATAATCAATGCCAAAATTCCATTTATAACTCTGGTTTATACTAAACCCTTTTATCGTAGTCTCCTTTCACTTAATTCATATAATTGAGTACGTTTATTGCCTTTCACCATTCAATTGGCTTGCATCTCACATTCGGTAGCTTTTTAAATGAATTCCCATTTAAAAATATATTCCTAAATTTATCATTAATTAAAATAATAACTTATTTCAAACATTAACTACTTTAGTAGTTAATCCCTTTTATTAATTAAATATTAAATCCCATTTAAATCCTTATTTAAATTCAAACAATATTCGTTTAACTATTTTAGTCAAAACACATTAACTTGATAAACAATTCTAATTCCAAACGGTCGATTTAATTAACTCAAAAACTTGATTATCTCATTAATCGATTTCAACAATCCTCGCTTTAAATTAATTAAAAATATAATTAATTTAAATAGATTCTAATTATTTTCTTCACAAAACAATGATCAAAGTTTAACCTTTTCGATTCATTCCTTACCTTCATACTTGAAAATCTGATTAACATCAGCATATACTTTATAAAATAAACCAACCATAAATCAAGGTCTTAAATAAAATAAAATATTTATTTAATTCCCTTTTATACTTTATTCAAATGATATATTTCAAGATCTGAGTCCAGTTATAAAATAAATTTTATAACTTCACTTTTATCGACTCACCTAACGGTGAATCCATATCTATAAACCGATTGATTTTTAAAGGCCATACTCTGCCAAACACTTAACCAATATCACCTATTGGTTCAAACCAAACAGATGTTGAATATTCAATTAATAATCAACCATCAAATTAATCACACAAACAGATCAGTTCATATATAATAATATGAAAATAAATAATACATTTGAGGAATCCGGTTGGATCCCTCCAACCTGTTCTTCCCTGTATTCAAATGGTTTTTTCCTCAAATCAGACGGTTCAGTTTTGTTTAACTGATAACACTAAATAGCGACCATTCAACATCAACCATAAGCAATTCAAACAATTCAACCATTTAAAACACGTTTATAAATAAACGTGACCAACCAAGGTGAGTTACCTTTATTGGAACCAATCGTTAAAAATAACGATTTGATATTTCACTGAAATTAAACACAGTTTAATTTCATCGGTTAAATCAACAGATAAATAACTAGCAAAACAGTCAATCATTGGCAAGCAGAGCACACAAAATAAAAATACCCAATTTATATAAAATATAAAAAGGGTAACTGAGTGAGTTTAACTCACCTTGATTTGATTTTGTTGAACGGCTCATTTCAAATTAAATTAAACTGTCGTTTAATTTAATTTAAAAATCCTGGTTGATTTCGATAGCGTCCAGTTCTGTTCCAAAATGCAGTGCTAGTTGAGACGAGTCCAATGTCCTTTGAATCGTCCAATTCTGATCACATATGGATTTGTTATTAATATTTACAGTTGAACAATTTAATTATCAATTTATTCTAAATTATTAGTTAATAAAATTAATTACGTTTTCTATTATAAATGGAATGGTTGATCTCCCTTTCAACACGTTATAACAGATGCTTCATGTTCAACCGGACCTGTAATGAATCAATCATTGACATAGATTTTATTATTAATAATAAAATTCAGTAATTTAATCAAGTTTTTAACCATATCTTAGACAACTAAATTACGGTTTAATGAAATGTCGGTTGATCTTCTTTTGACTAGTTTGTTGTTCGGATACAAGCCCAATTTCGTTTGCTTCCTTTGTTCTCGTTTTGGCCTGGAAGCTGCTCATCACGTCTTACTCAAACCTGTATGATTCCACCAAAAATTATCTTCTAATTTGTTTTAAATAAATTCCTAATACCTTAATTCATTAATTCATAGAAAAAAAAAACTAATTACTGTTTTGAGCAACCTGATCTTCCTACCAGTCCTCATCGTGACCAACAAATCCCTCCCAGTCCTCGCGTTCAACAACTCTCCACCATGCCTGCTACTCCTTGTTTTCACGCTCCAGCCCCTTTGTTTGACTTTGCTCCACTTTTTGTTCAATGCCATTCACTCCATTAACACCAGAAAAGGCCGACCCCTTTAATCCCTCACTTTGGATCCTTCGTTTCCCAGGCTTCCTCTTCCTGAAGTCGTGACTTCACAAGCCCATTCACCATTCCCGTTCCACACTTTGCACCATCTCCATACACAACCTCAACCACCGGAACACCATCGAAGTCCGGAGATCAACGTGCCCCAACCTTCTTTACCTCCGCCAGAAATAGGTCATGATGCACTGCCCCCACTCGACGCCCAATCCCTTCAACCCGTCGGCACTTTCAGCCCTTGATCCCGCTACCACAAAACTCCAGAGCTGATCGTCGCCGTTGGCCACCTAGATCTCGACGTCCCCGACAAGGTTGTAGTTGAAAATCATTTAATTGGTGAGTGGATTTGAGTTTTTAAGCGAGGGAAGATCGGTTCATTCTCATCCGTTAAGAACGAAATATGGAGGCGCAAATAGGTCATTGACCACGCAGCAACGAAAACAAGGGTTTGACCCTTTTTAAGTGTATATATAGTGAAGGTGGATTGGGTTTAATATTAGTTTATTTTTTTACGAAACTTCGCCGTAAAGTAGTTGATTAAAACCCCTATAAATGATCCTTGCCTACTGATAAAAATTTGAATCTTGGTATAAAAAGGTATTCCGGATCCAATGGGACAAGTTTCGTCGAAATCCGAGGTCGTATGAAAAAATTTCCTTTATGAAACCGAAAATGAACACACGTTTAATTTTTCCACGGTCACCAGATAAATCGAATCAACTTGAAACTGCGAACATCGATAATAACTTTTCGATACGAACCCAACGGCATTAGTTCCGTCGCATTCTGAGACTGTTGCCCCGGTAGGCTATTTTTACCCCGAACCGCCCTACCCTTTTTAACGCCAAATTTCTCGATCTCTAAAAATAACAAACTATATACATATCCTGACTCTAATCGACGATACGAACTCAACGGAACTAGTTTCGCGGCCTAATTCAATCGTCTTCTCGAGTTACGCCCAAATATCCCTTTATTTAATTAATTACGCGCTATAGGAATTATATGGGCGTTTACGGCTACCGTGGTCATATACGACATCGGTTCTCCACGTAGTTTGATTTTTCTGACAATGATTTAATGATACGGTTCTAATGAAACTGGTTTCGTCGAAATCTGAGTCCGTTGGCAAAACGGCTATTTTAAAGGCCTATAATTAAATAACGGTTTTCCATAGCGACTATTTCAAAATTTGATTTGGCCATAAATATCAAACTATAACACGAAATCTGGATTTTTCTCTTTCATATGAAAGCTATTGCCAATACGGCTCCAACGTGTCTTGTTTCACAGAAATCCGACTTATATCGAATCATGTATTCTCAGTTGAAGTTCAAAACTTCATTTCACGAACTGCACGCCATTTTCAAGCTCGATTTATATTATATATATAAATTATAACGTTCAACTTCGTTTTTAATAACGAATTAAATATTAAATTCCATTAATATTCCCAACATAATATTTAAAACTAATTTATATATTCATATTCAAATGGTCGAAAAACACGGGTCGTTACATTCTTCCCCCCTTAAAATAATTTCGTCCTCGAAATTGCTAAGGTAAGAAAGAACGTTATAAAACCATTTATTTTCAAATCCAATTTTATTTTAAATCGAAAACCAATTTATTACCATATATAAATATTTTCAAAAATATCGAAATTTTTTCTAACACTTTAAATTTCCGAAAAAATTTCGCCAGCACCTCCTCTGTACGGCTCAATTGGTACAACCACAACTCGCCATTCTGGGCCTTCTCCAATTCAAAAGAAAATAAAACAGCCAAGCGGCTTGCCAAATAGGCTCATAAATCACCAAACCCATAAAAAAATAAACGTGTACCTTTTTGTCGGGCATATCACTATATCTTTCCCGTCTGCCACCCTGTCCGCATATACAATTGCATCCCCAAAATTCCAACTTTATCCTCAGAACCACATCCTTCACGCGTCCAAGCCAAATCCCATTCTTGACTCAATCCTCATCCATTATCAATTTCATCTCTTAACTCACCAGTCCACCATCATTTCAGATTCCTGTCTTACCATTCAAATCTGATTCTACTCGGCATATTTTATCCCAATCCAATTTCCAATTAAATGGTTTTAATTCAATTCATATTTACTTTCACAAATTTCTTTTAAATTTTTGTTTTTGTTAAAACAATTCCCCTGGGAGTTTTTAAACAGCTTAGCCTTTTCTAAAAATCAAATTATTCATTTGGAATATCAAAACAACCTGTTTCTCAAAACAATTCAAAAACAAAAAATTTGGTAGTAATCCGTCACTTAGAACCCGGAAATGAACACTGATGATGTGGCCAGCATCCTCAGAGTTATTTCCCAGCTATCGAAGTGAGTTCAATACTATAGCACTTGTCAAAACTGTATTTAAACACTTTCATTTTGAAATCTATTTCAAAATAAAATTCATGATGCTTGTAAACAACTTAAAATCTCCCAGGATCTTAAAATTTTCATATATTTAACCCAAGTTCATTTACAACCACCTTTCCCACTTTTGGGAATTTTAATTCCAATTCTGACTAAAATTTCCGATTTAATAAATCTGCTTTTATATTATACGAATTCTAATAGGTTATTTATATAACCATTTCACTTATAATCAAGCAACACATCCAATATACTATAATACTTCAAATATTAATCATTCTTTTATATGAAAATATAATTTGGGTAAAATTATTTCATTTATCCTCTTTCAAAAACATACTGTGTCGAATTATTCTGTCCAAGAGTTTAGAAACACTTATCAACACAGTTTGCATTACTGTATCGACCAGAATTCATAAACTACTCAACAAACCAATCAACACAATATAAACAGTTTTTTTTTTATCAATTTACAAATACGCGCTCATATATATACACTCAAACTCAATCTAGGGTATTGCTAACCCCATCTCTACTGAGTCATGCCACAGAGCCAAGGTAATTACTTAACCTTCAGCTCTGATACCACTGTAACGAACTGGGATTTTCGACTCCGAAAATCAACATCAAACTATCATGTTGACCATTCAGACATCGAACATTCCAGATCATTAATAGAAAGAAGTTAGAGGGTGAGAATAGATAAGAAAGAAATATTAGAATAGAAGAAGAAGAACACCACAACACAGAGTCTCACATCGCAGCGGAACAAAATATAATACAGAAGTAAATCTTTATTGAGAACTTTGAAAATACTTACAATATCAGAGTACATCAACATCTGGACAGTGATAATCTGTCCTCATACAACACATAGCGGAATACTAGTAATATCATACGTCTGGACTCTTCCAGCTCGTCTCTTCACAGTAGTCGATAACCTGAACCTGTACAACCCGGTCTAACCCGAGCATTTATAAAACACCGGGTCAGTCTGGTGAACCAGAGTGAGATAAACTCGCACAGTATTTGGGTGAGCATCCAACTTGATTTTAGAGTTCAAAAACCTTTTCGAAGAAAAGGATAATCGTAAGACCAAATCCACACATAAACACGGACGGTTTTTACCTTACGATAACTCAAAACATTTTTGAAATCAATATCTTGTTCTGATATTATAATAATGTCTAAATACAAGTAAATAACAATCTAGTGGAACGCTTGCATCTCACGCTCTACATATATATAGGATACAAACAAAACCGCGGGCGCTTATTGGAGATTTGATTCCAACTTGACAAGGTATGGGTCCACCTTCCGATCGTGTATCTCTAGAGACGAATACACTGGGTTCAACAAGAACTTCTTGCAACCCGGCCCTCACATGACCGACCCCTCATTTCGCTTGAGAGTATCGAATGTATATCACCGACGGTTGGGATCAGCAACCGTCTCCCGACAAGGGACAGCATCGAAACATAGATTAAGAAACAAATAGGATTTCCTCTAGATAGGTGATTATACACCCTAATGGGAGCGACCCACATAGCCATGCTGCCTGCCCGATTTTTGTCATTTCCCGATTGATGAGGCTTGAGGCCAGAATTAACTCTTGACATCTGGTCACCATTTACTTTGAATGCCACATCGTCAGATCCGTCAGATCTCACTAATTGACGTCCACAAAAATACTCTAGCTGAAAGCTAGAGAACGGCGATTCTCCGCCAACAACCATAGCACGTTTGAAGAAATCAACGTACGTGATCCTTCGGAAATACTCTGTCAGACATTCGTCCATATACGTCCTCCAGGAACAGGATGAACCGAAGGCACTCTCCTACCGCATCCAATATAGGAATCACCCCAGGGATCAGTAGCGAGAAGTCCTTGCAACCCGGAGATTTCAACCACGACAGAATCACAGCTTATCTCTGCTTGCCAGGCAGAGAATATTAGTGGTTCTTCCGTTTATGAAAACCCACAGTCTTCAATGCTCCATCTCGATCATCTTCTGATATCTCCACGTATTTGTTGGTCGGAATGGTTTTCGAATAAATTCGATCCCGGTCTTTCCATACCAACAATCGTATTGGTCAGATTTGATAGTCGGTGTTTTAACTATCAAAATATACAGTGTTTCAAACATGACACTCCAATGAGTTCATTGGTCCAGTATTCAGCATCACTTGGCCTTTAACAAACTGATTTCCTTTTTGTTAAATTGAAACTTCTAATTCTTTTAATATTCAAAAATACGATATTTGAATAACTCTAATTGATTAATTAACATTCGTCTTAACTCCATTCGCTTGACTCTAGATCACAGCGATCACAATGGTTACGCCCGATTCCCTCAGGAAACATCCGACCGCCGTAGGCTATCTGCAGCCCTGCGAATTACGCTAGCAGTCGTACGAAATGGCAACTTAGCCGAATAATTATGTTTGGCTAATTCTATCTCGAATAACTATATTCAATTTACACACTTAAATCTTCTTTCAAATCATCTTTTAAATTCGGAAATCCATTAGTTTTAACAAAGAAATTTATAACACATATGTTATAACAATAGCATTATAATTACTATTTAGATTTACAAAACAACAGCGCTATAATCGCTGTTTAGGTTTACAATCCATTTACTATAGCAACAGCGCTAAACTCGCTATATTTGGTTTACAAAACATATATTATAACAACAGCGCTAAAATCGCTGTTTATATTTCAAAACATATTCACTAACGTCTCTTACGATTATCAACTAATACTATCTTCAGATAATCCCGACGTTGTTCAAGTTGGGGTATTTTAATTACCTCTCAGACCTTGACCAAACAACGGTCTTATCCTCAGATAAATATCAGTTATAATCAATGCCAAAATTCCATTTATAACTCTGGTTTATACTAAACCCTTTTATCGTAGTCTCCTTTCACTTAATTCATATAATTGAGTACGTTTATTGCCTTTCACCATTCAATTGGCTTGCATCTCACATTCGGTAGCTTTTTAAATGAATTCCCATTTAAAAATATATTCCTAAATTTATCATTAATTAAAATAATAACTTATTTCAAACATTAACTACTTTAGTAGTTAATCCCTTTTATTAATTAAATATTAAATCCCATTTAAATCCTTATTTAAATTCAAACAATATTCGTTTAACTATTTTAGTCAAAACACAATAACTTGATAAACAATTCTAATTCCAAACGGTCGATTTAATTAACTCAAAAACTTGATTATCTCATTAATCGATTTCAACAATCCTCGCTTTAAATTAATTAAAAATATAATTAATTTAAATAGATTCTAATTATTTTCTTCACAAAACAATGATCAAAGTTTAACCTTTTCGATTCATTCCTTACCTTCATACTTGAAAATCTGATTAACATCAGCATATACTTTATAAAATAAACCAACCATAAATCAAGGTCTTAAATAAAATAAAATATTTATTTAATTCCCTTTTATACTTTATTCAAATGATATATTTCAAGATCTGAGTCCAGTTATAAAATAAATTTTATAACTTCACTTTTATCGACTCACCTAACGGTGAATCCATATCTATAAACCGATTGATTTTTAAAGGCCATACTCTGCCAAACACTTAACCAATATCACCTATTGGTTCAAACCAAACAGATGTTGAATATTCAATTAATAATCAACCATCAAATTAATCACACAAACAGATCAGTTCATATATGATAATATGAAAATAAATAATACATTTGAGGAATCCGGTTGGATCCCTCCAACCTGTTCTTCCCTGTATTCAAATGGTTTTTTCCTCAAATCAGACGGTTCAGTTTTGTTTAACTGATAACACTAAATAGCGACCATTCAACATCAACCATAAGCAATTCAAACAATTCAACCATTTAAAACACGTTTATAAATAAACGTGACCAACCAAGGTGAGTTACCTTTATTGGAACCAATCGTTAAAAATAACGATTTGATATTTCACTGAAATTAAACACAGTTTAATTTCATCGGTTAAATCAACAGATAAATAACTAGCAAAACAGTCAATCATTGGCAAGCAGAGCACACAAAATAAAAATACCCAATTTATATAAAATATAAAAAGGGTAACTGAGTGAGTTTAACTCACCTTGATTTGATTTTGTTGAACGGCTCATTTCAAATTAAATTAAACTGTCGTTTAATTTAATTTAAAAATCCTGGTTGATTTCGATAGCGTCCAGTTCTGTTCCAAAATGCAGTGCTAGTTGAGACGAGTCCAATGTCCTTTGAATCGTCCAATTCTGATCACATATGGATTTGTTATTAATATTTACAGTTGAACAATTTAATTATCAATTTATTCTAAATTATTAGTTAATAAAATTAATTACGTTTTCTATTATAAATGGAATGGTTGATCTCCCTTTCAACACGTTATAACAGATGCTTCATGTTCAACCGGACCTGTAATGAATCAATCATTGACATAGATTTTATTATTAATAATAAAATTCAGTAATTTAATCAAGTTTTTAACCATATCTTAGACAACTAAATTACGGTTTAATGAAATGTCGGTTGATCTTCTTTTGACTAGTTTGTTGTTCGGATACAAGCCCAATTTCGTTTGCTTCCTTTGTTCTCGTTTTGGCCTGGAAGCTGCTCATCACGTCTTACTCAAACCTATATGATTCCACCAAAAATTATCTTCTAATTTGTTTTAAATAAATTCCTAATACCTTAATTCATAGAAAAAAAAACTAATTACTGTTTTGAGCAACCTGATCTTCCTACCAGTCCTCATCGTGACCAACAAATCCCTCCCAGTCCTCGCGTTCAACAACTCTCCACCATGCCTGCTACTCCTTGTTTTCACGCTCCAGCCCCTTTGTTTGACTTTGCTCCACTTTTTGTTCAATGCCATTCACTCCATTAACACCAGAAAAGGCCGACCCCTTTAATCCCTCACTTTGGATCCTTCGTTTCCCAGGCTTCCTCTTCCTGAAGTCGTGACTTCACAAGCCCATTCACCATTCCCGTTCCACACTTTGCACCATCTCCATACACAACCTCAACCACCGGAACACCATCGAAGTCCGGAGATCAACGTGCCCCAACCTTCTTTACCTCCACCAGAAATAGGTCATGATGCACTGCCCCCACTCGACGCCCAATCCCTTCAACCCGTCGGCACTTTCAGCCCTTGATCCCGCTACCACAAAACTCCAGAGCTGATCGTCGCCGTTGGCCACCTAGATCTCGACGTCCCCGACAAGGTTGTAGTTGAAAATCATTTAATTGGTGAGTGGATTTGAGTTTTTAAGCGAGGGAAGATCGGTTCATTCTCATCCGTTAAGAACGAAATATGGAGGCGCAAATAGGTCATTGACCACGCAGCAACGAAAACAAGGGTTTGACCCTTTTTAAGTGTATATATAGTGAAGGTGGATTGGGTTTAATATTAGTTTATTTTTTTACGAAACTTCGCCATAAAGTAGTTGATTAAAACCCCTATAAATGATCCTTGCCTACTGATAAAAATTTGAATCTTGGTATAAAAAGGTATTCCGGATCCAATGGGACAAGTTTCGTCGAAATCCGAGGTCGTATGAAAAAATTTCCTTTATGAAACCGGAAATGAACACACGTTTAATTTTTCCACGGTCACCAGATAAATCGAATCAACTTGAAACTGCGAACATCGATAATAACTTTTCGATACGAACCCAACGGCATTAGTTCCGTCGCATTCTGAGACTGTTGCCCCGGTAGGCTATTTTTACCCCGAACCGCCCTACCCTTTTTAACGCCAAATTTCTCGATCTCTAAAAATAACAAACTATATACATATCCTGACTCTAATCGACGATACGAACTCAACGGAACTAGTTTCGCGGCCTAATTCAATCGTCTTCTCGAGTTACGCCCAAATATCCCTTTATTTAATTAATTACGCGCTATAGGAATTATATGGGCGTTTACGGCTACCGTGGTCATATACGACATCGGTTCTCCACGTAGTTTGATTTTTCTGACAATGATTTAATGATACGGTTCTAATGAAACTGGTTTCGTCGAAATCTGAGTCCGTTGGCAAAACGGCTATTTTAAAGGCCTATAATTAAATAACGGTTTTCCATAGCGACTATTTCAAAATTTGATTTGGCCATAAATATCAAACTATAACACGAAATCTGGATTTTTCTCTTTCATATGAAAGCTATTGCCAATACGGCTCCAACATGTCTTGTTTCACAGAAATCCGACTTATATCGAATCCTGTATTCTCAGTTGAAGTTCAAAACTTCATTTCACGAACTGCACGCCATTTTCAAGCTCGATTTATATTATATATATAAATTATAACGTTCAACTTCGTTTTTAATAACGAATTAAATATTAAATTCCATTAATATTCCCAACATAATATTTAAAACTAATTTATATATTCATATTCAAATGGTCGAAAAACACGAGTCGTTACACATACTTCATTCCAATGCGAGTCACACCTAACGATCTCCAACTTGACGAGCATTGCTCAAGTCAGCTTAGAGTTACAACGGAGTTCTCTTTGCAGTTTGTCAGGCTTTCACCCTAAGTTTTCGTAAGCAGTTTAGGCGGGCTACTTACTATCGTATCTCTACCTTGAAGAGCATCCCTTGCTCAAGTCCCTTTGGAACCATGCTTTGGTCACACTGCACATACTAGTCTCCTTGAACCATGGATCCTTGATACCATGTTGAATTTCTGCATTCCATGCATACTCGCTTCACCATGTCTACCAGGGTCAACGGTCAATCGATGTCCCGAATGAACATCCACCATCACCACCCATGGAGCATATAACCTAGTATTGGAAAACACATATTGTAACAAAATAAATCTCAAATGTTACGTGCCACCAATATCATATATATGTCATGATCTCTTTCCAATATCATACGGTGTAGGACTTTATTCAATTCGATCCACGTACCCACTGCATTCCAACGCGAGCCACATCTAACGCTAAGTGACTGCTATAGACTATTTTTTGCTAAAAGCTTGCATTTTACAGTTAAACTTCTTTATAGTTTTAAGATGTTACTTTATGCTTAAAAAAAGGATTCATCGGTTAAACTTCTTTGAAAAAAATATGTCTTAATTCTTAAAAATAGAATCTCACAAATAAACAGAATTTACAAATTCATTGTCTATTGATTAGTTGTATAAATAAAAATTCAAACTAACAAAACATATTAGATGTTGTAACTTAGAAATAAAAATTTACATTAAGTACACATGATTTCAACATAAAAACATGGTTAAATATTTGTGCAAATTTTTCTATCGAATATGTTAAATCATATATAATTTTAGAAAAACAATTCACGCGTGAAACATGTGTTTTCATCACACGCAAAGCGCTTGTCGTAACGTTCATAATAACAAATGACTTTTTACAGCCGTCAATTCAATATCCAAAAATACAAAAAAAATCTGCTTTCTTATTAATTCCAAAAGTTCTTCATTCTTTCCTTGATTGTCTCTAGATATTTAATTAAAATCTTCAATATTTATTCATTATTGTAATCATAACAATATATATGACGGTTTCCTCTTTTATTGTTTTACATTTAAATAACAACATTTAATAAAATTTATACTGTAAATATTTATTTCAGGTTTTGCAATACTATTTGACAATTAAATACATATTTAAAAAGTAACTAGGTGATATTAAGTTAAAACCATCCAAATAAACAACAAATAACAAATATCTGTTAACTAATCTAATAAATTTTGAAATATGGAAATTCAACATGTGTATCACATTTATACTGTCAAAATAGTAAAGCTAATTTTTATCTCATGTCCGCATAGTTTAGAAATTCGACAATTATATATAAATTATTAAAATGTTGTCATTTTACCTGTAAATATCAACATTCAATAATTATTTGTCGACTTCTCCTAAATTTTTTTATATTGCTTTACATTCGTGTTTATCAACTGGTTTTAAATTTAAACATTCTAATAAATCTAATTAATAAATATCTATCTATTTTTTTAGCTAATAAATCATAAAAACGACAATTCATTAAGTGTACACATTCAAATGGACAAAAATGGTTAATTCAATTTTTCATTCAAGTCCACATATTTAAAAAATATAAATAGTTGTTTCTAATTATCTTATATCGTTATACGCAAGATTTTCAAAATGAGATTCAAATCGTAAAATTCAAACTATGAATCGAAACGGGATTTAAATCGTAAATCGTAGATTCAAAAAACATATTTATTAAAATTTGCACACACATTGAAATAAATTTTGATGTTTAAGCTTCTACATCTAAACTTAAAACATCATTTTCTCTCTTGTTCCAATTTTAATCTATTTTAAAATAATTAAAAATTGAAATTGTAGACCCAAATAAGTATATGGAATATATTAATTTGGATTGAATGGTATTTATAAAGTGTGGTGTTAGCTTGGTTTGAATCGCAATATAAATCGAATCGTAAAGAGAGAGACTTGATTTAAAATGGGATTCAAATCATAGGATTTTAAATTTTTTGATAAAAATGATTATACATTCAAGTTCATAAACTTTCTTTGTAATCTTTTTTTCTATTTTAAGTTCTAATTTATTACATATAAAAATATATGCAATACTTGCTTTGTAAAAATGGTATATCACTAAAAACATATACAGTGTTTTTCTTTCTAAAACTGGTACGTAAAGTGGATTCGGTTATTAACAAAATTTATTATAAATAAATGATAAGGGTTAATAATATTGGAAAATAAATAAACTCAGTTATTATTTTTTGTAAAAAAGTGAAATTTCTATTATTTAAATTCATAATTTCCGTTAACCAATGGGCAAAAAGTTTCCTACTTTTTGATTGAAAATATTTTTCTTTTGTATTTCATTGCCTTTCTGAGGTAAATGTTAAATATATTTAAAAGGTTCTATTACAAATTAAAATTACTATGTTACGAAGAAACAGATTAAATATTTCTTTTACATAACTAAAATAACAACATGATCCATATCCTTTCATATCTTATTTTCATTAAATACTTTTTAGTTATTAAGAAAATATTTTGTTTATCTCTTTGATAATATCATATACTTATTTTCAAAATATGTGCTACAAAAAAATTAATGCATTAAAATAGATTGATTCGCTGTAGTTTAATATTTAAGTATTTTCGTTGTTATCTCAAGTAACATTTTAAATTCAATCAATACATATTTTTCTTTAAGTAAAATACACAAAAAACTAAATGTCAGCTTCAAATTGATATGCGTGAATATTTGTCTATATTTTATAAAAACATCGATTTCAAAATTAATTAATGGTACTAATATTCATTTTTACCATTCTATAATGGATCCATAATCTGTGTTTCAGTGTTTTTGGTTTATTGGAGATTTTATTTGTGGATTTAAACTCTTATCAGAGTTTGGTGACTTTATGAATCCACGATTTAGTGTTTTTAGCGAATTTGTGGTACGTGATTTTGTGTAGTGACTATCAGACATCTAGACATATAATGTGTTTGATATTATATCGTGCATCATTCTGAATTGATCTTGAAGCCACCGTAGTAGTGTATTGAGTAAGAATTAAATATTTCAAAAAAAACTCGACATGTTTAATACTTATTCTATACAATATTATTAATGGTCTCTCCTATTATGCCCCATTCTCCGTATCAGCAGACAGTATTACTAGTTAATACTCTTTGCTAATATGGATCTCGGGGCGGGATGTCGCAGATTTTCTTAAAAGATATTGAATCTTGTGAAATAATAAGTCAATATATAACCTCTTTTACCAAAAATTCTAAAAAATAGTAAATCAATATGAAACTCATTTTTATCAAAGAAACAATAATATTGTTTTTATTCAAATGTAAAAAGACGCTATATAAAAATTACTTAGAAATAATGTAAATTCAATTTATCTCATTTATCCTAACATTTTCACCATAAATTGCATAACAAATTATATTCTAAATATATTTAGCATGTTATTTTTATGCAATATATCGTGTGCAACACACGGTTTACACACTAGTACCATTATAACAAAAAAGCAAAAGATAAGATGCAGTTCAAAGTAAAATAAATAAGAAAAACAAAAAGAAGAATATTGTTATAATCAAAACAAATAAGAGTTATCAGAAAGTAAATACAAAGTAAAAACAAATGAAAAATCCAATTCCAAATCAACAATATCAAGTTTTAGAAGCAAGGACAAAATTAAACATCATCTATTCACTCAGAAGAAGCACAAAATCGACATTAAGGTGAGGATGAGATTGATCCAAGAAAGAAATCAAGTGAAGGAGACTTGTTTTCTGTTAAACAAAAGGAATAAGGTGAGGATGATGGATCGGAAAATGGGCGATGGTGTGGCAAGGTAAACCAAACCGCTGTGACTTAAAGGTTAAGAAGTGGACAGAGAGGAAAAAGAAATCAAAAGAAACCACTAGTATAAAAAGGAGCAACGCTTCAGTTTAGAATTTGAGGAGGCCTGAGAGCCAAGAATGCCCTACTCAATTGTTACAATATTATACACACACATACATATGAGCGCGCACGCGGACGCTCAATGAACCCCATTTGGAAGCACCTTGAAACTTCATTTTCAGCGTCTCATTTATTTTTAAATAAGCTAGTGGAAAGAGAAAGAGTTAGTAAAAAGTGATAGAAACGGTATGTCTAGTGAAAATCAGAAAGGTTATAGCGTTGCTGCATTGTTTAGGGTGTTGCCGATCTTATATATGCGCGCACACACACACACATCATTTCTCATGCCAAAGTAGGGGTAAGCAATATTCGGTTCAAACAGATTAACGGACGGTTCATTTCAATCGGTTCGATTTTAAAACTAAATCAGTTTGAATTCGGTTTGCAAAATATATTTTTTGGTTATTAGTTTAACTGAATTAACAAAACTTTCCATTTATTATCTAATTTTATGGTATTGTGATATTTTAATTATTAATTTAGTTATATAATACAAAGGCATTTGTTACAAATAGATCAAATCTTATCATAAAAATAAAATTTATTATGTAAAATTACTCCAAACATGAATTTACGTTTTACTTCTAAGTGAATCCATCGTTTGAATAATAATGCATCCTTCAAGTTCAGTTAAATCGGTTACCGACCGAATTAACCGAAATTAATTTAGTTTAGTTCAGATTGGTTTGGAAAATTTTAGACTCTAATTCGATTTGAGTTTTTTACCTCCAAACCAACCAAACCGACCAAACGCTCACCCTACGCCGAAGTACAGAAAACAGTAAATATACCCTTTTTAAATTCAAAAAAAAAAAAAAAAAATATTGAGTTGCACACAAAAATATGAAACTTGTGACGACCAAAATTTCCGGTACCTTTTGAGCTGACCAAACAACACCAGTCCAACCCAAATTGTACAGGAAATCCAAATGCCAATAGAAAGAATTTAGAGAGTGAGATAAGAAAGAAAGAAATATTTGAATAGAAGAATAAGAAGAACTAACACAACAAAATCAGAATCTCACATCGCAGCGGAACACAATATAATATATAAATAAATCTTTATTGAGAGTTTGAAATATAACTTACAAATCATCAGAGTACATCACACATCTGGACAGTTACAATAATCTATCCTCAAATACAACATACAGCGGAATAATACTAAGACGTCTGAACTTCTCCAGCACGTCTTCTGAACTGCGTAGTATCCAATAACCTGGACCTGTACAACCCGGTCTAACCCGAGCATTACAAATACTGGGTCAGTCTGGTGAACCAGAGTGAGAACAACTCTCAAAGTTTAAGGGAATCATCCAAATTGATTTTAAAGTTCAAAATTCTTTTGGAAGAAAAGGATAATCGTAAGACCAAATCCACACATAAATACGGACGGTTTTTACCTTACGATAACCCAAAACATTTTGGAATCGTATATATCTTCTGATATTATAATAGTGTCTAAATACATATAAATATCAATTTAACGGAATGCTTGCATCTCACGCTCCACATATATAGTATATAATCAAAACCGCGGGCGCTTACTGGAGATTGGATTCCGACTATGACAAGGTATGGAACCACCTGCCGATAGTGTATCTCTAGAGGCGAATACACTGGGTTCAACAAGAACGTCTTGCAACCCGGCTCACACATGACTGACCACTCATTTCGCTTGAGTGTATCGAATGTATATCACCAATGGTTGGGATCAGCAACCGTTCCCAAAAAGGGACAACATCGATAGATTAAAGAAGCGAAAGGAATTTCTCTAGATAGATGATTATACATCATAATGGGAGCAATCCACATAGCCATGCTGCCTGCTCGATTTTTGTCATTTTCCAGTTATGAGACTTGAGGTTTGAATTACCATTCCAAGATAGAACACCACCGTTCACTTTGAATGCCACATCGTCACATCCAGCGGAAATCACTAATTGATTTCTACAAAAATACTCAGATTGTTAGGCTAAAGAAATTTCCCTTCTTTGCCACCAACTTCGTACGTTTGAAGAAATCAACGTACGTAATCCCTTTGGAAATACTCTGTAAAACACTCGTCCATACAAGTTGTCCTGGGACTGGACAAACCGAAGGCCCTCCTACTGCATCCTAGGAATCACTCTATAGATCAGTAGCGAGTAGTCCTTGCAAATTCGTCGATTTCAACCACGACAGAGTCACAACATATCTCTGGCCGCTAAACCAGAGATTATAAGTAATTCTACCGTTTTATGAAGATCCACGGTCTTCAATTTCTTCGTCTTGATTAGTATATGATATCTTCAACATTGTGTATTTGTTGGACGAAATGGTTTTCGAATATAAATTCGATCTCGGTCTTTCCATACCAACAATCGTATTGGCCAGATTTGATAGTCGGTTATTTAACTATCAAATAAACAACCATAAAATAAAATGAATTCACTGGTTCAGTATTCAGCATCACTTGGCCCCTTTTAATTTAAAACTCCTAAAACATTTCATATTTTTAAACATGGTATTAAATTCTCATTTCAATATATTAATCTTCTGAAAACTATTTCAATCTAATATTTAGAAAATAACCGTATCCAATTTCTATTTTTGTATTATTTCAAAACATTAATTACAACGCTATTTATTATTTATCATCGATTCAACTCGTCATTTGTAAAACAATTATTACGACCTCTCCTTTGGTTTCCTCATTTGAACACTATACTCGTCACTTATCTTTTTAGAATAAACTCATTCTAAAGCTTATCTTCTCACTTTGAAAACATCGCTATATCTTCACAATCTCCTTTGTTTTCCTTTTTTATGGAAATATCATTTCATATTCTCAAGCCCATTTTATTTCTTTTTATTTTGGAATCTATTATATATATTTTCAATTTCTTCAACTAACGTTACATTATTATTTCTCAAACTGAACTCCTTTTAACATCTTCACTACTACAACTAATATCATCTCTCGATAATCCTGAAGTCGTTCAAGTTGAGGTATTTTAAATTACCTCTCAGACCTTGATCAACAGCGTTCTTATCTTAAGATAGATATCAGTTGTAATGCCAAAACCGATATTCATTCCCAATATCAAATCAAATCCCATTTTAGTTATAACTGATGAAACCTCATTTCCTATTAAATATAGCGAATTTAAATCGCATCTTATACTTCCAGAATTAAGTAACGTTAATTTAATCTTAACGCTTTAGCCTCACACTCTTTTTATAAACATCGTTTATAACTCTCATGTTAAATATAAAACCCTATTTACCTCGATTCCTTCCTACTAAATTTAGTACTAAGTAAACACTTATTTAAGCTATCGCATTGGCTTAACATCCCTTTTAATAACTTAGTTTATAAAACTCGGTTTAATACTAAATTCTGTTTATAAACTTCTTTCCCAATTCAATCCGGTATCAAAATGAACTTTGATTACTTAATTAAATGAATTCCATTTAAGCATTATCATCTTAAATTATTAATTAAAATAATTATTTCCTCGTTAACGACCGTAGAAATGGTTAAATTCTTTATTAACTAAATAAATGGTAAACCTCTTTCCAAAATCTTATTAGGTTAAAACAAATATTCATTAATCTATTTCATTAGATTAATTTAAACCAGATCAATCAAATAACCAATTCCAATTAAATTAGTTGACTTTGTCAACTTAAAACATGATCATCTCGTTAATCAACTCCAATTAGCCCTTCTTTTAAATTAATTAATAACATAATTAATTTAAATAATTCCATTTAATCATCTCTTGAGAAATGATTAATACCAGTCTTAACCATTATGTTAATTTCACTTTGTTTACTTATAAATCTTATTAACAAAAGAATCAATTTATAAAATCATTTAATAATTACTTAAGAATTTTAAATAATAAATAATACACAATAATTTCCTTTTTATAAAACCTTATTCAAAATAATAGTTTTCCAAAATTTATCTTCAGCTAAATATTTTGTAACTTCATTACCGTCAATTCATCTAACGATAATAAAATGATATATTTTTGGGCCAACAGCTACCAACTACTCGATCAATACCGTTTATTGGTTAAAACAGAACAAACGTTGAATTTACATTCAACAATCAATGGTCCAATCAATCATATGGGTTAAACAGTTCATATAATTGTAACAAAGAAATAAACAATAAATTTAAGGAATCCAGCTGGATTCCTCCGACCTAATTTTCCTGCATCCAAATATGTTATTTTAACAATATCATTTATTTCAATAAACATATATAATATTCAAAAAATCAAACAATAACAACAATCCAAACATTCGTCTATAAATTTAACACGTTTATTTCATTATAAACGTGACCAATGAGGTAACTTACCTCCATCGGTTACAACCGTTAAAAATAACGATTAATTAAAATTAAATTAAACGAACGTTTAATCTAATCGGTTCAGTCACCGCATATATATTCAGCATCCATCAACCAAATAACAATCATAGCACACAAACATTTAAACCCGACTTATATAAATACAAGTGGGATAAAAACTGAGTGAGTTGAACTCACCTTGATTTCCATTCGTTGTCAGAACGGTTCGTTTTACAAGCTTCCAGCTGCGTTTAACTACGTCCGTTCCAACCACGCCCATTGATATGGTTTAAACGGTCCTTGTTTTGTTGAATTCTATTACTGTATGCCATAGTTGTAAATTTAATATGGTATTTTCCTTATTTAAATAAATATATTTAAATAATAATTATTACTTAAATAACTACTTACGTTAAAAATAGCTTTGATTTCGCATATTAAATAGGTTAGGCCACTCGAACTATAACTAGGCACATCTTATGGACGTTTTTAATTTGAGTAGGCATAGTCAGGAACTAAATTCTATCAGGCACGTTATATGTACAATTTTATTTACCTAATCTTACTTATGCTATATATAATGTAACTAGGCATATGCAGGCATACTGGAAAGCCGAGGTTTACCCAAGCACATTTATTAATAACTTAATATTACAAATCACGCTAACGTTAATTTAAAATTCAATTAGGCATGTTAAAATACTGTATTGATAACATCATCACGTTATGACTTAGCGTGATTGGGCAGTTTGTACAAAGGGGTTAGGTAGGCACTGTAAAGAATATAATTAGCCAAAAAAAATACTCCTAGGTTGCAATATAATTTGTTTAAGCCTTTAACTAACGTTACCCATGAACCTGGACTATGCATGTTTAAACGGTTAGGCACTTTTATTTCATTAGGCGCATGTATATATATAAGAGCCTAGGCACAGTTTATAATTTACTTTGGCATATTCGATTTGTCACAGACACGTCATTTTATTAATAGCTTAATTACTTTTTTAACCTAATTTAAGTTAATTAAACCACAATTAGGCATGGTACAAAAATACTGTTCATCTTCTCTTATAAAATTACCTGCTGTTTTATTTCTTCGAACTCATTCCTTCGCTCACTCCAATCTGTTCCTCACCACTTCGTTCTGCCATTCAAACATCAACAGCTGCAGCCTTCTTCACGTACTCCTCCCACGCAAGTACTCCCATCTGCATGGCTCCTTTCCCAGTCAATAGTTCACGCATCCATTGGCTCCTTTGTTTCCCCCGGGCCTGCTCATGTTAAGGACTCTCTGCTTTACGTTTAAACCAAATTAACTAACCCTTCACCCATGCTACAGACAGTCCACCTTCTTTCCGGTTCAATTGCGGTTACCTTCCTCTAGCTTTCTTTCTTCTCTTTGGTTACAAAAATAAACGCGACCCCAAGCTCCAATGATCCGCCACCCAGTCACCCCCACGTTCACTACAGAAAAGCCCCCTTCGAACTCAACCTTCACATCTTCTACAGTAACTCCTTCTCCATTGATTATTCACCAGCTGTAGCAGCTTCTACTTCCTCCTAACTTCTGTTCTAAGCACCGCACTTCACTTCCGCATCAACTTTATCCAAGCCCAGGCACTAGTTCTAACGCGCCCCCTTTAGATATATATATTATATATATATCTTTTATTTTATTTTCTAGAAAAGGAGACTTTCGACTTGTGTAAGCTTGCTGGGAAGAAATTCTGAGGAGATAAAATGAGTTTTTGGATTGAGGCGAGAGGCAGTGAGCGTTATTCATAGGCAAGCACAATGTGGATAAAAACGACGTCCATCATCTCGTACAAGATAGGCTGGTGTGAATTCGTAGGATAGCTGGGTGTTTGGTTAGCAAACGAGATGTGAAAATACAAAGTAGAGGCGTAGCTTGAGCAGAGCATGTGTGATTTCAGAATATAGGATTTGAGAGTTTGCCAGCCTGTGTTTCCATGTTCCCATACCTGTGTGTGCGCGTTATATTTTAGGGTGTGATTTCAGAAGATAAGAGTTGTCTGCAGTGCAGTGTGTTCTCATTTCAATTTGTACAAAAAAAATGGGATATGTGTATATTGCTTCAGATTGGAAGGAACAGGGTAGGGATAGCTGTACATCAGTCCGCTAGCATGTGTTGTTTCATTCAGTTACAGAGTATGTTTAGTTGATGGCCATTGTTACAGTGTGTTTTCATTTCGTGTATATGGTTAGCCATAGTTGTGATGTGATGGAGATGTTGCATAGGGTAGGCTTCATTGTGTTATCCACTTCAATTTATACTATGCGTCCCTAGTATATTTCTTAAGCATGAAGTAGAATTTTGAAATTTTAATACATATATTTTATTATATTTTTATTACGGTATCAAAGTATATCGTTAACCGTTGTTTTATCGCGCATCGTTTAATACACAAACCGCTACACGCTAATTCCAACAGCAAATGAAAATGGACGTACCACTACGTCTCAACTTTTCGGTCCCAATGGAATTAATTTCGTTGAAAACGGATTCCGTTTGCACAACGACGCTATTTTAAATTATCGGTTCACCCTTAAATTGCACGCACTGATAAAATAACTCTGATTGGCTCCAAACTAGATATCAAGCAATAACTAATTATACGTTTTTTCCAATAAAACTCATTTCATTGAAAACGGAGGTCGTTAGAAATGAAAACTACTTTTGAGGCATATATAATATATCGAACAATTTTCCGTGTGCGAAGCATGGGCCTCATTATAAGGTAAGCAACGCATTGATTTGAACGTTCTATTTCGTATGGTTATTTAATTTCATCGTCAATTGTCGTCGAGCGTTTTATATTCGTACCAATATACGTGAATTTCAAATCGTAAATTACTAAATAACGCGATGTTTACCAGTTCGAAGTATAATTATATATAAATTACATGTTCAAACATCGTTTAATAAACGGATTATATATTATAAACTCATTTATTATACCAAATCGATATTTTAAAATAATAAAATATATTAAATACTTGACTACCAAAAATACGGGATGTTACAAAACTATTATAGCTGGATTTTGATTGAGGGGACTATGTGTGTATTTATGTCCATGTTTTTTCCCTATGTATACATAGGCCAATCGCATCATGTCTCATGCCATAGTGGAAAAAAGAGAATATAACCTTTTTAAACCAACAAAAAAAAAACTTTAGTTGCACACATAAATATGAAACTAATACAGCTAAGTTCTGATTGCCCTCGGTGATTTGGGAATCTTGGATACAGCATAGTAGTATAGTAGAACTAAAAGTATAATATCCACATTGAGGTAACTATTTAAAGACCAATTTATATTAAGTGGATGTTTTGTATCAATAGATATAGAGATTAATGTGTATCGCAAAGCGTTGTATTAATATAAATAGATCATGATTTGATAGAAACAATGGGCAATCGGCAATGTCCCTTATGGTGGACAAATATGTGCTAAGCACATACGCTTAATATTTTAAATGAATTATTACTTGATTTCTGGACTTTTAACGTATGTTTCTCTTTTATATTTTTGCATAGTATTGCCTTACACATATTGTTCCTACTTTGTGTACATAGTATCAACAAAAACACATTTTCTTGTTTTTTCCAATGTAGAAAAAAAATCCAATATGCATGATAGATTGTTGCGCTTAACTCATCTACTTTAAGGTTATGAGTACATCCAGAATTCATATCGTTGTCCAGAATTAATATCACTATTCAGAAATAACAATATAAAATCTAATTGATCAACAGATCGTTATATCTAAATTTTGGCAAGCACTCCATTGGCGGTACTCTTAGTATGGATGCTTCTTAATTTACATACGAAAACCTATATGCGTCTTACACCTGCAACTGATAAAGAATGATATCATGCACTAAGAACATATCACATTAAAGAATCTGCATATCGCCTCTTCAAGAAGTATTTTTGGAACAGATCCTTATTTTTAGTTGTTTTAAAGTATAGGATCTTAATTTTATCATGTCTTCTATCAAGTTAATAAAAATCATTGCTAGAAATATTACCACATAAGCTGCAACTGATTGCCTAAAAGTCTTATAGCAAAAAGGAAGTCTAAACATGTTTACATCTGAAATTCAAATAAACAATTGATCAATAATTCTCTATGCCTCTTAAAAATTATTGACATAAAACTATTTTCCATGTATTGGAAGAATTCAAACATATAAATAATAACCTAATAAAAATGTACATTCATGTATAGCTCATTTGACATGCATACTTAAAAGTCCAATAACAATGTACCATTAATTTTAATTTTATGGAAACATAAACCATCACCTTTCTACTTTAAAAGAAGAAAATGGATAAAATAATTATAAAATCAATCATTCATGACAAAATCAGAATGAAATAATAATAATAATAATAATAATATAATTAGAAATACTAATAAGGGTGAAAACTGGTAATGCGTCAAAGGAATCTTATCATGGAACGTATAATCCAATTTTATCACATAGAATAAAATTGTACATACTGTGAAAAATGTTAGAATGTCATTTACTTATGAAATGTATGAAGGTTGCCATTTGTATATCATTGTTAACCGTAAATTTTTAAACGTTAATCAAACTTATCACTTGAAAATATTGTCGACTGAAATATGAAATTAGTTCTGTTGAAATCACATTCTTTCCAATTAAGAACTTACATTCCAAATGACGAAGCTTTTTAGAAACAAATAAATGAGATTAAATTATCGTGGATGTCTTCAATCGACGTTTCTACAAATAATTTCAATTCGGTCGACTGTACAAGTGGATCTGTGGCGCAATGGTACCGCGTCTGACTTCAGATCAGAAGGTTGCGTGTTCGATTCACGTCAGGTTCAGATTTCTTTTTGCGCTCAATCCAACCTACATTGTTATCCACCTTCCCCGGCCTACAATATTAGCTCTTTTAGGTACCACCGAATGTTAAATTTGTGACTGTTATTAGTAGTGTAGTATAACATCAAGTGCCATATATACGATTATGATTCAGTGCTACTAAGTTGTATACTGCCTTATTGAATTTCAATTCTTAATTGTAACAAATCTACTTCCGACCTAAATGTTGCCTTATTGAATTTCAGTTCTTATTTTCAACAAATCTACTTCCGACCTGAATTTCAGCGTTATTTTTTTATAAGCTCCAATCTCAAGTTTGTACTGGATTTCATTGTTATACTTCAAAAGCATTGATTCGTCGTTAGGTTCACACAAACTACGTAAAGAGCCAGTTACTTCGGTTTTAGGTATGTTGTGGAGTAGTATAATAAATTTTTAAAGGGCTAATGTTAGCTTCAGCCCTCTTTTAGTTTACTATATATGCTGTGAACTCCTCACTTGTGAGAGGAAGTTGTGTGGTTTATACTGCTTACTGAAGATTAGTAATGTTGGATGAATAGGCCTCAAGTCGAAATACACGGATTGATGTGGTTGATATCATATGTTGATTAGTTAACGATATCAATAGTTTTTATTTCCTACACTTTGCATACTGGTTGGATAGATGGCTTGTTGGTTGTTTAGTGTTTACATTGATGATTAGGTATGTTACATAAATTTAACGTTTTCCCCCTCATTCGTGCCTAAGACTATAAGGCAATCGCAGCTTTCTTTTTGGTGGATGTCAGCGCGTCCAAATCTCAAGAAATGGACCTTCGAACTTACCGACTTGGATAGTGCTTTTATTAGTTATTTTATTTTTATTATTGTTGTTGGTAAAAATTTTACAAGTAATATGTTCCTTTCATTATAAACACTCTTACTTGGGTACCGTTCTTTTTTGAACATTGGCATTTAACGTCATTGTCCGCATCCGACGTGTCATCGTGGACTCCACATAACCGTCATGTTCAGGTGTATCATTGCAAGGTGATGGTTTGCGTCGGACGCAAACATTTCTCTTGCCTATTTCTTCCCCTTTTCCTACCTCTTTCTTCCTCTTTTTCTTCCCTTTCGTGTTATCCCTTTCGTTAAAAGAATGCATTCCCCTTTCTTCAACTTACCCCTTCCCAACCCCAATATTCGCCTTTCGGTTCAAAATAGAATGAACCCTTATACATCTTTATCTTTTATTATCCAACCCATGATACTGACTTAAAGGGCGTTCGTATTTTGTATTCTATATCAACTCTTTACCTATTTTATTTACAAATAATTACCACATGTAAAATAATAATTTTTCCCCTTTCGTAAAAATTACGCATTCCTCTTTCGTCAACTTTCCTCTTTTCTATCCATTCAAAATACCCCTTTCGTTTCAAAAAATAAGGTACTTCAATTAGTAAGGTATGCTAGATTTGTTGACTTACTTGATTTTTGGTGTATTTATTCAATTAGTAAGTAGCTTCTACCTTTTTATTTAGCTTATTCAAAGCTTTCGTCTATCTCACTATCATCCATATGCATTTAATTTTCATGGATGAACTCAAGAATTTCTAATCTAGCATATTGTGCACTGCCTTATACTCTTATTAAGATTTCATCTCCAGTTTATAACTAGGTTATGGGAATAGATGAAACCTTTCATGTATGGCTACGTGTTCCTATTTTTTTAACTAGGTGGAACCAAAATCACCAAAAACTTGGAAAATGAAATGGTAAACTTGCCGATCCTATGTAGCTTGGGCTATGCTTCCTATCCATATTGACCATATCCTAAAATTGATTAATTAATGAAACATCGACGATATTTTAGAACCTAGCAACAGGTAAAGCGATTTAGTATTCATATACATTCCACATTTAAGAACCTTACTAGCTGCTGGCTATTACAGAGATTATAATGGGTAACTAATGTGATGAAAAAAGGGAATTTTGGTACTTAAAAATTATTTAGTACGTGGATAAATCTTACAAATGCAACTTAATGTAGATGAAGGAAAACCTAACTGCATTACCAAATATAGCACGCACCTTAATTGGATTTATGCAAATTAATCAATGAATTGTCAGAATATATTCACATTGTATTTGCAAATTAGTTATGGTCATCCAATTAGTCATAATTTTCATTTTTGAAACCACTGAACCAATTTAACCAAAATACAAAACTAAAATAAAGTTATATCCCAAAAACTTCACTGCATCTGCCATCCAATAATAGGGGATGTATCATACACTGCTGTTTTAGAAGAAATGCATTTAGATCATTTTCAACTACATTAAACTGATATAAATAATTAGAATAGTTGTAATTATCGATTAATGTTAGAACTTAAAAGGCCACCTATTTGTGATTATATCTCATTTTTTTTAGTAATTTTGTTCTAAAATAGTTTCTAGACCAAATTACATAAGTTCATTTTTGAGGCAATAAGTACAAAACATTAAGTTTTAGTGTTTTATATAAAACCCAATTCAATTGACTAATGCTAATACATTACCAATTTGAATGATCATCCTAAATAGCTTGCAATCTTTTTCCATGTGTATAAGTGAAGCACTGTATAAGTAACGTTAAAGTTAAAACTAAACTAACCTCCGGGTATGACTGCAACTGTATACGCATCCATTGCAGATGAAACATCTGATGCCTCTGACTAATTAATTTCTATTAAGCCTTTCTTCAGTTTATCCTATACTACTCTACTGAACCTTTCTTCAGTTTATCCTATACTACACAAATGAGCGAACACATTATTTGTATCTTTATACGTTAAAAAAACACGATCAATATACAAAAGTTTAATCTACTTAATCTTAAAAAAAAAATAGCCACTAAAATATGTTTACTGAATGTAGATTGTAAACAGTGAAATGGGGAAAAAACACGTTTCATTTAAGGATTTTTTCAATTTAGCTCGCATTTACAAATTTGTTGCGCAAATAACCCGGTATCAAAATTAATTACAAATATAGCCTAATTCTGACCAACCAAGGGCAGAGTGACCAAGATATACTGGAATCTGTATATTTTTTATTCCAGACTTTACATTGGCTTCATTTGAAATGGAGCCAGTGCAAATGTTACAAAAAATTATGCATTGTCGTCATTCCAAACGACGCTAATACATTCCAACTTTTTTTAATAGCCTAGCTTCACTTCAGATGCCGCCAATAAATAAATAAAAAGGTTAAATTGATGCCGTTTGAACTAGCACCAGTGTATCTTGACCAACTCAGCGTTGTGTTGGTCAAAACAGGGTCATATTTAAAATTAGTTTTTGAAACGGGGTTATTTGCATAATAAATCAGTAAAACCTGGTAAAATTGGAAAAAATGATTGATACAACTTTCATAGAAATCAATCATGTTCTAATTAGCTGATTGATGTTCTAGTAAATAACTGAAAACCTTTGATTTCAAATCAAATTCAATAATTGAAGTGAAGTTGAGATTTGCTCGGTGATTACTCAAAATCTTATTACCTAATAGAGATTAACTTGAAAATGATGGAACAAGAATATAGTTTAGAACGACTAAAGCTCGCATGAGATAGAACATGATCGATATGGTCGGTACTTTCACACCCGCTGACTTGAAATTAATTTATGCCTTTATTTTCTATGTAGATCGATGATCATGTTAAGAATATAGAATGAAACTGAGATGTCATATAGTGGCATAGAAATATAACGCGTTGAATGTTGAAATCTACTTTTGTTTCGTCATAGCTCATAACTGAAGGAGAATGCATTGTAAATTTATTAAAAGAGAGTTACTCTCTAAACAAAGGAAAATAAATGATTTGCTACAAATTAATTTGAATTTCTATATACATATGTATGAGTGGGTGTATGCTCGTGTAGGTGAGTGTCATGTTGTCACTATTATTAGATAATTAAGGAAAAAATAACATAAAAAGAAAACAAAACAATTTAGTAGTACACTAAAATTTTTAACTCAGATTATGCATACAAATGTCATACTTAACGCTAAAGCCAAGTAAGTGATGCATATAAATCAATGTCAGTAGTGATATTATTTGAATAACTCAACTATGCATATCACTCATGAGTCTTTATTTTGCCTAAGACTTAGCAGTTTACTAGCGTGCTACAAAGAAAATTTCCCACTAAGCTAAGAGTCATTAGAATTATAACATGGATAAAAGATTAAAAAATAGTTAATTGTTTTTTTGCATGAGAATGAGTATGCAGATCATTTGTTATAAAACCACATAATAGGTGGTAAAGTGTAATACCCTTGGTTAAGCTAAAATTAATTAAGGACTATTTTAAGTAAATGTTGTTGAACTAACATTCTTTCTCCACATCAGATTTACTCAAGTTCACTTTTCAAGTGCATATACATTAACCCCCTACCGTTGCACCAACTCTCTGAGCCTACAACCAACTATCACAACAAAATACACAATAAATCAATAGTTTGAGGAAAACTAACCCTTGGATATTGCGAAATAATGAAAGGAGTAAAGATGCAGTTGATTATCTAAATAGTTTAAACACTCTAAAGATCGTATATAAGTGGTGTCTGGCGCAAAAGTAAGGTTACCTGGCTGGTAATCTGGAGCGCACAGGTTCAAGTCCCGACCTCTTCACATATATGAGGGAACGGCTGTGCGCACCAATCGACCATCCCCAGAGTCCGGAAAGTCGTGAGAATGGTACTAGGACGGGAGACTGCCTGGGAAGTCCTCTCGCGCTTGAGTACGAGAGCCTTTGGCACTAGGTATCCACTCTGAAGATCGTATATACATCCATGATGTACAATGAGCCTTAGATAATTTAATGATGCCAAAACTTATAGCTTTGGACTAAAGAATATGAAAGTGTTGTTTCATGCTGCTTAATATTACGTTAACATATGTTTCTCTTCATGCCATTAAACAGATGATTGCAAACTTGTAATATCCAGGCTTATCACAATAAGAAAGCGAATAATATGTAGTGAAGTTTTTTGTTGTTTTAAATTGGATCTCCTTTACAGAAAAGACAAAAGTGATGGTTTAATGATATAAACAGAGAAGTGTACATCAATTACTTTTAATTATATTAATTACTCCCTTTTTCGTTTGACAAAACTAAATCATGAAAAATAGCTTAATTAGTAAGACACTACTTAGATTCTAGACCTCAACATCCTTGAAATAAAATATCCACATAGTATGGTAATCATAAAATCGAGGAAACAAATATATCAAATGTACATTCGACCTACCCAAACTTTTGTTCATAATCATTGTTGGATGAATCAATCTTAAGGGACATGAATCCCACTAATTCATCGACTTATTATATTACATGACTTATTTTTGTGACAAGTTAAAAAAATGATGGAACAATTGCTGCTCAATAATGTAGATTAGAAACATAGATAAAATTGTTCCTGACATTTAACCCACTGGAGGGAGATGCGGAATCTACATTTCAGCAAAAAAAAAAAAACATAAATAAAAAATGTAGAATATTTTATTAATAACTGTGGATGTGGGAAAATTAACTGAAGCCATGCCTGGATAGAACCTGTGATGTCAGGCATGATCATGATATAAAATATCCATATGATGCTTTCAACATCATCATGTGAACTATGCTGGTTATTATAATAAGGCTTTGCGCTAATATACCAAAAGGATGTATGTCCTAATCTTACTGAATAGCGCCTTTAATGAATGCTACATCACGTATAAAATTGCACAAACAGAACCAAGAGCATAACACAACAGAATTTTAAGCTTAGCTCATCATCCACCTTTTGATTTCCTCTTTGTAACTCATGTTATACAACCAACTAAGGAACTTTGTTTACTGTAAGAAATAAGCAGAAGAATAAAAATAGTTTCTTATAATAGTCCCAGTTATCAATTGGACTGCATCAAGAAAGTGAAAGTAAAATGAATACCTTAAGGTATATGGAAAAACTGCTGTCATAATATAGTGACACAACTAATACTTCAGCCAAGCTCAGTTCTAGAACATAAGAATGCAAATACATTAGAGATCTCTCTGTCCCTTCGTTGCCACATCTACTATTCATCCAAACACGCAATATATATATATAGCAGTTTTAGTACATTCAATTTCTGCAAATATATTCTTCATGATTTTATTACATACATACTTAATTTGATATATTACATACTGTTTACTTTGGGTTGTTATTCCAACTCATTTTACTTTATAAATACTTACTATTACCTATTTTTGAAATACCAACAAAAGAAAATTTGCTTTTCTTCCATGATTTTTCCAACTAAGTTTTGATTTTTATAATCTCAAGTTCAATGCGCATTACATATCATTGTCCATGTTTTCATACACTCAAACATCTAGCATTAACAATCTTTTATTGAAAACCTTATTTAAAAATTGAAAATAAAACTTGAGGAGTTTAGTTTTGACATCTTTTATATCAAAAATAGTTTAATAAAAATGTGCATTGCACCTTCCATGGTAATTGTAGTGTTTTCATAGTTTTCTAGTTCTATAACAAGCCTTTCGAAATGTCTATTATCCAGAACCATACTCAATACAAACAGACCAAATCCATGCAGCCCACGACTATGGCCTATGCCCTCTCATTTGGACAAAACACCCTGCAGTCAACCAGGCATCCAAGAATGAATTAGTAAAATATAACAACTTACATATACGAGCATACTGATTATTGCATACATAAAAGATTAACACTAATACTATACATAAATGACTATCAGTATGCAAGAGATACAACATATAATTGGGTTTGGCGGGTCAAAATCGGGTTAGCGGGTCAACCCTAAACCCACCCGTTTATAAACGGGTCAAATTCGGGTTGACCCGAAAATGACCCGCTAACTAAATGGGTCGGGTTAACCTGCTAATTTCCGTGCAGGTTTCGGGTCGGGTCACGGGTCGTGTAGGAAATTGACAACCCTAGACAAAACACCCCGCAGTCAACCAGGCATCCAATTCCAGCCCGCCTACACCCAATTGCACCAAAGCGGGAATACAGGTTATAACCTATCAAATAAATGTGGTTCCTCTCATACCCATTGCTTTATTTGATTAGACATCTAATGCAAGTTCTGTGCCAATGCCAACAAATATGGTAAAACCCTCTAATTAAACTTAGCTGCAAACAATATCGACAGGGAAAGAACCAGATTTCGCTTTTCCAAGCAACAATAAAGGCCAAAAATTCCAATGAAGGAAAGTTTGATAACCTAAATACTCAGTTAATTCATAAGTTCTACTGAAAAAGACAAGAAATGTTCACTTGCAGATCACAAATCTAACAAAAAAAAGGAAGGCCACTAAAAAGACATTAAAACTTTGCGAGCGGAACGGGCCAAACTTACTACCCAGATTGAAGAAAATAAACTATTTGTTGGCTTACAACCATAATTATTGACTAGTAAGTTTGGCTAATTTTGTCAAATAATATGTGGAAAAAATAAATGCATTTCATGGTCACAGGAATAACGAATCACAATTGTTCTTTAACTTTTGAAAGTGATGAATGATAACTAGGTTTTTTTGAACTGAATCAATTTGTATGGTAATCCATAAAGAGCATCTTAATATGCAATTACAATTGTTAATGGCATTTATTACGACATTAAACAATATCGTTTAGTATGGCTTTTATTGGGTTATTTATTTATTAGTTATCATAAAATCTAATGGAAGCATTTATCTACGACATTTATTAAGGGGTTTGTCATTTATTTGTTATGGTATAATAGCGTTAAATTTCTCTTTACCATACAATTATCAATTAGTCAGTTACCCTTTTTTATTAAAATCAAAATATCAGTTTAATTGGCGTAGCAAAGTTAATCCACTGTTTTCTTTTAAAACATCGGCGTAATATTTCAAAACCAACGACAATGATTATCTACCACTTTATTGATAATATATGAACACTCATGTTGTACGTTGTATTATATGATTTAGAAACAAACAAATGATTAAATTTAGTTTCATAATTTAGGTCAAATGAAGTTGATTAATTAAGTGAATAGTGATATGTATAATGAAAAACTGTTACCAAGTAAAAATGTGCCAAGTAATTTATTACTAGTATAACAGTTATAAGCTTATTGGTATATACATGCATTATTATAGATTAAATTGCACACCCTGCACTATGGATAACTTGTGCTATAACGTACGCTACGGTAACTCTGGAAATATTAGTCTTCGGTATATCAATAAATCGTTAACGATAACAATCAATTATTTTAGCTTACCAGTAAAATATGAGACCGTTACTTGCAAAATTATAGTGGTAACCATTACCACGATGGCCATGTACTAAAAAGCATACTATAATTTCAAATGTATGTGATACCATTTACATTTGAGTCACAACTTAATAAACAATACTTTCCTTCAAACACCAAATATCCCTACCACTACATGCAAATCATCGATTATTATATGTGGCCCATTAGCTTAGTTGGTTAGAGTGTCGTGCTAATAACGCGAAGGTTACAGGTTCGAAACCTGCATGGGCCAGTTTCTGATTTATTTATTTTTACTACTTGTTTACCTTAACACTACATTTTATTGCAAAATTGTATTAAAATACTTAATTAAACCCAGATTTTATCCAATTTGGTTTTGCACATAGATGCATTTCATATGTCATGCTTTTTTTACTTGTAACTATCAAGCGGTTATTATAACTTCTCTTTCTCTGTCTTGAAAATTAAAGGATCAACGCCCTTTAATAAAGAATCATAAATTCTCCAACACGTGCATTATTCAAATAAATAATCTTTAACAAACACTTCAAAAATCATATTGCTTTCTCTTCTTATATTCTCTCCTAATTTATCTATGTTATTATACTTTCAGTTTCAATATGTGCATTTTTTAAGTATATATGTCAAATCGAACCGCAAGCACTTCAACTCATGTTTAATAAGCAATTTGGACGGATATAGGCATGCAATTTACGTTTGGACACTCTATGAATAGACTAGACAACCCACAAATAAAAAATGAAAAACAATTCAAATAAGCATAATTTTGTACACACTTGCCCAAATTCGTATCTTAAACGAAAATTAGACAGTGGTATGCTATATTCATACAAATTTTACAAACCTAACAGAAAAACATGACATGTTACATGGGCCAGTTTCTCTTTTTTTTTTCTTTTTTTTTTTTTACTACTTGTTTACTTTAACACTATATTTTACTGCAAAACGTTACCTTGTTAAGTAAAACTCTTTTACAAATTTGTACTAAAATACTTAAACCTAGATTTCATATGTCATGCTTTTTTTACTTGTAAATATCAAATGGTTATTATAACTTCTCTTTCTGTCTTGAAAATTAAAGGATCAACACCCTTTAATAAAGGATCATAAATTCTCCAACATGTGCATTATTTAAATAAATAATCTTTAACATACACTTCAAAAATCATATCGTTTTCTCTTCTTATATTCTCTCCTAATTTATCTATGTTATTGTACTTTCAGTTTCAATATATGCATTTTTTTAGTATATATGTCAAATCGAACCGGAAGCAATGTGTTCAACTCATGTTTAAAAAGCAATTTGGATGGATATAAGCATGTTGCAATTTACATTTTGACACTCTTTGAATAGACTAGACAACCCACAAATAAAAAATAAAAATAATTCAAATAAGCATAATTTTGTACATTCACTTGCCCAAATTCGTATCTTTAACGAAAATTAGACAGTGGTATACTATATTCATACAAAATTTACAAACCTAATAGAAAAACATGACATGTTGTTCTGGAGTAAAAATGAGATTTAAGATGGTATTACAAAAGTCTTAAGGAAAAAAATAAGTAACTCATATGTATGTCTTTTAGATACAAAGCAAATATCAAACCGAAAATCAAAGGATATTCTCTTTTACAAGATAAAATCATTTAAAAATGATTACACGGCACTACTATTATTAGCAGTTAAACAGATTTGAGATGGACAAAGTAAAATTATGGATACAAAAAAGAGAAAAATATATTCTTTCCTTTGAGATACAAATGAGGCACAGCAGATAATGCATTTTATCAAACATAATAGTTGTAAAACATTTCTTTTTTTGTGTGAAATTGATATGATATATACCAGTATTAACATACTATATGACAAGTAGGTTAGACTCCGCAAGGCGGAAACCGAACCCATGACCTCTTGAACCATGCCCAACGGTCTTAACCAGCTTGGATAAGGTGATTGACTGTAAAATAGTTCTTTATTGTTAAGAACTGAACAAAAATATATTAAATATGCATGGTATGCAGTGGCGGAGCCAGGATTTTCTGCTGGTGAGGGCACAATTGAGAAATTTATGATTCAAAGACGACAATATTAAATTTATTATTATTGTTGTTGTTTGCAAAGATTTAAACACTAAAACACTAATACTAATGTTGCTCTTCAGTAAATAAATGTTGATGCTAATTTGTAAAAGTTGAAATTTGCAAAAATAAATAAAAATAAAACGACCGTAACGGTTTATTGGCTATAACTGCATATCGCTTTCGAATTTAGACAAGGTTCTTTTGAGGCGTAGTGATAATTTAATTTTTAGAATTTTATCGTAATTTTTAATTAATTTAATAAGTGACTTTTTATTTGAAGTATTTCGCACCCTGAAATCAACATTTTGAAGTTTCAAAATATGAGTCCATCTACCGGTATTATTTTATCTTTGGGATCATGGTACGTTGGTCGTCACAATGGTATGTTCAACTCTGTTTATAGCAGTCCGTACAAGCTTATAAATTTTGTGTAATGAAGATGGTGCACCGAGGTACGCTAAAAACTCTATAACCTAAAACAAGCCACACACTCATGCTCTCAGCCACACAGATCGGATCAAGTGAAAATATCTAGATATTTTCTTTTCTTCTTTATAAATACCGTTTCCCTCTCTTCTTAAAACCTAAATTTTTCTTACTGGCTTCAACAAAAAAAGAAGAAGCCGCCACCTCTCTTTGATATTCAAGAATTAAAACAACTCTAATTTCTCCACGAAATCAAACGTTCTTGGGTCCGATGTGATCGTATGGTGGTGTACTTCGTTTGGGTATACGCAGAAAATGAAGAACGCAAGTGGAGGGATGTGGTGAGTAAATGGCACGCAAGTGGTAGGTGTGCGAGTTGCCGAGACAGAGGAGGACCAAGCATTGAGCTGAGCTCACGGGGATGGGCGTGAGGGGTAAAAAGGGTGATGAGTTTGGGTGAGAACGTGGTGGAAACGAAAGGGAAATTAGTTGAAGTAAATGAGGGCGTGAGGATATGGGTTGGAAGCGGACATGTTTTGTGTATTGGATGTGGCAGACGTAAAGGGTATGGAAGTGGAGATAGGGGCAGCAGAGTATGTATTGAAAGGGGATTAGCAGTTTGGACGTGAATTCCTGTAGTGCATGGATGTGAGGGACGTGCTGAGAGGAGTATGAAAGGTGTAAAGAAGAGTGAAGAGAAGTGTGGGTGGGATGAGTTTTGGTTCTTACGAAAGAAGGGGGACGAGAAACATGAAAGGTCGGCCATTGATTTTGAAATGAGGACACGTCTGTATATCGGTGGAGGAAGAAGGATACACGGGTGGGCTTTAAACGATGGTGAATGGGCCGATCTATAACTGTAAAGGCCCAAATTTCTATTTAAGGTTTAAATTAAATTCAAATTACTATACGAACTTTATAAATTCGTAACTTGCTCGTACATTGTCAGAATCACGAACCGTCAGTCACGTTGGGATCGTATGGACGAGTGCTACGCCATGGAACTGACTGGAAGTCCATCGGAGCTCGTTACAATTTATGGAGAAATAAATTGCCTGTCGCAATCAAATAACGCAAACCGTTATTTAACGATTAACGCGCCAATGTGAGTAAAACTCACCAACTCTGAACAGTTTATATTTTCATGTTATATTTTTAGAACTGTTAAATATGGACTGATTGATTGTGTGTTGACTGTTTGATTGAACTGCTAGTCAGTTAGTTAAATTTATATATTGATTCTGTTTAACAGAATATATCATATGGAACTGAAAGTGATGTTATCTATACTGTCTAACATCTGTGATGCAGGGGAACAGGTTGGAGGAATCCGACTGGATTCCTCAACAGTTATTTTATTGTTTTTCATATATTTTGATATATGATGTGAATTATAATCTGTTGGCGATTATATGTGTTTGAACGATATTGAACATCGTGATTTGATATGATTGGATACCATAACGTACCGGAATGTAGATAAGGGAATTTTCAAAGTGATATTGAAAATAGAATATTTATAAAATGGGATATGTATAAATAAGAGATATTTATAAAGTGGAATATTTATAAATAAGAAATGTTTATAAATTGGGATATTTATAAATAGGAGGTATTTAAAAAGGAAAATAAATTCAAAACATTTTCTTTTTGAATGGAAAGGCCTGTGTGGCAAGTTTGGGGATTTTCCCGATGCTCCCGATACAAAGGATGTTATGGCGAATTTTCCCGGGAATTTAAGGAGTTAGAATATTTCAAGAATAAATTTGAAAAGGAAATATTTGTAAACCATTTACAAATAGAATTGGAAAGGAAACATTATAAAAAGGGAAATCATTTTTTAAGGGTAGAACCGTTATTTAAAAGTAAATCTTTTCCAATGAATAAAACGTTGTTAAAAAGGAAATCTTTATAAAGTGAATAAAGTAAATCGAATATGGTATTCGAAGTAAGTAAATCGAATATGGTATTCGAAGTTAGTTAATCGAATATAGACATTCGAAAGGAGAAATCGAATATGGTATTCGAAGTTAGTTAATCGAATATGGTATTCGAAGTTAGTTAATCGAATATGGTATTCAAAGTTAGTTAATCGAATATGGTTTTCGAAGTTAGTTAATCGAATATGTTATTCGAAAGGGGTTAGTTGAGTCGAGTTAGTCAAATAGAGTTAATCAGTTAGAATTAATCGATTTGAGTTAACCAGTTAGAGTTAATCAGTTAGAATTAATCGGTTAGAGTAATCAGTTAGAGTTAACCAATTAGAGTAATCAGTTAGAGTTAAACCAATAGAGTTAATCAGTTAGAGTTAATCCAAATAATATGCCATTTAGCACGACTGCTAGCGTAATTCGCAGGGCTGCAAATAGCCTAAGGCGGTCGGATGTTTCCTGAGGGAATCAGGCGTAACCATTGTGATCGCTGCGATCTAGAGTCAAGCGAATGGAGTTAAACAGAGTTGTCGAATAGTAGTTGTTCGAATGGAGTTAAATAGAGTTAGTCGAATATAGTTTATTCGAATAGAGTTGAATAGAGTTAATCGAATAGTTTATTCGAATAGAGTTAAATGGAGTTAATCGAATAGTTTATTCGAATAGAGTTAAATGGAGTTAATCGAATAGTAGTTATTTGAATAGAGTTAAATGGAGTTAATCGAATAGTTTATTCGAATAGAGTTAAATGGAGTTAATCGAATAGTAGTTATTTGAATAGAGTTAAATGGAGTTAATCGAATAGTAGTTATTTGAATAGAGTTAAATGGAGTTAATCGAATAGTAGTTATTTGAATAGAGTTAAATGGAGTTAATCGAATAGTAGTTATTTGAATAGAGTTAAATGGAGTTAAATCGAATATTAGTTATTCGATAGGAGTTAATCAAGTTGAGTTAAATAAACCAAGTTAGTCGAGCCTAGTTGATCGAATCGAATTGGTCGAACCAAGTAAGTCGAGTTAGTCGAGTCAAGTTAAGTTAGTCGAGTTAAGTTCGTCGAGTTAAATAAATCGATGTTAGTTTCATCGAACGGAATTATCAATTATAGTTTAATCGAAGTAAGAATTTTCAAATATGAGATATTTGAAAAGGAAGAGTTATCGAATATTAGTTATTCGAAGAGAGATTATCGAATATCGTTTATTCGAGAAGAAGTTAATCGAATATAGGTTATTCGAAGAAGAGTTAATCAAATAGAGATTTCTCGAAGAGAGTTAATCGGCAAATTCGATTATATCGAATTCGGGAAAGTACTTATACTTTCCAGTGTCTAAATAGAGATTTATTTATTTATAAATAAATAAGTGTTAGGTCAATTATTCACTAATAAGAATAGAAGTTATAATTAAAGTTAGATAATTCGAAAGTAGGGATTATAACGTTATCGTTATAACCAATGTTTTAAATATAGAAGTGGACTAGTAAAATTGGATCCGAGAAAGGCGTAAAGAAGTTGTTAAAGATTAAAAGATAAACTTTGATCATTTCGAAGTTATAACGTTGTTCAGTCAAGGTCTGAGAGGTAATTATACCCCAACTTGAGTGACTTCCTTCTTGACTAAGAAATGGTAAGGTTTGATCGTAAAGGAGTTTTGGAAATGTTTTCCAAACGAGAATCAGAAATGTTTTCGGATAAAAGAAAATAAGAATTTAGAATATAGGAAAACAGGAGATAAGTAGATAAATGAACTAAAGAGATTATGTTAAATGATGTTTGTTCGATATAATTTCCATTTGGAAATAATATCGTTGTTTGCACACTTGTTTTTCTTTGATAAGTTAACTCACCGACTATCGAAGTTTTGACCATTTTAACGTTGTTAATATGGAGAGACCGGTTGGATTATTATCCATAGAACCACTCTGTATTGGCATAAGCATCGCGAATCATATATGCCAAAAATAATTGAAGACGGAGTAAAATGCAAGGGCTATCCTGTTTACAGAATAGTGCCTTCGGTTTGTCCAGTCCCAGGACAACTTGTATGGACGAAGGTCTGACAGAGTATATCCAATGGATCGCGTAAGTTGATCTGTTCAAACGTATTCACGTTTGGTGGCGGAGGAATTCGTTTCTATTAGCTATATACCCGTGTTATTTTTGGATAAGTCAATTTGTGATTTGGCGGGTATGACGATGTGACATTTCTAAGTGAATGAAGATGGATGTCTGACATAGTATTTCCAGACGGTCACGTACATTGATTTCTTCAACCATACCAAGAGTGGAAGCGGAGAAGGAAACTTCTTTTAGCTGACACGTAATGTATGGTTGTAGACGTCAATTAGTGATTTTCGATGGATCTGACAATGTGGCATTCGAAGTGAATCTGATGTGATGATAAAGCGTAGCTTCTAGCCTCATCAACCGGTAAATGACAGAAATCGGGCAGGCAGCATGGCTAAGTCGGTCGCACCGAAGTAGGGTGTATAATCACCTATCTAGTGAATATTCATTTGTTTCTTAAATCTATCAATGCTGTCCCATATATATATATACGGGAACGGTTGCTGATCCCAACCGTTGGTGATGTACATTCGATACACTCAAGCGAAATGAGTGGTCAGTCATGTGTGGCTGAGTTACAAGATGTTCTTGTTGAACTCCAGTGTATCGTTCCTAGAGTACACTGATCGGAAGGTGATTCCATACCTTGTCATAGTTGGAAATCCATTATCCAATACGTGCTAGCGATTTTGATTGTATACTATATATGTAGAACGTGAGATGAAAGCGTTTCTGCTAGTTGATATCTATTTGTACATAGACATTATGATAATATCAAAAGGTTTTTGATATAAAGATATTTTGGATTCTCATAAGGGAAAAACCCGTTCCGTTCTGCGGCGTGGTCTTATGAGATATCGTTTACTTGTTCATATACCTGTTTAAACTGTTTTACTCATACCAGTACCATGACTGACCCGGAGTGTAACGACCCGTATTTTTCCACCAACTTAATTGGATTATTTTAAATATTTTAATAATTTAAAATATTGGTTTGAGGTTGGATAATCAAATTTAACGATTTTATTGTGAATATATTATATAAAATAAATAATAAATATTATTTTAATTTCCAAAATATGGGAAATTGTCGAAATTGAAATATACTGTGATCCGACAGTTTAAAGTGGTCAAATATTGTTTATGGGGGAATATTGGTGACAATTCGTTTTGAAAACGACGACGAATATATATAGTTTATAATTTAATTAAATAACGAGCTGCAGCGGCGCGGTAGTTCTCGTTTTGGCATTTTGAACTTCAATTGGTCGTACCGGGTTCAAAATAAGTCGGATTTCATTGAAACAAGAAACGTTGGGACCAGTTTGACAATATCTTCCCAACGGCAGAGAAAAATCCAGTTTTCGTCGTGTAGATTTTGTTTTATGTCCAAATCAAATTTTGGGAAAAGCAGCGCCAGAATTCCTTTTATATATATAGCGCTGCAGTTATATAAAATAATGGTTTTTAAATATTTTAAACATCGAATTGGCTTGGAATTCAACCCGGGATATTTTTCCTTGATAATACATCAAATTCTGGTCGTGTATGGCCAACTGCAATATTTTGATATTATTATATTGAAGTACTTTAAAATTGGGTTATTTTATTCAAAATTGGCCAGTTCAAAAGGGACATTTTTCAAACGACCTCTGTTTTCGACGAAACAAATTTTGTTGTGACCGTAACAGTAAATTATTGCCAGATTTTCAAACGGCGCGTCAATCGGGGTTATTCTGTGAGCGTGGCAAAATAAAATGTAAAATAAATCGATCAATTTGGACGTGTACAAACGCTATTTGAGCAAACGGACTCGGAATTCGATGAAACAAGATTCGTTAGGACCGTATCGTCAAAATATACTATGCCGTCCAGTCGCGTCTCGAACGGGGTTCGTATGTGAGCGCAGCAGCGAATAAACGATGTTCGAAATAGCGATAGGTACGAAATAAAAATCGTTAGTCAGCGTCAGTCGTCAAATCAACTTAAAATATATTTTCCCTACCCTATATAAACCCCTAGGATCAGAAATGGCCAGCCTATTCCATTTTTCATCATGTAATTTTGCAATAAAGCCCCTCTTTACAAAATCAATTGTATCTTCCAATCCGTGAGGGTTTTGCTATGGCAACCAAAGGCAATGTTGTAGATCCAGTCAAGATCTACCTCCATGCAAAAATCCAGCACCCACGGTCGCCTGAAGTGGCGGGAAATCGCGATGAACAGCAAAGAATTGTTTTCGTTATTGGCTGAAATTCGAAAGTTTGGTTCGATTTGAGGTGAGGGGACCTTAGGGCTTTTGTAGAGGGAAGATCAGGCTCTCAAACGGTGGTGGTCTCGGGGTCTAACATCGACCGTGGTGGTCGGAAGGTGGCGATGAACTGAGGTGTTGTTTTGGGACTGTTTTTCAGAAGTGGTGTTCGGGTCTAGTCAATTTCCGGCGAAGTCTGTCGTCGAGGGTGTCGAGTGGCTGATGGGAACGGAAGGCCGAGGCGCTGGGGTCAGTCCTGTGGTGGTCCAGTCGTCGATGGTGGCCGGAGGAGGTGGAATTTTGGGGATGAACGGGGTTGGGGAAAACCTGATTTCCGGTGACCTGGGGGCGAACGGAGGGGCTGGGTTCCTGGCGATGGGGCGTGAGGCTGGGGTGGTTTCGGTGGAGGTGTCAGGGTCGGTTCCGGTGGTCAATTCTGGCGCCGGCGATGAGTTGAATGGGTGGAGCAAAAGTCCGGTTTCAAATGAGAAAGAAGAATGTCAGGATTTGGAGGAGGAAATAGAAAACGCGTGGTTTAGTTAATGATTGATGACGTGGCAGTTATTACTGCATTAATCATGGGTCCAACGTTAAACCAGGTAATTATTAGGTAATTGATTAGTTAGGTGTTTAATTAAATATTTAATTTATTAGTTAACTTAAAGTCGTATATATATTCAATCTTTAGATCAACGTAACTTTTGCATACGTTAACGAAATTTAACGAAACAAGATCCGTTGGGATCGCAGGGACGAGACCTACGCGATGACACTGACTAGGAGTCAATCCGACACCGTTGAAAATTCAGCTATTTTTGGACGAATGGTTCAAATTAAAAGCGACAAACACGTCAACCGTTGACCAGAACCAACTCTGGTGAGTTAATTCTCACACCTTCTGGAATACTGTGATGTGGTAAAGTCACGGTGAATTATATTTACAGTTAACAGTTTAAATTGGCTGATTGGATGCGATGGATGCAAGTTGCTTGTTGTTGGTTGATGGTTGCAGTTATTTATATTCTGCAAATGGTTAAATTCGCATATTGTTATCAACTGACATCTGTGATGCAGAGAAGGACAGGTTGGAGGGATCCGACCGGATTCCTCAAATAAACTGTATTTTTGGTTGTTGTGTACATATGTAGATTGTTCACATTGACTGACGTCAAAACTGGTTCAAATGTTGATAGGTTGAATATATATACCCATCGTTGTTGTGGTTAAAGTCAATTGTTTGTGTTGACTGAGTAGATGGGCAGTAATGGTCCAGTCGTAGGGTTTTAACGTTGTTCTACCGTCAGGGAAATTGGCGGGGTTCCAAAGTTATAATTTATTTATAACTGAATTTTAAGTTATCCAATTATTTCATATGAGTATTTAAATCGGGAATTTAAATTTAATAAGTTAAATCGAGTTATTAAGAGAATTTAGTTAAATGGTTTTGATCAGTTGAGAAGCAGAAATCAAGATATTACATGGGTTGTTAAAAAGGGAAATTTATTGTTCCAAACAATTAAAATGTGACTTAAATTAATTAGGTTAATTAATTAATTTAAGAAAGGGGAAATGACAATTTGAATTCAGTTAATTGTTAACTGATGTGTATGGTTGGGTATCCAGCGTATTTGAGTAAAATAGACAAAGAGATATATGGGTTTAAATATCCGTTAAAGTGTAACGAGTAGCGTTGGACATTAGTTAATCTTTGGTTAACTATAATCTAAAGGGATAGTTGAATTGGTTATTGTAAATAACCTTGATTATTATCGAGTAAGCTTGTAAACATGATAAAAATGCTATTTTGGGTTAAGATTAAAGTTAACTATATTTTTATATAGTAGAAGTCAAAGCAAACTATTCTTTAATTTAAAATGATTTAAAGTAGTGAATTTAATTTAATGTCAAACAAGGATTTTATTAAATGGACTTGTAAACACAAGTTCGAACAAGATTTGATAAAAGGGGATTTAAAATTAACAAGTGGTCGACCGACGAGGGAGTTTAGCTAAAGTGGCGATGAAGGTTTATTATAAAATGTCCAAGTAGATGGAATCAAATCATTTGACGAGAGATTTACATCATAAGTAAAAGGGTTAAAGTGAAAGAATATTTGAAGATTAAGTGATGTTTTAAGGAATGTTTATAAAGTAATTAAGTAAAGACCTTAACGAAGATTTCGAATAAAAGATGGGTTTTAAACACCAGATTGAAATCCAAAAAGGGAATCAAAGGGGAAGTGTGATTGTGTCAGTAGTGGTTAAAACTAATATTATTCTGAGGTGAGAAGGTTGTCGACTAAAGTCTGAGAGGTAACTAAAATACCCCAACTTGGTTGGCATCCCTATTATCAAGAAATAGTATTAGTTGGGAATGAGTGAAGCGTTGAGATTGGTTTTATCCTACATGAGGAATATCAAACTTTGATGCGAGGTTTTTGGGAAATTAAGCAATATTACAATATTGGTTTAAAGGGAATAAGAATAAGTGATTTAAAATTTTATTAAACATTTGTTATCCAATTAGAGTTGATCGAATATAGTTAGAGTTAGTCAAACAAAGTTATCTAGGAAAAAGTTCCATCGTGTACGACTGCTAGCGTAATTCGCAGGGCTGCAGATAGCCTATGGCGGTCGGATGTTTCCTGGGGGAATCAGGCGTAACCATTGTGATCGCTGCGATCTAGAGTCGAGCGAATGGAGTTAAGTCGAGTATTAGTTAATAGGAGTAATCCAGTCAAGTTTGTCGAGTTAAATAAGTCGAGTTAGTCAAGTTAGAGTTAATCAATCATAGTAAATCAGTTAAAGTTAGTCAAAAGGGAATTTGGTTAAATATATTTTAAAAGCGGTCGAGTTGTGACAAGTACTGAATCAGAAAACTTGTTGTGTTCACACTATTGTTATTTGATAGTTAAAACACCGACTATCAAACCAGACCAATACGATTGTTGGTTCGGAAAGTCCGGGATCGAATTATATTCGAAAACCATTCCGACCATCAAATACGTGAAGACGTCGATTGAAGACGGAGCAAGTGAAGACCGTGGATCTTCATAAGCGGAAGGACTACTTGTTGAATTTCTCTGACCTGCAGCCAGAGTTATTTTGATTTGTGATTCTGTCGTGGTTGAAATCCACGGGTTGCAAGGACTTCTCGCTACTGATTCATGGGGTGATTCCTATATGAGATGCAGTAGGAGAGTGCCTTCGGTTCATCCTGTTCCTGGATGACTTGTATGGACGGATGTCTGACAGAGTATTTCCAAAGGGTTTACATGCGTTGATTTCTCCAAACGTACGATAGTTGACGGCGGAGAAATGGTTATTCTCTAGCCAGATAGCTAGAGTATGTTTGTGGACGTCAATCAAGTGTGATCTGGCGGATCTGACGATGTGGCATTCAAAGTGAATGATGATCAGATGTTCTAGAGATAAAGTTCTAGCCTCAAGCCTCATCAACCGGGAAATGACAAAAATCGGGCAGGCAGCATGGCTATGTGGGTCGCTCCCATTAGGGTGTATGATCACCTATCTAGAGAAATTCCTATTGCTTCTTTATCTATTCGATGCTGACCCTATTCGGGTGGCGGTTGCTGATCCCAACCGTCGGTGATATACATTCGATACACTCAAGCGAAATGAGTGGTCGGTCATGTGAGGGCCGGGTTGCAAGACGTTCTTGTTGAACCCAGTGTATTCGCCTCTAGAGATACACGTGCGGAAGGTGGACCCATACCTTGTCAAGTTGGAATCCAATATCCAATAAGCGCCCGCGGTTTTCGATTGTATACTATATATATGTGGAGCGTGAGATGCAAGCGTTCCTCTAGATTATTATTTACTTGTATTTAGACATTATGATAATATCAGAGAAAGATATTGATTTCAAAAATGGTTTGGTTATAGTAAGGTAAAAACCATCCGTGTTTATGTGTGGATTGGTCTTACTATTACCTTTTGATTTTGAAAGGATGTTGCAAAGTTAAACAAGTTGTGTGTTATGTGAATTTATCACTGAAAGTATTCCAGACTGACCCGGTGTATTTTGTTTTAAATCAAATGTGCTCGGGTCAGACCGAGTATGTTCCAGGTTAGGTTTCGCTTGGAGTTTCAGGAGCTGGAAGCAGGCGGCTTCACCACTAGTTATTCAAAGTTATTATTCCGCTGTGACTAATGTATGTGTACTCTGATGATTGGTATGTTTTATATAGTCCTTTGTATAAAGAGATTTGATATTATATTTTATCTGTTCCGCTGTGAGATTCTGATGTGTTCTTCTACTTTCTTCTATTCTAATACTTCTTTCTTTCTATCCTCACCCTCTAAATTCTTTCTCATGACAATCTGGGGGTTCGATACTTGGGTTTTTGGCAAGTGATACGGGTTTATGTATTGTTGTCGAGAACCCGATTGTCGTTCTTTTTCCCCGGGTCGTTACACGGAGTTTATTTGTTGTTTTCCCTAAACTCTTGGGTGCCTAATTTTGTACGGGCAGTCAAGTAGTCAGGAATTTACAGATATACTGGAAGAGCTTGGAGCAGGAGGCTTCAAGATCATATAGCTATAGTTATTTCCGCTATGTTGTAAGTGCTGTACTCTAATAAGTGCTATTGTATACATAACTGTTATATTTCAAAGTTATGTTATCTATTATATGTTATTTGTTCCGCTGTGAGGTTCGTGTTACTCTGATGTTGTGTTCTTCTTCTTCTTCTATTCTAAGTTTCTATCTTATCTATTCTCACCTTCTAATTTCTTTCATTAACTACCGGGATTTTTCGATGTTTTGGTTATCGGCGTCGTCCTTACGTCGATAACCAAAGTCGCCGAAAATCCGGGTCGTTACAAAAAGGTTATAATATAGCAATGAATTTAAGATTGACAAGCATTCATTTTTAGTATTATCAATACTGGCAATAGTACATTACAAGTAGAATAATCTAAAATTAGTACCATTTCACTTGTCTACGTTACCTGTACAATAGTCTACAAGTAGTAAATTGCAACACGTAATTCATTTGCAGGTCACTGTAGTAAATTGAAGGGAACCTGAATCTTGGGAGGGGCAGGTTCCCTCCTCAGGTTCAACGTGGCTCCGCCACTGACGGTATGGCTTTTTTATTGTTAAGCAAAATTCGACATAACATATGCTAACATAGGATATTTAGCTCCACCGACAATTTCATATTATCTAATTTCAATAAGTATTGCATTTACATCAACCATCTGGAACATTAATGCAAAGAGTTAAGTAAGTTTAAGCGCTTAGAAAGGGAGATTATGTATACATGTTAACAAGAATAACATCTGAAAAGAAAGTGGTTATGATACCATTGGCAACACGAGAAACATTACAATCAACTCCCCAATTGAAAAGATATCAATGTTTTACCTATATCATACTTTATTATTTTTGAAATAATAAGATTATCAAGTCTTTTCAAAAATTAAGTACGTAGATGGTGGACATTATTTATCAGCTCTTGCAGGTGTTGTGCTAACAATCCAACCAATTTGGCATATCAAAAGTCTTATTATTAAAGCTAAAAAAGGGTAACCATTGTTATCAAAAATCTTAAAATCTTGCGATTTGAATCCCGTTTTAAGTCGAATCTCTCCCTTTACGATTCGATTCCAACCAAGGTAATACCACACTATAGAAATATCATTCAATTTAAATTAATATATTCAATATAATTATTTTGGTCTATAATTCCAACTTTAATCATTTAAAAACAAAATAAAATTGTAACAAATGATGTTTTAGATTTAGATGTAGAAGTTTAAACATCAAAATTAATTTCAAAATGTGAGCAAACTTTAAAATGTATGTCTTTTGAATCTACAATTTACGATTTAAATCCCGTTTCGATTCATAGTTTGATTTTTATGATTTACGATTTGAATATTATTTTGAAAACCTTGAGGGTGACCACCAATAACATAAGTTACAAATTGTCTCTATTCTACTTTTACTTGGTGGAGATAATACTATAAAATTAGTTTAAGAAAAGCTAAACTATTAGCAACATAAGTTGAGTACAAGTATACCATATAATTTGAATTAAACCATCTGATTTTTTTTTTTTTTTTTAAAAGAAGTGTGCACAGCATGAATCATTAGTTATATCTAGAAAAGCTGAAAAGGTAAGATGATTGAATTAGAATTTGGGATAAAAATAAGAAATGAATATATGTGTTTTATCTTGAGATCTGAGTCAAAGGATATTGCCATTTACAAGAGAATGGCTTTCCAATAGATGTTGGGGTGGCTTTTTCTGATGTTAAATAGAAATAAGGTGACCTAATTAACATAGGGGATATGAAAAATAATGCATGTATATTTTCTTTTGGGATATCAATTAAAAGATGTTTCTTTTAATAAGACGCAAAAACTGTAAAATCCTTACTTAAACAGGACATTGATATCAAGTAAAATGGAAATAAAATAGCAAACACAAACGGCATAGCTTCTTTAGATGCCCCAAAAAAATCTAAAATTAGTACCATTTCACTTGTCTATGTTACATGTACAATAGTCTACAAGTAGTAAATTGCAACACATAATTCATTTGCAGGTCAATGTAGTAAATTGAAGGGAACCTGAATCCTAGGAAGGGCAGGTGCCCTCCTCAGTTTCAACGTGGCTCCACCACTGACGGTATGGCTTTTTTATTGTTAAGCAAAATTCGACATAACATATGTTAACATAGGATATTTAGCTCCACCAACAATTTCATATTATCTAATTTCAATAAGTATTGCATTTACATCAACCATTTGGAACGTTAATGCAAAAAGTTAGGCAAGTTTAAGCACCTAGAAAGGGAGAACCTATGTATACATGTTAACAGGAATAACATCTGAAAAGAAAGTGGTTATGATACTATTGGTGATCGTCGCTAATCTATGAATTAGAAAAGCGCTATATTTAAATTAAATTCTGCAAGCATACAGGTGCGTAGCATACAGGTCGAAAACAGGGAGGTGTAATTAAAAATTATTATCTATTTATTTTTGGGCGAGTTAGACAATAGTTGGGTGTTGGTTTTGAAAACAAAGCTATTGAATTTACTATGGATCTGTATCTAATCAGATCAATACCAAATTCAACCACAAAAACGAAGAACAAATACTAGAAATGAACAATAAACAAAAAACAACAGAAATTAAATTAGTATTGCCGTTGAATCTAATCAACGGCCAATCCTAATAAGCAATAGAACTAACACTAACAATTCGTGTTCTACCCAAAACTAATTGAGTAGATACACAATTTGTTATATAAGAAAAGTAAATAAACTAGAACAAAGGAGAACTTTATTAAAACTAAATGACAGTACAGAATACAGAATAATTGCATAAAAAAAAATGGCCTCCCTTTACAATGATACAGTGGTCTTTTTATACAGGATGTAGCCTTCTCCCTTATTTGAATACAAGGCCCACAGAATAAATACATGAAAATATCCTTTCCAGAATGAAGAAATATCCCTTTCTTGATTGAAGAATTGTAATTAATGTCCTTCCTTTTGATGCATTGCACAGTTAGTGAGAAGATAAGGATGTGTTTAATTGAAGATGTGTGATTAAAACATTCCCTTCTTTTTGCATGGCAATTAAATACGATTAATTGGATTTGAATTCTTGAGGGAATTATGCTAAAATTCAAAAATCCTTATTAAGTGCATGCATTATATACATACATAAGAAAATATACATATAACACATCACTATTCCATATATTCTTCATAGCAAAGGGGCAGTGTGAATGTTCCGTTCTTTTGCAAAAAGTGAGCTTGACGGGGATCGAACTCAGGTCTCTCAATACAAATCTCTATGCATTTACCAGTGAGCTACAACTTCTTTTGGAATTGAGAAAGTGTTGACATAAGGAAGTAGCTTTTTCTTTGTAGTTGGCCTTTAATTTGAAATGAAAGAGGCATCACTTGAAATCTGTAAATACACATAAAAATACCCAAAGTATCATTTATTTATTTACAAAAGATAAAATATAAGAGCATGAAATAAACACATTTTTATGTTAATCAATTGGCAACACGAGAAACATTACAATCAACTCCCCAATTGAAAAGATATCAATGTTTTACCTATATCATACTTTATTATTTTTGGAAATAATAAGATTATCAAGTCTTTTCAAAAATTAAATACGTAGATGGTGGATATTATTTATCAGCTCCAGGTGTTGTGCTAACAATCGAACCAATTTGGCATATCAAAAATCTTATTATTAAAGCTAAAAAAGGGTAACCATTGTTATCAAAAATCTTAAAATCTTGCGATTTGAATCCTGTTTTAAGTCGAATCTCTCCCTTTACGATTCGATTCCAACCAAGGTAATACCACACTTTAGAAATATCATTCAATTCAAATTAATATATTCAATATATTTATTTTGGTCTACAATTCCTACTTTAATCATTTAAAAACAAAATAAAATTGTAACAAATGAGCAAATTGTTCCAAATATCAAACCACGGATCAAGCCGAGTTGGTCTAGGGTTGATCAAACTACCAACAACATGTTCATTCTAGGTTATTGCTATGATTCAAAGTTCAAAAACAGTGTCTTTCCTTATCTGGCTTGATACTTAATCGCTTGACGTTTTGGGATTATTTTCAATTTTTCTATTGTAGTGTAGGGTTACTACATTTTAATGTAGCTTTTAACTAACATGCATAACTAATATACATACACACAAAAGAAAATAAACACATACAAATAAAAGAAATTAGTGTTAAAATTATAATCATAAGCAATAATATAAATAATATTTTATAACAACTTTAGTATAAAAAATCGCTTTTGCATTACTTTATGTGAACAGTGACTTAAATAACGTTATCCACAAAATCATGAATTCCATTGATTTAGCCATCTAATTTATTAGGAAAAGGAATCCAAGATGTTATCTTGAAATCAAAAAAATTACCGATGCAAAATATTAGTAAACGTCGTTCATTGTTATATTAGAGAGGAAAAATTAAAAGATCCAAAAGAAAAGGGAAACCATATACATATTTCAAGTCCTGCATCATTTGTGTGCAAACAGTCAGAAAATCAACTATGAAGCATGATGTGTCGACCGTACAAAAACAAAGTTTCATAGGCCCTTGCAAATAAAACATCGGTTTTGTAATACTCGCTACTATTGCTTCACTGTATCATGTTATTTTATATAGAAGTTGTATCAAAACCAAAGTGACCCTGATAAAAAACGAAAATTGTCACTATTATACTAAAAAATTATATACAAAGTTATCTTCATCTATGAATTCTATTTTCGTCTAGATCTCTAAATGCTGCAACATTTACAGAGCTATAAGATCAAGGGATCTCTGTAACATTATATTGTTCTCTTATCTAGTAAAAGCTTTTTATGATTCAACGCAAGCAACATCAAAGTCGTTGTAGTATAGTGGTGAGTATTCCCGCCTGTCACGCTGGTGACCTGGGTTCGTTCCCCGGCAACGGCGTTGTACTCTTTTTTATGCATCGTAATAAGTACATATTTTTTATTGCTACAATCAAAGTGTTTCTGTACCGATGTTATCTCTTATCCAATGTATTAAAAAACACTCCTTGAGGCGAGCCTCGAGGCAAGGCGAAGACTGAAACGCCTGGAGGCGTGCTTCGATAGGTGCTTTCCTCATGAGGCTCATGCCTCAGTGGTTTGAGGTGTGGAAATCGCCAAAAATGCACGCCTCAACTATCTGAGGCGTGGAAATCGCCAAAAACCATACTTTCAAAACTTGAATTTGCCAATCGACTTTGAATCGAACTCGATTCCTATGAAGGAATCGAACTCGATTCCAGAGGGATCGAGTTCGATTCCAGTAAACTGGAATTGAAATCGATTCCAGTGAGAATCAAAAAAAGGACCTTTTTTTAATATATATAACTGCTGTGTCTGGACTAGTTAAAAATGTGAAAAATGGATTTATTTTTATTTTTTTTATAACTGTTGCGTTTGTGTAAACTGGATTTTTTTTAAATTAACTGTTAATGTCAGGCTAATTAAAAATGAGCAAATGAGATATTGCATCCAGGTGGGTTAAAGATTTACCGAATTCTACCAATTTAAAAATTTTTCTTTGTGCATTTTGTAATCATAAATGCACCGGAGGGATTGCTCGTTTTAAACAACATTTAGCATGCTTTCTACACATTTTGTGATCATGTGTTGCACTTTTTTTTTTTTTTTTTTTTGCCTGAAAAGCTTACGCTTGCCTCACGGACCCGAAAACGCCTCGCCTACGTCTTTTGCGTTTTAAAACATTGCTCTTACCTACAATCAAAGTGAACAATTATGTATCTGGTTGGATCCTGAACTCAAAGGTAAGCTCAAATTCCATACTTAAAACTTTTACAGGCTCATGATTCAATCCCTAAGATTTACTCCAAAGGTCTTACAGCTGTTGCAAACAAAATACAAACTTCAACCTATATCTTTGAGCGTGTAAGTTTAAAGATTAACCTTTTTAGCATGAAATGACTTCCTCGCACTGCTAACTGCTTCTTCAGGCAACAAGTGATACAACAAAAGAGAACAGTCCTTGGAGTCAAGGCAAAACCTACTAACAATATACAGAACTCACGCATGGAAAACTAGATACGACCCAAGCAAACCCAATCGAAACAGAAAAAGGAACCTTGCCATGATCTTCCCCGAAAGCAAATGCAATGCTCTACAGAAAAAGGAACCTACTAACAGGATTTTTCCATTAATTTTTTTGAAATCCGATCAGATATTCTGCTTTGAAACGTGTGGAAGATAATTCGCTAGGGTTAGGGATTTAGCAGGCAATGGAAAGGGCGGGAATGCTTTGATGCGTGCGCTAGAAATATGGCAGGGATAAGTGATAAAAAGGTTTAAACGGTGGGAATCCGGAAGTCTGTTCTGCTGGATTACGGCCCAATATTGTATGCCCCAAAATATAAAATATTTACTTCTCAATTTTTCCCTTCATACAAAGCCTTTCATGCATTTTCCCTCGGCCATGCACTGGCCCGCAATGTATATTTGAATTATGAAGGCATAGAAAGATAATGATTCACGAAAGTGAATGCTTTCTTGTGTCTGTACTACGTACTACGGAGGGAAAGGGACCATTCTTAAAGAGCACTAATAAATCATTATTCCCAATTATGTTGTTAATTGTTTCACATTGTTTTAAAAAAGACGTGTTTTAAGACTGTAATTAATTATTAAATTTTGACAATTCAACTACAATAGTTATACAAATACAATTGAAGTAGCACTGTAATTATTTGTATTTTTGATCATTTAAACGTGTCAAATTAAATATAGAATTTTAAATAAAATTTCTAGTAATTAAAATTTTATTAATTTAAGTTGCATTTAGATCAATTTGAGTGCAAAAACATGAAATGTTTAACAAATTAGTAATATATAATTTTCGTTGAATTACTCGAATGAAATTAGAATATATGATAAATTTCAAATATTAAGTTTGATCGTAGTTTAGTTGATGTGAAATTTGAATTTTAAGAGATAGCAATGTAATCCGTAATTAGTAAGTTATATCATAGAACACACATTTTTATGATAAATAAATGAGTGCATCGCGGATTTGAATTTAAAGTTTTTTTTTAATGTTAGTATGATTCAGTAAAATGAAAGAAAATGAATTTCGAGATAATAACTTACGGTCGTCAACCTGCAGTCGTGAATGATCATTTAAAGTTAAATTGATGGCAAAAATAAAGTTCTTATAGGATTATGTTTTAATGATTTTTGATATGTCGTTGCGTTTAAAAGATCAAAAACGTATATTTCGATATATAAGCCGACATATATCAGTTTGACGACATGAATAGACTTTTGGACTGCTCCAACCACTTTCATCCAATAACTCAGTCATTACCAATGTGTATATTATCTTTGTGAAACTCTAGCGGCCTCATTTTTTACATTGACATCGTATTTTAACCTTAATCTTGAAATCTCTTAACCATTCATTGATGGTGATTATCAGTTCAATCTAAACTAAGATAAAAATTCAACCTCTTCGAAATATATCGATTCGTATATATTCGAAAAACTTCGGATGATTGAATTCAACACTGAGTGTTCGTTTTTCAATTTGAGGCTTGATTCAAATGAAAATTGTGGTAAAAGTTGCAAAGCACAAAACTCCAACCATCAAATTGGGTGTTTTCGATTTGGGCATCAATTAGCAAATTGGAGGTATGAGCTTTGAAGAGATCATCAAGTGGAGTGCAACAACGGTAGACTCAACGTGTGTAGTTGTTTAAGGTGGTCGGAATTCTCGATTTAGGATTTGAAAACCATTTTTTGGTGTAACAACATTGGTTTTTGGTATCTAGGTAAACAGATTATAATGAGGGTTGTAATTTAAAATTAGAGAAAATAAAATACACAACCAAAAAGGAGAACTCAAATAATCATCTAAGTTGCATAAACAAAAGATATGGGAATTTTATGAGTAGTTGTGTTAAATTGAAGACAAGTTATGTTTTAAAACTGATATAGAAAATTAAATTCAATACATATTTGTTGAATAAATATAAGGAAAATAAAATTTGAAAAACTTTATAATTTGAATTTGGAGTCAATACATGCGTTAACGGATGTTATTTACCAAAATGCAATAATTTTGTGAATGATTGGAAATAATGAATTTAACTGTAAAAGAATATTTTTAAATTTAAACAAGTTGCAAATAAAGTATAAAAACTAAAATATTGATGGGAAATCAAAACCATTTAAGTGTTAAATATTTAGCGTGGTTTGTACGTTTGTTTTGACAAGCAAATGAATGTTTATGTAAATTTAGTAATAAAATCTAAGTTTTAAGCAGTTGAAGAATATGGAATAAAAGTTGTGCAATATTTTAGAAACCATCTTTAAACAGATATAAATGAATTGTAACATGTTATAACAATTTTTGTTGAAGTTAGAATATGTAAATGGTGAAGTATTAGCAAATAATTGTGTTAAAAAGTGGTTTATGATAGTGTAAACATGGTTAAATCGTTGAGTAAATAAAATAACATAGCCTAACTGAACAAACTTTACAAGCCCAAATCCCTTTTGTGAACCCTAAAGAATCTGGAAATAAGAAAAGGAAAATACATACTTTTATTTATAACCAACTTCTTCTTTCTTATTAGAAAAGAAATCATTATAAACTCAAACCATGCCACAAATCAAAACAAGAAAATAGCCTCTTAATCTAAGATCCTAACAAGTAATCAAACTCTAACCAGAGGTCCATTTACCCAAATTTTGGAATTTGAGAAGAAAAGTTTACAATGTAGTTCATGGATTTGCATGTCAGTGTTTTTCAATTCTACAAGTTTTTGAAACCCAAAGCTACCGTCTTAGCAAGCTAAATCGGTGTATAACATCACTAATCCAAGGTGAGTGCACACGTGAACATTTAGCTTGTTTTGACTTATGTGTTGAGTCTATGGTTCCGTGTAGTTCTTTTGTTGCTCCTGAGAATATCTTCTGAAACTTTCTTGTTACAGTATCCAAGCCATGTGCGCCTATCTTTGAGTGCATGTAATTTTTCCACCTTGCATTAAAATCATGTCAAATTGTTTTTAGGTAATAATAGCCTGAGTATACCTTTGTTTTTCTTGCTTAAAATCATGTTCTTAATCAATCTGAAACTCTATTGTATCATGTGTCATTAGAACAAAGCAGGCACGTAATGCTTGGAAATTTGTGTGATACAAGGGTAACCCAGACCTTAGTAGGGTCGACCATAAGGTTGACCTAAGGGAAATGATAGGTCGACATGTGTAATGTCCCGTATTTTTCTAGTATAATAATTAATTTATTTAATTATTCAAAATATTAGTTTGGTAATTTAAAGGTTTTTTAATTAAATAATAGTGAATATTTAATTTAATTAAATAATAGAGTAATATATTTAATTGCGAAATAGTCGGAAATAGGGAATTGACGATATAGTGTGAACTGGACAATTCAAAAGATATAATTCGGTTTAGAATTGAATTACGATAACGAATAAAATTAATTAACGACAGTTGAGCAACTAATTATATTATAATTAAATTCGAGCTCGAAATGGCGCGGCAGTTCGCTATTTGGCGGTTCGAACTTCAATAAATATACAGAATCCGTTTTAAATCGGATTTCTGTGAAACAAGAAACGTTCGGAGCTGGTGAAGTATATTTTTCTAATGGAAGAGAAAAATCCGGATTTCGTCGTGTGGATTTTGATTTATGTCCAAATCAAATTTTAGAAAAGTCACTATGGAATTCCTTTGAAATTTATAAATAAATATTTATATTATAAAAGGATTTTATATATAAATCGAATATCGATATAACTGGGAATTTTGAAATATCGAGTTATAAATCCAACTGGAGTTGTACAGTATTCTATTGTGAATATATACGATAATATTGAATTATTATTATTATTTATTATTGTTTTTAAATATATTTATATATTTAAATGGGTTATTTAGAGCTTTAAAAATAGCCAGTTTTAAAAACGACCTCCGTTTTCGACGAAACCAATTTTGTTGGATCCGGAATATTAAATTATTATTAGATTCCAATTTTAGTGATTTATAGAGTCATTGCGTGGTCGTACGGATTTTTAATGTGAAGTACAGTCAGTATTTTGACGGTTAAAAATATGTTGTTTGAGCAAACGGAGTCAGAATTCGACGAAATCAGTTTCGTTGGGTCCGTAATGTCGAACTGTAGCTGCATGTCCAGTTTTGTGATTTTTTGATGTCATGTATGATTACAGGAATTTTAGAGGACAAATAAAAATACCGTTTCCTTAAAATTCAATATAATATTCAATTAAAAAATATTATATATTTCCTATAAATACCCCTACAACTTTTCTAAACCAAATTTCTACCTCCCTCTAGTCAACAAAGCATTTGCACCTCCACAAAATAAGAAAACAGCAAAATTCGTGAGTTTTAAAAATCAAAAGAAAATCAAAACGAGGTCAATAAAATCCGAAAAATATGTGTATGGAATCCCCATGTAATTCTCTTCCATTTCATGTTTGTTTGGTCTAGTGTGATGCAGTAGTGGAAGGTTCGACATTTATACAGTAAAACTAGGGTTCATGAAATCTTGGGTTTGGAGCATTGATTTGAGAAACGGAGTTCAGTTTTGGGATGTGGAGGTGAAACCGCACTAGTACGCTCAAATCTGGGGTGTGCGGTGAAGTTTTTGTTCGATGTTACTGGTGATGTCGCTGTCGGAGTCGTGGACCATGGTGTTGTTGAGTTTCGCAATTCAAGTATGAAGGAGAAGAGGCTGCGTAGAGGATGGTAACGGTAGTGGTGGTGTTGGGTTTCTGTGTGAGTGGACGGAGTTTGAGGGTGCCAAAGTTTCGGGAATGGCATTCGAAATGATGAGATAATCGGCCTGTTTTAGGAAGAAGGATGACTGTGTAAATAGGTTGCGGGTTAGTAGATGGAGTTTGGGCCGAGGGTTTTTGGGTAAGCCCATTTGTTAAAGGAATGGTTTTAAATAACTAAATTACTTGAAATGAAATAACTGTGTCATACGTTAACCAATTTCAGCAAAACAAGATCTGTCGGGATCGTATGGATGGGCACTACCCAGTGGAACTGACCGGGAGTGGATTGAAGCTCGTTACAATTTATAGCGAAATAAATTGTCCGTCTGAGTCAACAGACGCAAATCGTTATTTAACGGTTAACGTGAAATGTGAGTAAAACTCACTGACTCTCCCCGGTTATATTTTTATAACGGATTTTTAGAATTGATAAATGATGGTTGTTTGCTGTGTGTTGGCTGTTTGGTTGAACTGCTAGTTAATTGGTTGAAAATATAGATAACGATATAGATATAAATCGTTAATTGAATATTGATTCTGTTATCTGAATATTTCATATTCGTGTTATTTATGTTGATTAACATCTGTGGATGCAGGGAAACAGGTCGGAGGGACCCAACTGGGTTCCTCAACATTTATTTTACTGTTTTTCATATATTGTGATATATGATGTGATTTATAATCTGTTGTTGATTATGTGTGGTTGATCATTGTTATTTGGTACTTTTAAATACCAAAGGAAATACTGGAGTGTGAAAAGGGAAATTTTAAACTATAATTTGAAATAAAATATTTATATAAAATCAAAGGATTTTATATAAAAACGGAAATTTTCAAAGTGTATATTGAAATAAAAATATTCGTATAAAATCAAAGTATTTTATAAAAAGAAATGTATGAAGTGAATATGGGATTTTGGAGTTTTATAAAATCAAATGGACTTATTAAAAGGAGATATTTGAAAACTAAATAAAAAAAATTCTGTATGAAGTTAACAACAGTTATATGGAAGTTTGAAAGACCGATTTGGTTAAAATACTAAATGAAGGTAATAAGAAGTAAATAAAGAACTTTATGGAGTAAATATAATATTTAGGAAAACAAATAGAGTTGAAAAGGATATATTTGTATAACATTTACAAATAGAATTGAAAATGAAATATTTGTAAACCATTTACAAACAGAATTGGAAAGGAAATATTTGTAAAACATTTACAAATAGATTATAAATGGAAATAAATAGAATAATAAAAGTAATTATTTATAAAATAAATAAGATTTTATAAAAAGGAATTATTTGGAAATTAAATAGAAATATTTATAAAACAAATAGGGTTTTATAAAAAGGGATATTTGGAAATTCGATAGAGTAAATCAAATAGAGTTAATTGATGGAGTTAATCGATTAGAGTTAGAGTTAATCAGTTAGAGTTAATCAGTTAGAATTAACTAGTTAGAGTTAATCAGTTAGAGTTAACCAGTTAGAATTGATCGATTAGAGTTAATCAATTAGAGTTAAATCGAATTAGAGTTGTTCAAATAGAGTTAAATCGAATTAGAGTTGTTCAAATAGAGTTAAATCGAATTAGAGTTGTTCAAATAGAGTTATCGAATAAGGTTATTTGAAGAAGAAAATAAATCGAATAGAGATTTTTCGAAAAGAGGTTATCGAATATTAGTTATTCGAATAGAGTTAAAAGGAGTTAATCGAATATAGTTTATTCAGAAGGAGATTAATCGAATATAGAATCATTCGAAGAGAGTTAATCGAATGTAAATCATTTGAAGAGAGTTAATCGAATGTAAATCATTCGAAGAGAGTTAATCGAATATAGTTATTCGAAGAGAGATTATCGAATATAGTTATTCGAAGAAAGAGTTATCGAATATTAGTTCTTCAGAAGGAGTTATCAAATAGAGATTATTCGAAAGAGAATTATACGTTGAATTCGACTATATCGAATTGGGAAAGTAATATTTACTTTCCGTTTTTAATCAAGATTTACTTATTTATTAATAAATTAGTGATTTAGTTATTTAGTTAAATTAAGGAATAAAAATTATATTTTGAAGTTAGATATTTTAGAAGAAGGGATTATAACACTATAGTTATAATCAATGTTTTAAAATAAAGAAGTGGATTCATAAATAGAATCCGAGTTACGTAAGGAAGTTGGTTAAAAGATTTAAAAGGGTGAACTTTTTCTATTCCGAGGTTAGAATTATTGTTCAGTTAAGGTCTGAGAGGTAATTATACCCCAACTTCATTGACTTCGTTTTTAACTAAGGGATGGGTAAGGTTCGTTAGTGAAGGTTGGTTAAGTGAATTTAGTTAATGAGTGTAATGGTTTGAATTGGCTTAGTGATGTTTTATTTAAACATATGTTTAAATCAAATGAAGGAGTTTTGGAAATGTTTTCCAAATAAGAATCAAAAATGTTTTCTAATTTAGAAAATAAGGGATGGAGAAAATGCAGAAATGTTTCCAAAGATTAATAAAGTATATTTTCTAAATCAAGAAATGAGAATTTATGAATATATAGAAATGGGTAAATGGATAAATTAGTGATAATTTAATCTAAAGAGATAAATGTGGAATGATGATTGATCGATAGAATTTCCATCTGGAAATAATATCGTTGTTTGCACACATGTTTTTCTTTGATAGTTAAATCACCGACTATCGAAGTTTTTGAACATTTTCCGTCATCAATACGGAGAGACCAGGATCAGATTCATTATCTGAAAATCACTCTGTATGGACGTTAGCGTTGCGATCAAATATGATGAAGATTATTGAAGATGGAGTTATGCAAGGGCTATCCTGTTTACAGAATAGTGCCTTCGGTTTGTCCAGTCCCAGGACAACTTGAATGGACGAATGTCTGACAAAGTATATCTAACAGATCGCGTAAGTTGATCTCTTCAAACGTACTTACGTTTGGTGGCGGAGGAATTCGTTTCTCTTAGCTTTATACCCTTGGTATTTTTGGGGGAAATCAATTTGTGATTTGGTAGGTATGACGATGTGGCATTCAAAGTGAATGGTAGTCAGGTGTTCCAAAAGATACGTTATGACCTCAAGCTTCATCAGCCAGGAAATGATAGAAATCGGGCAGGTAGCATGGCTAGGTGGGTCGTTCCCATTAGGGTGTATATCACCTATCTATAGAAAATCCATTTCATTCTTTTATCTATTTTCGATGTTGTCCCTTTTCGGGAAACGGTGGGTAGCTCACAACCGTTGGTGATATACATTCGATACAATCAAGCGAAATGAGTGGTCGGTCATGTGTGGGCTGGGTTGCAAGATGTTCTTGTTGAACCCAGTGTATTCGCCTCTAGAGATACACTATCGGCAGGTGTTCCCATACCTTGTCATAGTCGGAATCCAATCCCTAATAAGCGCCCGCGGTTTTGTTTGTATACTATATATGTGGAACGTGAGATGCAAGCGTTCTGCTAGATTGTTATTTACTTGTGATTAGACATTATTATAATATCAGAAAAGTATTGATTTCCAAAACTGTTTTGGGTTATCGTAAGGTAAAAACCATCCGTATTTATGTGTGGATCGGTCTTACGATTATCATTTCTTTTGAAAAGGGTTTTGAAAAGTTAAACCAAATGATTTGAGTTTACTCACACTAGTCCCATGACCGACCCAGAGTTTATTTTGTTTTGTTTTCCCTAAACTCTTGGGTGCCCCAAATTTGTATGGGCAGTCAAGTAGTTCAGGTCGTTACAAATATACTTGGAGGAGCTTGAAGCAGGAGGCTTCAGGATTATATAGCTATTGTTATTTCCGCTGTGTGTAAGTGTTGTACTCTGAAAAGGTTATTGTATATACATATATTGTTAGATTGCAAAGTTATGTTATATATATTATATTTATTCGTTCTACTGTGAGATTCGTATTACTCTGATTCTGTTCTGTAGTGATCTTCTTCTTCTTCTATTCTAATTTTTCTATCTTATCTATCCTAACCCGCTAACTTCTTTCTATTAATGATCAGTTATTTCCGATGTTCGAATAGTCAACATGGCAGTTGTGTGTTGATTTCGGAGTCGAAAATCCCTGTTCGTTACAACATGGCTTGTGTAAAATTAGTGTCAGGTCGAACCCCTTTTCTCCCTATTTTCTGTGTCGATTTGCTTCTTGGTTTCTAGATGTTTGTGATGGATTTTGCTACCAAGTTTAAGTTGTTAGGGCTTTGTGAATGTAATGAAAATTGATGATTTATGTAGCTTGAATTTTCTAGCATATAAATCATGCTTCTATAAATACAACACTTAATGTGCTAGTTATTAAAAAGAGTTAGAGTCATTTTTTTATGTTAATTAGATTGATGTTGATAGTGAATCTACTCCTAAATTGTCTCTTAGTCTCATATTTGTATTCATTTTAACATTGTTAGTTTTCTTTTAATTTATAATCAACAATTTCACAGTTTGGTTTAATTTGATTGAATAGAATATAAAATTATTCTTTCCCTGAGGATCGACTCGTATTCGCTAACGTACTAACAATTGTACGCCATGCGCTTGCGGTTTATTTCAATATTCACGGCGATTTTCTAATTCATAGAATATTCGTCGTCGAACAAGTTTTTGGGGACGTTGCCGGGGAAAGAATTTAATTTTAGTTTTAATCCTCGAATTAATTTTCTTGTTTGTTTTTCTAAAAAAAAATTGTGTGTTGTTCATAGTTTGTCTGTTTTGTTTTTGATCTTTTGTTATTTCATTTTGTGTGTGCTTGTTTGTGTGTTCATTAAAAAGAGAAGTTAAAAAAAGGGGTTGTGTGTTTTGTTCCATTTTGTGTTTGTGTTTTGTTTTACTTTTGTTTGTGTGTTTTTTCTTTTCGTTTGTGTGTTTATATTTTGTGTGTATGTGTGTTGATAGATTTCATATTGTGTTAGTTCTTTTATTTCCTCTCTCTTAAAAAAAAAAAGAAATATACATTTGCCTTTTGTCTTCAATCTCTTTCCCATTTTTGTGTTTTCAATTTCCTTTATTTCTTTCCCTTTTTCTTTCTCTCATTTATTTCTTTTCTTCCCTTTCTCTCATTTATTTCTTTCCTTTTTCTTTTTCTTACAAATAATTAAAAAAAATACTGCTTTCCTTTTCTTCCCAAATTTTCTCTCCTTGCCTTATTTTTATACCACATAACCTCTACACCATTTCATCACCACCACTTCTGTCATTTTTCTTTCACCATCTTCTGCTTCTCAGTCTCTCACTCCTGATACAACTCTTCCTTCTCATCTTCACTATCTCCTACTCCATACCCAAACACAAACATCCTTCAATTCCTACATCACCTCTTCATACAATTCCTACATCACCTCTCATTTTTACTCCCTATTTTATTTTTATTTTCCCTTCTTTCATTTATTTCTTGACTGCCTTCCTACTTTTTCTTTCTTGTAATTAATTAAAATTATATCTTTCCGTTTTTTTTTCTCTTTTTTTCTCTTTTACTTCTTTCCCTTTCTCTTTCTCTCATTTATCTCTTTCTTTTTTCTTGTCCTCCCTCTATAATCTTCCTCCCTTCTCGGCCTTATTCCATTCACAATCTTTTATAAACCAACCTCCACTTAACCTTCTATTCTCTCTGCCATTTTTTACACCATTTTCTAAACATCCATCAAAACAAATCTCATTCACAACCAATTCTCCAAATTCATCTGCCATTACCACTTCATACAGAATTCCAACCAACCCTCATCAATTAACCCCCCTCATTCCTACAAGTCACGCACAACAGCAATTCTTCTACCTAAAAGTTCTTCCAGACTTCTTCCTGATCCTCATCCATAGCCACAAACCGCAACACTAATTCAATCGAATTTTTTTTACCAAAACATTTCACATCTCGCAACCTCAAATTGAAGACGCAAAATTCCCAACGCAACCACAAACCACAACAAACCTTCACTCCACCACATCTTACATCCACAAGCTACCACCACATCATCCCAGTTAATACCACTTCAACTCCAAAATCGCCAACACACCTCCAATTAGCAACGTAGAAACCAAATTTGACAGCCATCTTCAATAATCTGTGATTTGCGAGTTCAAGATTATTTCTGTGTTTGATCTTTTGATTAGGTTACCAGATATTGGGAAATTGAGGGATCATATTGGTGTTGGGTGCGGTTTTATTTTGATTAGGTCAATGGGCTTGCTGGTGGGCTGCGTTGGCTAGTAAATTAATTCAAACTTGTGGGCTGTTACTGTTTTGGACTGCCTATTTTATTTTATTTGTGCTCTTTCACTTTTTCTTTTCTGTTTAGCTCATAGTTTATATTTCTTCTTAACAAAAAAAATGGCAAAAAAAAAATCGTCTTTCTTTTGTTTAATTAAGATTAGGTTAGTTTAGTTTTCATTTCGTTTTTCACTCATCTTATTTTTAGTCCATTTTGCTTTTAGTTTCATTAAAAAAAAAGAGATCATTTTGTTTTCATTTTCTCCAAGTGTATATATTGTCTTCAAATCTCTTTCAGGTTGCAGAAGGGACAGGGATCGCTTACTTTGCTCGGTTTCGCTAAAAAAACGCGCTGCTTGCTTGCTTAAAAAAAATTCGCCGCTAAAAAAAAATTGCTAATAAATTCAGACGGTCTGGTATTGTGCTCTTCTCCCTTGTTTTTATTTCATTGCATTGTTGTTTGCTTGCATTTACATTCGAAAAAAAAAAGAAATCCAAAAACAAAATAGAAATTCATTCGTAGCTGCATTGTTAATACACGTTTAATTTTTGTTTTGCATTCATCTCGTTTTATTTTTATTTTCTAAGGACATTGTTATATTTTGACAAATTGGTTTATTTCTAACGAATTATTTCTCGGTGTCTAGACTATGGCAGAGTAATAATCGTTTATAAATATTACGGTGATTTGTAAATATTATAGCAGTTGTTCCTCTGAAGGTACTTAAACCTTCGGCTGCGATTCTAGGGTGATTCCTGGTGCACCGATAACTCCTGTCCGTTAACTGGCTGAGAAGTCTTTTGTTGAAATTAATCAAACCGTCATTATATAATTTTAGAAAAACTGTAAATACGTAATTTGCATTCATATAGTTGCATTAGGTTCATGCATATATAAAAGCACAAAAAAAAAATCAAAAAATCCAAAATCTTAAAAAAAAAAAAAAAAAAAACTTTCTTGAAAATGTCCCAATTTCCCTATTCCTACGGATTTTTTGATAGTTGTGAAAATCAATATAATCCATATAATTTTACACCAAATTCATATGGATATTTTAATAACAACTATTGTACAAATAAGTTTCAAAATAATCTTGATTTTACACCACCAAATTTTCAAAATGATGAACAACCCTCAAGTCTTGAAATAAGTATTCAAGTTTTACTTGAAGAAAGTCAAAGATTTAATGAATCAAGTCAAAGATTAAGGGAATTAATGTGCAACAATTCAAGTCAAAGTTTTTAAAATAATCAAAATTCAAATTCAACTTCAACTTCAAATGATTTTGATTATAACCCTTGTGAATCCATTTTCGAACTCCAAAGTGAATTGCAAATTGAAAATGGAAATGTGAATAATTTTTCAAATGATTTTGGCAATGGGAATAATTTCAATTGTGGTGCTATTGAAAACTTTTGTTCTCAACAATTTCAAATAGAAAATTCTCATGTAAATAATTATAAATTTGATTTTGTTGAGCAAACAAACATACTTGACGATTACTTGAAGTTTCGTGAGAAACAAAATCGAATCCAAACTTGTGACGATTCGAATAAAAATCCACCTTTGCGCACAATGACGATTTTCAACTAACAACTTTTGAAAATGATGAAAATATTAATAAGGCTGTTGAAAGTCCTGTGCTTGATTTGAATTTAAATTCTGTTGAAAACGAAGACGTTAATCTTCAATTTGGTCTTCCTCTCTCAAATTCTGAAAATTTTGAAAATTTAGCAACTTTAGATTGTCAAAATGACAAAAATGATGAAGTTGTTAATAGCTGTTTAAGTGAGGACGACTTTGATGAGCCAAAAATTCTTGAATTGATTGACGACAATGTTGTTGGGTCTAAAACTGAAAATGAAATATTTGAAAACTTTGAAATTCTTGAGGTTGAAAATAATGAAACTGTTGAATGTGATCTTAAACACAATAACAATTTTTCTGACATTGTTGAAACCCCTTGCGACTTGATCGTTTCAACTAAAGCTCACTGTGATCACTTGTTTTTCAATAATAAATTTCTGCAGTATATGGACTCTTTTTGGAATAACGCTGTTTTTGAGAAAACACGATTTCAAAATTTACTGAAACTTCATTTATTTGGTTTTAACTTTAGGTTTACGAATGAACCTTTAGTCAAAGAAATTTCAAATATCAAAACGAAACTGAACAATATTTCTCAAAACGAGTGTGAGGGTGAGAACGATGCACACGTCTCTCAATTTATACATCATCTGAACAAATCAAACTTTGTTTTTGAAACTTTTACTGGACCCTGGCTCGATGACTTCTCTTTAGTTGCTACAGAAATCCAATTGAATTTTAGGATCAATTGTAAGCTCAAAATTTTAAAATTAGCAACTCAAAATCTTGAAGAAACAAAATTTGTTTTTTCAAATCTGAAAGGTAATATAAAATTCTTTATGATTTGGTTTTCTGTGCTTAATCTGTGTCTCATAATTCCTTATGAGGCTGATCCATTAGTCCATTGTGGACCGGTTCATCTATTCGATGACTACATATTTTATGCACGCACATTTGGTAAGTCGCACTAACCCTTTTTTGTACATATGTAAATATTTCTCTTCCATTCACTCATTGTGCCATGCATTGACTGTGGGGACACAGTCGAAATCAAGTGTGGGGGGAGTTTCCTTTTCATTCTGTTTTGCATAGTTTAAGTTAGCATTTTTTTTCCTTTCTTTTTTTGCGTTTTTTTCTTTTTCTTAAAAAAAATAAAAGTTTCGCACTTCTATTTACTTCTAAATAAGAATGATGGAGTTAGCATATAATTTTGGTCGTTCGATTTAAATATTTGGAAATTTACTTCTCTTAGCGGATAACGAAGGGAAAGTTTGAATTATGAGCAAATTTGGTGTAACTGGTATATTGAGAAATTCGTAGGTGATGAGTATGAAATGTTTTCTGAATTGTAATCCGAATAAATGAATGGTTGAATTTGACTACTTGCGATAACATTTTATATCTTTTAAGTGAAGTTGTGCTAAGATATTCTCGCTTAACTCTCTCTCTCTTATGCAAAAAAAAAAAGTACATATATATATATAATAATCCAAGGGTATCTAACATTGCTGGTACATCTGGCGTTGGTGTGCAAACCCACCAAGCTCTTTCCGACACCTTGTTGACAAAGTCAGCGTCGGTATATCTCAGTCTCATTTTATGAGTTGGACACCTAAGGATTACCAACATCTTGTTGACAAAGTCAGCGTTGGTCTGCACAATCCGCCAAGCTCTGTCCCAAACTCTCACGTCAGTCTGCGAGGCAGTGCATGGGTGGTATACCTTGGTCTTTTTGGTTAGGTGACTGTAAATAGTAATAATGTAAATATTTTGTAATAAAGAGAGATCAAAGCACTTGAAATCCAAGCACACTCTTCACTTATTCGACCTAACTTGTTAACAAAAAGGAAGTTGAGATTCCGTTTTACAACTGTTGATATCGATTACAGAATTCATTTCATATTTGCACTATGTTTCTACCAAAACAACTGGCCAAGCTAGAGAAGTTTGTAACGATAACATGACTTTTATTTCAAGTTTTTGTTAGTGGACTCAAATTTCATAGTGACGACCCAAATTTGTGTTAACTGTAACACCCCACCTCCGCTAGGGTCACTCACAAAGGGAATGCACTTGGTTTGGTGAAGCATTATCGAGGTAAACATACATAGAAATATTACAAGACAGAACATATATATATAAAACAGCGGAAGTAAAACAAATTTCATTTACCTTATAAAACAAGTATTAAAACCTTTTACATCAGAATACATCAAAACCTGTCTTGCAATAATAAAGAAGCATAAAACCTTTTCATAAATTATTCCCCAAGTGAAATAGTAAAGTAGCCGTAGCCAAGAAAAGTCCAAGCCACACAAGATGATCTTCAACAAAAGAAGTCTGAACTAACAACAGCATTTCCTCCCTGAAACCTGGGGGGGAAACGGAAGACAAAGAGGCGAAAGAAAACGGGGTCAGTCATAAAGACTGGTAAGTCCTATCTACTTCCAGCATAAAAACAGGTAAAGGTAACATGACATGCATAAACTGAAAGTAAACATAATGATGACAACAAGATAGATAAGCTAAACCAAGATAGCTGGATGAACTACTGTAGCAAGGTAAACTAAAGTATCATGATCAACTACGGTGTCAAGATAAATCAAGGTATCACGGCGTCAGGTTTCTATCAAGTATACTATCCCAAGGTATCTATCATGTATAACATCCCACGGTATTTATCATGTATAATATCCCAAGGTATTTGTCATGTATATTTGCTCTGCACCTCTCGTACTAATATCCCTACCCGCGTCATGTGTTAACTATGAATGTCCCTTGCCCAGTGTCATGTAATGGTCCATGTCAACTTAATATATAGCATATGTAGGTTTTCCCAACTCGTATGTTTCTTTCCATGTATTAGTTCAGTCCTTTGTCGTAGGCCGTACGGGCTTTCCCATGTAAATCTATACCACCTCAACATAGTACCGTTTTATCCTTGAAGTTGTTTTGGACTGCCACCCTTGATCTAGTTATGTTTTCTTACCATGAACTATCACGTGTTCACTTAGGATTTATGCCACCTAGGACCACTAGGGAATATGCTACCTAATGAACGTTTCCGTGTCTTGGTTTGGGTTCAAGCCACCTAGGGCCACTAGGGATTATGCCACCCGTCAACCGCGCCCTTTATCCCGCGTAAGTATCGTGAATCGTTTTCCATGTCTAGACGCACACGTTCCTCAATGTGCCATCCGAGTTCCGTGCCAGGGCAAATCAAGAAATACGGAACTCGGTCGGGAGCTTTAAGTCGTCTGCTGATGCAGATATCAAGGTCTGTTTTTGTACTCGTGGCTATGGTCCCACGTGACCCCTCCTTCAACTACTGAAAGGCAATCCAAGAAAAATCATGTATGAGAACCACATCCCGGCCCCACTATAGCCCCACTTTCCTATGGGCCAACCTCACCCATGACTTGATAGCAAGAACATGGTCTGTTGGGGGTTCTCTGCCTTTCCGTTCGTACACGATTGACTAAAGATGGTAGGTAGTCGGCGATGCGCTATCCAGGGCAAAATCAAGTATCGTTGACTCCACGCTAATCCATCTCAGTCTTTAGGTCGCTCGCATAGCAACCAAGGCATACCCTTGGCTCTTCTACCGCAGACCTTAACCTCTGTGAGGCCGGGTTTCATGGACCATCTGCCACCTCACAGAGGGATACCAAGAGTACCCTCACGTCCCCCGAAGCTACCGCTTCGTCATCCAGTTCGTTGGAGCTTTTTATCCAAGTCAGATAAGTTGCTCCTCCTCGTATACTAAGTGATGACCTACCGTATCAGGTTACTCATCTAATTATGAACTAGTCCCATGTCCTTGGCTAAGAATTATTACTTAGTTATCCTTAACTAAGGTTTACCACTTAGCTTCTTTTCCCGTTATCCATGTTAATCCCGGCTTTCCACCTAGTCTCCTGAACTAGGGTTTTGTCTAATGGGTTAAGTATTTCCATTTACGTTCATGACTTAACCTGCCTACGAATCATGTCAAGATTTGGCTAAGTACTCAAGTCCAAGACCTAGCCCTACGAGTTGGTTAAGTATACCAAGAAGCTCATGACTTAACCCTATTCAATTATCAAGTCAAATTGGTTAAGTATTTGTTTGTCTTAACCCTGTCAGCTTATCGTGTTAGATTGGTTAAGCATAGATTATCTTAACCTCATCGAATTATCGAGTCGGATTGGTTAAGTATAGGTTAACTTAACCCCATCTAGTAATCGTATTATAATGGTTAAGTATATTTAAACGGTCTCGTGACTTAACCCTATCAAGCTCTCATATTAGATTGGTTAAGTATGGTTGCTTAACCCCATCAAATCATCATGTATAATTGGTTAAGTATAAGTTACTTAACCTCATTAAATTACCAAGTTTAGATTGGTTAAGGGTTTAACTTAACCCCACCGAATTACTGTGTTTAGATTAGTTGAGTGTAGGTTACTTAACCCCATCTAATTACCGTGTTTGGATTAGTTAAGTCTAAGTTACTTAACTCCATCTAATTACCGTGTTTGGATTAGTTAAGTCTAAGTTACTTAACCCCATCTAATTACCAAGTTGGATTAGTTAAGTGTAAATTACTTAACCCCATCCCCTAATTGTCTTGTTTGGTTAAGTGTCATTAAGAAATCAAGCCCGGTCCCACTTAACCTACCCACTCGTGTCATATCGGTTAAGTGTCATTAGTCAAATTTATTAACCTTATCATGTGGCATTAATTTAATTAATGCACTCTCAACCTCTCACATTAGACCTCGTTGTGGTTACTTGTTAAGCCGGGCGGGTCCGGGTAGTTTTACACCACAACCTAGTCTAACCTCGGGTCTTAAGCGCGACAAGACCAACTTCTCACATTGGATCCTATTGTTTGTAGCCACTAGTTAAGCCGGGCGGGTCCGGGTAGATTTATGCTACAAACTCAACCCAACCTCGAGTTGGCCACTTTCATGTTCGGTCTAGTGTCTTATTACACTTACAACCCACCCATGTCTAGTTCAAGTTCCATGTTTTCCCCACGTGTCATGACCATAGTTAAATGTATCATGAATGTCATGTTCTCATGTAAACCCCATGTCAAGTTTTTCATGTCATACCCACGTTTTTCCTAAGCTACCCAAACGTATTTCCAACCCAAGTGGAAGCGAGTCACATAGTAGGGTATTATGGCAACATACTAGCCACAAACATGCATAGTATCATAAGGGAATTTGGCCACAAACATGCATAGTATCATAAGGGAATTTGGCCACAAACATGCATGATAACATAAGGGAATTTGGCCACAAACATGCATAGTATCATAAGTGAATTTGGCCACAAACATGCATGATACATAAGGGGTTTGGGTTCATTTACATGCATAAGCCCCAAAGTCAAGTCTTTGCCAATGTTTTCACAAGTCAAGTGGTTCCCAAAGGTTCGTGCTAACATTTCATAGATAAAGATTCAAACTTGCAAGATATACTAGGTTAAACATAACATGAATGGCATGATTAAGTCGCTACAACTTAGCCCAAGGTCATAGATCATAGAAAAGGGGCAAATTTAGGTTCACATAAGCTAGCATACTTATGTTTCATCGCATTTTATCCCATGTCACATTAGAACCACCGTTAGAATCTACAAGTAGCTAGAACTTACATAGCGAGGCTTAGGGAATGGGCATGATCCATCTTGACGAAGAAAGGAGGCTCCTTTGTCGAAGAATCGTCATGGAATTTGCGTAGCAACGTTGATCGAGCCTCAATTTGGTGTAGCAAGCTTGCACCTTTCGATTCGGATCCGATTTGCATGCATAGTCTCTTGGAGTTGGAGATGGAGGCCATGATCACTTGGCATTTGGGCAGCACTTCGCGGCATGAGTGATTTGTGAGGGTAGGCTTAGGGGTCTTTTTATAGAGATTAGGAGTAGTTTAGGCCGTAGGATAAACCCTAGGATAGATCTGAACCCTCAAAAATCGTCACAAGCCTCCAAAACAAGACCCAGGAGCCAAAACCAGAAGCAGGTGCACCAGGTCGTTGGTTCGACCGGGGGAGGGGGGGGTCGACCCCAGGTTCGACACCCATGTCGACCCCCTGGAGGGGGGGTCGACCCAGGGGTCGACACCCTATGTGTCTGGCGGGAATTTCCCGCCTTCTCTTTCTGGGCTGAATTTCAAATCTGTTTTCGGATTTGAATTTTCGTGAAACTTCGTTGGGCCTTAACTGGGTCATACGGACTCCGATTTACGAAATTTCAGACTCTATTTCGCGTATTTTTCCGAGACGAACGCAATGGCTCAACCCGTTTATCCTGATTCAGATTTTATAATTTAATTCTGCCTTGATTCTTGTCTAAACACGTTGTTAAAATTCGGGTTGTTACATTCTCCCCTCCTTTAAGGATTTCGTCCCCGAAATCTCCAAGTTAGGAAGAATGCATCCTACCATCCGTCATCCATCTACTCAAAACATCATCCACAGGCAAACATTGTCCTTAAACGATTCCTAATGCCATATGAACATATGAAAAACGTGTGTGTATATGCCCCTTAGCTAATGCTAATGGTCAGGCCTGAATGATCTTTCTAATGCAAAATATGTTTAGTGCCATGAGTCCAACATGTATGCAAATAGTCCTAGTCATGTAAGTACTATATGCGTGCACAAACATTCATTCATATGCAACATCCGAATGATAACGCATTCAATTCCATCCATAAACAGGTATAAATACTCGTGCATATGCAATATGAAATGTGAATGCGTCGATCTAGTATCTAATGTGTATTCGCGCATCCACGAGCAACCACTTGCAATCATTTGCAACCATATCAATCATAACATGTTTCAAACACATGTTTACATCCAAAGGATTCTACCTAAGGTTCTCACGATAGGATCGAGGAGATAAACAAGGTAAACTCCCTACGGGGTTTGCAACAGAAACAGGACCGAGAGGATATTCACCAAAAGATAACATGCGAGCAAGCTCTATAGGAAAAACCAGGGATCAAGGATACACTCTTTAAAAAGAGGTACGATGCGCGTGTCTAGCCTTACGTCTTCTAAGTCGCGTTTCCTTGAGCTTAATTCCTCGGTGCCTTGACCATCTTTTTAATTCCATGATTTCGTAGCTCCTTGATTCCTATTTCCAAGATATGAGTTAGAACTTATTTCATTGTCGCCTCTTATTCCACTTTCACTTATCCTTTTCCTAGTATACTTGGCTCAAACGTATCCACTTACTCATGCAAGCTCTCCAAAATTCACTAGGGAATTCTGGATCTCGTTTGCCGATGCCAATCCATGTTGCCAAGAATACTTACTAGGGTGATTCCCATAACTCATGCATAAGCGAAACGAACCATCCACCTTAGCGGCAAATTCTATTCGAACGGATTACCAACAACTGCATCCCGAGATTCTAGGTAACTAACCATGACAGAACCCAAAAGGTTACACAAGACTTCAAGGGTATCACCAAGGTGAGTCGAGAGTCTAACTACCCTCTTTCCAAAAACTGAGAATGGCACCCTTATTGGGTGACCACTTTATCCCTAGAATCCATCCGTAGCCGAGACATGTCATTCTCAAATCCAAACAAGTCATGAAGAAATGGACCAACTCTCCAACCAGATTTTTGGGACAAAAACTGGGATCCTCTACCATGCTAGTACTAAGGTGCAGAGACTCAACTATCCAAGCAGACTTAAATGATACGATGATCAAGACAAAGTCTGGACGGGATGATAGAAAAGAACGACTAAACCTTTACCAGAAACGGTACCATCTCTTTTAGGTACCCTAGAAATGGGAGCGTACCATTGCCCTCTCCGATGATCTTGTCCTTGTCCTCCTTGATGGACTAAGCCATACCAACAAGTTGCTTATCCTTAAGCTCGCGTCCTTTATCCTTACTCTTATTATCCTTCCTTGTACCACAGCAACAGGTCTCTCGAGAACCACCTCCTTCGTACGGAAAACACCTACGTGGCTAGACAAAGATTAGTCACAGTTAGAACTACTGTGACTACAGATGGAGGAAAGAAAGGAAAAGAGATTCAATCAAGGAATCAAAGGATAGTGCTAACGGCTTTTGGGGAATAGCCTTTAAAAACTTTTCTTGAAAAAATGCTTCTTTGTAAACGGTTTTTCAAATAGTTTTCATAAGGTTTTAAAAACTTTTTGCCCAGTCTGGTAACCTTCTGTTCTGATACCAAATGTAACACCCCACCTCCGCTAGGGTCACTCACAAAGGGAATGCACTAGGTTTGGTGAAGCATTATCGAAGTAAACATACACAGAAATATTACAAGACAGAACATATATATATATAAAACAGCGGAAGTAAAACAAATTTCATTTACCTTATAAAACAAGGTCTAAAACCTTTTACATCAGAATACATCAAAACCTGTCTTGCAATAATAAAGAAGCATAAAACCTTTTCATAAATTATTCCCCAAGTGAAATAGTAAAGTAGCCGTAGCCAAGAAAAGTCCAAGCCACACAAGATGATCTTCAACAGAAGAAGTCCGAACTAACAACAGCATTTCCTCCCTGAAACCTGGGGGGGAAACGGAAGACAAAGAGGCGAAAGAAAACGGGGTCAGTCATAAAGACTGGTAAGTCCTATCTACTTCCAGCATAAAAACAGGTAAAGGTAACATGACATGCATAAACTGAAAGTAAACATAAGGATGACAACAAGATAGATGAGCTAAACCAAGATAGCTGGATGAACTACTGTAGCAAGGTAAACTAAAGTATCATGATCAACTACGGTGTCAAGATAAATCAAGGTATCACGGCGTCAGGTTTCTATCAAGTATACTATCCCAATGTATCTATCATGTATAACATCCCACGGTATTTATCATGTATAATATCCCAAGGTATTTGTCATGTATATTTGCTCTGCACCTCTCGTACTAGTATCCCTACCCGCGTCATGTATTAACTATGAATGTCCCTTGCCCAATGTCATGTAATGGTCCATGTCAACTTAATATATAGCATATGTAGGTTTTCCCAACTCGTATGTTTCTTTCCATGTATTAGTTCAGTCCTTTGCCGTAGGCCGTACGGACTTTCCCATGTAAATCTATACCACCTCAACGTAGTACCGTTTTATCCTTGAAGTTGTTTTGGACTGCCACCCTTGATCTAGTTATGTTTTCTTACCATGAACTATCACGTGTTCACTTAGGATTTATGCCACCTAGGACCACTAGGGATTATGCTACCTAATGAACATTTCCGTGTCTTGGTTTGGGTTCAAGCCACCTAGGGCCACTAGGGATTATGCCACCCGTCAACCGCGCCCTTTATCCCGCGTAAGTATCGTGAATCGTTTTCCATGTCTAGACGCACATGTTCCTCAATGTGCCATCCGAGTTCCGTGCCAGGGCAAATCAAGAAATACGGAACTCGGTCGGGAGCTTTAAGTCGTCTGCTGATGCAGATATCAAGGTCTGTTTTTGTACCCGTGGCTATGGTCCCACGTGACCCCTCCCTCAACTACTGAAAGGCAATCCAAGAAAAATCATGTATGAGAACCACATCCCGGCCCCACTATAGCCCCACTTTCCTATGGGCCAACCTCACCCATGACTTGATAGCAAGAACATGGTCTGTTGGGGGTTCTCTGCCTTTCCGTTCGTACACAATTGACTAAAGATGGTAGGTAGTCGGCGACGCGCTATCCAGGGCAAAATCAAGTATCGTCGACTCCACGCTAATCCATCCCAGTCTTTAGGTCGCTCGCATAGCAACCAAGGCATACCCTTGGCTCTTCTACCGCAGACCTTAACCTCTGTGAGGCCGGGTTTCATGGACCATCTGCCACCTCACAGAGGGATACCAAGAGTACCCTCACGTCCCCCGAAGCTACCGCTTTGTCACCCAGTTCGTTGGAGCTTTTTATCCAAGTCAGATAAGTTGCTCCTCCTCGTATACTAAGCGATGACCTACCGTATCAGGTTACTCATCTAATTATGAACTAGTCCCATGTCCTTGGCTAAGAATTATTACTTAGTTATCCTTAACTAAGGTTTACCACTTAGCTTCTTTTCCCGTTATCCATGTTAATCCCGGCTTTCCACCTAGTCCCCTGAACTAGGGTTTTGTCTAATGGATTAAGTATTTCCATTTACATTCATGACTTAACCTGCCTACGAATCATGTCAAGGTTTGGCTAAGTACTCAAGTCCAAGACCTAGCCCTACGAGTTGGTTAAGTATACCAAGAAGCTCATGACTTAACCCTATTCAATTATCAAGTCAAATTGGTTAAGTATTTGTTTGTCTTAACCCTGTCAGCTTATCGTGTTAGATTGGTTAAGCATAGATTATCTTAACCTCATCGAATTATCGAGTCAGATTGGTTAAGTATAGGTTAACTTAACCCCATCCACTAATCGTATTATAATGGTTAAGTATATTTAAACGGTCTCGTGACTTAACCCTATCAAGCTCTCATATTAGATTGGTTAAGTATGGTTGCTTAACCCCATCAAATCATCATGTATAATTGGTTAAGTATAAGTTACTTAACCTCATTGAATTACCAAGTTTAGATTGGTTAAGGGTTTAACTTAATCCCACCGAATTACTGTGTTTAGATTAGTTGAGTGTAGGTTACTTAACCCCATCTAATTACCGTGTTTGGATTAGTTAAGTCTAAGTTACTTAACCCCATCTAATTACCAAGTCGGATTAGTTAAGTGTAAATTACTTAACCCCATCCCCTAATTGTCTTGTTTGGTTAAGTGTCATTAAGAAATCAAGCCCGGTCCCACTTAACCTACCCATTCGTGTCATATCGGTTAAGTGTCATTAGTAAAATTTACTTAACCTTATCATGTGGCATTAATTTAATTAATGCACTCTCAACCTCTCACATTAGACCTCGTTGTGGTTACTAGTTAAGCCGGGCGGGTCCGGGTAGTTTTACACCACAACCTAGTCTAACCTCGGGTCTTAAGCGCGACATGACCAACTTCTCACATTGGATCCTATTGTTCGTAGCCACTAGTTAAGTCGGGCGGGTCCGGGTAGATTTATGCTACAAACTCAACCCAACCTCGAGTTGGCCACTTTCATGTTCGATCTAGTGTCTTATTACACTTACAACCCACCCATGTCTAGTTCAAGTTCCATGTTTTCCCCACGTGTCATGACCATATTTAAATGTATCATGAATGTCATGTTCTCATGTAAACCCCATGTCAAGTTTTTCATGTCATACCCACGTTTTTCCTAAGCTACCCAAACGTATTTCCAACCCAAGTGGAAGCGAGTCACATAGTAGGGTATTATGGCAACATATTGGCCACAAACATGCATAGTATCATAAGGGAATTTGGCCACAAACTTGCATAGTATCATAAGGGAATTTGGCGCATAGTATCATAAGGGAATTTGGCCACAAACATGCATGATAACATAAGGGAATTTGGCCACAAACATGCATAGTATCATAAGTGAATTTGGCCACAAACATGCATGATACATAAGGGGTTTGGGTTCATTTACATGCATAAGCCCCAAAGTCAAGTCTTTGCCAATGTTTTCACAAGTCAAGTGGTTCCCAAAGGTTCGTGCTAACATTTCATAGATAAAGATTCAAACTTGCAAGATATACTAGGTTAAACATAACATGAATGGCATGATTAAGTCGCTACAACTTAGCCCAAGGTCATAGATCATAGAAAAGGGGCAAATTTAGGTTCACATAAGCTAGCATACTTATGTTTCATCGCATTTTATCCCATGTCACATTAGAACCACCGTTAGAATCTACAAGTAGCTAGAACTTACATAGCGAGGCTTAGGGAATGGGCATGATCCATCTTGACGAAGAAAGGTGGCTCCTTTGTCGAAGAATCGTCATGGAATTTGCGTAGCAACGTTGATCGAGCCTCGATTTGGTGTAGCAAGCTTGCACCTTTCGATTCGGATCCGATTTGCATGCATAGTCTCTTGGAGTTGGAGATGGAGGCCATGATCACTTGGCATTTGGGCAGCACTTCGTGGCATGAGTGATTTGTGAGGGTTTAGGGTAGGCTTAGGGGTCTTTTTACAGTGATTAGGAGTAGTTTAGGCCGTAGGATAAACCCTAGGATAGATCTGAACCCTCAAAAATCGTCACAAGCCTCCAAAACAAGACCCAGGAGCCAAAACCAGAAGCAGGTGCACCAGGTCGCTGGTTCGACCGGGGGGGGGGTCGACCCAGGGGTCGACACCCATGTCGACCCCAGGGTCGACACCCATGTCGACCCCCTGGAGGGGGGGACGACCCAGGGGTCGACACCCTGTGTGTCTGGCGGGAATTTCCCGCCTTCTCTTTCTGGGCTGAATTTCAAATCTGTTTTCGGATTTGAATTTTCATGAAACTTCGTTGGGCCTTAACTGGGTCATTCGGACTCCGATTTACGAAATTTCGGACTCTATTTCGCGTATTTTTCCGAGACGAACGCAAGGCGCAACCCGTTTATCCTGATTCAGATTTTATAATTTAATTCTGCCACGATTCTTGTCCTAACACGTTGTTAAAATTCGGGTTGTTACATTAACTCATTCGTGTAATATTTAAAAGTAAATTATCCATTTGTAAATATTCCTTTAAAAGCTTGCATTCATATTGTAAATTTTTTCGAATCTTGCATTTTGTAAATATTTTTTGCATTTAACTTTTGGATTTCGTGGGTAGTATCCGCTGAAAACCCTCACGAGACAACACTCGTACTACTGGGGACACCCAGAGGTTTAACGGCTTGTTGCATACGCTCAATGCAATCGTGCTCCCTACGAAAATGGGTTTAGCTTAGTCTTTACTTTATTCGAGGACGAATAAAAAGATAAGTGTGGGGGTATTTGATGTGCACGTAAAAATGCACATTTATATTCACATATTTATTCTCGTTTAGTACTAATAAATGTCATATATGGGTATTTTATCACGTTTGAATAATAATTGAATTGATTTCAAAACATCATGCATTTATCATCACATAGGGGGAAAATGATCATTTTTGTGCTTATATTATTTTGAGAATGTTTACTTGGACATTTTTATATTTTTATAGAAATTAGATGCATGCAGAAAAGGACTTCATAAAGATATATATGCTTACAAAGAAAAAAAGGGAAAGAAATCAATGGAGAGGGAATCAATTCAAAAGGAGGAAATCAATGCCTTGCCAAAAAAATGATGAAAGGGAAATCAATCAATGAAGAGGAAATCAATTCAAATAGAGAATTAATGGAGGACCCTATTCACTCTCCTTCCTTCTTTAGTGAAGACACAAAATTTTGGCTTCATGAACCACTATTGCTAAAAGACAAAATGCAGCTTAAAGCGGGGGCATTCTGGGTAGCACGCAAAAAGTTAATTTAAGGTTTTCCTTGATGTATAAATAACCCATGTATGATAATGTAAGGAGGATCTTGGATTTTGAGTTTAGAGTGAGGCTGAAATCAAAACCTCTCTTTTTCTGCCATTGCTTCTTAGCTATTTCTTTTTTGTAATCTGTCGCTTTAATGCAATATTAATTTGTGTTTTTCATTTACATGTTATTATCTCTTCTACAAGTAGAATAGTTTTTTATCTTTATTTGCTCTTTATTTTGTTCTCTTTTATAATGAAATATCTTTATGCTATCATTGAATCCATTATGAGTAGCTAAACCCCTTCAATTTAGGGGTAGTAAAGCTCTCATGATTCATGAAAAATTAACATAAGAATTTCATATTTCTAACTCTCTTATTTGAGCTTAATCTAAAATTGGATATAGATAAAGTAAAGATTTTATATGGTGAAAATTGATAGCACATGTTGGTTGATTATTCCCAAATGTGTTATACTCATATCATTAATAGAATCATACTTTATCACAATCTAATTCATTTTAGAAAAAGTAGTGACATTAAAAGTGAAACCATCCTTGATGTTCTATGTAGTTAGTGAATATTAACATATAGTACATACTCATAATATTTCATTTTTATTAGAACTATTATTTTCTATGTGATAATTATGGCTTTATGTATGTAATGAAAATTGATGATTTATGTAGCTTGAATTTTCTAGCGTATAAATCATGCTTCTATAAATACAACACTTAATGTGCTAGTTATTAAAGAGAGTTAGAGTCATTTTTTTATGTTAATTAGATTGATGTTGATAGCGAATCTACTCCTAAATTGTCTCTTAGTCTCATATTTGTATTCATTTTAACATTGTTAGCTTTCTTTTAATTTATAATCAACAATTTCACAGTTTGGTTTAATTTGATTGAATAGAATTTAAAATTATTCTTTCCTTGAGGATCGACTCGTATTCGTTAACATACTAACAATTGTACGCCGTGCGCTTGCGGTTTATTTCAATATTCGCGACGATTTTCTAATTCATAGAATATTCGTCGTCGAACAACTAACTAATCCCCATAGAGAAAAATGATCCCTTTTTAATTGATACCTATCTTTACATAAAGTATACACTACACCAAAACTTGTTATTCCTAACACATATGTCCTACCAATAATTTCAATAACACTTTTTCAAAGTTTTTTTTTAGAAACTTGGTACTTCATATTTATGTTATGATTTTATATCCTTAGTAGTACAACTCAAAACTAAGTGACAGACTGCTCACCCTGAAAAAACTCACTCGTACTGAGGTACTGTACCTTCAAAAGATATAAAATCTAAAGACAAAATATAAGCCTAATATAAGACCAATTTAGAAGCATACTAAAAGACCCACAAAGACAAATAAATCTCACTGGAGCGTGTGCTCTTCCCTAAGACCCAGAAGAAGCACCCTAACTAGAAAGAGATAACAACTCCAATTTCTTCGATTTTTTCATCTTTTTCCTGCCCTTTATTTTATTAACCATGGAATTCCAAGCAGGATTTTCAGTTACTCCTGAGTCAATAGCCGCCTAAATTCAAATGTCTCCTCATCTGATCTTTTTCAAAGTTACAAATAACATGTGAGCAACGAAACAACCCAATTTGTAACACTTATAAGTGTTGGCTAATTACAAATCATTAGCACTTGTAAGTGTTGCAATTGTGTTATCTTGTAACACTTATAATTTTTGGCAAAATTTTGTTTAGTGTCATTTATAAGTGCCATGGAAGTTAACTATCATGACAATTATAAGTGTTACAATCATCAATATAGCAATGCTTGTAAGCATTGCAAATCCAGCAATTGGTAATACTTATCTGTTTTACCAATCTAAAATCACATAGTTTCACGCATTATTAATATTAAAATAATTAAAAAAACCGTAGTATGACATAAGTAATGATTTTTATATTATGTACAAATTCATCATATTAATTCAATGAAAAGTTTAAAATGAACCTCAAACATAGTATGAACAATGACCTTCACACCTCAAATACCACAATCTAATATTTGGATAATAAAATATAGATTACAAACTTTCTGCTATAAAAGTATAATAATAGCATAAAATTCATTCTTACAAGTGATATATAGAATTCAACATTCCTACTTTTTATCCACTTCTGCATTCAACGCCTATTCTTTTTGATTGATAACCATCATTACATAAATTATACACTACACCAAAACTGGCAAATACCCAACATTTGTAAGTCTTACCAATAGTTTCAATAACACTTTTCTGAAGTTACCAATGAGATGTGAGCAATGAAACAACCAAATTTGTAACACTTAGCGTTAGCCAATTACATATCACTAGCACTTATAAGTGTTGCAACTATGTTGTCTTGTAACATTTATAATTGTTGGTAATTTTTGTTTAGTGCCATTTATGTGCCATGGATGATAACTATCATTACACTTCAGTGTTACAATCATCAATGTAGCAATGCTTGTAAGCATCGCAAATCCAGCAATTGGTAATACTTACCTGCTTTACCAATCTAAAATCACATAGTTTCACACACTATTAATATTAAAATTATTGAAACAATAGCAGTATGACATAAGTAATGATTTTTATATCAAGCACAATTCATCATATTAATTCAATGAAAATTTTAAAATACACCATAAACGAAGTATGAATGATGACCATACCACAATCTCATATTTAGATAATACACAAATATAGATTACCAACTTTCTGCTATAAAAGTACAACAATAACATAATAACATAAAACACATTCTTATAAGTGATATATAGGATTCAACATTCCTACTTTCTATCCACTTCTGCATTCAACGCCTACTCTTTCTCTGAAATCTGGAATCTATGTTGATCCAATTGTGCCTTATATGTTAGAGTACTGACGCTTCCTTTCCCTCTGGCAAGTAAGTCATTTAGGCTCTTGCACTATGTAGTACCTACCTAACAGCTCAAGCATTTGCTCTTAATGCAGCAGCAGCTCCCTTTGACACTATCTAGGTAGCTATATTTGTCCTATCCTAAACTGCAGCAATATTTATTTTTTGACTGATCCATTAGGTCTGTTTCATTCTCCCTCGTTTGTTTGGCAGTATGTAGCTGAAGAGTAGAATGCCCCAAAGCTCCATTAGGCCACCCAGTATGCACACAATCTTACAACTCACTCACCATGTAGCTCTTACGTTTGCACGTATCTAGTCCAACTTCAAAGTCTTCACCTTTACTCCTCCGGTTCTTGCACCCACACAGCATGTAACCACTTTTGATCTATGTTGTTTTGGACATCGCAAAATGTTGTAGCATGCACGCAAAAATTGTATTGTAGGTATATCTGCAGTTTTAAGATACACTGAGATATATATGCAATATGTTGTGAGATTTTTCCAGATATGTCTGCACTTATTCACAATAATTACATACATTTCAGCAATGTATTTTCCTTTATACAATACACTATGTAATAGTTGCTAATAAGTCAGCAATTGTTCAAAATAATTGCAGATATTTCAACAACTTATTTTCTCTTTTCTGTATCAACAATATACTATGCGATTTTTGCTGATATGTCTGCACTTTTTTACAATAAATGCAAACATTTTGGCAACTTTTTTTTATTTTTCAGAAACCTTCCCGCTAATATGTACAATTTTTATTTTATTTTTCATATTTAGTAGCGCAAAAAATCACAAAAAAATGTTGTTATAGTAAAATTAGGACCCGCTTTACAACCAAACTTATGCCCAATTTGGATCGACTTATATAAGTCACTTTTTTGACTTTTCGAATGAACTAGTTTTTTGTTTCGAAAAGTCAAAAAGCGACTTATTTTAGTCGACCCTAATGAGCCATTAAAGGAGGATCTACTTTACATTACGTTTTATTTTAAGGATATCTCCCTAATTTTTACAATATAAAACTCTCTGAGGAAGAATTAATAAGTCAACGTTAATATGAATCAAACTCAGGTGTTGATTTTATTTTAAAGATGAACTATTACAATTAGGACATAAAATGTAATACTCCATAGCCAAAGCTATATTAGTTCGATTGAAAAACGCTTTCTTAAAGAGTTAAATTGAGATCAGCAACTCACCTATGCTAACTAATTCCCATAAAGAAAAGCAATCCTTTTTTAATTGATACCCATCTTTACATAAATTATACACCACCGAAACTTGCAATTCCTAACACATATAAGTATTACCAATAATTTAAATAACAAGTTTTTTTTTTTTTTTTTTAGAAACTTAGTACTTAATTTTATATTTATATTATGATTTTACATCCTTAGTAGTAAAACTCAAAACATGTGACAAACTACTCACTCTAGATAAACTCACTCGTACTGAGACACTCCGTCCAAAGATATAGAATCTAAAGACAGAATATAAGCCTGATATAAGACCAATCTAGAAGCATGCTAAAAGACCCATAAAGACAAATAAATCTCAATGGAGCATGCGCTCTTCCCTAAGATCCAGAAGAAACACCCTAACCAGAAAGAGATAACGACTCCAATTTCTTGGAATTCTTCGTCATTTTCTTTTTCCCGTCCTTTATTTTATTAATCGTGGAATTCCAAGTAGGATTTCAATTATTCCTGAGTCAGTAGCCGCCTGAAATTCAAAAGTCTCCTCATCAGATCTTTTTCAAAAGTTACCAACGACATATGAGCAACGAAACAACCAAGTTTGTAACACTTACAAGTGTTGGCCCATTACATACCACTAGCACTTACAATTGTTGCAACCGTGTTATCTTGTAACACTTATAATTGCTGGCAAAATTTTGTTTAGTGTCATTTATAAGTGCCTTGGAAGATAACTATCATGACACGTGTTACAATCATCAACATAGCAATGCTCGTACGCATTGAAAATCCAGCTATTGGTAATACTTATCTGTTTTACCAACCTGAAATCACATGGTTGCACGCACTATTAATATTAAAATTATTAAAACAATAGCAGTATGACATAAGTAAAGATTTTTATATCAAGCACAATTCATCATATTAATTCAATGAGAAGTTTAAAATGCACCTCAACGTAGTAGGAACAATCTCCACATCTCAAAAACCAATCTCATATTCAGATAATACATAATCATAGATTACGAACTTTCTGCTATAAAAGTACAACAATAACATAATATAAAATAATTATTCATTCTTACAAGTGATATATAGAACTCAGCATTCCTACTTTCTATCCACTTCTGCATTCAACGCCTACTCTTTCTCTGAAATCTGGAACCTATGCTTATCCGATTGTGCCTTATATGTTAGCAGCAGCTCAAGCATTTGCTCTTAATGCAGCAGCAGCTCTCTTTAACACTTTCTAGGTAGCTAAATTTGCCTTAACCTAAACTGCAGCAATATCTATTTTTTGACTAATCCATTAGGTCTGTTTCATTCTTCATGTTTGTTAGGCAGTATGTAGCTGAAGAGTAGAATGCCCCAAAGCTCCATTAGGCCACCCAGTATGCACACAATCTTAAAACTTACTCACTATGTAGCTCTTTCCTTTGCAGGTATCTAGTCCAGCTTCAAAGTCTTCACCTTTACTCCTCCAGTTCTTGCACCCACACAGCATGTAACCGCTTTTGATCTATGTTGTTTTGGACATCGCCAAATTTTGTAGCACGCACGCAAAATTCTTCCGTGCTCTGCAGTTCCAACTACATAAGCCAACAAGCAGTTTTTCGCTGAAAGTAAAGGCAAACCAATACATGTTATCACGAATTAATATTATTTACTGCCTAAAATTTAATTTAAGCAAATAACAGATACCACGAATATAGCTCAAAAAGTTTAATGTTTTAATGGTTAAAGAGTTACATCTCTCTACTGAATGTTTGAATTTTAGCAAGGAAAGATAATATTATGAAAACCTAATAGACATCAATCTGTCGAGCTCACATAAATATCAAGATATTGCCTTGATATAAAATTGTTCATTAGTCAGGCAGTTCATATATGGAATCAAAATACTGAAATCGCAACGACTAATCACTAAATTTTTAAAACTATTACAATTATATATGCACGCCAATATATGAATTGAAGAATATATTTTTCCTCATGCGAGTCCAATTGTCCAGACATTGCAAGTGATAACATCAAATTTTTCTTTTTTAAATATTCATTGTTAAAACATACTCGAATTTGACTATGAATAACTTTGTCTGAATGCATTTCCATTCATAAATGAAAGACATAATAGGGAATTAATCAAGTCGGAAAGGATCTTTGTTGACATAACATTGAGTTTCTACATATTATTTTGTTAGACCATATTAGAGAAAAATACAGTTAAACAGTGTGAAGTTCAAATGATTTTTCATCAAAATTTCTTCATCTTCTTTCTACATAAGGAAAAGTAATTAACTCATCAACATTAAGTAAGAAAATAACTATATATGGCTTGACTGATTGATGTATGCAAGAATATAACTATTTATGGCCTACATGATTCAACGGATTAGGCAAAAGTCTCACGATAGAATCACATTCATGAGATTAGAAAACCAAACGATACTTATTTAGAAAACCGAGCGATGCTCTGTTCTAAAACCGAGCGACGCTCGGTTTTTATACCTAAGCTAAGATCGGATTTTTTAACTAAGCTATAAGATATAAAACTGAGCTACGCTCAATTTTCTAATCGAGCTAAGCTCATTTTCATAACTGAGCGAGCCTCGGTTAGAGAATCGAGCTAAGCTCAGTTATAACACTAAGAAAAAGTTCAGTTAATTTAATTAGTCAAATATTAATAAGTATTTGTTAAGAAGTATTACAGTATATTTTAGTCTATTAAAATATCAAAATTTATGAACTATATATGCTGCTTAAATTCTATTTTAGGGAAAATAATGTTAAAAAATTGGTAAAGAAGATTTTCACCAATTATCACACAAGAAGTAATTGGAAGCATTGCTCATAAATATGTTTAATATCGACGTCATCAGCTGGTAATATAATATTGATTCATATATAATTTCGTACATTTTTATGTTTCATATATTAAGATTAAAATATGCTAAAAACCATCGTATATAACTACATTAACAATCAGTCATGGCTCAGGCATTTTGCTCAAGAGATTTCTGTATGAAGTTATCGGTCATGTATAAGGAATCAGTTTATGATTGTTAAGATATTATCCAAAATTAGAAACAAGAATACTTTGTAAGCAATACAGCTACAGCAATACACACCGTCAATAACTAACCCTATTTCAAACCCAATCAATTTTTTTTTTTTCAAGAAAGAAGCACATTATATTAATTTATGCACACTTCACAATTTACATAAACAAAGAGCATTAATCAAAAGCATTGCATCTTTTATATCTCAAAACGCATTTCCAACAAACAATCACGATAAAAGCTATGGCCATTGATTTCCATACAGAAAACATATGGATCATTGATGCCTACATGCAATGCCTTTTGGTTTTTTATTTTCATCCATGGATTAAAAAAAATGAAACAATATAAAACTGAAACCGTAATGACAGCCAAATGTCATATTCCTATTATATTCCGTAATAAAACATACGGATCATTGATGCCTATGTTTGAATGGTTAGTAAATGAGAAAAGTAATGCAAACAAAATAACGATAATAGTAAATAGTCGGAAAACTTACAGGTATAAGGATACATGTTCTTTTATTGACAATAGTGCATGGGAGTGGCACATGGACAACTACCTGACAGCATATATTAATAATAAATAACTTTATAGTAAATGTGGAAGATTGTTGAAGAGACAACAACTTGAAAGTGAACGGTAAAGTTGCAGCAGCTAAAGTCTCTCATCATTTTTGTCCATTAAACACAATTCAATTTCAAATTTGGACTTCTAAGCTATATTCTCATTTTAGAAGTTAGATTTGGTAGGTCTGAAAGGTAATAGTACGGGCCGTTTGATTATGGAGACGTAACAAAATAAGTAACAAAGAAATGTTTGTCATTCAATTTCATGGGCACATCTAGCATTTAACACAATATTTTAAAGCACAAAAAAGCACTATTTTTATTTACCTGCTATAATTTAATATGCTACCCCCATTTATATGCTCTACATGAAAGTTATTTAGATCAGTCCTTTTATTGTATATGTAAAATACCACTAAAAGAAAATAACATAACAAGTAGCTTTTTATGCTATAATTTGATGTGCTACTAGCATTTCTATGGAATGAAAGTTTAAATTTGGTAGAATTTGAAGGTAATCAGATTGATATTTTAGTTAGATAAAGAAGATATAGAATATAATAATATATAAAGTAACATTCTCCAGTTAATGGTGTTGAGACATTTTGCACTTAACACCAATTTTTAAGTGCTTGATTAAAGACAATACAGCCACTTGATACACCAGTTAATTCCATTCAATTTCAACATGCTATAATTTATTCACCAATGAACTTCTCTATTTGATAAAAATAGGACATTACCGCCTTTTATATGGAATCCACTTTACTGCACTGATTGAATTCTAAAGTAGGAAAGTTATATAAACATGTAATTGGCTTCTTAGAAAAAACAAAAAAGTAACAGTTTACCATTCTTTAAAAACATTTTTTAGCAAAATGTAACTTCTCAATCAGTTTCTAAAATTTATAACTCAAACTAGACTGGTAAACCCTACTCAAAAGGATGTACAATGTACAAGCACAATAAGCAAAGCATACAAAAATCAGAAAAGCATTTAGCAGAACAAACCTATGAACGTGGAAAGTAGGAGGAAGAAATAACAATTATCTGCACATCTGAAATGCTGCGACACTTTCAGATGTTGTGCAGACAAAGATCTTATATATGAATGAAAAACCTTTTTAGCTCTGAAAAAAGTCCTAGTATTCAATGTTTATGGATCGTCAATGTCGATCAGATATTGTTTAAAACCTCAAAATTTAAGATGCTGAACTCAATAAAATTCATGCCATTACGTTTTCGGTCTATATTTGGGAATTATATCTTAATCAAGGCCACACTAAGCTACATTTAAAAAGAAAAGTAACTTATTGAAAACTAGGAGATTAACCAAAAAACCGAGCAGTCTTTGTTTTTTCTACTATAAGTGTTATATTAGGAATTTAAGATTGTTGGTGCTCGATGATCTTGGAGGTGGAACCTTGGCGCAACGGTAAAGTCACATGGCTAGTGGCCTGGGCACCCAGGTTCGAATCCGGAAACAGCATCTTCACAGTGCGAGGGAAAGACTGCGTACTATCGACCTCCCCAGAGCCCAGTATCGTACAGAAAGCCTCGTGCACTGGGTTCCACTGGTGCTCGATGATCTTGAATTATTATATTACATAGCTAGTTGCCTACTTGATTAGTACACATGTGTAGCTCATTCTGCAGGACAGATATTGGGACATGGGAAATAACAACCACAAAAACCAAACATTGAACTACTAATCTACTAATGATTCTCATTTTAAGTTTAACTTAATTATCCAAACATCTGATTGATATGCAAACAGAATAGATCAAGTCATACTCAACTTTGAAAAAAAAAACTGAAAAAATCATTACGAAAAATAGAGATAAAAAGCACAGTTTTCTCAATTTAAAGGATTCTGAATAAAAAGAGGTTTCTGAATTAAAAGCGAAAAAAGTGAAGAAAATATTTTCTCTATTCAAAACAACAAATAAACCATATTCAAAACCTCGTATTATTACATGCACAACATAATTTCCATTTTATATTGAATTTTGTGTAAGAGAACAAAGTAACTTTGAGAATAATTGTACAGAAAAAATGAAGCCAGAATTTATACTACGAATTTGCATGTTTCAGTGGAAAACAAGTTAAATGAAGGATAAAGCAAAAAAATATAACTGTAATTCCGGAGGGATGACGGAGACACAAACTACAACTTAGTGCATACATAACGGCATGGAGACCAAATTTTAGCAATTACAACGGTGAATCGATTATCAAACAAATAAATTTAGAACTAACACCACTGTCCTATGAGCAATAAGAACATCAATTGAGAGGAAATAGAAATCAAACCTGATGCTGCTTGGGGGTATGAAGCACGAATCCAAAAAATCTCAAGATCCATCATTTTCTAGTGATGTGCCACGTAGTGTGTTGAGCTGTCCCTTAATATCTCCTTGTCTGCGCCTGGATATGCTATCGATGTCGTTGGAGGTGCCGGCCAAGGTTATTACGACGCCAAGTCGAGCCACTACCGTCTAGAAGACTAGTCGACAAGTCGTCTGACTAGTCGTGACTAGTCGACAAGTCTTTTATATACATATATTTATTAGACTTAAATATATAATATAATTAGATATAAAGATAACATAATAATAGGTTCAAATTCAACAAATATCCATAATAGGCTTAACATAATAATACCCATTTCAACCACTGCGATATAATTAAAATTTAAAAACAAATCAGTTAATTATTTAATTAGGTTATAAACTTTTATCATTTAATTAAAAAAAATCCAGTCACTTAAAAACAAATCAATTAAGCCTAGGGTTAATTCTTATTAACAAATCAATTAATTGAAAATCGATCGAATCTTCTGAAATAATTTTACGATGGAAAAAAAAAACAAATTATAACATTCCTGGGGCTGGCGGCGGAGGGTGGAGGGAGGAGGAGCAGCGGCAAGGCACAAGTCGAGGGGTAGGTTTTTTTTTTTAATTGATGCTCGATTTAATGATCGATGCATTAATCGAGCAGGAAAATGGATGTCGAGTGAGCTCAATTAGGGTTTCTGGGCTCGAATTAGGGTTCTGGGCTCGAATTAGGGCTCGAATTGGCCCACCGTCGTCGAAATGCACAAGACGAGAGTCGTCGAATTCCTCAGAGCGACTTGTCGACTTGTCGACGACTAGTCGTCGACGTGATAACACTGGTGCCGGCAGATGCTGTCGATGTCGCTATACATAGAGAGAAAAGAGAAATACTACTTTGGAAATAAAGGGATAGGCAGCCTAGGAAGGGATAAGTGTGAGATAATTAAAGATGCACAAAATCACAAAGGTAACTATAAATGAGCTATTTGCGAGCTGGTAATTTATTATAACATTTAATTGGGTTGGGAATCAGAACACATTACAAACTTTATACAAGAAACCATTCATATTTTATATATCCTTACACTTTTTTAGAATTTATAACATTTATAAGTGTTAGATACGGAAAAAATGTAAATGTTGCTAAATCATTGATTTGGTGTAGTGTTAGTAAGTAATCCAAGTGATTGTTACGTGGACGCATCCCAATTGAACTCAACTTGACCTAAAATATAACAATATGTAAATGAGAATTGAGTATGAAAAGAACATTGGTCATGTACATCAAAGCAAGAGCTTGGAACACATACGACATCAAACTCGGTTCATAGATATAAAGGTCGAACTAATTTCATACCTAGAAGCAACCTATAAACACAACTGGAGAACTCATTTTGCATTTAAATTTGTATAAGGTATGACAAATAATGCAGAAAAATTACCTGGAGATGAAACCATTAATTCACCTCCTAAATCAATAGTGTTAGTACGATAATCTTTAATCCACAACTTTCACTTCCATCTCCTATTGAAGAAAAACGCGATGATCAATCTCTGAAATTCCCCAAAATAAGAACCACAATGGATCCCTAGGTACTGAAATTGAATGAAAACACTATTAGGTCAGAAAAAAATTGTCGTTAAATTTGTCAATCTTTATATTGGGAACACCATTCTGATATATTCTGCAATTGAAAGTGTGAATCTTGATAGCTTGGATTTATCCAAAACCAAATCACTAGTATAAAAGAAACATTGTTTAACATATCCATCTTTGGAAAGTAAATATTTCAAAATACAATAAACATTGTTTAACATATCCTTAGCCTCCAAATCACGTTTAGCTCAATATTTAAACATTTTTTTTTCATGGTGCACTAAACACATCGGTAATGAACTACAAATACACACAAAAGACGTATTTAATAACAACCACTAAGTGTCAAGTTTCTACATTCTCCGTGTATCCGCTGCTCGTATGTGCTCCACTGTATCTATCGGGGCCAACGGTGGAAGTCTCCTATGCCGGGATCCCGTTTGAACATCCTCATCGTCACCCATCAAGCATATAACATGATATTACCAAGCACATGTTGTAACAAAAGGAATCTCTAATGTTATGTGCTAAAAAACCATATATATGTCACGATCAATTTTAAATATCCAACCGTGTGGTGTGGGACTATTATTCAATTCATTCAACACACATACTTCATTGCAATGCGAGTCACACCTAAGTACCTAACGATCTCCAACTTGACGAGCATTGCTCAAGTCGGCTTAGAGTTACACCGGAGTTCTCTTCGCAGTTTGTCAGGCTTTCACCCTGAGTTTTCGTAAGCAGTTTAGGCGGGCTACTTACTACCGTATCTCTACCTTGACGAGCATCCCTTGCTCAAGTCCCTTTGGAACCATCCTTTGGTCACGCTGCACATACTAGTCTCCTTGAACCATGGAGCTTTGATACCATGTTGAATTTCGGCATTCCATGCATACTCGCTTCACCATGTCTACCAGGGTCAACGGTCGATCGACGTCCCGAATGAACATCCACCATCGCCACCCATGGAGCATATAACCTAGTATTGGCAAACACATATTGTAACAAAAGAAATCTCAAATGTTACGTGCCACCAATATCATATACATGTCATGATCTCTTTCCAATATCCTACGGTATAGGACTATTATTCAATTTGATCCACGTACCCACTCCATTTCAACGCGAGCCACATCTAACGCTAAGTGACTGCTATAGACTAGTTTTTGCTAAAAGCTTGCATTTTGCAGCAAATAAGAAAACATGCATGGTATTATCTATTTTACAACAAAGGCACAAACCTGGGATATCTTAATTTGCACAATCTGTTAATATAAACTTACATAATTTGAATACCACTAGTTATACCAGAAAACAATGATTCTAGGTTGTACCTTCCCACCTAAACACATGACGACCTCTACAGTTAAAATTAAAAATTATAGTGCTTGATAAAGCGTACTGATTTGTACATCTCCTTAATTCTCTGTATTACCACCATTCAGCTTAAAACTCTCAAGATATTTTGCATTGAATTTAAAATTTAACACCATATTTTAGAAAAAGCCTAAGCTTTATCTTTATTAACTGTTCAAATCTCTTTAATGTCACACTTTTTTGCTGTCAACGTGAATTATCAAAACTACCTCTTTATAACTATAAAATGGTGGGGAAACCGACCGTTTGATTATAAAATTTAAAAGAAATTTATTTATTGTATTTTTAATTTAATCAACTAAAACATGGTTGATTTAAGAATTTGTTGCACTTTTAAAATTTGTTGCATCTTCTAATAAATTTATTTAGATCAATCAAAGGATATTGTACTAGAAATACGATATTAACGGTAGATCTGAAGTAGATTTAAAATGTAATTGGTATTTTAGTAAAATCTTAAGCATTAGAATTTGAGCCGTTAAAAACATCGGAGAAAACAATTCCAAGAAGGTAGGTGTTTTTTCAGCTTCACAAAAAATTATTTTGACCAAATAACAGTAAGCCAACCTCTATAACAGTAAGTTTGATTATTTTGGCCAAGTGACAATAAGCAAAACTCTTCAACGATCGGTTTGATTGACGAATTTCAATATCCCTTCAAAGATTCTAACGGTTAAACTTCTTTATAGTTTTAAGATATTACTTTATGCTTAAAAAAAGGATTCATCGGTTAAACTTCTTTGCAAAAAATGTCTTAATTCTTAAAAATAAAATCTCACAAATAAACAAAATTTACAAATTCATTGTCTATTGATTAGTTGTATAAATAAAAATTCAAACTAACAAAACATATTAGATGTTGTAACTTAGAAATAAAAATTTACATTAAATACACATGATTTCAACATAAAAACATGGTTAAATATTTGTGCAAAATTTTTTACCGAATATGTTAATCATATATAATTTTAGAAAAACAATTCACGCATGACGTTTTCGTCACACGCAAAGCGCTTGTCGTAACGTTCATAATAACAAATGACTTTTTACGACCGTCAATTCAATATCCAAAAGTACAAAAAAAATCTGCTTTCTTATTAATTCTGAAAGTTCTTCATTCTTTCCTTGATTGTCTCTAGATATTTAATTAAAATCTTCAATATTTATTCATTATTGTAATCATAACAATATATATGACGGTTTCCTCTTTTATTTTTTTACATTTAAATACCAACATTTAATAAATTTTATACTGTAAATATTTATTTCAGGTTTTGTAATACTATTTGACGATTAAATACATATTTAAAAAGTAACTAGGTGATATTATGTTAAAACCATCCAAATAAACAACAAATAACAAATATTTGTTAACTAATCTAATAAATTTTGAAAAATGGAAATTCAACATGTGTATCACATTTATATTGTCAAAATAGTAAAGCTAATTTTTATCTCATGTCCGCATAGTTTAAAAATTCGACAATTATATATAAATTATTACAATGTTGTCATTTTACCTGTAAATATCAACATTCAATAATTATTTGTCGACTTCTCCTAAATTTTTTTATATTGCTTTACATTCATGTTTATCAACTGGTTTTAAATTTAAACATTCTAATAAATCTAATTAATAAATATCTATCTATTTTTTTAGCTAATAAAACATAAAAACGACAATTCATTAAGTGTACACATTCAAATGGACAAAAATGGTTAATTCAATTTTTCATTCAAGTCCACATAATTAAAAAATATAAATAGTTATTTCTAATTATCTTATATCGTTATATGCAAGATTTTCAAAATGAGATTCAAATCGTAAAATTCAAACTATGAATCGAAACCGGATTTAAATCGTAAATTGTAGATTCAAAAAACATATTTTTTTTTTAAATTTGCACACACGTTGAAATAAGTTTTGATGTTTAAGCTTCGACATCTAAACTTAAAACATCATTTTCTCTTGTTCCAATTTTAATCTATTTTAAAATAATTAAAAATTGAAATTGTAGACCCAAATAAGTATATGGAATATATTAATTTGGATTGAATGATATATCTAAAGTGTGGTATTAGCTTGGTTTGAATCGCAATATAAATCGAATCGTAAAGAGAGAGATTTGATTTAAAATGGCATTCAAATCATAGGATTTAATTTTTTTTGACAAAAATGATTATACGTTCAAGTTCATAAACTTTCTTTGTATTCATTTTTTCTATTTTATGTTCTAATTTTATTACATATAAAAAATATATGCAATACTTGCTTTGTAAAAATGGTATATCACTAAAAAGTAAAAACATATATAGTGTTTTTCTTTCTAAAATTGGTACGTAAAGTGGATTCGGGCATTAACAAAATTTATTATAAATAAATGATAAGGGTTAATAATATTGGAAAATAAATAAATTCAGTTATTATTTTTTATAAAAAAGTGAAATTTCTATTATTTAAATTCATAATTTCCGTTAACCAATAGGCAAAAAGTTTCCTACTTTTTGATTGAAAATATTTTTCTTTTGTATTTCATTGCCTTTCTGAGGTAAATGTTAAATATATTTAAAAGGTTCTATTACAAATTAAAATTACTATGTTACGAAGAAACATATTAAATATATTTTTTACATAACTAAAATGACAACATGATCCATATCCTTTCATATCTTATTTTCATTAAATACTTTTTAGTTATTAAGAAAATATTTTGTTTATCTCTTTGATAATATCATATACTTATTTTCAAAATATGTGCTATAAAAAAATTAATGCATAAAAATATATTGATTCGCTATAGTTTAATATTTAAGTATTTTCGTTGTTATCTCAAGTAACATTTTAAATTCAATCAGTACATATTTTTCTTCCAGTAAAATACACCAAAAACTAAATGTCAGCTTCAAATTGATATGCATGAATATTTGTCTATATTTTATAAAAACATCGATTTCAAAATTAATTAATAGTACTAATATTCATTTTTTCCATTCTATAATGGATCCATAATCCGTGTTTCAGTGTTTTCGGTTTATTGGAGATTTTATTTGTGGATTTAAATTCTTATCAGAGTTTGGTGACTTTATGAATCCACGATTTAGTGTTTTTAGCGAATTTGTGGTACGTGATTTTGTGTAGTGACTATCAGACATCTAGACATATAATGTGTTGTACCGGATGTAAATGTGTACGTATGTATATCTATGTCTGTTGTTCTGCATTCTGTGTTTGATATTATATCGTGCATCATTCTGAATTGATCTTGAAGCCACCGTAGTAGCGTATTGAGTAAGGATAAAATATTTCAAAAAAAACTCGACATGTTTAATACTTATTTTATACAATATTATTGATGGTCGCTCCTATTACGCCCCATTCTCCGTATCAGCAGACAGTATTACTAGTTGATACTCTTTGCTAATATGGATCTAGGGGCGGGATGTCGCATATTTTCTTAAAAGATATTGAATCTTGTGAAATAATAAGTCAATATGTAACCTCCTTTACCAAAAATTCTGAAAAATAATAAATCAATATGAAACTCATTTTTATCAAAAAAACAATAATATTGTTTTTATTCAAATGTAAAAATACGCTATATAAAAATGATAAAAAAAATTGTTCAAATATAAAAATTACTTAGAAATAATGTAAATTCAATTTATCTCATTTATCCCAACATTTTCATCATAAATTGCATAACAAAATATATTCTAAATATATTCAGCACATTATTTTTATGCAATATATCGTGTGCAACGCATGGTTTACACACTAGTATCATTATAACAAAAAAGCAAAAGATAAGTTGCAGTTCAAAGTAAAATAAATAAGAAAAACAAAAAGAAGAATATTGTTATAATCAAAACAAATATAAGAATTATCAGAAAGTAAATACAAAGTAAAAACAAATGAAAAATCCAATTGCAAATCAACAATATCAAGTTTTAGAAGCAAGGACAAAATTAAACATCATCCATTCACTCAGAAGAAGCACAAAATCGACATTAAATATAGCAGAAATGGACTAATATTTTAGAAGTAAGCGGTTTTACCATAGGAAATCATGCAGTTGCGCACCATAGGTACTTCGTTATCTAATATCTAAGTCGAACAAAATTGGGGATGAGATCGATCCAAGAAAGAAATCAACTGAAGGAGACTTGTTTTCTGTGTAAACAAAAGGAACAAGGTGAGGATGATGGATCGGAAAATGGGCGATGTTGTGGCAAGGTAAACCAAACCGCTGTGACTTTAAGGTTAAGAAGCGGACAGAGAGTCAAAAGAAATCGCTAGTATAAAAAGGAGCAACGCTTCAGTTTAGAATTTGAGGAGGCCTGAGAGCCAAGAATGCCCTACTCAATTGTTATAATATTATACACACACATACATATGAGAGCGCACGCGGACGCTCGATGAACCCCATTTGGAAGCACCTTGAAACTTCATTTTCAGTGTCTCATTTATTTTTAAATAAGCTAGTGGAAAGAGAAAGAGTTAGTAAAAAGTGATAGAAACGGTATGTCTAGCGAAAATCAGAAGGGTTATAGCGTTGCTGCATTGTTTAGGGTGTTGCCGATCTTATATATGCACACACACATCATTTCTCATGCCAAAGTAAGGGTGAGCAATATTCGGTTCAAACAAATTAACGGACCAAACCGGTTCATTTCGATCGGTTCGATGTTAAAACTAAATCTGTTTGAATTCGGTTTGTAAATATATTTTCTGGTTATTAGTTTAACCGAATTAACAGAACTTTCCATTTATTATCTAATTTAATGGTATTGTGATATTTTAATTATTAATTTAGTTATATAATACAAAGGCATTTGTTGCAAATAGATCAAATCTTATCATAAAAAAAAAATTATTATGTAAAATTACTCCAAACATGAATTTATGTTTTACTTTTAAGTGAATCCATCGTTTGAATAATAATGCATCCTTCAAGTTCAGGTAAATCGGTTACCGACCGAATTAACCGAAATTAATTTAGTTTAGTTCAGATCGGTTTGGAAAATTTTCGGCTCTAATTCAATTTGAGTTTTTTACCTCCAAACCGACCAAACGCTCACCCTACGCCGAAGTACGGAAAACAGTAAATATACCCTTTTTAAATTCAAAAAAGAAAAAGAAACATTGAGTTGCACACAAAAATATGAAACTTGCGACGACCCAAATTTCCGGTACCTTTTGAGCTGACCAAACAACACCAGTCCAACCCAAATTGTACTGGAAATCCAAATGCCAATAGAAAGAATTTAGAGGGTGAGATTAAGAAAGAAATATTAGAATAGAAGAATAAGAAGAACTAACACAACAAAATCAGAGTCTGACATCGCAGCGGAACAAAATATAATATATAAATAAATCTTTATTGAGAGCTTGAAATATAACTTACAAATCATCAGAGTACATCACACATATGGACAGTTAAAATAATCTATCCTCATATACAACATACAACGGAATAAATACTAATACGTCTGAACTCCTCCAGCATGTCTTCTGAACTGCGTAGTATCCAATAACCTGGACCTGTACAACCCGGTCTAACCCGAGCATTACAAATACCAGGTTAGTCTGGCGAACCAGAGTGAGAACAACTCACAAAGTTTAAGGGAATCATCCAAATTGATTTTAAAGTTCAAAATTCTTTTGGAAGAAAAGGATAATCGTAAGACCAAATCCATACATAAATACGGACGGTTTTTACCTTACGATAACCCAAAACATTTTGGAATTGTATATATCTTCTGATATTATAACAGTGTCTAAATACAGATAAATATCAATTTAACGGAATGCTTGCATCTCATGCTCCACATATATAGTATACAATCAAAACCGCAGGCGCTTACTGAAGATTGGATTCCGACTATGACAAGGTATGAAACCACCTGCCGATAGTGTATCTCTAGAGGCCAATACACGGAGTTCAACAAGAACGTCTTGCAACCCGACCCACACATGACCGACCACTCATTTCGCTTTAGTGTAACGAATGTATATCACCAACGGTTGGGATCAGCAACTATTTCCCGAAAAGGGACAACATCGATAGATTAAAGAAGCGAAAGAAATTTCTCTAAATAGATGATTATACACCCTAATGGGAGCAATCCACATAGCCATGCTGTCTGCCCGATTTTTGTCATTTTCCGGTTATAAGACTTGAGGTTTGAATTACCATTCCAAGATAGCACACCACCATTCACTTTGAATGTCACATCCAGCGGAAATCACTAATTGATTTCCATAAAAATATTCATATTGTTAGGCTAAAGAAGTTTCCCTTCTTTGCCACAAACTTCGTACGTTTGAAGAAATCAATTTACGTAATCCCTTTGGAATACTCTGTCAGACACTCGTCCATACAAGTCCTGGGACCGGACAAACCGAAGGCACCCTCCTACTGCATCCTAGGAATCACTCTATAGATCAGTAACGAGTAGTCCTTGCAAATTCGTCGATTTCAACCATGACAGAGTCACAGCATATCTCTGGCCGCTAAACCAGAGATTATAAGTAATTATACCGTTTTATGAAGATCCACGGTCTTCAATTTCTTCGTCTTGATTAGTATATGATATCTTCAACATTGCGTATTTGTTGGACGGAATGATTTTCGAAAAATTCGATCTCGATCTTTCCGTACCAACAATCGTATTGGCCAGATTTGATACTCGGTTATTTAACTATCAAATAAACCATTAAATAAAATGAATTCACTGGTTCAGTATTCAGCATCACTTGGCCCCTTTTAATTTAAAAATAATTAACGAATGGTTAGTTTAAAACTCCTAAAACATTTCATATTTTTAGACATGGTATTAAATTCTCATTTCAATATATTAATCTTCTGAAAATCATTTCAATCTAATATTTAGAAAATAACTGTATCCAATTTCTATTTTTGTATTATTTCAAAACATTAATTACAACGCTATTTATTGTTTATCATCGATTCAACTCGTCATTTGTAAAACAATTATTACGACCTCTCCTTTGATTTCCTCATTTGAACACTATACTCGTCACTTATCTTTTTAGAATAAACTCATTTTAAAACTTATCTTCTCACTTTGAAAACATCGTTATATCTTCACAAATCTCCTTTGTTTTCTTTTTTTATGGAAATATCATTTCATATTCTCAAGCCCGTTTTAATTTCTTTTTATTTTGGAATCTATTATATATATTTTCAATTTCTTCAACTAACATTACATTATTATTTCTCAAACTAAACTCCTTTTAACATCTTCACTACTACAACTAATATAATCTCTCGATAATCTTGAAGTCGTTCAAGTTGGGGTATTTTAAATTACCTCTCAGACCTTGATCAACAGCGTTCTTATCTTAAGGTAGATATCAGTTGCAATGCCAAAACCGATATTCATTCCCAATATCAAACCAAATCCCATTTTAGGTATAACTGATGAAACCTATTTTTCCTGCATCCAAATATGTTATTTTAACAATATCATTTATTTCAATAAACATATATAATATTCAAAAAATCAAACAATAACAACAATCCAAACATTCACCTATAAATTTAACACGTTTATATCATTATAAACATGACCAATGAGGTAAGTTGCCTCCATCGGTTACAACCGTTAAAAATAACGATTGATTAAAATTAAATTAAATGAACGTTTAATCTAATCGGTTCAGTCACCGCATATATATTCAACATCCATCAACCAAATAACAATCATAGCACACAAACATTTAAACCCGACTTATATAAATACAAGTGGGATAAAAACTAAGTGAGTTGAACTCACCTTGATTTTCATTCGTTGTCAGAACGATTCGTTTTACAAGCTTCCAGCTGCGCTTAACTCCGTCCGTTCCAACCACGCCCGTTGATATGGTTTCAACGGTCCTTGTTTTGTTCAATTCTGTTACTGTATGCCATAGTTGTAAATTTAATATGGTATTTTCCTTATTTAAATATATATATTTAAATAATAATTATTACTTAAATAACTACTTACGTTAAAAATAGCTTTGATTTCGCATATTAAATAGGTTAGGCCACTTGAACTATAACTAGGCACATCTTATGGACGTTTTTAATTTGAGTAGGCATAGTCAGGAACTAAATTCTATCAGGCACGTTATATGTACAATTTTATTTACCTAATCTTACTTATGCTATATATAATGTAACTAGGCATATGGAGGCATACTGGAAAGTCGAGATTTACTCAGGCACATTTATTAATAACTTAATATTACAAATCACGCTAACGTTAATTTAAAATCCAATTAGGCATGTTAAAATACTGTATTGATAACATCAGCACGTTATGACTTAGCGTGATTGGGCAGTTTGTACAAAGGGGTTAGGTAGGCACTGTAAAGAATATAATTAGCCAGACAAAAATACTCCCAGGTTGCAATATAATTTGTTTAAGCCTTCAACTAACGTTACCCATGAACCTGGACTATGCATGTTCAAACGGTTAGGCACTTTTATTTCATTAGGTGCATGTGCATATATAAGAGCCTAGGCACAGTTTATAATTTGCTTTGGCATATTCGATTTGTCACAGACACGTTACTTTATTAATAGCTTAATTACTTTTCTAACCTAATTTAAGTTAATTAAACCACAATTAGGCATGGTACAAAAATACTGTTCATCTTCTCTTATAAAATTACATGTTGTTTTATTTCTTCGAACTCATTCCTTCGCTCACTCCAATCTGTTCCTCACCACTTCGTTCTGCCATTCAAACACCAACAGCTGCAGCCTTCTTCACGTACTCCTCCCACGCAAGTACTCACATCTGCATGGCTCCTTTCCCAGTCAATAGTTCACGCATCCCTTGGCTCCTTTGTTTCCCCCGGGCCTGCTCACGTTAAGGACTCCCTGCTTTACGTTTAAACCAAATTAACTAACCCTTCACCCATGCTACAGACAGTCCACCTTCATTCCGGATCAATTGCGGTTACCTTCCTCTAGCTTTCTTTCTTCTCTTTGGTTACAAAAATAAACGCGACCCCAAGCTCCAAAGATCCGCCACCCAGTTACCCCCACGTTCACCACATAAACGCCCCCTTCGAACTCAACCTTCACATCTTCTACAGTAACTCCTTCTCCATTGATTATTCACCAACTGTTGCAGCTTCTACTTCCTCCTAACTTCTGTTCTAAGCACCGCACTTCACTTCCGCATCAACTTTAACCAAGCCCAAGCACTAGTTCTAACGCGCCTCCTTTAGATATATATTATATATTTTTCTTTTATTTTATTTTCTAGAAAAGGAGACTTTCGACTTGTGTAAGCTTGCTGGGAAGAAATTTTGAGGAGATAAAATGAGTTTTTGGATTGAGGGGAGAGGCAGTGAGCGTTATTTATAGGCAAGCACAATGTGGATAAAAACGACGTCCATCATCTCGTACAAGATAGGCTGGTGTTTGGTTGGCAAACGAGATGTGAAAACACAAAGCAGAGGCGTAGCTTGAGCAGAGCACGTGTGATTTCAGAATATACGATTTGAGAGTTTGCCAGCCTGTGTTTCCATGTTCCCATACCTGTGTGCGCGCGTTATATTTTAGGGTGTGATTTCAGAAGATAAGAGTTGTCTGCTGTGCAGTGTGTTCTCTTTTCAGTTTGTACAAAAAAAAGGGGATGCGTGTATATTGCTTCAGATTGGAAGGAACAAGGTAGGGAAGGGTAGGGATAGCTGTACATCAGTCCGCTAGCATGTGTTGTTTCATTCAGTTACAGAGTATGTTTAGTTGATGGCCATTGTTACAGTGTGTTTTCATTTCGTGTATATGGTTAGCCATAGCTGTGCTGTGATGGAGATGTTGCATAGGGTAGGCTTCATCGTGTTATCCACTTCAATTTATACTATGCGTCCCTAGTACATTTCTTAAGCATGAAGTAGAATTTTGAAATTTTAATACATATATTTTATTATATTTTTATTACGGTATCAAAGTATATTGTTAACCGTTGTTTTATCGCGCATCATTTAATACACAAACCGCTACACGCTAATTCCAACAGCAAATGAAAATGGACGTACCACTACGTCTCAACATTTCAATCCCAATGAAATTAATTTCGTTGAAAACGGATTCCGTTTGCACAACGACGCAATTTTAAATTATCGGTTCACCCTTAAATTGCACGCACTGATAAAATAACTCTGATTGGCTTCAAACTAGAAATCTAGCAATAACTAATTATACGTTTTTCCAATAAAACTTGTTTCATTGAAAACGGAGGTCGTTAGAAATGAAAACTACTTTTGAGGCATATATAATATATTGAACAATTTTCCGTGTGCGAAGCACGGCCCTCATCATAAGGTAAGCAATGCATTGATTTGAACGTTCTATTTCGTATGGTTATTTAATTTCATCGTCAATTGTCGTCGAGCGTTTTATATTCGTACCGATATACATGAATTTCAAATCGTAAATTACTAAATAACGCGACGTTTACCAGTTCGAATTATAATTATATATAAATTATATGTACAAACCATGGTTCGAAAACTCGGTTTCAGTTTCGGTCATTTGAAAATTTACTAGTTTCGAACGGTTTCGGAGGTTTCCGCAGTTTCGATTTTTGTTTCGGTTTCGGTCCAAAAATCAAAGTTTTACATTTTTATGGAAAAGTTAATGATAAATATTGCAAATTCACATAGAAACATTGTCTACAGAAATATAATGATGTAACAACAACAATTGAGCACATAAAATAACTGGACACATAAAATAAAATAACGCAAATTGGACACAAAATAAAATAATGTGAACTGGGCACATAAAAGCGTGGAAACATGAAATAATCAGACCAGGGCATAGGAAAACTAAAATAAAATAACATGGTCTGGACACAAAATAAGATGAACTGGGCACATAAACGCGTTGAAACATGAAGTAATCAGACCAGGTCCCAGGAAAACTAAAACTGGCACATAAAATAAAAAAAAGGGACCGTATTTTTTATTTCTCTCCCTAAGCCCTAAACTTTCACGCACAAAGAGGGAAAACAAAAAAAAGAAGCGCGCAGTGAAATCGAAGATGAAGGTAGCGATTTTTTTAGGAATTCATAAATCGATACCACCTGCAAGTCGATTGTTGATTATTCTCGATTGCAACTCGGTTTCATGTCTGCAAAGCGCGCGGTTTCTTCGAATCAAGGAGATTTATGAAGCTCGAACTGTGAAGATTGCTGAATGGTGAAGAAAAAGTGTGGTAATTTATTTCGGTGTTCACTGAATCGCGATTTAGTTTTTTTTTTTTCCTTCGAACCGAAACGAGAACATGATGTTGTTTCGTCCCGTGACCTTCGAAACCGGAACGAGAACGACGGGATCTCGTCGTTTCGGACGAGATTTCAAACCATGGTACAATCGTCGTTTAATAAACGGATTATATATTATAAACTCATTTATTATACCAAATCGATATTTTAAAATAATAAAATATACTAAATACTTGACTACCAAAAATACGGGACGTTACAAAACTATTATAGCTGCATTTTGATTGAGGGGACTATGTGTGTATTTATGTCCATGTTTTTTCCCTATGTATACATAGGCCAATCGCATCATGTCTCATGCCATAGTGGAAAAAAGAGAATATAACCTTTTTAAACCAACAAAAAAAACTTTAGTTGCACACATAAATATGAAACTAATACAGCTAAGTTCTGATTGCCCTCGGTGATTTGGGAATCTTGGATACATCATAGTAGTATAGTAGAACTAAAAGTATAATATCCACATTTAGGTAACTATTTAAAGACCAATTTATATTAAGTGGATGTTTTGTATCAATAGATATAGAGATTAATGTGTATCGCAAAGCGTTGTATTAATAGAAATAGATTATGATTTGATAGAAACAATGGGCAATCAGCAATGTCCCTTATGGTGGACAAATATGTGCTAAGCACATACGCTTAATATTTTAAATGAATTATTACTTGATTTCTGGACTTTTAACGTAATTTCTCTTTTATATTTTTGCATAGTATTGCCTTACACATATTGTTCCTACTTTGTGTACATAGTATCAACAAAAACACATCTTTCTTGTTTTTTCCAATGTAGAAAAAAAAAATCCAATATGCAAGATAGATTGTTGCGCTTAACTCATCTATTTTAAGGTTATGAGTACATCAGAATTCATATCATTGTCCAGAATTAATATCACTGTTCAGAAATAACAATATAAAATCTAATTGATCAACAGATCGTTATATCTAAATTTTGGTAAAAGAATGTATTTATATGACTATTATAGTAGAAAAGAGGTTTATGCCTCTACTGAAACTACTCTTAAAAAAAGGACTACATTCCACTGAGACTCTTTCCACAATAGTTAAAAGTTCGGGCTTTCAATCACCTTTTGCAGCATTTTGGTTAAACTGCCTCTGCATTTTAAAAAAAAAAAACTTTTATATACATGTTTTAGGCAGTATATAAAATCATACATGGCAAACAGGTTAGACCCTCCAAAACGAAAATCAAACATATGTACTCTTGCACCATGCCACAGTTTGGACAAGATGCTTGTCATTTCTTCATATTTTCTTATGTCAACAATAAATTCTGGCAAGCACTACATTGGCGGTACTCTTAGTATGGATGCTTCTTAATTTACATACGAAAACCTATATGCGTCTTACACCTGCAACTGATAAAGAATGATATCATGCACTAAGAACATATCACATTAAAGAATCTGCATATCGCCTCTTCAAGAAGTATTTTTGGAACAGACCCTTATTTTTAGTTGTTTTAAAGTATAGGATCTTAATTTTATCATGTCTTCTATCAAGTCAATAAAAATCATTGCTAGAAATATTACCACATAAGCTCCAACTGATTGCCTAAAAGTCTTATAGCAAAAAGGAAGTCTAAACATGTTTACATCTGAAATTCAAAGAAACAATTGATCACTAATTCTCTATGCCTCTTAAAAAATATTGACATAAAACTATTTTCCATGTATTGGAAGAATTCAATAAAAATCATTGCTAGAAATATTACCACATAAGCTCCAATTGATTGCCTAAAAGTCTTATAGCAAAAAGGAAGTCTAAACATGTTTACATCTGAAATTCAAAGAAACAATTGATCACTAATTCTCTATGCCTCCTAAAAAATATTGACATAAAACTATTTTCCATGTATTGGAAGAATTCAAACATATAAATAATAACCTAATAAAAATGTACATTCATGTACAGCTCATTTGACATGCATACTTAAAAATCCAATAACAATGTACCATTAAGTTTAATTTTATGGAAGCATAAACCATCACCTTTCTATTTTAAAAGAAGAAAATGGATAAAATAATTATAAAATCAACCATTCATGACAAAATCAGAATGAAATAATAATAATAATATAATTAGAAATACTAATAAGGGTGAAAACTGGTAATGCGTCAAAGTAAGGAATCTTATCATGAAACATATAATCCAATTTTATCACATAGAATAAAATTGTATATACTGTGAAAAATGTTAGAATGCCATTTACTTCTGAAATGTATGAAGGTTGTCATTTGTATATCATTGTTAACCGTAAATTTTTAAATGTTAATCAACTTATCACTTGAAAATATTGTCGACTGAAATATGAAATTAGTTATGTTGAAATCACATTCTTTCCAATTAAGAACTTACATTCCAAATGCCGAAGCTTTTTAGAAACAAATAAATGAGATTAAATTATCGTGGATGTCTTCAGTCGACATTTCTACAAATAATTTCAATTCGGTCAATTGTACAAGTGGATCTGTGGCGCAATGGTAGCGCGTCTGACTCCAGATCAGAAGGTTGCGTGTTCGATTCACGTCAGGTTCAAATTTCTTTTTGCGCTCAATCCAACCTACATTGCTATCCACCTTCCCCGGCTTACAATATCAGCTCTTTTAGGTACCACCGAATGTTAAATTTGTGATTGTTATTAGTAGTGTAGTATAACTTCAAGTGCCATGTATACGATTACGATTCAGTGCTACTGAGTTGTATACTGCCTTGTTGAATTTCAATTCTTAATTGTAACAAATCTACTTCCGACCTAAATGTTGCCTTGTTGAATTTCAGTTCTTATTTTCAACAAATCTACTTCCGACCTGAATTTCAACGTTATTTTTTTTTTACAAGCTACAATCTCAAGTTTGTACTAGATTTCATTGTTATACTTCAAAAGCATTGATTCGTCGTTAGGTTCGCACAAACTACGTAAAGAGCCAGTTACTTCGGTTTTAGGTATGTTGTGGAGTAGTTAATAAATTTTTAAAGGGCTAATGTTAGCTTCAGTCCTCTTTTAGTTTGCTATATATGTTGTGAACTCCTCACTTGTGAGAGGAAGCTGTGTGGTTTATACTGCTTACTGAAGATTAGTAATGTTGGATGAATTAGGGCTGTCAATGGATACCCGGAAAATCCGATATCCGTCCGCATCCGTATCCGAAAAGCGGATAATATTCGATATCCGAAAAAACAGATGCGGATACATAGATATCCGTATCCGAAAATTATCCATCAGATTATTTTTAACATTATGCTCAAAATTATATGTATTTTAGTACAAAGAATGAGATTTATTTATTGCTTTACTAAGTCGAAGATTTGTATTATATGTACTAAATGCGTATTAGCTACTCAAATCTATTTAATTTCATCATATGTGAGGGAAAGACTGTGCGCACTTGAAAAGCGAACTTGAGTAAATCTAATGTGGAAAAAGAATGTTAGTTCAACAACATTCTTCACATATGTGAGGAAAAGACTGTGCGCACTAATCGACCACCCCAGAGTCCGGAAAGTCGTGAAAATTATACTAGGACGGGAGACTGTCTGGGAAGTCCTCTCGTGCTTGAGTAGGGGTGCCTTTGGCACTAGGTATCCACTCTAAAGATCGTATATACATCCATGATGTACAATGAGCCTTAGATAATTTAATGATGCCAAAACTTATAGCTTTGGACTAAAGAATGTGAAAGTGTTGTTTCACGCTGCTTAATATTATGTTAATATATGTTTCTCTTCATGCCATTAAACAGATGATTGCAAACTTGTCATATCCAGGCTTATCACAATAAGAAAGCGAATAATATGTACTGAAGTTTTTTGTTGTTCTAAATCGGATCTCCTTTACAGAAAAGACAAAAGTGATGATTTAAAAATATAAACAGAGAAGTGTACATCAATTACTTTTAATTATATTAATTACTCCCTTTTTCGTTTGACAAAACTAAATCATGAAAAATAGCTTAATTAGTAAGACACTACTTAGATTCTAGAACTCAGCATCCTTAAAATAAAATAACCACATAGTATGGTAATCATAAAATCGAGGAAACAAATATATCAAATGTACATTCGACCTACCCAAACTTTTGTTCATAATCATTGTTGGATGAATCAATCTTAAGGGACATGAATCCCACTAATTCATCGAATTATTATATTGCATGACTTATTTTTGTGACATGTTAAAAAAAAAAAATGATGGAACACTTGCTGACACTCAACCCACTGGAGGGAGATGTGGAATCTACATTTCAGCACACACACACACACACACACACACACAAAAAAAAAAAAAAAACATAAATAAAAATTGTGGAATATTTTATTAATAGCTGTGGATGTGGGAAAATTAACTGAAGCCATGCCTGGATAGAACCTGTGATCTCAGGCATGATCATGATATAAAATATCCATATGATGCTTTCAACATCATCATGTGAACTATGCTGGTTATTATAATAAGGCTTTGAGCTAATATACCAAAAGGATGTATGTCCTAATCTTACTGAATAGCGCCTTTAATGAATGCTACATCACGTATAAAGTTGCACAAATAGAACCAAGAGCATAACACAACAGAATTTTAAGCTTAGCTCATCATCCACCTTTTGATTTCCTCTTTGCAACTCATGTTATACAACCAACTAAGGAACTTTGTTTACTGTAAGAAACAAGCAGAAGAATAAAAATAATTTCTTATAATAGTCCCAGTTATCAAGTGGACTGCATCAAGAAAGTGAAAGTAAAATGAATACCTTAAGGTATATGGAAAAACTGCTGTCATAATACAGTGACACAACTAATACTTCAGCCAAGCTCAGTTCTAGAACATAAGAATGCAAATACATTAGAGATCTCTATGTCCCTTCGTTGCCACATCTACCATTCATCCAAACACGCAATATATTATATATATATATATATATATATATATATATATATATATATATACATAGCAGTTTTAGTACATTCAATTTCTGCAAATATATTCTTCATGATTTTATTACATACATACTTAATTTGACATATTACATACTGTTTACTTTGGGTTGTTATTCCAACTCATTTTACTTTATAAATACTTACTATTGCCTATTTTTGAAATACCAACAAAAGAAAATTTGTTTTTCCTCCATGATTTTTCCAACTAACTTTTGATTTTTATAGTCTCAAGTTCAATGCGCATTACATATCATTGTCCATGTTTTCATACACTCAAACATCTAGCATTAACAATCTTTTATTGAAAACCTTATGTAAAATTTGAAAATAAAACTTGAGTTTAGTTTTGACTTCCTTTATATCAAAAATAGTTTAATAAAAATGTGCATTGCACCTTCCATGGTAATTGTAGTGCTTTCATAGTTTTCTAGTTCTATAACAAGCCTTTCAAAATGTCTATTATCCAGAACCATACTCAACACAAACAGACCAAATCCATGCAGCCCACGACTACTGCCTATGCCCTCTCATTTGGACAAAACACCCCGCAGTCAACCAGGCATCCAATTCCAGCCCGCCTATACCCAATTGCACCAAAGCGGGAATACAGGTTATAACCTATCAAATAAATGTGGTTCCTCTCATACCCGTTGCTTTATTTGATTAGACATCTAATGCAAGTTCTGTGTCAATGCCAACAAATATGGTAAAACCCTTTAATTTAAACTTAGCTGCAAACAATATCGACAGGGAAAGAACTAGATTTCGCTTTTCCAAGCAACAATAAAGGCCTAAAATTCCAATGAAGAAAAGTTTGATAACCTAAATACTCAGTTAATTCATAAGTTCTACTGAACAAGACAAGAAACATTCACTTGTAGATCACAAATCTAACAAAAAAAGGAAGGCTACTAAAAAGACATTAAAACTTTGCGAGCGGAACGGGCCAAACTTACTACCCAGATTGAAGAAAATAAACTATTTGTTGGCTTACTGCCATAATTATTGAACAGTAAGTTTGGCTAATTTTGTCAAATAATATGTGGAAAAAAAAAACATTTCATGGTCACAGGAATAACGAATCACAATTGTTCTTTAACTTTTGAAAGTGATGAATGATAACTAGGTTTTTTTGAACTGAATCAATTTGTATGGTAATCCATAAAGAGCATCTTAATATGCAATTACAATTGTTAATGACATTTATTACGACATTAAACAATATCGTTTAGTATGGCTTTTATTGGGTTATTTATTTATTAGTTATCATAAAATCTAATGGAAGCATTTATCTACGACATTTATTAAGGGGTTTGTCATTTATTTGTTATGGTATGATAGCGTTAAATTTCTCATTACCATACAATTATCAATTAGTCGGTTACCCTTTTTTATTAAAATCAGAATATCAGTATAATTGGCATAGCAAAGTTAATTTACTGTTTTCTTTTAAAACATCGGCGATATATTTCAAAACCAACAACAATGATTATCTACCACTTTATTTATGAACACTCATGTTGTACGTTGTATTATATGATTTAGAAACAAACAAATGATTAAATTTAGTTTCATAATTTAGGTCAAATGAAGTTGATTAATTAAGTGAATAGTGATATGTATAATGAAAAACCGTTACCAAGTAAAGATGTGCCAAGTAATTTATTACTACTATAACAGTTATAAGCTTATCGGTATATACATGCATTATTATAGATTAAATTGCACACCCTGCACTATGGATAACTTGTGCTATAACGTACGCTACGGTAACTCTGGAAATATCAGTCTTCAGTATATCAATAAATCGTTAACGATAACAATCAGTTATTTTAGCCTACCAGTAAAATATGAGACCGTTACTTGCAAAATTATAGTGGTAACCATTACCATAATGGCCATGTACTAAAAAGCATACTATAATTTCAACTGTACGTGATACCATTTACATTTGAGTCACAACTTAATAAACAATACTTTCCTTCGAACACCAAATATCCTCATCGCTACATGCAAATCATCAGTTATGATATGTGGCCCATTAGCTCAGTTGGTTAGAGCGTCGTGCTAATAACGCGAAGGTCGCAGGTTCGAAACCTGCATGGGCCAGTTTCTGATTTATTTATTTTTACTACTTGTTTACTTTAACACGACACTTTATTGCACAATGTTACCTTGTTGAGTAATATTTTTTTTACAAAATTGTATTAAAATACTTAAACCCAGATTTTATCCAATCTGGTTTTGCACATAGATGCATTTCATATGTCATGCTTTTTTTACTTGTAACTATCAAGCGGTTATTATAACTTCTCTTTCTCTGTCTTGAAAATTAAAGGATCAACACCCTTTAATAAAGGATCATAAATTCTCCAACACGTGCATTAATCAAATAAACAATCTTTAACATACGCTTCAAAAATCATTTGTTTTCTCTTCTTATATTCTCTCCCAATTTATCTATGTTATTGTACTTTCAGTTTCAATATGTGCATTTTTTAAGTATATATGTCAAATCGAACCGCAAGCACTTCAACTCATGTTTAATAAGCAATTTGGACGGATATAGGCATGTTGCAATTTACATTTGGACAATCTATGAATAGACTAGACAACCCACAAATAAAAAACAATTCAAATAAGCATAATTTTGTACACACTTGCCCAAATTCGTATCTTAAACGAAAATTAGACAGTGGTATGCTATATTCATACAAATTTTACAAACCTAACAGAAAAACATGACATGGGCCAGTTTCTCTTTTTTTTTTTTTTTTTTTTTTTTTACTACTTGTTTACTTTAACACTATATTTTACTGCAAAATGTTACCTTGTTAAGTAAAACTCTTTTACAAATTTGTACTAAAATACTTAAACCTAGATTTCATATGTCATGCTTTTTTTACTTGTAAATATCAAATGGTTATTATAACTTCTCTTTCTGTCTTGAAAATTAAAGGATCAACACCCTTTATTAAAGGATCATAAATTCTCCAACATGTGCATTATTTAAATAAATAATCTTTAACATACACTTCAAAAATCATATCGTTTTCTCTTCTTATATTCTCTCCTAATTTATCTATGTTATTGTACTTTCAGTTTCAATACATGCATTTTTTTAGTATATATGTCAAATCGAACCGGAAGCAATGTGTTCAACTCATGTTTAAAAAGCAATTTGGATGGATATAAGCATGTTGCAATTTACATTTTGACACTCTTTGAATAGACTAGACAACCCACAAATAAAAAATAAAAATAATTCAAATAAGCATAATTTTGTACATTCACTTGCCCAAATTCGTATCTTTAACGAAAATTAGACAGTGGTATACTATATTCATACAAAATTTACAAACCTAATAGAAAAACATGACATGTTGTTCTGGAGTAAAAATGAGATTTAAGATGGTATTACAAAAGTCTTAAGGAAAAAAATAAGTAACTCATATGTATGTCTTTTAGATACAAAGCAAATATCAAACCGAAAATCAAAGGATATTCTCTTTTACAAGATAAAATCATTTAAAAATGATTACACGGCACTACTATTATTAGCAGTTAAACAGATTTGAGATGGACAAAGTAAAATTATGGATACAAAAAAGAGAAAAATATATTCTTTCCTTTGAGATACAAATGAGGCACAGCAGATAATGCATTTTATCAAACATAATAGTTGTAAAACATTTCTTTTTTTGTGTGAAATTGATATGATATATACCAGTATTAACATACTATATGACAAGTAGGTTAGACTCCGCAAGGCGGAAACCGAACCCATGACCTCTTGAACCATGCCCAACAGTCTTAACCAGCTTGGATAAGGTGATTGACTGTAAAATAGTTCTTTATTGTTAAGAACTGAACAAAAAATATATTAAATATGCATGGTATGCAGTGGCGGAGCCAGGATTTTCTGCTGGTGAGGGCACAATTGAGAAATTTATGATTCAAAGACGGCAATATTAAATTTATTATTATTGTTGTTGTTTGCAAAGATTTAAACACTAAAACACTAATACTAATGTTGCTCTTCAGTAAATAAATGTTGATGCTAATTTGTAAAAGTTGAAATTTGCAAAAAAAAATAAAAATAAAACGATTTTTTTTTAAGTACCAGGAAGCAATGAAGCATTAAAACTGAACAAGTACATGGACAAAAGCAAAAGGTTATAATATAGCAATGAATTTAAGATTGACAAGCATTCATTTTTAGTATTATCAATACTGGCAATAGTACATTACAAGTAGAATAATCTAAAATTAGTACCATTTCACTTGTCTACGTTACCTGTACAATAGTCTACAAGTAGTAAATTGCAACACGTAATTCATTTGCAGGTCACTGTAGTAAATTGAAGGGAACCTGAATCCTGGGAGGGGCAGGTTCCCTCCTCAGGTTCAACGTGGCTCCGCCACTGACGGTATGGCTTTTTTATTGTTAAGCAAAACTCGACATAACATATGCTAACATAGGATATTTAGCTCCACCGACAATTTCATATTATCTAATTTCAATAAGTATTGCATTTACATCAACCATCTGGAACATTAATGCAAAGAGTTAAGTAAGTTTAAGCACTTAGAAAGGGAGATTATGTATACATGTTAACAAGAATAACATCTGAAAAGAAAGTGGTTATGATACCATTGGCAACACGAGAAACATTACAATCAACTCCCCAATTGAAAAGATATCAATGTTTTACCTATATCATACTTTATTATTTTTGAAATAATAAGATTATCAAGTCTTTTCAAAAATTAAGTACGTAGATGGTGGACATTATTTATCAGCTCTTGCAGGTGTTGTGCTAACAATCCAACCAATTTGGCATATCAAAAATCTTATTATTAAAGCTAAAAAAGGGTAACCATTGTTATCAAAAATCTTAAAATCTTGCGATTTGAATCCCGTTTTAAGTCGAATTTCTCCCTTTACGATTCGATTCCAACCAAGGTAATACCACACTATAGAAATATCATTCAATTTAAATTAATATATTCAATATATTTATTTTGGTCTACAATTCCAACTTTAATCATTTAAAAACAAAATAAAATTGTAACAAATGAGCAAATGATGTTTTAGATTTAGATGTAAAAGTTTAAACATCAAAATTAATTTCAAAATGTGAGCAAACTTTAAAATGTATGTCTTTTGAATCTACAATTTACGATTTAAATCCCGTTTCGATTCATAGTTTGATTTTTATGATTTACGATTTGAATATTATTTTGAAAACCTTGAGGGTGACCACCAATAACATAAGTTACAAATTGTCTCTATTCTACTTTTACTTGGTGGAGATAATACTATAAAATTAGTTTAAGAAAAGCTAAACTATTAGCAACATAAGTTGAGTACAAGTATACCATATAATTTGAATTAAACCATCTGATTTTTTTTTTAAAAAAAAGAAGTGTGCACAGCATGAATCATTAGTTATATCTAGAAAAGCTGAAAAGGTAAGATGATTGAATTAGAATTTGGGATAAAAATAAGAAATGAATACACGTGTTTTATCTTGAGATCTGAGTCAAAGGATATTGCCATTTACAAGAGAATGGCTTTCCAATAGATGTTGGGGTGGCTTTTTCTGATGTTAAATAGAAATAAGGTGACCTAATTAACATAGGGGATATGAAAAATAATGCATGTACATTTTCTTTTGGGATATCAATTAAAAGATGTTTCTTTTAATAAGACGCAAAAACTGTAAAATCCTTACTTAAACAGGACATTGATATCAAGTAAAATGGAAATAAAATAGCAAACACAAACGGCATAGCTTCTTTAGATGCCCCAAAAAAATCAACGTAACAACGTAGACGTATAGAAAATTTTAACTTAACATATGATTTCATAATATTTATGTTAACACATAAAAGATATTTTGAGAGACCTAGCAAGTGGCGTTTGCAACTACCATGTGACACACATTTGTAATAAGAAACTAAGTTTAAAAACCAACAAACGAACAAGCTATGAGCACACATTTACACGTTAACAGTAATAAATCGTAAAAAGAAATGATTAATTAATATGCTCTTGAGCAACTTTACCATTATAACTCTTCGAATTGCCCAATAAACACGCATTTGAGCTGAATTTTGGACTGAAAATTTAAAATACTTAATACCCTTCAAATCGACCAATAAACACGCTTTTTGGCTCTTTAGGCTAACTCTACGGCATTCTCCTCACCTTTATGGCGCCTCTTACATGAGTAGCATATAAACAAGCAAAAATGCCCAAAGTTGTTATCTATGGTTTTTTGGTGCATAGGTCAGTGCCTTGACAACGCCATTCAAACATGTCACTATTAAAGCAAGAAAACCAAAAATATACAAGTTACAGATTGATTGGAATTTTTTTTAAATTGGCGGACATAATATCAGATTATTAGCTCAAGGAAAAACTAACCAATAGTATAGGCTATAATAGTATAATCGTACCATATGATCTAGATGATATAAAATGACAAAAAAATGCACACATGACATGACACATTGGGCCTTTCTAGAATAAAGGTGAGAAGTAAAGAACTAAAGACAGTATTATTAAATTTAGAGAAAGAATAAGTAATTCATATATAGGTTATTATTTGAGAAACAAAATCAAATGACACTGCATTTTATAACATATAAATAAATGTCAAATGGTAAGTTATAAATACTAGACATTAAATAATTTGAAAAGGATATCAAATATGCATGAGATAGGTCCGTTTATATGTAAAATAGGACTCAACATAACATGATATGATTTCATATTATTATCTAGTCTTAAGTTCAAAGAAACGTGCTTAGCTATTGTAGCATTCATAATACCATGCGGCATAACATATGGAATGAAGAACAAGCAGGTAAGTTTATACACCTAGCAAGTAACAAACAAGCTACGTCGAAGCGTTTTGATTACACAAATGACAAAACTTCACTCTGTAGCTGCATCGGTGTACCATATATTATTTGTACATTAATCTTGTTCAGGTAATAAGCTTGGAATTTTTTCCAAAGATGGAATACCTAAACATTATCCATTAGCGGTTATAGGTGTTATGTTGTAAACCCAACCCATTGAGCATATCAAAGATGTTACTATCAAAGATAAAAAAGATAAACTACCAACAGTATAAGTTATAAATTGCTTGAAATTTTTCTATTCCATTATTAGTGATGGTATTGTGATATTAAACTAAAGGACAAACTACAAACAATTGTTCCAAATATCAAACCACGGATCAAGCCGAGTTGGTCTAGGGTTGATCAAACTACCAACAACATGTTCATTCTAGGTTATTGCTATAATTTGAAGTTCAAAAAAAGTGTCTTTCCCTATCTGGCTTGATGCTTAATCGCTTGACGTTTTGGGATTATTTTCAATTTTTCTACTATAGTGTAGGGTTATTACATTTTAATGTAGCTTTTAACTAACATGCATAACTAATATACATACACACAAAAGAAAATAAACACATATAAATAAAAGAAATTAGTGTTAAAATTATAATCATAAGCAATAATATAAATAATATTTTATAACAACTTTAGCATAAAAAATCGCTTTTGCATTACTTTATGTGAACAGTGACTTAAATAACGTTAGCCACAAAATCATGAATTCCATTGATTTAGCCATCTAATTTATTAGAAAAAGGAATCCAAGATGTTATCTTGAAATCAAAAAAATTACCGATGCAAAATATTAGTAAACGCCGTTCATTGTTATACTAGAAAGGAAAAATTAAAAAGATCCAAAAGAAAAGGGAAACCATTACATATTTCAAGTCCTGCATCATTTGTGTGCAAACAGTCAGAAAATCAACTATGAAGCATGATGTGTCGACCGTACAAAAACAAAGTTTCATAGGCCCTTGCAAATAAAACATCGGTTTTGTAATACTCGCTACTATTGCTTCACTGTATCATGTTATTTTATATAGAAGTTGTATCAAAACCAAAGTGACCCGATAACAAACGAAAATTGTCACTATTATACTAAAAAATTATATACAAAGCTATCTTCATCTATGAATTCTATTTTCGTCTAGATCTCTAAATGCTGCAACATTTACAGAGCTATAAGATCAAGGGATCTCTGTAACATTATATTGTTCTCTTATCTAGTAAAAGCTTTTTATGATTCAATGCAAGCAACATCAACGTCGTTGTAGTATAGTGGTGAGTATTCCCGCCTGTCACGCGGGTGACCCGGGTTCGATCCCCGGCAACGGAGTTGTACTCTTTTTTATGCATCATAATAAGTACACATTTCTTAGTGCTACAATCAAAGTGTTTTTGTACCGATGTTATCTCTTACCCAATGTATTAAAAAAAACGCGCCTTGAGGCGCGCCTCGAGGCGAGGCAGAGGTGTGCTTCGATAGGCGTTTTCCTCGTGAGGCTTATGCCTCAATGGTTTGAAGCGTGGAAATAGCCAAAAACGCACACCTCAACTATCTGAGGCGGGGAAATCGCCAAAAACCCTACTTTCAGAACTTGAATTTGCCAATCGACTTTGAATCAAACTCGATTCCTGTTATGGAATCGAACTCGATTCCTGTGAAGGAATCGAGTTCGATTCCAGAGGAATCAAGTTCGATTCCGGTAAACTGAATCGATTTCGATTCCAGTGAGAATCAAAGAAAGGGCCTTTTTTTAATATATATATATATATATATATATATATATATATAACTGTTGTGTCTGGACTAGCTAAAGATGTGAAAAATGGATTTTTATTTTTTATTTTTATTTTATAACTGTTGTGTCTGTGTAAACTGGATTTTTATTTTAATTATCTGTTAATGTCAGGCTAATTAAAAATGAGCAAACGAGATATTGCATCAAGGTGGGTTAAAGATTTACCGAATTCTACCAATTTAAAATATTTTCTTTGTGCATTTTGTGATCATAAATGCACCGGAGGGATTGCTCGTTTTAAACAACATTTAGCATGCATTCAACACATTTTGTGATCATATGTGGTGCGCTTTTTTTTTTTTTTTTTTTGCCTGAAAGGCTTACGCCTCGCCTCACGGACCCAAAAACGCATCGCCTACGCCTTTTGCGTTTTAAAACATTGCTCTTACCTACAATCAAAGTGAACAATTATGTATCTGGTTGGATCCTGAACTCAAAGGTAAGATCAAATTCCATACTTAAAACTTTTACAGGCTCATGATTCAATCCCTAAGATTTACTCCAAAGGTCTTACAGCTGTTGCAAACAAAATACAAACTTCAACCTATATTTTTGAGCGTGTAAGTTTAAAGATTAACCTTTTTAGCATGAAATGACTTCCTCGCACTGCTAACTGCTTCTTCAGGCAACAAGTGATACAACAAAAGAGAACAGTCCTTGGAGTCAAAACCTACTAACAATATATAGAACTCACGCATGGAAAACTAGATACGACCCAAGCAAACCCAATCGAAACAGAAAAAAGGAACCTTTCCATGATCTTCCCCGAAAGCAAATGCAATGCTCTACAGCTTTCGAACTCTTATTCCTCAATTTGACACCTCGGTTTGAATTAATGTCGCTGGAAGCTTCTTCTCTGATTTGTACAGGATTTTTCCATTGATTTTTTGAAATCCGATCAGATATTCTGCTTTGAAACGTGTGGAAGATAATTCGCTAGGGTTAGGGATTTAGCAGGCGATGGAAAGGGCGGGAATGCTTCGATGCATGCGCTAGAAATTTGGCAGGGATAAGTGATAAAAAGGTTCAAACGGTGGGAATCCGGAAGTCTGTTCTGACTGGATTACGGCCCAATATTGTGGCCCAAAATATCAAATATTAACTTCTTAATTTTTCGCTTCATACAAAGCCTTTCATGCATTTTCCCTCGGCCATGCACTGGCCCGCAACGTATATTTGAATTATGAAGGCATAGAAAGATAATGATTCACGAAAGTCGAAAAGTGAATGCATTCTTGTGTCTATACTACGTACTAAAGAGGGAAAGGGACCATTCTAAAAGAGCACTAATAAATCATTATTCCCAATTATGTTGTTAATTGTTTCGTATTGTTTTTAAAAAGACGTGTTTTAAGACTGTAATTAATTGTTAAATTTTGACAATTCAACTACAATAGTTATACAAATACAATTGAAGTAGCACTGTAATGATTTGTATTTTGATCGCTTAAACGTATCAAATTAAATATAGAATTTTAAATAAAATTGCTAGTAATTAAAATTTTATTAATTTAAATTGCATTTAGATCAATTTGAGTGCAAAAACATGAAATGATTAACAAATTAGTAATGTATAATTTTCGTTGAATTACTCGAATGAAATTAGAATATATGATAAATTTCAAATATTAAGTTTGATTGTAGTTTAATTGATGTGAAATTTGAATTTAAAGAGATAGCAATGTAATCTGTAATTAGTAAGTTATATCATAGAACAAACAATTTTATGATAAATAAATGAGTGCTTCGCGCATTTGAATTTAAAGTTTTTTAATGTTAGTATGATTCGGTAAAATGAAAGAAAATGAATTTCGAGATAATAACTTACGGTCGTCAACCTGTAGTCGTGAATGATCATTTAAAATTAAACTGATGGCAAAAAATAAAATTCTTATAGGATTATGTTTTAATGATTTTTGATATGTCGTTGCGTTTAAAAGATCAAAAACGTATATTTTGATATATATATATATATATACATATATATATATATAAGACGACATATATCAGTTTGACGATATGAACAAACTTTTGGACTGCTCCAACCACTTTCATCCAATAACTTAGTCATTACCAATGTGTATATTATCTTTGTGAAACTCTAGCGGCCTCATTTTTTACACTGACATCGTATTTTAACCTTATTCCTGAAATCTCTTAACCACTCATTGATGGTGATTATCAGTTCAATCTAAACTAAGATAAAAATTCAGCCTCTTCGAAATATATCGAATCATATATATTCGAAAAACTTCGGATGATTGAATTCAACACCGAGTGTTCGTTTTTCAATTTGAGGCTTGATTCAATTGAAAATTGCGGTAAAAGTTGCAAAACACAAAACTCCAACCATCAAATCGGGTGTTTTCGATTTGGGCATCAATTAGCAAATTGGAGGTATGAGCTTTGAAGAGATCGTCCAGTGGAGTGCAACAATGGTAGACTCAACATGTGTAGTTGTTTAAGGTGGTCGGAATTCTTGATTCAGGGTTTGAAAACCATTTTTTGGTGTAACAACATTGGTTTTTGGTATCTAGGTAAATAGATTATAATGAGGGTTGTAATTTAAAATTAGAGAAAATAAAATACACAACCAAAAAGGAGAACTCAAATAATCATCTAAGTTGCATAAACAAAAGATTTGGGAATTTTATGAGTAGTTGTGTTAAATTGAAGACAAGTTGAGTTTTAAAACTGATATAGAAAATTAAATTCAATACATATTTGTTGAATAAATATAAAGAAAATAAAATTTGAAAAACTTTATAATTTGAATTTGGAGTCAATACATGCGTTAACGGATGTTATTTACCAAAATGCAATAATTTTGTGAATGATTGGAAATGATGAATTTAATAGTAAAAGAATATTTTTAAATTTAAAAAAGTTGCAAACAAAATATAAAAACTAAAATATTGATGGGAAATCAAAACCATTTAAGTGTTAAATATTTAATGTGGTTTGTACATTTGTTTTGACAAGCAAATGAATGTTTATGTAAATTTAGTAATAAAATCTAAGTTTTAAACAGTTGAAGAATATGGAATAAAAGTTGTGCAATATTTTAGAACCATCTTTAAATAGATATAAATGAATTGTAACATGTTATAACAATTTTTGTTGAAGTTAGAATATGTAAATATTGAAGTATTAGCAAATAATTGTGTTAAAAAGTGGTTTATGATAGTGTAAACATGGTTAAATCGTTGAGTAAATAAAATAACATAGCCTAACTGGGTAAACTTAGGCTAATTGCATTGCTTACAAGCCCAAATCCCTTTTGTGAACCCTGAAGAATCTGGAAATAAGAAAAGGAAAATACGTACTTTAATTTAAAGCCAACTTCTTCTTTCTTATTAGAAAAGAAATCATTATAAATTCAAACCATTCCACAAATCAAAACAAGAAAATAGCCTCTTAATCTTAGATCCTAACAAGCAATCAAACTCTAACCAGAGGTCCATTCACCAAAATTTTGGAATTTGAGAAGAAGAGTTTACAATGTAGTTCATGGATTTGCATGTCAGTGTTTTTCAATTCTACAGGTTTTTTAAACCCAAAGCTACCGTCTTAGCAAGCTAAATCGGTGTAAAACATCACTAATCCAAGGTGAGTGCACACGCACACATTTAACTTGTTTTGACTTATGTGTTGAGTCTATGGTTCCGTGTAGTTCTTTTGTTGCTCCTGAGAATATCTTCTGAAACTTTCTTGTTACAGTATCCAAGCCATGTGCGCCTATCTTTGAGTGCATGTAATTTTTCCACCTTGCATTAAAATCATGTCAAATTGTTTTCAGGTAATAATAGCCTGAGTATACCTTTGTTTTTCTTGCTTAAAATCATGTTCTTAATCAATCTGAAACTCTATTGTATCATGCGTCATCAGAACAAAGCAGGCACGTAATGCTTGGAAATTTGTGTGACACAAGGGTAACCCAGACCTTAGTAGGGTCGACCATAAGGTTGACCTAAGGGAAATGATAGGTCGACATGTGTAATGTCCCGTATTTTTCTAGTATAATAATTAATTTATTTAATTATTCAAAATATTGGTTTGGTAATTTAAAGGTTGTTTAATTAAATAATAGTGAATATTTAATTTAATTAAATAATAGAGTAATATATTTAATTGCGAAATAGTCGGAAATAGGGAATTGACGATATAGTGTGAACTGGACAATTCAAAAGATATAATTCGGTTTAGAATTGAATTACGATAACGAATAAAATTAATTAACGGCAGTAGAGCAAATAATTATATTATAATTAAATTCGAGCTCGAAATGGCGTGGTAGTTCGCTATTTGGCGATTCGAACTTCAATTGAATATACATAATCCGTTTTAAATCGGATTTCTGTGAAACAAGAAACGTTCGGAGCTGGTGAAGTATATTTTTCTAATGGAAGAGAAAAATCTGGATTTCGTTGTGTGGATTTTGATTTATGTCCAAATCAAATTTTAGAAAAGTCACTATGGAATTCCTTTGAAATTTATAAATAAATATTTATATTATAAAAGGATTTTATATATAAATCGAATATCAATATAACTGGGAATTTTGAAATATCGAGTTATAAATCCAACTGGAGTTGTACGGTATTCTATTGTGAATATATACGATAATATTAAATTATTATTATTCTTTATTTAATTGTTTTTAAATATATTTATATATTTAAATGGGTTATTTATAGCTTTAAAAATAGTCAGTTTTGAAAACAACCTCCGTTTTCGACGAAACCAATTTTGTTGGATCCAGAATATTAAATTATTATTAGATTCCAATTTTCGTGATTTTTAGAGTTAGTGTGTGGTCGTAAGGATTTTTAATGTGAAGTACAGTCAGTATTTTGACAGTTAAAAATATGCTGTGTGAGCAAACGGAGTCCGAATTCGACGAAGCCAGTTTCGTTGGGTCCGTAATGTCGAATTGTAGCTGCATGTCCAGTTTCGTGATTTTTGGATGTCATGTGTGATTACAGGAATTTTAGAGGACAAAAAAATAGCGCTTGCTTAAAATTCAATATAATATTCAATTAAAAATATATTATATATTTCCTATTAATTCCCCTACAACTTTTCTAAACCTAATTTCTACCTCCCTCTAGTCAACAAAGCATTTGCGCCTCCACAAAATAAGAACACAGCAAAATTCGTGAGTTTTAAAAATCAAAAGAAAATCAAAACGAGATCAATAAAATCCGAGAAATATGTGTATGGAATCCCCATGTAATTCTCTTCCATTTCGTGTCCATTTGGTCTAGTGCGATGCAGTAGTGGAAGGTTCGACATTTATACAGTAAAACTAGGGTTCATGAAATCTTGGGTTTGGAGCATTGTTTTGAGAAACGGGGTTCGGTTTTGGGATGTGGAGGTGAAACCGCACTAGTACGCACAAATCTGGGGTGTGCGGTGAAGTTTTTGTTCAATGTTACTGGTGATGTTGCTATCAGAATCGCGGACCATGGTGTTGTTGAGTTTCGCAATTCAAGTATGAAGGAGAAGAGGCTGCATAGAGGAGGATAACGGTAGTGGTGGTGTTGGGTTTCGGCGTGAGTGGACGGAGTTTGAGGGTGCCAAAGTTTCGGTAATGGCATTCGAAATGATGAGATAAGCGGCCTGTTTTAGGAAGAAGGTTGTCTGTGTAAATAGGTTGCGAGTTAGTAGATTGAGTTTGGGCCGAGGGTTTTTGGGTAAGCCCATTTGTTAAACGAATGGTTTTAAATAACTAAATTACTTGTTAAAATTGTAAATGAAATAACTTTGTCATACGTTAACTAATTTCAGGAAAACAAAATCTGTCGGGATCGTATGGACGGACACTACCCAATGGAGCGGAGTGGATTGGAGCTCGTTACAATTTATACGAAATAAATTGTCCGTCTGAGTCAATAGACGCAAATCGTTATTTAACGGTTAACGCGAAATGTGAGTAAAACTCACTAACTCTCCCCAGTTATATTTTTATAACGTATTTTTAGAAGTGATAAATGATGGTTGTTTGCTGTGTGTTGGCTGTTTGGTTGAACTGCTCGTTAATTGGTTGAAAATATAGATAACAATATAGATATAAATCGTTAATCGAATATTGATTCTGTTATCATAATATTTCATATTCGTGTTATTTATGTTGATTAACATATGTGGATGTAGGGAAACAGGTCGGAGGGACCCAACTGGGTTCCTCAACATTTATTTTACTATTTTTCATATATTGTGATATATTATGTGATTTATAATCTGTTGTTGATTATGTGTGGTTGATCATTGTTATTTGGTACTTATAAATACCAAAGGAAATACTGGAGTGTGAAAAGGGAAATTTCAAACTATAATTTGAAATAAAATATTTATATAAAATCAAAGGATTTTAAAAAAGGAAATTTTCAAAGTGTATATTGAAATAAAAATATTCGTATAAAATCAAAGTATTTTATAAAAAGAAATGTATGAAGTGAATATGGGATTTTGGAATTTTATAAAATCAAATGGACTTATTAAAAGGAGATATTTGAAAATTAAATAGAAAAAACTTCTGTATGAAGTTAACAACAGTTATATGGAAGTTTGAAAGACCGATTTGGTTAAAATACTAAATGAAGGTAATAAGAAGTAAATAAAGAACTTTATGGAGTAAATATAATATTTAGGAAAACAAATAGAGTTGAAAAGGATATATTTGTATAACATTTACAAATAGAATTGAAAATGAAATATTTGTAAACCATTTACAAACAGAATTGGAAAGGAAATATTTGTAAAACATTTACAAATAAATTATAAATGGAAATAAATAGAGTAAAAAAGTAATTATTTATAAAATAAATAAGATTTTATAAAAAGGAATTATTTGGAAAATAAATAGAAATATTTATAAAAAAATAGGGTTTTATAAAAAGGGATGTTTGGAAATTAGATAGAGTAAATCAAATAGAGTTAATTGATGGAGTTAATCGATTAGAGTTAGAGTTAATCAGTTAGAATTAACCATTTAGAGTTAATCAATTAGAGAACCAGTTAGAGTTGATCAATTAGAGTTAATCGATTAGAGTTAAATCGAATGAGAGTTGTTCAAATAGAGTTAAATCGAATTAGAGTTGTTCAATTAGAGTTATCGAATAAGGTTACTCGAAGAAGAGAATAAATTGAATAGAGATTGTAATGACCCGTACTTTCACGGGGTAATAATTAATTTATTTAATTATTTAAAAGGTGAATTAAAGGATTTAATGGTCGTGGAATTAAATAATGGTGAATATTTAATTAAATAATAAATTAAATAATATATTTAATTCTGAAATGATCAAAATTGGCTGGAATGATGATATGGTGTGAACCGGATCATCTGTGATATTTAATTCAGTTTAGAATTGAAGTTGAATAACGAATATATTTAATTAACGACAGTTTGAACATATAATTATATTATAATTAAAATCGAGCTCGAAACGGCGCTGTAGTTCGCGATTTGGCGATTTGAACTTCAACTGAATGTACAAGATTCGTTTTAAGCCGGATTTCTGTGAAACAAGAAACGTGTGGAGCTGGTGAAGTATATCTTTCTAGTGGAAGAGAAAAATCGGGATTTCGTCGGGTAGATTTTGATGTATGTCCAAATCAAATTTCAGAAAAGTCGTTGTGGAATTTCCTTTATAATTCGTAACGCTTTATATACGTTATAAAAGGGTTTTTCAATGTAAAACTGAATATCGAGGTAATCGGGAGTTTGAAATATCAAACTGTATGTTCTGATATGATATTCTGGAGCTGTACGATATCATATGTGAAGATATACGATAATATAAATTTATTTATATTTAATTTAATTATATTTAAATATATTTATATATTTAAATGGGTCATCTAGAACTTTAAAAATAGCCGGTTTTTGCAAACGAAGTCGGAATTCGACGAAACCAGTTTTGTTGGATCCGCAATATCAAATAGTTGTTAGATTTCCAGTTTCGTGATTTTTAGAGTCACTGTGTGGCCGTGCGGATTTTTAAAGTGAGAAACAGTTAGTATTTTGACAGTTAAAAATACGTTGTGTGAGCATACGAAGTCGGAATTCGACGAAACCAGTTTCGTTGGGACCGTAATGTCGAACTCTAGCTATATGTCCAGTTTCGTGATTTTTGGGTATCGTATATGGTCGCACGGATTTTTAAAAAAGCAAAACGAATATAGAAATGAGAATATACCGAGAATATTCCATTTTAAAAATATCTAAAAAAATATCTAAATTGTTTGCCTATAAATAACACATTAACTCCTTAAGACCTAACTCCTATTTTCTCCAGTAACAACTTCAAAGAGGCCGCCTCCTTTTCTTTTCATTCATCGATTTTTATAAAATCAAAAAGTTAACGAAATCATACGGCATTGGATTCGTTAGACTTGCGAAATGAAGAGCTTCAAGTCCATGGCCTTTTTGTGTATATCGACGCAACTATCAGGGGGTCTGAACTTGAACAGTGGACGCTAGGGCATGGTCGTGGGCGCCATAAGAGAGGTCGGAGGCTGCACTGACGGTGTGGTTGGACTCGTAATCGGGAGAGGTAGAAATTGACATCGATTTGAGGTGCTCCGTCAGCTTGGAGTTAAAGGCGTCGCAAGGCAGTGAACAAAAAGGGGATGTCGAGTTCGACGTTTGGGGCGGTATGTGAAGGAGGAGGAGATGCTGATTTCCGTGGTGGGGTCAGAATGGGTGGTAGTTGATCATAGAAGTGGTGGATGCCGGTCAAAATAGGGTCAACGGGGATGAAATGGGGATCGGGTTCGCTGTGTTTGATTTGGGAAGAAGGCTAGAGCGGGTCTGGTGTTTTGATAAGGGGAAATGGGCCAAGGTAATAGTGTTGAGGCCCAATAGTTTTAACTCTAAGTTTATTTAAATTCAAATAGTTGTATTAACTTGTCGATGTGATAACTCAACCATACAGTATCAGATTGACGAACCGTAAGTTGCGTTGGGATCGTATGGACGGGAGCAACACAATGGGGCTGACCGCGAGTCAATCCGAGCTCGTTACAATTTATGGCGAAATAAATTGTTCGACTGAATCAATGAACGCAAACCGATATTTATCGGTTAACGCGCAAATGTGAGTAAAACTCACCAACTCTGAACAGTTATATTTTTATAATGTATTTTTAGAACTGTTAATCATCCATTGATTGTTGTGTGTTGGTTGATTGATTGAACTGCTAGTCAGTTAGTGAAAATTATATATATATATATGTAATTATATATATATATATAAACCGTTAAATATTTATATATTGATTCTGCTATCAGAATAATTTATATTGAACTGAAAGTGATGATAATTATATTGTGTAACATCTGTGGATGCAGGGAGACAGGTTGGAGGAATCCGACTGGATTCCTCAATAGTTATTTTATTGTTTTTCATATATTGTTATATGATGTGATATAAAATCTGTTGGTGATTATATGTGCTTGGACGATATTGAACATCGTGATTTGATATGATTGAATACCATAACATACTGGGATGTTGATAAGGGGATTTTCAAAGTGATATTGAAAATAGAATATTTATAAAATAGGATATTTATAAATAAGAGATATTTATAAAGTGGAATATTTATAAATAAGAAATGTTTATAAATTGGAATATTTATAAATAGGAGATATTCAAAAAGGAAATAATTACAAACCATTTTCTTTTTGAATGGAAAGGCTTGTGTGGCGGGTTTGGGGATTTTCCCGATGCTCCCATTACAAAGGAGGTTATGGCGAATTTTTCAGAGAATTTAAGGAGTTAGAATATTTCAAGAATAAATTTGAAAAGGAAATATTTGTAAACCATTTACAAATAGAATTGAAAAGGAAACGTTATAAAAAGGAAATCATTTTTAAAGTGTAGAACCGTTATTTAAAAGTAAATCTTTTCAAATGAATAAAACGTTGTTAAAAAGGGAATCTTTATAAAGTGAATAAAGTAAATCGAATATGGTATTCGAAGGGAGTAAATCGAATATGGTATTTGAAAGCTAGTAAAACGAATATGCTATTCGAAAGGGGTTAGTCGAGTTGAGTTAGTTGAATAGAGTTAACTAGTTCAGTAGAGTTAACCAGTTCAGTAGAGTTAACCAGTTCAGCAGAGTTAACCAGTTGGGTTAAGTAAGTCAAGTTAACCAGTGAGTTAAGTAAGTCAAGTTAACCCGTGAGTTAAGTAAGTCAAGTTAACCAGTGAGTTAAGTAAGTCAAGTTAACCAGTTGAGTTAAGTAAGTCGAGTTAATCAAGTAGAGTTGATCGAGTTAGAGTTACTCAGTTAAAGTTAATCGATTAGAGTTAAAATGAACTAGAGTTAATCAAATATAGTTATTTGAGACAGAGTTAGTCAAACATAGTATTTAGGGTAAGTTGCCATCTCGTACGACTGCTAGCGTAATTCGCAGGGCTGTAAATAGCCTACGGCGGTCGGATGTTTCCTGAGGGAGTCAGGCGTAACCATTGTGATCGCTGCGATCTAGAGTCAAGCGAATGAAGTTAAATCGAATATTAGTTATTCGATAGGAGTTAAGTTCTTGAGTTAGAATATCGAGATAAATGAGTCGAGTTAAGTTCGTCGAGTTAAATAATCGATGTTAGTTTCATCGGAAGGAATTTATCGATGTTAGTTTCATCGAAAGGAATTTATCGATGTTAGTTTCATCGAAAGGAATTTATCGATGTTAGTTTCATCGAAAGGAGTTAATCGATGTTAGTTTCATCGAAAGGAGTTAATCGATGTTAATAATAGAGAAAAGGAATATCGATGTTAGTTTCATCGAAGGGAGCTATCGATTTGTTAAATCGAAAGGAGTTATCGATTAGTTAAATCGAAAGGAGTTATCGAATTTAGTTATTCGAAAAGGAGTTATCGATTTGTTAAATCGAAAGGGAAGATTATCGAATATCGTTTATTCGAGAGGAGATTTTCGAATGTAGTTTATTCGAAGGAGTTATCGATTATTAGTTAATCGAAGTGAGTTATAGAATATTAGTTAAATCGAAGGAGTTATCGAATATAGTTTATTCGAAGGAGTTAATCGGTTAGAGTTAAATCAAATGAGTTGATCGAATATAGTTTATTCAAATAGAGAAAAGGAGTTAATGGAAATAGTTTATTCGAATAGAGTAAATGAGTCAATCAAATATAGTTTATTCGAATAGAGTTAGAGGAGTTATCGAATATAGTTTATTCAACAGGAGTTAAGTGAATTAGTTAAGTTAAACTAAGTGAATTAGTTAAGTGAATTGGTTAAGTTAACCAAAGTGAATTAGTCGAGTTAATCAAAGTGATTAGTTCAGTTAATCGAGATAAGTAAATCAAGTTAGGTTAATCGAGTTGAATTAGTCAGTCGAGTTAATAAATTGAGTTAGTCAAACCAAGTAAAACCAGTTAGAGTTAATTAATTAAGGTTGACCAGTTAGAGTTAATCAATCAGAGTTAATCAAATAGAGTTAAGTAAAATTAGAACTGACTAGAGATTAGTAAATTGAACGGTTTTCTAAGTGTCTATCTGATGTTGGTTTCGGCCTTCGGGATTCATACTTAGGGAATTGTTCTCATACTAGTTCACAGTCAGGGACTGATAGTTGGGGAAGAGTAGTGATTTGTAAATAATCAGATGGAAACGTTTTCCAGTGTTAATAACATATATTTTCTAAACATAGAAAATAAGGCAATGTGAATATATATATAGTTATATGTTGATGATTGATCGATATAATTTCCATCTGGAAATAATATCGTTGTTTGCACACTTGTTTTTCTTTGATAGTTAAATCACAGACTATCAAAGTTTTGACCGTTTTGACGTTGTTAATATGGAGAGACCGGTTGGATTATTATCCGAAGAACCGCTCTGTATTGGCATAAGCGTTGCGAATCATATATGCCAAAGATAATTGAAGACGGAGTAAAATGCAAGGGCTGTTGTATAAGTCTTAGATAATAGTGACTAAAATGGATATACTGAATAGTACCTTCGGTTTGTCCAGTCCCAGGACTACTTGTATGGACGAAGGTCTGATAGAGTATATCCAATAGATCGCGTAAGTTGATCTGTTCAAACGTATTCACGTTTGGTGGCGGAGGAATTCATTTCTCTTAGCTGTATACCCGTGTTATTTTTGGATAAGTCAATTTGTGATTTGGCGGGTATGACGATGTGACATTTTAAGTGAATGAAGATGGATGTCTGACAGAGTATTTCCAGAAAGGTCACGTACATTGATTTCTTCAACCGTACCAAGAGTGGAAGCGGAGAAGGAAACTTCTTTTAGCTGACACGTAATGTACTGTTGTAAAAGTCAATTAGTGATTTTGATGAATTTGACAATGTAGCAATCGAAGTTAATCCGGTGTAATGATAAAGCGTAGCTTCTAGCCTCATCAACCGGTAAATGACAGAAATCGGGTAGGCAGCATGGCTAAGTCGGTCGCACCGAAGTAGGGTGTATAATCACCTATCTAGAGAATATTCATTTGTTTCTTAAATCTATCAATGTTGTCCCATATATATACGGGAACGGTTGCTGATCCCAACCGTTGGTGATGAACATTCGATACACTCAAGCGAAATGAGTGGTCGGTCATGTGTGGCTGAGTTACAAGATGTTCTTGTTGAACTCCAGTGTATCGTTCCTAGAGTACACTGATCGGAAGGTGGTTCCATACCTTGTCATAGTTGGAAATCCATTATCCAATACGTGCTTGCGATTTTGATTGTATGCTATATATGTAGAACGTGAGATGAAAGCGTTTCTGCTAGTTGATATCTATTTGTACATAGACATTATTATAATATCAAAAAGGTTTTGATATAAAGATATTTTGGATTCTCATAAAGGAAAAACCCGTTCCGTTCTGCGGCGTGGTCTTATGAGATATCGTTTACTTGTTCATATACCTGTTTTTAAACTGTTTTACTCATACTAGTCCCATGACTGACCCGGAGTTTACTTTATTGTTTTCCCTAAACTCTTGGGTGCCTAAATTTGTACGGGCAGTCAAGTAGTCGGGATTTACAGATATACTTGAAGAGCTGGAGCAGGAGGCTTCTGGATCATATAGCTATAGTTTATTTCCACTGTGTTGTAAGTGCTGTACTCTGATAAGTGCTATTGTATAACTATTATATTTCAAAGTTATGTTATATATTATATGTTATTCGTTCCGCTGTGAGATTCGTGTTACTCTGATGTTGTGTTCTTCTTCTTCTTCTATTCTAAGTTTCTATCTTATGTATTCTCACCCTCTAATTTCTTTCATTAATTACCAGGATTTTCGATGTTTTGGTTATCGACATCGTGCTTATGTCGATAACCAAAGTCGCTCAAAATCCGGGTCGTTACAGTTGGTATCAGAGCTTAAGTTAAGAATTACTTGGCTCTGTGGCGTGACTCGGTAGAGATAGGTTTAGTAACACCCTAGATTGAGTTTGAGTGTATATATACGAGTGCGTATTTGTATTTGATATAAAAATGGTTTTATATTGTGGAGATTCATTGGCTGAGTTGTTTATGAGTTCTGGTCGATCAGTTTGATCCACTGTATCGGTAGGAGTAAATAAATACTTGAATACGATGGACCGACACAGTATGGATATGTGATATATTATCATATATAGGTTGTGATTTTAATCGAATGAGATTATAAAGTGAAATGGTTATATATAACCAATCAGAATCATATAAGTAAAGTATATGAAATAAGATGAATTAAAGATGAATTTAAATCAGATTTGGAATTAAAATAAGGAAATTTTAAGTTCCTGGGAGATTTTGAAATGTTTTCAAAATGGAAGTATTTAGTAATGGTATTGAAAATGATATAGTATTGAGATCACTTGGGTCGCTGGAAAATGATTCCGATGATGACTGCGCAGTATCATCGGTGTGATTTTCGAGTTCTAAGTGGTGGATCACTACCAAAGATTTTGATTTGAATTGTTTTGAGAAAACAAGTTGTTTAAAAATTCAAAGGTTTTGAATAGGTATTGTGATTTCAAATTGATTTGAAATTTACCTAGGAATTTAAGTTCTGGAATTTAAATTTAACTTACGAAGTTAAATAAAATGAGATGGTAAAAATAAATTGAAATTTAACTTGAACTAAGTTAAATAGAATTGAATGAATAAGTCAAGAATTTGAAATTTAGCTCGACTTATAATTTGAAAATCAAGAATAAAACTTGAGATTGAAAATGGGATTCGACTTGAGTATAAGCGAATGATTTGGTTTGACAATATAAAAGTGATTGAGTTTGATTGGGAGGACATTGGTATATGCTGAATTAGCAGCAGATGTAAAGGATATAATGATATGCCCGACAAAAAGGTACCAGTTTATATTACATATGAGTTTGGAATTTATGAGCCGAATTGGCAAGCCGTTTGGCTGTTTGATTTTCTTTTGGGTTGGAGATGGCCCAGAGAGGCGAATTGGAGTTTTACCGATAGGGCTGTACAAAGGAGGGTATGGCGAAATTTTCCGAAAATTTAAAGTATTAGAAAATTTTCAAAATTTTTGAAAATTTTAGTTAGTCGGAATGAATAAATATTTTAGTCGATATTAATTGGTTCGGTTGAAATCAGAAATAAGGGGTAAACAAATCTTAGGAGTTCAAATAGATAGGGTCGTTCTCTACCTTAGCAATTTCGAGGACGAAATTATTTTAAGTGGGGAAGAATGTAATGACCCGTACTTTCACGGGGTAATAATTAATTTATTTAATTATTTAAAAGGTGAATTAAAGGATTTAATGGTCATGGAATTAAATAATGGCGAATATTTAATTAAAATAATAAATTAAATAATATATTTAATTCTGAAATGATCAAAATTGGCTGGAATGATGATATGGTGTGAACCGGATCATCTGTGATATTTAATTCAGTTTAGAATTGAAGTTGAATAACGAATATATTTAATTAATGACAGTTTGAACATATAATTATATTATAATTAAAATCGAGCCCGAAATGGCGCTGCAGTTCGCGATTTGGCGATTTGAACTTCAACTGAATGTACAGGATTCATTTTAAGCCGGATTTCTGTGAAACAAGAAACGTGCGGAGCTGGTGAAGTATATCTTTCTAGTGGAAGAGAAAAATCGGGATTTCGTCGGGTAGATTTTGATGTATGTCCAAATCAAATTTCAGAAAAGTCGCTGTGGAATTTCCTTTATAATTCGTAACGCTTTATATACGTTATAAAAGGGGTTTTCAATGTAAAACTGAATATCGAGGTAATCGGGAGTCTGAAATATCAAAATGTATATTCTGATATGATATTCTGGAGCTGTACGATATCATATGTGAAGATATACAATAATATAAATTTATTTATATTTAATTATATTTAAATATATTTATATATTTAATTATATTTAAATATATTTATATATTTAAATGGGTCATCCAAAACTTTAAAAATAGCCGGTTTTTGCAAACGAAGTCGGAATTCGACGAAATCAGTTTTGTTGGATCCGCAATATCAAATAGTTGTTAGATTTCCAGTTTCGTGATTTTTAGAGTCATTGTGTGGCCGTACGGATTTTTAGAGTGAGAAACAGTCAGTATTTTGACAGTTAAAAATACGCTGTGTGAGCATACGAAGTCGGAATTCGACGAAACCAGTTTCGTTAGGACCGTAATGTCGAACTCTAGCTATATGTCCAGTTTCGTGATTTTTGGGTATCGTATATGGTCACACGGATTTTTAAAAAAGTAAAACGAACATAGAAATGAGAATATACCGAGAATATTCCATTTTAAAAATATCTAAAAAAATATCTAAATTGTTTGCCTATAAATAACACATTAACTCCTTAAGACCTAACTCCTATTTTCTCCAGTAACAACTTCAAAGAGGCCGCCTCCTCTTCTTTTCATTCATCGATTTTTATAAAATCAAAAAGTTAACGAAATCATACGGCATTGGATTCGTTAGACTTGCGAGATGAAGAGCTTCAAGTCCATGGCCTTTTTGTGTATATCGATGCAACTATCAGGGGGTCTGAACTTGAAAAGTGGACGCTAGGGCATGGTCGTGGGCGCCATAAGAGAGGTCGGAGGCTGCACTGACGGTGTGGTTGGACTCGTAATCGGGAGAGGTAGAAATTGGCATCGATTTGAGGTGCTCCATCAGCTTGGAGTTAAAGGCGTCGCGAGGCAGTGAACGAAAAGGGGATGTCGAGTTCGACGTTTGGGGCGGTATGTGAAGGAGGAGGAGATGCTGATTTTCGTGGTGGGGTCAGAATGGGTAGTAGTTGATCATAGAAGTGGTGGATGCCGGTCAAAATAGGGTCAACGGGGATGAAATGGGGATCGGGTTCGCTGTGTTTGATTTGGGAAGAAGGCTAGAGCGGGTCTGGTGTTTTGATAAGGGGAAATGGGCCAAGGTAATAGTGTTGAGGCCCAATAGTTTTAACTCTAAGTTTATTTAAATTCAAATAGTTGTATTAACTTGTCAATGTGATAACTCAACCATACGGTATCAGATTGACGAACCGTAAGTTGCGTTGGGATCGTATGGACGGGAGCAACACAATGGGACTGACCGCGAGTCAATCCGAGCTCGTTACAAGTTATGGCGAGATAAATTGTTCGACTGAATCAATGAACGCAAACCGATATTTATCGGTTAACGCGCAAATGTGAGTAAAACTCACCAACTCTGAACAGTTATATTTTTATAATGTATTTTTAGAACTGTTAATCATCCGTTGATTGTTGTGTGTTGGTTGATTGATTGAACTGCTAGTCAGTTAGTGAAAATTATATATATATATATATGTATGTAATTATATATATAAACCGTTAAATATTTATATATTGATTCTGCTATCAGAATAATTTATATTGAACTGAAAGTGATGATAATCATATTGTCTAACATCTGTGGATGCAGGGAGACAGGTTGGAGGAATCCGAGTGGATTCCTCAACAGTTATTTTATTGTTTTTCATATATTGTTATATGATGTGATATAAAATCTGTGGGCGATTATATGTGCTTGGACGATATTGAACATCGTGATTTGATATGATTGAATACCATAACATACCGGGATGTTGATAAGGGGATTTTCAAAGTGATATTGAAAATAGAATATTTATAAAATGGGATATTTATAAATAAGAGATATTTATAAAGTGGAATATTTATAAATAAGAAATGTTTATAAATTGGAATATTTATAAATAGGAGATATTCAAAAAGGAAATAATTACAAACCATTTTCTTTTTGAATGGAAAGGCCTGTGTGGCGGGTTTGGGGATTTTCCCGATGCTCCCGTTACAAAGGAGGTTATGGCGAATTTTTCAGAGAATTTAAGGAGTTAGAATATTTCAAGAATAAATTTGAAAAGGAAATATTTGTAAACCATTTACAAATAGAATTGAAAAGGAAACGTTATAAAAAGGAAATCATTTTTAAACTGTAGAACCGTTATTTAAAAGTAAATCTTTTCAAATGAATAAAACGTTGTTAAAAAGGGAATCTTTATAAAGTGAATAAAGTAAATCGAATATGGTATTCGAAGGGAGTAAATCGAATATGGTATTCGAAAGTTCGTAAAACGAATATGCTATTCGAAAGGGGTTAGTCGAGTCGAGTTAGTTGAATAGAGTTAACTAGTTCGGTAGAGTTAACCAGTTCAGTAGAGTTAACCAGTTCGGCAGAGTTAACCAGTTGGGTTAAGTAAGTCAAGTTAACCAGTGAGTTAAGTAAGTCAAGTTAACCCGTGAGTTAAGTAAGTCAAGTTAACCAGTGAGTTAAGTAAGTCAAGTTAACCAGTTGAGTTAAGTAAGTCGAGTTAATCAAGTAGAGTTGATCGAGTTAGAGTTACTCAGTTAAAGTTAATCGAGTAGAGTTAAAACGAGCTAGAGTTAATCAAATATAGTTATTTGAGACAGAGTTAGTCAAACATAGTATTCAGGGTAAGTTGTCATCTCGTACGACTGCTAGCGGAATTCGCAGGGCTGTAAATAGCCTACGGCGGTCGGATGTTTCCTGAGGGAGTCAGGCGTAGCCATTGTGTCGCTGCGATCTAGAGTCAAGCGAATGAAGTTAAATCGAATATTAGTTATTCGATAGGAGTTAAGTTCTTGAGTTAGATTATCGAGATAAATGAGTCGAGTTAAGTTCGTCAAGTTAAATAATCGATGTTAGTTTCATCGAAATGAATTTATCGATGTTAGTTTCATCGAAAGGAATTTATCGATGTTAGTTTCATCGAAAGGAGTTAATCGATGTTAGTTTCATCGAAAGGAGTTAATCGATGTTAATAATAGAGAAAAGGAGTATCGATGTTAGTTTCATCGAAGGGCGCTATCGATTTGTTAAATCGAAAGGAGTTATCGATTAGTTAAATCGAAAGGAGTTATCGAATTTAGTTATTCGAAAAGGAGTTATCGATTTGTTAAATCGAATGGGAAGATTATCGAATATCGTTTATTCGAGAGGAGATTTTCGAATGTAGTTTATTCGAAGGAGTTATCGATTATTAGTTAATCAAAGTGAGTTATAGAATATTAGTTAAATCGAAGGAGTTATCGAATATAGTTTATTCGAAGGAGTTAATCGATTAGAGTTAAATCAAATGAGTTGATCGAATATAGTTTATTCGAATAGAGAAAAGGAGTTAATCGAAAATAGTTTATTCGAATAGAGTAAATGAGTTAATCAAATATAGTTTATTCGAATAGAGTTAGAGGAGTTATCGAATATAGTTTATTAGACAGGAGTTAAGTGAATTAGTTAAGTTAAACTAAGTGAATTAGTTAAGTGAATTGGTTAAGTTAACCAACGTGAATTAGTCGAGTTAATCAAAGTGATTAGTTCAGTTAATCGAGATATGTAAACCAAGTTAGGTTAATCGAGTTGAATTAGTCAGTCGAGTTAATAAATTGAGTTAGTCAAACAAGTAAAACCAGTTAGAGTTAATTAATTAAGGTTGACCGGTTAGAGTTAATCAATCAGAGTTAATCAAATAGAGTTAAGTAAAATTAGAACTGACTAGAGATTAGTAAATTGAACGGTTTTCTAAGTGTCTATCTGATGTTGGTTTCGGCCTTTGGGATTTATACTTAGGGAATTATTCTCATACTAGTTCACAGTCAGGGACTGATAGTTGGGGAAGAGTAGTGATTTGTAAATAAGCAGATGGAAACGTTTTCCAGTGTTAATAACATATATTTTCTAAACATAGAAAATAAGGCCATGTGAATATATATATATATATGGGTATATGTTGATGATTGATCGATATAATTTCCATCTGGAAATAATATCGTTGTTTGCACACTTGTTTTTCTTTGATAGTTAAATCATAGACTATCAAAGTTTTGACCATTTTGACGTTGTTAATATGGAGAGACCGGTTGGATTATTATCCGAAGAACCACTCTGTATTGGCATAAGCGTTGCGAATCATATATGCCAAAGATAATTGAAGACGGAGTAAAATGCAAGGGCTGTTGTATAAGTCTTAGATAACAGTGAATAAGATGGATATACTGAATAGTACCTTCGGTTTGTCCAGTCCCAGGACAACTTGTATGGACGAAGGTCTGACAGAGTATATCCAATAGATCGCGTAAGTTGATCTGTTCAAACGTATTGACGTTTGGTGGCGGAGGAATTCGTTTCTCTTAGCTGTATACCCGTGTTATTTTTGGATAAGTCAATTTGTGATTTGGCGGGTATGACGATGTGACATTTTAAGTGAATGAAGATGGATGTCTGACAGAGTATTTCCAGAAAGGTCACGTACATTGATTTCTTCAACCGTACCAAGAGTGGAAGCGGAGAAGGAAACTTCTTTTAGCTGACACGTAATGTACTGTTGTAAAAGTCAATTAGTGATTTCGATGGATTTGACAATGTAGCATTCGAAGTGAATCTGATGTAATGATAAAGCGTAGCTTCTAGCCTCATCAACCGGTAAATGACAGAAATCGGGCAGACAGCATGGCTAAGTCGGTCGCACCGAAGTACGGTGTATAATCACCTATCTAGAGAATATTCATTTGTTTCTTAAATCTATCAATGTTGTCCCATATATATACGGGAACAGTTGCTGATCCCAATCGTTGGTGATGTACATTCGATACACTCAAGCGAAATGAGTGGTCGGTCATGTGTGGCTGAGTAAAAAATGTTCTTGTTGAACTCCAGTGTATCGTTCCTAGAGTACACTGATCGGAAGGTGGTTCCATACCTTGTCATAGTTGGAAATCCATTATCCAATACGTGCTTGCAATTTTGATTGTATACTATATATGTAGAACGTGAGATGAAAGCGTTTCTGCTAGTTGATATCTATTTGTACATAAACATTGTTATAATATCAAAAGGTTTTTGATATAAAGATATTTTGGATTCTCATAAGGGAAAAACCCGTTCCGTTCTGCGGCGTGGTCTTATGAGATATCGTTTACTTGTTCATATACCTGTTTTTAAACTGTTTTACTCATACCAGTCCCATGACTGACCCGGAGTTTACTTTGTTGTTTTCCCTGAACTCTTGGGTGCCTAAATTTGTACGGGCAGTCAAGTAGTCGGGATTTACAGATATACTTGAAGAGCTGGAGCAGGAGGCTTCTGGATCATATAGCTATAGTTTATTTCCGCTGTGTTGTAAGTGCTGTACTCTGATAGTGCTATTGTATACATAACTGTTATTTTTCAAAGTTATGTTATATATTATATGTTATTCGTTCCGCTATGAGGTTCGTGTTACTCTGATGTTGTGTTCTTCTTCTTCTTCTATTCTAAGTTTCTATCTTATCTATTCTATTCTCACCCTTTAATTTCTTTCATTAATTACCAGGATTTTCGATGTTTTGGTTATCGACATCGTGCTTATGTCGATAACCAAAGTCGCTCAAAATCTGGGTCGTTACAGAGATTTTTCGAAAAGAGTTATCGAATATTAGTTATTCGAATAGAGTTAAAAGGAGTTAATTGAATATAGTTTATTCGAAAGGAGATTAATCGAATATAGAATCATTCGAAGAGAGTTAATCGAATGTAAATCATTCGAAGAGAGTTAATCGAATGTAAATCATTCGAAGAGTGTTAATCGAATATAGTTATTCGAAGAGAGATTATCGAATATAGTTATTCGAAGAAAGAGTTATCGAATATTAGTTCTTCAAAAGGAGTTATCAAATAGAGATTATTCGAAAGAGAATTATACGTTGAATTCGATTATATCAAATTCGGGAAAGTAATATTTACTTTCCGTTTTCAATGAAGATTTACTTATTTATTAATAAATTAGTGGTTTAGTTATTTAGTTAAATTAAGGAATAAAAGTTATATTTTGAAGTTAGATATTTAATAAGAAGGGATTATAACACTATAGTTATAATCAATGTTTTTAAATAAAGAAGTGGATTCATAAATAGAATCCGAGTTACGTAAGGAAGTTGGTTAAAAGATTTAAAAGGGTGAACTTTGTCTATTCCGAGGTTAGAATTGTTGTTCAGTTAAGGTCTGAGAGGTAATTATACCCCAACTTGATTGACTTCGTTTTTTTACTAAGGGACGGGTAAGGTTGGTTAAGTGAATTTAGTTAATGAGTGTAATGGTTTGAATTGGCTTAGTGATGTTTTATTTAAACATCTGTTTAAATCAAATGAAGGAGTTTTGGAAATGCTTTCCAAATAAGAATCAAAAATGTTTTCTAATATAGAAAATAAGGGATGGAGCAAATACGGAAATGTTTCCAATGATTAATAATGTATATTTTCTAAATCTAGAAATAAGAATTTATGAATATATAAAAATGGGTAAATGGATAAATTAGTGATAATTTAATCTAAAGAGATAAATGTGGAATGATGATTGATCTATAGAATTTCCATCTGGAAATAATATCGTTGTTTGCACACATGTTTTTCTTTGATAGTTAAATCACTGACTATCAAAGTTTTTGACCATTTTTCGTCATCAATACGGAGAGATCGGGATCAGATTCATTATATGAAAACCACTCTGTATGGACGTTAGTGTTGCGATCAAATATGATGAAGATTATTGAAGATGGAGTTATGTAAGGGTTATCCTGTTTACAGAATAGTGCCTTCGGTTTGTCCAATCCCAGGACAACGTGAATGGACGAATGTCTGACAAAGTATATCTAACAGATCGCGTAAGTTGATCTCTTCAAACATACTTACGTTTGGTGGCGGAAGAATTCGTTTCTCTTAGCTTTGTACCCTTGGTATTTTTGGGGGAAATCAATTTGTGATTTGGTGGGTATGACGATGTGGCATTCAAAGTGAATGGTGGTCAGGTGTTCCAAAAGACACGTTTTGACCTCAAGCCTCATCAACCGGGAAATTATAGAAATCAGGCAGGTAGCATGGCTAGGTGGGTCGCTCCCATTAGGGTGTATATCACTTATCTAGAGAAAATCCATTTCATTCTTTTATCTATTTTCGATGCTGTCCCTTTTCGAGAAACGGTGGGTAGCTCCCAACCGTTGGTGATATACATTCGATACACTCAAGCGAAATGAGTGGTCGGTCATGTGTGGGCTGGGTTGCAAGATGTTCTTGTTGAACCCAGTGTATTCGCCTCTAGAGATGCACTATCGGAAGGTGGTCTCATACCTTGTCATAGTCGGAATCCAATCTCCAATAAGCGCCTGCGGTTTTGTTTGTATACTATATATATGGAATGTGAGATGCATGCGTTCTGCTAGATTGTTATTTACTTGTGATTAGATATTATTATAATATCAGAAAAGTATTGATTTCCAAAACTGTTTTGGGTTATCGTAAGGTAAAAACCATCTGTGTTTATGTGTGGATCGGTCTTACGATTATCATTTCTTTTGAAAAGTTAAACCAAATGATTTGAGTTTACTCATACCAGTCTCATGACCGACCCAGAGTTTATTTTGTTTTGTTTTCCCTAAACTCTTGGGTGCCCCAAATTTGTACGGACAGTCATGTAGTTCAGGTCTTTACAGATATACTTGGAGGAGCTTGAAGCAGGAGGCTTCGGGATTATATAGCTATTGTTATATCCGCTGTGTGTAAGTGTTGTACTCTGAAAAGGTTATTGTATATATATATATATTATTAGATTGCAAAGTTATGTTATATATATTATATTTATTCGTTCCGCTGTGAGATTCGTATTACTCTGATTCTGTTCTTTGGTGATCTTCTTCTATTCTAATTTTTCTATCCTCACCCTCTAACTTCTTTCTATTAATGATTAGGTATTTACGATGTTCGAATAGTCAACATGGCAGTTGTGTGTTGATTTTCAGAGTCGAAAATCCCTGTTCGTTACGACATGGCTTGTGTAAAATTAGTGTCAGGTCGAACCCCTTTTCTCCCTATTTTCTGTGTTGTTTTGCTTCTTGGTTTCTAGATGTTTGTGGTGGATTTTGCTACCAAGTTTAAGTTGTTTTTAAGGGGATTAAACCAGCCATGGACAAGCCAATATTAATGTCGATTTGGACTTCAAATTGACGAGTTTTTGCATGCATTTTGTGTGTTTTGATTTCGTAGAATTTTATTGAGTTCTGCCTATTCCATGCATGTATTTTTTAACTAGACTTTTAAAGAATTTTGCTGTAAAAAATAAGTTTTGAAATAAATATTTTATAATCGATTTATTAAAATAATGATTATTTTTTTTTATAAAAATGTTCTCTATTATTAAGATCTTTTTTAAAGAAACTATTTCCAAGATACTTTTTCGAAAATAGTTTTAAAACCCGTTTTCTTAAAATAAGTATTTTCAATATAAAAAGTTACCCGTTTTTGCCACTGACAACCTATATATATGTATATATATCCTATATATATATATATATTATCACAACCTTCTTTCGTGACATCTCTTTTGCATTCGAATATTAGGCACTAATTTATAATTAAATAAGTTAGTGGAGTGGCATCTCTTATGCATTCGAATTCCACGCCATCATATAGGGATAAACGGATCCAACAAACGAGGCTTTACATTTAATTTTATATTCAAATAGCCGCCCCCATGTGTGTGTGTATATATGTGTGTGTGTGTGCGCACGTGTATGTATATGTACATGTACATACATATATATATATATATATATATATATATATATGTGTGTGTGTGTGTGTGTGTGTGTGTGTCTGTGTCTGTGTGCGTGTGTGTCTGTGTGTCTATATATGTATATACATATATACTAGAATGAACTCGTGCTACACACACAGATTTGGTTAAGTAAAGAATAACCAAAATGAATATTTATTGGACTAAGAATAACTCCTATATATAGAATTATATATAGTAATCGCTTCATAAAATGATACACTGTGGAGAAAATTAGATTTATATTAATCAAAATTTATTGAAGAAGAAAACACTCATGTTGATTACTTGTATAGGCTCTACACTTGGAGAGCTCCTGATTCGATGCTTTCGATCTTCAGCGTATTCGAAGATCTCGCAACAGATTCGAACTATTCAAATGGTTCAAAATTGGGGATTTTCACATTCAAGCAAGGTATGAACTTTTCAATTTATTGATTTGCATAGATCCGCACATTTTAAGTATTAAAATGATATTAATTTAGGGCTTTCGATTAGATCTAGTAAACCCTAAATTCCTTACAGAATTTATATTATAAACTAACATAATTAGAATTCTCGACAATAATGTTACTCCAAACAATAGGCCACAATGGAACATATTAGGTTCTACACACTTCATTGAAGGTACCATGGTTCCATTCGCTTCTAAAAAAAGAAATATCTTTTACTATAAAATGAATCATAAGTTTTTCAAAGCATAACATGCAGAATATATATATGTATATATATATATATATGCAACAAACTACAAAATAATTTCAGTCTATTAAATTCATGGAAAATAAAACATTTATTAAGTTTTTTTTAGACTGCTTACATATACCAACTTCATTACAAAAAGTGGAACATAAATCGTCGACACAGTGTATCTCGAGCTAACATAAACCATGATTCTCTTTCTACCCTTCTTTTTAAATATATCAACAGCAAGAGAACTTCCAAGTTATGCTAGGTGAAGGGAAATTAACTCAAAACCAGAAGTGCACCATCGATAAAAGATAATTCATGCTCACATCAAGTAGCAGCATATGGTACGAATCTGCTTAAGAAAATATGCATTAGGAAATTCATAGTGTTATATTTTAAAGTTTGCTTACAAAACCATGTGAATTGAACTTTAAAAAACAACTGAAACATAGATTTAAACTTCCTATGAGATGTATACATAACGATATCAATAGCGAATATCTCACCTTCGACTGCAGAGTTTCCATCGCTATCGCGAGCTGCATCAGCTGCAGACATGCTTTTGCCTGAGTCATCAAAGTAAACATTGAATTTATTTGCAGAGGAGCTGATCCTAAGGTAATTAGTTGATCGGAATGTTGCCTCATGCACTTGTATATGTAATGAAAGTCAGTGACGATTTCGACCTTGGAGTTGCATAAGGTGAGGGAAAATTTTGTCTTATAAGAACGCAAGAAAAAAAATTCAAACTATCACTAATTCTATAATTTTTCCTTAAGTTCACGTGCATAAATAAATGCGTATACATCAAAATTATATAAAAAATAAAAGTTCCAACATCCATCTTCTTTTGTTCAACTCTTTTATAGTTTCTACTATTTTAAGATTCCAATTCACATCTACCTTTACGGTTTCTAGGATTCGAAATAAATAGGAAGATTAAAAAAATACATAAATAAGACCATAATGTTATTTGTATATAAAAGTAAACAACAACTTCTTCTTTTCTATCTTGGCTCTTGCTTTGATAAGATTTCCACCTATATGAAATTAAAACATAAAAAGACACATATAAACACAATTGAAGAACAAATTTTGTATTTAATTATCAGTAATTTAAAATAATATATTAACCTTATTTATGTTTTTAATTAAATTGATTAATAAATGATTATAACAGTAGTACACTAAGTAAAGCAAGTCGTATGATCAAAATCTATTGGAACTAATTACCAACTATGCATTATCCATAATTAATCAAACTAAATACTGTTGAATGCTGGACCTAATATATTCATACAAATTAGTTGTAAACACCACAATGGAACATGATAAGAAATCAAAGTATAGTTGATTAATGTGACAACCCAGATTTTTGAACTCTAATTATTTTGAATAATTCGTAAAATTTTGAATATAAAATTTGAAAAAGAGTTTCAATGTGATAATAAGATGAATATGACATTTATATTAAGTTGAAAATAGGTTTTTCCAATTTATAGTGTTTAGCCAATTTATCGAATCAAAATAGAATTTTATAACTAGTCAAATTCGATATAGTTTAATGGTTTGAAATTCTAATTTGATAATTTTAAGTTGGATTTTGAATTTGGTTTAAATAATGAAATAGTTATTTATACTATAGAATTTAACTGTAAAGTATATCGACAAAAATATATTAGCTTTTGTCAAAATATGCTTTTCAAAACGTATTAACTAGACTTTTTGCAGCACTTCATAAATATTGTTATATCATACCTTAACCTACCATTGCATTTTTCTTAGAAATGCTAATATAAGAAAAGAGATGAGTCACTATGACATGTGTTAACATGCGTGAATCTAAATCATAAGGAATGGCCAGGTGTCCTTTGAGGTGTAAGCTCCTTATGCCTATGAATTTCCTATATAAACCCACCTTAACCCTCTCCCTTCTCCATCTTCTTTATTTATCATTGTTAATGCAAAAAATGGCACTAACACCCCCAAGGTGTTTATCAACACTTCAAAATTGATCAAACGCATAGTTAAGAGGAAACAAGTATGGGGAAAAAGTAAAGTGGAGACGATTTAGAGTGGTTTAGTCTCAATTTCGACCTACATCACTACAAGAGAAGATTTCATAGCTTTCCAACGATTACAAGGTACACGATTGTCATTGCTTTATACATTTTCTCTTTTACAATCAAAATATCACTTTCTTCTCTTCTTTAAATTCTTCAATCTCTCGATTCTCTTGATTCCACCATTGAAATGATGAGATCTCTTCGATTGCAATGATTGTTGGAGTAGATCTTCAACAATTGAGCAATTGGGTGATCTTCAATGATTTCATGGTGGTTGAGATGTTGGATCAAAGCTTGGAAGAACTTTAATGGAGTTGGAATTAATCTTGAGTCGTTGAGAAATGAATTGGGCAGCACTTCGCTCTCGGAAACCCCCCACCCTTTATGTAGAAAGTGACTGGGTATTTATAGGAGAAATCCGGAGGCTATAACAACCCAGAATTTTGGAACCAATTTAAATTGCGTTGGGATCGTTGTGAGGAGATCTACATCATGGAACTGTCTAGAGCTTAAACAGAGCACGTGGGAAATTCAAAAAAAAATCAATGTGAGATTTCTTATTTAATAATTAAAATAAATTGTTATGCATTGGAAATCTTTATTTATTCGTTGTTAAGATTCATATTGTTTATGCTGCGTGATTTGAATTGTTTGATGTTGTATGTGGTGAGCCGATGAGTTCAATTTGATATAATGGAATCATTGAAAATTTGTATAAAAATAAAAATCATCTCTTTTTATTTGTCATATGTGAATAAAAAATGTGTACAAGTAAAAGTTATCTTTTTATTTGTCATTTCTGAACGTAGGATTTGTTATAAAGAAAAGGTTCTTTTTATTGTCATATGATACATAGAATTTGTTGTGAAATAAAAAAAAGTCATTTATTTAGAAACAGGTCATATTAAAATAAAATTTCCTTCTTATTTGTTTCTAGAAAACATTAAAACATGTATGTAGACAAAATTATCTTTTTATTTTGTCATTAGAATTATAAACATTCTTTTTATTTGACACTAGAAATGTAGACAAAAATATTTCTTTTCATTTATACATTAGAAATATAGAACATGTAGACAAAAATATTTCTTTTCATTTATACATTAGAAATGTAGAACATGTAGACAGATAAATATTTCTTTTTATTCGTACATTAGAAACATATGAATGCTGTGAAAATAAAAAGCATCTTTTTATTTGCCATATATGAACATAGGAATTGTTTTTAACAATAAAAATTTACATTTTATTGTATATTAGAAATGGTTAAAAATACGCATTGTTTTTAACATAAGAAAATGTTCATTGGATCATATATGTTTTGATAGTTAAAATATGTTAGAAACATAGTAAAATGTTCATTTGATTATTTATGTTTTGTTAATTAAAACATTATCATTTATATGTTAATAAAATAGAAAAATGTTCGTTTATTTAACATATATTGATTCATTAAAAATAATGTCACTTAACACTGTTAGTATTACAAAAATGCCATTTAGTTAGGACATGTTTTGAGAAATAAAAATACATTAGTTAGAATAACATTTTGTGAAAACAAAAATGTCTTTTTTGTCATGTTAGACAAGAATAAAAACATTTCAGGTAAATATATGTCTCGTTCGACAAAAATGTCAATTTTATCATGTTAAGATAGAATAAAAAGAATTAGGTGTTAAAACATGCATTGTCATTAAAAATGACATTTTTATCATGTGAAATTAAAATAAAATAATCATTTGTTAAAATATTTTATTAGATAAAAACATCGCATGTATCATGTTACTGAAATGAAATAAATAATCATGTCTTGAAATATATGTTGTGATGTTGAAATGTTTAACGTATTGAAAATAATGTTAACATTAATGTGATAGTAAAATTAAATTATAAATATCCATTTATAATTTAAACAGTGAAAATTTTGTTAAATAGAAAATAATTCAAACTGAATTATAATTGGTTAAATTATTAACCAATGATTTATTTATATAAACTGTTGTTTGAAAACCCACACGGGTATTGGGATGATATTTGACATACACTAGTGCCAATATTTAATTAATTGCCGATCGATGGATTGACGGTCTGTGATGAGCGTTATTTATTTATTTTAATGCTCACATAGTTATAAACTTCACTTTGGATGTGAATGGATTGTTTAATGATTATTTATCATTATTGTTATATGCATGCGATTTATGGAAATCCATATAACCAAAATTATATGGTAATTGATTGAGTCGCATTCCGATTTAGAATATTTTAAAATAAAGAATATTCAAAAATAAAGAATCTTTTAAAATAAAGAATATTTTAAAATAATGAAAATTTTAAAATAATATTCAATGAAGAATAAGATTATGATTTTTATGTCCATTTTTGGGTGGACACAAAAATATAAAAATATGAAGCCGAATTAAGTAGCAAACGTTATTTTAACCCGAACGGGTTCATCGATCAATTTTATTCATTTTATAATTAATATCGACTAGAAGTGATTTCAAAATCTAATATTTTGAAAATATCAATATTTTAATATGATAAAGATATAAAATATTCAATTTTGATTTAAAATTGAAATGAAGTTGGAATCATTTTAAAATAAATTTATTAACGACTTATATAATACGATTTAAATGGAAATCGACAAAAAATATATATATAATATATATATATGTATATATATATGTATATATATATATATAATGGACTGAATAGAACGCGCTGCGCAGCGACTGTTCACGAATTTCGACCACTAACTTCAAATTGATGTAACTGGAGATCCGACCGTCGGATTCTCCTAAAACCGGAACCGTTGGGTTCGTATCAAAAAGAGCTTTTCAAAGAATATAAGAGTTTTGAAATCTAGCTATTGGATTTGGAATTATGTCCAAATCAAATTCGGAAAAGGTTGCCATGGATGTAGTTCGGTGGCCGTTATTGGAAACCGACTTGACGGGCCTTGATAAAATTATTAAGAATATGGAAAAATTATGTAAATTCATAATAAATGATTTGGAAAGATTTTGGATGAAAAATTCCATATTTAAAAAGATAAAAATATATTTTTATCGAAATGAACTAGTTATTAACTAGAATAATAATCCAATGTTTTTAAATAAAATAAATTGGATTTTTGGGTTTCACGTGAATGGTGTCCTAAATAACATTATTCTTAAACCCCGTATGAAAAGAATAAATCTTTTAATTAAGATTATTAGAGTTTCCAATTATATTTAGTAATTGGAATTAAATAAAATGTGAATTGGGTTTATTGTGAACTTTGTTTTTAACGACATTCATTCTTTAACCTAATTAACAGTGAAGATATGATTTGAAATTTATAAATCTTTCTATTAAGATTTAATGGAAATTTTCCAAATAAAGTTTTTCCAATTTAATAGAAGGAATTATATTGAATGGAATTCGATTTAATAATAATCGAGATGAGCTTCTGTAAAAGAAGACCGTTATTATATATGGAATTTAAAAGGCTTTGCAGTTATTCCATTTATATTATTAGTCTGATACGGAAATTTATATCGATTATATATTGATTTGATTTCTGTGAAAGTTCCATATTTAATGGAAGATGATTTTGGGTTTATCGTGAACTGTGTTTTAAATGACATTGGTTCTTTAACCCAGTTAAAGACAAGATTAATTTCTTAAAGTTGAATAGTCATAAAATAATGATTTTAGATATTAAAACCAAATTGGAGTTTTAACGAGTCTTTAAAAAGAAGATTAAAGAATAAATTTAAAAGAATTTATCTTTGATAAAATTAATGGGAACATTTCCCTGGTGATGTGAATATTTATTTAAAGGAATATTCTAAATTGGAATGAGGCATATGATGTGTTTTTATAGCACTTGATTATTGATTATAAAATACGCGAGTTATTCGAAAAGACCTGGTTTAACCCATTCTGAATAATTACTACGACGATTAAGAGTCGAAGATGAAGACGGTGGTTGAAGACCGGAGGTCTTCACATCGTTTGGATGATTACTGATGTCTTGATTGGGAGGCATCCCAAGACAAGGTAATAAGTGGTGATCGTCCAGACGTACTTGGAGATCAACGAATATGCGAGAACCTCTCTCCTGTATTTGGCATATGGGATGAGGAATAAGGTATCTCCGGTTTCGTTCAGACCCAGAGCGGACTTGTAAATGGATGTATGTTTGACATTGGATTTTATTCTGTGTTGATTGATCTCTATTTAATATATATCCTCTTGGTGGAGGAGAATTTATTCTCTTGCTTAACACCCTTCTCTGAAACGTACGAGCTCAGAGGTTATATATTGATAGTTATCAGTCGCGTGGCGTGAATTGCCAGTGTGGCATGCCAAGATGTAAATAATCAAGGCTTATTGTTGAAAAGCAGAGCCTTATGGTTGATGATTGAAGCACAGCTTCATTTAGCATAGCTTTGTGTAGTGTTACTTCGCGAGCCTCACACCCCGGTATGAACCAGAAACGGGAGAAGGACCCAGGGAGAGCATGCGTTTCTTTCTAGCTAGAAGTGGTGTCATGGTATGGAGCCTAGACATTTTTACTTATGTAGATGATGGAAAGCGAGGTACCTCGGATTTGAGTCCCTAGTGGCTCTATTTTATGCCTCATAGGGCGGGGAAACGTATTGTTCAGGCATAACCAATCCACTAACATATTTGTGGACCGTCCCTAGCGCTCCTAGGTGCAGTTGTGGCTGTATCCTGAGGCACGGGCTAGAGTGTCTCGAATTCGGTAAAGACGATCCCTTGCCTTGGTTCATGATGGAAATCCAACTTCCAATACGACACCGTATGGTTTTGATTGTAGAACTAGTATGGCGACATAGTATATGGTAGCTATGCCGTCTATGATTGATATATTATGACTGAAATGTTTT